>OX383965.1:7898899-10398899 GCA_947532105.1 Athrips mouffetella
ATACTACTGTCGATAAAAAATACATCACTCATAAACTCCAACATGATCCCACAAAAAACGATAAATTACAGTAAAATACGTAACAATTTCCATATTATCTGACTGTAGAAATGATAAGTTGACATTTTTTTATGCAATATTTGTGATAATAATCCACAAACATGAAAAATACTGAATAAAACTTACAGATGAAAAGACAAAATTTCTTTGCAATTTTCGTTTTGTTGTTTTGAAGATGTACAGCCATCAACTACACACGTTATTATTAAAAAGAACAATCACTAATATGGAGAGCAACTTAAGAATAAATTCACGATATTTTCAAGTTATTCACTACATGTTTTTTATAATTTACACAATGTTTACAACATATAATTTAGGAAATATTTTCAACCGTTAAAATCCCAACAAGTTACAATAATCCTATAAACTTTGTAAATGCAATGAACGCGTCGTTCATCTAATTTGGTAGGATGTGATCACTGACGACTTGACATGGCATGAGACATGCTAGCAGTTGTCATCCCATACTGAAAAAAAATAGCATGGTTTCTTCTCCGAGCGAAGCAAGGAGGTTTTTGTTCTGAGACGCTCCCTAAGTTTTGCCTATTTGGAAAGAGATTATGTTTTCTCTGGCTGGTACTGTTATCGTCAGTTCTTAATGGTCTTATTAAGGTCATCAGGGTGAATTTATCAAGCATTTATATTTTCTGGAGTAAACCAATATGAGCATAGTGGTACTATAGAATAGGATACAGTCAAGAGCACATCAAGCTTGACACATTGGACTTTATACCGTTATTATTTCAATAGACGTGCAGGCTAGAATCGCGCTCTGAGTGTCAAGCTTGGCCTGTCGTCGACTGTACCTGCTGGATGTTCAGTCGTGATGTTACCTGTTCTCCCTGACGGCGTGCATCCCGGCCTCCTGGCAGATGGCGTTGATGTCGGCGCCGGACACGCGGTCGGGGCGCGCCACGAACTCTTCCAAGTCGACCTCTTCAGATAAGTTCATCTTCGCCGTGATCGTCGAGAAGATCAGACGCTTCTGACGTCTGCCAATTTACAAACGTAACATATACAAAAATATTTTAAAATGTACAAGTAAAGCCCTTTCATATGATACCCTACTCGACCTAGTAACGACAATTTGAAATTTTGCCCCCCCTTTACATTAATAATCACATATTTTTTTAAATGCTTTTATGTGCAATTAAGTTGGGCAACCATATTCTAAATTTCAAGTCAATAGAATGATTGGTTGCTGAGATATACAGGTGTGACAGACAGACAAAGTCGCTTCATAGAGTTACTTTATTTTACCATTTTGGTATCGGAACCCTAAAAATAACTGACATGTAGTGCAGTAAGAGCTATAAGACTCTGGAACGCACTTCCCACCACGTTGAGGCAAGCTCCCTCACTCGACACATTCAAAAACAATGTTAAAGCTCACTTCCTCTCACTCTCTGGCTAACCTTATTTTATTTTCTTATTTTTTTCTCTCTTTCACGTCCCGTGATCTGATATTGGTTGTTGTTCTTTGTTTCCACTTGCTTGTTTATGTGTTTTATTTTTTATGCATGTATATTGTATGTAGTATATTAATATTAGGTATATGTATGTATGTCTATTATAATACTATGTATGTACCCAATATTTATTCAGTTTATGGTTTCTTTGTGCTCCGTCCCCGTATTACAATTATTTTGTTTCCTGCACCCAAAGGTTGCCTGGAAGAAATTGCTTTTTAGCAATAAGGCCGCCTATTGTGCTCCGTATTTCATTTTGTATTTTTTTTCTTTTGTAAATTTTGTATTTCTGTGTGCAATAAAGAGTATTGTATTGTATTGTATGTCACCAACTGTACGATTCAAAACGTGAATATATTGCAGACACTGCAATCACTGCTTAGAAAGATATACAGGTGTGACAGACAGACAAAGTCGCACCATAAGAGTTACTTTATTTTACCATTTTGGTATCGGAACCCTAAAAATAACTGACATGTCACCAACTGTACGATTCAAAACGTGAATATATTGCAGACACTGCAATCACTGCTTAGAAAGATATACAGGTGTGACAGACAGACAAAGTCGCACCATAAGAGTTACTTTATTTTACCATTTTGGTATCGGAACCCTAAAAATAAATGACATGTCACCAACTGTACGATTCAAAACGTGAATATATTGCAGACACTGCAATCACTGCTTAGAAAGATATACAGGTGTGACAGACAGACAAAGTCGCACCATAAGAGTTACTTTATTTTACCATTTTGGTATCGGAACCCTAAAAATAAATGACATGTCACCAACTGTACGATTCAAAACGTGAATATATTGCAGACACTGCAATCACTGCTTAGAAAGATATACAGGTGTGACAGACAGACAAAGTCGCACCATAAGAGTTACTTTATTTTACCATTTTGGTATCGGAACCCTAAAAATAAATGACATGTCACCAACTGTACGATTCAAAACGTGAATATATTGCAGACACTGCAATCACTGCTTAGAAAGATATACAGGTGTGACAGACAGACAAAGTCGCACCATAAGAGTTACTTTATTTTACCATTAACTGACATGTCACCAACTGTACGATTCAAAACGTGAATATATTGCAGACACTGTCAGAAGTCGGTCCATTTCTTTTAGCGTGCATTCGTAGAATACAGATTTGAACCGGAGTAGAGCGTACGTCTATGTCACTGAGAAAAATTAAAATATTGGACTTTGACGTTTTTAGAAATTATTGAGAGATGAGATGATTAATCGATAAGATAATTAATGGTACTATTCTTTGCCGGCACCACACAGACAAAATCAATTTTAAATTTTATAATATTAAGTCCTTACCTTGTCCTTACCTATCTTGTTTTTTTTAGCATTAGAAAGAAGATAATTTGGGTCTTTTATTATACACGTTAACGAGTGGCAAGCTATAAAATATTACGATAAATGTCATAATATTTTATTTATGTGTTTAGGTTCTAAATAGCCACTAATATGACAGTTTATTCATATTTTTAATACTAAAGTACTATAAATTAAATTTCTACAACAAAACAAATAAATTAATACAAATAAACTGGAAAAAAGATTGCAGTAACCGACGCGCAGTGCGTTTTGTTTGAAGCCGAGCGTTTTTCTTATAGATAGGGCGCTCATAAACATTTCGCTATAATGATTTGTACGTATTTCGTATCGCTAGATATAATAGTTTAGATTATTACAAATTGATTTGATTCAGTAAATTTTTATGGCCGTCGCTACGTTTTTGAGTTACAGCTTTTCATAAATGTAAAAAAAAGGAGGATAAGAAATAATTTGCTCATGTCTGCCAATGGAGCTGCTGATTAAAAACATCCTAAAAATGAAAGAAATCGAAGAGGCAGACGTAAAGGGCTCTGCATCAGCACGGGGAGTAGTAGTAAATAAGTAAAAAAAGGCTCTACTAAACCATTTGCTCATCATTCTAGTTGCTTTTATTCGCTTCATTTGGTCTCACCGAACAAAAAAAAAATTGGCAGACGTTTTGCTTACTGATCTTAAGATTTATTACTTTTTTAAATTCACACCAAATCAATCAAACCCCCTATATAGGGTGCATTCTTATCAACTTTCTTCCTTCAAGTATTGTACATTAGGTCGCAGTAAGATAGTTTTATCCAGTAGATAGTACGGTGTTCTGTTAAACTAATAATAATAGTTTTCTGCAGTGCATTTTTTGCAAATATCTTGCTACAGATTTGTGCTGCAAATTTGCAAAACAAAATTAGAATGTGATTGATAGTTAATAATGGCATCACATCTGATTAAAAGTCGTATTTTGCCAATTTCAAAGTAAAGAAATATTAGAGACTGCTACTGCTTTGACTTTGATTGATGTCATCCATTCAAATCTTGACAAAACTACGAACAAATGAACATGAATGAAGGCACTCAGCACATGAAGGGGCAGGCAGACACGGGTAGTCACGGACATTGTCCATCAGTGTGGCCGATTTTGCGAAAATTATAGTTTTTATCACAATAAAATTCAAACATAACATGTTTCAAAATTGCTCTACGTTTTAAACTAAATAACAATCAACCTGAACAACCTTATTGACTGAATAACTCTTTGAACTGAACAACTATTCATGCTGTTTTCGTTCCAAACCAAAACTTTGGAAAATACGCGCATAGAAACGGAACGTGTTTCTTATGTCAAAAGTAATTACAGTACCGGCCACACTGGCGGGCTGTCAGGACCTCAGAACAAAGACCTCCTTGCTTTTTGGTCAGGAAAAAAAGTCTGCCGTCTGCTGTGCCTCTAAGAAAAAATTTCAACGTCTCATAGAAACTGTATCAGCTGATAGCACTTTTTGTATAGGAGGTAATTTTTATTTCGTATTTCGATCTATCTAGGTACTTTAGGGAAATAACACACTCAGAGGAACGACCTATGTTCATTGGGATAAGTTGTCAGTATAATGAGTGCATGTATACCTTTATCAAGAACTAATTAAAAGTCACCCTATATAAGACTACTCTATGAATCAAATGGTCTGCCTTTGGTAAATCAGAGGTCTAGAGGTCTACCAATTTTCGATTCGATTTTTATGGTTTTGAGGATGATTGTGACCATCAATTTGTGAGGCAGACATGAGCAAATGATTTAGCAAATTTTTTTTTTAATTTTTAAAGCCCTGTTAATTGATAACGCAATGCTACCAAGGTGGCAGACTATTTTTCTGTTGTTTCTGTTCTAATCATTTTTAATCGAACGATCTATGTCTGTCACATGAGCAAATGATATACACGTTTTAATATCATAAAAAAAACTAAAAAAAATGTTCCTTCAAAAGGCAGAGGTGTGGTGATTTGCCTCTTCAACTTTCATCGTTTTGAGGATGATTCTGACCATCAGTGCAAGCGGCAGACATGAGCAATTGATTTAGCTCATGATTTTTTTTTCATTTTTAAAGCCCTGGTAATTGATAACGCAGCGCTATCAAGGTGGCAGACTATTTTTCTGTGGTTCTACTCATCGTCTTTAATCGAACAATCCACGTCTGCAAATCATTTAGAAATTCTACAGGCCAGCATCCTATCTATTACATCAACAATGACTTAAGTCAGTTCACAAGTTTGTACTATAAAAGACCTAAAGAGGCAGAGGTTCAAAACATGACGGAAAGTTTATTTATTAGTGGGAACTCGGGGTGGGGTTTTGCCTGAACGATATAATTTATGGTTTTTTGTGTATCTAGTGATTCAGTAGATAATAAAAATAGTGTGTTGCCTATGCAGTACATTGATTACAGGGTATGCAGCTGATAAAGATTTCAAGCGTTCTCGTGGTATTCCCGTTCATTTTGTCTCAATAAGTCACGAACATGTTCCTTCGTAAAATCCACTATTGCTTTACAAGGAGAGTATGTACTGTGTAAATTTTTCACTCGACACTGGTGATTTCGCCGCAAAGAGTTATGTAAAAAAAACTTGAAGTAATAAAAAAATGGGTATTTTATTGTTTCTATCGTCATGTTTAACATGACAAAATTAAAAAGAGTACCGTGTGGCAATGAAGTTACGGATTTTTGCAAATACACAAAATCGGCCTTGACAATCCTTCTTCCTCCAATTCTACACAACGATACCAACGTAGCTCCCTCTATTGAAAGCACCTGCGGCAGCTAATGCTCCTTCATCACCGTGGTTACAGCTTCCTTGAGTTCGAGTTCGCCACTTTTCTGAGTTCCCTCGAGGTGCGACTTCATCTTACGGTATAAGAAAAAGTTTCAGGAGGCAATATCCGGGCTACAGGGTGGATGTGGCAACGTTTAATGTCTTTTTTCTCCAAAACCTCTTTTACAATGAAGTAAAATGGGCCGGCGCGTAGTCGTGGTGCAAGATCCAAGTGTTATCGATGAGTTCGGGCCACCGCCGGTGAAACATGATAAGCCTGCGTAGACAGTTAACATTTGCGAGAGGTGACGGTAGTTTCTTCACATGGCTCGTCTTGTCCTGACTGACGCACCTCCTTTACCACTTCATCCGTCCAAATACGTAACTTTCGACTTGCACTCCTCTCTGTACACCACTTGCAATTTCAGAAGGATTTCCGCGGGTTTTTCGTCGGATTTCACCAAAGCAAATTGAATTACGATACTTTTTTCAAATGAGATTCATTTTCACGTTATAAAGTTAAATTTCATATGGAACGAAAAGAAGGACCTTTATTTCCAGTAATATTTTCAGCAATGACGCGGTGTTGCCAGTTCCCGAGTCATATCATAATTCCCGGAACTTGATTGCCAGACTACGTATGTTAATTTTAAAATACGTCATTTTTGAAGGCATTCTAACGCCAATTGCTTTGAGACTGAAAAACTTTGTGACCACTTTTTAGATTAACTTTGTGACCTTTGTTACTTTTACCTTGTACGACAACACAATTTTTTAAACACACAATATACATGTCTGTAATCAAATTGAATGAAAGATGATTCGACCAACTTGAATGCAGATTTCGTCAATGTTCATAACTTGGTTTGTAAAATAGTCTACAACTATAAAGTCCAACAAATCCAACTAAATTAATTCAATATTTCCTTATACGTATCATATTTGTCCAGTCGATTGTTTTCTGATATTCATTAAGTTATTGCTTATTTTTATTGTTTTAAGTATTTCGTTTAATAATGGATGATTCTGAAGCCGGTCTGAGTTAACTCAAGCGCAAAGCTTTAAGCCTTCCAACTGTATTTTCGTCTCTCTCTTATTAAGTTCAGAGTGTTGTTTATAAAAAAAGGTTTACTACCACTGCTTTTTTTGTTTACACAATTTCTAATGCTAAAAAAAATGGGGTATATGAATTTAGCAAATTTTTTTTTGTAGATTAATGAGATCATAGGTCCTACAATTCTATAGCTTTTTTAATTATTTGTTTTATATTTCAAAGTTGACTTCAAGGTTTTCAATACAATATTCTTTATTGCACACGAAATTTAGAGAAAAATAAAAATTTTATATTAGAAATTGGTGTACAACGAGGCGGCCTTATATTACGCATAAACTTTATGTTTTTAGTTTTTTAATACACAGGGTGTTAATTTAATTGTGTGCCATAGCTTAGGGGGTGTTTCAGTAACGATAAAGGAACACAAAAAAAAAATATAAAATATCCTACAAAAAAAAACTAAAACTCCATTGAAACTTAACTAACGTGGAGGGCAATGACCCGGACGGAGCACCGCGCTATCATCGAGCCAGCGCACGAGTATCAGTGGATAAGGTAGGCACACACATAACTGAAACTCTTTCCCGCGCTTTTGACAGCGCGGTGCTCCGGGTCATTGCCCTCCGCGTTAGTTTAGTTTCAATGGAGTTTTAATTTTTTTAAGAAGGATTTTTTTCAATTTTTTTTTTGTTTTTTTTCGTTACTGAAGCACCCCCTAAGCTATGGCACGCAATTAAATTAACACCCTGTATAAAATTAAAGGTTCGAAAATTTTTTGTCTTAAATGTCGTCCGATTTCATCATTAGATTTGTTATATTTTTTGTACAGATAATTTTCTTCGACAATTAAATTTAAGCTTCTGTTAGCTTAATGTCTTCCCAATCATGCTTAAAAAATATAAAAAAAATGTGGATATTTAATTGCTAAAAAAATGCAAAAATGTTAGTAAGTACTGAAAATTGAGTTTACACAAAATTCTCCATACAAAACGCAAATTTCATAGGTAAGATTACCTGTCTGGCAGAGGGAACTCTATCTTCCGGTCGAGGCGGCCCGGCCGCAGCAAAGCGGGGTCAAGCGTGTCGGCGCGGTTCGTCGCCATTATCACCTGCGAACACCTTCAATTACTCTCTCGTACACCCAACGGCACGTCAGTACAAACACTTCCGACTTTAAGGCATGGTAATAGAGTATACTATGTATAGAGTATACATACTTTGACATTGGTAGTTTGGTCGAAACCGTCCATCTGGTTGAGCAATTCGAGCAAGATTCTCTGAACCTCTCTGTCGGCACCGGTTTGAGCGTCGAATCTGAAAACAATACAACAAATGAAGAAAGTCCATGATTGCTTTGGTTTTCTTAGTCTGGAAATCAAGATTCAAGTTGGATTCTGAATGGCCAGTTGGTGTGGTTGGAAGTGTGCTTGCCTTGAAACGCCGCGGGCTGAGGGTTCGATCCCCGCCCAGGGCAAACATTTGTGTGATGAACACAAGTGTTTGTTCTGTGTCTGGGGTGTTATTTATCTACACTCCCAGACACATATATCGGTCCACCTTGTATATGCCTTGTTAATAAATAAATGTTAGGTAGATCAAAAAGTTTTAATAGTCCAGTAAAATTACGAGAGCATTGTATGGCGAAACGGAAATAATTGATAATAGCCGTGATTCTTTTTCAGATCGATAGATTATATTTCTGTGTAAGGCTTTTTAATGGAATCCACCTAAATTTACTTCATTTATTTATTTATTTTGCCGTCCAAACATTTAAAAAATATGGAATTTCAGAAAAAAATGTTAATAGATTTTTTTTTTATTTACGGCTTGCTATATATTCAGAATTTCATATTATACTTGAATCCACCTAAAAATATTAGCTTTTTTGTATTATTTAACTTTTATAGCACGAAATTTAAATAAAGCTTATCTTCGCAACCAAAAATAGTAATAGATCCGTTTTGCTTTCTAATAATTTAAATAGTGCTATATAATCACATTTTTGGCAAATCCAACATAAATGTTTACAAAATCATTGTAAACCAGCGATTACAAAAAAATTTTTTTTTATTTAGTATGGCATGTTTGTGAATATATATAAGAATCACTTACATTTAAAAAGGTTGAGTTTAGCTCAGTTTATTTCTATTATTTTACCTCGAATTTATTGGACCTAATATGTAAAAATAAGTGGAGATTTTATATTTTGAAATAAATTGATATTTTTAAATATATTTGTGGTGGATTTTGATGCCTATATGTAAAGTATACGTTTATCTATGATATAAAGTATATAATTGTCTATTACTATTTTTGCCTTAGCTGTTATTCGAAAAAAATATTCCGCTTTAAATTTTAGGTGGATTCGTAAATATTGCGTCTTAACATCATATTTAAATACGATATACACAAAAAAGTAGCTATTAACATTTAATGTTTTGCAAAACCGTATTTTTACTGGAGTATAATGCAAGCCAAAGAGTTTGCAAATGAGCCAGCTTCAATATTGCATCATTATTGCATGAAAATTTTGCTCAACTGCATTATTTTATTTTAACCTAGGTTCCATTAAAAACTCAGAATGCTAGGTGGGCCTATAGATGTGTCCGGGAGTGTATTTATGTATATATATCAGTTTCTGGTACACATACTACAGACTTTGCCTTGTTTGGGATCAGATGACTTTGTGTGAATTGTCTCCTAATATTAATTTACTTTTTATTCAAGTATTTCAGGTCTACTGCTGGTCTTGGCTACTATCTTATGTAAGCTTAGAAACACTGACAACAAGATTAATTTGGCTAGCCATTGAACTAAAATATCTGCAATATAACTAATGAGTTGGTAGTGATATCTACCGTTAGTGGCTATAGCTCAGGGCTATTGCGTCGATCTTGCTAAGAAGTTGTTGCGAATCAATTTTCTTGAGGGCGAGACACACGCAGATGGAAATTGTACAGAATAGTTATATCTGCATAACAGGATAGTGATATCTATCGCTCAATGGCTATAGCGTCGATCTCGTCTATGAAGATGATAGCGGGTGAATCCTCTTTAGGAAGGCGGAAGACAACTAGCACTACCTATGCGTGGTAAAATCGGACAGCTATAGTGTAACAGTGGGAGAGTGATCAGGATAGTGATTCCTACCTCTTGGTGGCTATAGCGTCGATCTCGTCTATGAAGATGATGGCGGGTGAATTCTCTTTAGCAAGGCGGAACACATCTCGCACCATGCGCGGACCTTCACCTAGATACTTCTGAACGAATTCGGAACCCACCACGCGGATAAATGCAGCTGGAAACAAAGGAAAAATTTAATTTTGCATCCTGTTTTTATAATATTGTTTTTATGACATTGAATCAGTGTTTAATAAAAGTGTTTGTTCAACCACCATCCAACCTCTTATGTTGTTTATTCAAGTATTTTCAAAATAAATTACTTTCATTTATTATAACAACTTGTTAGCCGTGTTAACAATATCAGAAAATCTTTCAAAATCAGTGTACAGCAAGATTAAAGTAACTTTATAGGTGACTGTTATTTTCTGCACATGGATGACACGCGAAGAGCCAATGAATGCTATGCACTCCTTCCTCATTCTTCTCATTTTTTGAGTTCTGCGCATTAACTGTCAACGCTAGGTTTACATTGTTCCATCAGCTGTATGCTCTTTTAAATGTCAGTTCACACTTCTATAATAATGTTCTTGCTGTTATTGAAAGTTTGCCTTTACTTAAATACGAAACTATACCTGGCTTTAAGTTGAATATTACCAGTGGTATGATGAGCTACAGCCTTAGCCAGCATGGTTTTTCCGCAGCCCGGAGGCCCATACATGAGCACACCACGGGGGGGCTCAATACCAATCTGCCGGTACAGCTCTACGTGGGTCAGTGGTAACTCCACCGCTTCTCTGATCTCCTGCTTCTGTGTGTCCATACCTCCGATGTCCGAGTATTGTACGTCAGGTTTCTCATCTGAGGACATTTTAGTTGTGTAAACAATAATTTTGTAGGAAGTTGTCTTTTTGTAGGAAGAATTCAATTTTCAATAGAACACTTGCATATATTTTTTGAAAATTCACACAAACTTTTTTTTACGTCATTATCAAAACCTGTCAGCTGTTAGAATACATCTGGGATGAACTATTTTCGAACTTTTCAATTCAGATATGATGTTATAAAAATAAACCTTGAAATCAACTTTCAAACAAGAAACAATGAAAATAGCACACCCTATCGCTGTGAAACAGAAATAAGACTTATTATGTGAAATAGACCAAAAATAGACATGATTCTAGAGTGCAATGCCATCAGAAACAAACATAACCTTAGTAGGATCAAATACCCAACAAACTAGACGAACTGACAGCATTCTAGTAACTGTTAGAGCCGGTTCCCACTATGTAGGATTCCGATTTTAATCGGATGTCGGCGCCTCTGTTCCCACTATGTCGGATATCGGATTCCGATTTGAACAGCGCCATATGCGAGCGTTGATCCGACACGAAAATCGGCTGACAAAACACACGTCATTTCTTGTCGGATCCGACACAAAATCGTTGTCGGACGAGTGTGAATAGCTTCATACAAAATGTTCTACCACTGGAACCTCCGATTATTAAGCGGATCCGACACACGACAAGTGGGAACCGGCTCTTGGGGTGGCCAGCTTTCCAAAAACTGATAGGGCATGATCAGTCCAAGAAAACTTAACAACTTTCAGTGTACGAAACTTTCAAGAAGTGTAAAAATATCTGCATTGCCATACAAAATTGTAAACTTGATTGCACATTTTGTATGGTCAGCAGGCTGATAATTTTGGTCATTTCCTGAAAGTTTCAATCACTGAAAATTGTTCAGTTTAGTTGACTGATCACACCCCTTTAGTTTTCGGAAAACTGTCCCTTAGACCATATAGGTAGTATGGATAGAACACCCTGCCTCTCTCTGGATTTTGCCTCACCTGCATTCTAGTCTAGCTCTAGTACAGTCCGCGCGACGAGTTAAGGCCGCTGGGCGGAGTGGAGGGGGTATGCGCAGTTGCAATATCCTCTCCCGCCAAGCGTCCTAAACTCGTCGCGCGGGGTGTAATGTCTGATACGCTAACAAATTATGGTAAAAAAAAAAGGTTAGCTAAATATCACATACCCGCTCAACTGGCACGCGAACCAATTCTGGACGCGTCAAGTAAGTGCGGCTCTGGCAACCGACCCGAATCGGGATGGTCGGCTGCTCTACCATTTATTATTTTTAGAAACTAGCCGATTTACTTAGCACTGGTGCACTTATAGAATCTTAAAAAAGATAGAGTAGGCTAGCATTCAAGTTTATAATACGACCATTGACACTTGTAATTCTTGTTTATTTTTTGAGCGCGCGGCCGCGTGTGATCATGAGTTTTTTTTATAAGCAAACTTACGGAACGAAATATGTATGGGGGTACGTTCTTTTATAGTTTTAAGTTATGTCTGAGATTAAAATAAAATAAAAAATAAGTATAATTTTTTTTTTAAATATACATATTACGCAACTTTACCTCATTTTCTACTTTCTTCTAAATTTTCGCTAGGACCTATGACACATTTTTATAAAATATGAATGAGTTTATGTGCTATTTTAAGTAGACACCAAATAAATATAGAAGTCGGTATATATTCTAACAAATTATCGAGTAAACTGCAAAAGAATGCATCTGTTCCCACCCCGGGTGGTGTACCAGACGTGGGGGATGGCGTGTGCGGGCCGTGCCAGTTGAGCGGATAAATGCTATTTTTTGTAAACATTCTTCAGTAAGGCATGTAGGGTCTACATTCCATACTTATTCAAAATCTTGAAGTCATAAGTCAGTCTTACCTGCTTGCAACATAGAAATGGAGCTGTCAGCCTCTGGAGGCAGGACATCCACCAATGCATTGGAGTGCTTGTGAAGTGCAACTGATGCTGATGGCTTCAGCAACTCACGGTCGATGGTGGATAAGATACGCACATAGTAGTTTGATCCAGTAGTGCTGCCCACTGAAAATTTTAGTAGGGATTGATATCAAAGAAAGAAAAGTTTATGAAAATTCTAATACATTTACAATTCTAGATTTGCACTTGTTATGAAATTGGTACAAGGCAACATGAAAGGCTTCTGTTTGACCTTTTTGGTGATCTATTGGCATTTTAGTGCAAAAATAATTAAAATAATATAGGTCACTATAACCTATTTTATAAAAAAATGATTTTTAATATGGCCTGTGCATTTTGTAAAGATTTCTTTGAGAACTCTTACTTTCTGACTCGATTGAGTTTGAGACAAACTAGTACCACTTAGAAAACCTTCCAATAAAAATGCATACCAATTCCTGTATTCCGATCAACAGCCTCCAAAAACTGTCCGATGACAAGCGGCACAGACTGGATACGCTTCACTTCCTCCTGAGCATGCAGATATTCTTTCTTGAGGTTGCGCTGCTCATCTTTGATGTACTCTTCTTGGACTTCAAGGAACTCAAGCATGCGTTGGAGTTTCTGAAATACAACAATTGCTTGGGTGAATGACCTAACAAAAGAGAAATTATCATGCAAACAACAGCTCTTTTAGAGTACATTCATTACTGTTTTGTCAAAGTACTAATTCTAGCTTTTATTTATTGTTTTCTAACTTTTAAGTAAGAAATACAAACAGTACTCCAGGCTGCAGTAAGAATTGATTAAAAGAAATTATGTTTCAAATACCTTATATTTTGTGTAAAGATCCTCAGATTCGATATCCTCAAAGGACTGTGGTCCAACGAATGCTAATCCTTTAGGGTCCACCGCCAGATCATCCTGGAAAACAGCAAAATAGCATTGGTAACAAAGGAAAAACGAACTACCGTATAGGTTAGAATGCTCATATTTAGCAAAAAAATTAAAACTGAAATACCTTCTCTGGTAAAATAATGCCAATTTCAACCATGTTACTGAGTTTTTACGATTATATTCAATGAAAATACACAATGAGAACTACAAACGAAACCAATGAATTGAGTTTTTTAGAGCTGTCAGTCAGCTGTCATTTGTCAAACCAGTGTCAAACTTTTGCGTTGTCATTCGTTTCGTTTCACGCAGAGATTGCAGAAAGAAAAATTAAAATGGAGCGAATGGATTTTTTTGGGTTCCGTCAAGACTGGCAATCCCACGGCAATCCCCATACTAGAAAACGTACCCCAGAAAAGCAAACTCATTAAAACTAGAGGGCGCTTTCAAATAACCTGAAAAGTAATTATAAACTACCGAGTTTTCTGCTAAAAAAACATTCAAAATTTCAACATACTTTTAATATAAAGAAACGCTAACATTGAAATTTTGTATGTTTTTTAAGCGGAATACTCGATAAATCGTAATAACTTCTCAGGCTGTTTATTAGCGCCATCTAGTTTTCTATAAGGGGATTGACAGTCCTATTCGTCCATGGTTCCGTACTCAAAGTCGGGGGAAGCCTCACAACTCACAGACAGATTTTATTCTATTTTAGATGAGGTATTTTGACCGGTCCAACGGGTCCACTTAGGCCCTAACTGCGGGAAACGTGCCAAATTGCTCCGCAGCCGCTGCCGACCACTTACAAAATTAAATGTTTTGTACCTACTTGAGGCGCTACCGCCGAACTCAATCGTTATTGAATCTCTCTTTTCTTCATGTATAGAAAAAACCGGCCAAGTGCGAGTCGGACTCGCGCACTGAGGGTTCCGTACCACCACATAAACATAATTGTATTAGTTGAAATTTCAGTAAGTTAATGTGCTAGATTTTTTGAGTCCGACACGCGCTTGACCAAATTTTATTATTTGTTACTATTTTATAGCTTATGCACTATAAACATACCAATTTTCAAGTTTGTAAGTGTTCCCGTTTTTAAAAAGAACTAAAACAAAAATCGCCTCAGCGACCATCCAACTTGACCCCTCTCTTAATATGAATGTTCTTGAAACGGGAGCTCACCACAATTGGTTACCATTAGTTGTGAGAAAAGTTGTAATATTTAATGATTTCAGACTTTTCCCATTATTTGTACTGTGAGACCTAGCTTCTTGCCAAATTTCATAATTTTAGGTCAACGGGAAGTACCCTGTAGGTTTTTCATTTTTGAATAAATGTATGGAGATGAGGACATAAAATGCAATATCTTTTGATTGCGTTGTTGTAAAAAATTTAAATTTTCAGATCTTGTGTGGTTCATGGATCCTAATATATGGTATTAATTTCAACCTGATCCCTTCACCCGTTCGTGAGATAAAGGGTCTTGACAGACAGACAGACAGACAGACAGACAGACAGACAGACAGACGGGCAACAAAGTGATCCTATAAGGGTTCCGTTTTTTTCTTTTGAGGTACGGAACCCTAAAAAAGAGAGAATCGATAAAGATTGAGTTCGGCGGTAGCGCCCCTGGTCTGTCTTGTCTGTCTCTCCGACCTCTAAAAGGTAACCTTTAGTAACAGTACCTGGGCGACCGAGCTTCGCTCTATAATTGCCGCCTCAACATTAAATATCATAAGGTGAGCAAGCTATGCTACCCGCCAAGATGGCGCTGTAGGTTTCTGTCTAAAACGCAAATGCTTAAAAACACAGGCAAAATTAATTTTCCCAGACACCCAGACACCTAGACAGATAGACACATGAGACCTAGCTAGATCGATTTTTCGCCCTGGAAAGCCCCCGTATGGTAAATTTCATCGAAATCGTTAGAGCCGTTTTCAAAAAACCGATTACAAATATACATATACTAGCTGGTGCCCGCGACTTCTTCTACGCAGGTTTATAAATTGTAGCCTATGTGTTATTGTGATGTATAAGCTATATTATTGTAAAGTTTCATTAAAATCCATCCAGTAGTTTTTACGTGAAAGAGTAACAAACATACAAATACAAATATCTTTATTCGCAAGAAAACAGTAGTTGAAGATCTTAAGTTAGAAAAGTACAGTGTTTCCAGCTTACACGTACCTAAGCATGCAAATATAACTATTGTGAATTTTAATTATTTACAGTATGTCAATTATTAAATATGTCAAAAATAAACTAAGTATTCATTAAACTTAAAATCAAGAAATTCTTTCACACTGTAAAAGCAATGTTTTAATAGCCATTTTGTCAAATTATTTTTCAATGCATCTTTAGTCATAGATTTTAAATTGTCAGGTAGATTATTAAATAACAAGATACACATGTTAAATATGTTCCTCTTGTAAATGTTTTTCCTAATAGGAGGTTGATAAAATAGTTTCATGATCTTTGATCTGGTTAGTCTTAATGTAACTTCTCCACGAGTTTTCCAATAATTTGGGTTTGAGGCAACAAAAATACACACACATTTCTAATATACAAACAAGGAAGGGGTAATATATTAAATTGATTAAAAAGTGGTCTACAGCTGTCATCGAATCTAGCGTTGCATATGGCGCGCATGCACTTTTTCTGGAGTTTATAGGCCCTATCAATGTCCACTGAATTACCCCACAATATTAAGCCATAGCTAAGGATAGAGGAGACATAGCCATGATAGGCCATTAAAGCAGCTTCAACAGATATACATCCATACATGTTAAAAATTACAACAAATAATAATATTGATAAAAAGTTAATTACATAATTTTAGTCCGCCCTGGTTTGTCCCCGTCTGCAATACCTCATGTAGGACTTGTTTTTTCTCTTTTCAGTTCATATTTTTCTAAGCAGTCGGGAATTTTGTTTTTGTAATAATTTTTGTATTTAGTACTTTTTAGTTTTATTAACAATTTTTTTTTACTTCCACTGACATTCCCATAATGAATACAAATCTAACGGCACCTCACATGTTGAAATCTATCAAGCCGTTTAGGCTGCAGAGCGCGACAAAGAAATTGACATACATACACTCGAAAAACATAATCCTCCTGTTTTGGGGCAGTCGGGTAAAAAAAAAATAAGGGAAGTCCCTGAAGTTCCATCGCAGCAATCCTGATGATAAGGATAAACGTTTTGATAAAAATAAGTGAATACCTAAATTACGTAAGTGTCAATAGGGTTCGGATTAAGGATTAAAAGTTAAAGGTGGGAAACACCTGAATGGCTAGTTTGAGATAAGATAGAATTCGAGGCTACTTTAATCTGTTCCGTGATACAAAGAATAAACTGTATAAGTTTTTCTTTAAAATGGTAAATAACTGGTCTAATAATGTCTGTGTTTGTTTTGATTTCCTGGCCGGAAATAAAACTAAACGAAGTAAGATTTATGTCGCATCGCAGTTCCCTGGTTTTATTTCCTGGAGTGGGACAAGCAAAGTAATAATAAATTGATTAATCAGATCTGACAAATCTTGATTAATTACCGACACGTAATTTTAAAATGCATTTACAAGATACCACTTATCTTCGATACTTATTATATAAACAAAATCAATGTCATTTCCTGTGACCAGCAAGCCAGAACTCGGAAAAATGAAGTCGTTTATTTTGGTTTTGGCTGTAGCTGCTGTGGCACTTGGGGACCAAGTTAGGGTAGAGGAGATCCGGCCCATTGCTGAGGAGCTAGCAGCAGCTACATTCGGCAAGCCTTCCGTCGTCGGATACCTCCTGGATGTCGCAGTCCCTCAAGCCGAGGCGAGAAAAGCAGCCGAAGAAAAGTACCTCGCTGAAAATGGCAACAGAATTGTGGGTGGTTCGCCTGCTGCTCGTGGACAGTTTCCTTGGCAGGTGAGATAAAAGAAATAGAGACAGCAATTGATAGCAGTTTGTCAATCGATGCTGGTTTTTTATCTAATAATTTAGATTCAGAATTTTTTCTAGCTCTTCTAAATATTTTTTTCCCCTCTAGGCTGGCACGATCATGGACATTATCGGGATCCAAGGCAATGGTGTATGCGGTGCGTCGCTGATCAGTAACACTCGCCTGCTCACGGCTGCTCACTGCTGGTTCGACGGTCTCAACACCGCCTGGCGTATGACTGTTGTCCTTGGCACAGTTTTACTTTTCGGCAACGATGGCGTCAGGGTTCAGACCACAAATGTCCTCATGCATCCACAATGGACCCCTACTTCGCTCCGAAATGATATCGCTATCATTGTTCTGCCCAGTGCAGTTCCTTTAGGCCGTAAGTTTTAGACAATTTTGATAAGACACGAAGCATAAGAAGAGTTTTTTTTATTTGACGTTTAAATATTTCTTCATACTAATTTATTATTTGTACTCCTCAGCGAACATCGCTCCCATCAACTTGCCTTCTGGTAATGAAATACGTGAGGACTTCGCCGGTTCGACAGCTACCGTGTCCGGTTTTGGTTTGACTTCAAGCGGTAAGTACTAAGTGCAAACCGGTAGTGATCTGATGTAGTAACGTTATGACTGACTAACTGTCATTCACAGGCGGCGGTATCAGCCAGAATCAGTTCCTGAGCCACGTTAGTCTGCCAGTGATCACCAACGACGCCTGCAGGGCTTCTAGCATTGTCTTCCTCTTGTTTGTCACTGAGAGTAACGTCTGCATCAATGGCGCTGGCCCTCGCAGCCCTTGCCAAGGAGACTCCGGTGGCCCATTGTACGTCTACAGAAACAACAGACCTGTTATTGTAAGTAAATATGTCAATATTTAATTGTTACAAGTGATTTTAGGTTGTGAAAAGGCAGTTAAGTTTTAAGTGAGCAAAAATTGTGTAACTTCTCGATGCAAAACGAACGATTGTTAACCATGTTTTATTTTTTATGTAAGTGACGTTAATGTCTTTAATGAGAAATAAAGTATCTTTAAACCAAACTAATATAACTCTTGTGTGCATAAGTTTAGATCGTAAGCAAAAGTTACACATTTGACTTATGATATGAATTTGTCTAATTCAGCACTTTCTCCTTCGTTTGCAGGAACATAAAACAATTTTGTTACTTGCTTTCAGATTGGTGTGGTGTCTTTCGGCTCCGCTGCTGGCTGTGATGTCGGCCTACCCGCTGTATTTGCCAGGGTTACCTCCTACATCGACTGGATCAATCAAAACCTGTAATTTATTTTTGAAAAATCTGATTGTTCTAAAATGTATTTATATATAATTAAACACTATAGACACTTTTTTAATCATCATATCAACCGAAAGATGTCACTGCTGGACATAGGCTTCCCCTAAAGATCTCCATGACGATTGGTCCTGCGCTGCTCGAATCCAGCGGCTTACCGCGACCATGACTAGATCGTCGGTCCGCCTTGTGGGGGCCTCATTTCTGATTCAACCCCGTAGAGAGACTCCAAGCACAACCCTTATTATAGCCCTTTGGGTACTTTGAGCTTCCTAATAACACCCATGTGAGCGACCCCATTTACTGAAATAAAACTGAACTGTAAACTTCCTGAAATAAAGGATCTTATTTTTTTTTTGTCTTGAGAAACAGCGGTCTAAGTTCTAAGTTAAGTGTGTGGTTTCCGCACTTAGTCCTATGTGGACCAATGCGCTGGGCCTAGAGAAACAGCGGTATTTTGAACGTAATGATCTCAGAACAAATGGTAATGATATTGCGAAGCTTCCCAAACGCTGCCTACCCGAGTCGGATTCGGCGACATTCTCTATCAGCAGTTTTTTATCTCTTAATGAAATACAGCCTGACTGAGGCTGAATTTTATTTTTAGACATAACGAAAGCGTTTGATTTTGTCGACCACGAAACGCTTTTACAAAAATGGAAAGAATGGCTCAGCTACTATCTAAAACATAGAAGACAATGTGTGTTAGTTAATAAATTAAACGAAATGAATGAAATATTATCAAACAGCTTTGAATATAAATACAATGTAAGTGGTGTGCCTCAGGGAAGTGGTACCCTTACCGTGCCTTGTGGTGTGCCCTTTACTATTCCTAGTCTACGTAAATGACGCTCCTAAGGTACCATGTAATAAATGCGTAATGTTTCCTGTCTATATATTTGTCGTAGTAACGACCAAAGGGATAATAAATAGGGATAATATAAAAATACATGAAAGTCCGATTTCTGACTTTCTGACTTTCTGATTATCTGACTTTCATGTATTTTTATATTATCCCTATTTAAATAAAATTACATATCATATCCTATCCTACTTCCTACTAATATTATAAACGCGAAAGTTTGTAAGTATGGATGGATGGATGGATGTTTGTTACTCTTTCACGTAAAAACTACTCAATGGGTTTTAATTAAACTTGGCACACATATAGGTCAGGTCCTGGAATAACACTTAACAATAGGCTACTTTTTACCGCGGGAAAACACTTCATTCCCACGGGAAAACGCATTTAATGTTAATGAGGTAGGTGACTGACTCACTGACTGACATATCAACGCACAGCCCAAACCGCTTCGTGTAGAAATTCCAAATTTGGTATATAGGTTCCTTATGAGGTCTTATGGTGCGCTAAGAAAGGGTTTTAGAAATTTCCACCCCAAAAGGGGTAAAATAGGGAAATGAAAGTTTGTATGAAAGTCCGTCAGTTTTAAAGTTAGTATCTTCAAATTTTGTATTTAGGCTTACGACAAAAAATTATTATTTATTTATTACAGGGTTTTTGAAAATTCGACACCCTAAAGGGTGAAAAGGGGGATGAAGTTGAAAATCCTTTATTTTTAAAGTAAAATCCACATAATTTATTATTTAGGCATTAGATTTGTAATTCTATGCAACGTTCATCACTGTTATTGAAATTCCACCCCAAATTCAACCCCTAAAAAAGGGAAATTGGGTGAAAAAGTCTAAAAACCAATATGGGTATCGTTTGTATGGTTTATTGGGTCGCTGATTACGAAAACGACAACAATTTTGAAATCCAACGTGGTGGACGTGAAATACCATCATTCCCTGGGGATGGGGTTGGGTTGCGATAAGGTTGAAATGTCTTAAAATCAATATGGGTGTCATTTGTATGGTTTATCGGGTCGCTGATTACGAAAACTACAACAACTTTGAAATCCAACGTGGAGGACGTGAAATTGGGGTGCTATAGGGTTGAAATGTCTAAAAATCAATATGGGTGTCGTTTCTATGTTTATATGAAGATAGGGAAAGCGGTTAAGATGGCGTTAGGGGTAGGGATAGGGGGAGGGATAGGAATAGGGGTAGGGAGAGGGAGTGGGAGAGGGAGAGGGGGAGGAAAGGGAGGAGGAGAGGGAGGGGGAGGAGGAGGAGGGGGAGAGGGAGAGGGGCTGGGACAAGGATGGTTTGACGGACGGTTGGACAGATGGTTGGACGGACGGACGGACGACAGATAGACGGAAGGGTGGATGGATGGATGGTCAGATAGATAGAATCCCTCGCGGACGAAGTCGCGGGCAACAGCTAGTACATTATAAAAATACAAATATTAATGAAACAAATCAAACAAAATTGCTAGGCTCAACCGATGGAATTTTAATGTTGAGGCGGCTATTATATAGAGCTAAGCTCGGCCGCCCAGGTACAATGTTTTATTTTTACTTTCGAGCGGAGCGAGAAAGGTATTGTATCTGTGAAAAAAATGCTTTTCTAATTTTCTAAAAAATGTGTTCTACATCACTTATACATCATAAAAAACAAGTCTCCCAAAAATGTCCGTCCGTCGGTCGGTCGGTCGGTCGGTCCGTCACGCTTTTGCCTAGCGGCTAAACGAATGGTCCAATTGACACCATATTTTGAATTTGAGAGTTTTATATTTTATGTGTTTGTTTTATGTTTTAGTGCCATTTAGGCTTCTTCTGGGCAAGCTCGTTCCATCGTCGACCTCATCTCTGTCCTCAGGGCTAGATCGAGGTCAAGAGTAAGAACATACAAAGTAAAAAAAAAATCCATCGAAGGGTTCTGAGTGGTTTCCTGCTGGCTCTCAGCTGTCATACAACGAAAATGAAAAATTGAAATTTTCGCAAAAACGGCTCATAAAATCTTGATTAAACTTTGCATGACCAAGCATCTCCATGTAAGGTATTTTCCGGCAGTATCAATTGGTCTGTGTAATTTCATATAAGGGGTGTTCCAGTACTACTAAAACGTAAACATATGATTTACTCATAATTGTTTCGATTGAGTTTACTTTAATTTTCTATAATTTCAATTCTGGATTGGTTATGTTATATGCCTGACTGGATAATATATTTGTTTTTTTTTTTGCGATTATCTAGTAGGTAACTGAAAGGGCTTGCTTTGTAGACTAAACTGATCAATTTTCCCTAAGAAACATGTGTTGGGAAATTAGGAAATGTAAAAATCTTCATGCAAAGTATCTTGCGGTAGTATCTATTGATCTGTGATTTCTGTGAAAGTTCATATAAATGTTTGTTCCAGTAGGTACTACCAAAATTTAATCATGTGATTTACTCGAAATAGTTTACGGTTAGCTTCTTTTAATGTTTAACAATTTGAATTCTGAATTGATTTGCATTAGAACATTTTTTAAAAAAACCTAAATATAAGTTTGTATTTCCGTACTATGTGTATGGATTTACAAATTTAAATTTGCAGTTGATACTTTTTTCTTGCATATCGCGAGAAAGTACGAGTAAGTGCAGTGTTGCTTTACCATTTATTTTTTATACAATACTATTTCAGATATTTAATATATTTTCTTGTTTCGTTCTTTTTAGTTTTTGAAAAAAAAAATAGTTCAATAAGATAACTTACACATTATTGCCTAGCGATTTATAAAAAAAACAGGAAAATAATACATAGGTTCATATAAATTCTTTGAATACATGCTATGACAATACATGACATGTAGATATATGAAGTAGTGGCGCTTCTAGTGTAATTTTACTAACATAGTTTCTTAAGATTCCTGTAATTTACTAACACTCAATATGGATCACAGTCTGAAATATTTTTATTTTTTTTATTTTTTATTATTGTGAGCAGGTGGCGCAGTTTTTAAACAATTATTACATGGGGCGAGACTAACAGATAATTAAAAATAAGATAAAAAACTAATCAGACTAATCCTAATTTTATTAATCAATAATCCTCAAATTATCTAAAAAAATACCACTTATCTTTAGTATAAAAACTTAGGTCTTGGAGGTGTTAGATGAACTCGGCAGAATGAACTCGTTTATATTGGTTTTGGCTTTAGCGGCTGTGGTTCTTGGAGACCAAGTGAGGGTTGCCGAGCTTCCACCTATTTCTGAGGAGATAGCGAGAGCTACAGCTGGCAGGCCTTCTGTCATCGGGTACCTGGTGGATGTCGCAGTTCCCCTAGCCGAGGCGAGGAAAGCAGCCGAAGAGAAGTACCTTGCTGAAAATGGCAACAGAATCGTTGGTGGTGCCCCTGCTACTACTGGACAGTTCCCTTGGCAGGTGAGATAAGGGAAATAGACGAAACACACTAGTGGCCAGATTTAGTTTTGTGTTAGTAGCATTAAATTTCTACCGGTGGAAGATCTGGCTGGCGTAAAGGCAGAAGTTAAGTAACTTTCATCCACATTTAACGTCTTGGGGTATAATTACCCGAAATTGTAATACGTGTATCAGACACATATTTCACTATCAGGATTTAATATTAGTATTCGAAATGTTTGAATTTGTAATCCCGGAAACTTAAATGAAGTTAAAAGTAAAGTATATGTTTAATGTTTTCTTTCCTCTCTAGGCTGGTCTAATTACTGACATTGTCGGCATCCAAGGCAACGGTGTGTGTGGCGCTTCTTTGATCAGTAGCACTCGCCTGCTCACGGCTGCTCACTGCTGGTTCGACGGTCGCAACCTCGCCTGGCGTGTGACTGTTGTCCTTGGCACCGTTCTACTCTTCGGCAACGATGGCGTCAGAGTCCAGTCCACTACTGTTAACATGCATCCCCAATGGGCTCCTACTACGATCCGCAATGATATCGCTATCATTGTCCTGCCCAGCCCAGTTACTTTCGGCCGTAAGTACTTTGATTGTTTGATATTATATTGATTGCTCTTATAACCCGAATCTATTTAAGTCGCGAGTGAATAGGCTTCTTCTGGGCAAGCTCGTTCCATCTTCGACCTCATCTCTGTCCTCAAGGCTAGATCGAGGTCAAGAGTAAGCCCATACATAGTAAAAAAAATATATATATTTAGCTGATTGAAATAGTTAGGATTGTAGATACTCCTGCACGCCAATATTTTATATATATCCATTAAACAGTATTCTTTTATTTTTCCAGCGAATGTTTCTCCGATTAACTTGCCCGCCGGTAACGAGATAAACGAAGACTTTGCCGGTTCAACTGCTACCGTTTCCGGCTTTGGTTTGACTTCTAGCAGTAAGTACTCAGTTGTTAACTGAATAAAGAATTAATATAAATTATTGAATATTTATTTGTTTAACTTATTGCCATTTACAGGCGGCGGTATCAGCCAGAACCAGTTCCTGAGCCACGTTAGTCTGCCAGTGATCACCAACACCGCCTGCAGGGCTGCCAGCATCGTCTTTCTCTTGTACGTCACCGAAGGCAACCTTTGCATCAACGGCGCTGGCCCGCGCAGCCCTTGCCAAGGGGACTCTGGTGGCCCATTGTACGTCTACAGAAACAACAGGCCTGTGGTTGTAAGTAATCTGAGTAGCTGATATCAAATTGATTTCTTTAATTTTACATCTAACAGTCATGCAAGTGCATGATGAATGTCAGTCAGTCAGTCTTAAGTCAGTCATCAGCCTTAGCTCTTAGGAGCAAAGTTGGATAATATTCACTCTCGTTTATCAGCTTCTAGCTAGTTTTTTTTGCCTCCTTGGTAAGACACGGTTACTTTCTCTTTAGTAGCTTGCTTGAAGTATGATCGAAGTAGGTCTCCTTATTATTTAATTTTTCTTCTATGACATGTTTCAAAAAGTATATGTGTCAATGTAAGATTGTACAATCAAGAGCCAGTCATTTTTCCTTTTCTGTTCTTGAAAGTGAACATTCCTCTATTTTCTTTCATAAAGTCCTGGTTCGTTTTTGGATACATTACATATCTAAATTAATTTTGTTACTTACTTTCAGATTGGTATTGTGTCGTTCGGCTCTGCTGCTGGCTGTGATGTCGGCCTACCCGCTGTTTTCGTCAGGGTTACCTACTATATCGACTGGATCAACCAAAACCTATAACTTACCTATGTTTTTGCAAAGTCTGAATTATCATAAAAATGTTTTTATAAACGATTAAAAACTAAAATATTAATAACAGCTATATTTTTTTAATAGCCCTAAATCTCCTATAGCATTCAGATGGTTACTTGACCATGAAAGAGTATAACTTTCGATAAGTCTTTTAATTGACCGCGCAAGGTTAAGGAGGGAATCGTGTTTAATGGAAAGTGCATAACTAACGCTTACTTTAGGTATGCGCTTTTGTGAGCAGGATCACATTATTATCAGCGTTACTGACGTAATCAGGCGGCTTCTGTTTTATATGTTTGAAAATTGTGTTATAAAGTGCGGCTACGTTTTTCACCAAAACTTTTATCCCGAACGGTCCTGTTTTCCAGAAAAGCATTTACACCCATTTTCTTTTCAGTTACCTTTTTTCAGATGCCTAAAAAACGTAAAGAAAAGAAAAAGGGTGAGTACCTAGGTGTTTTATTCGTAGACCTAAAGGGCTCACGAGGACGATATGAGGCTTCCATGAGTGCGATTCCGTGTTTAGGATGAAATTTTTAAATAGCGCCAGGCATTTTAGGGGTTAAATGGAAATGTCTATTACGCCTATGTCTTTTATTTGATGTGTAGGTTGATATGGAGTGCGGATTTTTAGTATATAGGTACATTTTTTTGTTAAAACATACTACAAGGTTTTAAATTAAAGGTAAATATTTAGTTGAAAAAACAAAAACAATTCACGATTTTTACATGTTTCTGCGAAAAACCATGAACTAAGATAGCAGCTGTAACCACCGTCGCAAAGTTTCATGTCAGTCGGTCTTTTATAGATTTTACTTCAGAGAATGAGTAGAGCTCCATGAGCTTATCCCCCCACCCACCTTCTACCATCGAGAATCCAGACGCACTGCAGGATATCATCCACACTTGGTTGATATTCCATTTTGCATAAAGCGCTTTTTTATAATTTAATTGTATAATGCGCACAGTAAAGAACGGAATTCTCTGCCTGCTTCTGTGTTTCCGAGTTCACATAACCCGAATCTATTCAAGTCTCGAGTGAATAAATAGGCTTCTTCTGGGCAAGCTCGCTCCAACGTCAGCCACATCTTAGTCCTCAGGGCTAGATCTAAGTCAAGAGCATGACCTACTATAATAATAATAATAAAAATCATTTATTCACTTACACAGTACAATAGTTATTTTCACCTCCAAAGCTCGGAAACATTTGTTTTGTCGGTTAAATTCTGCGGCCAAAAGCGATTTTTGGCCCCTAGCGGGCAAAAGGTTTTTGAAATTCGAACGCGATGTACTTATTATTTTGTAGTATGCTGCAGTACTGGCCGCTTGTAAAACCAGCCACGCACTATCGTTTTCAAGATGAGAAAGAGGGATGCAGCTATAGGAAAGAAACAAATAGTATTATGAATAGTGAATGCCTGGTGGGTAAGGTACTGGCTGATAATGAAAAGTAAATTAAAAATTCGATCGCTTTTTTTTTGTTCTGTTGCCCAGATTAATGGACTCGCCCTTTGACTTCGAATCAACGCAATACAAAATAGATTTGCCTGCCACTGACTATCCTCTGTCTCCACATTGAAATCCAATGAAAATGAACCTTGTTCTGCAAATTTATCAAGTAGTTTATAGGTAGAGTCACGGACATAAGCACAACAGTCCCAAAAATAATAATAGTTAATATAAAATATAATATAATATAAATAAAATAATATTAGTTAACAATAGTTATTTGTTATGCAAGGCAGCAAAAGGTTTATTTGGTGCGAGTGCCTCGTATTGAAACCTGAGCAAGCGATGGATTCTAGGATTGAACCACGAGCGAAGCGAGTGGTTCAAAAGACGAATACTGAGCGTGGCGAAGGTTTCAAGGTACGAGACGCAAAATAACTTTGCTGCCGAGCGAAACACAAAATTTTTCACCTCATTAAAGCGAGGAAATGTTAACATAATGCAAGAAAAGCAATTCAAATATAAGAAATAAGTGTTTAATTAATTACTCATACGTTCTAACGTAAGGGCATAATACCTACATAATGGTACTGACGGCAGCAAGCAAGTGGAAACATAACCAGTATAACCTGAACCAGCGCTTCGCTACAAACCTCCGTAACCAGAGACCAGCTCAAGGTCAAAGAGTTTTCACGGACGAGTGGCCATGTATACATTAAGAGTACTAGGCATTAAAAAGGAAATCACTATAATTAAATTATTATTATTTTTGGGACTGTTGTGCTTATGTTCATGACTCTACCTATAAACTACTTGATAAATTTGCAGAAAGAGGTCAATTTTCATTGGATTTCTGTAGACTGAGGATAGGTAGTGGCAGGCAAATCTATTTTGTATTGCGTTGATTTGAAGTCAAAGGGCAAGTCCATTAATCTGGGCAAGAGAACAAAAAAAAAGGCGATCGAATTTTAAATTTACTTTTTATTATCAGCCAGTTCCTTACCCACCAGGCATTCACTATTCATAATACTATTTGTTTCTTTCCTATAGCTGCATCCCTCTTTCTCATCTTTAAAACGATAGTGCGTGGCTGGTTTTACAAGCGGCCAGTACTGCAGCATACTAAAAAATAATAAGCACATCGCGTTCGAATTTTAAAAACCTTTTGTCCGCTAGGGGCCAAAAATCGCTTTTGGCCGCAGAATTTAACCGACAAAACAAATGTTTCCGAGCTTTGGAGGTGAAAAACAAATTAATTAATTACTAGTTACAAAATAATACTCTTACTAGTCTTAGTCTAAAGTATAATTATATTTTTGTGGTGTACTGTGGAAGCGAAAAGGTTGCCTGGCTCAGCATGGACCGCAGTGGCACTGCGATGCTGTTATTCTGCCAGGTCCTTGTTCTCCTGCACCCACTTCACTCTCACATTACCCATAGTACGTTTATAATGAGTCTTATAACATAATTTTATGAAGTAAACTAAACTAAGTTCGTGACTTACTTGACGGTAACCAGAGGGCTACCATGCACGGTAGCCGCTTTCTGGGCAAGTAAGATTTAGCCTGTGTTCTTGCCGACACGAAAGAAGAAGAAGAAGACTACTATAAAAAAATGTAGAAGTTCGAAGCACAGGAATAGTCTCCTGAAGAGCAATTATCATTTGGTTCTTTGTAATCTTAGAACAGGTATCTGTAAGCCTAAACGATAAATTCTTTCTATCATAAACACACCTGCCTAGAAAACGTCAAATCAAGTTATTTCCTTTATAAAGCAAATTTAATAAGTAAAATATGAGTAGGCTGTATAGCTGTTTCAGTCACTCTCATGAGATTGCATATTGTTTCGTCTCAATTTTCTGAACGCTGGCAATAAGGGCACGTGGTACTGACGTTTAATAAACTTGCACGCCGGATTATAGAGTTTACGGTGATACGTTTTTGGAGAACTCCGAGTGAACAATCTTGATATTTCATGTCGACAAGTGTAAGAACTATAATTTGAATCAAAATATTGAATAGACTCATCATAATTAGATATTTTTATATTCACCTACGTATGCTTATACCTAAGTAGGTATATTGTCAGTAATAATTCAAATCAGAACAACTGCACGTTAGTGGTTTTCAGAGACCCCTTTACTGGAGGTGGCAGTATATAGGGTGACTTTTTATTACTTCTTGATAGAAAAAGGTATGAATGTACTCATGATACTGAACAACTTTCCCCAAGGAACATAGGTCGAAATACGAAAATCTAGTTTTGACCTCCCATAGAAACTGCATCAGCTGATAGCGCATTTTGTATGGGAGGTCAAATTTGGTTTTTCGTATTTCGACTTATGTTTCTTGGGAAAAGTTGTTCAGTATCATGAGTACATGCATATCTTTTGCTATCAAGAACTAATTAAAAGTCATCCTATATAGGGTGATTCTTAATTAGTTCTTGATAGAAATAGGTATGAATGTATACATGATACTGAACAACTTTCTCCAAGGAACATAGGTCGAAATACGAAAATCAAGTTTTGACCTCCCATAGAAACTGCATCAGCTGACAGCGCATTTTGTATGGGAGGTCAAATTTGGTTTTTCGTATTTTGACCTATGTTCCTTGGGAAAAGTTGTTCAGTATCATGAGTACATGCATATCTTTTGCTATCAAGAACTAATTAAAAGTCTGCCTATATAAGCGAGCATAACTGTTTGTGTTTGATAATTTCACTGCATACATTGACCGATGACGGCTATGGTTCTGTGGTGACTTTCATTTTAAAATAACAAAACATTCAAATAACGGTTTTATTTTCAGATGATAGAGATGTGATGTTAGATAACAGAGAATTAAGCGCCGCAATCGTTCCCAATGCCTATTGCACTTACTTTTATGGTAATTATTAATGGTATGCAGTGTCAGAAATGTACAGTCACGCTACAATATAGTGACGGGCGTCAAGTTTCGGAGTGGTGCGGGCGAAGGCTCTCGATGTCTGCTAATCTACGATGCGTGAACTATTCTACGATTAATTTCTGTCTACAATAACGACTATAAAGTATCAAAATTGTAAAATCGCACTGCAACGTAGTGACAGGCGTCAAGTTCTAACGCGGTACGGGTGGTGGAGGCTCTCGATGTCTGCAGTTCTACTATGTTTGGACGAATTCTACAATAATACCGAAATTAAATATTGTTAGACGTGGTGACTCCGTATACAGGGTGGATATTTGAGATGGAACATCAAGGGCAGGTACCTTAATCATTATAGCTGCACGAAAATGAACTTAGGAGACTGTCCATAACTTTAGGTAACATTTTGATCCCTATTCGCACATTAAATAATGTACAGGCAGCAAGAAAATGGCCATTTTACCCAAAAAAGTTTTTTGATGCCAATCGATGCTTTTACTAATACTGATCAAAAACTTCTTAAGGACCAACTAATTTGTATAGGAATAAATTAATTTAAATAATGAAAATTAAAACTCCTATCACTAAAAACAACACAAATCATTATAGTCTAGTCGCTTAATGTCTTATATCGCGTTTACGCCTTACAATTTCACCAAATTTTTTCTAGGTTCTAGTTAAGTACATAGCTCTCAATTTTCGATAGGAGCCAATTCTTCAATTTCCATTAAAAATTCAAGTATTTGCTCCTATCAAAAATTGAGAGCTTTGATAGGAGTCAATAAAATTTTTGATAGGAGCCAATTCTTGAATTTCCATTGAAAATTCAAGAATTGGCTCTTATCAAAAATTGAAAGCTATGTACCTAACTAGTACCTGGATTTTTTTTTATAAATTGTGAGGCGTGTCTACGTGAAACAGCTAATCGGCCGCACTATTAGAAAAAATAATAAAATAAAATGTATGTTTGAAAATGAAATTCTTAGATCATTTGCCGTTTTGAAGTTCAATTTAAATAGTGGCAGCTTAGTTAGGTATTGGTTGTATATTTGTTTATTTTATATTCTTTTTGAATGAAACTCCTGTAAGTCTCTAGCTCAATCAATACTCAAAAACTACACCTAAATTTTATTTTTTTAGTAAATTAAGCTCTGTTTCATAAAACCTTAGAGCAACGCGTGTCAAATCGCGCAAGCGCGGAAAAGTCATGTAACTCTATGCATAAAACGCAACACTTCATTGTAAGTCTAAATAACGCAAACTCCGCCGTTTGTATGAAAACGAAGCGTGTCACAGTTCTCGGTGATATGACAAGCCCATGACAAGCAAACTAAGCGTTTTGAGCTTAGTTTGGGCCACGGGTTTGGGCACGCAAAGTAGGTACACTTGAATCATCTAGACTTATTTCTGATCTGTGATTTGAGTGGTGAGAACCTAGGTGAACCTTCAAGTACCAATTCAGGGCATTTTGAATAAAGGCCAAGTCAAGTAGGAACATAGGTCATAAAGCAAAATCAATTTTTGACTTCTCATAGAAACTGCATCAGCTGATAGCGTATTTTGTATGTTAGCCAATAACTTTAGCAACGAATAATTTTTGGATGGAAAAGTCGAAAGCAGAAAGTTTGACTAAGGAACTTTGTTTGGACCAGTTAGGAGATAAACATACTAAAAGTCCTTGCCCCTCCGAAGTCCACTCGAGGGGGGGGGGGCACAAAGAAGGTCGCATTTTTTTGTTTTTTGCTTACATCTCGAAAACGGTGCGTCGTACGAAATTTTGTTGTACTACATAATGAAAGCTGATAAAATTTTTAGAGATAGATAAAAAGTGTGAAAGCCAAAGTTGTAGAGAATTTTATCAGCTTTTATTATGTAGTACAACAACATTTCGTTCGACGCATCGTTTTTGAGATGTAAGCAAGAAACAAAAAAACGGGTCCTTCTTTGTGTCCCCCCCCTCGAGCGGACCTCGGAGGGGCAAGGACTTTTAGTATGTTTATCTCCTAACTAGCCCCAACAAAGTTCTTAAGTCGAACTTTCTGCTTTCGACTTTTCCATCCACATACCCCTTGTGATCACTCATTGGCCATACTACAAAGGAGGTCAAATTTGGTTTTGTATGTTCTTTGGGAAAAGTTGTTCAGTTTCATGGGCAAATTCACACCTTTCCGATACACGTTGTAAACAGGAAAGTATCTCCACAATACAAACTATTCTATACTACTCAAAACAAAATAAAGACCAGTAGTTTTTTTTTATATATCTTTAATTGTAATTTTTCAATTAAAGTTCGATAAAAATTTCCACAGCATTATTTGAAACATTTATTAGTTCAAACTGTAAACAATAGAATAAGCTAAATAAAACGTACATAAAAATATACACTACTTCTATCATTTTTATGATATATCAAAAACACCTGCTGGACCTTATTTTGTTTTGAGTAGTATATAATTATCAAATAAGAGCTACGAAGTAAACGGCAGAGACCTTACGCGACATGCAACGCGCTACGCCCTCGTAGCAAGTGCTACGAATAATCGTACCCTGTTCTCCTTGCAATTCTTTACACGCGGTGAAGATATCATCAAATTTTATTCTATTGAATATTGTAATCGTGGATATTGGATCGTACAATGTGATATTTTATCTTTTACAATTGTAACCTAACCAAAAGTCATTTTTGAAATTTAATCGGTCGTTGCTGTTTGGAATGGTGAAATGTTTTTTTTTAATTAGAACGTGATGATCAATTATGGTATGAGGTATTGGGGCTATTATTAGCATTGTCCTCGCTGTGATGAGGTGAAAAATTGTGTGTTTCGCTCAGCAGCAAAGTTATTTCGCGTCTCGTGGCTTGGAACACTCGCTACGATTCTTCTTCGAATTCTTATATTGAACTACTCACTTTTAAATAACAATTTTGCAGCCTTGCATATAAAATAACTACTTAATATTACTCTGAACTCTAACTGTAAACAACTTTCCCAAAAACATAGGTCGAATAACTAGATTGTTTTTTTTATACCGAATTCATTGATCACTTACCATCAGGTGACCCGCCTGCTCGTCTGCCTCCCTCTTTTATAAAAAAAAAAAAAATCTGAACTTGTGGAAAATTTACCGCCTTGTCTACTTAAAAGTTCTCACAAACTATCGATTAATTCAAAACTTAATAAACTTATGCGTTAAAATGCTAGGCTTTATTGAATGTTTTTATTCTCGTTAAGAATTAACTGGTCTCAGCAATTATCACGTTAATTAAATCCAGGCTGGCTATAAGGCTATGACTAATTTATTTATTCGATAACAACGAATCAAGCTCTTGACTCCGCCATGGATGTGTAAATTTTTTAAGAGATATTATGTTATGGGGGAGGCTTTTGCCCAGCAGTGGGACAATAAAGAATAGTAAAAAAAATATAAGTATTTACTTATTTGACTTCGTCCCGTTGTTATTTTAGATGCTATAAGTGGTACATTGATGTGCTCTTGACTGTACACACAGTTGAAATACAGGACGCAAGATATTGGAGCAACAGCGACACGTATACCTCCATCATAGCATAGTTCTGTCAAACAAGGTACATTGTTTCGACTGTAGACATAATCTGATCAGGACATTCTGAACAAGTCAATTAAGTTTTTTTTAATGCGAGTATAGGTGCGCGAGCATTTGACCCCAATGTCATCTATTGGTAATTGACGATGTTTTTTATTTATAAAATAGGGAGGCAGACGAGCCGACGGGTCACCTGTATACACCGTCGGCCATGGAACCCGCAACTCCAGGTTGATAACAGGTGCGCTGCCGGCCTTAAAGATAGTTGTATGCTTGTTTCGTGATAGCTGTACCCGTCCGGAAATATCATATTGAGGTGTAGCATGCTTACCTAGATATTGCCTGTTCACTCTAGCCTTAAAAAGATCCAGGTTATAATGTTATCAGTAGAAGAAGCGAGGGAAGTATGTGGTCTCTACTTACTCCTAAGGGAATAAAAGAGACGTGATGTTTATGGAAGTACATATATACTCGTAGCTATACACGCGATGTAACTAACATCAGTTCTAAATCTATAGTCGAAAAAGCCTCCGTGGTGTAGTGGTTAGAACACTCGGCTCTCGAACCGGAAGTTCTGGGTTCGATTCCTGGTGGAGAAACTGTCAAACGAAAATCACAATCACAGACAATGCAGGATGAATCACCTGATTGTCTGAAAAGTTAGATGATTCCGTTTTTTGGAAGGCGCGTTAAGCCGTTGGTCCCGACTACTATCTACGGATGCAGTCGTTAATGAGCCATGTCAGAGGCCTTTCTTTGGCGGCTCAACAACTCTGACACCAGGGTTTGTGAGGTCGGTCATCGACCTTTAAGCCGTTGGTCCCGACTACTATCTACGGATGCAGTCGTTAATGAGCCATGTCAGAGGCCTTTCTTTGGCGGCTCAACAACTCTGACACCAGGGTTTGTGAGGTCGGTCATCGACCTTGCAACCCACACGATATGATGACGTAGAAACCGCTTAACAGTGCCGGTTAGTTAAAAATTTGTGACTGAGTTTCAGCATGCCATGACTTCATGGTGCATTGGTTAAGTTTTATCCAGTTCTATGTTAAAAAGTAAACGCCACCGATTTTTCCCACCGATTTTTTTCTTCACCTTGTCTTTGGTGCGTTCTTTGGTGTGTGATATGACGTCACATCCACGTTACTTAGCAGCTCTCTGATTGGTTGAACGCGGCGCTGACGTGTTTTAATTGGCGCGCTGTTCGGCGGCGTCGGCGCGTGGTGCGTGAGCCGATTTGCCGGCTGGCTACGATGCCGACGCGTCCACAAGTATTTAATTTATATTGGAAAGGAATGAAATAAAAAATATATATTAAAAAATTAAATAATAAAGATACATATTACATAGGGTCCGAATGAAATAGTGAACACAATTTTAGCACGTTGTTAACATGAAACTAAACAACTTTCCCAAAGGAACATAGGTCGAAATAAGAAAAACCAAATTTGACCTCCCATACAAAATGCGCTATCAGCTGATGCAGTTTATATGGGAGGTCAAAAATTTATTTTCGTATTATATGTTGCTTGTGGAAAGTTGTTTAGTTTCATGGTCTGAGTATTTGAGTAACATACCTAAAATTATGTTCAATATTTCATTAGAACCTATTAGAATCGCAAATACCTAAAACTGAACAACTTAACTTGGTCAGAAAATGATACTGTGGTACTAAAAACCTTTGTTTTTGGCGCAAATTTCATTTTTATTGGACGACCAAGTATTTTTCTCGATGAGACTGTTTCTTTCAAAAAGTTGTTTACGACTTGACCACGACCTTGCTGCTACGGTTTAAGCAAGCGACTTACGAATACGAATACATAGCCACAGAATAAAGTAATAGTACCATCATACAGAACGGACACTCTCCGTCCCCCTTGCAATCTACCCCGCACCCCCGCGCGCACCCGCCGCCGGCGAGATTCTCGTGATGCTTCTGAGGGTCTATTATACATATTGTACTGAATATGCGGGGCTACTACGCGACCTTCCAATTTCAAATTCGCGTTCGTTTTATGTAGTGTCTTAATGTGACATACCGCGGCTTAGGTTATTATAATACTAACGTATTACCGCTGCCCAATGACCTTACATATACCATGATAGCGTACTCTTAACAATTTGTACAGAGGCAAAACGAGCAGAGCAAGACATCATAGGCGATGTACTTCGTCCCTTTCTAATTATTGCCATACTAATGAAGTTTGCACAATTTCCGTGCAAAAAGTTAAGTTTTATATCCACAAATTTTTATTTATACGTATTTTTAAATACTTATTTGAATAATTTTCAACGTGCAAAGTATAAACTTCTCTCTCAGTTTTCATTAAATATTGATAAATGCAGAAAATCATTTTATTTTGATTTATCTGGATTAAAAACTCTTTGGTAAAATGATTTTTAACAAAGATTTTGCATGACATTTTGTTTATGTTGCTATGACAACATCAACAAAATGTCATGCAAAATCTATTAGAAAGGGACAGCTTCCTCTCATCTTACATCCTACTCTGCTCGCATAATTTTTGGAAGAGCGCAATCTGGTTAAAAGCGCCACGCGCGAAGTAATAAATCTATGCCGCTGCCAGCATTAATACTGACGTTACTTCGCTCTGTACAATCTTAACCAAAGCTTACCAACAGATGGCGTTGTAGGGTTTCTGAAATGCGCTATTTTGAACAAAAGCTCAAAAGAACGGAGAAAACATTTTTTCCAGACATGAGACCTACTAACTAGATCGATTTTTCGCCCCGGAAAACTCCCCATACCATAAATTTCATTGAGATCGTTAGAGCCACTTTCAAAAAACCAATTACAAATATTATACAACGTGGATTTGTAATGTCCGACTATACCTACTTGAGTATGGTATTTAGTACATGAAATTGATCAACTTTCCCCAAGAAACAGGTTGGAAAATGAAAAAAATTTTGGCTTCCCCATACAAACCTTGCGCCGCCAATACTGGAATTTGTATGGGACGACCAAAAAATATCTCATTTTTCAACCTATGTTTCTTGGGGAAAATTATTCAGTTTCATGTCATATGTATCATACTCAAGTACAGTCAGACATTTCCAAATTATACAAATGTTAATAATAAAAATGTAAATATAAAAAAAGGCCCCGTGTGGTGCCGGCAAAGAATAATACCATCCCATACATACCCGTGGGTGTCATAAGAGGCGACTAATGGTTAGAACTGGAGGATGGGCAGCAGCATCCTCCTGAGTGTCATACCATCTTACTGCGGTCACCTACAACCGCGGTCCATGGTGCCAGCCTTAACGCTGACAAGCGAGGTGACTATGATTCTCCAGCAAAAGCTAGAATTCTGGAGAGAGCTCCCCTGTCCTGTAGTGGACGTTTAATGGGATGTTATGATGATGATGGTGATTATACAAGTATTATCTATATATATAAAAGAAGAAGGTGACTGACTGACTGACTGACTGACTGACTGACTGACTGACATATCAACGCACAGCCCAAACCACTGGGTCTAGAGATTCCAAATTTGGCATGTAGGTTCCTTATGTAGCCTAGGGGTGCACTAAGAAAGGGTTTTACAAAATTCCACCCCTAAGGGGGTAAAATAGGGGATGAAAGTTTGTATGAAAGTCCGTCAGTTTTGAAGTTAGGATCTTCAAAATTTTGATTTAGCGTGACGACTAAAAATTAATAATTACGTGTCTCAGGGTTTTTGAAAATTTGACACCCTTAAGGGTGAAAAGGGGGATGAAGTTGAAAATTCTTTATTCTTAAAGTAAAATCCACATAATTTATTATATAGGCATTAATGATGTAATTCTATGCAACGTTCATCACTGTTATTGAAATTCCACCCCAAATTCAACCCCTAAAAAAGGGAAATGGGGTGAAAACGTCTAAAAACCAATATGGGTATCGTTTGTATGGTTTATCGGGTCGCTGATTACGAAAACTACAACAATTTGGAAATCAAACGTGGTGGACGTGAAATACCATCATCCCCCTGGGGATGGAGTTGGGGTGCGATAGGTTTCAAATGTCTAAAAATCGATATGGGTGTCGTTTGTATGGTTTATCGGGTCGCTGATTAGGAAAACTACAACAATTTTGAAATGCAACGTGGTGGACGTGAAATACCATCATCCCCCTGGGGATGGAGTTGGGGTGCGATAGGTTTGAAATGTCTAAAAATCAATATGGGTGTCGTTTGTATGGTTTATCGGGTCGCTGATTACGAAAGCTACAACAACTTTGAAATCCAACGTGGTGGACGTGAAATACCATCGTCCCCTGGCGATGGGGTTGGGGTGCGATAGGTTTGAAATGTCTAAAAATAAATATGGGTGTCATTTCTATGTTAGGGATAGCGGTTAAATTGGCGTAAGGGGTAGGGATAGGGACAGGTAAAGGTAGAGGTAGAGAGGTAGAGAGGTAGAGAGGTAGAGTGGTAGAGAGGTAGAGAGGTAGAGAGGTAGAGAGATAGAGAGGTAGAGAGGTAGAGAGGTAGAGAGGTAGAGGGGTAGAGGGGTAGAGGGGTAGAGAGGTAGAGAGGTAGAGAGGTAGAGAGGTAGAGAGGTAGAGAGGTAGAGAGGTAGAGAGGTAGAGAGGTAGAGAGGTAGAGAGGTAGAGAGGTAGAGAGGTAGAGAGGTAGAGAGGTAGAGAGGTAGAGAGGTAGAGATGTAGAGAGGTAGAGAGGTAGAGAGGTAGAGTGGTAGAGAGGTAGAGAGGTAGAGAGGTAGAGAGGTAGAGAGGTAGAGAGGTAGAGAGGTAGAGAGGTAGAGAGGTAGAGAGGTAGAGAGGTAGAGAGGTAGAGAGGTAGAGAGGTAGAGAGGTAGAGAGGTAGAGAGGTAGAGATGTAGAGATGTAGAGAGGTAGAGACGTAGAGAGGTAGAGGGGAACAGGTACAGGTAGAGGTAGAGGGAGAGGGAGAAGGAGGGGAAGGGGGAGAGGGAGGGAGTGAGGGAGGGGGAGGGGGTGATGAAAAGGGAGAGGGAGGGGGAGAGGGAGGGGCAGGGGGAGAGGGAGGAGGGGGAGGGGGAGAGACAGGGGGAGGGGGAGGGGGAGTGCGAATTGGCTCTGTTTTGAAATATTACATAAAGGTGTCTCTCATCTCTCTCTTTACATTTGTTAGGATACTGCTGCTAAGTTCCTCTGTTCTGAGTAATTTATAAGTAACGTCTGTATATTATATAAAATTCAGCTGGATCTTGAATTATACTCATTGATTTGCGCAGGGTTAGTCCTGTTTTTCCTTAGTTTAAAATTACCCCGAAATGACGGGAAAATATCTCATTGCTTCGGAAAACCGGTAACAACATAAATACGAAATCCACGCAAGCGAAGCCGCGGGCAACAGCTAGTATTAGTATATATATAGGATGACTTTTAATTAGTTCTTGATAGCAAAAGATATGCATGCACTCATGATACTGAACAACTTTTCCCAAGGAACAATAGGACGAAATACGAAAATCCAAATTTGACCTCCCATACAAAATGTGATATCAGCTGATGCAGTTTCTATGGGAGGTCAAAATTTAATTTTCGTATTTCGACCTATGTTCCTTGGGGAAAGTTGTTCAGTATCATGAGTACATGCATACCTTTTTCTATCAAGAACTAATTAAAAGTCACCCTATATAGTTATTACGCACATAGTACACAGAGCATTCAGTCCCAACTGAATTGATGAATTGATGACCGCTTGGAGCAAGGTTTTACAAAAAAAATACGTACAAAATTAACGCTCTACGTCTTTGTAAAGTCAATCAAAATGCGTAGGTTGCCTTGAAGATTAGGACAGATTAAAAGGATAAGGATTAGACTACCTACTTCATTGGCACGTGAATTGAAGATTAAAGGTGACTTATCATATTAAAGGTGTGGACTAGTAAAGTGGTAAAGGCGTTTAGTCTTATTAGGAAAGGTGGAAAACTATTCTGAACGAGCCGGTGCTGCGGCGAGTAATGCCGAAAATTTAATCATCATCATAACATCCCATAAAACGTCCACTCTAGGACAAGGAGCTCCCTGCAGAACTCCAGAAAAACGCGTGGTACTTTGGAGGGGATTTCACATATCTGTGGGATTTACCATAGTCACCACGCTTGTAAGCGTTGCGGCTGTCGACCGCTGTTGTTGGTGACCACAGTATTTTAGATGGTACGATAAAAATATGGTGCTGCCCGGCCATCTTCCGGTTCATAATCCCTTAGTCGCTTCTTACGACACCCACGGGAAGAGATAGGTTGTGCAGGAAAATAGAAATAATTAACTTCTAAACTGAAATTATAGTCGAAGAGCTAACTAACTTACCTTCAAAGAAACCAGAAAATACAAGCACAAATACTTTTAATAAAATAAATTTAAGACAGATTAGAATGAGATTTCACAAAAATATATTTATTTAAAAAGTGTTAAAGTAAATGGGTCGGTCACGTGACCACTTTAGTATGGGGATTTGGGGAGTCGAAAATTTTTTGTGCGTTGTTAGCAAAGTCGTAGAACAAAAGTTGTTGCTTTTGACCTCTGTAATAAGGTGGGCATACGCATATCAGGTCCAAAAAAATAACCTAGTACCTACTCGTATATGGCTGTAGTAAGTAACATGTGCCGTCACTGTCCATGTCGGATCTCTCTGTCTAATCAGCGCGTAAATAATAGTTTTAAATGCTTATATCGGCCGTATTTCTCAGCCGATTAAAATTTTAATTTCACTTTTTGTCATCTCTACTACGGTATTTTTATAATTATATAAAAAGCATTGCGAGCACTCTCAACGTCGGAAAGATTCGCAGGGTCGCCACACTAAAATAAACCCATCGTAATAGCACAGTAATAGGCCCGTTGTGACAGCTGTCAAAGGTATAAAAAATTATGACCTGCAAACTTTGCCTGCAAAGAAAAATGAACCCTGTGTGTTGGTGTTAAGGAAACGTCAAAACGGACTTCTTACGTTGGCCCTACTTCAATGCGATAACTTGTATAAGTTAAATTTGACTCAAACAGAACAAAGATTGCATCATATAAACCTAGAAACTGCATTCTGAAGAGTAATGGAAGCTAAGACTGATGCAAACTTGGCGAGTGGGTCGAATACGAGTGGAGTCAGAAGCAAATCGTATAAACGTTTGGCTATGAAAATCGAGGCCACAGCTCCGAAGATCTACCGAAAACGAAATTTGATTTGATAGTCATGTCGCATTTTTAGCGGTTCCGTACAGCAAAAGAAAAAAAACCGGCCAAGTGCGAGTACTCGCGCACTGAGGGTTCCGTACCACCACATAAACATAATTGTATTAGTTGAAATTTCAGTAAGTTAATGTGCTAGATTTTTTGAGTCCGACACGCGCTTGACCAAATTTTATTATTTGTTATTATTTTATAGCTTATGCGCTATAAACATACCAATTTTCAAGTTTGTAAGTGTTCCCGTTTTTAAATAGAACTAAAACGAAAATCGCCTCAGCGACCATCCAACTTGACTCCTCTCTTATATGAATGTTCTTGAAACGGGAGCTCACCACAATTGGTTACCATTAGTTGTGAGAAAAGTTGTAATATTTAATGATTTCAGACTTTTCCCATTATTTGTACTGTGAGACCTAGCTTCTTGCCAAATTTCATAATTTTAGGTCAACGGGAAGTACCCTGTAGTGTGAAAACTCAAACACAAATTGTACTGCACAAGAGACTGTTTTATTTACTTCAGCTGCCAAAAACCAAGTGAGGCAATTTCACAAGAACCTCGGTATTTAAACGCTACCCTACTGGTCCCCACTCTCCCACCTCCACTACTGTGGCGTGTCGACGTGGACCAATAGGAATCGTTTTACAACAACCAACCAAAATGAGTCAATACACTTCCTTTTAAAAGCGATAACCAACGGAAATTACTTACAATAACTTTTTAAAAATGGTCAATACACTGTCTTTTAAATATAGTATTTTAAAACAATAATCAATACACCATTCTTATTTATCCGTTATGCTTACATTCGTCCATCCTGACTATATAATTGCGACCTCGCAATCGTTGCAACAATGCTATCAATACTACCTTACTATTAAACTGTACTACTTTACTATCATCATTACTACCATACTATTATACTGCACTACTTTGCTATCATACTTTACCACCCTGCTATCAAACTCTATTGCTTTATCATCACACTGTACAACTCTACTACACTCTACTGCAATGTAATAACATATGAGACGAGACTATTTTAATTTATTAAGTTTATCCTTTAAACATCTGTCGTATCTAAGTTCGTACATTATCTTTACTACAAGTTATAATTTTATATCAACATATTTATTTGTTCGTTATAATCAAAACCTTACTAGTTTCCAGTAATAACATAAATTGCCACTTATTTGTGATTAGTGTGATTACTTACATATCATAATTGGGAATATGCATTAATTTTTTTTTGTTGCATTCATTAACAAAATATGAAAATACCGAAGTCAAGATGACAAGAAGTGAAATTAAAATTTAAATCGGCTCATAAATACGGCTGATATAAGCATTTAAAACTGCTAATTACGCGCCGATTAGACAGAGAGATCCGACATGGCGAGTGACGTCACATGCCACTACGGCCATATAAACTCGGTGTTAAATTTCGTTTTGCTAGAAAGAGACAGAAACAAATCTTTGATGGCTTATATCTTTTTTAATTTCATAGTTATTCGAAAAACAGTTTTACTAAATTGTTTATTACATGAATCAGAATAAATAATTTAAATTAAAGAAAATCATGCATATTCTCTATTACTTACTTTAGATAGAAGCTATTTAAGTTGTAACATTACAATACTCCTCAACGGAGTCACTAGAATCTCCAGAAGAACCGTCACTATCTAAATTACTAAAGGATAACCAAGGATGTATTCGGTCAACCGGATAAACCCCTTTGTAAACCGACTTACCCTTCTTCTTGGTTACAGGTGTATCTTCCACTTCGTAACGATCGTTTGGTAATATTTGAGTTATACGGTAAGGGCCTAAACATTTTGCAACTAATTTTTTGCTTTTTCCTTTCTGAGATACTTCTCGTTCTACTCTTACCAGCTGTCCTACTTTAAATTTCCGAGCTGGAGTACGTGATTTGTCGAACTTTTGTTTTTGTTTTTCTTGGTTAGTTGCAATTTGTTTTTGGGCCTCATATCTATTTTGTTCTATATTTGATGAGGTAGACGAACAGTCATTGTCGTCAACCGTGGAAAATCTCAAGGCACTTTCTGACTCTCCGGTTAATCTTAGTCCGAACAATACCTCAGTTGGGGTTTTGCCAGTTGATTTATTAATTGTATTATTGAGACCCCACTGTATCTGAGGCAAATGTTCGTCCCATTTTCGTTCGTCACCTCCATGATTTTTAGCATTTAGTGCATCCAAGACCGTACGGTTATAACGTTCTATTTGACCGTTCGCTCTAGGTGTTGCGACTGCATTTAAAATATGTTGTACCCCTGTGCTATTAACATATTCCTTAAAATTTGAACTAGTAAATGTCGTTCCTCGGTCTGTGATAAGTCTTTTCGGGACGCCAAACAAGGCAAAGTAGTCTTTAAAAACATTAATAGTAGTATTACTTTTTGTGTTTTTCACTGCTTTTAAGTAAATGAATTTAGTGAACGCGTCTATAATAAGCAAAATATACTTATTTTTCCTTTTGCTCTCGTTAAAGGGTCCCAAGTGGTCCGCATGCAAAGTGTGAAACGGAACTGGCTCCTTAGGTATAGGATGCAGATATCCTGACTTCTTTCCACTAGGTTTTTTCCCGTGTGCACATTGTAAACACGACTCTACATACTTTTTTATGAATTTACGCATCTTAGGGAACCAATAATCGGCCCGAACCTTATCAAAAGTCTTTTCGAATGAGAAATGTCCGATTTGATCGTGACATGGCTGCAATATCTGCCATCTCACTCCCTTGGGTGCCAACCACTTAAAACCCTGTTCAGTTATTTTGTAAACTAGATTCCGTTTGACACAATATTTTTTTTTTATCTCTACAATATTATCAGTATCCTTATCCGACAGTATTTTTTTAATTCTTTGAACCTCCTCATCACCGGACTGCACAGTTTCTAGCCAATCTGAAGTTATCTGCAAGATATTAGGGGCACACATACTTTCAATGCTGTTTTCATCACTCTCTATTGGGTTACGACTTAAAGCGTCAGCATGACTAATGGCTGTACCTGGTTTGTACAAAACGTTACAATCAAACTCTTGAATCAGACTCCACCAGCGAGCAACACGTGGGATCATGTCTCGTTTTAAAAATGTTGACCGCAAAGAATTACAGTCAGTTACAATGTTGAATTTAATACCAAGTAAATAAGGTCTAAATTTGCATAACGAACTTATGACAGCTAACGTTTCGAGCTCATATGACGAAAAGTGTTGTTCTTCTGGTGAAGTCTGTCTGCTATAAAATGCAACGGGTTTTAAGATATCCCCGTGTTTTTGGAGCAGTATGCCCGCTACGCCATGTTTACTTGCGTCAGTATTTAGCTCGGTTTCCAAGCGAGGGTCAAACAAACTCAAGACCGGTCGGGAAACGAGTCTTGTCTTAAGCTCTTGAAAAGCTTGCTGTTGAACCATACCCCATTCCCAAGGACTATTTTTCTTGAGCAATTTGGACAAGGGTCGTGCGATCACAGCAAAATCTTTGATGAAACGCCTGAAAAAACTAGCAAGGCCAAGGAATTGTCTCACGTTGTGAACATTCTTCGGAATTGGAAAGTTTTGCACGGCGGCAGTCTTTTGTTGACCGGGTTTAATCCCCTCTGCAGAAACCTCAAACCCGAGAAAATCTATAGAGGTTTGGAAGAACTTACATTTCGAAACTTTTAAAGTAAGACCAGCTTCTCTAATCTTTTCGAATACCTGCTCGAGTTTCTCCAGACCGTCTTCGATTGAATTAGAAGGAACCAGAATATCATCCATATACACGACTACTGAGTTGAAACGCAAGTTATCCAAAACTTTGTTAATTACCCTTTGAAAAACAGCTGGCGCATTAGTTAGCCCGAATGGCATTCTATTAAAGTCGTATTGTCCTTCAGGTGTTACGAAAGCAGTTTTTGGTTTGGCATCTTCTGTTAACTCAACCTGATAGTATCCTGAAGCCAAATCAAGGGAAGTGAAATATTTAAATCCGGATAACCTCTCCAGCTGCTCCTCAATAATTGGCAAGGGATAATGTTGCTTTATAGTTTTTCGATTAAGAGATCTATAATCAATACACAGACGCTTCTCGCCAGTCTTCTTTTTGACGATTATGATCGGACTGGCAAATGGTGAAGACGACTCTCTAATTATTCCACAGTCTAGTAACTCATCGATCATTTGTCTAACCTCGGCTTTTTCGCTGTGGGATAACCTATAGGGTCTGTATACAACCGGTTCTCTGTCCGTTAGTGCAATATCCATCTTTTCTACACCAGTGCAACCTAACTCCCCTAGCGAGATAGCAAAAGAAGATCTATATCTATTTAACAACGCCAACAACTTCAATTTTTGAGTCTCCTCTATGCTGTCATCTATATTTAAATCGGACAGAGTGAAGGGCTCATAATACCCCTTGGAAGAATCTACCCTACATACATCCGGAGCCGGCATATCGATTATTTGAATTTCTTCAGCTCTAGCAATTAAACAATCCTTGGAAAAGGGTATGCTCTTGCCACTGAGGTTTTTAATTACTAAAGTGCTTCTACCTTCTTTTAGTGTGTACACACCCTCCTCCAAAAAGTATTCCCGCTTAGGCTTTGAACAAAAACATCCATGCACTAAAAAGGGCCCGTCTAATTTATTGGTCGAGTAAACATCTAAACAATTCACGCCTGACTGTAACTCTGTGTCAACAGCTACAAAAAGCTTTTCACAGTTTGCTCCTTGACATTTCAAATCCTGAGACACCAACAGCTCGTCACTGGTTTTCAAGATGCTAATATCCGGCAATTCGGTGAAGTTCTGGCCTAGTAATAACGAATGGTGAAGAAAATGATCAGGTACAACATGTATTGAGATTCTAGCCTTCACACCTTGGATCTCGATATCTGCCAAACAGCTTCCTAGAGTCTGAACCTTAGCACCTCCAAATCCTGTAATTGTTAATACTTCTCCTCCAAACGATCCTAACACAACTTTTGCGTCACTGTGCCTGATTAACGTACAGTCGCTTCCCAAATCCATAAACGCAGTTCTTTCAGAACCATTGACAAAAACTTTTTGAATGTATTTTTCGTTATGTTTAGACCCATCACATATCTTAAGAATAGACTTGTTTGCTTGTTTTTCAGGTTTCCTGAAACATTCATTCGCGTCATGTCCTATCAGAGAGCAGTTTTCGCACCTCTTTAATGGCTCAGTGTGACCCTCTTGCTTACAGTTAAAGCACCTCATCGGATTCTTTTGACCGGACGTATGACTAATTTGTTCGCGCGTGTTATTTTTCCTGTTGCTATATGGAGTATTTTTAGCTGTATTTTTGTTTTGTCTGATTTTAAGGTTCCTAAGATATGATAACAGCTTTTCCGGGTTCTCAAACTGTGCCGCTTCAGCCCCTAACCTAATTGCCCTATCCTCTATTCCAAAAACAATACATTCGACAGCCCTCTTTCCGAAGATGTCACATCGGTTCAGTAACGCTGTTTTTTTCATAAAAATAATCCTCCAAAGAGTCCCCAAATTTTGCCCTCTTCTTAAGCATATCAAACAACATTTGCCCGTAGTTTTCTTCTGAAGGAAACGCGGCTCTAAGTTTTTCTTGCCACTGTGACCATGTGAAATCCACAGAATTGAGGCCCTCGTACCACCGTTTTGCGTTCCCTTTTAATTTTGGTATTGCACTTACTGTTGTTTGTTTATCAGACCAATTATAAATTTTTGCAATTTCATTTACTTTAGTAAGCCAAGTATTAATATTTAGATTTTTAGCTGATGGATCAAAATCTGGTACGACATTTATGTAATTCACATAGTTTCTCTAAGATACTAGAAAACTTTGAAAGTAACTCACAGGACGAATCTTCTCGTCGTGAAGCGTTGCTCTGCCGGTCGGGCGTGCGCAGAATACGGCTGCGACGTCCACTGGTACCAGGAGACACCCGCCGCGAAGAACGCTGGGCGCGCTGCCTGCTGCAGTGCTCCCGCGATGACGGTCGAGCAGGGCGGCTGCTCCTCTTTTTTGTGCTGGCCCGCGGAGACTTCTGGCGACGCTTGTTGGGGCCGGCGATGTCACCCAGGACGGCGCCTGCCCACCCCAGTAATGGACTGCGACTGCGATGCGAGCTGTCACGGGCACGTGACGCGCAGTGGCTGCGTCGCCTGCTGGCGCGCAGGCCGCTGCACCGCTCTGCTGCACGGCTGGGTCTCGTCGTTGCTCTGTCGTCGCTGCGATCCGGGCTGCGGCTGCGCCGAACTATTCCGTGCCTCTCGTGACGTTGCGGACTGCGGCTCGGCCGCCCGTCAGTGTCGCAGATGCGAAGACTACTACGGCTCCGGGGATTTCGGCCGCCAGCCCCCGACGCAGAGCGTCGACTGCGCTGACCGCTCGCTCGGCGTGAAGTCTCGCGACTCCTCCGCTCGTCGAGTTGGTAGCAAGATGGTTCCCTTCCAGGGAAGTCCATAATCCTGTCAAAATATTGAGAGAAAGTCAATGTTCATAACACAAAATATTTTGAAGATATTATTTAGGTTCTAATTGTATACGATTCAGGCTTCATATATTTGTTCACGATACTTAATCAGTAATTATCTAGATCTAATCTAAACAATCAATAAAACGACTAGACTCACTCACTCATCTAGTTTTGGGACCTAACAGAGGTCTAATATAAGAAAATTTATAAAATAAGGCGGTAAAATAAGCAATAATTGTAAAGTAAGGTCAAGAACTATAGCACTTTTCGTGTAAATATGTTTATCTTAATGACTTGTATACATGTACTTACAACAAATAAATGCATTTTGACAATAAAAAAAACTAAAAACATACCTTTATCCGATGGCGATCCTGAATCCCACTTCTGAGTTGTGAAAACTCAAACACAAATTGTACTGCACAAGAGACTGTTTTATTTACTTCAGCTGCCAAAAAACAAGTGAGGCAATTTGTGGGTTCTTCTCGCTGCAGCGCAGCTGCAGCGGGGAGAGCCTTTCTGGCCTGGGGCCACTGAGGCTGGTTTCAATCGACGCCTGCAACTACAGGCGTGTCACGGGGCGGCCTCCCGAGGGGCCTGTCGAGTCCGGTCTTCACGCCGCGGCGAGGCAGCCCACCAGGTGATTCCCCGTTGGGGGAGGCCTAGTGAGCGCCTACGAGCCAGCGGCGGCTTCTCTTCGTCGGAGGTGGGCGGGCGCGGTGCGGCGTTGGCACGCTTGCGCGGCGCGCGCGCACTGCGCACGTCGTGGTTGGGGGCTGGTGGTAGGGGCCCACAGTCCTGACTACTCGACGGGGAGTAGTGGACGTGGGCTGCCTGGTGTGGAGGGGAGGGGCCTCAGCATCCTGTCCTCATGCGAGCCAGGATGGAGACACCCTCCGTGACAATCGCCGCCGGGTCGGTGCCTGCCCTCACGGCCTTGAGGACGGAGAGCAGGAGCTCGATGGCGAGGTCGATTGCGTCGGCTGCGTTGCTTGTGGTCGTTGTGGGGCGGCGACCGCTTCCTGGGGCGTCTGATTCGGAGTGGGTGTTGCAGCTGTGCTGGGGGGCGCCTTCGACTGCTTCGCCTTCCTCCCCGCGGGAGGCGGGGCGGCGACCGCTTTCGACGGCGCTAGTTGCGGAGGGATAAGGCCGGCTGAGATGGCGGCGGCGGCGGCTGGATTGGCGGAGGCGGACCCCTTCTTCCTCCTCCTTCCTCTCCTCTTCCTGACCGGCCCACCGGGCTCGTTCGCGGAGGCCATGAGTGACCCCGGCGCGTTCGACTCTCCCGTGGGCTCGGCGACGACCCTGGCCGGTGTTGTGGGCTGGGTGGAGGTTCGCGGTGCGGTGCCGGCTTTCTTGTTGCGAACCTCGCGGCGCAGGATTGCGCACGCGAGGCTGTTCGCCGGGTGGGCCTGCCCGCAGTTCGCGCAGGTGGCGGGCTCGGTGCGTGGGCGTGGGCACTCCTTCGCCGGGTGCTCCTCGCCGCAGCAGACGCAGGCTTGCCGCCGGTGACAATTGTGCGAGCTGTGTCGGAACAGCTGGCACCGGTGGCACTGCGGGACTCTCTGTTTGCCACGCCATCCCTCGATCTTCACGCCGGGTACGCACAGGAGCTCGCTCACTGCGTAGATACCCGGGGTGAGGCCTGGCGTGTAGGTGAGCTGGGCGAAATGAATGCACCCAGGGCGTCCTCGGCGGGCTCGAATGGGGCGCACGAATTCTGGCTCGTAACCCAGGCTGCGTAGCTCGGCGACGATGTCCTCCGGGCGTGTATCAGCTGGCAGGCCGCGGATCGCGACCTTCAGCGGCTTCTCGGCTTTGGGCGCGTAGGCGAACCAAGAGAGCCCGGTCTGCCCCTCCAGCGCAGTGAGGTAGCGCTGGTAGACCCGGAACTCAGCTTCGGTTTGCGCCAGAAAGCGCATCCCCTTGCCATAGGGACGCACGTTCGGCGCGTGGCCCAGCTGCTCCTTGAGCGCGCGAAGATGGTGGGGCCAGTCGGGGAAGCTGTCCACTACGATGGGCGGTGGCTTCCGCGCCGACCGGGACTGTCCTGCGGCTGGCTGCGTGGCTGGGGCCTTCCGCGCCTTCACCGGAGAAGGGGGCGGTGAGGCGGGCTTGGCGGTCGCGGCCGCGTATGAGGCGGGGGGCGGGGTAGGAGGCAGCGTCGGTGCGGGGGCCGTCGATGTAGACGGCGGCGGCGTCGTGGTTTGGTCCATGTCTTGCGACGTGGACTGCGGCGACAGGGTGAGCCGGCGGGGCGCCGGTTGCGGAGCGGGGGGGGAGGCCAGGGGCCTGTCCCTCCTTTCAAGGTGCGGGTCAAGCCATGGGACCTGCGTCGGCGGCTTGTAGGTTACTAGTGGCGTGGGCTGGATGGCCCAGGGAGGCGGCTGTCGGGGGCCCGCGGTTGCGGGGGATTTCGTCGGGGTGCGGTGAAGCGGCGGCGAGGCGGGCGCCTTTGCGGCGCGCTCGTTGGCGTACTCTTCCCGAAGGTAGAAGGCCTGGGCAACATTGCGGGGTGTCCAAGTGAGGCAATTTCACAAGAACCTCGGTATTTAAACGCTACCCTACTGGTCCCCACTCTCCCACCTCCACTACTGTGGCGTGTCGACGTGGACCAATAGGAATCGTTTTACAACAACCAACCAAAATGAGTCAATACACTTCCTTTTAAAAGCGATAATCAACGGAAATTACTTACAATAACTTTTTGAAAATGGTCAATACACTGTCTTTTAAATATAGTATTTTAAAACAATAATCAATACACCATTCTTATTTATCCGTTATGCTTACAGTAGGTTTTGCATTTTTGAATAAATGTATGGAGATGAGGACATAAAATGCCATATCTTTTGATTGCGTCGTTGTAAAAAATTGAAATTTTCAGATCTTGTGTGGTTCATGGATCCTAATATATGGTATTAATTTCAACCTGATCCCTTCACCCGTTCGTGAAATAAAGGGTCTTGACAGACAGACAGACAACAAAGTGATCCTATAAGGGTTCCGTTTTTTTCTTTTGAGGTATGGAACCCTAAAAACGGAATCCTTATAGGGTCACTTTGTTGTTGTTGTCCGTCTATCTGACTGTCAGTCTGTCTGACAATCAAGATCCCTTTTCTCAAGCTTTACGAGTGAAATTAATATCATAAATGTGAAAATAACACAATCAAAAGATACTGCCATTTACATCCCTATATCCATACATTTATGAAACAACCCAAAACTTACAGGGTACGAGTATACTTCCCGTTGACCTTTCTAGGTCAACGGGTGATTCTTCATGAAATTTGGCAAGAAGCTTGGTCTTATAGCACAACCAAAGGAAAATGTTAAGTAAAATCATTAAATATTACAACTTTTCTCACAACTAATTATATCCAGTTAAGGTAAGCTCCCGTTATTAAAGAGGGGTCAAGTTTGAGAGGAGGCGGAGATTTTCAAAATTAAAGGTCAAAAGCTTAGATTCGCAGCGAATCATTTATCTAAGGTCAAAAGCTTGTAGTATCATATAGAGAAGTACGAAACTTTACCATGAGAGTCTGACTCGCACTTGCCTGGATTTTTTATGTGATATAGGCGAGTATTTGACCCCGACCTCAACTGGTGGCAATCGACCTCTGGTGAGTCGAAGATGTAGCTTGCATGCTTAAAAGCAAAGAAAAGCTGCAGAAAAGATCCAGATTATCATCTATCATCTATCAGACAGCGTCATCAATACAAAGCACTAAAACTGAGAGCTCGCTCTTGATGCGGACATCTCGAGTCGATATCAAATATCGATTCCGAGATCGAGTTTTGGCCCTAAAATGAAAGAATACCCGCTGTTCTACAGGCCTCAAGCCGGTATCATCTATCAGACAGCGCCATCAATACGAAGCACTAAAACTGAGAGCTCGCTCTTGATGCGGACATCTCGAGTCGATATCAAATATCGATTCCGAGATCGAGCCCGTGAACGGTGTTTTGGAAATCTCAGATGTGTTAGTATATCAGCAAAACATACTGAATGAATAAAATTGTCATGATAATGTTTGCCTACTTATACAACGTGATTTTTTTATTCACCAAAAATAATTTAATGGATGATTCTGCCCATGAAACTGAAAAACTTTTCCCAAGGAACATAGGTCGAAATACGAAAATCAAATTTTTGACCTCCCATAGAAACTGCATCAGCTGATAGCGCATTTTGTATGGGAGGGGAGGTCAAAATTGGTTTTTCGTATTTCGACCTATGTTGCTTGGGAAAAGTTGTTCAGTTTCATAGGCAGAATCATCCCTTAATTTTTTTTCTGGTGAATGAAAAATCACGCTGTATTATGGTACGTATTTGGTTGAATACAGTTGTTTTTTGTACTCAGTGTTTCAAAACGCGTGTATATTTATTTCTCATCTATTACAAATTCGCACAAAAAATCTAACAGGTTAAATTATACGGAAACGAATGGTAACCATGATATCTCTACGTAAGTCACAATAAAAGACGATCACATGTGTCTGTCCTAAAGACAAGAAAAATCGTAGAATTTCCTAAGACAGGCTGTATTGGTGATGCCCTATCCGTCCCTTACTTTGATCAAACGATTGGAGAGTCCCTGACGCGACCGTAGCTCTAAGCACCAAACTGAACCTTCATGCTTGACAGTACCGGAAACCGAAATTCGATTAACGATCGGTCGGTTCAAGTTGACTGCAAGCCTGCGACTAATCGAGTACAATCGGGCGCGGGCAAACCTGCCTGCACTTGATTTGGATATGCACGGTACCTACGTGTACAAGTCAGATGGCTGGTCTTTCAAAATGATGGAATTTGGCGTGCCTATATTAATTTTGGCCATTTATCAACCACCGTAAATTACAAGGAAATAAAAATAAAAGGAAGAACCAATAAGTACCTAACAAAAATTACTTTGTAAGCATTTTGAAAGTGGGAAATATGCGCCGGCGTTTTTAGTTTATGCGTAAAATAATACTTAGTTAATCAAAAAACCGGCCAAGTGCGATTCGGACTCGCGCCCTAAGGGTTCCGTACATATCTACCATATGATATACTAAAAGCTTTTTCTCTTTGATTTTAAAAACTCCGCGACCATCCAACTTGACCCCTCTTTTATAGAAAAGTTCTTGAAACGGGAGCTCACCTTAATTGGTTGATATTATTTGACCTTCTTGCCAAATTTTATAATTTTAGGTCAACGGGAAGTACCCTGTAGGTTTGCTTTTTTGTATAAATGTATGGAGAGGAGGACATAAAAAGCCATATCTTTTGATTGCGTCGTTGTAAAAAATTGAAATTTTCAGATCTTGTGTGGCACATGGACCCGAATGGCGTGTTGCTCGAAGTCGTAACGACTTGCGCGGATTTTTTTTTTTTTTTTTTTTTAATTTATTGATCAAGATACATTAAATTCAAACATCTTACAATAATAAACGCTTATCTAAAACCTATTTAAGGTTTATACGAGAAGCGAATGAGATCTCAGGCTCACTGCTAATTAGATTAGTTCATTAAATGCTTAGTGCTACGATACATAAAATTTTTTTAGTGCAGCTTTACACGCTTTTTTATCCTTTAAAAGATTAGAATGTAACTCTTTTGGTAAGCCATTAAGTACATCTGGCAGTGAATATTCCCACGTCCTCATGCCATAGACGTTCGTTGTTTTTGGTCTTTGATAAATTGGTATCTTATTATCAAGATTCCGCAATCGTTCATATCTACTGGTTTTAGTCAGAGAGGCAATATTTTCATACTTATCTAGAATAATTGACATTTTTACTTTATCGAAGACAGACATAACCTTACAGTATCTAAACAGACCGAATTCGTCGTCTTTGTATCGTAGTCTTACATGTTTAGGTACTATATTTTTCAGGATGCTTATTTGGAGTTTGTATATTTTATCTAGGTACGTTTTATAGGTACGTCCATAACTAGATAGCCCGTAGCCAATAACTGAGTCTGCCAAAGCCAGATACAGCATGCGTAACGTATGGTAGGGCAGTTTATATTTTAGAACGGCTAACCTGGCGTTAATAGACCTAAGCTTGCTGACCACACTTTCGATATGGGGTCCCCAAGTGAAGTGTTTGTCTATGATGAGGCCAAGGTAGGTATGTTGGTCTACAATATGTAACTTCGGGCACGCACACACGTAGGGAGTGGTCCCGCGATGCAGGCACTGGTGATAATGTGCAATTATCGTAGGGACGTTATCATTTTTCATGTACGGTGAGTGAATATATATAATTTTGGTTTTACTTGCATTTATCACCAGACCTACATCGTGAGCCCATTTACATAAATTATCAAAGTTACATTGCATTGAGTTTTGGGCCACAGAGACATTTTTATTGTGAGTACACAGACATGTGTCATCGGCAAACTGATATACAGAGTCCTCCCCTAGAATGTTAGTCATGTCGTTGACGTACAACAAGTACTCAGTTGGGCCGACTATCGAGCCCTGGGCCGTTCCCATTAAGGTCGGAATTTCGTCGCTAAAACATTTATCTAAGCGGACAACAGTATGACGATCGTTATGATAGTTTTTGAACCATTCTAGTAGAGGACCCTGTATACCGTTTTGCTCCAGTTTGCAAAAAAGTGTGTCATATTTTAAAGTGTCAAATGCTTTGCTAAAGTCGATGAGGGCAACAAGCACATGTTCACGAGCGTCCAGGTGCCTGTTGACCTCATCGGTAAAGGTTGACAGTAATTGGGAGGTACTTCGACCCTTCTGAAACCCATATTGCTTATTATTAATGACATCGTTATTAGATAAAAATCTATTAATTTCATTTCCTAGATATCTTTCAATGATTTTATCAATAGATGACAATATTGTTATCGGTCTGTAGTTATTAATGTCGTCATGGGAACCTTTCTTATAAAATTTGACACGCGTATGAGGTCTTATGTTATGATGATGATATTTTTTTCAATCCCGACGCATATACTGTAGCATAGAAGCATCAGAACATTGTCATTTACATGTTTCTTTTTTTATCTTAATATCTACAATAATTATAACATAATTTATTTATCAACATATCTCAAACTATCTATCTACTCAATTTTGCGTTCGCCATAATCAGGGTAAAACCCACTGATTTCAGTTTAGCGCTTAAATAATAGATAAACCTCGTTGTGGCTGGAATCAATTAACTCGCGTAGGTAAGCAATCGCGTCAGTGTAATCCTGATAATCTTATCGAATCCTGCTGGCACCCAATTTTATGTAAATTTACTGTAAAATTTATTAAAGTTACCTATTGTACCTACCTTTCTAAAAAGCGCTATTACTATTTAAAGGCGGTCGAATCAGAGATGAGGAGATCCGCTGATGAACCAAAGTAACCGATATAACTCTGATAATCACTGTACACTCGGGAAGAAAAAGGTTCGCCAGTTTTCAAATTGATTCGTTTATAGTCGCGAGCACATATTACCTTTTGATACTGTGACAAGGATTCAACTATTGCATAGAATAGTATACTTTACTGTTAGAAAATAAAGTTCAAATTGATTCAGACCTTGTCCAAGAAGATTATGTAAATCTCAGAACAAAAACCTCCTTGCTTCGCTCGGAGAAGAAACCATGCTATTTTTTTTCAGTATGGGATGACAACTGCTAGCATGTCTCATGCCATGTCAAGTCGTCAGTGATCACATCCTACCAAATTAGATGAACGACGCGTTCATTGCATTTACAAAGTTTATAGGATTATTGTAACTTGTTGGGATTTTAACGGTTGAAAATATTTCCTAAATTATATGTTGTAAACATTGTGTAAATTATAAAAAACATGTAGTGAATAACATGAAAATATCGTGAATTTATTCTTAAGTTGCTCTCCATATTAGTGATTGTTCTTTTTAATAATAACGTGTGTAGTTGATGGCTGTACATCTTCAAAACAACAAAACGAAAATTGCAAAGAAATTTTGTCTTTTCATCTGTAAGTTTTATTCAGTATTTTTCATGTTTGTGGATTATTATCACAAATATTGCATAAAAAAATGTCAACTTATCATTTCTACAGTCAGATAATATGGAATTGTTACGTATTTTACTTTAATTTATCGTTTTTTGTGGGATCATGTTGGAGTTTATGAGTGATGTATTTTTTATCGATAGTAGTATTTTTACTTTCGAGCTGAGCGAGAAAGGTATTGTATTCGTGAAAAAAGTTGCACAAACTTTCTCAAAAATGTGTTCTATATCACTTAAGCAAGTCCCCTAAAAATGTCCGTCTGTCGGTTGGTCGGTCTGTCCGTCACGCTTTGGCCTAGCGGCTAAACGAATGGTCCTATTAACACCATATTTTTAATTTAAGACTTTTATTTCCGAATGTTTTTTTGCTGGCTCTCATTTTGAGGGTAGCTGTCATTCAACAAAAATGAAGAATTGAATTTTTTTTAAAAACGGTTCAAATTATTTTTATGAAACTTTGCTTGACTAAGCATCTCTATGCAAGGTATCTTGCGCCATCATCAGTTTGTCTGTGTGATTCCATATAAGGGGTGTTCCTGTACTACCAAAACGTAAACTTGTGATTTACTCATAGGGTCAGTGCACCACTAGATGACCAAGCACCAATAGCTGACCAAAACTTAAATTTGAACTGAAAGTAAGAAAATGTTAAAATACCGCGATTTTATATAGAATTTAACTATGTTGGCGTCTTACAATAAAGTTATGGGTTTGTCTAGCTAGTACTTTAGTATGTTTATTCGAAGTGGTCATGCAATGTAACATTTGAAAAAAAAAACTTTAAGAGCATATTTTGTAAAGTCCTTAACACTTATTATATCACAAGCCTAACTAATTCATAGTCGAACTTTTAGAAGTGACTCTGAAAGTAGAACTAATAATTTAGTTTTTTTATGAATTTCGTCATAAAACCGCTTAAATGGTCAACTAGTGGTACCTACATTGACCCTAATTGACTACATTAAGTTTGTATTATTTTCTATAATTTTAATTTTGTTTTGGTTATCTACCTGAATGGATATTCAATTTGATTGGATTTTGTGAAAATTATTTTCTATAATTTTAATTTTGTTTTGGTTATCTACCTGAATGGATATTCAATTTGATTGGATTTTGTGAAAATTTAGTACACAGGATGTACCAAAAACTTAAAGAGCTTTACAGTCGACAAAACTGAACAACTATTCATAAGAAACAGAGTTTTGAAATTTAAAAATCAGTGAAAATTCATATAAAAGGTGTTCCAGTACTACCAAAATTTGAACATGTGATTTGTTCGAAATCGTTTTACGGTTGGTTTGTTTTAATATTTTAGAATTCGAGTTCCGAATTCATGTGGTAGAACATTTTTCAGAACCTTAATAAACGTTTGTAATTCCATACTATGTGTAAGTATGGTATGGTATTACAAATTTAAGTTTGCGGTTGACAGTTCTAATTGCATATCGCGAGAAAGTAAGTGCAGTGCTGCTGTACCATTTATTATATTTTACAACATTCAACGCGTTTTGTTTTCATTCTGGGTTCGATTCCCGATGGGGGCACTGTCAAACAAATATAACTTTGTGTGTCTTCGCCAAATTGAAATGTCTCAATCAGCATGAATCATCCTGAATCAACAAATTGTAAGAAAATTAATAAAAATACTAAATTAATCTACATAAAATTCTCTACAAAAAAGGTTTGAAAGTTTTTCGCTACAAACAATACTGACAAGCAATTCTTGTGCTCATGCAACGCTTTGGCTCACAAGCTTATGAAGATTCTGGGTCAAGCTTATCCGAAACCAGAAGACTACAGGCTCCTTGTGCTCTAAGGTCCAATAAGGAACTCAGCTCCACGTTATAAGGCAAGATAAGATACACGAAATTTCGCTTGAAAATTTATTTGAGCTACTTAGAAGAAAAACACAAACCCGTATTTCAGCATTTTTGCAAAACCATCCCAAATGGATTGAATTGAGGGATAAAAGTTTGTTTTAAAATCCTACATAATTTGTATGTAAGCTAGAGATATTCATGAAAATAAAAAAAAAGAACCTTTACACCTCCTACCCCTCTTGCCTCCACCGCTACCGTCCATTACTTTTAGTAAGTAAGTAAGTAAGAAATTTGGTATCTTTAATATTAAAACACCTACGTAAGAAATCACCTGTAGTAAAAAATGCAAAAAGTATTTTTTTTTTAATGAATTTAATCACTACTTTTAACAGATTTGCCTTTTATTAAAGTTTAGTACTTCAACTTTTTGGTCAAAGTTTCGACATCGATTTGTCCTTGTGTAACTTATCGACTATCGATAGATGAAAGCATGCCCACATCCCTACTTGTGACGAATTATTTCTTATATATTACTTCTATATGAGGTCAAATTTCTTTGATGTAAATATCATATAAAAATTTTGATAAACTAAAACCTTCGTGTTGGTTTGACTTGTCATTCTTAGTGTCTTTCAATGTCATAAAGTCTGTTACGTTTTGTGAGATGTGATGCCATTAAATCAAAGAATTTATATAAATAAATATACAATACAATCTAAGAGTGTCTGTCACTTTATTATTGAGTTATTTGACACATTGGCGGGATGGTATCTGTAAGTAAAATCTGTGTAGAGTTTTATGTTTTAATAAAAACTATAGAATATAAAACTGTAAAACAGACAAAACCTTATTTTGGCAGTACTGTTAAGATGTCGTCGGTATGATTGATTCTGGCACTGGTGGGAGCGAAAACCAATTTGAAGGCGGCAAACCTTTTTCATCCCCGAGTGTACTTAAACAATACAGAAAATTTGGATTTGTAATTCCTAAAAAAATGCTAAAAATATTAGTACTGAAAATTAAGTTTACTTAAAATTCTCCGTACAAAACACCAATTTCATAGATTAGGTAAGAACCTATGGTAAGAACCCAATTAATATACAGCGTGATTTTGTAATGTCTGACTACTGAAACTGAACAACTTTCCCCATGAAACATAGGACGAAAAATTTTGTTTTTATTTTGGTCGTCCCATACAAATTTCAGTATTGACAGCGCAAGGTTTGTATGGGGAAGCCAAAAATTTTTCTCATTTTTCAACCTATGTTTCTTCGGGAAAGTTGTTCAGCTGCCATATTCCGAAGTGAAACTACAATAATATCGCGCCGATAAAGTCTATGGTTCGGCCCTTGACAAGGAAATTCCCATACAAAGTAAATTTCCGAACGTAATAGGGAACATGCACGATTTTTTTTATAACTAATAAATTAGCAAAATATTAAAATACCATAGTAGAGATGACCAAAAGTGAAATTAAAATTTAAATCGGCTAAGAAATACGGCCGATACAAGCATTAAATAAAAAAAAATCGTGCATGTTCCCTATTACGTTCAGAAATTTACTTTGTATGGGAATTTCCTTGTCCAGGGCCGAACCATAGACTTTATCGGTGCGATATTATTGTAGTTTCACTTCGGAATACGGCAGCTGAACAACTTTCCCGAAGAAACATAGGTTAAAAAATGAGAAAAATGTTTGGCTTCCCCATACAAACCTTGCGCTGTCAATACTGAAATTTGTATGGGACGACCAAAATAAAAACAAAATTTTTCGTCCTATGTTTCATGGGGACAGTTGTTCAGTTTCAGTATATTTATGCAACTAAAAAAATGTATGCATGTTCCCTATTGTTGTTGTCAATTCGATAATATCGTAGCTCCGATAAAACTTCGGAATACCAACCCAGTTTCATGTCCTAAGTACCATTGTCACGGAGCGGGGCTGCATGCCTCGCATGCTGCCTCCTTTCGTGACCCTGGCTCTATCATCCTGGCCCAAAATTCCAAATTCCTATTTCAAATGTCTTCTATCTCTGTCTTTCGGTGCCACCGCCCTGTATTTTGTACCTACTTTGTCATAATCCCAGATTAGTAAGTTTATGTACAGAGTAGTCATAATAAACTCGTTAACTTTACGTTTGTATTTTGGATCCCCTACCTACACCCTGAAGAGTCTCTCTCTCTGCCTGCCGCTGAGTAGTTTCCGGTGGCACCATACTCAAGTATAGTCAGACATTAAGACATCACGTTGTATGTAATGCAAACTAAAGAAAGATGAGTGTAGAAACCCTTGTTATTTTAATACGGCTACATAACAATATGCAGAAATACGGTGATGCAAAGCACCTAAAAATCTATCCTCAGTATGGGAGAGTACAAAGCCGGTGCAAAGAGGATATGTGTGCTGTTAAAAAGTGCGGCCCAAATGAAACAAAACGTCTTCCCTGCACCGCGGCGTAAGGGGTCGGTTTAACCCTGCTTTTAGTGTTGCAAACCCTGACTTATTCAAAAAGTATTAATACTACTGGTACTAATCTAAAACTGAAGTGCACTGATACACGGCAGGCAACATGGGTCCCGACAGATTTGATCTTGGTCGGTTCCGGCCGCGTATTTCGCGTGCCGGCCATGTAGTTCGCGGTTTATTACCAATTCTCTATAGAATACGAATGGTTGCTAGCCAAGGTCCCCTCTCTCGGGACCCATGTTGTCGACCGTGTATTACAGGCACTTTAGGACTTGGGCTCATTTTTTAACCATGCAATCACCAAACATAATATATGAAATCGAGTACCAATTAATATGAAATCAGAAGGAAGACTCGAAACGACTCTAAGTGCACATAACATTAAGCTAAAAGAGCACTTTCTCTCTAACTAGTTTTTACTTATATATCATTTCTATTCTTATTATTTTTCTTTTTAGTATTAAAATATGTATTTATTTACGTAAGTTTTGTATATAATATACCTATATATATTTTAATATATATATTTATATAAATATATATTACATTTCTATATTTATTACTTATTTAGTATTTATTTGTGTTAAAGTATTGTAGTAAGGAATCTTGTTTTAATTATTTGTGTTGTACACTTTTATGCCCGCTGTATTGTCTACTAGATTTTTCTATTTAAGGTTAGCTGGTAGATAACTCAATTTTGAGTTAAGCTCGCCATTGTTATATGTTCTCACTTGTGCTTGTTTTTGTAATGTATTCGTGTACAATAAAGAATAAATAAAACATTAAAATCTCAAACTAAAAATACAAAAATTTGTGAACATAATTTTTGTATTTTACCAAGACCATAAGACTGAGCAACTTTCCGAACGTAGCAGCAAGGTCGTTGTCTAGTCATAAACAACTTTTTCAAAGAAACAGTCACAATGAGAAAAATTAATGGTCGTCCAATATAAATGAAATTTGCGCCAAAAACTAAGGTGTCTAGTATAATTTTCTGACTAAGTTACTCGTAAGTTGTTCAATTTTAGGTTCTTGCGATTCGGCGTGTCCAAAAGATAGGCTCTAATGAAATAGTGAACATAATTTTAGTATGGTACTCTGACTAAACTAAACAACTTTCCACAAAGAACATAGGTCGAAATACGAAAATAAATTTTTGACCTCCCATAGAAACTGAACCTATCTCAAGCTAGAAAATAATTAAAATTCAAGAGAATTTGCAACACTGCCGCATTTTGCATTAACACTTCCCACAGCACTTTAGGCGAATTTTAAACCTATTAATGTGTTGAAAGGACCCCATTAGGGTTAAATTCTTTGCGTAGGTATCCATTAGGGGGGCTGTCTGCGTTCCGAAACCTCCCCGACAAACGAATGGTGACGAAGGTACTGCGAAACTGTTTAAAATCAATTAAAAACATTTTATGTGATGAATAAATTTAGAAGGTTATCAAAGGGTGTATAGGGGTTTCCTAAGTCTATAAATATCTGTGTTTGTGTGGTGCCTAAAAATAGTCCATATGGTGCAAATCCCGTAGCTATACGTTTTTCATCTATCCTTCATCTTTTATCTCGGATCTCTCCTTTTAGTAGACTGTATTTGGAAACTGGCATATAGTGTTCGTGCCTATTTGATTGACACTAATTTGGTGCTGTACGCCACCGGCAAAGAATATATAATATTACGCTAACGCGTCCACCGGTAAGTTTTACCGGCAATATGAACAATCCACCATTCTATACAATGCCTAGGAAATGTATAGAATGCCTAAAACGTGCAGGCAATGTATGAATAGTACATTGTTCATCGAGAGGAGAAAGTGACCGAATCCCAACAAGGGTGTCGTTTGAGCCGAGGCGAAGCCGAAGGGCTCAATACACCCGAGTTGGGAATCGCACTTTCTTTCGAGTGATACATAGTGCTTTATACTTCACCTACGAGGAAAATATTTCAGTTTTCCTTTTCAGATATGATGTAAGTTTTTTGTACTCCATTATATTGATGGAATACAAAGACTTGGCTTATATTTATACGCTTTTTCACTATAATAAGCAAGCAAAACAGTTTCCGAAAATCAATGCACTTTTTTCTCGCTTTTTCAACGTATAAAACTATCACATACCTGCATTGTTGTATTTTATCGAGATTTTTCAGGCAATCAATAACCGCTTGTGCACTTTCTTGTAGTTCTAGCGGCGTCAAAAACTTCACCACTGTCACTATTTGACGACATTTTTTTGTAAAAAGCACGCACCAACAAAACTACAATTAAAACTTTCAACAACTTTGTAAAAAAAACAGGGGTCCAATTTTTTAAAATCACTGGGTGATAAAATATTGGAGGTTTAAACTTTTTAATTTTACCCTGATAGTGTTAAAACGTTAGTAGTTAATACTTTATAAAATTTCACTAATTTATATTTATGCATTATAATTTTTCCCTGATGATAAGAAAAAGACAGAAATTTTGATTTTATTGAGTAAGATTTTATCACACGGTGATTTTCAAGAATAGGTACCTAATTCGCGCGCGCGCTTTCATTCCACATTTTGGTTTCGTTCTTTTTTCAAATCAATGATTTTTCCAGCAAAGTGTAGGTGGCCAGCATCATTTCGTGGTTTTAGAGATAAAAACTTTTTCTTTTTTTGGCATTATGATATTAAAATAGGTTATCGAAAGATTTTGATCTAAATTTAAGAAAAAAAAAAACACGTTAACAATGGATTTTCATACAAAATTCCATCCCGCTAAAACACGTTAACAATGGATTTCCATATAACTTTTCCCCCCGCATATTTATACCATAGAAATGACGTATCTTCTCCTTAGTTTTTAAAACAGGACTGAGGTACTTTCCGAGAAGGTGAAGTATAAATATTATTTATTTGCCTAGGCATTCTATACAATGCCTAATGCGTAGCTGGCAATGTGTGAAATCGTCAGAGCCAGAGTTAGCGCAAAGTCGCGGGCAACAGCTAGTCTCATATAAGTGTAAATAGCGTTTGCCTCATTAATCATGTATGACGTCTTGCTAGTATAGTTTATTTCAAGACAGGATGTCAATATGTGTTGTGGAGGATGAATGACTTGCGCGTCAATGCCAAGTCAACTAGCTTACTGTCTACCTCCAAATCCCGAGGCCAAATCATATTGAACTGGCGACGCGGTGCGTTAAAATGTCCAATAACAGTCGAATATGAATAGATGAGAAAAATAGTGACGTTATGAAGGCACTACGAGTATGTACCCACAGAATATAATAGTGGGTATAGTATACATATATTGCGTATAGTATATACTATATATACCATTTTATACTAAGTTATTTGTAGTAATATTTGTTTTAATCTGTAGAAGTCTGCGTGCAAAAGTAATTTTTGGCCGCTAGCGTGGAAAAAGTTTATGAAATTAGAACGTCATGTCATGATGAATTATGGTATAAGGTACTGGCGCTATACATTAGCATTTTTCTCGCTGTAGTGAAGTGTTTCGCTCAGCAACAAAGTTATTTCGCGTCTGAAACTCGCAACTCGCGTTGAAACTCTCGCTGCGCTCGGGATTCTTCTACTGAACCACTCGCTTCGCTCGTGGCTCAATCCTGGAATCCTTCACTTAAGGCGCTCATGCCATATAATTTTTTTTTCTGCTTTGCATTACAAACAACTTTTATTTATTTGTAATGCAAGGAGAAAAAAAAACCGGTCAAGTGCGAGTCGGACTCGCGCGCCGAGGGTTCCGATATACCTATAGTATTTTTGGAAGCAATGAAGTCCATTTTCAGGACCGCAAAACTAAATTTGTTTGTAAAGGTTTTTTGCAGATTTCTGAAAAACTGTGCAACTTAGAAAGATCGTTTTATTTTTGCTGTAAAGTTTACATAAACCTCTGTCAACTGTAATTAATTCAGATTTTCCCTTACTCAAACTTCGGAGATAAGGGGGGGGGAATGGTATTTTTTTTGACATTTTTCATCATAACTTGAAAACTAAGAAACTTAAAAAAATACAAAAATATATTTTAAAATGTACAAGTAAAGCCCTTTCATCCCCACTCGACCTAGTAGCGACAATTTGAAATTTGGCCCCCCCTATTTTGGCCCCCTTTACATTAATAATCATACTTTTTTCAAAAAATTTTCATGTGCAATTAAGTTGGGCAACTATATTCTAAAACTATTCCAAATTTCAGCTCGATAGCGTAAGTGGTTGCTGAGATATAGAGGTGTGACAGACAGACGGACAGACAGACAGACAGAGCGGCACCATAAGGGTTCCTTTTTTTTACCATTTTGGTATCGGAACCCTAAAAAGTTGTTATTATTAGGTACCCGTGCAAAATGGTTACGTGGACAGAGTAAACAGGGTGTAAGGGACAGTGTACCGAAAACTGAAAGGGCTTGGCTGTACAACTTTCCCTAAGAAATATGAGTTGGGAAATAAAAAAAATCCCTATCCAAAGTTACTGCTTCGTTTAGGCAGCTTAAATGATTGTAGAAGTAAACATTAAAAAAAAGACCCAAAACGTGGACTTTTGAACACGATGTTAAGGCTGAACCTAGAGAGGGACTAAGAGTGCCTTTACTGTACTCTAGGAGGTACAATTGTGTTAAACTATGATAGTATTACACCAGTTGCAACGTACAGTCAGCCTATAAGGCGCTAATCTTGGTAGTGACAACGCGAGCACGTCGTCGTCTGCTGAACTCTGTCGCCTGTCGAAACAAAATTTAATTAAACTTGCTGTTGCTGACTTTACTCGAGCTCTTGATAGTTTAGTTTACAAATCGATAGTTGCGTCTTTGTGCATTTCGGGTAGCTTAGAGTTATTGTTTTAGGTATACCTACTGCGGCAATGAAGGATTTTCATTTTCCATATAATACCCTAGAGGCCGGCTGATCAGCCAGTTATCATTCATTTAAACTTTTTTGGAGCGTTTCCTCGTGGTCTTAAGATTTTGTTCCATGCCCCTCATCGACATAGAAGTAACCCAATTTTAAGTCGATTTTAGAATGGTAACGCGTGATGCTTTTGGAAATTATTTTGGGATGCCTTAAGGTTTAATTAGGGATTTTGCAGATTTAATTTTGAGATGGTTACGGAGTGTTTTTTTAGCCAAACTTGACTCTAACAAAAATTTGCGCTTCAAAGCTTAATATTTCGCAAACGGATCCCTAAATCGAAAAGTGGTTTTTGCAAACTGTCAATTTTTTGAAAGGCCTGTCTAACGACACCCTCATTAATGGGTCGTCGACGAGAAAAAAAAGTCATACCCACTTCACGCGTAGTAATTTTTTTTAAGTTTTTAAACTACATATCCGCTGCTGTTTATACATCTATAATTAGACAAAGAGTGGTAATGAGTCAACACAGTAAATAAAATAAAATTAAATCTTATAAATTATAACTAAAATTATGCTTAGTGATCTATTAAATATTCCTAGATTATTTAATTATTTAACTAGCCTCCTATGACTGACTAGGGGTGTGCTTAAAATCATCCTGTTGCTGTGCCCATGCCCATTTTCGGTAATGTTTTTTATTTTTATTGTATAAACTAAATTGTAATTTAATTCTATTGATGTAACTTTGTATTAATGTAAATAATGTAATTTAAAATCGAAAATAAATGAATTTGATTTTTTTTTTGATTTTTTTTTGACAATTATTATGTCGGCGTGACTAATAGTATGTGGCAAGTGTTTATTCATAGAGTTAACAATCGACATTCAAACAATCAGAGTACACCTCTTGTTCGTCGAATTTCATCTGCCGTTTATGATTTTTCAAAAGTTGATCAACTTAGTAGGAAATTTATCAGCTTACGATTTTTTTCGGTGACATGTCCATAACAAATAACAGCTTTCTAATACTAAGCATCTCTGAGCTAAGCCGCGGACAGACAGACAGATAGACAGTTAGACGGACATAACGAAACTATAAGGGTTCCTTGTTGACTACGGAATCCTAAAAACGGTCGCAGAAATTCAGTGTAATCTATCTAAAGTTACCATTCGATCATAGGTAGTCACAGCTCATGTGGAAGTACCTATATGTTTGGCAAGTTTAACGATGATTAACGGAATCGATGTCCGCCGTGATGGACAGCAAGGGGACGGGTTATATCGACAGCTAGACAGACACTGAGACTGTGTGTTTACTGACATATACATAGAGGGTTTTAGGGTTTCGTACCCAAATGGTAAAAAAAGGACCCTACCAATATGCCTGCGATGTCCGTCTGTCAGCGGGCTGTATCTCATGAACCGTATTAGATACTCGTAGACAGATAAAATTTTCACATTTATTATTTCTGTTATAATGTAATAACAAATAATAAAAATAAGCCCTTCTTGGGCTTTCCTATTACTAACGTGTTTTTAGGCGGTGTTTATTGATTTTTTGTTTTATCTCTACTGTAAAAATGGGAACCGCCTGAAAATTGTTATACTTTTAGTACTATAGAATAACAACAATTAATAAAAGCTGGTCGAGTGGTTATCGGACTCGCGCGCATTTTTAATACATTTCTGGGCGACTGTGCGTTTCTGACTAAGACAGTATTTTTACCTTAGTAGTATGGAACCATCGGTGCGAGAGTCCTACTCGCACTTGGCCGTTTTTTTTTATTTATTTATATAAACCTGCCTGTATTGTTCCACTGATTGGAAAAGGCTTCTTCTTTAGTCCTCCCACTAATTTATCGTGTGGAAAATTCTGACCGCGACGAACGAGTAGGAGTCACTCCACCTTTTTTGTGGTCTACCCATGCGGTACACCCTTGGCCATTTTGGGGTGTCTATTGGGTGAAGATTCACTGTCGCGATCATAATGAAACTTGGACCGTTTGAGACTTGGACGGTATGAAACTTGGACAAAATAAGACTTGGACCCAATGAGACTTGGGCAGAATTTCACGGTTGGACGAAATAAGACTTGGACAAGTTGGTACCTAGTCCCAAATATTTGGATTACATGTTCTTGTGTGGGCCGACCCCGTAATATTCCTGTCTTGGAACAATAATCTCTGAAAAGTACTAGGTTTTATTATTTTTGTACATACCAAAATATTTTAAAAGTATGGTTTTTGTTATTCTGTTAGCTGGCACGGCTTTCTTCACTGCAGGCAAAATTATTCAAACCTGTTTTCGTATTCAATACAAACTTTATGTTTTTTTGTAATGTACAAGAGAGCCACTCCATAATTATGACACATTTCTTGCGTGCCGTATCATTAACATACACCGGGCCATTTCCTAAGTAAACGTGAGGCTCTAATATTGTGTTACACCACCACCGGTGCAAGAGACACTGCCATTTGTCATCGCCTACACGCTATATCCACTTCCAGTACATACTTCATGTTAAACTGTAGACTGGCTGGAATTGTGCATTTTATGGGTTCCGTTATTAAAAAAAAAAAACACAAGGTTTTACTTTGTACTGCTTCTGTGTCCTTGGTACAAACATGTAAATTAGGACTGTAATGCAGGTTAGTAGTTGAACTAGAAATGTTTTCTTGTTTTATCTTTTTTCTTGTACCATAATTTTCCTGTAGATCTAGTAATTTCCCGTAATCAATCAGCTGACCCGGCGAACTTCGTATACCGCTTAACAGTTTTTTTTTTACTTTAAGGCGTCTTCTTTTTAATTTGAGTCTTTCCTATATTTTAATAGTTATTCAGCTATTCTAGGCGGAGACAAATCCAACAAGTCACAGATCGGGTGGACCGATTTTAATGATCTTAGATCATCGATATAAAATAGTTTGTTAGTACAAACAACAGGATCACTGTACACAATATAAAAACATTTTCAAACGGTACAAAAACGGATACGATAGAGGTTTTACAGCCATCATTAACCACACATTCGAGAACAATGGGCGACGCTCGGCCAACGCATAGCCAATTGCAAAAGACCGCTCCGAATGCAATTTACACCGAATTGATTGACTCATTTATCGGCTGCCAATATAAAGTCTTTCCGATGAAACAAAGTTAATTTCACATAACTGTATTACTAGTAAATAATAAATATTTCGTTCAGTTATTAAATATTTATTTGAGTTTCCATTAAACAAAATTAAATCCAAATGTTACTCAAATTAGACGAATGTGTTACCACAGATTAAATAATAGTAAAGTGTGTTACATACATTACACCTCTGGTACACCATCTTATACTCCGTTTTCAAAGGTTATGTACCCAAGGCCGAGTGCTTCTTCATGAAAACAACTTACCCGATGAAAAGAAATTACTCGGAAAAAAAAATCCCGTAGTATTTGCATATTTCTCGTTGGAAAGCAGTGTTTTTCCCGCAGTTAGTAGTTATTTTTTAGACGTTTTGGTTGGTACATTCAGCAGACTACAATTTATCGAAATATTTGAATGCTGAATGCGACTAAAGGTTACTTTTTTATGTGCATTGAGACTTACACTTAAAAAAAAATAACAAAGAAAAAAATAATAAACATGCCAAAAATTCCTTTACTCTATTTTGAATCCGTATGCGTATACTCTGTGCGTATACTCATACATTTAATATTTATTGTGCCGTGTTCGCTCTCTTTATCGCCCTGATAAAAGTCATCATCTTAATAGTCAGACGATATCCACAGACATCGGACATTAGGTTCACAAAAGGCCTTCTCTAAAAATCTGCACTTTACCGGTCATAGAGTTTTCATTCGCTGGTAAGACTAAAATCGATATTTCATAAAATAAAATATTAAGTGCTGTAAATATCACTCAAACTGTTGATAGCTTTTTTATTCCATACTAAAACCGTTCGATTTAAGGCATAAAGTTGGGTATATTTCGGGATTAATTTCTCGACCATTGCCATCAAATGGGGGGACGGCGGGATGGCGGGATGACGCGATGGCGGCTGTCTGATTGATGCTTTAAACTCTATCGCGTTATCCCCAGTAAGCCCTGACACCTAACACATTCAACCAGAACTATACTCCATCGACATTTGACGTATACAGGATGTTAATTTAATTGCGTGCCATAGCTTAGGGGGTGTTTCAGTAACGATAAAGGAACACAAAAAAAAATATTTAAAAAATCCTACAAAAAAAAAACTAAAACTCCATTGAAACTTAACTAACGCGGAGGGCAATGACCCGGACGGAGCACCAGTGATACGCAGTATCAGTAGATGTAAGGTAGGCACATACATAACTGAAACTCTTTCGCGCGCTTTTGATAGCGCGGTGCTCAAGTTCATTGCTCTCCGTGTTAGTTTAGTTTCAATGGAGTAAAAAAAAATTAAGTAGGATTTTTTTTATATTTTTTTTTACTTCCTTTATCGTTACTGAACCACCCCTTAATCTATGGCACGCAATTAAATTAACACCCTGTATAAAGAGTATTCCTATCGGTATTTAGGTAGTTCAGTATGATGCTGGCTAACATCTTATTATCACCCCATATTCTATTATGGGTGTCCTAAAAGGCAATTTTGAGTTCTTAAGCCTGAGGATGGGCAGTAGTGTCGTGCTGTGTATTTAAATAAATAGGTGTTAGTATACAAAATAATATAACACACACTTCAACAAACAATAATAAAACTCTTGAGGCACAAAAATTGTATTCAAACTTGAACAATAAAATAATAATTGTTAAACAATAAATAAAACTGATTTGCCTCAAAGAGCTATCTGATTTTAAGTTATATTAAGTTAAGCTTTTAAGTTATATTAAGTTAAGTTAGCATCAAACAAAAGTTGGTAAGCATTTCAAGTACCCATATAGATTTCAATTTCAAATTTCAATTTCAATAGATCCACACATTCAAACAAAAGGTGCTCACAACAATTTTATAACTTTGTTGTACATATGTACCTAAAGAAACTTTGGTTAGTTCTGCGGTCCTAAATATACTATAGATAGGTATATCGGAACCCTCGGCGCGCGAGTTCGACTCGCACTTTGCGGTTTTTTAAAAAGCATTTCCACGCTAGCGGCAAAAAATTACTTTAGCAGGCAGATTTCCACCGATGAAGCATGTTTTCCGTGCTACTGAGGTGAAATAATTTTTTTTATAACCGGTTGTATAAAACACAACCAATAAAGTATTCAAAACTGCGATAAAATTGCCTTACTCATTAACAATGCTTTTCCTCATTTTCCTTGATAATAATTTAGAAAGCTTACCCTTGTTTTTGTGCTACAACTCTTCTATTTCATTTATATTATGGAAAGCGTCGTTCTAACTTCGGTTAGTGGCCGTTAACAAGTTTTTCATTGTCCAACTAATTTGAAAGTTACCGCCGTTGGGAAGCAGTTATACAAGTTTGGTTTTCTAGGTAGGTGAGGTGGCTTGTGAGGCATTATTTATTTTATTCGGGATAGCACAGCAGCCTTAAAATATAGTACATACTCGTATTTAAAAGTACATATAAGCTTGTACAAACTGTCATCATGGCATCTTCTTATATTTTTGTATCAAAAATTCATTGAAAAGAAATCGCAGAGGAAAAGAGAGACATGGCGGTTAACAAAATGATTTCGGGGGCTGATGAATGTCAGGTTATGTGCCCGACATTTTACAGGGCGACTTTGAAGTCATTTTACTAATTTTGAGAGTAAGTTCTGTTAGGTATAGATATACTTAGATCAATTTTGTATGGGTCTGAAGATATTTGGAGTTGTAATTTTATTTTATTTTACTTAGTTAAACATACTTGAAATCGATACACAAAAGTACTTGCATGAAAATAATAATAATAAAATAAGCATCATTTATCCCAAAAAATAAAAGTGCATCATTAAAAAAAGTAAAAAAAGTAGAATAAAAAAAAAGAAAGATGCAAAAAGAAAAAGAAGAATAAAGAAAAAAGAAGAAAGAAAAAATAATAAAGTTTCAGAATAAAGGTTAAGAAGAAAGTTTTCTTTCTTTCTTTTCTTTTCATTTATGCTTATTTTATATTTTTTTAATTACGTTTGTGTATCAGTTTCAAATAGAAGTTTAAGATACAACCTCCGCAAGTAGGGTTATTACAAACGAGTTGACGTTTTGTAAGCCCGAGACGAAGTCGAGGGTTTACCATCGGCACGAGTTTGTCATAACCCTTACGGACGTGTATCTTACGACGTTTTTCAATACATTTGTGAGAAAACAGGTATAAAACATACACTTGGTAAAGGAACCAACCATGGGTACTGTCAGCCTCTTGTCGATTTATGTTCTCCTGGTACTCTCCATTTTATTTTAAATAGGTAGGCAGTCGTCACCCAAGTAAAAAGTTACCACTGTAGTATTTTTACAAAATAATTTTATGATCAGAGTGTAAAAACTCCTACGTTTTTCGAGCAAATGTATTGAAAAATATTTTACAAGGACGTAAACATTGCTCGTACAGTTACTTACCGAACTAGTGCGGTAAGTAAAAATACTATAATACCAAGGAGTTTTTACACTCTGATCATAAAATTATTTTGTAAAAATACTTAAGTGGTGACTATTTACTTGGGTGACGACTGCCTACCTATATTTAAAATAAAATGGAGAGTACCAGGAGAACATAAATCGACAAGAGGCTGACAGTATCCATTGTTGGTTCCTTTACCAAGTGTATTACTTATACCTGTTTTCTCACAAATGTATTGAAAAACGTCGTAAGATACACGTCCGTAAGGGTTATGACGAACTCGTGCCGATGGTAAACCCTCGACTTCGTCTCGGGCTTACAAAACGTCAACTCGTTTGTAATAACCCTACTTACGAAACTTGTATCTTAAACTACGATAACTCAATACCTACAAAAAAAAATTTCGACATCCCCCAAACTTCCTAAGACCTATTTTGATTTGTATCTATAACAGAACTTAATTTGTCGAATGTCTTTAAAGTCACCTTGTAAATGAGACCTCAGTTGTCAAATTTTATTATTTTAAATTCCCTTCTGAAGTATTTTATTTTTACCATTGTTTATTGTCCATTGACGCTTAAAACACAGCAACAGTGACCCAAAACAAGACTTGCCTCTCAAAGCGGGACAGCGGTGAGTGCTTCAACTTGTCCCGGAAGTTGGTCCCGCCCGTCCCGGTACAACTGAATTAAATGGTTGTCTCGAAAACTGGGTTGCCGTAGGGTGTTGATATACTTGCACGATTTACATGCGATCGGTCTCGATGCAAACATTTATCGAGTGCCTGCTTAAGCGCGCGATTAAAATACCATCATCCTCATCATATCAGCCGAAAGACGTCCACTGCTGGACATATTCATCTCCTAAAGATCTCCATGACGACCGCTCCTGAGCTGCTCGCATCCAGCGGCGTCCCGCGACCTTGACCAGATCGTCGGTCCACCTTGTGGGGGGCCTGCCAACGCTTCGTCTTCCGGTTCCGGTACGTGGTCGCCACTCTAGAACCTTTACGCCTCATCAGCCATGGGTTCGTCTTGCGATGTGCCTTGCCCGCTGCTACTTTGTCAGTTACTTTAGTTCTGCGGATCTCCTCATTTCTGATTCGATCCCGCAGAGAGACTCCGAGCGACATTTTTAGTCGATCGATCGACCTAAGCTTTTGACCTAAATTTCTATTGATCGAGGTGGTCGATCTGCCGATGTCACTCGATGCTAGATCAATTCGCTCAATGTCACTTGAATGTAGAACATGCAACAATTAAATGCAATATTATTATTGTTCGAAACCCAAATTCTTGACTGCAAGTCGATACACTTGATCGATTTGAACTTCGAACTTTAAAAAGCACAAATCTTGAGCTCGGCCTCAGCTCGGCTGTACGGTTATTGCTGTACGATCGTTAATCAATACCACTGATCTATGCCGATCGATCGCCAAGTGTAAATAACTCCCGTAAACAATTTAAGTAGTCCAGTGGACGAAGCGTTGCTCCAGTTTGCTCGGAAACTTAGTGGCCATGGCTGTTAGTTGTTGAATGACGCTTTTGATTTGGTTACCTGCTGGAGTCTGAAATGTAGGCTATGCTTTTGAGATAAGTTCAGATGGGGCCAAGAAGTTAGGCCAATCACGAATAACCAAAACATATTATAATTTTTAGGGTAAGCGCAATAAAATAATATCGTGAGGCTAGATTTACAAGGAGACAGTAAAATGGGGTTAGTAGAAATACATTGCTTGATTGATATGTTGTAAATTTTTTACATACCTACCCAATGTTAATTCAGCCTAAAGTATTGCGATTAGAGTAGCTTTTTTTAAAGATTTTATGCTAAATGGTACTGTGAGGGTTTTATACAAATACAAAATCGTTTATTCTTATTCTTAAAGTAAGTAATTTTATGTGTAAAAATAGATCACGCTGAAATTGACGACGAACCACACCTAAATCCCAAGGTTAAATCCGACACTCAACTCTTCCATCCGACTCATCAATGCCCAAGTGTTAATTTCCTAGTAACCCCTAGACTCTTCGGCTTCATTTATTCGCGCCGGTGGTCTGACAGGCCCATTTATCATCATTCATTAGTTGCAAGCGTGTGGGGTCTCGGAGGACCAGATTACTTGAAGGGTTGAGTTAAGAGATACGGACGCCAAGGATGGGCTTAAGACGCTAATAGTAGTAAGCGTTGGTTGATGCGATAATTCTGTAAAGAGTGGCCGAGCGGGAAATGGCCTTTAGGGGTGTTCATATAGGGTGTAGAAAAAGGACGATGATCCTTCTTAAGGGAGATTTTAGACTGTAAAAAAATGCTTTTTCTAAATATTTTTTATTTTTATTTTGGGTGATCATGAAATTTGATTTTCCTTCGAGTTACATTTCAGTACTTTATATAAGTGCATAGGTAATTAGCAGACTGGATATTCTAGCAAAAAACATCTTTGTCTGCATCACCAGTTGATCATAGAGGTCATTTCCTTCCGCTTCTTCTTGAGCTAAAACTACTTTTTTTAAGAAAAAGTATTTTTCAAATATTTTTATGCAATCTATTATTGATGTAGAATCACCCCTTAGAAGGATCATCGTACTTTTTTTTTACACCCTGTATAAGAGTACAATTATCAATGCGTCACTCATAATTATTATTTACGAGGTGGTAGTAGAAAAGACTTCGACTGAATCATCATGATAATCGTCGATTTGTTTTTATTATTTTGCAAACGGATTTACTCGAAGACGTTGGGCGAACAACTAAAGCATCCGAACAGCTGAAATACTTTTATTTTTGTTAGTATAATGGGGTTACTCTTGCTTGACATAAATCTGTCTATGGTAAAAGAGGTGATATCGTAGAGGAGGGTTAATAAAGTTGAGTCGAAATAATATAGAATACTCAGAATAAAGACCTCCTTGATTAAATAGGTACTCAAAAGACTAGTATCATATCCGAAAAATAAATTAAGTCAAACTAGGCAAGCGAGATTCTAAATCAGAACAAATAAAAAAAAAGACGAGTTGCCAAAATGATTTGAAGGGGTTGGATGGGGGCAAGGATGGGGGCATTCGTAAAGCGAGTTTTGACATAAAAGAGATTCCAGTCTGATGCGTTCAAGGGTTAGGCAATGAGCAAAGAACAACGGGTTAGTATCCCTTAGTAGTTTGTGGCAATGCGTAATAAATTGGAGCGATAGAGACACGTATCGCTCCGTCCTTCTCTCAAGCATAGCTCTGTCCTGCTGTCATTCTAATCAAGCTAAATTATTTCTATAGACAATGAAACAAGTGATTCTATAGACAATGAAACAAGACAGTGATTCTATAGATTCTATAGACAATGAAACAAGTGATTCTATAGACAATGAAACAAGACAGTGATTCTATAGATTCTATAGACAATGAAACAAGTGATTCTATAGACAATGAAACAAGACAGTGATTCTATAGATTCTATAGACAATGAAACAAGTGATTCTATAGACAATGAAACAAGACAGTGATTCTATAGATTCTATAGACAATGAATCAAGTGATTCTATAGACAATGAAACAAGACAGTGATTCTATAGATTCTATAGACAATGAAACAAGACAGTGATTCTATAGATTCTATAGACAATGAATCAAGTGATTCTATAGACAATGAAACAAGACAGTGATTCTATAGATTCTATAGACAATGAATCAAGTGATTCTATAGACAATGAAACAAGACAGTGATTCTATAGATTCTATAGACAATGAAACAAGTGATTCTATAGACAATGAAACAAGACAGTGATTCTATAGATTCTATAGACAATGAAACAAGTGATTCTATAGACAATGAAACAAGACAGTGATTCTATAGATTCTATAGACAATGAAACAAGTGATTTCTATAGACAATGAAACAAACAATCAAGCGATAAGACCGCCTTTGTCCACCCTAGTTTTAAGAGTCTCCTGTGTATTGTTTTGTTTTTGTGTGACAATAAAGAATTTATCTATCTATCTATCTCATCTAGCTCACACGTGACTTGAATAAGTATTATAAGTATATATGCGTAGATAACATCCGAGTTGTTTCTAGCTCGAGCCGAATCGTCCGGCAAGGTTGTAACAGCTACTCAGGCTAACAACAGGAGACCACTACAGAATAAATGGTACCGCAACACTGCACTTACTTTCTCGCGATATGCCAGAAAAAAGTATCAACTGCAAACTTAAATTTGTAAATCCATACACATAGTACAGAAATACAAACTTATATTTAGGTATTAAAAAAAATAAATGTTCTGATGCAAATCAATTCAGAATTCAAATTGTAACATTAAATAAAAGAAGCTAACCGTAAACTATTTCGAGTATACCACATGATTAAATTTTGGTAGTACTGGAACAAAAATTTATATGAACTTTCACAGATCAATAGATACTACCGCAAGATATTTTACATGAAGATTTTTTACATTTCCTAATTTCCCAACACATGTTTCTTAGGGAAAGTTGAGTTCAGTTTAGTCAACTGAGCAAGCCCTATCAGTTTTGGGTACACCCTGTATACTAGATATAAAAAAAAAACAAATATATTATCCAGTCAGGTATATAACAAATCCAGAATTAAAATTATAGAAAATTAAAGTAAACTTAATCGAAACAATTATGAGTAAATCATATGTTTACGTTTTAGTAGTACTGGAACACCCCTTATATGAAATTACACAGACCAATAAAAAAAAAAAAAAATACCTTACATGGAGATGCTTGGTCATGCAAAGTTTCATCAAAATTTTATGAACCGTTTTTGCGAAAATTTCAATTTTTCATTTTCGTTGTATGACAGCTACCCTCAAAATGAGAGCCAGCAGGAAACAACTCAGAACCCTTAGATGGATTTGCATAAAACTCTTAAATTCAAAATATGGTGTCAATCGGACAATTCGTTTAGCCGCTTGGCCAAAGCGTGACGGACAGACCGACCGAGGGACCGACCGACCGACCGACCGACCGACCGACCGACCGACCGACCGACCGACCGACCGACCGACCGACCGACCGACCGACCGACCGACCGACCGACCGACCGACCGACCGACCGACCGACCGACCGACCGACCGACGGAAATTTTTGGGAGACTTGTTTTTTATGATGTATAAGTGCTTCGCTCGAAAGTAAAAAGGTAGCTATAAGAGTTACACAATAAACCTCCCCGAACCAAGAATGTCCGCCATAAAGGACATTATGATTTTTTTGGGAGGAATGACATAGTTACCACGCTCGGCAACGTGATGACGGTGATGACCATACATAGAAAAACACTGCCGCCCTCTGTTTGGTCGATAACCAGTTTGGTTGCGTATTTAAATGAAAGAAATCTTCGTAAACTTAATAAATATCAACATGGGACAGACAGCTAACTAAAGATGAAATCAATCAAATCAATGAATATGAACCTGCCGAAAGGGTTTTGCTGGCTTTTGGCTCAGTGGAATCCGACGGCATTGTTTTGACAGTTGGATAGCAATGGATCAATGACGCAATGGAGTGGAGCAAATGGCATAGAGCGGATCAAGCTTGCTCTAAGCCGACTATGATAAGCGTGTTAAAAAGACCAATGTATCAAGCTTGACGTGATCTTGACTGTAAATACAATACAAATTAAATATTAAAGGACAAAGTGTAGTCTGAGAAATCACACTTTTCATGCTTAATTCCAAGGAAAACACTACTGAGACGAACACATTTAAAGTAATTTCTCAGCCGACACAGCAAGAGACAAATACGTATTGCTTGTACAGTCAAGAGCAGGTCAAGCTTGACACTGGCAGTTTGAATTTCGTCCTTAAGTCGATTTAGATAAGAGCGGTGCAAAGTCCAGTGTGTCAAGTTTGATGTGCACGAGTTACATTTGTAACTCTATTACCATGCCATACAGTGCAGAGTCCTACCACTGACATGTTTTTAGGTGTACTACATCTTTATTGTAAGTCTTAGGCCAACAGCAAACTATAACAAACCTATAACCACTTCAGCTAATGCGTATCAACCACACGCATCATAAATGATTAACAAGAATATTAGGCGTGTTGTGTAGAGCCAAGTTCTGCGCCGCTAATGGCTCGGACAACTTGGCTAACAGTTGTCCCGGGGGACGAGGTCTAAGATGAGCGTGGAGATCCGTGTCTTAGGTATTACCCGGCTGTTGTAGTTTTTGGGGTGTTTCTGAAATCAACACTTTAGTTAAGTGTAGTGAATCACCTGCAGAAATTTCGACGCGGAGGAAACGCTTTTGACACACGAGGAAGCGAGGGAAGTATGTAAATACAAAATGTACAGATACAAATCCATTTATTTTCAAATTAAATTACATTATTTACATAACATTATTAACAATTACAAAAATTACGTCTATTAATTAATACTAGATCATAGCAGGTGAAGGACTGTGGTCTCCGCCTTCCCTGACGGAAAAAAGCGTGATGTCACGTATGTATTATTGTCCTTACTAAGCCTGAGTCACACTGACGCGGTAACGGAAGCGTTCCTGGGGCGGTATTTTTATGTAAAATATGAGTTTTTATGTACCGTGTCACATTAAAAGCGGTCGCAGCGCGGTATTTTCTTCCCGCAGACCCGCCCCCGGACCGCTTTCGCAATCATACCGCCTCTGTGTGACTTGGGCTTTAAGCACAGATTAAATAATAGTACTTCCCTAAAATTTGCAGCTATACACTCGTCAATGCAAATGTAGGCTTCATTTACACGTAAACAACGTTCACATAAGCATGCCTTGCAACGTGGCTGTTACGTAACGATCAACGGTGACCTTGATTTTTTTTAGAAGTAAAACGACCGCATCGTTAAATATTGTTTTTCAATAATTTTTCATTTATTTTTAATAAAAATGTAGCAGTAAAATGGTTACAAATGGGAAAAAACCGGTCAAGTGCGAGTCGGACTCCGATATACCTATAGTATTTTTGGAAGCAATAAAGTCCATTTTTAGGACCGCAGAACTAAGTTTGTATGTAAAGGTTATTAGTGGATTTCTAAAATACTGTGCAGCTTAGAACGATCGTTTTATTTTTGCTGTAATATTTATACGTCTATCGACCGTAATAATTCAGATTTTTCCTTTCACAAACTTCGGAGATAGGGGGGGGGGGGGGATGGTATTTTTTTTGACATTTTTTGTATGTACAAGTAAAGCCCTTTCATATTATGATACCCCACTCGACCTTACTAGGTCGGTCGGTTGTTACTACTACAATTTGAAATTTTGCCCCCCGTGTTTGGGCCCCCTTTACATTAATAATAATAAAAAAAAAATGCTCTCACGTCCAATTAAGTCCATGGGCAACCATATTTTACACCTATTCCAAAATTCATATCGATAGCATGAGTGGTTGCTGAGATATACAGGTGTGACAGACAGACAGACAAAGTCGCACCATAAGGGTTCCTTTTTTTACCCATTTGGTATCGTAACCCTAAAAATTGACAAAATAATTGTCAATTTAGATTTTTTTTTTAGTTCTACTAATTACATTAAAATTATATCTCGACCACATCACTTACTTATTACTACGTTTTTTTTCTGCTAAGATAAATTACATACCTATTTGGTGTAAAAAGTGGTTAAGAAGTTATTTAGTCTCAAGGTCAGTCAGGGAGTATTAGCCTTAATACACTAATTATTAAATAATATAAACAGTTTTTTTAATGTACAGGACGTGCCAGGTCGCGCCAAGGCAACCTTATTTTTTAGACTCACCTTTTCATTGTGCAGAAGCCTAGATAGGTCGCTTTTTGGTATGCGATAAGGTAGAGTGGCCAACTGCACGCTCTCTGCCTATAAACATCAGTGTCTGCTCGTTTGGAGATTTTGACATAAAAATATTTTTTCTGGAATCCGGCAAGATATAAAACAGACATCAAACCTATGTTTCCTTAAAAATGAAATACCGTTTTTATTTAAAAAGTAATCGTGTGAAAATGATAAGAAACTCACCATTTAATATTTAGTGAGTAATGCGACCAATTTTGTGAAGAAGTTATAAACGACGACAATTATGACCTCATTATGACAGTAACTCTGTACAAAATCCATAAAACATTTTCGTTTTGACATGAATTAATAGTAGATTGTATCACAAGGCTGTAAAATAATATTTTTAAGGCGAGGGCACTATTTTGAAATCCAGAGCGAAGTGAAGTATTCTTCAGTAGAATCCCGAGCATGGCGAGGGATTCTAAAGTAGAATCCTGAACGTAGCGAGGGATTCAATAGGTCGCCCGAGGTAAAAATATTTTTGCAGCCGCGTAATACACTCTACTTTTCATCTCCCTCTATGAGAAAAGAAGAAGAGGCTCATTGAGACACTAACTCGTCATTAATTTTTAATATAAAATACCATTACAATATTATTACTTGATGAAAAAATACTAAAAATCATATTAAGTATTATTTGTAACAACTGAAAATGTTATTGATTTTTTTGTATCAATTAGGAACAGAACCTCTTTGGTTGGTAGTCTTGTTTACATTTCAAGCATATTTCTTTTTTTATATTCATAATAATTTTAATAGTACAACCGGCAGGTATCATTTTTCATACAATATTTTGGTTCAAACCTCTATCTTCTTCTTCTTCTTTGTCGTATCGCTCTTGGCAGAACGGTCGTGGTCACGTCGAGGCATCGGTGGTAGAGGCGGATACAGCTCTCCGCACGATCTCCCGCCATCTCTCCCTGTTTGCAGACTGTCTGGTGCAGTCAGATACGCGGCTTCCTACTGCGGATTTTACTTGGTCAGTCCAGCGCATAGGTGACCTTCCGCGCGATCTGGTTCCCTCCACTTTTCCCTGCACGACCAGCCGCTCAAACCTCTATGGTTGACCTTAAATATCCCTATTACCTAAATTCTAATTTTAAATCCCATTTTTACCCGCTACGAAAGTCTCTTGGAGAAAACAGCTATTTTGTTCGCCTTTATTGACGAACCGTTCAGCGATTTTCGAATAAATGGGATGAAAAGCAAATTAAAGAGCCGCTCCTTTGACTTGGCTGGACAACAACACAATAATTTTAGAAAAAAATAATAAAACTGAATATTTATCGGCGAAACGAAAAAAAAATGTGTAATAGAAAAGGTGGTCCAAGTGGAACAAGTGGTCTTGAACGAAATTTTCACAGCATCACCGGTTGATAGATAAAGTATAGTTACTTTTGCGCTCAAAATAAGGTGATCGTAAGAAGCCTGTTTTTTGTCCCTGTTGAAAGAATAAAGAAAACGTTTAATTGAATTGAAGCTCGTGTTGACAGCTGTCAAACGTATGAAAAAATTATGATGAACAAAGAAAAATCCCAAACCCCGTGTAGTAAAATATTAGAATGGGAATGTAAGAAAATAAATAAGCACTTTCTGAAATACTCAGTGATATCACAGAGTACTGAGTCATTGAATGTTTGTATTCTTGACCTCCCAACTCCACAGGAACAATACGTGTCCCGATCTTCTGATCATTATCATGATGGTCAGCAAATCATCCCCTTAGTAAACATTTTGATTCCAAATTCGGCGTGACAACAAACTTAAATCATTACTGCGTACATTGCAGTTTACATTATGTACTTATTTGTTTTAGCATGAAAAATATTATGTATAATTGACTTGATTTTTCACGCAATTGCTCTAATCGTACGATGAGTTTTGAAATGGATCTAGTTTGGGACTTGTCATGAATGAATTAATAACTGTTTAAAGTACACAAAAAATAAAACATTTGCATAAAATGTTGGCAAAAGGCAGCCTTATCACTTACAATATTTCTTTTAGACAATCTTTTACAACGCTAAACTAAACGTTAGTTTACTATTATTTAATCTGTGGCTAAACGCTTTTCCTTAATTATGCAGGTATGTTGCACAGATTCTGAAACTGAAAAAATAAACATTCACTCGCATATTACTATACTATCGCCTATACTATTAAACAAGCAATATTTGTAAATATATATTTGTAATCGGTTTCTCGAAAAATTTCGGGGCGAAAGTTCGATCTAGCTAGGTCTCATGTCTGGGAAAATTTATTTACCCCGTATTTTAAGATTTTTTTTAAATACCGCATGTTAAGCAATATCCTACAGCGCCATCTGTAGGTAGGGTAGCAAAGCTTGCTCACCCGAGGATATAAATTTTGAGGCAGCTATTATAGAGCGAAGCTCGGTCACCCAGGCACTTTCCTATTATAAAAGAAAACGAGATTATTCGACAGTAATGTATACTAAAACTCAAAGCTAGTCGATATGGCCCCTGGCCGTTGTCCCCCTAACGATCTTGGAAGATAGACGCACGTCATCGGCGTTTGTTTGCGATAGGAGATAACCGTGACCAATCTCTGCCCGCCAGAACACCGGAAGTTACCAAGATGAGTAACATGAGGGAGGAGAATGGAGGGGGTAATAAAGGGTGATCTTACTTTTTATAAGACAAATTTTTTTCTATCTTAATTAATGTTTTAGATATGGAAACAGATGGGGCCTCCTAATGATAAGTAGCATAAATTGCTTACAACTTTTGTCTAATATCAACTTTTTTCTAATATACTTACATAGATTGATAAGCTAGAATTTAGTATGGCTCTTCCATACAAACCTGACGCTGTGCTAACAGAGTTGACCAAAACGAAGGCGAGGACCTAAAATTCTGTTTTTTTTTCAAGTTTTATGGTTTTATGATATAAACGGTTAGTTGCTATCATTGCTCTAGATCTCAATTTAGCTTTGGAACGAGGTTACGTAAAGATGCATGTTCACTGGATAGATTCAAGTCATATTAACTCGGAAACACAGACGTAGTCAGAAAATTCCACTATTTAGCTGTGCGATTTCTAATAGATCTCGCAAAGCGTTTCGTACGTACGTATGTGTGGAAAATCTACCATGTTGGGTATATAGTCTGCAGTGTGTCTGGACTCGCGACGGAAGACGGGCAATGGCAGGGGAAAAGACACATAAACTTATACATTCACTGAAAACAGGCCCAGTAAACGAAGAAATAGAAAGAATGATAAGCTTAAGGTGATCTGTTACGGCCAGCTTAGCCCCGAACGCAACTAGATGGAGCCACTGCTGCAAATATAAGGTTTTATTTTTTTATGCAATAAGTACCAACTATATATGTGCAAAAAGTTGATTCGCGTAAATTTCATCGTTCAACTTCAACGCCTAACAACAATTTCGATAAGAAAAATATCTCCATATGTCCACTAAAGTCAATTACTCTCGTCAGTCCGTGTTTACATGAGTACGATCACTCACACATGCACACAAAGTACAACCGTACAGTTTTGACCGCACGAACCAAAAATTGCTAACAAAAATAGTACTTTCAGTACGTTAACTGTATTTTTGTATTAATTAGCGAAAAATTTAACTAAAAATAGCAGTATTCGTTCGTTTTTTAACAGAATTTTATGTCCCGCGTAAGAATGCAAGTCATTTGAATTTTTGTATGGAAAACAGATCACCTTAATAAGCTATAACCATACTATCATGAAACACCGTAAAATTTACGGCGTAAATCGTCCCTTGCAGGACAGGGAGCTCCCTCCAAAATTCCAGCAAAGACGCAAGGTCTGGAGTGAAAGTACAATAGTCACCGCCCTTGTTAGCGTTGCGGCTGGCACCGCATGGACAGCGGTTGTTGTTGACCGCAGTACGTAAGATGGTACGATACCCAGAAGGACGCTGCTGCCTAACCTCCGGTTTATAGTCCCTTAGTCACCTCTTACGACACCCACGGTTAGAGAGAGATGTTGGTACTATTTTAATTTACCACTTTGTCGACGTGATTAATGTGTATCGTCATCATAACATACCATGAACATCAACTGCAGGACAAGAAGCTCCAATGTGGAGGGGAAGTACCATAATCACCAAGCTATTAGCGTTGCGGTTGGTACTATGGACCGCGGTAGTTGGTGACCGCAGTAAGTAACAGATCCTTCCACCACGATTCAATGGCGAAATGGCGGGCATATTAATGAGCATTAACATTTAATAAGCCCATGAAACTCGATGAGAGGCAAAGAAGACTAATATCGTATCCACTCGGCATAGCTCTATGACGGAACCTGCTCGAATGCGTTAACCTAGGTCGGCAGCCATTACTCATTGAAATTATACCACGCTAAGTGCTGTTTCGGGTCGCAACTACTCAAGCGAGCCACCCACTGCGGAACAGAAATAACATACGTATTGATTGCCTATTCTGGACACCGATCTGTTTTATTAAGTTGAAGGCAAAGTCTATGTTCTTATAGAGGGTCCTACTGAAAGAGTGAACATAATTTTAGCATGTTACTGAGGCCAAGAAACTGAACAACTTTCCCAGATAATATTTCGAAATACGAAAAATCTAATTTCAGTTTCTATCAATTCCAGTATCTGTGGGAGGTCAAAAAATAGATTTTCATATTTCGATCTATGTTCCCTGAGAAAAGTTGTTCAGTTTCATGGGCAGATTCACACCCTTTAGTATTATCACACCTTTCCGTTACACGTTGTCTAAATCAACGGAATGTAACACGAATCGTTAATTGATAAATTTTTCCTTCACTAGAACAACGATGAAATAAAATAACAACATCTAGAAAAAAAAAAAATTTAAGATTTTTTTTTACGGGAATGGATTTATTTAAAAAAATCAGTTTTGGTATATGAGGGTTTCGCTTATTCCAATAACACGTTGTAAAATTAAAATCAATTAATTTATTAATACACGTCAAATCCAGTTTATATGTTCGCTATCGTAGTGTGAAACGACCTCCAGCTGGCGTGAATAAGGGCTCCCGCACACGACCGAGAATCGGTCACCGATTCTCGGTCGTGTGCGGGAGCCCTAAGACTAGCCAACCACGAGTAGGCAGCCTGCATGATCTTGTTGGCCGAACAACGAAGACTCACAGCGGCGCGCGCCGTAGTATGACCTGACCATCCGCGCACTCCGCTCGCCGCGAACATTTCAGATGCGCTACACCAGCGTAGCAACCGGTGTAGCGCGCGCCACGCATTGTTATACTGAACACGGATTTGAGTAAGGGAGTGATCACACTTGGCTGAATTCAAAGACTAATTCGGCATACATTGCTCGTTGAAGTAAGGATATTGCAATTAACATAACCAAGCCTCCCAGCAATGTATGCCGAATTAGTCTTTGAATTCAGCTAGGTGTGATCACTCCTTAAAGCTCGTTTTAGTGTAGTGGCACCACAATTCAGCGCTGTAGAGACATGTGCAGTAGGCGTTGAATAGGGTACGCTTGATTGTTCTGCTGCAACGTTGAAAACGGCGAGCCAACATGTTCGCTTTTAAACTGATCGCCTAGCGCTGTCTTTCCAAGTCGGTTATAGGCATATTCCTCACATATTGCCAGGAGCTTTCTCATTGCAATAGCCGAGGGTGCTAAAAGCAGTAGCTCACATGATTATTGCACTCTCCATCCAGGGAACAGCCAACGCCAGACTGCGTTAGTCTGGTACTCAGCTCGTCCATATATACATTGAACAGGACAGGAGAGCTGGAACCATCTTGTCTCGCGCCACAGTCCAGCCCTTCCTACCTGGAGTATGGACCATTCCATATAACTAGGTTTAGCTGTTGTTGATGCCAAGCTGCCACTGTCTCCCCAAGTCTATCAGGCATACCTCGCTTACGTAGCTTATCCTAGAAAAAAAAGCATTAAATAAAGAAGATGCGAGTATATTAAAATAATATTATTACCTACAAAAAGCTTAAAATAATTTCAAGTAATCCAGCCATTCTATCCGCTTAAAGGGTAGTTCTCAAAGGGGAGAAGAAGATGTAATTAAAACAATGCTTCCTTAAATGCAGGTGTATAAGGAAAGTTAATGTACAAAGCCGCAGGATTCAGTTGCAGACTGCTTTATTCTGCCTAATCTCCACTGCAGTTTGGTGTAATCAAGGTATAGGCGCTAGCGGGTAAAATAATTTCCAACACCGTAATATTGCCTAAGTAGTTATTAAATTTAACTTCAAACCATACATAAAATAAATAAAACACTTGGTGAATGAGAGATCGAAGAGAATGTGATTTGAACGTCACGTCACGACACTTTTGCTATAAGTGATTTAAAATTTTGATAGAGGACATCGGGTTCACTGGCCGAGCGTGCCACAAAAAGAGAGAAATAAAAAAAATCCACACGGTGTCCCTTAGTAGAAAAGGATAAACAATAGTAGTTTATGCCACTGTCAAGTAAAGATAGTCATTGTAACATAAGCCGAATGTCACAATAGACAGCAGGAATGTTACAATGACTAGTTTGCAATCAGTGGCATACATTACTTTTTCTACGAGCATAAAAATCATTAAAACAATAACGTACTAACTTTGTTTACTTTTGTTGTAGTAGTAGAGCACTACAACACCTCCACTTTTTTGGCTATAAAGTCCTCTTGAGTTTCGTACGCGGCCTTAATTATTTTGGTCGGCGTGAATATTTTACTCATGTTTACAAATATTCAATGGAAATCAAGATGTTTATCGTTAAATTATAAATTAAAAGTTATTTTTTGACAGATTAAATAAGCGCGAACGTAAATCACTACGTTCATGTATTACAGTGTATATCTGTCTCTTTCTTTCACACTGCTGCATCCTGCATCCCTCTCGGGCAGCCATCATAATATAATACTGTGTGTGGGGGGGTTCAGTTCATAAGTGTATGAATTCTTTTTTGAAGTTGTCCTTTATGGCTTAGTAACTAGCATATTAGCCGATGGCATCCAATACAACATAGTATTAACGTAATTTTGTTGCCAAACCTAACAAAAAGGTGAAAAAATTATATTACCGTATTGTAGACAGTTGCATTTATAAATATTACGCAACTGTTGTCGGAATGGCAATGTTTGTGATACTGTTTCCGGTTTCGTATTTTGAAATTTAACAAATGGGAGTAGACAAATATCATACTCTGTCTCTTTGAATTACAAGCGAATTTTCTGGTGTAAGTGTAACGGAAGACATCCGCCGCTCTACAATTATCTTTTTCTCTCCGCATAGTGCACCTTTATTTGTTTGTTTGTAAATTCTTTATTGTACCAAGAAACCTTTTCTTGGTCACTAATCTAACACCACTTCTGTCATCTTTTCGCCTTGCCAAGTGTCCGCCGTTTCGCAAATCACCACTTCAACACTGAAACCCTCACACAAAACATTGATAGAGGCAAAATCCGTGAATGATTTTTGTTTCCTGATGCTTTTAACCATGTTAATATTATAATCGCTTGACGCTTCTGCATCAAGGCACTAATCCAACATATTCGCACCCGCGAACGGCACTCAGGTGCCTCCACAGTAATTGTTTTTTTTTTGCTGGAATTAACGAACATACCGACATGCTTTTAAAAGTGCACTCTAAACAATGCAAGTATTTTTTTATCCCTTTTATTTAAAAAGCGTAGCTTATTTCAGATGAAGATACAGGATGATTATGCCGACAATGTCGATTTTGAAGCCAAAGCTGAAAAAAATAAAAATCTGAAATGAGATTAACTTGTGCTGTTTTTTACACTTTTAAGTTTAATTAGAGTTGACCTTTATGTCGTTTAAAGCCTCTAGTTGGGTCAAGAAATTTATAAGTACTTAGTTGGGTATTTGAATCAAAAACAGGTCTGGCTAGAACCAAGAACTAATGAACTAATATGAGTTGACATAAATTGTGAGCCCAAAGGTAACCCGAAAGTGCTGCAGTTTGTAATGTAATGTAATATTTATTTATTAAGAAGTTTACAATTTAGAATTAAAATTAATACAAAGCCCCACAAAACCGCTTAAGCAGTTTGTCTGCGGGAACGACAGTCTCGTTTAATACATTTCAACAATGCTACAGCTAGTAACACATACATAGGTACCCACTTGACACCATGTAATGCATGCGGGTTACATTACACTACATAGTGTCAAGCAGGTACTTCTTAAGCGAACTGGCAAATTTACCTCTATCAGTTTCTTGTCTGATATTTGCAGGCAAACTGTTGAGTAGGTAAGGTAGGCGTTTCTCAAGAGTTCTATCTGCGTAGTAATTTTTTACCCTTGGGACCTGAAATTTACCTGCATATACCGACCTGGTATTATACTGATGCCCGACTGAACTATACTCTAATCTGTGGCAGTAGTAGTTTCTTGCGCTTTTTCTCGTAATACCATGACTTCGAATAAGTGGTAATCCACATTAATTATATTTTATGGTATCAGTAGGATTTCTGTAGGTTTTCTTGCGAAGCTCAGTGATTCTACTCATAAAAACAAGCAGCTTACAAAAAAAAATACTACAAGGATTCCATATAGGGTAGAAATCCCATATGGAATTGTATATGGGAAGACGATTTTCTTTTGTGTATTTTGTCTTTTAGTTTGTAGAATCAAAAAGCTTCGGGGGCGACCAAAAAGCGAGTAAAACTGCACGTTGTATATTCTTAACTCTATATAAATAAGTTTCGAAAAAAATTAAATAACTTGAACGTACTTGATGGATTTAAAATTCAACATACTTTCGGAAATTGCTTGTTGGAGTTTTACCTATCAAAAATAACCAGTGCAGTAGGTAGTATTTACCTATGACACTCCCGGAAGTGACATGAGAAAGGAAAATGCCCAAACAAACGGTATTTTTTTAGTCCAATAAAAAAATTACGAAGACTACCTATCTCTATCTATTGCATTTACGAAGATTCTTTTTATGAGTTGACGCAAGACGTAAGGTGTATGATTCATTTGAATAATCCATAAAGGTAAATGTAGGCACTCTGCCGTCTGTACGTAGATGTTACGACCAGTATAACTTTATGATAAAACACTCGTACTCGAGTTTTTGTTTGTACATTTTGTGGATATGAGCATATTAATATACTTGACTAGCGGCCTGCCCCGGCTTCGCACGGGTACTAATCTACGGGTAGAGTGCCTTTTATTACGATATTATGACGTAGTCTTCAACTTGCTACACAATTTTTAAAACATTCTAAAATATTTCGTTGTACACAACATCAACGACGTGTGCCCTCCGTGTGTGCCCCCGGTGCCCCGTCGGGTCGGCTATCAACCGAAATGCGCATCGAGTGTGAAGCTCATTCTAGGACTTTAATTAGAGTGATTTTAATATTGTGATATCTTCTTAGATATTCATTTTAATAACATGGTGTCAAGGACAATTCTGATCTATGTTTATTGTTTATTACTAACTTATATTACCGTATTGTAGACAGTTGCATTTATAAATATTACGCAACTGTTGTCGGAATGGCAATGTTTGTGATACTGTTTCCGGTTTCGTATTTTGAAATTTAACAAATGGGAGTAGACAAATATCATACTCTGTCTCTTTGAATTACAAGCGAATTTTCTGGTGTAAGTGTAACGGAAGACATCCGCCGCTCTATAATTATCTTTTTCTCTCCGCATAGTGCACCTTTATTTGTTTGTTTGTAAATTCTTTATTGTACCAAGAAACCTTTTCTTGGTCACTAATCTAACACCACTTCTGTCATCTTTTCGCCTTGCCAAGTGTCCGCCGTTTCGCAAATCACCACTTCAACACTGAAACCCTCACACAAAACATTGATAGAGGCAAAATCCGTGAATGATTTTTGTTTCCTGATACTTTTAACCATGTTAATATTATAATCGCTTGACGCTTCTGCATCAAGGCACTAATCCAACATATTCGCACCCGCGAACGGCACTCAGGTGCCTCCACAGTAATTGTTTTTTTTTTGCTGGAATTAACGAACATACCGACATGCTTTTAAAAGTGCACTCTAAACAATGCAAGTATTTTTTTTATCCCTTTTATTTAAAAAGCGTAGCTTATTTCAGATGAAGATACAGGATGACTATGCCGACAATGTCGATTTTGAAGCCAAAGCTGAAAAAAATAAAAATCTGAAATGAGATTAACTTGTGCTGTTTTTTACACTTTTAAGTTTAATTAGAGTTGACCTTTATGTCGTTTAAAGCCTCTAGTTGGGTCAAGAAATTTATAAGTACTTAGTTGGGTATTTGAATCAAAAACAGGTCTGGCTAGAACCAAGAACTAATGAACTAATATGAGTTGACATAAATTGTGAGCCCAAAGGTAACCCGAAAGTGCTGCAGTTTGTAATGTAATGTAATATTTATTTATTAAGAAGTTTACAATTTAGAATTATAATTAATACAAAGCCCCACAAAACCGCTTAAGCAGTTTGTCTGCGGGAACGACAGTCTCGTTTAATACATTTCAACAATGCTACAGCTAGTAACACATACATAGGTACCCACTTGACACCATGTAATGCATGCGGGTTACATTACACTACATAGTGTCAAGCAGGTACTTCTTAAGCGAACTGGCAAATTTACCTCTATCAGTTTCTTGTCTGATATTTGCAGGCAAACTGTTGAGTAGGTAAGGTAGGCGTTTCTCAAGAGTTCTATCTGCGTAGTAATTTTTTACCCTTGGGACCTGAAATTTACCTGCATATACCGACCTGGTATTATACTGATGCCCGACTGGACTATACTCTAATCTGTGGCAGTAGTAGTTTCTTGCGCTTTTTCTCGTAATACCATGACTTCGAATAAGTGGTAATCCACATTAATTATTTTTTATGGTATCAGTAGGATTTCTGTAGGTTTTCTTGCGAAGCTCAGTGATTCTACTCATAAAAACAAGCAGCTTACAAAAAAAAATACTACAAGGATTCCATATAGGGTAGAAATCCCATATGGAATTGTATATGGGAAGACGATTTTCTTTTGTGTATTTTGTCTTTTAGTTTGTAGAATCAAAAAGCTTCGGGGGCGACCAAAAAGCGAGTAAAACTGCACGATGTATATTCTTAACTCTATATAAATAAGTTTTGAAAAAAATTAAATAACTTGAACGTACTTGATGGATTTAAAATTCAACATACTTTCGGAAATTGCTTGTTGGAGTTTTACCTATCAAAAATAACCAGTGCAGTAGGTAGTATTTACCTATGACACTCCCGGAAGTGACATGAGAAAGGAAAATGCCCAAACAAACGGTATTTTTTTAGTCCAATAAAAAAATTACGAAGACTACCTATCTCTATCTATTGCATTTACGAAGATTCTTTTTATGAGTTGACGCAAGACTTGATCTATGTTGTGTGTAGGTAAATGTAGGCACTCTGCCGTCTGTACGTAGATGTTACGACCAGTATAACTTTATGATAAAACACTCGTACTCGAGTTTTTGTTTGTACATTTTGTGGATATGAGCATATTAATATACTTGACTAGCGGCCTGCCCCGGCTTCGCACGGGTACTAATCTACGGGTAGAGTGCCTTTTATTACGATATTATGACGTAGTCTTCAACTTGCTACACAATTTTTAAAACATTCTAAAATATTTCGTTGTACACAACATCAACGACGTGTGCCCTCCGTGTGTGCCCCCGGTGCCCCGTCGGGTCGGCTATCAACCGAAATGCGCATCGAGTGTGAAGGTCATTCTAGGACTTTAATTAGAGTGATTTTAATATTGTGATATCTTCTTAGATATTCATTTTAATAACATGGTGTCAAGGACAATTCTGATCTATGTTTATTGTTTATTACTAACCTTTTAAATTAGATAAGGATCCGTACCTTAAGGGCAAAAATACGTTCAAAAATATATTATTTAGAAAATCTCCTTTTTTGCTATAAAAAGTTGGTTACTATGGGTAATCCTTAAAAGATAGATAAATACTATCGCGGACTTTTCTTTAGAGCTCTTAGAGAGCAACAATTCTTTCATACATAACTTTCATATAAATTAAACCATTTACGCAGCGCATGCCCAGAAAGCTCTCAAGAGGCACGTTTTTTCCGACTCGATCGACAAACTTCATCATAGTTCAGTTAATTTGCAATAAATATTTATAAATTATAGCCTTAAACCTTTTTATTGAAATAATATATCTATTAGTGAAAACGGGATTAAAATCCATACAGTAGTTCCTGAGTTTATCGATCACAGACAGACATGATGCATGCATGCATGCATGAAAAACGTTTCGGGGGACTTTCTTTTATAATATGTAGTGATGAAGATGATGATGATGTCAATAGTGCCTTGGTGTTAACTGCATCATGTATACTTTTCATACAATTCAAACCAATAGGGAGTTTTTCTTGACGACTGTCAACTACGTTTTTTAGGTGGCGATGGGTAGTAATTTATTTTTTAGAGTAAGTATAATATGAAAACTTATTACAAGAATTTTTTTTACAGGTGTTTTACAGCAGCAATCCGACTGCCTTAATCATGGTCGTATGATGGTTTTTCCTTGTGCTGACCTGCAGCGCCATCCAGTAGGACTTTTAAAAGGTGGTTGAAAACACCCTATTAGCTCGTTACAGGATTTGCCTAGTACCTATGACTTTCCTAGTTTTCACTGATCTATGTCATGTGAAGGGTATATCAATTCTTTTTCAACACATTTACTCATAAAACAGCTCTATTTGCACTGTATTTAGATCCATAATCCAGCTTATTAAACACACGTGCTTTTTTAATTATATTACCGAACTAGTGTTTTATTTTAGTTTTTTTTTAAATCTCGTTCAGGAGCAAGGAGTTTTTATGCTTATTATGTTAGGAACATTTTCATAAAATTGAGCTGTATTCAAGAAAATATGATAAATTAATATTCATTTTATGAAATTAGAATAGAATAGAATAGAATAGAATAGAATAGAATAGAATAGAATAGAATAGAATAGAATAGAATAGAATAGAATAGAATAGAATAGAATAGAATAGAATAGAATAGAATAGAATAGAATAGAATAGAATAGAATAGAATAGAATAGAATAGAATAGAATAGAATAGAATAGAATAGAATAGAATAGTATAGAATAGAATAGAATAGAATAGAATAGAATAGAATAGAATAGAATAGAATAGAATAGAATAGAATAGAATAGAATAGAATAGAATAGAATAGAATAGAATAGAATAGAATAGAATAGAATAGAATAGAATAGAATAGAATAGAATAGAATAGAATAGAATAGAATAGAATAGAATAGAATAGAATAGAATAGAATAGAATAGAATAGAATAGAATAGAATAGAATAGAATAGAATAGAATAGAATAGAATAGAATAGAATAGAATAGAATAGAATAGAATAGAATAGAATAGAATAGAATAGAATAGAATAGAATAGAATAGAATAGAATAGAATAGAATAGAATAGAATAGAATAGAATAGAATAGAATAGAATAGAATAGAATAGAATAGAATAGAATAGAATAGAATAGAATAGAATAGAATAGAATAGAATAGAATAGAATAGAATAGAATAGAATAGAATAGAATAGAATAGAATAGAATAGAATAGAATAGAATAGAATAGAATAGAATAGAATAGAATAGAATAGAATAGAATAGAATAGAATAGAATAGAATAGAATAGAATAGAATAGAATAGAATAGAATAGAATAGAATAGAATAGAATAGAATAGAATAGAATAGAATAGAATAGAATAGAATAGAATAGAATAGAATAGAATAGAATAGAATAGAATAGAATAGAATAGAATAGAATAGAATAGAATAGAATAGAATAGAATAGAATAGAATAGAATAGAATAGAATAGAATAGAATAGAATAGAATAGAATAGAATAGAATAGAATAGAATAGAATAGAATAGAATAGAATAGAATAGAATAGAATAGAATAGAATAGAATAGAATAGAATAGAATAGAATAGAATAGAATAGAATAGAATAGAATAGAATAGAATAGAATAGAATAGAATAGAATAGAATAGAATAGAATAGAATAGAATAGAATAGAATAGAATAGAATAGAATAGAATAGAATAGAATAGAATAGAATAGAATAGAATAGAATAGAATAGAATAGAATAGAATAGAATAGAATAGAATAGAATAGAATAGAATAGAATAGAATAGAATAGAATAGAATAGAATAGAATAGAATAAGATTTATTTGCTTCAAACATGGTTGATACGATGGTAGAATATAATACAGATGTCCTCATGTTTCGCCAGTACATTAGGATGCAAAATATAATACTAATATATTTTAAATTAATTGACAATTCAAACAAAAATATAAAATATGAATCCACAATGTCAAAATTATTTAAAATTCAAAAATTCATTTACTGAGTAAAAACTTTTGTCTCTTAGCCACACAAATAACTTATTTTTAAAACTTTCAAAAGGGAGCAATTTGATGTCATTGGGTATGGCATTATAGATTTTCACACACATTACGTTGCACTGTCTTTGATAGAAGGTTATTAATATTTGTGAAGGTTAGTAATAGATTATTAATATTTGTTAGCTAATCAACAATAATTTTGTCATTTAAGTAATAAGATTTATTTTAAGGTTCAAAGAATAGGATGATGTATGGCAGTTTAGTCTGTGCCTCTAATACGCGTATAATCTGCGGATATTTTGTGGTGTTTATTATTATAATTATTTCTAAAAGTGGTGACTTCTACAAATAAAATCAGTAATAAATGTTGTTTCTGAACCGATTAAAATACTTAGACGGACTTAGATATTGTGAAAATCAAAGGAGAATACCAACATATCGCAGCCTCCAAATGTTCTAGTGGACGTGCGGTGGATATAAGGTTAGCAAATTTTAGTATTTTTACTCGCAAATGTGTTTAAAAACGTCGTGACACGTACGTGCGCATTTTCATTACACTCTCGGCTCCATTAAGCCCTCGCCTGCGGCTCGGCCTGCTATTCCTAAGTCTCGACTGTAATTAGCAAAATAGCGCACTTACATCTTAATGTACTGTTTTTTTTCGGTTTCAGTTATTACATGTAGCTTTTCCAATATAAGCTCTTCATTAATGGATATAAATAGTCAATATACAGTTTTCGGAACAAGTGGTTTCAAACTTCGCCATACAAAAATTAAAAAACTTGACGGTAAAATCAAAACTATTTCTTTATTATTTATTTGTTACTTAGACCTGATTATTCAGTGTTATTTATTCTAATGAATGAATGAAAACATTACGATAAAGTAATTTTTAATAGAAAAAGAAAATTTCATTTCATCATGATGACAATTTGACTAACATCCTTGGTCCTTTGTAGGGCTGAAAAAGTGGCGATATTGTGACGTGACCACAGGCCTGTCCTTACATGTAACTAAATGCCCTCAAATTCATAAAACCCTGGTATAATACTTACTTGCGAGCAAGTTATACAATGTATGTTAATGAACCCCTACACCTAGGTTTAAATACATCTACACCGAGCCATAAACTGCATCGTCCCATGGAACGTTGGGCACAATCACACTGTAACTATTGCTCAAGGATCTCTAATTGCAGACTCTATTACGATCCCCTGCAATTGCTTCTTGGCTTGGTCAGACTAAACACCGAGCGCTAAACCTTTGGAGAGAAAAATGTAAATATGTGTTACAAGTACATCAAATACCTATTGAAACCAAGTACTCTACTTGTGACTACATTTAACTTTTACCAAAGACAAATGTTACTAAATATTACGTTTGTAACGATAAATATTACGTTCTTTGCTTTTACCAAACCATGCAAAACTGAATTCAGACGGGGTCGATGCGTAGTTCTTTTTGTGTAGGAACTTGGCTGACACACTGTGGTGTGATATTACCTGTTCATTTGCAACTTCGAAAAACTTGTGTTTGTTACGCTCCTAAAAGTAAACGAACTATAAGTTTATTGGCCACAAATTTCCGCATATGATTTTAAAAATCGTTAAACAAAAAACAACAGAATTATAAATTATCGTAACCAGATCAAGACGGGTTCATATGGGTTCGTAAAATAATTTATTCATAATTGCACTTACCTCTTTTCTCATAGAGGGTGATACAAAGTAAGAGTCCCTCACACCTCTCTTCCCCTCATATCTACGAAATTTTCAAAACGAAAAATCTGAATTAATTACAGTCGATAGAAGTTTATGTAAATATTACACCAAAAATAAAACGATCTCTCTCAGTAGCATAGTTTTTTTGAAATCTTCAAAAAACCTTTACAAATAAACTTAGTTTTGCGGTACCTAATAGTGGACTTCATTGTTTCTTAAAATACTACAGGTATATCGGAACCCACGGCGTGTGAGTTCGTCTTACACTTGGCCGGTTTTTTAATGTCTATTAGCCTGAAATAATTATTTTGCATTACTACAGTCCTTATTTATGCACTACATATACAAATATCTCAATAAATTAAACAATGGATTCAGACCATGCAAGTGTACAACTTATCTTATAAACGACACCCCAAAATCATTTAATCGGTATGAACCTTCAAACCCTATTTTATCTAAGCCCTCATTAAAGAATTAATTAAACCCCAAATTACATTTCCTGTTCAAAACGAGGACCAAATTTTGATCTACAGCGAGCTGTACCAAAAAATGGTTAATCAGGAACCCTGCGAGCCAGTTTCACCAACTTTTAAACAATAAGGCGATAAACGGGGAATTAATTTGGACTAAATACTGTAATTTAAAATGAAACTTGTGTACCCTTAAGTAACCTGTAAAGCGACTCACGCTGGAAAAGGGATTATCCTCGATTGCGCCATTCGTCTCTCTTTTGAGCCTCCTGCAACCAAAATAGAAAGACAGTCTTTAAGCCACCAAACTCTGTACAGTGAACATGGCCTCACTACCACTATCTGAAATAAAAAAACCGGCCAAATGCGAGTCGGGCTCTCGCAGTAAAGGTTCCGTACTACTAAGTTAAACATACCGTCTTAGACAGGAACGCACAGTCGCATACAAGAGAATTAAATGCGCGCAAGTCCCAGGTTTTATTATTTGTTGTTATTCACATCTACACGCTTGTAAGTGTTCCATATAGAGCTAAAACAAAAAAAAAACTTGTTGTCATAGCGGCAACCGATATACATAATCTGTGAACATTTAAACTGTCTACCTGTTACAGTTTATATGAGATACAGCCCGCTGACAGACAGAAATTGGAGGCATATTAATAGGGTCCCGTTATTTACCATTTGGTTACGGAAACCTAACAAGATGGTGGCTAAATATGCCTGTCCATGTATTAACGTGCTAGTTGTTATACCTGCCAGTATCTATCGCCAGATACCGATCAAATAAATTTAACCCTCAGTTAAAATCCTTGGAAATCATCCTGAAGGGGTTGGTTAGCCCAGACGGTTGTTTATTTGAAAGCAGCCACAGATTTAGTGAGCTGAGGTGTTCAACGAGCGAATCTAGGAGGGTGGAGAGATGGATAATTCCCGTAGAGTAGGCTTACTCAACCATAGAGCCGGTTTACGTATAGTACAGCGTTTAAAATACTAGTTATAATGCTTATAATTGTTGTTTACGTTAATTTTCGATTCGTTATTAACGAATCGGTTCACAAATGTATTGTGCGTGGGTGCGGGACTGAATATCATCCGGCTTGCAATGCTATTTTTCACAAGTACGAGTAAGTACGGAATTTTCGTGTGAAACGTATAAGTGTTGGAATTGTTTTGTTTGTATCATACTGCCTGATTTTTGTTCTTTGCTTTCAAATTATAGGAACCTAAACAAGAATTTATTTAATATTTGTCTTTTCACCTACTTGATTCACGGAAATAGTGAGCCTAAACATTTTTTAAGTTTCCTTTAGGGTACCAAATAGGGTGTCCATAGTTTTAACTACGTCTGCGATCTTCCCTCGTAGAGCTGGCGGTAAAACACTTGAATTTAATGTCCTTGATTGCGCAGATTCTGTTATACTCGTACGCCTACAAATGCGTGCGAAAATCTTCCCCCCACTACTCCTTTTATGGTTCAAAAAGTTCTGTTTTGTTTTTTTTTCCTGTCAGCTGGTTTTCAAACAAAGAAATGTTCACTCACTTGTTGATGTTTTCAGGTTTCCCTCGGATTTAACCCAAAGAAACAAACGGTTGGTACTCTGGCGTGCGATGACGGTAGCACGTTAAATTGGGTATTCGAAGAGGTGGATTTTGTTGGAATGGTATGCGATACCCTTGTACATATTACTCGCAGAACAAAGTCTGGAGCTCCCATTTGTTCCCATGGACATTTAGTCGTCCGGCTCGAAACTGAAGGAAGTCATAGTTTTTGTCTTTTACCGCCCCTGTTGGCAGGAGAATAGGAGGGTTTCTGGCCTCGCTGGGAAGGGTGTCTAGCTCTAGATCCGCGGGATCGTAAGAATAAGCCTCTGTTGCTCGGGCCATAGCCGTGACTTTAATGCGTGGCTTGATGATGTCCTCCTTACGGAGGACAAGTAGAGTGATAGCCCCCATGCGAGGGTGGGTTCATAGAACAGTGCGTATGGGGGCTAGGCATAGGCTCACAGCAGTGGCTGAGTGTACCACGCGATGGTACCTTGTTCTAATAAGCATGCCGCCGCGAGGGGTGCCTTGTGGTGCTAGGTTTTGCTCGCGAAGCATTACCATTTCCTCCTTTGTTCGCAGGCCAAAAGTTTTTCTTACTCCATCAGATTTTTCAAGAACCGCTGTAAAACCTTCAGCGTTAGAAATGTGAGTAATCGATGGAGGATGGATAGTGCGGTCCGAACTAAAGGATCTTTAACGTTCTTGAGAGTAGCATATCGCCGCCTTTCTTCAGACCGATGCCCGCAAACCATTTGCAAAAGATAAAAAGAAATTATATGAAAACCTCCCTTTAAGAAAATATTTTTGATAAAAATTTTTTTTTGAGCTTAAAAATAAATACGGAAATTGCATACCCTTTACATTGAATTTTTTATGGATTTCCCGAAACTTACGGATTTTATACTTATAATCAAATATCTTTTGCAAGCATAATTACGCAGCATATTACTTCTTTTAAAGATTGGATGGATATGGTGAGATGATAAAGCACTTTGAACTAGCCGTTTGCCCGAACTTCCATACAAGCTATTGTCCCCTCTCAAATCCTTTCTCAAGGTTTATCATCGTGAAAATACTTTGAATAATATTATTTTTATCTCACAAGCTCGGAAAACTTTGCTTTATCGGTCGAAATTGGCGTGCAAAAGCCATTTTTGGCCGCTAGCATCGATAAGGTTTTTGAGATTACTATCGGTGGAATGCAAGCATAAGTCATTTTTGGCCGCTAGCGAGATATGAGTTTCCATAGTCATTTCCTTAGTCACATAATTCGATAGAAATGAATTTTCATACTAACATTGACGGCAGCTGCTCACGAGTGTTTAGCCAGTACAGCTATTTTTATTTATCTCGAAGAAGGATATGGAATTAGAATGTGATGATAAAGTATAGTACAAGGTACTGGTGCTAATCGTTAGCATTTTCCATGCTGTAGTGAGGTGAAAAATTGTGTGTTTCGCTCGGGAGCAAAGTTGATTCGCACCTTGTGCCTTGAAACCCTCGCTACGCTCACAATTCTTCTTTTGAACCTATCGCTTCGCTCGTGGCTCAATCCTAGTATTCTTCGCTTGCTCGAGTTTCAATACAAGGCTCTCGCGCCAAATTAAAAATTTTGCAGCCTTGCGTAACAAATAACTATTTCAACGGAATACTTGCTACGTACAAATGGATGGGTATACGTGGTACATGCGTGGCAGTAATGTGGCATGTGCCGTGTGACCGCTGCTGTCTTGTGTTGTGGTTGCCGCAATCCTACCACTAACACGTGTTCCGATTGTTGGTAGGTGTAGGTATACAATGCGTCTTATCTCAAGATGTTCTCGGTACGTAAAGTCCATGTGGTTGTATAGACGTGCTTGGAGATTTGACATAGTCTCAAACACATCCTGTACATTGGTACAGGTACCGTATCTATTGTCAACACAATACGTAAAACAAAATGCAAATTGCGAACAACATTTTGCTAAATATTTTGGAATATCTTGTATAGAGTAGAGAGTAATTGGTTTCACTCTCAAAGCCCAGTGATTCTACTATTTTTTCAACTGTCCATACATAAAGTGGTCAATTTTATATGGGAAGTATAGTTTTTTTTAGTACATAATTGTTTTTCGTCGGGAAAGCTGCTTGTTTTTATTAGAAGAATCGCTGGACTTCGGGAGAGAAAGCAGTGAAAATTCACGGTTTATATGCATTAGCAAAAGTCAGCTCTACGAAAAAGCTATAATTATCACTATGTAAAATTTGTTTATAATTATGCATAAATCAGAGATAGAGATAGAGATAAATTTATTGGTAATTAAACATTACAAGTCATGATAAAATACAATAATAATATTATTATCTCACTACAAAGGTGTGTAGTTGTTTATAATTTACAAATTCTTTATAACTATAGAATGCCTGCTCGACAAGCCAGGCTTTGAGCTTGGCTTTAAAAGTATTTTTACTAGAGGCATATTTTATTGTATCTGGTAATTTGTTAAATACATTTGGCCCCATGATATGTGTTGTCCGGGCAGTTTTTTCCAGCGAGTGCTTCACGACATCAAGCGCACTAGAGTTGCGTACGTTTATGCGCCTGTTTCCTCGAACCGTATATAAATGTATGTTATCCCACACGTATAAGGCCACATGGTAGATAAGAAGACAAGGTACTGTCATTATTTTATATTTAATGAAGAATGGACGAGCTGAGACATCACTAGGGATTTTGGCAATCGCCCGCACAGCGCGTTTTTGGGTGCGAAACACCCGCTCCCAGTCCGCTCCTCGAGCCCAAAGATCTACACCATACTGTATAGTCGACTGTATTACTGCAAAGTAGCATGTTAAAACAGCCTTTTCAGGTAGGCATGAATTGATACGCTTTAGGGCAAATATGGCGCTACCTAGTCTGTTAGACAGTTTGTCCATATGCGCTTCCCACGTCAGACCCTGATCGACAGTGAAGCCTAGAAAAGAAGCGGTCTTAACCTGCTTGACTGACACGCCATTAACGCACACCGAAAGGGTACGGTAACTGCGGCTAGAAAGATTAAAATGAAGGAACTGTGTTTTAGAAAGATTAAGGATTAGTCCATTGTTTCTAAACCAATGCAGCAGTCTTTCAGCTACGTCATTTAGACTTCTTTCAAGTAAATCGATACTGGACTCTTTCACCACTACCGCAACGTCATCAGCATACAGGAAGATTTCAGCACTGCGGGTTGCGATCGCTAGAGGCAAGTCGTTCATAAGCAGGCAGAACGCGAGGTTGGACAAGGACGAGCCTTGTGGCACACCCCTCTCCGCTGACATTCCGCAGGACCGCGACGTTCCGGAGTCTGCAACCACGTATTGATTTCTGTCACGCATAAAATCTACAAGAAGTTTTGCGGCAGGACCGCGAATACCGTAGTGATCCAGCTTTGCGGATAGAATGTTGTGATCGGCTACGTCGAAGGCCTTGGAGAGATCGCAAAGAAGACTCAAAGAGTAGACACGAGTGAATACTGATGTATTTCAAGATTAAACTGTATAAACGCAATTGTAATTTTCGTCTGCTGCTACGCAAGCAAGACTTTCTGAAGACAATTCTGGACATACAATAAATTGTCTACGAAGAAAGTACCCTCATTCTGTTCGTGGTAAGGTTGTAATCGTTAATGAAGAAAACTTTCCCAATACAGTTGTGGAGCTGAAACAAAGGTGTCGGTGTTAGCGGCCGTAGGGGACCCTAAAGAAACCAGAGTCGTAGTAAGGGCCAGCCAAGGAGCTCGATATAGTGTATCAAGGATCTACTACCTGTATGCTGAAAATGAAGGACTTTAAATAAACATGGCCGTAGTTATTAAGAGCAGGGATAAGACAAGAAAGGGACAATAGCCATATCTAGGAATTAAGAGTCGTTTGCTGGAAATGCAAGGCCATAGTTTAAGGTTAACGATTTGAATTGACACTGCGAATTGGTCTAATACTCAAGTTCTAAAGAATAAGAGTGTGTATGTAGTTGTTTTACAAAATTTTTAGCTCTTACCCACTGTGTTGCAATGGATATGAATCCTTTCGTTACTTGTTAATAGAAAGACCTACAGCTAAGCATGCCTTAAATTTAGGTAATATTTTTTTAATCTAAACCTCCTTACATGACTGACTATACTGACTTCATGTCCAGTGAGTGACCCCTGCTTCTAATGATTACCCTATCAATAGTGCCCGTATCAAAAACCCGCTTAATTTATTCTACTCTCGATTCTGAACAAACTATTTTCTCTGTTTCGCTTATTCCGTTAATAGGCATAGTATCTAGATATGTAAGGTATCTTAAAGAGACTGTTTATTTTCTGACCCCTATCCATGCCTTAAATTAAAATAACCACATTCATGTACCTAGATTTTACAACGGTAGAGAGATATGCCTAAAAAAGGGGCTATACATGTCCTAAGTCCGGCCCTAAGCCCCCGGCTACATCATTAACCAGCGGACGCCGAGCGTGACTCTTTATGGCCCGTGACCCCCCGCCCTTACTGGTAACCCCTTCCCATCTAAACACTGACACGTGTACGAATTAATTCGGGTTTTTTCCTATAAATCCTTTTGCTCAAGATTTTGACTGGTCACGGATGAACATTGTTTTCGGATTAAAGTGTAGTATAGGGAACCAAACGCAATTGGAGTTACAATATCTAAACGCAAAGTACAGATTCTTTTAAATCACATGATTAACATTATTATCCATGACAGCTAACCTCAAATTGCGTGTGGTGTGGCAGTACAGACGGTGTGGAATGCTTTGTGCATTCTTGGTACAGGGGCAAGGGGATTGGTCCTTTGTTCGATCTGTAACGTGTCATCGTGTGCTTGTAAAGAAGAAGTAATAAAACCACTCCAAGTGCTTCATCAAGTCTTTTAATTAAACAATACCATCTTTAAGGAACAATACATGGCGCAGCCGCTTATCGAACCAGAAATATTGAAAAAGTAACGAGAAATTAATGAACGAACAAGACGAAGAGAAACTTCAAGAAATGGGATCAGCAGTTGAATACAAGATGCCATCACCTCTACACCTTGATTCTCCTGGTGATTTGCTGCAAAAGTGGAAGCAATTCAAACAGCAATTAAGAATTTTCATAGCAGCGTCAGGCTTAGAAAAAGTATCAGAAGCAAGAAAATCAGCCATTCTACTGAATTGCATTGGTCAGGAAGGTCAGGATATCTACTTTAATATTCTAAAGAAGGATGAAGACAACATAAAATATGAAGAATTAATCAAGAAGTTTGATGAATACTTTGAACCAAAACAGAATGAGCTTGTTAACACCTTCACTTTCAACAATAGAAATCAGGAAGACGGGGAGACTTTTGACAGTTTTTATTCAGAGATAAGAAAACTGGTAAAGTATTGTAACTTTAAAGACTTAGAAGATAGGATGCTGAGAGACAGAATAGTGATGGGTGTTCGTGATGCCAATGTACAACGCAAACTTCTAGAAAGCAGTGAACTAACACTAGAGAAAGCAGTGGCAGTGTGCAGAGCAGCAGAGTTGTCGAAGGAGCATGTAAGGGTTCTTCAGAAAAATGTTGAAGCGCTGCAAATGGATGAAATAAAAAAACATCAGACTACGAGGTGGTCACAGAATGAAGCTAAGTATAAAAATAAGTACAATAGGGTAAATAAAAACAGCTATCATAGTAGATTTTATCGTTGCAGAAAATGTAATAGGGAACATGGCCCAGCACAGTGCCCTGCTTATGGGCAAAAATGTACATTGTGTAACAAAATGAATCATTTTGCAGTAGGTTGCAAAAATAAATCTGTGCATTCTGTTGAAGAATCAAATGTTAATGATAATTGTGAAAATCAAGATTTGTGACTAGTAAAAGTATGCCACTCAATTGGTTATAGAAAACACAGCAGTCACAATGAATGGTTAATAACATTAAAAACTGAAAACAAACCGATAACTTACAAGTGTGATACAGGGGCACAGGTTAATGTTATTTCATTACAAGATTTGAAGGAAATTGTCGGTGATGAGAGTCCTGAATGGTCTGAGACAAAAATTTTACTAGAAGCATTTGGAGGTTATAAAATAAAACCAGTTGGAAAAATTTGTTTGAAAATACATGTGAATGAAACAAAAAATATTAAAACAGAATTTATAATTATTAAAGAAAAAGTACGTCCAATTTTAGGACTTATGTCTTTAATAGAACTAAAACTATTAAATTGTAATATTAACAGCCAAGACAAGAATAATATTAATATTAACAGCATAAACATAGACAACAAAGACTTAATAATTAATAAATATTCCGAATTATTTCAGGGTATCGGACAATTTAACACACCTTTGGAGCTGCACACTCAGCCAGACACGTTACCAGTTGTAAAGCCACCTCGACGAGTTCCTCATGCACTGATGGATCGTCTTGCAAACAAACTAAGAAGTCTGGAGGAACAACAGATTATTGAGAAAGTCGAACATCCAAGGTCGTTTGTAAGTAATCTTGTAATAATAGAAAAAAGTGATGGAAACCTCAGGATATGTCTAGATCCACAAGATCTAAATAAGGTTTTAATAAGAGAATATCATCTAATTCCAACATTAGAGGAAATCGTAACAAAAATGAGCAATAAATCAGTTTTCTCAGTACTAGATCTATCAGATGGTTTCTATAACATAAAATTGACAGACAAATCAACAGATCTATGCACATTTAGTACACCATTTGGGTGTTACAAGTTTCGTCGATTGCCGTTTGGTCTCTCAGTAGCACCAGAGATCTTTCAAAAATATAATGAAAAAACATTTGGTGATATACCGGGCGTTGTAATTTACTGTGACGATCTGATGATTTGTGCTGATAATGAAGAAGAACATGACAGAATATTAAAGTGTGTTCTTGAAAGAGCAAAGGAAAATAATGTAAGATTTAATAAAAAAAAAGTTTCAGTATAAACTGAAAGAAGTCAAATACTTTGGACATATTTTCTCAAAAGAAGGAATGAAAATAGATCCAGATAGAGTAAAAGCAATATTAAATATTAAAAGTCCGATAAATAAAAAAGAGTTACAAATATTCCTGGGAATGATAAACTATTTAAGAAATTTTATTTTCAAATTAGCTGATTGGACAGCGCCCCTAACAAAGTTATTAAAGAAAGACGTTTCTTGGCTTTGGACAGAAATGCATGAAAATGCTTTTTGTAATATAAAAAAATGTATTAGCACAGCACCGGTTCTAAAAAATTTCAATGCAAAATTACCAGTAACAATACAGTGCGATGCAAGTAAGGACGGTCTTGGATGCTGTTTAATGCAAAATGGGCAACCGGTGTGCTATGCATCTAGAAGTCTTACCAGCGCAGAAAGAAATTTTTCACAAATAGAAAAAGAGTTACTGAGTGTAGTTTGGGCAACTAAAAAATTTCATTACTATATTTATGGTAAAAAATGCACTATACTAAATGATCACAAACCACTAGAAAGTTTACTAAAAAAGGGAGTACATGAAATACCTTCTGCGAGATTACAAAGATTAAAATTAAAATTATTAAAATATAATATAGATTTTAAATATTTAAAAGGAAGGTTGATGCACATCGCAGATTTGTTGTCACGCTCATATCTGAATGAAGTAGATGAAGATCAATCTTATATGTATGAAGTTATACATTGTATTGGCTTGGCAACATATATGCAATGTACAGACAAACAGAAAAAAGACATAATATTAGAAACTAATAAAGATGAGGACTTACAGAAACTATTGACTTTTACACAAAATGGGTGGCCTGATCAACAAAAAAATGTACCAGATAATTTAAAAGCCTTTTATAAATGTAGAGAAAATATCACAATTGATCAACAACTCATATTTATGAATGACAGACTCATAGTACCCAAGTCATTAAGAATAAAATTTTTAAATCTTTTGCATGAGGGACATATAGGTATAACAAAAATGAAACAAACTGCTCGTAATTTATATTATTGGCCACAAATAGATACACATATTGAAACTCTTGTACAAAAATGTTTTGTTTGTCAGACATACCAGTGTAACAATGTCAAAGAACCACTAGTGTCACATTCTGTACCGACTTTACCATTTTCAAAAATAGGAATTGATATAATGGATTATAAAAAAAAAAGTTATTTAGTTTTGTACGATTACATGTCAAAATGGTTAGAAATTAAAAGTATCACGACTAAGTCAGCTCAAAGTATAATAAATGTATTAATAGAGGTTTTTACATGTTTTGGCATACCATCAGAGGTAGTGGCAGATCATGTTCCATTTGATTCCATTCAATGCAGACAATTTGCAGACGAATGGGGCTTTAAATTTAATTATTCAAGTCCGAGATACCCACAATCTAATGGTATGGCAGAACGGGGAGTGCAAATAGCAAAGAAAATGTTAACTAAATGTAATGAAGATAAAACTGATTACAGAATAGCTTTACTACAATATAGATCATATCCAGTTTCAGGCACCCATTTCAGCCCATCACAATTAATGATGGGTAGGAATTTAAAGACGAAATTACCATCTTCTTATAATTATTTACTCCCCAAACAAAATGTTAATGTACAAACGGAATTTGATAAAGTGAAAAATAGAAATAAAAGTAACTACAATAAAAATACAAGAGAAAAGCAAAATTTTAAGCTCAATCAAGATATATGGTTTAAAAAAGATCCCTTAAAAAATAAATGGTCACAGGGGACAGTTATTAATAACAACAACTATCGATCATATGATGTAATAGATTGTAATGGATGTATTTATACAAGAACTTCTTATCATATTCGACCTCAATAATCTGGTGTTATTTAACGGTTAGAGTGTGCAGTTCAAGGATTGTTGTATAACATAGTTATATATGCATAAGTTTTAATTAAGTAATACCTTTCTGGATATATGGGTAAAATTTTGTTTGTTGTAAGGGGAAAGAAAAGTGTAAGATTAGAATGTGTTTTCTTTTTGAAATGTACTATCAATAATTATTGTTAGTAACTTTTTTTTTATTATTTTTTTTATAAAAAGGGTATGATGTAGTATAGGGAACCAAACGCAATTGGAGTTACAATATCTAAACGCAAAGTACAGATTCTTTTAAATCACATGATTAACATTATTATCCATGACAGCTAACCTCAAATTGCGTGTGGTGTGGCAGTACAGACGGTGTGGAATGCTTTGTGCATTCTTGGTACAGGGGCAAGGGGATTGGTCCTTTGTTCGATCTGTAACGTGTCATCGTGTGCTTGTAAAGAAGAAGTAATAAAACCACTCCAAGTGCTTCATCAAGTCTTTTAATTAAACAATACCATCTTTAAGGAACAATACAAAAGAGTAAGGAATTTCTTTATGCTGTGAATAAGGCAAGTTATTTATATAAATTTTTAAAGGGCTTGATTTTGATCTCAATCTAGGTACAGAGAAGGTCGACGATGGTACGAGCTCACCCAGAAGCCAGGGAATGAAGGCAGGCAAATTGCACTTCGCGCACTTTAAATGATGCTGCAAAGCGCTTTTTACGCATTCTTGAATATCTAGTAGAGTCTCATGATAAAAGAAGGGGCTGATGGAATAAATAAGCATATGTAGCTCAAGGACACAGTCTATAAAAGATATGTTTCATTTAGAAAGTACTAACTTCCTTGTGAAAGATTTTTTTAAAGATTTCCACGACTTCTATACCTATTGTCTTAATACGCATGTCCTCCTATTCCGCGTGTCCCGACACATGTACACATGATGACTTTTTAAAGCCACGAATAACGCAGTAGATGTGGCAACGTTCTGGGCTACAATAAAGTAGTTATTTTGTAATTGATCGACACGCTAAGAAGAAAAGAAGAAGGGTGACTTCTCTGGTCAAACGAATTTGTTGTTTTCATAAAACCTGCTACTTGTGGATTTTCTATCTAGCATACCTCCTCCTCCTCCTGTTCCTTGATGTACTTAGTTTAGGGAATGTACTCGTATATTACGCTAAATTATAAGTTTAATTTTATGCAAGTCAAGTGTAATGTGAGAGCGAGGTGTGTGCTGGAGCACAGGTCCTGGCAGAATAACAGCATCGCAGTCCAACTGCGACCCATGCTGAGCCAGGCTACCTTTTCGCTACCACAGTGCACCACAAAAATAATTTAACTTATGGCTTTTGTAATTTATGATGAAATTGTTTGATTTGTCGTGTATTGTTTTAGCGAATAAATGAATTTTGTTATTATTTTATTATTATTATTATACGAAGTCAAATTTGATATGTATTATTGTTCAGAAGGACCTTTGCTATAAGGGAATCCGAAAAAGCTTGATTGAAAACACATTGGAAACCGCACAATTTATCAAGTACAGTCAACAGCCCGTCAGTGGAAACATTTGTAACTCTATCACCATGCCATAAGGACTAAAGTGTTTCTAGTGACGTGCCGTTGGGTGTACAATAAAATGTTTAACATGAATTTTATAATGAATTTAAATCGAAAATGAAGCTCTCTAAATTTTGAAATAACAATGCTGTTGAAGAGAAGTTATGTCCTTTAATTTTCCAAGGTCTTTTTAAGTCAATAAATTCATACCGAAATTTTGTTTTGTGTTTAATGTGTTATAACCATGTTATAACGACATTTTCTACCATTCTATATTTTTCATGTTTTTCATTTTCCCAAAACCCATCAACAGCATTAGAAACGACATGTACGCGTAAAACACATAAATTCAAATTATTATGAACATTCAACCTCACTTTTGGGTCTAATAAAATCATTTTTTCGTTTCAATATATTACACGTTTTTCAGAGATCCCTTCATAGAGCTTCTGAATAGAGGGATTTTTATGGCCTCTGTTTGACCATATTTAAAGAAAAATACTTTTAACTTCAATCGAAAAATTAAATATTTTAAAAAACTAAATTATACTCCTTATTTTTTTAAATCTCGGTATTGGTTCTTTGTTTCATGGGAAAGTCGATCAGAGCGGCTTTTTTATTCGTATTAAAATTGCTGGATCTCTTGAATTTAAATTGAGTCAGCTCATATAAAACCAAAGCAACAATCCGTGGTAACAATTATAATCATAACATAGCAGCTTTAGCGAAGACCCTTACCTTTGTCGACAAGAACCTCGTTGTCTAAATTCTATACAGTGCGACCCTTGATCCAAAGTCAACTCTCTTTATGAGTGAACAATACGAGTTTATAAAATTTGCATACCTTCATTCACACTCTTCCTCGACCATTACCTTTCCATTTGGTAAATAATTTAGGAGCCCTCTAGGACGCAGGCCAGATATTAAAAGTGATGGGTCCCCGAGGTTTAATATTAGAACTCCCCTCGTATTAAATTCAACGTCACGCGAAATTCCCAAATGCATGCGCAGATATTTTTTGCACATGTTAGTTTCTCCTTTTGTTCGCCATTCGACACAGAATGTCACTTTTGGCATCGTAATTTCGATTCGTACTCAGAAATTTCAAACTCGCAGAGTCCCATGCCATTCTAGTAAATCGTAATAGCTCTATTGAAATCGTTAGAATGGCATTTTTGAAATGTGCTGCAGAATTGTGATCATAAAGAGGTATAGATATTCCATGAAACTCAATTTTGGGGGATCGTTTTTATGATAACTGACATGAAATGCCGCGAAAAATTGATTTTGATACGAGCCAAATGGTTGCCTTATATGACACAGATAGAACCACGATCAGAAAAATGTGGTACTAGTAGATGCTTAGTTATATTGATAATTCCTACTTACTAGTAGGCTTCCGAAAAATGGCCAAATATTTGAAACGTATTAAAAATGTTGTGTGTGATACACATAAATATAAAAACGTTCCTATTTCCAATCTAAATATCATTACGAACTCTAAAGAAATCATATATCACGTCGGCAACAATCATAAATGTTGCAAAGACAAGGATCGAGTCATATGGCACGATTTCAAATTCATACAACAATGCAACAGAGGAGGGTGCAGAACAAATAATAGACCTTATTTTATATGCATCAAATTCACAGAACGAACTAATCTGGTGCCTTGGGGCAATAAAAGTGTCCCACTTGACGGTGTAAAAAATCGCTGGATCAGAACCATGGCTAGTGTAGAAATGCCATGATATCATACATAAAATTGATATGAGATATAGGTAAATAAGTCTTTGATAGGAACATCTTTGCACTATTATAATACAGGGTGTAAAAAGAAGTACGCCAACTCTTTTAAGGGGTGATTCTACATCACTCACATACTCTCGTACCTTTTTTTTTAATTTTGGGAGATTATGAAATTTGATTTACCTTCGAATTATATTATAGTAATTTATTGAAATGAATAGGTACTTGCTGGTGACTGGATATTATAACAAAAAACGTCTTTGTCTGCATCACCAGATGATCATAGAGGTCATTGAACCCTCTAGGCGCTTCACTTCTTCTTGAGCTACTACTATTTTTTTTAGGAAAATGTATTTTTTAAAATATTTTTTTAGAATCACCCCTTAGAAGGATCATCGTACTTTTTTACACCCTGTATAGTATCTGTGAATCAAAAATATTGTGGGTAAAATGAATACAGAATAGACAAAGTCAAAGTAGAGTTTTTGGTTTTCGCTCGTGCAAAATTTCAAAGCACTGACAACACTACAAGGTGTCTCTTTCACTTCGTTTGGGTTCAAATATGTTCGCAAATGGTTTCTTCATCAATCTTGAAACAACACTAAACCCCTTCACCTGAAGATTTCATTATCATCATCATATTAGGAAAAAAACATCCACTGTTGAACAAAGGTCTTCGCTAAAGATAGATTTAGATTTCTTTATTTCATATTATCAAATTCAAAATTACATAGATTGTTCAGATGTCAATGAATAATATGATCGTCAATAATATTGGAAATAAAATAAAAATAATTCAAACAAAATAAAAGTATGTCAAAAGACAGGTAAAACAAAGCAAATTCATTGTTATTATAATATTTAATGTCAAAATAAGTGAAAAATGTCAAAATAAATATATTCATGACATTAGACGCAAAGACTTAAGTTTTAGTTTATGACACTTCTAACCTTTTAGAAATCAAAACTTCTGTGCGTTCTAAAAAATAGATGAGGACAAGGTGTAATCTCGGCGAAGCTTATTATAAAATTTTGCATCTTAAATATTTCATATTTTTCAGCTCCGTACTAGCGACAGAGCGGGTAATGTTGGCTATTACGGGAGACAAAGTAGGCAAGACGGCAGTGTCAAATGAAAATTGGCCGCGAAATGAAGGTCGTTTTTTACAACCTTATGAATTCACATTGAAGTAGGAAAATATGAAATTGGAGTACAAATGATAGTTGCTGTATAGCTGTGGCTGTGTGTGTTGCTGTGTAGCTGTATTGTCTACTAGATTTTTCTATTTAAGGTTAGCTGGTAGATAACTCAATTTTGAGTTGAGGTCGCCATTGTTATATGTTCTCACTTGTGCTTGTTTTTGTGATGTATTCGTGTACAATAAAGAATAAAGAAATAGTTCTACATACATACATAACAGATAGATCTATGAATAATCCTTTTTGTATAATTCAAAGCTTTTATGGATTTTCATTTGGCATTAGATTCTGCAGAAAGTAATACCTTCGTTACTTTCCCTTCATTAGTTTCATTAATTGTGACCTATTCTATATCTTTTCCTTGAGTCTATTAATAGTGCCCCAGTGTAAGCTCGTCCATCGTCGACCTCATCCCTGTCCTCAGGACTAGATAGAGTAAGCAAACAACTATTTTTATTTATTATTGTTTAATAATAAATAAAAATAGTTGTTTGCTAATAATATTCTACTTATTGCGAGTTCATCAAGAAGTTTCCACAAGGCAACATACTTTCCCCCCCTCTCTTCTTAATCTTCATCAAAACGCTGAGGTGAATTATGTGAAACCTGAACATCTTGCATCTTAAATATTTCACCTTTCATAAAACCCTGCAAGAGAGCAGGTAATTCTGCTATTACGAGAGACAAAGTAGGTAAGATGACTGCGTGAAATGAAAATTGGCCGCGTAATGAAGTTGCTTGTTTTTTTAGACGACACTGTGGTTGATTACTGACAAAAGATTAAACTAGGTTGAAATTTAAGACTATAAATGGCACATAGTATTAATAAAGTAAACGGAATAAGTACTGAATAGTAATCTGTCCTTAACTATTACCAAAGTAGTTTTTTTCTTTTGGTATATAGAAAGCTTGACAAAGATTTTAAAAGATAGGTGTACGATCATTATACTCTTGATTTAGAGCAAAGCTTTTCATTTTAATTCTTAATTGATATTAGTAGCAAAACCTTCCCCCAGTAGCGTCCCAGTTGGATGAATTCAAATGACGAGCAAACTTAATAAATCCTTACAACAATAAGCATTGATTTATCAAAATTAAATCTCTTTGTGAGAGTAATCAAATTTATCGCTCATTTGAATCTCCCGTTTCAAAGGGCCTTTAAAATCTCCTCTAATTCATGCTCTGTTTGATTAAGATGTTCAATATTTTTTCTACCTAAGCAATATTAGTTCAATAAGAGAGGTTAAAGCGAGGGGAAGTCCAAATATGTACCTGTGTTACTAAGATGTTCGGACGCATCGCATCCCCTGCAAGGCTCCCCTGCGTTCCCAGAAAGGAACATGAAATGTTATTTGTTCTTCGTATTTTTATAAAGCCCGCAATAAAACGTTTGCATTTTACATTTTTCGGGGGCCATAAATAAACGGTTCTCTTGTAAAATTGCATTTTAAGCATTTCCAAACGTGCCACCTTTAGGGTTTTTTATGGGAGAGGACGTTAAACTTTTTGCGTTACAGCATATTGTAAACTTCGGAATTTATGGTTGTAATATTATTTGCGGAAGTCGGAAAGTAATTTCGGAGTTGAAAGCTACTAATCCGGAACACGTTTTTGTTTAGGCGATCGTTGAGTGTTGTACATAAACAGACAATAAATTAACTAAATAAATTATCGCGGGTCGTGTTCGCCTTCGGCTAGGGCAAGTGAAATTAAATTACGAGTTGACAAAATGAGTTACGCCCTTTTCTGTAGATTAACAAACAAAAACTGATGTTATGAGGGGTCAGAGTAATGGTGTTAGAGGCAAATGACTGTATTGTCGGTCGTGTGTTGTCGTGTGCGGACAATGCGACGATTTAAGCCCGGCATTGTTCTTGGCCGCGATTTAGTAGGCGCTTTTATTGTTGCCCATTTGGTGTGGACGTGCGTCCTATCGCGTTGGACGCTTCACTGCTTCTGTGGATTTTATTTACAAAAGGCAGGTTTTTAAAAATTTTGCTTAAATTTTTATAAAAACAATGTAAATGTCTAGTGTCAGACTCTGACACTGAATGGCTAATCTAAATTGCAGCCCAAACGTGAGAATATAAAATTTCATCCCGTATTTTATGTTTTCAAACAAAAATCTCTTTTTGCATTTGGTTATGACGTGGACGTGGGTATTGCAGGATGACTCACCAAATTGTCCAAAAAGTTAGATGATTCCGTGCTTCGGAAGGCACGTTAAGCCGTTGTTACCGACTACTATCTACCTATGTACTCAATAAAGAGCCATGACAGAGGTCTTTGGCGGTTCAACAACTCTGACACTAGGGGTCGGTCATCGACCTTGCAACCCACACGATATGATGATGATGACAAAAACACTGAACCAATTTTGAGGTATTAAATAAAGAAATAATTAAATCTAAAGTGGCACTACAATAAAACACAGATCGTGTTGTGCAAAGGCAGTAGTTGTGCAAGTTTGGCCTAAAATCGGGTTTAGTCGGCAGGTGTTAGGGGGGGTCCCTATCAACAACAACTGGGCAACAGCATAAGTGATGGAGAGTCATCATCATCATCATCATAACATCCCAAGACACATCCACTACAGGACAGGGAGCTCACTCCCGAATTCTAGCTTTTGCTGGAAAAATGTAGAGGGGAATTACCATAGTCACCTCGCTTATTAGCGTTGTAGGTGACCGCAGTAAGTAAGATGTAAGATACAAAGGAGGATGCTGCTGCCCATCCTCCTCAGTGTATAACCCTTAGTTGCCTCTTATGACACCCACGGATATGTATGGGTTGGTACTATTTTTTGCCGGCACCACACGGGGCAGTGATGGAGAGTAGCTGGGACTAACTGCATAACGTGTCTTCCGAAACACGAAATTATCTCACTCTTATCTTTGAACAATCCTGTTATTCATACTAACCTAACCGCAGTGTCTTACAAAAGAAAATGTTTGACTATCACCACCGGCTTTCGATCCCGGAACCTCCAGATTCAACTTTTAGTAGGAGCTGACAAGAAAAATGCTGGCCATCCCATACAAATTCTACTGTCGACGCAAGGTTTGTATGGAAAAGCGAAAAAATCTAGCTTCTCGAAGTTGTTCAGTCTGGACAACGTGTCATTAATTATCAAAAATTCTATGTTAATTATAGAGATGATGAAAGCGAACTTCATTAAATGTATGGGATGACAACATATACAAATGTCATCCCATACATTTCATGATGTACGCTTTAGTCAAATGGTTTGTTGTACCCCCAGATTTGCGTTTTGAGTGGCATACATAAGTCACGCCTAAAACAACCCGATATAGAGAAGTTACAGACAGTTCAGTTTCAATTTACTACAGCTACATTCAATAAACTTGGAAAACATTTGAAGAAAACACATTATCATGTGCCCAGAATTCTCATCTTAGGAATTACAACCTGACTCGGCCTTTAGCTAACTGCCGCGTGGGAGGGCTTGTATTAACGAGACTAATAATGTTTATTCATATAAAATATCTCCGGTAAAGGTTATAAAAATAAAACTAAGATTGGTATTGGATTGGACCGCCTTTGCCCACTATAACCTTAAGTGTTATTCTTTGTGTGTTCTTATGTTTATGTGTGCAATAAAGAATTTATTTATTCATTCATTCATTCATTCATTTATTGGTAAGCGATATCACGCATGTTATGACGTGTCAGCCAAGAATAGTACCACGGCGGCAAGTACGTAGAAACAACAGCAGTATAAACTGAACCCGCACTAGCTACGCTACAAACGCCCGAAACCAGAGACCCGTTCTAGGTCAAAGTGTTTCTACTGACGAGCGGCCATGTTTGCGAGTACATTTCTTCCCGTGGGTGTCGTAAAAGGCGACTAAGAGATTGGCCACCATACTGCGGTTACCAATCACCACGATCCATTGTAATAGGGTTCTTAACTTCCATCCTCTTATACCAGGCCACTCAGAAAGTATTGCGAAAAATAGTTTTTATATATGGGAGACTGGCCGGTCAGAATCTTTTTCGAAAATATGATTACTTGTAAGTAAAAATATGTGTGTTCCATTTTCAAAATTTCCCTCCACATTTTTTGCGAGCCAATTCAAAGTATCGTGTCTTACTGAAAAATGGATCTGCGCCGGGAACATTTTAGAGCTATGATTTTTTACGATTTCAAGTGTCGCCTGAAACCGGATGAATCGTTCGATAGACTTCAAATGGCATTTATGGATGAAGGCCTCTCCAAGGCAACCGTGTATCGTTGGTATAACGAATTTAGGCGCGGTCGACCAACCTTGGGGGATGAAGAAAGAAGCGGTCGCCCTTTGACGGCTATTACGGAAGAAAACGTGCTAGCAGTGAAAAATTTAATCCAAGATAATAGGCGAATTACATATCAGGAGATTCAGCACATATTAAAGATTGGATCGGGAAGCGTTCACGAGATTCTACACGGGCATCTTCGCGTGAGGAGGATAGTATCGCGCTGGGTGCCGCACTACCTCACCGACGCTCAGAAGCAGGCCCGGGTGGAATGGTGCCGTGATATGCTGAACAAATTTGAACTAGGCTCGTCTCGGCGTGTTTACGACATCGTAACAGGTGATGAGTCCTGGATTTATCAATACGATCCAGAAACCAAGCGCCAGTCGACAGTTTGGGTGTTTCAAAATGAACCAACGCCTACCAAAGTGAAGCGATCTCGAAGCGGGGGGAAGATTTTGATCGCCAGCTTTTTTAATTTGACTGGCCACTTGGCCTCAATTCCCTTACGAGATCAAAGAAGCATCAACGCCGAATGGTATACTACCAAATGTTTACCAGAAGTTTTTTCTGTTGTGAGCAACAAGCGACCAAACACAGGGCTCCGCGGACTACTGCTCCACCACGACAATGCGCCTGCACACACCGCGCTCAAAACGAGGGACTTCCTGGACAGCACACCAGTCAAACTCCTGGGTCACCCTCCTTACAGCCCTGATCTAGCACCGTGTGACTTCTTTTTATTTCCAAAAATAAAAAATCAGCTCAAGGGGATACAATTTTCGTCGCCGGAAGATGCGCTGGCTGCGTTCGAGCAGGCTGTAAACGAGGTGTCTACGGCGGACTGGAAAAAGTGTTTTGAAAACTGGTTCAGACGCATGAATCTTTGTATAGAGGCTGGTGGAGAGTACTTTGAAAAGATTTAATAAAAATATATGTACCTGTAGAACAATTTTTTTTAGTGTCGCAAATATTTCTGAGTGTCCCACGTACTACGCGAAATGAAGGTTAAAATTAAAACCTGGTTGCTTACTCTTAATTACCAACAAACTGAAGAACTCCTAAAATAAAATACTCACTAGCTATACTCTTATGCCAATCACAGAAATGAACACTTCCTCACTCATCCACACACACATACATACCATTACTCACCTACACACCGACATACCTACGCACACCAACACACACATATTTTTAGTGTTTTCTTTCATTTAGTTTGTTTTTCGTGTTATTTTTATTGAACATACTTAGTATAATTGATTGGGAGAGTCCGCTGACTTAAGAAATACAGGTTTTTACCTAGCTCTGAAGTCAGAGATTCAATTTCATGTAATGTTTGTTTTTATCTCAATAAAACTACATTTTATTTTTTATTTTTTTTATTTTATTGTGCCATCCGTGACGCTGATAAGCTTAGTGACTATGGTACATCCCACAAAAGATATACCATGCTTTTATAGAGTTCCAATTCAAAATGATAAAACGGTAAAAACAGAACCCTTATGGTGCAACTTCATCTATGTTTATCTCAGCAACCATAGATTGAAGATTGTCTATATGTAATGTCTATATAGCCTACGAATACGATAGCGCAATAAATAAACATTGTATGTACTTTTATACTGATAAATAAAACCATTCGTGCGAAATTATTCCCTAACCATTCCAAAACATTCAAAATAGCACAACGTTGATGTTTAAGTTTTCACTTCTGGCGGCACTCCCGGAGGGCAACCCGTCCTTTTTTTAATGAAAGACTATTAAAATCCAGGTCCTTTCTGTAAGATTTGGTTAAAGACAGACCGACAGACTTCGAGACCAACATACCGAGAGGACCGCGAGACCGGCAGACAGACACCACGACAGGTGCAACTAAATAAAAGCTTTTGAAAAGAGTACTATTTGTACGAGTATAAACCGTATTCTATGTAACTTACGGCCCAAATGACACTACGGTCAGACGCACATAATCCTAATCCTTTACACACATCGGCCCACCACTCACTAAGCTAAGCGCATTACCGAATTAACAATTAGTCATGCCCGCGTCTGCCCGCGAAGTTGCCCCGTGCGCCAGAAATTTTACCCCATTTACATAACAAGAGGGCTATGGTTTTGGCGATTTTTAAAATTAATTGGATCGCCAACCGTAGAAAATTTGCAGGGGGGGCCTACATAATTTCGCGGTCAGTAAGTATCTTACGGAGATTTGGATGGTTTTTTAGGGTTCCGTGAAAAACGGGACCATTTTAATATGTCTCTGATGTCTGTCTTTTTAAATTTTTATTGTTACTTTTGTTGTTGTGTTGGCAAGAGTAATCTTGACCTCGATCCAGTCTTGAGGATAGAGATGAGGTCTACGATGGAACGAGCTTGCCAAGAAATATTCGGGTAATATGAACTCGGAAACTCCACTCTTTCCACTATTTAGCCACTGAATTCCACTCTTTAGCCTCTGACTGTATGTCAGCGGGCTGTATCTCATGAACTGTAATACGTGGATAGTTGAAATTTTTACAGATTATGTATTTCTGTTGCCGCTATAACAACAAATATTAAAATTAAAATTAAAAAATCCTTACTAAAATGTGTTTTTTTAGGCGATTTGTGCTCTATTTTTGTTTTATAAGCTCTATCGTAAAAACACTTACAAGCATGAAAATTTGAATGTTTATGTTTGATAGTGTTATCCTACTAATATTATAAAGGCGAAAGTTTGTAAGTATGGATGGATGGATGGATGGATGGATCTTTGTTACTCTTTCACATAAAAACTACTGAATGGATTTTAATGAAACTTGGCACACATATAGGTTAGGTCCTGAAATAACACATAGGCTACTTTTTACTGCGGGAAAGCACTACATTCCCACAGGAAAACGCATTTAATGTTGATGAAGAAGGTGACTGACTCACTGACTGACATATCAACGCACAGCCCAAACCGCTAGGTCTAGTTATTCCAAATTTGGCATGTAGGTTCCTTATGAGGTTTAACGGTGCACTTAGAAAGGGTTTTACAAATTTCCACCCCTAAGGGGGTAAAATAGGGGATGAAAGTTTGTATGAAAGTCCGTCAGTTTTAAAGTTAGGATCTTCAAATTTTGTATTTAGACTAACGACTAAAAATTTATATTTACGTATCTCAGGGATTTTGAAAATTCGACACCCTAAAGGGTAAAAAGGGGGATGAAGTTGAAAATCCTTTATTTTTAAAGGAAAATCTACATAATTTATTATTTAGGCATTAGGTTTGTAATTCTATGCAACGTTCATCACTGTTATTGAAATTTCACCCCAAATTCAACCCCTAAAAATGGAAATGGGGTGAAAAAGTCTAAAAACCAATATGGGTATCGTTTGTATGGTTCATTGGGTCGCTGATTACGAAAACTACAACAATTTCGAAATCCAACGTGGTGGACTTGAAATACCATCATCCCCTGGGGATGGGGTTGGGGTGCGATAGGGTTGAAATGTCTAAAAATCAATATGGGTGTCATTTGTATGGTTTATCGGGTCGCTGATTACAAAAACTACAACAACTTTGAAATCCAACGTGGTGGACGTGAAATTGGGGTGCTGTAGGGTTGAAATGTCTAGAAATCAATATGGGTGTCGTTTCTATGTTTATATGAAGATAGGGATAGCGGTAAAAATGGCGTTAGGGGTAGGGATAGGGGAAGGGATAGGAATAGGGGTAGGGAGTGAGAGAGGGACAGGGAAAGGGAGAGGAAAAGGGAGGAGGTGAGGGAGGGGGAGGAGGGGGAGAGGGAGATTTACAGGGACTGGGATGGTTTGACGGACGGTTGGACAGATGGTTGGACGGACGGACGGACGACAGATAGACGGAAGGGTGGATGGATGGATAGTCAGATAGATAGAATCCCTTGCGGACGAAGTCGCGGGCAACAGCTAGTTAGCTATTAAATAACAACAAGACTGCGCGTCCATAACTAAGACGCTATTTTACCTTAGTGGTACGGAATCCTCGGTGCACGAGTCTAACTCGCACTTGGCTGGTTTTTTATATTTATTGTTATTATTTTTTTTTGGTCGCCGGGCTTTGTATTAAATCTCTGGGAATATTTTGCTGTAATAACAAACTATGTACCGAATAAAAACCTGCCAAGTGCGAGTCCGTACCACCAAAATAAATAAACCGTCATAGTTATGGAGAAGTGTATCAAATTCGCGCGAGTCCGATACGCACTTGACCAGTTTTAATTATTTATTGTTATTTTATAGCTTATGCAAATACCTATTTTCATGCTTTTAATTAACTGTTCTGTTTTTTACGATAGAGCTAAAGTCCAGTATGTCAAACTTAAGGGGCTGATAAGAGCTAAATACGCTTCACTTGAGCAGGTGTTCAACGAAAAGTGATGAATATATGGCCGTGAAAAAAATGTGATAATTAAGCATCTTTCCAAGAATATGGCCGACTCCGAAACACGATTAAATATATTTTGTATGCCATCCAGCATAAAAAAAATCCAAAGTTACCTCTGCTTTTTGCTTTTAAACCGTTTTTCTTAAGTACCCATTAATCTATGATGCCATAACTTTTACACATTATTCAATACATTATGCATAATAATATAGCTATTTGATAATTTATATTATGGGTACAGATTTTGAGAAAAATGCAAAAATGAGCGAAAAACGTAAAACAGCGCGAATCCGCTCCGTTAGGTAATTCAGCTCTTATCAGCCCCTTAACTTGTTTTTGACTGTATGTGATCAAATAGCTGCAATGGCAAATCAAACTTACCGACTTTCCACCTCTGCACTACTAGTGAGAACTAGGTCATGAACTTAATCCACTATACACTTGCAGGTATCCCGTGTGGTGCCGGCAAAGAATAGTACCATCCCATACATACTCCTGGGTGTCGTAAGAGGCGACTAAGGGTTATAAGCTGGAGGATGGGCAGCAGCATCCTCCTGTGTATCATATCATCTCACATACTGCGGTCACCTACAACCGGGGTCCATGGTGCCAACCGTAACGCGTACAAGCGAGGTGACTATGGTACTTCCCCTCCACGTTTTTCCAGCAAAAGTTAGAATTCTGGAGGGAGCTCCGTGTCAGGTAGTGGACATTTCATGGGATGTTATGATGATGATGACACTTGCATAAGAGAAGTATAGTACATTTGTCATAACAGAAGTTGGTATAGCCCGTTGACTGCAATCTGCGATCTAAACTGAACTCCTCCCTCTCAAATTGTTAACTTGTCGGTTAGTTCCTTTGCTCTTGCTCCGTTGCTATAACAATCTGGGTATTTAGAACGCTGCAGTGTGGACGTAACTTGTTTTGGGTAGTTCTAGACTATCTAGTTCTAGCTTCCGCCTTGCAGTTTCACTGAATAGGAGTTGATGCAGAGTTTTAATAAATTTGAGTTTTAAACAGCCTCCGTGGTGTTGGGGTTAGAGCGCTCGGCTCTCGATCCGGAGTTTCTGGGTTCGATTCCCGATGGTGACACTGTCACACACTGCACTGGACAATGCGCAAATACGCTTCCGTAGGTGGGTAAGGGCATTGGGATGAATCACCTGATTATTTGAAAAATAAAATGATCCCGTGCGTAAGGCACGTTAAGTGGTCGTTATTGATCCATATCAACGACTACTTCCGAAGGTCGTAGTCGGGACCAACTTTTTAACGTGCCTTCCGAAGCACGGGATTGCCGCCAAAGGCCGACCCATGTTCAACAACTCTGACACCAAACTGTGAGATCGGTCATCGATCTTGCAATCCACACGATATGATTAATAAATTCGTAAAAAAGTGCTTAATGTTCCTCGGTTTTACGACTTTTGACGATATTCGCTATAAAAATTATGAAACTCCATACAAAGTACCGAACAGCTGATCAGATTAACAAGTTACTTTATTCTATGCTTATTAGACTAAGAGCTAGCGGTTGGCAACCCTACCTCATCGCATACCAAAAAGCGACCTATTTGAGCTAGTGCATAATGAAAGGATGAGTTAAAAAAAAGGATTGCCTGGGCGAAACCTGGCACTTTTTGTACAGTCAACAAAAAATAGATAGGTCGCTTTTACGGTACGCGATGAGGCAGGGTTGCCAACTGCCCACCCTCAACCTTTTGGGTTAAAATCAACTCTGACGATATAAATTCTTAGGACTGTAAAAAACACGAAAAAAAAACCAAATACTTCTTTACAAGTTACAGGTGTTTATAGTTTTACGATCTAAGTAACACGGTAACATACAATTTTTTTACTCCATTCGGCTAATATGATGATGATGATGAATTTTTATACTTACTACTCGTACAATAAAGTCTTATGCTATTTTGCTGGGGTAAAAATAGAAGTATAATTTTTTTTCGCAATCCGGTGGTCAAAAGATTGCCCTGTCAACTCACCACGGTCCCCTATCAAAATAACTACATTTTATGCACCGTGCGTAATTATTAAATCGCGGCAAAATCCGCAACATACTACCACTGCTGCGCCACGCGTGGGGTTCTGGTATTAAAAATTAAAAGTAAATTTAAAAAACTGGTCAAGTGCGAGTCGGAATCTCTCACTAAGGGTTCCGATATACGAACAAAGTCCAATTTTAGGAGCGCAAAGCTAAGTTTGTTTGTAAAGGGTTTATGCAGATTTATAAAAAACTGTGTTACTTAGAGAGAACGTTTTATTTTTACTGTAATATTTACATTAACCTCTGTCATCTTGTTTTTTGTTTTGCAAACTTCGGAGGTAGGGGGGGGGAGGAAGGCTATTTATTTGGACATATTTCATAATAACTTGTAAAAAAATACAAAAAGAGTCGTAGAAAAATACAAAAACCTATTTTGAAATATAAAAATAAAGAGCCTTTTCATCTGATACCCAACTTGACCTAGTAACGACAATTCGAAATCTTGCCCTCCTTTTTTGGGCACCATACACAACAATATAAAAATATTTTTTTAATTCTCTCGTTTGCAACAAAGTTGGCCAAGTATTCCTTTCAAGTTGATAGCTTCAGTAGCTGCTGAGATTACAAGGTGTGACAGATAGGCGAAGTCACACCATAAGAGATCCGTTTTTACCATTTTGGTTCGGAACCCTAAAAATGATAATGGTGCTAATATTAGGTATACGACGCACAAAATAACTTTGGCCCTGTCATTGATACGCAGAAGTACATTTTTTACTTCATCAATGACAGGGCCAAAGTTATTTTGTGCGTCGTATATGATGGTTTTTAGAATCTCACCCGTATAGACGAGTGCCCGGAATGTACGTCCACGGATTGCACGACCGCGGAATACGAAGCCAACAATTTGGCTTCGGATTCCGAGGCCGTACAATCCGTGGACGTACATTCTTGGTTGGGCATTCCGAGCTCGTACAAAGAATGTCCGGCCGCGGATTGCACGGCCACGGAATTGGGATCCATTGTACATGAATACCAAGGGCGGTCATTCCTCGCCGTACAATACTGGTCCGGCTTTTCTTGTATCGGTCCAATATTAACTGGCAACGGAAAACGTGTACAAGCAAAGACTTTTATAGCAAAGTATTATGTGACACAAGTTCACGCCAATCATCATGGTCTCTCTTTTTCCTTAGCAAGGCTTTTGCTACTATGGCTACGACGTCGTCCACTACATCTTCTTCCATTTTAAGTTTTTGTTCTCTATTTGTTCATAATACGACCTAGCTTGGCAACACCACTCTTTGTTAGTGATAGGTTAAAAATGAAACATCACATGCAAGAGTAGACGCAATTTGCAGTAAGGGATCCTCCCCTCAATTATTAATCGATTAAAAAAGTACCGTGCTTGTTTGGTTTGTACGGTTTTATAAACTGTTTAGGCATGGTCTGCCAATTGCTATTTAGGTACATTTCAAACTCCGATCAAATATAAATACGCATCAAATTAAAATCAGTTAGTTTCTAAATTTTTTGTGATATAGAAATATGGAATCCGTCCATTCCGGGCGGGGTGCCGACAATATTAAGTCCATAATTGCTAACGGGACGAGATAATGAGTGAGACGCAAGTAGGTAGGTATGTAATATAGTGTAATATAGTACGCAGATGACAGTAGTGTCCTCGAGATATATGTCTAGCGCAAAAGCCAGCGGTGACGAGTACATTCTTCGAAAGAGGTCATGGTAGAGCGAATAAACTCAAATCTTGTCTCCGAGTGAGGTGACAATAATCTGGTGAGTTTCAACGCCACCAAAACACAGGCGTGTCAGTTCACCGCCAAAAGGGTCCCTTCAATCTGGCTTCTACGTTTCGAGGTACAACTGTAACGGTTACCGATAACCTCGAGCTGCTTGGCGTGAAGTTGTGTGCAAACCTGAAATTGAGCCAAAAGCCCAATCTGCGGCAAAAATCTTACTTGTGCCAGCATTTGTGTGGTCCGCCTATCGAGCGTTTGCCTCTTCTTGCCTGCCATACTGCCGTACTCAGAGAAGTCATTTAAAGTTAATCTTACATTACGTCTTGTTGAAAGGAACGCCACGAGCTTTTGAGCTTTGAATAAAAGTTCGTGCTATTCCTTCGTCTCCTATGTTTCTGTTTTGGTTGATATAGGGTGCTTCCTAACCTGCATTCCTTCGACACGGACCATAAAACTGAAAAAAATTTCATGAGGAACGAGTAGGGTTAAAAAAACCAACGTACTATATAAACTGTATCAGCTGATAGCGCATTTTGTGTAATTTTATTTTTCGTATTTTTGTATGAGAAAAGGTTGCTCGAGTAGGTAACATATTCAAAGAAACGCCGTTCGCACCATATATCGTTTATCGGAAAGGTGCGATAATACTGAAGGGTGTGAGTCTGCCCATGAAACTGAACAACTTTTCCCCAGGAACAGAGGTCAAAATACGAAAAACCAAATTTTAACTCGCATACAAAATACCCTATCCGCCGATGGAGTTTCTATGGGAGGTCAATTTATTTAGTTTTATGACCTATGTTCCTTGGAAAAAGTTGTTCAGTTTAATGGGCAGATTCACACCCTTTAGTATTATCACACCTTTCCGTTATACGCTGTATTCCCCTCCCTCAATATTCGACATGGACCATAAAACTTAACAACTTTTCCTAAGGAAAGTAGGTCAAAAAAAATCTGTATGTTAGTGTATAGCAGAAACTGTATAAGCTGATTGCGCATTTTGTGAGGGAGGTAATTTTATACTTCGTATTTTTTTTAAGAAATGCTTCTTTAGTTATATCTTCTGAGTAACATACTCAAAGGAATGCACTTCGCACCATATACAACCTGTTAACGGAATAAGCGAAACTGAGAAATTAGTTTGTTCAGAATCGAGAGCAGAATCAATTACACAGATTTTTGATAGGGGTAATTTTTTTTTAGTTTTATTATTTAAATTTTTGCCGCTTCTATTCTAAATATTTCTGTGGATACGCGCGCTGGCGGCCGGCGGCGTGGCGTGCGCGCAGTGCGCGGACTAGAACAACGATGAAACTAGAACAATCATGAAACTTTAAAATAACAATATCTAGAAGAAAAAAAACTTTTTTAAAGATTTTTTTATGGGAATGGATTTACTTTAATTAAAATCAGTTGGGGTGTATGAGGGTTTCGCTTATTCCATTAACACGTTGTGTATACATGTTGTATGTCACTTGCGAGCAACCTCATTTAAAATACTGAAAGTATTGACCACCAGCAATTTTCTAGCTTTAAATAAAAGTCGTAGACATATTACCTAGCTCACCTATAATTTGTGAAATAGCGGTGAAATGAGGTGATTACCTGCCTAGGCCGACTGAGCTAGGTAAACAGCTGTTATCATAGAAATACAACCTATCGTTAGCGACCTACCCTACCTTATTTATCAATCATTCTGTACACGCGATCAAAAGCCACCCTAAACACGGAAATTTACGAAAATTTTATTGGAGTATCCTTTACCAAAAATAGCGTCGTTATTTATACTTGATTAAATTCAAGCTGTCTGCTCAGTATGTAACATGGTAACATGACTTGATTGAAAAAAAAAAAACACAGTATGTCAGTGGTACGATACACAAAATGACGCTGCTGCCCATCCTCCGGTTCATAATCCCTTCTTCTTAGGTCTCAGACCCTGTCCAGAAAGGGCGAATTCGCCAAGAATTGTTACGCGCGTCGGCGAGGTACTGGGCGTCAATACATTCTGTCCACAAGCATCGCGCGAATTTTCTCAACTCGCGCGAGTCGAGATACCAGGAGCGCCTTGTTTGCGTCCAGTTGAACGCGCGAAACACGCGCGAGTAAATCGCGGCGAATTCGCTCTTTCTGGACAGGGTCTTAGAGTCATCAGACGCCGCGTCAGCGTCGCACTGCGACCTTAATGCAGCTTGATTACAATGACAGTAGTGTGAGAGTGGGACGAAGCTATGCACTACACATTGGAGCGACAGAGACAAGTATCGATTCGACCTGCTCTCAAGCATAGTTTTTCCTGCTGTCATTCTAATCAAACTACATTATTTCGACTGTAGTAGCCACAGAAAAATAAATGTACTTAGAAGGAGGATTAAAGAAATAATTCGTCACTAGGTGGTGTAGGCGTTTTTCTATGGATTTGAGAGGTTATTTTGAATATTTTCTATGGATCATCGATGATGGGGTTGTGAATATTTGGCCGATGTCATCCTATGCTAAAATAAATTAGCAAGGTATCTATTCCGAGCGAAGCAAGGAGGTCCGAAATCTTTGGTAGTAGCCCTATAACTTGATATGGGCAGAATAAACTGTTTAAGTATAATTAATTAATATTTAAATAATAATTTTAATTAAATGTAATGACGCGTTGGTCTTAGACTTTGTTATAGATTATGAAGTACCTGAACGACCCAGCTTCGCTCTATAATAGCCGCCTCAACATTAAAATATCAGCGGGTGAGCAAGCTATGCTATCCGACAACAGATGGCGCAGTAGGATTTTGTCTAAAACGCGGTATATAAAAAAAATGCTTAAAAACACGGGGAAAATGAATTTTCCCAGGCATAAGACCTACCTAAATAAATAATAATAATAAATTTCCTCGAAATCGTTAGAGCCATTTTCGAGAAACAGATTACAAATATGTATTCAAATATGGCTTAGCCTTATTCGTTTTTTTTTGCTCGTTTGCTCACTTGTAACATAAAAAAAAATCGGCAGTCTAACCTAGAGAGCACTGGTTTTTAGAGCCCATATACACACTGCGATGTATGGATCCAAAATTCATATCAGTATGTAAAAGGATTTGCACACAATTCTGATAAAACCAAACTCAATCCTAGATTACGTTTTCACCAATAGGTCCACGTTGTTAAACTTAAATGGGAAAAAGCCACTCAGCTACAAGTGCTTCGTCGCCTGACAAAATTGAGGAAACTGAAGCCTGTGACTACCAAATAAACTATCAATTCTTCAAGCGACTTGTATGACAAAAAAATTTAAAGTCATTGTCTCAGTGGGGTGCCGGCAAAGAATAGTACCAACCCATCTCTACCCGTGGGAGTCGTAGGAGGCAACTAAGAGCTTGCATACCAGAGGATGGACAGCAGCATCTGTCTATGTATCGTACCTTACATTCTGCGGTCATCAACAACAGCGTTCGCCAGCCGCAACGCTTGCAATCGTGGTGACTATGGTAATCCCCCCTCCAAAGTACCACGCGTTTATGCTGGAGTTCTGGAGGGAGCTTCTGGTCCTGCATTGGACGTTTCGTGGGATGTTGTGTGTATTGATGTCGTCACAATTTAATGCTAACAGCAACTGCCAAGGTCAGTGTTTCATTAGGAATTCATCAAAATCAAGAGCAATTTTCTTTCGCATTAGCAATTCATAGGAAATAACACGTAACAATAGTAATCAAGGGTTTCGCTGCGAACGGAATGAGGTGAAATCACATTTTGACGGTAGTGCTGAGTGTATATCTATACATATAATATATCGATAATAAAAGTCTTCCATTGATGTATTAAAAAAGCAAGCTGTATAACCCTTAATTGGACAGACGTTTATGCAAACTTATTGTCTAGAATGGACAGAAGGAACATATAAGGCGATGTGGCACCTCTATTCCTATTGCCCATATACCGTATAAAAAATTTGGGGACATGTTATATTTTTCACCGAGGCCCGGAAAATGTATAATGCTGGGTGGTAACATTCCTTTTGCCCAATTAAGGGATAAACATGTACTTCTACGTGAAGAGAATTTTGACTGTACCATTTTTTATCGACAGTCCATCGATCAGCAGCACTACATTCCGCGGCGAGGGCGTTGGTGCCAAGCACAGATTTCGTCGGCAACGTATCGTGAAATTAGTTTAGTGGCACTATATAATTACGGCCCCTACTTTTTATAGCCTGGCCCTTCGGCCCTCGCTTGCCGAAGGGTAACCCCTGGCCCTCGGTTATGACGAAAATGTCAACCCGGTATGTGAGTTGATGAATTGACACTATTTTAAACGTTTCTAAGCTTGTTGTTTTGACTTCGATGGGTGTGTTGTTTACAAAATAGTGGAAGTCATTTTTGAGAATTATACAGCAATTTTCTTCAAAATTAATGTTTGTTTTGGGTAATTTAAAAATACTTTAAGCTTGGTTTCCCTAATGTAGCGTTGTTGACGATCTGAAGTGGTATGATTGTGTCTCTTTTAGGTTTCTTATAATATATTGTTATTTTATACTATATACTATTAAACGAGCAATATTTGTAGGTTTGTTATGGTTTCTCGAAAACGGCTCTAACGATTTTGATGAAATTTAGTATCCGGGGGGTTTTTGGGGACGAAAAAAAAATAGGTCCTATGTCTGGGAAAATTCGTTTTCTCAGTTGTTTTGAACATTTATTGAAAATAGCGCGTTTCGGTAACTTTAAAGCGTCATCTGTTAGTGGGCTTTGGTTTAGATTAACAGAGCAAAGCTCGGTCGCCCAGGTACTCTTGAGTAAATGTAGTAACTAACTCAAGGTAAGTATATACTTAACATTTGTGACGTATTTAATGATAGTCTTACGTCTTAAGTCTTAGTCTAGACGTATAATTATTTTGTAACTTAAAAAATTGCTTCTGACACTTGACTTGATTCGATTCTCCCTTCAACAATTTTTAAATTGAATCGATAGGTACCTGTTCTTCTAAGTAGGAAGTTTAAATAAAACATGAAACTTCAAGATACATTTCAATAGATTTATTATATAAAATCTTAATTCTACATTTTGAATTTTAACTCATTACGGTATAGTAACAGTGAAATTTACAGAACTATCAGATTAGTACAGTTATAAGTAATTAGCTATTTATTATTGCGCAGACATCCCAAGGTTGGGACTTTCTTATAATATACTTATTTTATACCTAAGTACCGAATCCTATATTAATAAACGACGAAGCTCAGATATTTCTTACGATTTTTTTATAACTAAATACTATACGTAATCGATTTATGTACAACATGATATGAAGTTTGAAAAATATATAATTTTAAGGGTATATTATGTAAGACTTGCTAAGGCTTTAAATTATACTTACTTTACAATTTATCAAAAAGATTAAATAATGCGAATTCTGACATTTACCTATAAACAAATAGAAAGCTAATCTTCGGCCACTCAAGTTTACACTAGTTGAAAAAACACTACGTAATTTATAATAAATTATTTTGTTGTTTTTCAAAAATGAAACATACATAATTCTATAAAAATCTTCTTACCCCATATAAAACAAAAAGAGTTGTACAGCGTGCTCCCAAAAAGAGTTTGTGCTTAAATAATTTTTTTTATCTTCAGGAATTTTTCGACCATGACCGACAATCTCTTTTTGGTACACATTTTAAAGCACCTATATTTTACTACTCTACAATAACTGGTACTTCGAATCTGAAAATAAAATAATCTATTTTTGTATGCAGAGCCATATAAAAAGTGACTTCAGTCGTTTCGATATATATAAATTAACACAATTGCTAAATTGCTTTCGTAAAACCATTTTATAAATTAATTTGACAAGATAATTTTAATCTTCTAGAGTCGTAGAACAAAATGCGGCCTTATATGAGACAGACAGATCGTACTAGACTTTAAATCTTTAAGAAATAAAAATATCAATAAGAAAAGGGTTAAAAAAACAGCAATACTATTTTAAATACATGGTAGCGGACTAATTAAAATGGCAATTTTCAATAAATATCTAGAAAAAATATTTTTTTTCTTGTAAATGCAACTTGTTTGTAAATTTGTATTCGAATGATTATGTAATGAATGAACTATGATTTCAATGACGATTGTTGATAATTATGTACAAGCTCTTAGGTACAATTATATGATATGGAATCGAAAAGATTTTGGACATGCTGTAGTTGAGGTTTTAAGGATAAAATTATTTGTTTTGTGTGTTTCGTGTTTTACAGTATTAAGTAATTTCATACAAATTCAGGTGGATAAAAAAGGACTTTTCATACAAAACAACTGCGGTCACGGACAAGTTTTTATGATATCAGAGAAGAAAATTTTTTGACCCATTCTTCATTGAAATCTCAACTACAGATAAAAGATACATTCCACTATAAACAAAATATTTAAAATGGATTTTTGTACAAAAATATGCGCTGATGCATTCTAAAATGTCTACAATACGAAAGTATTAAATTATTAATACATTAGGTCGTGTTTCGTTTGACATTAACAAACAGCACCTAATGTTATTTAAGTACAGTCGTCGAAAAAAGATTATCACTACGTTGAGTAAATGTTGTTTATTCGACACAATAACTGACATGTTAGAACTTCGATTTAACAGGCAGGAAAGCGGTTGAAAGGTAACATTGTTCGCAGTTGATTTAGGGAAGTACGTATTAGACATATACAAGCACAGAATAACCTAACGTGCTTAACTTGCTTCAACGTTAGTAATAGCTCTTTGAAGTTTGCCGACTTAATAAAAAGAAAATACAACCGAAGCGCTATTAGTAACTTAGATTATATTGCTTAGTCAAAATATATTTAAAGTAAAATTTATTAAAATTATCAATTACCACTCGCCACTCGCTACTTCTCTTTTGTAAAAGGACCTCCATTTAATATTGAGGTAATTTGAGAACGCAGTATAAATCTCTTTACGTGGGCAAAGTTGTTGACAACTGCTTTCCATTAACAGAGTAGGTTGAGCTTAGAAGCAATTTAGTGTCAGGATTTACTACAAGTACAATAAATATTAATTAATATGTACTGCAGAATAAATATTAACACACAGTGAAATTCGTCTGGGCCTCACCGTTTTACCGACATTGGCTTTTCAAAAAATATTAGTTATTTTCTTCGTTTATTTTTCTTTTTCATCCTTTTACTTGACTTTTGAAGTGACAACTTTTTTAGCGGCGCTTGGCACTTTTTTAGGTGAGTAAAAAATGTTAAACTCACGTCAGATGTCGCGTGAGATCTCGCGTCAGATGTTTAAGTTTTGAAGTGAAAACTTCTTTAGCGGCGCGTCAGATCTAACGAAGATTGTCTATATGTAATATAAATTGTCATGTTTGTCTACAATAGCGCAATAAATGAATATTGTATGTACTTTTATACCGATAAATAAAACAATTCGTGCGAAATTATTCCCTAACCATTCCAAAATGTTCGAAAATGCACAACGTTGATGTTTAAGTTTTCACTTCTGCCGGCACTCCCGGAGTGCAACCCGTCCTTTTTTTTTTAAGTCATTGGAATCGGTGGCATATTTGAGTTAGGTACAGGTCCGCTAAGATAGATAAGTATCAGCAAATTGGTATAAATAATTTGACTACAAAATTATATTTCAAGTGGCAATGGTTAGCTTTGAAACTGATTTTTTGTTTTCGTTAACCAGTCTATAATTTAAATATATTTCCTAAATTCCTAAACAAGTTTCTTAATATATCACAGGCTTAAAATATATTCATTAATATGTTAAGGGACGTGCATACTATACGGTACACAAACACTAGCTTTAAGATTAGTGCACACTAAACGCTTTCAAAATGCATGAGTTTAATTATCACTATAGATCGGAAAAAGACTTACTCGTAAATTGAAACTATCAGGGGCTCGTTATACTTAAAAGCTAAAAACGGTATTTCTAGTATAATTGTATGGGTCATTAGCGAAATTTTCTTCTGACCATTATTTATTATTTTAATAATGATGCCATTAAAACACAAACAAAATTACAAAGCTTCGTAAAACGGGCTTCTGATATACAATGTAATGTATAAGATGCATTGAGTTCTTAAACAACCTTCTGTAACCCTTTGTCGAAATGTTTCTTTTTACTTCTCCTTAAAGAAAATCTGTTGATCAAGTCGGAGATTTTGTGATAGGGTCTCATAGTGAAAGTTAATTAAAACGATACTGAATTACCTTCTTGAAGTTACTCACTATTTACCCACCCTGTATAACTTAGTTTTTTTTTTATCGTCAATGGGCTTACTCTTGACCTTGATCTAGTCATGAAGACGAAGAATAGGTCGACGATGGAACGAGCTTGCCCAGAAGAAGCCTATTCACTCGCGACTTGAATAGATTCGGGTTATATGAACTCGGGAACACAGACGAAGGCAGAGAATTCCACTCCTGTCAAAATATCAAAAAGTTGACATGGCGTGTCGAAATATGTTTAAAAATTTGCATTTCAAAAGCGTTTCGCCTGCTCTAATCCTAACAGAACAAATTTAGTTAACTATTTACACAAAATAGGGAGAAATAATGAGGGGAACCCTCCCACAACCGTCGGAGATTTCGAATTACGTCATACACTACAAGCGGCAACAATGTACATTTATGATAAAAAAAAATCGTTTATTTCAACGTTTGCCAACACATTCTGCAGCTGTGTTGTCAGAAAAAACAAGTTTGTAAAACAATATGTTATCCTTTCCGTCAAATATACTCTGGTTTTAGTGTCATGGCTGCAAAATAGATTGGTAAGTGTTGGAATTAATAAAAAAAAAATCTACTTCTTTTGCCTACTGTACGTTCTCACACAAACTTTGCGATTAAGTCGTACAGTCAAGAGCAGGTCAAACTTGACATTCGCAGCCGTGATTTAAGGATTTAAGTACGGCACAAAGTCTAGTGTGTTATACTTGATGTGCACTTGATTGTACAGCGGCGTTTTGTTCCAGTTGTATAGTGAAGTTGCATGAATTAGACCGACAGTAATACAATGAAGAGTTTCGGTGTGCCATTATATAAAATAAAAAACTATTTATTTATACAGAGTTATTTTTGGATCCCTAGCCAAATTTAAGTATGTTGCTCAGAACATGAAACAGAACAACTTTCCCAAAGAAACATGGGTCGAAAAACGATAAGAAATTTTGGTCGTCTCATACAAATTCCACTGTTGCTGGTGCAAGGTTTGTATGGGAGACCCACAAACAAAATTCGTTTTTCGAACCATGTTTCTTTGGGAAAGTTGCTCAGATTTGTAGTCTAAGTAAGATACTAAAATTTGACTAGGGGTCCAAAAATAACCCTGTATATCCATGAATGTAAAATAATACATTTGGTGTTCTTTCTAAGTATTTGGCGTAATCAGAGTCGATTTTGGAGTCAAACTGTCTGTTCAAATGGAACTTCCCAAAACTCTCACGTAAATGCTTTGTTGCAGTCTTCTACAAGAATGTACAGTAGCCATTATATTAATGAAACGCACCACGATACTGTGTTCTAAACGAACTCAACTTAAAACTAAAAGAACTGTCTAAAAATAAAACATCAAAGCAGGGCTGTAGAGAGATATTTATGTAATTAGAATAATAGTCTAGGCAACGAAGCGGATCGTTGTATGAAAACCCCCGCATTAAATCCTCAGTCGATGAAACTTTGCTGGGACAGACCTTCTATAAAAAAAAATCGGTACTTTTAATTTTTCCATACAAAATTTACAAAAAATGTATGAAATTTTTTTTTTGTAATTTTTTTTGGGGATATTTTGAATTTACATTTAATTCATGATTCTTTATCATCCTGTCAAAAAAAATCTGCCTGAGAAATTTATGTGGGGGTCAACTGCTTCGTTGCCTACACTATAAAGTTTATTAGGAAACACGGTGCTCTCTCACAGGCAAATCGAATAAGTTAACTTTCAATATATTCGTGTTGCAAGTTATTTGCACAATGACCGGCTTTAAAAAGAATAACGTTTTAAATTTTGGCATTGTACAGTCAAGCGCAGGTCAAGCTCACTCGCAGACGCTATTGAAATAAGAATTGTAACAAGTCCTTTGCATCAAGCTTGACGAGATTTTCACTGTACGAGCTACTTTTGTAATCAAGCATTATTTTTACACAAGAATTTTATTAATCCAATGCAGCCCATAAATCAATATAAACACAAAAGTACAGAATATTCTTAAATAAAACAGTGTTTTAAACTTTATTAAATGCAATATCAGACCTGCTAAATACAAAAATTATATCCATCCCATAATACTAACAATTTCTCTATACTTTATCCAACAAATAGCTAGTTGCACAAAGCATCCTGAAAGTAAAAGCTCCATCAAAACTATTTCTGACTTTTTCAAAACAGAAAGGGACAGCAGCAGATCAAAATGACCTTTAACTTTAACGATGCTTTACGTAACTAGCGGAAAGAAGCGTAGGTACTTACAACTCGAACCATTCGTAACTTTTTTACAATCCATTTCCAACAACGCGTTTTATCGCTTCTTTTTTATTACATTAAAAAGTCCATAAAAATTTTGAGTGTCAAATCGCCTTCTCACGCTCCTTTTAATATTTTCACTACACTTTTTGTCTTTATAAAAGCTATTTTTGGAGTCACTAAGGGATTCAATTTTGGGCTCGATTACACTTTTATCAAATGCACTGTCTTCTGTTTAATCTTGAAGGTATGGATCTGTATTTTTCAAGATTTCCTTTTCTCTCCAAGGAGGATTATTTGAGTTTTCTGTCAAATCTGTTTTCGTCTGCATTCTATTCTCTATTCAGACTTTTAGGGTAGTACAGCATTCATTTTCAAAGGATCCTTGCTTTTTGTTACTTTTGAATCAGTTTTATATATTTCTGTATGTTTTTTTATATATTTCACGAGAGTATATTGAAGTACTTGAGGCCAGCCGAGACGTATGGCACGGGTATAGCCCCCGCGTAGTAGTTGACAGACTGGAACATGAGATAGGCGATGTTGAGGAGCTATCACACTATCTCGTTGGGATGCGTGTTCTGATTCGAGTCGTTTTGTCTCGAGCATTGCTGAAAATTAAAATATTTGTTAGTTTTCAGTTGTTTTGAAAGCCATTTATTTTAAAAGATGTGTTGCGCTCTATAGAGGAACATCCCAAGAAGCGCTACGATCTATTGGATCATGAATGACGATGATAGGAGGACGCTCTGCTGCTCGTAAACAACCAATTCTGTTGTCTGGTCCCCTCATGAAAATTTTTATAATCTTCTGGTTGAGAAAGTGCAAAAATCTTTTCTGAGATATCTATATACCAAAATATACGATTATTATCCATGTATGTACCCTACGCCGTTTATTCTAGGTATGGTTGAATATGTCACGTTGGAAATAAGACGCAAGTTGTCACTGTTGAAATACTTCTATAGACTTTTGCGTGGCTTTACCTGCAACCCGTACTTACTTGCCCAAATACCATTTCATGTACCTCCACCTGATAAATACAACCTGCGCCCCCGTCAACGGACTCTTTTCGCTATACCCTGTGACCGTACCATTTCTTATACACACACTCCCCTTATGGAAGCACTAAAAATCCTGAATGTCTTGGGGCAATCTGATGTAGATATATTCAGAGATGCAGGGAATGCCTTCTTGGCATCTGCTGGGCGCTACTTAGAGTCGATGTATAATAAGAGCTCTATTATTACAATGCCAAAGAACTGTGCAACCTATTAATAATAAATATATGTTTTCTTACTCTTGTCTAGACTTACATGTTTAGCTTAAGCTGTTAGTGTAAGGTCTATTTTAATAATAAATAAATAAATAAAGTGTCAAATTACCAAGGCAGTGGCCTGAGATCCGATTTTAGGCTTCCAAATCAGCCCACAGCCCGCGACCTCAATTGAACACTTTCTACTTTTATATGGTCGACTCGACCCACCAAGTCCGACACTCATTTCGCGGACTGAGTCGACCACTTCAAACCCCAAAAACGACAACTTAGCCCGCGAGCCAAATCGTCAACTTTCAACTCCTTTAAGGGTAAACTCAGCCTGCAGGCTAAGTCAACCACTTTCTATCATTTTGATTGTCAACCTAGCTTACAACTCCGTCGACCAGGCCATGGGTACAGCCTCGCTACCCACTGCAGTTTTTTTTGTACCGATCTATGATTTTGATGACAGACAGACCTGTTCAGGGAATAGATATTTTAATTAGGTGACAGATTTTTTTTTGCCGTTTTAAATTAATTCTAAATTGAGGTACATACAAACCCATGTATAGCCAGGCTGTGCCCACAGGCGGGGTGGCGTAATTGTAAGCTGGATCATCCGAGGAAATAGTAGACAGTAGTCTTCTTAGCCCGCAGAGGGTTAAAAGTGGTTGATTTTGCCCGCGGGCTAAGTTGTCGCTTAAGGGGTCGGAAGTGGTCGAGTCGGTTTGCGGGCTGAGTGACGATCTTGGTGGGTCCAATCGACCACAAAAAAAATTGATAGTGGTCAACTGAGCTCGCGGGCTGAGTGGCCTGTAGGCTCAGTCGGGGATAGAGAGTTTTTGTTATTGCTACTGGTTTAAAAATGTCACCTTTGAATACTTTGGTCTCTGTGATCTCAATTATAAATAATAGTTTTATTTAATTTAGACTTACATCTTGTTTTCTCTCCCATGTTTTCATAGCGTTTTTATATTTTTCAAACTCGTGGCACCAGTTTGAGTAGATTTTCTGATATTCGTTGCTTTTCTCCGGAGGTGAACATCTGGAAATACATACATAATATCACGCCTTGTTCCTGCCGGGGTAGGCAGAGAGGCCACAGTTCTCCAAAAAAAAAGAAAAAAAATACTCACTAAAATGAGTTCAACAACACCAGGGCCCTGAGACGAGTGGCTTTCTAATATCGCAAACGCTATAGAATGTAATAAAAACGGATTGACATTAGCTGTCACGTCATGCAACATTTCGTTAGCTAATGTCAATCTCATACATACTCATTCTATTCTACTAGCGTTGGCGATTGTAGAAAGCCACTTGGCTCAGGGCCCAGGGTTTGTGAGGTCGGACATTGATCTTACAACCCACACGTTTTTTTTTTCATGATGATTATGAGCTGTCATGTGCCTCACGTATTAACAATGTGGTGCTTTTGACGTGGATACCTATTCTTTCTTTTGGGGGTCATGTCGTGCAAAGTAGATAATATAGGCCCTCTGCTACATCGAGCTTCGAGTGAGGGGAGGGGTGTGAAGGGAGGGTGGTGAGGGGTGGGGGTAGAGGAGGGTTGGAGGGGTGAGGGTGGGGTGATAGAAGGGGAGCGACTGGAGGGGGGTGAGGGATGGGTTTGAAGGGGGATGAGGAGAGGGGGTGATGTGAGAGGCGGTGAGGGGGAGAGGGAGTGAGTGGACGGGGAAGGGAGGGTGAGTGGACGTGTGTAGGAGCTTAACCCGCTCTTAACTGTACCCACCTACTTACACGTACTCACTCACGTGAAACTTATAGCCGTATTAAGGATACAGCCAACGGGGGATGTTTTTTGTGTCTTTTTGAACTCTCACCTGTGGGTATCAACAGTGATGTTGTAGGAGCAGAGTAGCGACCCTCCAAGCCAGCAGTCATATCTTCCAGCGTCGGCTTCGTTCACCGATATTATGAGGAGGCCGTGCTCTGAAGTCTCTATGTATTTTTCTGGTTTGCTGGGAACAAAATAAAACATTTTAGTGTTTAGGTGTTATTTTTTTTTAACTATGTCTGGTATATTTCGTTGATGTTGTTGGTTGTTTCGCATGGGCAAGTCTGAAGTTTCTTGTTGTTTATCACTTATTTGCAGGCAGTATGTGCCTACAGCTTAAATGGGAATTCCGAACGCATTCATTTAAATAGGGTTCATTCATTTATTTCCTCCAAATTATTGCTATAAATATCTCGAATCACTCTATACTAAATCAAATTTAATGACAAAACTAATTTTAAGTTTCAGAAACTACTACTAAAGTAAACCTGACCTGGACCAGATACTTATAAGATAAATATCCACTACAGGACAGGGAACTCCCTCCGAAATTCCAGCTTTTGCTGAAACACTGTGGAGGGGAAGTACCATCCGGCAGTCACCATGGACCACCGTTGTTGGTGACCGCAGAATAAAAGATGATATGATACACAAAAGGATGCTGCTGTGGGCATGGTTCATTATTTAACCCTTAGTCGCCACTTACGACAACCACGGGTAGAGATGGGTTGGTACTATTCTTTGCTGGCACCACACGGGGCATAAATAAAATTCCCTTGAACTCAAAACTTAGCATACCTATATCGATCTATTTCAAACTTAGTAGTTACTTTTCTTAAACCAATTACTTATGATGAACTATCATTATGATGATTATACTATAATAATAATGATGAAATGTGTACGTACATGCCCTGGTTTGGTTTTGGGAATTATATGAGGGTAACAGAAACGACGTAACAAACTTTTATGAATATTAAACTTGGTGTGATTTTAAAGGTGGTTTTGGTGGCGACCAACAATTTTCTTTTCATCACATTTGCTCGCAATGAGTCCCAATGTATACACGTATTGCGGTCGGAAAGTTTTAAAATGCGCCCTAGGGCTTATTTATCTGTCATCTTGACTTTTCGTTGAAATTCTGTGACTGCTGGCTGTCAGAAGACGCTTCGTTCCGAAATGAGACTTTGATGCAAAGAGGTTCTAAGCTAAAGTTAAATTTTAATAATCTTTTGCTTTTAATTTATCTTGTTTTTAGACTGTTCCTAAAACAAGAAAGTAATTTAAAATTAACAATTACTTTTCTTATTTCACAATAGTTTCTATAAAAGTTTAAAATTTTTGCAATTTTGCTTAGGCTGTATGCGTTTTTTTTTACATTTCACAAAGTATAAGTTATGAAATAAAACATGCGTGTGATTAATAGCGCCATAATATTGTATTCCCAGACGTGAACAGTTTCAGTGCAGCATAAATATTATAAAGAATTAAATTTCTGCGTAAATTGCCCACTTGAAAAAATATTCTAAGATTACTTGTTTTTTATATTCCTCGCAAATGTGATGAAAAACATTGTGTGTAGCACGGGCGGAAGTGCAATTTCGACGCTCGGGGCATTAAAGCACTCGCTAGCGCTCGTGCTTTGAATGTCCCCTTTGTCGAAATTGCTTACTTTCCGCCCTAGATACACAATGTACTATTTTATATTAGGTCCTTATGAAATATTGAACATAATTTTAGCATGTTACTCAGACCATGAAATGGAAAAACTATCTCTTAGTAATAAAGGGCGAAATACGAAAAAACATTTTAACTTCCCATGAAGACTGCGTCGCGCGTCGGGTGATAGCGCATTTTATACGGGTAATTAGTTTTTTTTTCTTTTGAACTATGTTTCTTGGGATTGTTTTTTTTTTTCAACTTAATGATCAAGGAGTAATCCAAACTTACCCCGTAAAATGTTTTATTAATTAAAGGTACTGGATACCATCAAAGCTATTATTATTATTTGATTAAGTACTAACGACTGAAACAATTCTGATAATGCACGAAAATAACAGCGCTGTAACAAAGATTTAAGAAAAAATTGTTGTTAAAAGACCTCCTGAATGCTGAAACCGCGGCGGATTCATACAAAGAAACTAAACAACTTTCCCTAAGGAACACAAATCGACATAAAAAAAAGGACGGGTTGCACTCCGGGAGTGCCGGCAGAAGTGAAAATTTAAACATCAACGTTGTGCATTTTTGAATATTTTGGAATGGTCAGGGAATAATTTCGCACGAATTGTTTTATTTATCAGTATAAAAATACATACAATATTTGTTTATTGCGCTATCGTACAAAAACATGACAATTTACATTACATATAGACAATCTTCGTCAGATCTGACGCGCCGCTAAAGAAGTTTTCACTTCAAAGCGAGATCTGACGCGACATCTGACGTGAGTTTAACATTTTTTACCCATCTAAAAAGGTGCCAAGCGCCGCTAAAGAAGCTTTCACTTAAAAAAAACTAATGCATTAAAATTTAATTACTTTCGTATTTAGATCAGGGGAGTCTATATATTCTTTGGGAGAAGTTGTTTAATTTTATGGTCCAAATCCTCAGTGTCTTTTTTTCAAAAGAGATATTTTTATATCTACTACTTTTTAGACCACATTGTACTGCTAGATTTTATCAGCTGGACTAAATCAGTACATCCAATGAAATAATTCCGTGTAATTCCGACTCCCCTTGCATTTTAATTACTCGAAGGAAGTGCGATAACGGCAGATTTGGAGCTGTTTAATTAATGTTGTTGCACGCGTGCCCGTCCAACTGTTCAGCAATTACTCTAAACTTGTTTAAAACTGTTTGTGTTGGCCTTTGTTACATCCTTTTCGTTGTAATAAAGTTTAATTTGATTGTTTCCAGGTCTAAGGATAGAAAAAGTTCGAGCTCGTTCGTTATAAATAAATAAAAATAAAATAAAATGCTTTTATTTCAGGCAATAGGACCCAAATTTTTACATTTAAGCTTAAATTAAAATTACAATTTTTAAAATTTATTTAAAATTTATTTAAAATTATACAATAAATTCAAAAATTCATTCTAAAAAAAATTTATTTAAAAATTAATAATAATGAATAAAATTTCAAATAAATAAATTGTCAAAAAGTTGTCAATAAATGTCAAACATACTTTTTCATATCAATAATTAACAAAAGTCGAGTCTAGATCGAGGTCAAGAGTAAGCCCATTGACGATAAAAAAAAAAAAAAAAAGTCAGTCTTTAATTATAAATTGCCTGTTTGTCATATATGTGGTGCGGGATACAGCAGTTACAGTTTCATTGTTACATTTTATTAGTCTTAAGTGAAAAGCAGCCTTTTGCCTACGCATTACAGCATAGAAGTCATCGACCCTGTTTTGCCATAAACATATCCTGTGTCGTTTAATCCTCATCTAGGACGAGTTATGTATTGTGTGTAGTGATGGGCCGACTATGGGGTTTGCCGATCAGCCGACTAGCCGACTAGTCGGTTTTGATATTGTCGGATAGTCGGCCGAGTAGTCGGCAATGCCGATCATCCTTATTTCGTACTTGATCCCAGATATAGTCTGCAGTTTTTTTGAGCCGATAAATATATTAACAATGAGGTTACAATTTTTACTAGAAGTTTTAAAGATTCCTTGAGCAACGATGATAGTGATGCACAGCTTATGTCATGGCTAAGGACAGAACTTAATAAATATTCAGATCCTGTATTTTTATTTCATACTTTTACTACCGCATAATCGGCGCAGTTTTTACCGATTAGTCGCCGACTAGTAACCGACTATAAAATATGTCGAATTTTTTTAAAAGTTTTACCGACTAGTCGGTGTATAGTCGGCCCATCTCTAATTGTGTGTTATTTATCCATATATGTATTTGTACCAAATACCCATACTACAGGTTTGGCATCACCCAGTGCTAAGATTACCCCTGTAAGTAAGTATGCCATCAAAAACATAACTTGTAAAAAAAAACCAAGTCTCGCAACTCAGTTCTTCTACCGTAAAAAGTTGAGAGATCCATGTAATACCAAGTCCGTTAATTTATTCAGTCCCTACTTAAGAATCCTTCTGTCTTAAGTTATTACGTAATTAGCTAACCTAACAACATCTTATAGTGACCATATCAATATCAAAAATCTTTTATGTTTTTAATAAATAGATTGACTTGGCAATCGCACTAAACAATCTAATTTAATATAATATGTATTATTTGTGAGATACATTGTGTTTCCATGCGATGGCCAAGTCAATCTATTTATAAAAAACATAAAAGATTTTTGATATTGATATGGTCACTATAAGATGTTGTTAGGTTAGCTAATTACGTAATAACTTAAGACAGAAGGATTCTTAAGTAGGGACTGAATAAATTAACGGACTTGGTATTACATGGATCTCTCAACTTTTTACGGTAGAAGAACTGAGTTGCGAGACTTGGTTTTTTTTTACAAGTTATGTTTTTGATGGCATCTCATTTCTTTTTGTAGATAGTCCTATTTTTTTTTCTCTCCGGTACGTTCTACTCCTTAAATACCAACAACCGATTTTCTTAAAACCTAGAGTAGGTTTCGGTAAGCTGTCTTATGCGCTTTTCTTATTTTTGTAGGTAGTCTTCCTCTTTTTCTTTTCCGGTACTACTTCTTGAGCTTCAGCTACAGTTTTCCTCAAAGCCCACATTCTGTCTCTATGGCTATTTCTTAGAGGCTTTGATGTAACAATTGTTGACAAGTCAGGACGGTAAATGCTTCTTAGTCTATTGTATTCACAAATAGAGGATTCCTGCGCTTTAATACTTTTAAAGTCGACGCCCAGACTTGTAACTCTCGAAAGTGCCACATAAGCTTGACCGGATATGAATACTGCAGAACCGATATCCATCAGTGCATTATTTAGACTTAGGCCCTGACTTTTGTGTATTGTTATAGCATAGGCTATACATATGGGAAACTGTTCGCGATGAACATAAGCTCTGATAATAATTTCAAATTTAGTTTTGACCGGACCAAGCTCGTAAACATGTTCTTTATTAAATGTTATATATTTTCTTAATTATTTTTGTATTTTCCGGATCAACCTTTACTCTTTGCACTATACCGATAGAACCATTAACTAAACCAAGACTCACGTCAATATTTCTCCTTAACATGACTTTTGATCCTATTTTTATAATTCACTGATGGATAATCTATGCTATCTACAGCTGTAAGTTTTATTTCAGGATGTGGGAGAGATCTAAGCATTGCAGTATTTAATTGTTGACACATGTTTTTTGTTGGTAATAAGCAAACGGTATCATCAGGAAGTTTCGAGAGGTGTTCAATTATTTCAATTAATCTATTTTCATTTGAATCGGATGTGAGAGTTATTAATCTAGCCGACAGTAGGTGGCGGTCTTTTTGTGTAGTCATACCTAATCTTATTCTATTTAGCATTTCAACAAAGTCAGAATCATTGACCTGTCGCATGTTAATTGTAAGTTCATCGTATATGAACAGTTCAATCCACAGATTCGGCATACTGAGGGAACCTAACAATTTGTTAGTTTCAGCAGTTGATAGTTTTTCAAAAGGTGACTTTTCTCTTACCGGCGGAAGCTGTAAGAGATCCCCGAAACCTACAAGACTACTACTACTAGTATTTAAAACGTACTAATATATTTTAAAATTACCCAAACAATCAGTAAACCAATGAGTAAGCCTTTCAGTCATCAAACTAATATAGCCATTGAAAGTATGAACGAAAATCGCAAAGTTATAGGTAAGATTTCTAGGCACATCCGAACAGCAAGAGGACGCTCGCGCCCAACTCGCGCCTATGAGCGCGGCTGTCACTCGCTCGGTAACATTCACCTCTGCGCGCGCCGTTTTCTTTATTTTAAAATATTTCTCTTTTGTCATTAGTTAGTAATATTTAGACAAGATTTAGACCGAGCGAAGCAAGGAGGTCATTATTCTGAGTATTTAGGGCCGCACTCGTCAAACATCTGTTAAAGTTAATACATATATACATACATAACATCACGCCTCTTTCCCGTCGGGGTAGGCAGAGACCACAGTCACAGTAAATATATAAGCTAAAGCAGTATGGAAACTCGGGCCTTTTTTTTGAAAAAAGAACTATTCTGCGTCGGAGCTTCAGGGTTGTAACCCAGAATTTTTGAAATAAGAATAGTATGATGAACTCAAATATTGGGTGCTTTATCAACTTTGTTTCTTTCAGCATGTTTTTGGACCGTAAAACTAAACAACTTTCCGTAAGAAGTCGAAATACGAAATAACATTCTGCGTCAGCCGATAGCGCGTTTAATATGGGGGGGGGGCATTTTTTTTTCGTCTTTCGACCTAGGTTCCTTTAAGGAAAGTTACACAGAAAATTAAATTTAGCAGACAGTCTTGCATAAAATGTTAAGTCAGAAGGTTAAATCACTTAGTCGCCTTTTATCACATAAGCTTAGATTAAGACACTTAGTCGCCTTTTATCGCATAAGGACAGGGACATACTTATAGGGACCCTATTATGTACCTATTTGTTTGTATTATGGTTTTGGCACCCACGACTTACTTCCTGTAGCGGTGTGCGCATGTGTGAGTGCGCCAGATTTGGACGTTTGTTAGGAGTTTCCATACTGCTTTAGCTTATATATATATTTACTGTGCCACAGTCCTCCACCTGCTACGATCTTAACATACTTCCCTTGCTTCCTGTACTTTCATCAATCCTTTCATACATGCTCGTCGTTTTAGGGTACTTTTAACCTGGCCTTTATTCAGAACGTCCTGAATTTGGTCCTGGTACGTTCGCCTAGGCCTTCCCCTTCCAACGTTTCCATTCACTCTCGCCTGGTAGATCTCTTTCGTCAATCTTCGTTCATTCATCCTCTCCACGTGACCAAACCATCTCAGCATCCCTTTCTCGATTTTGGTCACTACGTCTTCTTTTACGCCACACCGTTCTCTTATCACACTATTTCTAATCCTGTCACTCAATTTAACACCAATCATACTCCTTAGCGCTCTCATTTCCACTGCATTAATTCTACTTTCATGCTTCTTCTGACAAAGTTAAAGTTCTGTTAAAGTTAATCCTTATCAAAATTGTTATCTCTCTCATTCACTATAAATACTGTCAATGTACCAAACAGAAAATTTATTGTAACATCAAGTTTAACAAAGGTATCATCATAACATCCCATGAAACGTCCACTACAGGACAGGGAACTCGATTCAAAATTCCAGCTTTTGCTGAAACAATGTACAGGGGAAGTACCATAGTCACCACGCTTGTTACGGCTGGCACCATGGACCGCGGTTGCTGGTGACCGCAGAATGTAAGATGATATGATAATACGATACACAGAAGAATGCTGCTGCCTATCCTTAGGTTCATTAACCTTTAGTTGTGTCTTACGAAACCCATGGGTAGAGATGGGTTTGTACTATTCTTTGCCTGCACGGGCAAACAACGGATTAACTTGAATTTATTGACATTTTTATACCCATACTAACTGACACAATTTTCGTAAGTTAAATAAAACGAGGTTTGTGTGTATGCCTGCGATATCGCAGTAAAACCCAAAGGTTGCCTGGAAGAAAGTGGCTGCCTTTCCGTGACGGCCGCGGTTATGGTTATAAGTGTTCTTTCTTTCATGGAAATTTAGGATAATTTCTTCTTCTTCTTTCTGTGCCATATCCTAACGGATGTCGGCGACCATCTCTCTATATTTCTCTCTGTCCATTGTGAGTCTTCTTAAATCAACCGCGGCATTCACTCCAGACCACGTCATGAGGTTATCATACCAAGATGTTCTCCTCCTCCCTCTTCCTCTTTTCCCCTCTATTTTCCCTTCTATTATTGTTTGTAGTATGCTATATTTGTGGTTCCTGTAGATATGCCCATAGTATGTGATTTTTCTCTTCTTAAGTGTTGTTACTATTTCTAGATTCTTTTTCATTCTTCTGAGCACCTCCACGTTTGTGATTCTGTCGCGCCATGATATTTTTAACATGCGTCTATATAGCCACATCTCAAAGGCATTCAATTTGTCAATCATTTTCTTATTAAACGTCCAGCCTTCCGCTCCATAGTAAAGGACTGATAGAACATAGCATTGGACCACTCGCCAGCGAAGTTTTAATTTAATATCTTTGTTTTTGAATAATGACTGCATCTTGATAAATGTTCCACGTGCTATTTCAATTCTAATACGTATTTCCTTCTCTGGATCCCATTTTGAGTTTAACATACAGCCCAAATATTTGTATTTATCAACAGTTTCTACTGGACACCCATTTATATGAAGTTGAGTTGTTTCGGCATTATGCTTTGTAACTTTCATAAACTTGGTTTTAGAGATGTTCATTTTCAATCCGTAGGCCTCAACAACTGAATTCAGCTTATCCAGCAGACACTGGAGTTCTTCTATTGAGTTTGCTATCAGTGCTGTGTCATCGGCATATCGCAAATTATTTATGTATTTTCCATTTACTTTAACCCCAATATCTATGTTGTCGAATGCTTCCCTAAATATCATTTCTGAGTATATGTTGAATAGTAATGGTGACAATATACATCCCTGTCTAACCCCTTTTTGAATTTTCATGTCTTTTGATGTAATGTTAGCGTGCGGTCTGATTCCAGTAAAGGTTTTTGATTATTTGCTTGTCTTTTTCATCGATTTCAATTTTGTCTAAGATTTCTAAAAGTTTTGCATGTTGGACATTATCGAACGCCTTTTCGAAGTCAATAAAACATATATAAACGTCTTTTTGATGTTCTAAACAGTTCTGCACTAGTACTTGTATAGCGACTAGAGCTTCTCTTGTTCCAAGACCACTGCGAAATCCGAACTGTGTTTCTCCGATGTAATCATCAATTTTGTTGTAGATGCGCAGATGAATGATTTTAAGAAATATTTTTAACGCATGACTCATAAGACTTATAAGCCTGTGATTGTTACACGTTTTTGCATTTGCTGTTTTTGGCAAGGGAAGAAAGGTGGATTTGAGCCAGTCTTGTGGTATTTGTCCGGTGGTATAAATATTGTTAAATAATTGTAGAACTAAATTTAGGTTGTCATCTTCTAAAAGTTTAAAAATTTCAGCGTAAACTCCATCCGGGCCAACCGCTCTTCCATTTCTCATACTACGAATTGCTCTTGTTAGTTCTGATTTTAGGATCGGTGGTCCCTCTAGTGAACTATCCTTTTCCTCTGATAATTTCGGTCTTGCATCATTAAAGAGTTCTGCTATATATCGTTCCCATACTTCACACTGCTCAGCTTTATCAATAATTACTTCGTTTCTGCCATTAACTAATATTCCTGTTATAGGTTTCCTATTGGTTTTGGTGAATTCTTTTATCTTTTTGTGTAAATTAAAAGTGTCATGCCTCTTTTGTAAGTTTTCTATTTCAACACATTTGTTTTCAATAGTTTTGTCTCTTTCTTTCCTTATTTCCGTTCTTATTTCATTATCTATTTCCTTGTATCTATTTTTATCTATATTCTTAACCTCTCTTCGCTTCTCCATGAGTACTAGTATGTCGTCGGTAATCCATTCGTGTTCAGTTTTCTTTTTGTATTGTCCCAAGCATTTTTCTGCGGTTTTTACCATGGTGGTTTTCAATGTAGCCCAGGTCGGTTCAATTTCATTGGTTTTGTCTGTAACATTGCTAACTAAAGTAATTTCTGCAAGGTCGTTGTTTAAGACTGCTGTTGTTCTAATTCGATATTGTTTATCCTTTAACTTGTCTATGTCTATTTTCTGTATTTTTGGATTAACTTTCTTCAATATTTTAGGTTTGACGTTAAGTTTAGCGACTAACGGAACATGATCAGAGCCAATGTCTGCTCCTGGGAAGGTCTTTACATTAACAATCGAATTCCTGAAACGTGACTGAATCATTATAAAGTCAATCTGATTCCTGACGACATGACCTATTTTGTCTAATGGTGACACCCATGTGTACAGCCTGCGAGGGTGGTGCTCATACCAGGTGTTGGTTATCACAAGATCTTTCTCAATACAAAATTCCAAAAGTCTCTCTCCTCTCTCATTTCTTTCCCCCAACCCATGGTTACCAACTGTTTTCCCGACACTTCCCTCACCAATTTTTGCATTCATGTCGCCTATCACCATTGTGATTTCTTGAGACTTGATACTGTTCATGATGTTGTCAAGCTGCTTATAAAAATCTTCTATTTCTTCGTCTGTACCATTACACGTTGGGGCGTATGCCTGTATAATGTTGAGTTTAAAAGGTTTACAATTTAATTGCAGAAGCATGCAGCGTTCTGACATTGGGACAAAGTTGGTGACGTATTTACAGAACTCTTTTTTGACGAGTATCCCTACTCCGTGATGATGTCCTTTCTCGGTTGATGGTTTGCCCGAATAATAGAGTGTAGCGTCGTCTTTGGTTACTTTACCATTATCAGCCAATTTTATTTCGCTGACACCTAGAATGTCCAGATCTAGTCTCTTCATTTCAAGAATGGTATTTTCAAGTTTTCCTGGTTTTTTCATACCTCGAACATTCCATGTAGCTAATTTCAAGTATTGACTCCTTTTCTTCTTGTTTATCCTCATGTTCGCATCTTCTTCCCCGGTAACACATTTTTCATCAGAGGGCCCGGAAAACCCTTGACGCCGGTTGCTAGTCGGTTTGCCTGGCTTCACGTATTTATTGTTGTTTGTATATTTCATAATTTGTAATTCAGAGAGATGGTATTCTTAGGGCTTCATACAGTGCAGTGGCGCCCCCAGTCCTTCCGCACGAGTTGTTCCTTTTTGAGGTTATTTAGACCTCAAGGCTGTTCAGGCCTCTCCGGCTAGAGGTCTAGCCGGGGGAATGGTTATACCGCCATTGACTCGGTCGCCAGAGCCCCGTCTGTTGTCTAGCAGGGAGCACCACGGAGACCAGTTGGTCGCCGTCGCCATCCAGCGCGTGCAGGTGGGGTTGACATTTGGGCCGGATAAGATGTAATGTTCCGTTCTCCCCTTACTCCCAAAGGATAGGATAATTTAGTCTACTTAATAGGTACATTGCGGGATTTTGGTACAACTTCATAAGACATGTCCCATTCTTGCTTTTTCATTCCGTTGACCATTTAACAAGTTACTTTTGAACATAATTATATCTAGGTACCTATCTACACCTATAATTCCATTATATTATACATATGACCGACGATCTGGTCAAGGTCGCGGGAAGCCGCTGGATGCGAGCAGCGCAGGACCGGTCGTCATGGAGTTCTTTAGGGGAGGCCTATGTCCAGCAGTGGACGTCTTTCGGCTGATATGATGATGATGATACATATTCACGTACACTGCTTTATTTACTGCAAATGTAACTTTGTTATCCTATATATTTATAAGGGAATACAAAGTTATTTATGTAGTTGGTGAAACTAGAAAACTGGACGAAAATTTAAAAATATTATAGTTTTTCCTTGATTTATACCAGTAAACAATAGCCCTATTCTAAATTTGAAGCTTCTATGTCTGCTAGAAGTGCCTTAGAGTTTTGATGATCGGTCAGTCAGTCAGTGACAAAATTAAAAAACTTTGGGTAGTTATAACTCTTAAACCACGGGTACAAATTGCATGAAATTTGAAATATACCGTGTTTATACAATGCCTGCTTGGTTACTGAAAATTCAGGCTTCTAGTTTTATCCATAACGAAGTTATAGGGGGGTCGAAAATGGCCTGAACTGCTTCGAGAAAAGGATGGTACTGCCGTGCCGCTTTTTTTTTTCTCGACTTGGTGGGGGCACTGCCGTGCCCCCTAATAAGTATACATCATACATATGGTGCTGGCCTATTGTAGTAGTATCAGACTTCGTTGTTGGGCTATCTTAGGTTTCAACTGTAAGCCTTTTTCTGTTTGCTTAAAAATTGAATTTGGTCACGAAAATCCTCGAACATTTGTTTCTTGTACGTGTATGTTCGTTATTTTGTTTTCCAATTTAATTTTGTTTTGGAACGACAAGATATTTTGTTCTTTAATTAAATTACCAAGACAGCGGCGTGGGTAGTACCACATTAAAAGTTGCCACCATTATTACACGGAAGATGTAAATATACTTACTTGAAAGTGATCGGATGGCGTCCCTTGTCCCTAGAGTAATGAAACCACGTGACTGCTCTAGGATGCAGTACTTCTGGCATCTTGACGAAGCTGCCGAGGTGCAGACTTTGGCCCCAGGTCGCGGCGACTGTCTTCCGCGCGATCGAGGAGTCGCAGATATCTGCTGTCTCGTTCGCTACATCTTGGATGAGGCTGCGTGAAAGAGAAAGGTGATGTCAAACAAGTTTTGAGTAATACGCCAAAATAGAGCTTAACATTTTTTTTCGCAGATAAATAACTACACTGATATAACGTTTGCTCTACCTACGACTCTATGCACTTCGCAAAAAAAAAATATGATGATTATGATTATTTTGTATGGAGTCTTCTTCTTCTTCTTTCTCCTGCCTTTTATCCCAATTTATTTGGGGTCAGCCCTCCTAGTATTTCTGCGCCACACCGTGCGGTTGCGGGTAGTCTCTTCGCTAGTGTTTGTGCTTATCAGGTCATTTTTTATAGTTTGTATGGAGTGTCAAATATTTTTTTTGCGAGTTCCCAAAAGTCGGAGAACAAAATGTTGTTGGACCAATTTTTAAAGCCCTATATTTAAAAATAGAAGCTGTGAAAACACTAGTTGTATTTCCACTAAAGATCACCAATAGGATTACTAGTCAGAAGTAAGAACAAATTCTCATTCTTCTCGTCTGTCCCTTACCGCACAAGGTTGTAACCCTACCTTTGCGTTGTCAAAAAATCCAGAAATGAAAGAATGCAGAAATTAGTCTTCGAATTCAGCTAGGTGTGATCGTGGGTTTACGTGTATAACGCTTACCAACACATTTAATTTTGTAGCGATGACATTAAAAGCAGAGTATATTTGACGAAAAGAATAAGATTGTTTTACAAACTCGTTTTTTCAAACAGCTTTAGCCGATTGGAATATTTGGAATAAAAGAAAAAAGTGGATCATAGGTCGGTAGGTTCAGTCAAGAGAACGTGAAGCTCACCCATTTCACCCTCCCCCTTTAGCACCTCTCCCCTCCCCTCCCCCCTTCTCACCCTCGATGCTCAATGTAGTACCAATTATAGCCGTCAGAGGGCCTATATCCACACTGCACGAAATTACCCCCCAAACGAAAGCATACACGTCAAAATAACACAAAACTATCATCTGAGGCCCTTGTGTTTCTTCTTCTCTTCGAGTCTACCGCAAAAAGTGACTACAAAATCTTAGCCCAAAATGTGACCACATCAATAGCCTTTTGGTTGCCTGAAAAAAGGTCTCACTGAATGCAGGAAACTGGAGAAGTAGGGCACGACAGCAAGTGTGACTGTGCTAAGAATAGCCATAAACGAATCAAATATAAAATACAACACCTTCTTAACTTTTCAATACATCCTTCAAACTTTTGAATACATTAAAATCAAAATGAACGTGTCAAGAGCACATGTTATTTCTCGTTAAACTTCCACACGCGATATTTCAATAGGTACTTTACTTGTTGTAAAGTAACGGAGATTTCGTGACGTAAGAATTTAGGTCACAGCCAACTTTGAAAAATTGAATTCTAGCTTATTTTGTTCTTATAATTTTTTTAAATATTACTCGATACAAAAAATGAAGACAAGGATGAAGGTAACCAATTTTTTTTACATCTTCAGGATATTTTTTTTGTTTTTCGGAACCGGTCTGCGATGGTATTCGGTACAGAGATCAGGTATACATCCGATCACACGAATACAGATTTTTCTCTCTTTTAAAAACTTTCGTCAGCGAAACAGTTTATGTTGATCTGAGCCGTCAGCATACATTGAGTGCTTAGTATGAAAGTTTGAAAGCGACATGCAGTGCATGCCGAAAGACGCAACCTTGCCACGTGAGTGCTTGATGCAGCGGGCGCTATGCCGCGGGTTTACTGGGTCAAAATTAAAATAAAATTCTGTTTCTATCTAATAAAGAATCATTTAAAATTGATGAAAACCAAGCAATTTTGCATTTCATATGTAGTTTAGAATTTAAAATAATTGATGTAGTGATAAAAACTTTAAAACGATGGCAAAAAACAATGACGTAACCGTTCATACACTTCATACAAAATCTACGGTAGTTTTCTGTTTTCACGTTCAATAAACAGTAACTCAATTGACTAGGTTGTAAATTCGCGGTAGACGATGGAATAAATAATAACTTTAAATACCCCAACTCCTACTCAAACAAAAAGCGTTGCCGTGTGAAGCCGATCATAGGATAGTATTGACAAATTCCTCTAAAGTCTGAGATTGTTCTCAAGGTGGTGGTGATGGCCTAAAGCAAGAAAAAGAGGTTGTTGAGAGCTAATATGACCCTTAGTTAGGATGCCACTGAGACCACAAACCTATCGAAAATAAAGCAATATATAATAGTTATATTACTCACCCAGGCATGTATTCTCTACAGACGCCAGCGTCGCGGTCCCAGCCGCAGTAGGGGTCGCGAGCGCACCTCACGCATGCGTCGTAGCGTCGCGCGCACAGAGCTAAGCGCAGTTGCAGCACGCGACGGTCTGACGCTGCGTATAAAGAGCCGTGGACTCGGGAGATTGCCATTGCCTAGGAAAATAAAGAAATACAAACATATTACACATAAAAAACAATAAGGACAAAATAATATATATTTCGTTAACGTAACCAAAAGAAGCCTGTGTTTGGAAACACCGTATTTTAATTTACAGTTTTTAAAATTTAGAGAAAAACAGCTCATAACTGCTCTTATGTTCTCTCCTTTGAATAATACATGCAGTACTTAATTAAACCACGTCAAAGCAAAGTTCTTGAAATCAAAGTGATTAATAGTTATTGAAATTTGGTATTAGTTGACTCTTGAAAATAACTCGTAGCGCAATGATACGCCTCGTAGCGCTCTGCTACGCTTCGTAGCTTTTTAATATTGTGGTGTCTACGAATTCATACTACAAATCAGTAATAGTTATGATTATTTTTAAACACCGAAAAAAATTAAATCATAACTCAACACTCGTTAAATACTAGAACAATCAGTCACATCAATAAAAATACTTGTACATACTATGGGGTAACTATTACGTAAAAAAGTTGAAATGATTATCTCTTTTGTATTTTATTTTAAATAGGTATCAATTGATCATCCACTTAAGTATCATCGATCCTTGGCCTAAAGCACAATACATTATGTTCCTAAAATTTGTATCAAGCGGAAAACATGTAAATCTGCCCGTGAAATCGAACAACTTTGGCCAAAGAATATGAAATAAGAAAAATCAAAATTATTAGTTGTTATCGGAGGTCAATATATTTTTTCTCGCGTTTCAGTTTTATGAGCAGATTAACATGTTTTCCACTTGCTACATATTCTGGGTCAACTTGTACAAGCTGATTAGTCCTTCGGCCGCCTACGAAACCAGTTTCGTACAACGCATTTTTTTTAATTATTATATTTTAAATATTTTATCATCATCATACCATCCCATAAAATGTCCAATGCAAGACCAAATTCCAGCCAAAATCGCAAGGCAAATTTTGAAGGGGAAGTACCATAGTCACCAAGCTTGTTGGCCTTGCGGCCGGCACCATGGTCCGCAGTATGTAAGATGGAACGATACGCAGTAGGATGCTGCTCCGTTCTCCGATTCATATGATAGTCCTCTTATGACACCAACGGGTTGAGATGGGTTGGTACAATTCTTTGCCGGCCTTATTTGCTTACTTTCGCTGGCTCATGAACCAAAAGAGGATCTTGGACTCCGACACCAGAAGCCGCCAGTCGTCCCTTTTTAGCATTTCATCACGCTAATCGGGTCTTTGGAGGACGTTTAGTTCCTTCTGCGCTTTGTCACTCCAGCGGTACCTGTCCGGTTTTTCCTGTCGGTCGTCCCAGGTACGCTCTTTTGACTGCACGATCTTCCTCCATCCTATCTTTTCATCAGCCCGACTTCCCTGGCCCGGCCACGTTGATAGGATACATTGTTTCTTATAAATAATGTAATTACCTGTATGGGTTCTCCTGGGGTGACGTCGAATATGTCCAGCAGAGCGGATTGGCTATCCCCGTTGCGGGTCCATTGCACAATCTTGTGGATTTTACCCTCGTCTGCAACAAACGATCCTATTTAGTTAATATGTTTTTTCCTGGCTGAATCAATTGGTTTTTCTTATATGACAATGACAAAGATATTCCAGCGAAACACAAGAAACGCATTGTATAAAGACTTCAAGAATATTTCAAGAGTCATTTGTGAAATTGAAAGTAATTTGTGATTTTTTTCTGTAAAACATTTGCCATTATTTTCACATAGACTTAGTAAACAAGATCTGAAAATAGCTTTTATATAATAATTAAGTTATTTTAGTTATTTCTAAGTCAGCACAGTGTTGTAAGAAATAAGAATTAGCTTTTGACCTTTTAGATAATTCTAGAGATGTTAATTAAGAACAAAATCAACACCCAGCCTTTGATTTCCGCATTTCTCGGAACTTTTAGAAGTAACAAAAGCGAGGATTTCTGAAAATTTAATAAACGGATCCGACATTTCCTTCTATATTATTAATTTCGTCTATTTTGGACGAAATATAGCTAATGAAATGAGTTCTAAGAGCATTGAGTTTGATCTAAACTTGGTAATTTGAAATTCTGGAAAAAAAAGCTCAGTTTGAATATTATGAGCTTAGTTTGATTATTATACGTAAACCGCTCATGATATCCTTTCGTAGTTTTACGGTAGCTTGCATAATGCATAGAAAAAATAAATCCGGCTAAGTGCGAGTCGGACTCGCCGTACCACTAAGGCAAAAATACCGTCTTTGTGCGCAGTCACGCAAAAGTGTATTACAAAATGCGACACGCACTTGACCAGTTTTTATTATTTGTTGTTATTTTATAGCTTACTAGCTGTTGCCCGCGACTCCGTCTGCGTGGGGTTCAGAAAAAGTAGCTAATGACTTTTCCCATGGTTCAAACTATCTTCGTACCAAGTTTTTATCACAATCGGTTTATCGGATGAGTCATTAAAGCGTAACAGACAGACAGACAGACAGTGCAGTTCTCGCCTTTATATTATTAGGTATACAGAGTACCGATAATACGGATTTTTGTAAATTAAACACCTTTTGTTTATGTGTGGACTGTTTGGTCGCCCACTATCCTCGTAAGTGTAAAATCATAGTCGAATTCCACGCGGAGTAACTATGATACGGGTTTCGTTATTTCTTATACAAAACAAAGCCTAACCATACTAAATCTGAGGCTCAGTCACTTTAGCTTCTGTGGCTACTGAAAAAAGAGCGGTACAAAGTCCAACGTGTCTAGCTTTACATGCTTTTAACTCTGTTGGACTTCACTTCCGTACAATCTTTGTAACTTATCTCTCCCCTTAAAAGACAATTCCTCAAAAACAATGATTCACTTCTCTTTTTATTTTTGAGGTATTTCGTTTATAAGTACCTACTTCCTAAGTTTTCAAAACTTTAGAACTTTCATAAAATTTTTTACATTTGTTGCACCGCCATGCCGAAACAGGATTTTTTTATTATTATTATTTTACAATAAAACTAAATCTAGATTTTACAAATCTTTAGCTGTACCCATGAATTTTATACAAATAACTGGACCGGATCAAACGGAATTTTCAACAACGTATTTGGCTGTCTTCCGTACAAAATTATAAGCTTTGTTTGATTTCAGCTCGGTTTCACAGCTTGAAACTTTGAACTCGCCTATCATCTGTTTGAATTAACCGATGGTAATAAAAAAAAGTTCAAATATTGCACGAAAGCAACCCAGATACGCTATTGAAAACGCCGTTTAAGCCGTTCAAGTAGTTTGTGCGGCCGCTTAAAATTTCGCGAACCTTCTGTCTGAGTGAACCGTTTGCAATGAAGCAGAAAGAAGCCCGACGCGTCATTGAAAACGTCGTTTGAATCAGTTCAGTAGGTGAGTTCTTGGTTCTGCAGCTTGAAACTTTGCGTATCTTCTGTCAGAGTAACCCTACATATCGCAATGAAACTAAGCTTATTTATTGCACAGGAGTAAGCCAAACGCGTTATTGAAAGCCACGTTTGAATCTGCTCAAAAGTTTTTGAATTATTCGCGCCTTCGCTTGAAACTTTGCGTAACTTCTATCAGAGTGAACCGTTTTCAACTAACCTAAGCTTATATGTTGCACGGAAGTACCTAATCCAAGCACGTCATGGAAATGCCAGTTGGAGTCGGTACAGTAGTTTGTTCGCAATTAGCGCCGCCTATTGGAACTTCGGGCATTTTCTGTTTGAGTGAAGCGTTTTCAATGAAAGTAAGCTAATACATGGCAAAGGATTAAGCTAAACACGTTATTGAAAACCCCGTTTAAATCCGTTTAGTAGTTTGTGAGTCGCCGCTTGAAACTTAGTGTATTTTATGTCTGAGTGAACCGTTTGCAATGAAACTAAGCATACATGTTGCATGGAGTAGCCAAATACGTTACTGAAAACCTCGTTTTAATCGGTTCAGTTGTTTGTGAGATATTTGCGCCTCCGCTGGAAATTTCGCGCACCTGTCTGAGTGAGCCGTTTTCAATGAAAGTAATCTAATTTGTTGTAAATAAGTAAGCTTGAAAGTTAATTGAAAACCCTGTTTGAATCCGTTCAGTAGTTTGTGAGTTATTTGCGCCGCCGCATGAAACTTAGCGTACCTTCTGTCTGAGTGAACCGTTTGCAATGAAACTAAACTTTTATGTTGCACAAAAGTAAGCCAAACTCGTAATTAAAAACTCAATTTAAATCGGTTAGTGAGTTATTGTCGTACAGGCAATTTTATACTTTACATTGTTGTAGCTTCTGATTGAGAGAACCGATTTGAATGAAACATAGCCTATATGTTGCTCAGACCTAAGCTTAATCTATCTGCGAAAACCGCGAGAAAATCCGTTCAGTAGTTTCGGAGTTTATCGAAAACATACAGACAGACAGACAGACAGACAAAAAGTTCAGAAAACATATTTTTGAGTTTTATTAGTCGTTTCTTATCGCTCACACAATTTTTTTTATAAATTTATCAAAAGTACAGACACGCGGTTTCTACTCTTTTATTATATGTATAGATGCACTATAAACAAACCAATTTTTACGGTTCTAAGTGTTCCCATTTTCACGATAGAGCTAGAACAAAAATCCAGTAAAAATCGTACACGTTTGTGGTAGGGGAGCCCCTTACCTTTTTTTTTTACTTTAAAATTTGTTGTTAAAGCGGAACAAAAATACATAACTTGTTAAAATTTCGACTGTTTACCTATTACGGTACATGAGATACAGCCTACTGACAGACACGCAGACAAAGCGACATCGAAGGCATATTAATAGGGTCCCATTTTTCACCCCTTGGGTACAGAACCCTACACTGCTTCATGACGATACGCAATCCTTGGACATAGATTCCTTTGTTTCTATGCAGGATACTCGCAACCTTAAAATGGTAAAAACTTGCGTATGACGTGCGGTTTACGTAGATAGTAGGAATAAATGTCATAATAAACAGTATGACATCTAAACTTACGCAACATCCTCTAAAAGATACAAAAAATATTGGCAGACATCCACACCCCTGCAGTTTTGAAGAATTAAGTTAAAACCATTTTGAAATTTGACAATGTAACGTACACCTGGCAAACTATGACTGTCCGATTAAACACAATGTGTAGACCTCAGAAAAATAGTCTGCCACCATAATAGATCTGCGTTGTAAAGTTACAACGATTTAAAATGCAAAAAACCACTACTTCGTCCCGTGATAATGCAGAGCCCTGCATGTCTGCCTCTTCGATTTTCTACATGTTTAGAAGTATTTTAAACAGCAGCCACAAAGGCAGACCAAAAACCCAATTAAGTATCTTATTTTTACTTTTTTTGCTTGAACTCAAAAACGCAGCGACGCACAGAAAAACTTTAAATGATCAAATCGATTCGCATTGAGCTGATCTGCTAGCATCCCTAATAATACGAATCATGAGCAAATCATATACCCAAATGGCAGCCAGCACCCTAACTATAGAGACAAGCGGCTTTCTACTACGGACAACGCTATTAGAATAGAATCGAATCAAAATGTATGGGACTGACGAAATGTTGCGTAACAGCTTAATAGCTAATGTCAATCCCTTATTCTATAGCGTTTACGACAGTAGAAAGACACTTTTCTCAGGGCCCACAACGGACATTTTTCGCCTCCACGGTACTCTGTCTCACCTGAATGAATGAGTCATTAATGAGTTTTATATCGGTGTAAAATCGTTACCCCAGACATAATGAGTAGTTTTTGGCAAGTACCTATATAGGTAAAAAAAATATGTAATTGTTTAATTGTATTGTATTTACCCACCTGCGCGATTCTCGTGGTGTGGAAACGATTCCAGCTGTGGTACCTGTGTGTGGTACTGAATAGCTCATGAATCAGTCAATTTAAAATTTTGACAGGTTTCGCGCTCGGTCTAATGTCACTACATACGAGTACACTACACTTCCGGGGTATGTTTACGCTAAGTGGTTTCTCTAGATACGATCACATAATGGAGATAAGACAAGCCAGACCCTATTCTTATTTTCACTTTGTGAGCGAGGATGAATTGGGCGGTCCTAAAGTTTTCGCGTTTTCGCGGGAATCTTATCCGAGTGTAAATCTGTAGTCTCAGTCTTACATGGGATTCAAACCACACTCACGCTGACAAGGCTCGCGAGAAGACGTGCGAAGACAGATCAGGTATTCACATGCCCGAGAAGGACGGGCGAGAAACTATCCACGTTTAAACACTTATGATTACGGTATTCTAGGTAACTTCTTACTCGTAAAAGTGAAAGAATTAGAATCGCCCGTCAAAGTATAGCTTCGGCGTGAAGATGATTGACTTTGAGAGCAGAGGAGAATTCATCCACATTTCTCGGCCACTCTAGTCTTTTCGCCCGAGGATGTGGATGGTCCCTTAGTTTGACGTCCGTAATCGCTATAGCGTTTAACAGAACCGTGCTATTTAATGCTTTCTCTAATATATTAAATAATATCTCTATATTATTACTAAAATGTTTCTGTATCGACGCATGTTATACAAGAGACGTTTATTTCCACAAAAGATTTCTAATAATGGACAACAAACGCTTTATGAAGGTTCCATTAACTGAACCAAGTTTACTGTAAGTTTATAATGAGAACTGTTGTAATATCAAATTAATTGAGAGTCAATGGAGCGAACCAATCACATATATCTACAATTGTTTAACTTATTGATAAATTACAAGCCCTTGTCACACCGGTGTGCCAATTAATTTGGTTCAAGACGCGATCGAGTTGATGTTTAACTTGGCAGTTTGTGATTGGAGTGACAGGTCCTCTAATTGGAGAATAGAAGGAATTCCTTCGCGGCAATAACGCGGGGGCAAGTTTACATCGGGTACATAGGCATGTAATGTATTTTTGGGTGTACATAGGTGTACATTTGATATGTGTTAGGTACGACAATTTTTTATTTCATAAAAGATCTCGTAAGCCATTGATTTAACACATCATATGGGCTGAAAGAAATTGTACGACGCAGATTTTTTGGTATTTTATTAATTTAAAAGCAAAATATGAGCTATGAAAGACCTGTGTTAACTGCGATATTTTTTTTTTCTTCGGGATAGTTGCTTGTTTTCATGAGTAGAATCACTGGGCATTGGGAGCGAAAACAAGGAAAATAAAAAACCGGTCAAGTGCGAGTCGGACTCGCGTGCCGAGGGTTCCAATATACTTTTTGTATTTTTGGAAGCAACAAAGTCCATTTTTTGGACCGCAAAACTAAATTAGTTTGCAAAGGCTATTTGCAGATTTCTAAAAAAACTGTGCAACTAAGAAAAATCGTTTTATTTTTGCTGTAATGTTTACATAAATTTCTGTCAACTGTAATTAATTCAGGTTTTTCCACAGAAAAATAAGGGTACTTAGAAGGAGGATTAAAGAAATAATTCGTCACAAGGTAGCGAAGGCGTCGTTCTATGGATTTGACGGGTTATTTTGAATATTTCCTAGTGATCACTGATAGTTTGACATAAAATATTGGGACATGTTGGCAGATGTCATCCCATAGTAAAATAAATTAGCAAGGTATCTATTCCGAGCGAAGCAAGGAGGTCCGAAATCTTTGGGTTTTTCCTTTCACAAACTTCGGAGATAAGGGGGGGAATGCTATTTTTTTTTTGACATTCCTCATCATACTCGTAACTTGAAAACTAAGAGACGTAAAAAAATACAAAAATATATTTTAGAATGTACAAGTAAAGTCCTTTCATATGATACCCCACTCGACCTAGTAGCAACAATTTGAAATTTTCATCATTTTCATCTGTGATATGCGGTCACCAAAAATCGCGGTTCATGATGCCAGCTGCAACGCCAACAAGCGTGGTGACTATGACTATAGCACTTTCCCTCAAAGTTGTTTTTTGCTGGAATTCTGGAGGGAGTTGTCTCCTGCAGTGGTCGTTTCATGGGATTTTAATGCCGATGATGATGATGCTCAGTTTGTTGGAAAACCGCTTGCCGATAAAATCGTAGCGGAAAGGTCGTCGCCCTCCTTGTAACATACTTTTAACCTAGTAACGTTTTCATTCAGAAGGAACCCATTGTCGCCTTGAGTCGAACGAGTATTGAATGTGCCCGAAAAAGATTTCCAAGAAATCTCCTATATGGCAATTGTTTCCGTGGGTTTTTCAACGTCACGTCCTCAACAGTCTTCGCAAACAATCGGTACGCAATCGGATTGGTGGACGTGATCGTACGTCCGACCTTTGTGGACGTAGGTAGTGGCACAGATCTTGGTGCGAATATTGGATAATTTGTATGATTTTTTGGTCTTCGTGGAGATCTTTAGCTAGCGTTTTCCAAGCAGTGAAAGTATTTCAGGCATAATATATTGTTGATAGTAAAATACATGTAAGGTGCATGAGCGCTGTCAGCCATCATAAAATAACATGATTCATCTGTGACAAAGTGAAAATATTCTTAAGCCGCATGTCATCCGTCACCTGCATCTACTTCGAAGAATACTTGGCGTAATACGTTGTTTGGGTCACATCTTCGTAAACCGTCATTTGAGATTATTTACATGCATATCATCACGCCTCTTTCCCGTAGGGGTAAACAGAGACCACAGCCCTCCAACTGCTACGATCTTGACATACTGCCCTCGCTTCCTCTACATTATAGTTTCAGACAACAGCGAGATAAAGGTTCCTGGTTCACTTATCAGTAAATGATGAATTTATGTACAAGTTTCTCAGGTTAACTTCAACTATGTTATTATTTTTTATATGTTTTCCAGCTGTTATCAATAAAACCTTCGAAATCTTAAAGATAAGACCATGTCTAGTGCAATGAATTTCAAGCATTTAACATAGCATTGCATTTTACACTTTTGAATTTTACAACATTGCAATTGACTGTTCGACCAAATCCGAAAATCAGGATACCAATAACTTTCCACATTTTAACAAAAATAAAAATCATAATTCTTCTAAATCAGTTCACCCTACAATAAGGTCGGCTCTCCTTGCAATCAGGTTGGATCAGAGCCGTATTAATATTCGCGGCACGAATCTTAATAGCTAATTGGATTAGAAGCGTGTACCGAAATTACCTAACCCGGTTACATACAATAGTGAGTGTACGTATCGCTCCAAGACGCAGGACAGGGAAGCATTTAGTACGTGGGCCACGATTTGGTCCCAACATTCCTTTATTTATTAAGCTGTTTATTGTACACAAGAAAATAAAAAAGCATAATAAATAATAAGAAAGACGACATAAAAGGTAGGTCCTGCTTATAATGTCAGCACCAGTGAATGTAAACGGTCCTCTCAGGGGCCACTTCGCCTTCCTTGGCCTGCTGGACCCTTTGTGTTAATGTAAATATTGTAATTTTAAATCGAAAATAAATGAATTTGTATTTGAAATTATATTTTTAAGTGATTATGCACTCATAAGAATCGAATTCAAACCCGCCACACGACATTCGAGTCAACAGGAAGTTCGCAAAATTCTGCAAATTGTAGTTACAGTACCTACTATTGAAACAATTTAATTAATTGATAAAGTTTTAAGTCTTTCTTAAACAATATATTAAAAATACGAGACTTGTAATGTAAAAAATCACAAAATCTGAAATACAACATGTAAGCTATTTTTAAACAATATACGCCCCTTGCAACTAGAAACACTGAGTCCGTCCCTGTATAAATAGCTGGCGTAGCAATGTTATGGTGTTCGTTAAGTTATAGTTGTTGCTTAGCTATAAATCAGTAATTATATTATGACTATTGTTCTAATGAATATAACAATTGTTTATAAGTCTGGGTTGTGTACAAAGATTTGGGGTGAAGGTTGTTTCATTCAATTATCCTAACGATTTCGAGTAAATGTCTGCGAATACGATTTCTCTATGTTATCGCTATAACGTGATTCAAAAATCTGCTAGTACAGCGCCGTAGCAGAACTGTTTGTCCGTATTTCGAGCGAATCTCGCTGAATAGTTACCTTTCATAATAATAAGATTGGCCAAAAAAGCATGTAGTTTTGGACTGTATTACTAAGACAGCGGGCTTCCAGCTTTAAATAAATACTTCTATTATTATTTTATTATTATTATTTAAAAAGTCCACTTCTTCTTCTTCTTAGCGTGTCGATCAATAAAAAAAAAAAAAAATTGTAGCCCAGAACGTTGCCACATTTTGCTGTGTCATTTGTGGCTTTAAAAGGGTCATCACGCGTACATGTGTCGGGACATGCGGGACAGGAGGTTAGGTGTTCCATTGTTTGTGGGGAGGTACCACACTCACATTTGTTATCGAAGCTGTCGGTAAAACCCCACCTACACATGCTGTCTTTGCACCGACCGACCTGTGTCCGTAGTCTGTTTAAATACTTGCATATTGGTCTGGGCAGGTCATGTCCAGGGAGGAGCTTTCTGCTGGCTGAATAAACTCAGCGAGTGAGTGCTCCTCTTTCCACAACCGACACCTCTCTGTGGATGGGTCGCCGACAAGTGGCTTTGAGTATTTAAAAAAGCTGTTACAGTTTTTCAACCTCTGCTTTACTTGGTGGTAGTTGTGCATGGGGTGCCTATCGTCGCCTTCTAATTTGGCTCGCTCAATGGAATCTGCTACTTGGCGCCGTACAGCTGGTGGCGCAATTCCTGCTAGTATAGATTTACCACGACGACTGCTCGCATCCAGCGGCTTCCCACGACCTTGACTAAACCGGCGTTTACCTTGTGAGGGGCCTGCCCAAGCTACGTCTTCCGGTACGTGGTAGTTATATTTATTACAGTTATATTCAATATAAGTTGAAGGTAATCTCGAAATCAAGTTGAGTCACTATTCCAAAAATTACCTTAAAACTTTCATCTGTACCTGAATTCGATAAACTTTAACAGAACATTAACAATATAGACACCCCTTTGCGTGAAACTCAGTTGGGTAGATCTAATAAAAAAATTATATACCCTTTGGAAACTAAACTGCTTATTTTTAAAGATTATTTAGAATTTTTATTTTACATAAAAAATATTCAATTATGACATATTTCAAAAATGTATTTTGCATTCTAAGATTACCTAGCAAAAGTATTTTTGTGTTACAAATTCCAATCGCCTTTGAAAATAAAATAATTAGAAAATTGGATTGCCTAATCAAGAGCACAATTAATTTTAGAAAAAAATAAGATATTTTAATGAGATCAAAGAAATATGAACACTTATTCCACTCACTTAGCTTGATACGTCTTCAGCTACATTTACGATATTGATATTCTCAGTAGCCTAGAAAAAAGGTACGCACAACGTATGAACATGAAATAGGTTTAAAGCACTCGAATAATAAATATCATAGACGTCTGACACTTTATTATCTTTTGAGAAAATGATTTAAGTGAACAAGAATAATAATAATAATATTTGGTCACAGTTCATCATAAAATTTAATGATATTTTGACTCTAAAGTAAAGTCAACAAAGTAACGAGACTTCATGTCAGTATAGCAAATACATAGTAAATAAAACTGGCCAAGTGCGAGTCGCATCAACGCACTCAGGGTTTCTTATCATAACATACTTATTTTCTAATTATATAAATACAAAATACCAAATTATTAATAGAAACTATTTCTCTACCTGCGTCTGTTCCCGAGATCTTATAACCCGAATCTATTTAAGTCGCGAGTGAACGGGCTTCTTCTGGTCAAGCTCGTTCCATCGTCGACCTAATCTCTGTCCTCGGGCTAGATCGAGTTCAAGAGTAAGTCCATACACAGTAAAAAAACTGTGACGTTTCATCTACTGTGCCGAACTTTACTCATTTCAACTCAAAATTTACCAGGTTTTATTAATTTTACTCTACAATAGCTAATGCACCACAATCATATCGATTTTGACGCTAGTATTTATTTAAATAGCACGGTTATCGTAACAACCCCACAAATCCCCATTACTTCTTTTCTGTTTTATTTGTTCGAGTTTTCACTATAAACACATACATAAGTAAATTGTGCAAAACATCTCGGGTTGCAGCTCTGAACATGAAACTGAACAACTTTTGTTCTAGGACTTTCGCAAATTTGCAAAAAAAATGCTTTATCTACAAATATTTTTTTTTGCGAATGCTCAAAAGTCGTAGAACAGAAGTTGTTCAGTTCCATGATAGAGCTTAAATTCCTCGAGAGATTTTGCGCAATTTTCTTAACTCGTTGTATTATTCTAAAGTAGGGTCGTAAGAAGCCCGTTTTGATGTTCCTTAACACCAAAACACAGAGTTTATTTTACTTTGCAGGTCATAATTTCTCATACAGTTTGACAGCTGTCACAATAGCCTCACTTTAAAAACCTTTTCCTTCTTTTATTTCACATCCTTCATCATCATCATCATCATAACATCCCATGGAACGTCCACTACAGGACAGGGAGCTCCCTCTAGAATTCTAACTTTTGCTGAAAAATGTAGAGGGGAAGCACCATAGTCACCTCGCTTGTTAGCGTTACGGCTGGCAACATGGACCGCGGTTGTAGGTGACAGCAATAAGTAATATGTTAGATACCAAGGAGGGTGCTGCTGCCCATCCTCCAGTTTATAACCCTTAGTCGCCTCTTACGACACCCACGGGTATATAAGGGTTGGTACTATTCTTTGCCGGCACCACACGGGGTATTATCTTACATTATAGTAAATCTTGTATCATGTAGTATTTTTTTTGGTTCATATTGGTAAGTATTCCTGTCGCTTCGCTAACTTAAGCTAACATAGGTAAACCAACCCTAATTCACTGACAGACAAACAAACAAATGTGTGAAATTGCGTTTCGATGTTCCTCTACTTGACACAATTTATACTAAACTAATGGCAGCTTTGATGTGTACATATTAGTGCGTTTGGTTAGCATTAGAAATGGAACGGGTGAATGATTAATGATGTGCCAATCAGGTTTGCTATAGTGATTTAGATTTACTGTTTCTGATTGATCTGTTGCGGTCTGAGTTATTTGGTTAGCTGTATGATACAGTGTGATAGTGATAAATGATAATCACTTTGTTAAAGAAACTGGTCAAGTGCGAGTCAAACTCGCGCAACATGGGATCCATTTAATTTTGTGCCCTTTCCAAAAATTTCACCCGCGTAGCATCGAGTGCAGGGGCCACTCAAACTTGATCCGTCTTTGATGTAGTGCCCCCGCCAAGACGAGCTAAGCGAAGCGCAAGGGCACTACCTACCTTTTCTCGAAGCGCTTCGTCGTTTTTTTTGAACTCTCATAACTTGGGTTAAACCAGATAAACAAAATTTTCAGGTATGATGTCATTAGTGGACTTACTAAACATATAAAGTTTCAGTTGCGTAGCACCACCTTATACTTTAGATTATATTGATATCTAAAAAACCCCGATTTCGTCACTGACACACTCACTCACTGATGTTAAACAAAAAATACGGTATTTATAAGTACCTACGAGTACATTTTATCCCCAAAGATTTGTCCGAAGGTTGCCTTATGAAATTCAGTATTGGGCAACGGGCGGCCCGTGTGGGATTGTTTAATTATTTTGTTCGGGCTCTCCGTGATCGGAATTAATGACTATAAGTAAGATATAAAGCTGAGCGCCTCCGGATTAGTGGGTATCGATCGAGGTCGGTTTTAGGGGTTTTGTTTTATATTTGTGATTGGGGTAGATGTTGTTTTCGAATTTACTTCTTGTTTTAACAGTGGGTTGCACTCGAGGGTTGCAGAAAGTTTTTTTTAAATAATCTTACAACTGACACAGTCAGAATGACACAATTTTTATCAATGCAACAAAAAGACAGAGCCACGTTTTTAAAAAATCGAAGAAAGGGCGTAACAAAAGGACATCAAAGTACAATAGAAAGTATGTCTTTTATTTTAAAGTCTAGGTCAAGTCATCAAATCACACCCTATAACAATATTATATATTCTTTGCTATAACTATATGAATCTTTGGTACAACAAAATTACGAACTCAAATTTTATTGCACATAGAAAAGCATGCATTAGTTAAATTGTAGTTTTGGCCTTCAGTATCATTAGTATCGGCGCAAGGTTGTATGGCAAAATTACCTTTACTTAATATGCACTTAGCATCACGTTAGCTAAGACACATCATCTGCGCAAATTACTGCACCCCTCATGCTTTAGCTCTAATTCGTAATTCATATCACCTGTATACGACTAATGTGTGCTAAAGAGGAACTGCCGCTTCCTGTTTTACTACCTCCTTGGAGTACCTCACCAAATATAAAATAGGCTTCATAAGAGATATTAAGACGTATTATCACTGTCAAGGCGTATTCATAAATCACTCGATGAATAATGTGTATGTGTAAAGTACATCTGTCTGACCGTGTGGTAACGGCAAAAAATAGTACCATCCTATCGTTACCCATGGGTGTTGTAAGAGGCGACTCAGGGTATATAAACTAGAAGAAGAGCAGCAGCATCTTTCTGTGTATTTTACCATATTGCTTACTGCACTGCGGTCACCAACAACAGCGGTCGCCAGCCACAGCGTGGTGACTATGGTGAATCCCCTCCAAAGTACCACTCGCTTTGGTGGAATTCCGGATGGAGCTCCCTATCCTGCAGTGGACTTTTCATGGGATGTTATGAAGTACATCTTGAAAACAATCTCACACTTAAGGGGGATTTATCAAAACAGCTCTAAAAGAGCGTTATAATACCAATCTTCGCAGCTATTGAACTAACGTTTGATTTACAGCATCAAAACACACTGATATAACTGTCTGTAGATGGCATAGTTGGTTAAAGATTGTTTGTATCAATAAGGTTGCCTTTGATCTGAGATTTAGTATTATTTATTTATAGTTTGTTACACAACATAATACAAAATTTTGTACTATTCGTTCTTTTTATGTGCGCAATAAAATCTTATTCTCTCTTTTAGGTTTTTCAAAAATCGCTCCTCAGCCCGCTTTATATACGACCTCACCTTCACATCTAAGACACATTACGTCATGTCACGTCTTAAAGCTTAAAACATGTACCCCTAAACAGATTCCAGTCGGCGGCGTGTACCCTCTCACCAATAGACAAGTTTGTTGAATGCTTTCCTGTGTTCCCGTTATCGCATCAACCTGATACCTCCCTGTCAAAATAAAGCTTCAACACGTGTTGAAATTTTTGGATATACAATATGAATTTATTTTTATTTGGTGATTCTACTAATAATAAAAACAAGCAACTTTACCAAAATATTACTTTTATTCGTTTTTTAGGGTTCCGAACCAAAATGGTAAAAACGGAACCATTATGGTGCAATTTTGTCTCTCTGTCTGTTTGTCACACCTGTTTATCGTGGCAGCTATCGACTTGTTTGTAATAGTTTTATAACATGTTTTACAGAATAAAAAAATATATCATTATACAGGGTGTAAGTGACGGTGCACCGAAAACTGAAAGAATGTGTTCAGTCAACGAAACTGAACAACTTTCCCAAAGAAAAATTTTTGGGAAATGAAAAAAAATTTTGACTTCTCCATACAAACTGTTCGATCAGAGTGAGCCATTTGTATGGAGGTAGGGGTGCCTTACACCGCGCCTTACACCCTGTATATATTTTCCAATGGTCGTCAGCTGGTAAGAGGTTAGTTAAAAAAACTTTTATTAAATATATGACAGTTGGAACCACAGAACAACAACAGGGCCACTCCGCCTGCGCACGCACCCCCCATAGAAGCGAATATAGTAAAAAAATTTGGTTCCTTATTGACGAGTTATACTATCCAATTTATGTAAGCGCTTATTTTGAATGCACATCATAATATTAAACACATTCGTTGCCATAGAGACGCTGTCACTGGTTTTTTTTGCATCTTACTCTCTCTCTTATTTCTCATCTTACTACTCTCTGTATGTTTATCGCACTCAAATGCTGCTAGTAGTGTGGGTGCGGAAAGTGTGCTAGTTTTAGTAAATGGTGACACTGATTTGTATTGAATAACATAAAGAATTCGTCTCTAGATGTAGAGCAAGACGCATGGACTTCAGAGCGCTGTGGTTGGAACAGTAGAATACTGAGAAACAAGATACTAAAATGATGTAGACATCTTCAAGGCATGTTTTCTGATTCTTGAAACTCCGAGCTTTTCTTTTACGTATTTCCAGTGAAATTTAATCTTACGAAGAGTATTAGGATCAGCTTATACAAAATTGTCCTCGCACCTTCAAATTGGAATCGAACGAAGTATCAAGGGGTGTAAAGTATGTAATTATCCTTTCATATTTTTCGTTCGGAGTGAGTGTGGCGGCCCGAAACTCTGCTTCAAAAGAAATAATCCTCAATCCAATAAAGATTCCGCTTCGACAGGCTTAAGTGAAAACTTTTTTGCGATCCCCGAACAATATAAGTTTTATTCCGCCAAGTGGTATAAATTCCCAAACACAAAGTAGCTCTAACATCTTTATTGCTTTTCATAAAAAAACTCTGCGTTAAACGTATAGATTTGCCAGTTAGAGAGCGGGTGGATTTTCCTTAGAGAGCCCTTTTTGGGAACGTTTACCCGTCCCGCCTCTTTAACGTTTCATGGAAGCTTTTATATCGTTTACTTGTGCTTTTGAAGTACATCAGAAGGCGATGTAGCGCTAATCAAGCGATGTTAGAAACGCTCGCCCCGACTGCCTCAGAAAGTGCCCCCAAGCTGTATTTGTTGATGATTTACGTCCTATTAAGCCAGAATTATTCACGTTAAAGATTACAACGTTTTGCGATAAACGGTACCGCTTGTAGCCGCTTATAAATTAATGTTTACATTGTGATTTAATTGTTCTAACATTATTGGTCTGAAACAAAAGCCGCGCGATAATTTTTGTGCCTTTCATGTGCGGTTACGAATAATGGGAGAATCGTTGAAATGTATTCCATTTTGCGAGTCGGCCAGATAAATTCTGCGATTGGCAGTATGGAGGAATTCGGCAGGGACTTTTATCACGAATCGCAATATGTATTTTATAGGCGCCGTAAATCGAAGAACGTGGCTTTTTAACGTTTGCCTACGAGCACTCGGCCGACTTTTACGAGATTCGTCGCTGGGAGTTTTATGGGACTATCAAAGGATCGGCGGCAGGCCCTCTGACCCGCTTCCCACTATTTATGTCTCCAATCGATATGAATAATTACGCGTCGGGGCAGCCCTACCAAATCATTGGGTGTTTAACTTTCAATAACACTATGTCGCGCTCAAGCACTACAATTACAAGGACAGCGGAGCTGATCGATAAAACGGAGCGTGTCACGCAATCCTCTATAATTTAAAACTTAACAACACAGAATCCGACGTTCGGTAAAGACTGAATAAAACACAATAGAATCGTTTCACGCCACAAACAAGAGAAAGCTTTCAATAAAAACCAATATGAACAAAAACGGTTTGCATCCGTCATACTTCATTCGAGTGGATATCAAAACAAATGGATCACATTTATTTATCCCATAAATATTATATTTGCGAACGGTATAACTGCGTGCGTTAACCGGCGGTTATTCTGGACACGTTTTAGAGGTGTATTTTTAAAGTGGGCTCGAGGTGGCCGTGCCGCAGCATTAGGGATGCGACGCTGCCGACCACCCACCACCGAACTTTCCGTGCACCTTTTGATATTCAATATACTGCGGGTCCTAAGCAATCCTTTGATGAGATGTTTTATGCAAAAAACGTCGGGGCGCCGTTAGCGGGCGCGAATAACCGTTCAAAAGTGAACACATTAGTATTCGAAGCCCCGCCCGGCTACGGCCTCCCCCCAGTTTTGGGGAATAAAAAATCAATGTTTATTCCCGTTGGACGCGTTTCGAATGCTAATTATAGGCATAACTAATTGCTTTGTGTTTGTGTGAAGGTGCGATCGTTTTCGAAGATTCAATCTGGATTTGATTTTGACCAAACCGTAAACAATTGAGATTCGTTCGGATCACAATTAGATTCACAAATTGAATGTCTCCATTAGACGATTGCTTGTTTGAAAGACTCTATTAAGCCTCCATTTGATTTTCAACAAATTCTATAAAATTATTCAAAGCTAAACTAGCAACTGTAATGTCAAAGTTTCAATCCCGACCTTTGACTGGGCTTAACGTCCGTTATCAAACAACAAACACAAATGCTTAACTTGCTCCTCCTAAATAGAGAATTGACCCAATTCACATCCTTTTAGGAGCAATTCAAACACAAATATTATATCGATGAATGTATTTGTACAGAAATTGTCATAATTGCCTAGCTGTAGATCTATATAAAATATTCAGCATTTGTATCATATTTTCGCTAGACGGAGTTGCTGGTATACTGCTAGAGTTCAATATGGAGCAAGCTAGCTAAGGTGTTGCGAACTATAAATTACTTTGGAAATTCCGTCGCTGGGTATCGCTAAGCAACTCTGCGATAAATATTGTTCATTTTCGTCCCGCGGGCCTTGTACTGCTCTAGACATATCTATTGTCTACATACTTGTGTTTTAAGATATCGAGAATATTCGCGCCATGTACCCAACATTTGCCCCGTGTGGTGCCGGTGAAGAATAGTACCAACCTATCTCTACCCGTGGGTGTCGTAAGAGGCGACTAAGGGTTTATAAACCAGAGGATAGGCAGCAGCATCATTCTGTGTATCGCTATCGTATCATCTTACATTCTGCGGTCACCAACAATCGCGAACCATGGGGCCAGCCGTAACGCTCACAAGCGTGGTGACTATGGTACTTCCCCTCCACATTGTTTCAGCAAAAGCTGTAAATTTGGAGGGTGTTCCCTGTCCTGACCTTTCATGGGATGTCGTGACGATGATGATGACGCAACACTTGCTCCAAATAACCTGTTTTGTGACATAATTTAAAATAAATAAGATTTAAAAAAGATATAATAAAAGGTTGGAGAAAAGATACAACGACTCTAAACGATGTGAATGCCCATGAAACTGAACAAATTTTTCTAAGAAACATATGTCATAACATAAGCAAAAGAAATCGGTCTCCGATACAAAGTGCGCTATCAATGGATGCAGATTCTATGGAAAGTAGATATTTTTATATCACTCCGAAAAAATCGGGTAATGTTTTTTCCATAAAAAATATGTTGTTCAGTTTCATCCTCACATCCTAAATGTTATACCCTTTTTGTTACACGTTGTATATATATTGAATACAATATGCTACTCAACCGTGCCATCGTGTGTAATTGTGTACAGTAAGTAACCTCAGATAAAGTTACGACTTTCCCGCATGTCACACTTGCGGCTTGAAGAATTCTCTCCCAGTTTCACAATCTGTATACCTGAACACCTCCACATATCATCTACCCGCATTTCATGTTTATGGCAAAACTTGGACTCCATGCACTTAGGTAAATGGCTTTCCGATACCAACAGGGTACCGATACATTTTACGCTACTCACTAAAGTTATTCCGTAAATTATTTCCACCATTATGCCTTATAAATAAACAGCGAGGAACTTCCGTGTCTAACAATTTGTCAAAGAGATATTACGGAGTTCAAGCGGCCAATTTCTCAGAACTTTCCGAAAGCAATTTTGTTTAGAAAAGTCGTTGTGATTTTGCAATTACTCAAGCGTGAATTTTATGGAACGATTTATATATAAAAATAATATCATGACATTCTGAATTTATTTTGATAGGCTAACGAAGATGGAGTACTCTGATGAAAATATAAATAAACTGTCTGAATAAATAATGGAAAGTATTATGGACTTACATAAAATACTAAGCTGTTTTCTGCGAAGCCTACTTAAATGGGCTAAGTCTGTAAATAATTAAAATAAATTGTTACAGAACTTTTCGAAATTACCGTTTTCGTCTCGACTACGTCGTTAATATAGGTTTTTATTTATTTAAGGCCAGACTACATGGCAAGCATGGCAATACATTAGGCGTGGTGCAGACGGCACCTGCTGCGCCGCACAGTGGGTAACTAAATTTCAAAACATCAAAGGAACCACTTTTGCAACGGGCTCATGTAATTATGCCATCAAATAGCTATGATGTTCCCACTGGCGACTGCGACTGTGAATTTTAAATCGTTTTTAATAGCTCAAACTCGGACCGCGTGACGTCAAAGCCTACCCTCCAGAGTCCACGATTTGATTCTCTGCACCCATCAAACTTCAAGTTTGTAAACGACTATTCCATTACGTGTCACCACACGAGAAACGTTTTGCCTACTTGCTCCATTCTTTTGTGTTTTTAGAACAAACGCGTTTATAATTACGTTTCATGTTACAAAGACTGTATTCGCGCGATACGTTAACATAAACATGTTCCATTGTTTACAAAGGCGCCCTTGGTACTAAAGACTCGCTGTTGACGTCTAACTTGGGGAATTTAATTAACTTCGTTAACTTCTAAATACTCTTAACGTCTTTGATACCTCCGTTCCCTTTCATTGACGAGCGGGGGGAGGGTGTGCGTATGACAGTCGCTGTCAAAGTTTTATCAGTGTCGGGAGCTCGCGGCAACTGATTCGGATTCGGCGTGATAAAACAAACAGTACAAGTGTAGTCGGGCCGCATTGCGGGGGCATCATGCGCTCGTTTCTCATTGTCTGAGCACCGGCTCGAGTGGGCTCCGAGTTCCGCCACCAGTTTAATGCATATTATAACGCGGTAAGCACTGGGAATGGGCTAAGCGGGAGGTAATATCGCCGCATCCTCCCGGCAGAGCACACTCTTTATTGAAAGTGTAAACTGTCCTTTTTCACGGGACGCCTCGAGCTCTTTGTGACGCCGGAATTTCGTGCAACTTATTTTGCGCTCGAGCGTAAATAATAGTGAACTAAGAGAGCTTCGGATTTTCGGACGAATGCTCTTTTTCCTCTCTGCGGTTTGAATACAGAGACCGTTTTATTGCCGACCGCTGTCGCTGAGTTTAAAATGAGTGTGTTCAAACACTTTATCGTGTTTAGTTGCAGTTGATGAATAGCCGTACAACTTGATCAAAAGTACGGTTTATAGTGCTTCTAAAACTTTGGACTACCTAGAAATGCTAGAAGTAACATTGTAGCATTCCAACTAGGGAACTGAGTTACATTGTGTAGGTAGATTAAGTTAGAGTGATTATTAAGGCACGTGGTTATGGCACGGGAGGGAACGTCAAAGGTAACGTTTAAACAATTTAATATTCCACACACATGCATTTGAAACGGCAACTCAAACGCTCGCCTTTCGTAAAAGTTGTTCCGTAAACGAACCCCCCTTCGTTAGATATCTACGTGAGTTTAATCCAGTGTAGCTTGCGGCGGGCGGGCGGTGCTGGGCCGATTTTCGAGGAAAATTGGTGAAAATTGCAACAACATGGGCGAAAATTACCAGTCGGAGGCGTTGTTTAGAGGATGGTGAATTTATGCGGCGGCGAGTGTGACGTGCGAGTTGCTGCGGTCTGCTGCGGTCTGTTGCGGTCTGCCTACGTGCCTGCCCGGTTCCCCGCCTGCCTGCTAACCCGCCTGCCCGCTAGCTAGCAGGCAACTCTAGCTAGGAATAAACGTTTAATCGGGGAATACACTTTTATGTATTCAATTACCCCGCTACATGAAATTGGTTGGCGCTGGCACAGACCTGCTCCTTCCTCTAAACACTATTAACATTTTCCTAAGAGAAAATAGTGAAAACACATATAATTTTCCTCGTTATAAATTCAATAGACATTGTTATAAACGAGACATGGAGTGTCTTGATAGCAAACTTTTAGTAATGTCAAAGTTTTGTGTTGAAAACGATTCTAATAGCGTTCTAATTAAGTGCTTTAACTGTGTTTGAAACTAGTTTGAATTCGACACTTCAATGAAACTGCTTATCAAAGCCTTAAGTCGAATGCTTTTAGTCTTTAATAAAACACTCCTAAAATAGTAAGGTATTAAACAAGAAAGTAGGTATTTTGTTCTAAGCCGGGGCTTTATGTTTTTCCAATGTGAGCTAAGCTTTAGTGCTGGCTTTTAGGTGTCAATAAATGGAGCTGAATTTATAGTTTTTTAGCCAACACTCGTATGGAATTTTACACGACAAATCGTTAAAACAATTGATTTGTAAATTGTTTTTGTTTGCTACGTTAATCGAGTTGGCAGGTGCAAATAAAATGTAGGTTCAAAAATTAAATTTGTGTCTTCGTTACATAGTAATATTTCGGAATTAAAAATGAATTTAGACTGGTTATGTAACTATTGTCATGTTTCGTGTAGAAATAGAAAATCCCTGTTTGTCTGTATCCTCGCTACGGCCACAGAATAAAATAATAGTACTTACTATCATACAGAACGGACACTCTCCGCCCCCCTAGCAAACCACCCCGCATCCCCGCCCGTGAGATTCTCATGGTCATTCTTAGGGTTTTTTGTATTGAGGCGAGCCTACGCGACCTTCTAATTTAATTACATGATCACTATATAGTCCCGTGTGGTGCCGGCAAAGAATAGTACCAACCCATACATACCCGTGGGTGTCGTAAGAGGTGACTAAGGGTTAACTGGAGGATGGGCAGCAGCATCCTCCTTTGTATCTTACATCTTACTTACTGCGGTCACCTACAACCGCGGTCTATGGTGCCAGCCGTAACGCTGACAAGCGAGGTGACTATGGTACTTCCCCTCCACATTTTTCCAGCAAAAGCTAGAATTCTGGAGGGAGGTTCCTGTCCTGTAGTGGACGTTTTTTTTTTTCATGGGATGTTATGATGATGATCGCTATAAGTAGTGTCCGTCAAACTTACGGACGAAGGCTTTAGGTTTTACGTGGATACGTCTATGTAGGCAGATAGGTACAGTCAAGAGCACGTCGAGCCCACCCATGTCCACTAACCCCCTCCCCTTCCCCTCACCCCCTCCCTTCCCATGGCTCAACCAAAGCTCGATGTAGAACAAATTGTTGCCGCCAGAGGACCTATATCCATTTTGCACGAAATAACCCCTAAACAAAAGAATAGACGTAACCATAACCACGTCAAAAACAAAGCGAAAGTGAAGTGAAATATTACCGGGTCGTTTTGCTATCATAACATCGGCAGAAAGATGTCCACTGCTGGACATAGGCCTCCCCTAAAGATTTCCACGATGACCGTTCCTGCTAAACAGGGTGTAAAAAGAAAATTCCCACAAACTGACGCTGTGGATTCAGACCACGAAAATAATCAACTTTCCCCGCAAGTCGAAACTTATTTTTTTTTACGTACAAACTGCATCATGAAATCGTACAATTTGTTGTATGGGAGTAATTTTTTTTTCAATTTCCTGGTCTGAATGCAAGGATTCAGTTTTTGGGACATGACTTATTACACCTGGTTTAAGTAGAAAAGTAAATCTTCATCAACCCACACCTACTTCTTTACTACTAAAAACTATAAGCTTTACAGACTACCAAACATACAAGTCAAGTTAATAAATTATTTCAAAATTAAAACACCAAAATTATGTGCTCCAAAACGCGTATTTCGACTGCTCGAATAGAATGAAACCCGAGTGGTGGAATGGAACCCTAACGTTCAAATGTCAGGACGAGACGAATTATGGCTTTTGTGCCACTTTCACCCACTGCCTATGCACTCGGATTCTAGCCGTCGCGTCGTCGCTTCGACTGGTCTCATCTCAAACATAATTTAGGGTACCGCTACTAAAAATTTAAATAGAAACAGAAATATGGATTACAAAAATCCTGTTAGTTTTATCTGCCTTTTTTCGTAAGTATCATGCTTTGGAAGGCACTTTATGGGCTCAGCTTCTGTCTTAAAACTATTCAACGGACACTAGGCTATCAAGCCCTGTTTGAGGCCTTTTGGAGGCTTGAAAACACTTTAAAAAGTCAAGGATATCTGTGACCCATATACTTTTATTCAGTCCCGACAGCATCCGGGCCAAGCACTAAAGTTTGTGATATCTACTTTGTACTATTTAAACCCTTGTGCAGTTCGTTCAAAATTTAAAAGCAACTGCTTACATCGAAACAAGCTGTAATTGCATTCTGCTGACCATTTCTCGGTCCGAAGTCCCGTCTATCTGTCGACCTGTCAGGGTCTACGGAATCCAATGCTTCTACAGACTCACACTTGCCTTTTTCACAGTAATTCCAACACGCAGGCATTTTTTAATTCTCGCGTTTTTATGAAATTTTATGTCCTCCCGTCACGTTCTGATTGTTTTCGGAGTTTCGGAATGTCTCTAATTGTTCACTTTTCTTTGTTATGTCCGAAGGAGACTTTTTAATTTGCCCGTAATAGTCGTTTTGTCTGCTGCTTTTTTAAGTCGAAAGAATGTCTGCAGTTGTAATTTATATAGTGATGGTGACTCATAGTCTGGATATGTGGGGTTATGAGACTTTTGTGGAATGTGAATATGGCGAATGATTACTCCTTGTATTGCTTTTTCTTAAGTTTTGAAGGTAAGGCCATATTTGAAACTATATTCGTACCCAATAAAAATGTTCTTGGTTCGCAACCGATTGCGATAGAGGAAGAAATCGGGATTAAGGAAGTTTTATTCCTTTATCGCAACTACGTGTAGTTTAGGTATATAATAAAATATTACGACAAAATGAATCAGTTTGACCTTGGAATTTTATATTGATATGCAATTACTTATCCTTTCTAATATCTTTCAATTTGAAGACTTGCCTACGAGTTCTGTAGCGTTCGTAGTGACTTGCTACGTAATTTGTAGAAGTCATTCGCTATGGCCTACGACACGTAGAGGTTTCGTAGCTGTTTTTACATTATTTTTTTACATCTATAACCACGGAAAATCTTCAATAGCGCGTTGTAAGCTTCATATAAAATAGGGAGTACTTACTTGTCCCGGCGTAATAAACAGTGTAGTCCAATGTATGGCCCATCATGTCCAGTTTGACTCTATCGACGACAAGTCTTGTGAAGAATAGATCCCGCTTGTAGTAAATTGGCTTTTCGTTCTCGTGGGATACAGCACTGTCCATTAGAGGGTGGGACCTGCGGAAAAATAGTTATTCGTTATACAAGGCAGAAAAATTGTTATTTGGCGCGAGTGCCTTGTATTGAAACTTGAGCAAGCGAAGGATTCTAGGATTGAGCCACAAGCAAAGCGAGTGGTTCAAATGAAGAATCATGAGCGCAGCGAAGGTTGCAAGGCACGGACGCGAAATAACTTTCCGCCGACTGCAACACATAATTTTTTACATACTAATACTAATAGCGTCATAATTCATCATCACGTTCTAATTTCATAAGTCTTTTCCGCCCTAGCCGCCAAAAATGACTTTTGCGCGCAGATTTCGACCGATAAAGCCGAGTTTTCCAAGTTGTGAAAAAAATATAATCTTAACATCGCGTGTGGCGCAATAGTGCACCTGTCTATTGCGCAGAATGCTGAGAGTCGATTCCTGGCCAGTGCAGATTTTTGTATTTGTAGTATTTGTTTCTGAACCCGGACAAAAAATATATAAACAAACAAAATATTATTTTCTTATCACTAGGAAATACAATTAAATGTACATCCTCCTTAACGTTTTTAATTTGGAAATATACTGCCTTAAGAATAAAAAGGTGTTGAAGGGTGAAATGGCTGGGGAGGGTTGACCGTCTTTTTAATTATTCATATCCATCAAGAACTAGATCAATTTCTTCATATTATTATCTACCTCCTTACGACACGTGTGCGATTCACATCAAGTGGGTCTTTAAATCATAATTCTAGTAAGTACTTGTATTTTTTACTGGAATGGAACTGTAAAACTACTCTGCTAGTCAAATGCACTAGGTGATTTCATTAACGGAAATAATTGGCTAAGTGAGAATAAGACTTGCGTTTAATGATGGAAGTTTACAACAAGTCTTACTTTTTAAACGTTATTTTTTGTTAAAACATGTAAAATGTGATTGCTACTTTAGCAATTAGGCCGCCTCTTGTACGGTCAACCGCTTGTCGGTAGAAACTTTTTCAACTCTATTACTACGCCATAAGGTCCAAAAGTGTTTCTACTGATATGCGGCCGTGTGTACTACTCTGTTCTTTATCTTTACTTTTCTGTAACTATTCCTTGTATTTCTTGGTGTGCAATAAAGTATATTTGTATTGTATTGTAAAACATTTTAAACAAAAAAACCGCAAAAAAACACTGAAAAACTTTTTCTAAGGAACATAGGTCGATATATGGAAAAAAAAATAGCCTGTCATATTTAAAAAAACGCTATCATCTGATGCATAGGTCAACATGCATCAGATGATAGCGTTTTTGATATGAAGAATTTAGCCTATCATATTAAAAACGCTATTATCTGATGCATGTCGACCGTGTCACAGCTAATATAATACTAGATCGTGTCGACCTATGTTCCTTATGGAAAGTTGTTCCGTTTCATGGGTAGAGCAACCTTGTATGCAGACATAAACCTAACACCCTGTATAGGAACGGACGCCACTTTATTTTTGTTGTCTTGTTAGGAAATCCATTCTTGTAACATATATTCTTAAAAAAAAACTGGGTTAAAAATAATAAAATACAAACTTATTTAAAGGTGTCACAGACAGATGAAAACATATGCTTAATAGTGGCTTAATAATAGGGTCCCATTAGTAACCTTTAGTGTTGGCAGGCCCCCCACAAGGTGGACCAACGATCTGGTCAAGGTCGCGGGAAGAGCAGCGCAGGACCGGTCGTCATGGAGATATTTAGGGAAGGCATATGTCCAGCAGTGGACGTCTTTCGGCTGATATGATGATGATGATGATGAGTACCCTTTATACGGAATCTTAAAACTATTACTACTATCTGAATTCTAAAATAGCATCCACACTAACGCCAAGAATTACCAGGAGAACATAAGCATGGATACTTTTTAGTATACCTGCCCCATAGACTAAAGTAGGGCAAACATAAGAAATCCGTTTTCACGTCACCTTAACACCAACACACAGGGTTCATTTTTCTCTGCAAGCCATAATTTTTTATAAGTTTGACATCTGTCACTACGGGCCTATTCCGATGGCCTTACTTTAGATTGGTGAAAATGTATACATATTCATTCTTGTTCTCGGCCATTTCTCGGCCTTCTCAGGTAATTCTCGCGCGTGAGTGTGGGCTCTTTAAAAAAAGAACGGGTTGCACTCCGGGAGTGCCGGCAGAATTTACTTCTGCCGGCACTCCCGGAGTGCAACTTGCATTTTTTAATATTATGCTTTTTGTAAGGGTCAATCGCGCCATTGCTCGCGTACTTCTTTGATGTCACTGAATTAAAACCCGTATTGTTTTTTTTTTTTCCATTCGCTCTTCCTTCAGAAGAGCAGGCTAAGGTGCTAGATTTGTAATAACAATACGGTTGACAGTTGACGCTTTTTCGATAAGGCTAAGGATCTGACGCGACATCTGAAGTGAGTTTATAATTTTTTACCCGTCAAAAAAAGTGCCAAGCGCCGCTAAAGAAGTTTTCACTTCAGAACTTCAAAAACTTCCATCTCGATCTAAAGAAGGCCCTAAACTTTTACAAGGATTGTTTTTAAAATACCAACAAAAAAGCCTAAAATTATCATAAATTACGTGCCAACCAAAACAGGAACGAAACACATTTAATGAAGGAAACAAAAACGTAAAGGGAACAAGACGAAAATCAACTCAGAGAATTAGGAGATGCGCTTTGAATTACTTTATAAAGAACCTTCATTAAGTTCAAAACAGTAATGACGTTTGATAAACAAAATGGAGGAAAATCTTCTGCGTGCAAAGGAACGTGGATAATGAGCGGACAATCGTTGCCACAGAATCATAATGAGGCATAGAATTAGGACCAAAATAGTAACAAATGTTTTAAGTTTGCAAATAATTGAAATGTTTGGAAGAACTGGACTCTTATTTTTTTCACATAGCGCTATTTTGTTCGAAAAGCTATCATTTGATTGACGCCATAAAGTGATAAAAGAATATCCTAATCTGAATAAAAAAACCAGATTTAAATTTTTTCCAACTTTTTAATTTGGTCATTAGTTGTTCTTTAAAAAAAAGAGAATTAAACGGCACTACCATGTAGAATGTACCTTGATCGCTTGAAGTTAAATCCATCGCGAAATAATTTAAGCGATTAATGTTCATTCCTCCATTATTATACAATCGATTGTAGTGCCCATTAGTTTCTAGTTATACTCCGTATATTTATCGTCTCGTCGCATAATACTTATCCTAATTATTTTAACTTGTTACAGCCTGAAATAAAACCCTGAAAACTACTCCGTATCCTTCTTCTATATATCCTTCTATGATCGTTGCGAATAAAAACAAAACTTAAAATTCCAAATTCGAAATTCCACAACCGTTTAATTAAAACCAGTTATTCTTTTATTATTCCAGCGTGATTCAGGTAGAGTGTTAAAATCTCAACGTTTCGCGTGAGGGTAGTTAAAAAAATATAATTGAACGCTCTCGGGTGGTGTGATGGTGTCAGGAATGTCGGAGTGGGGGATAATTAACAACCAGTGTCGCGAGATAACATTGCCTAGAGTCAAGGTTTTGCAAGGCATTATGTGATTTTAATTGAATTAGTTTTGTTATTCTTTCAGTTTTTGCACTGGCTGTACACGAAACATTTTTATTTTCACTAAAAGGGTTCTATGACCTTTATTGTTACTCTTAGTTTTTATTTATGATGGACTGGTTCTTATGTCTATACCTATTACATCTATTATGAGAAATAATTTACTTTCGTATATAAAATAAGAATAATTAGCTCTAACTACATTGCTAATACAGGAGATTTCTTCTATAGATCTCAAAGTGAGTAATGCGTATTTGACAACATATTCTTTAGAGTAACAAATAAGTCAGCAGATGCCAACGAGCTACATGGTATCCTGCGTAGATCTTATATTATCACCATTCACCGTAAATGACTACCTTTCTATTTTTTTTTTTGTTTGTTTATTGACATAATAAAACCGTCAGAAAAAGACCTGGTGACTTACCTAATAAAATTCAACACGGTATCGGGAAGCGAGGCCGTATCATTTACGCAGGTGCCAGGTCTCGGCTCTGGGACTTTACTGCTGATCACTGGAAGCCACGCAGAGCTGGATGTGGCTTGCTCCTTGAACTTCCCGTCGAAAGCTTTCTGGATGTCATCGATGGTGAAAGTGCAGATAGCAGAACCCATAAGGCCGGTGGATGCTGTTGTGAAGACGCCGTAAAAGCGGGTGTCGTCGCCAGGGATTTTGTAGATGCTTTCTGTGGTGACAAGAAGGAATATTTTGATTAATCGGTTCAAGATTTAGATCAATTTGGGTTTGTGGTGCTAGTTGTTGAAAATATTTAAAAGTGCTAATGGTTGAAATTCCTACTTAGACCTAGACGATAGCACAATTTTTATCGTTAATTGAAAAAGAAAATGAAAAATGTTTCACAACAATGAAACACATACATGCTTTGGGAGCATTCTGGAACGTTTCTTAACAAAAATTGTGATGTCATTCATAGACGATTTGCTAGCACGGGGACTAGAACCGCGCAAGAAAAACCCTGGTCTAACCCTATGACTCTCTTGTCTTCCTCTACCTCTCTTCTCTTAAATGTTTCCTTCATTACATTTCTAAAGAAACTGTCGTGTCGTGTCAGGTGTCAGGTTGCTTCTTCTATTCTCTATCGTATTTAGTAAACTCCTATCTTCCTCTACTATTTCTAACACAGTGGTATTTGTTTTTCTTTCCGTCCAACAAATTCTTTCCATCCTCCTCCAACACTCTCAAATGTTTCCAGCCTTTCCCTATCTCTGTGTGTCATAGCTATTGCTGAATCGCTACTAATTTGATCTCTTGCACGGTTAAATAAAGCGGCATTGAACGTGAAAAAATCGCGGCGAATTTGCCCCATTTGAACAGGGTCTAACAACGGTGACGATCACTAAAGTAGGGCCAACGTAAGAAGCCAGTTTTGACGTTTCTTTAACACCAACACACAAGCTTCATTTTTCTTTGCAGCTCATAACTTTTTATATGTTTGACAGCTGTCACAACGGACCTATTACGATGGCTTTACTTTAGCAAAAACCTGTCACTCTAAATATAATTTTTCTTATCCTAAGTATAGAAAAAATAGCTAAAGGTAGTGCTTCTTATCACCATGCTAGCGAAATGTCTTTAAGTTCAATTACGTGATATATCATCAAGTTTATCTACGCGCAGTAAAGTGTAAACTCAGTTTCAACCCATCAGTTTATTATCAAATTGTGATTGTGGTTCAAAAGTTTATATCCCCAGTGAAGTTGGTACGCAATTATATCAGTCGTATTACTAATATCACCCCTAAATGGTTTTAATTAATGCTACTATGTGATATGAATTCGCAAGAAACTGCGGTTGCTTATAGCTTTGATAATTAAATCTAATATTTTACCATATTAGTAGTTACATAATAATAATATGAGAATGGAATATTGATGATAATAATTATATTGTACTTAGCGATTTCAGTATAAGTTTCCCTACGGGAGAGGGAGGGTAGAATAGTTCCAATACCAAGTACAGGATATTTTAGACAGAGAGCTACAAAGAGAAGTTAGGTTTACAGATATATACAGATGCCACTTTTGTGAACGTCCGCAGTGAATTAGGTACTTAACTAAGGTGGAAAAAAGAACAAGATGACGGTGCTGTCCAGTGTCCATCTTTCGGTTTAGACAGCTTTGGTCCTTTTGAAGGATAAGATAGTCGGCCATGATATTACATTCACTACATTGAGTGGCACCACACAAAAAACTGGCGGCACCACACGAGAATAAGTACTTATAAATCAATAGAAAACTCATTTATCGAGAAAAATTGCGAAGCAAAAGTACATTTGTAAAGAAACCCTTCAAACATCCCCTTTTGAAATACGAGTGCACTTTGATTAAACTTCGATAAAATATAAAAACATGGAGTTAACACTCGTCGAATTGCAAATAACACACCTAGAACACGGTAAATGTTTACTACATTTGCTCCCCAAGTACGCCTATTACATCCTCATAAGTTATGCAGTGCAGCTTGAGAACCAAACGGTTAGAGTCCCGAAGACGGGTTAATATTAAATGAAGTCTGAAAAGTCTTTTTCGAGTGAAGTAAATCGACTAGACTTTTGTTGCGAATGCACCTTTTGGAGGTTCTGAGAACTACTCGCCATACAAAAATAAATTACTGTTTTTCTCTTGATGCTGTAGATCGGGAAAAGTGAAAAAGATAAAAGCGGACACTTTCTAGACCGTGGTAACACGCCGGGGAAACGCTTAAGTACGTTTGGCCACAGAAACAATAATGGAAGATTTAAGCTTGCTTGTTTGAAAAGAAAGACTTGTCGTATTTGTAAAAAGTACGATAACTACTACTACTACTAGTAGGATACTTTTATACTGCAGTAGCAAAATACTAGAAACTACTAGACAAGTGCATTTTGAAATATAAATGATCATAGTAGGAGATCCAAAAAGACGAACCTTGCGCTCAACCTGATGAAACTTGGCACGATTCAAGTACACACCTTTAGGTAGCATATATGATGTGGTGCTGCCTGGCAGGATGCGACAGAGACGCACAGTGGGGCATAATGTAAAAAAGTGTCGTGTCTTACTAGGTTGATAGTTGTATCTTTTGAACCGACATAGGTAGCTGGTTGAAAATTTTACAGGATATTATTATGTGTTTTTAGACAAATATATAAAAACTAAAAAAATATAAAATACAAGAAACCTATGTTGTTTGTTTTTGCTCTGTCATCAGAATGGCCGTTATTAATTCGAGCGTCAAACTGGGTACTGAATATAGTTTTTAGTTTACAGCTTAAAGGTGTTATAGGCCTCAGTATTTGATTAAATTTTAATTTAATACCTTTACGCGTTCATGAGGAAAGGGGTATTAAGTTTAAAATTATTAAAAATTCTTATTTTTATTATAAGACTTATAACTAAAAATTTCAAGATTTTGAGTTAACGGAAAGTACCCTGTAGGTTTTGATTCCCTTAAAAGTGTCGACAATTTTCGGCATAAACGACTGTATCTTTTGATTGCGTTGGTTTAAAAGTTTGATTTTTCCACAGCTCTAAGGGACAGTAGACTTGAATATTTGATATGAATTTCAGCTTGATACCTCCACGCGTTCCTGAGAAAAAGGGTCTTGACAGACAGACAGAAGGACAACAAAGTGATTCTATAAGGGTTCTGTTTATTCCTTTTGAGGTCGGAACCCTAAAAATGACAAAAAAGAATACCATTTCCTCATCTTATCTCCAAAGTTTGCGAAAGAAAAAATCTGAATTAATTACAGTCGGTAGAGGTTTATGTATGTATTACAAAAAAAAAAACTATCTTTCTAAGTTGAGTTAAGTTAAGTTAAGTTTCTAAGTTGTTGTTTTTAGAAATCAGCAAAAAACCTTTACAAACAAATTTAGTTTTGCGGTCCTAAAAATGGACTTTATTGCTCATCGCATGAGTCCGACGCACACTGGACCACGCTCCGAAGGAACACAAAGGAAAATAAAGGCCACGTTTCTAAATTCATCGAAGTAAGGTACACCAAAATATATAAAGACTTGTTTGATATTATGGGACAAAAATTAAAGTTTTTGTATGATACAGGCTTAAGTCTACCAGTAAATATTTGCTCCAAAACTCTAGGGATTAGGATGAAATACTTTTTTACCTTTGACGCTTTGGAATAAAGTTTGCTTAACGTTTTAAACGGTGAGTGAACTACGACCACCATTGTGAATATCAAAGTTGAGATTTTATTCGGTTGACATTGAAAATCGTTTGTTGTAAAAGCAATCGTTTAGTTACTTTGAAGCTGAATTCATCGCCTAATTGCCATGAATTTAAAACGATTCTTGATTATAATTCTGTCTCCTAAAGGGGAATATCAGTCAGACTTGGACTGGTTTAATCATACTAAAATCGAGTCGAGAATGTTCATTTTATAGTAGTAGGGTGCGAAATATCTGAATCTTTTTGCAGTGTTTGTTTTACAAAAAAATATCAAGAAAATAAAAAAGAAACTCAAAACTAAAGGATTCAATTTGGTCTGCGTCAAGGAACCTAATGGTGGGTAGATCCGCAGTCAGATCGCCCAGCAATGGTTGTAAGGCTAGCTCTACAGTCTACACGATGATCCGTAAGTGGCCCATCAGACGGCCTTGCGATGGTTGAAACGTGACAAGATATTTCAAGATGGTCCGAGCAAAATGTTACATACACAGACACATACATAAATGCCTCTTTCCCATCGGGGTAGGCAGAGACCACAGCCCTCCAACTGCTACGATCTTGACATACTTCCCTCGCTTCCTCTTCTATCATCAACCCTTTCATACACGCTTGTCGATGTAGGGTTCTTTTAACCTGGCCTTTATTTAAATGGTCCTGAATTTGGTCTTGGAACGTTTGCCTTAGCCGTTCCCCTCCCAAAGTTTTCATTCACTCTTGCTTAGTGGATCTCTTTCATCAATCTTCGGTCATTCATCCGCTCCATGACCAACCATCACAGCATTCTTTTCTCAATTTAAGGTGATCTGTTACGGCCAGCTTAGCCCCGAACGCAACTAGATGCAGCCACTGCTGCAAATATAAGGTTTTATTTTTTTATGCAATAAGTACCAACTATATATGTGCAAAAAGTTGATTCGCGTAAATTTCATCGTGCAACTTCAACGCCTAACAACAATTTCGATAAGAAAAATATCTCCATATGTCCACTAAAGTCAATTACTCTCGTCAGTCCGTGTTTACATGAGTACGATCACTCACACATGCACACAAAGCACAACCGTACAGTTTTGACCGCACGCCCACAATCGTAATATTGAACCAAAAATTGCTAACAAAAAACCGGTCAAGTGCGAGTCGGACTCGCGCGCCGAGGGTTCCGATATACCTATAGTATTTTTGGAAGCAATAAAGTCCATTTTCAGGACCGCAAAACTAAATTTGTTTGTAAAGGTTTTTTGCAGATTTCTGAAAAACTGTGCAACTTAGAAAGATCGTTTTATTTTTGCTGTAAAGTGTACATAAACCTCTGTCAACTGTAATTAATTCAGATTTTCCCTTACTCAAACTTCGGAGATAAGGGGGGGGGGGAATGGTATTTTTTTTGACATTTTTCATCATAACTTGAAAACTAAGAAACTTAAAAAAATACAAAAATATATTTTAAAATGTACAAGTAAAGCCCTTTCATATGATACCCCACTCGACCTAGTAGCGACAATTTGAAATTTGGCCCCCCCTATTTTGGCCCCCTTTACATTAATAATCCTACTTTTTTCAAAAAATTTTCATGTGCAATTAAGTTGGGCAACTATATTCTAAAACTATTCCAAATTTCAGCTCGATAGCGTAAGTGGTTGCTGAGATATAGAGGTGTGACAGACAGACGGACAGACAGACAGACAGACAGACAGAGCGGCACCATAAGGGTTCCTTTTTTTTACCATTTTGGTATCGGAACCCTAAAAATAGTATTTTCAGTACATTAACTGAATTTTTGTATTAATTAGCGAAAAATTTAACTAAAAATAGCAGTATTCGTTCGTTTTTCAACAAAATTTTATGTCCCGCGTAAGAATGCAAGTCATTTGAATTTTTGTATGGAAAACAGATCACCTTAAGTCACTGTATCTTCTTTTACGCCACAACATTCTCTTATCAAACAAAAAGTTATTAAAAGGAAATGGCCTACAAATGAAATGGTGGATTCTCTCTCCAAGCTACTTGTAACCAAAAACCGGCCAAGTGCGAGTCGGACTCGCGCACTGAGGGTTCCGTACCACCACATAAACAATTGTATTAGTTGAAATTTCAGTAAGTTAATGTGCTAGATTTTTTGAGTCCGACACGCGCTTGATCAAATTTTATTATTTGTTGTTATTTTATAGCCTATGCCCTATAAACATACCAATTTTCAAGTTTGTAAGTGTTCCCGTTTTTAAATAGAACTAAAACAAAAATCGCCTCAGCAACCATCCAACTTGACCCCTCTCTTATATGAATGTTCTTGAAACGGGAGCTCACCACAATTAGTTACCATTAGTTGTGAGAAAAGTTGTAATATTTAATGATTTCAGACTTTTCCCATTATTTGTACTGTGAGACCTAGCTTCTTGCCAAATTTCATAATTTTAGGTCAACGGGAAGTACCCTGTAGGTTTTTCATTTTTGAATAAATGTATGGAGATGAAGACATAAAATGCCATATCTTTTGATTGCGTCGTTGTAAAAAATTGAAATTTTCAGATCTTGTGTGGTTCATGGATCCTAATATATGGTATTAATTTCAACCTGATACCTCAACCCGTTCGTGACATAAAGGGTCTTGACAGACAGACAGACAGACAGACGGACAACAAAGTGATCCTATAAGGGTTCCGTTTTTTCTTTTGAGGTACGGAACCCTAAAAATGGTTCAACCCTAAACGAAACGTCGAGAAAAACATGTAAATGTTTCAAACGCTTTAAGGCCCGATACCCAAGCCCAATGCACAATATAAACCTAAAATAGCTGAATCAATAACATCCTTTAATTTAATACTTACGAATCTCATTGAAATAGAACGGGAACTCTCCAGGTATGCTGCAGTTGAGCCTAGCTTTGAGGTAAGTGGCCCAGTTCTGGTTCAGTATGTTCTTCCCCCCGGTGTCTCGTTTGCACACTCTTGCGACGCGCGAGTAGACCGCTTTCCCACAATTGATGTATTCCACCGCTGTCTCGCGAAAGAAGAATAGAACATACTCGCCGACGTCAAATGAGCCCACGAAGTTAGGTTCTGTAAAAATAAATGAATTGATTAGTATTTAATAATGGGTAAGCATATTCTTTTCATACTCGTGTAATAACACCTAAGTATTGTATCACCCTATCGCTTGCAATCGACATTGATTTGATCTAAAACCTAAAGATGAGCCGCAGCATCCTTCTGCGATACATACTACTCAATGCTGCGCCAGGTTACAAATAATCGTGATCCATGTGCCAGACACAACGCTGAAAAATCAAGTTTGACACAATGATGTTTGTACTGCTCGTTCTTACGAGTATTTCAACTACCGTTGGGGTCACAGAGGTAGGGGCTAGAGTCGGCCGCCAATCCCAATCCTGACTTACATCTCCCTCTAAATATGCCTTTCCTTTCTTTGATATGTTTTTATAATGACCACAACTTAACCAGTATAAGAAAATACAATAATTATTAATAATACTTGATGCAATATTCATAGTGATCGTGATAGACTTTTAAAAATTATGTAGAATAATATGGAAACTTTCAATAGATACTAAGCTTGAATTAATAATTCTGTACACGCCTGTCTAATGTAGGTTAGTAGTATAAAAGGCAATATAGATTATATAGATAGATGTTTCATAAAAACGATTATGACACCATAACTATTCATAAAGTGCCAAGGGTAGAGAATTGCGTTGTAATATCACGAAATAACATTAAAATATTAACATCTGTGCCATATAAAGTTAATTTAGTAAATTACATTCATAAATTTGACGTATCCAAGCGGCAACGCGTTCCCAGTTAATTCCCATATCATATTGCTGTTATTCTGTGTGATATGCAATAAATATTAGATGAAGCTGTGGGTGTCAATTATGCCGCATACCCTACAGGACGATGGTATTAATACGCACTTATTTGTCGTGGCGTAATGAAAATGACGCGTGCTTAGGATTACAGACGTATGACAGCTTTAATATCTTTATTCAGAAATTATTCAGCCATGGTCCCATTTTTCGCTTCAGTGCTCGCATTGGAGTATAAAAGTTTAATAAGTTGCGGGTCTTTTAAAGTTATTGCCGCTATAAATTCGGCTTTGCCGTAATTAATATTGCTAGTGGATGACTTTCGATGAATGTTTCCATAAGACAAAATTAAGCCTGTGAGGCTTAATAGGCCATCGGCTTTTACAATTATTTGGCCATATTTACTTTGAATATTTTATTTTAAACTGTGTGCATACGTAAGGGATTTTGGAAGAAAATTGTAAAATAAACTGAACAACTTTCTCAAAAGACCGTAGGCCGAAAAGCCAATGATTTTGGAAATTCCATACCAAAATCTGAATTAATACTTAAATCTGAATTATGAATTATGAAGCACATCTCTGCTCATGTCGCCATGATATTGCTGCGGATGTGTTTTGCCGTTCCAAAGGTTGTATACTTACTGCGAACGGCACCAACTTGGATGTTTCCGGAAGAAGTCACTGCCTTTGACGTTACGCTAAAAGATACGGTAGAGACTATCCTAAATGTCTCCCTCGATGCACAACAATGGCGTCAAGCTGCATTGCCTATCCGCTACGGAGGACTAGGCATTCGATGCGTGGAGGATATCTGCTTGCCGGCCTTCTTGGCGTCGTCGCATGGGGCTGTTGGCCTGATCACTAATATTCTATCGATTGATGGTGACAGGCCAGACATCCCCTTTGCTGGGGACGCCTTGGCGGCGTGGTCGGCTTTGAATCCTTCCGCGACTTTGCCTACTTTGCCACACAGCCAGCGGGCATGGGATGATGTAGGTGCTACGAGGGTTCTGCAAGAGCTTATGGGTGGACTTTCCGGGGCTGAACTTGCCAGGCTAAAAGCTGTTTCTCAGCCTGAATCTGGTGCGTGGCTTCAGGCATTACCTTCCCCACACCTGGGAACCCTTCTCGACAGTGACTCTGTGCGTGTGGCGGTTGCTCTCCGCCTGGGTTGCAGTGTGTGCGAACGACACCAATGCATTTGCGGCTCCATGGTGGAGACCAACGGCCATCACGCTCTTAGTTGCTGTCGTTGTGCTGGCAGATTTCCCCGGCACCATGCTCTCAATGAGATTCTCCGTCGGGCTCTAGTTTCAACCAATACCCCTTGCGTGCTAGAGCCCCCGGGCCTTAGCCGTCTAGATGGTAAAAGGCCCGACGGAATGACATTGGTGCCGTGGGAGAAGGGGAGGTGCCTGCTTTGGGATGCGACGTGTGTCAGTACTTTTGCCGCGTCGCATCTCAGCCGCACTGTGTGCTTGGCTGGAGCTGCTGCCGAGGCCGCAGCTCAGAAAAAGAGGGTCAAATATGCTGACCTCGAGCGGCGGTACATGTTCGTGCCATTCGCGGTGGAGGCGACGGGTTGTTGGGGTAGCGACGCGAAATCTTTTATTTCGGAAATTGGGCGTCGTCTGAGGGAGTCTGGGGATGACCCCCGCGCCGGATCCTTTTTGGTGCAGAGGCTGTCCATCGCCATACAGCGCGGTAATGCGGCAAGCGTAATGGGCACCTTTGCGCCGGGAACGATTAGGGGTGGGGTTTTCACTGACTAATGTTAAAGTGACGTGTTTATTCTGTTAATTTAGTTGAATAAATGATATATTTATTCACAATATGTGTAGAGGATTACGTGTTAAAATATATTTTTTTTTTCAATTTCTGATGAGGTTTCATGGGACGAAAATGAGTTTATACACCCTTATTTTTATCACCTCGTATGTTTTTGGAGGTGATTTTGTACATAAAACTGAACAACTTTTCCTAAGGAACAGATGTCGATATAGAAAAAAAAATTCGACTTCCCACACAAACTGCATCAGCTGACAGCACATTTTGTATGGGAGTTAGAAAAATTTTTTTCGTTATTCGATCTATGTGTCTCTATGATCTCTTGAATTCTATACAAAAAACTCAAAGTTACAAATAATTTGTTAAATTCTATCTGCTTAAAGTCTAGCTATTACATAATGCGTTGGGAATTTCTGAAATTGTCTGTTAGCTGTTACGATCACGCACAAAGATGGCTCATGATGGCCCATTATGGTGCAAACAGTTTAATTTCGATTGTTTAATGCGTGCGCTCGAAGTGACGATAATAGTGCTATTTACCCTAGCTTTCGCGAAATTAATATTTTGATGAGCATAGTTTTAGTTGTAATTTGCTTTAAGTAGTGTGATTTTAAATTTAGTAATCGTAAATTAATGCTATAAACTGCACATAAATTACCATTTTTTTTTATTTGGATCATTCGTCACGAGACACCCGGTTGTAACAAAATTCCTTTCTTTTTAAATTCCTTACTTTTAAATATAATTCAATTTAAAAATACACAAAAATTTAAGGTTTCGTGACGTTCCACATCTTCTACTTTTTAGGCCTAGCTCTCCTTCGCCTAAAGTAGGGCCAAAGTAAGAAGTCCGTTTAACGTTTTTTTATCACCAACGCACAGGGTTCATTTTTCTTTGCAGGTCGAAATTTTTTATACGCTTGACAGCTGTCAAAATGAACCTATTACGATGGCCTTACTTTTCTTATTTGTCAGGAGGCCGTTCAGTTTTGGGTAATAATTACCATTTAACAGCAGTCTGTCTCGACCACACATATGGACGAAATATAAATATATTCCGCAGTCAGGGTAATTTCTAACCAATTGGAAATGCGCCCCTAGAGTGTAACGTACGATAAACAAAAAAACACAGGAACAAAATTTTGCCCTGGCAACTGAACCCAGAACCTTTGGCACTTGTATGCCGAGCCACTGCGGAAAGCAACATTGTGTTATGAATGAGACAGTAAATGTAAATTAGTTGTTTGTGTAAACGTTCAACTGATTCGCTGATTACTGATCAGAGTGATCAGTGATCATAAATCATTTGATCAGTCTCGGAGCTATTAGCGATCGTCAGTGTTTAATTGAGCGGGAGTTATTTTATTTGGGCCGTGATGGGGTTCGTTGACGTAATTTTTTGTCTTTCAATAAACAAGGACTACTACGAGTATGTATAAAGAAATGAAAAGCAACAATAGTATGACTGCTCCAGTTGTAGTATTAGCTGTATCTGAATTCACCTGTGTACTATTTATTAACATTACTATTTTGACCCTCAAGTCCGAACAAAACTTATACACAGCTAACATTTAAGTTTATTTTTCAGAAGATTGGCTTGGCTTCACCAAGGTCAGCATATATTCTAGGCCCTAGAGGAAGATTGTGCGACGACTGGAATTATTTTATGGCAGGCAGTTAGCAACTCAAAATCGCGATAGCTGTCTTAAAAAACGCCTTTGCTAAGCAGTGGGATACACTAGAGGGTAAATGATAATTATAAATAAATTGTACTCACTGTCCAACCACTTGGAGTCATACTTCAGCGTTCTCTTAAACGAGAACTCTCTTCTCCCCGTCGTGAGGTTATGGAGATCCGTTCTGAAGATGACAGTGTCGGCTTTAGTGAACTCAGCATTCGTCCCAGAGTAAAGAGCCGGTAGACCACCAGGGTTCCCTCTCTCCACCCACAAGGCTGTGGAGTTGTCTGCAGGGTCGTATGGACATTTAGCGACCCCCATGCCGATGCCTGGGACGTACTCGTGACGAGGTAGGTGGGTAAGGTTTGTCTGCAACAAAGAATTTTTTTTATTTTTATGGTATTCAACTAAAGTTCCGATCCAGTGTTGGTAAAGTAATTTTTCGTAAACATTTATATTTTATTTTTCTATTGGATTGATTGGTAAAAGTTTGTGTGTACCAAGTTAACAATTTAGCAAAAAAATAAGCTTTAACAGAATGTGGGAATGTTAATGGCACTACTATTTGCATCAGACAGGTCCTGCCTCAAAGAAGTGCACATTAATATTAAAAGATTATTAGATGCATCAAAAAAAATTTAATCGATGAAACATATTTGAATGTTTATAAGTTAAACTAGAAGTTACCCGCGACTTTGTCCGCGTGTGATTCGCAAATAAGTTGATTTTATGTCCAGGTAACACTTAGTCTATATTTTTGCCAATTTTCATCAAGTTCTTGAAAGAGAAACAAACATACAAATATGCAACACGAACCTATATACAAATTGCTTTATATTTATTTAATGACCATAAAAAATATTTTTGTAATGTTGAACGGGAACACTCGTCCGTAGCGAATGCACCTATTCGGACCCTCTTTCAAAACTGCCGTTAAAAGTTAAATATTAAAATTTTTACGCATGAACCTTGGATTTTATGCGCAATTAATCAAAAACATTTCTAAAAAACAACGTAACGAGTGGATTTATGCGTTTCAAAGTCACTCCCAGAACACTGCCCCTGGGGCAAGAGCCCCCTACAACTCAACAACACATCTGCCATTAATATTTCCAAAAATTTATGTCCGCTACGTTCGACACGATTTATTAACCAGCAAATTATTTTGGAGGAAATTTTTTGAGACTCCTCTATTAGTATAATGCGATGGGTGGCGGGTTTTCTGAATTATCATAAAATTACTAAATGTAGCGTGTAGGGTAGGGTGGACGCGGCGGTGAGGATTGAGACTTTATGTAAATTTTAACGACGCTGCGACCATCGCCAGCACCTGTGACCCTCCCCTCCCCCCACCTGACGAAAACCTATGTCGTTTTTATTTCAATAAGCCGGGATTAAATTAGGCATGCGAGCTCCGACCGCTTCCTGCCCAGTGTTTTTCTTCGAGGGTCTTAAGATTTCGTAAGTCGTTTTATGTTTTGTTTGTTCGCACCTTCCGTAGCCTTACAAGTTGCTTATGCCGAGTACAACACTAAGCCATGTAAACCACGACTGACATAAGCCGCTCAACGGAACTAAGCACAAATTCTAAACACGATATATTATTAGTGTGACATTAATTATGTAACACAAACATATCACTGATTTGGTGAAATTGGACACGTAGAGTCTCGAATCAGTGTAGCTACTATATTCCAATATGAAACATGAATAATATAATAATTGATTGATTTGCTTCTAGAGATAATTTTGGTAAATACTACTAAATATTTATTTAAAAATAGACACTAGACTAAACAATAGAATATTAGGTAAATTCGAGAAGTGTTTCGTTGAAAATTCACGTATGCGCTTTGAATAGCTAAACCCGCATCTCGCGTCCAAAGAGATCCACAAATAACGTTAGCATTAAACACAGATAAAGTTTCCACTTGCAACAATATCGCAAACACAACTCCTGATGCAGATGTTGCAGCCACGGCCGCTTAGACTAAGCGTCTAGAACACACACTGTTTAAATAAATACCAACCAACTTTACACTGAGCCGAGAACCGGTGTTTTCTTTGTCTGGCAATATTTTCCTACGCTATATCGGGAACGGCCGTAAGTCCAGAATAAACAAGCAAATGGATCGGACGGAAGAGCCTTTGCCGGGAGGCCTTTCCCCTTCCTTCCAGTGTAAGAAAGTTTGCGCACGGACCCGCAAGGCCCCTCATTAGGCCCCTTACTTTTGTTTGTTTACGAAATTAGCATCCAGAAAGCTTTTCACTGATGGAACGAACGGTCCGTTGACGCGTAATGATGTGGCATTGATAAACTTTGGGAGGATTTGCATCCTTCGGGGACTTTGCATTTTAATGACTGTGTTTCGATGGCTTACGAGAAACATGTTCTTACGTGTTTACGATAAAATATATTGAAGTATACAAAATTTCGCACAGCTACTGACAAAAACATGTTATGGCTACAAACACGTATTTGTATCGATTGATATAGTTATAGGTAACAATATGTAGAAGGATATATTATAATAACACAAATCCTATTGTGATTTGTAGAGCATGTAGGTATTGCTAACCATATGTGAAAGGTGGTTCGACCACAATTAGTAATTCTATTATTGATGGTTGGTTAAACAAACTATACATGTAGGAACTCAAGCATTACAAGCCTAATGTCGCCAACCTGCAACAGGTTACCTATCTCAAAATACATTTCATAGCAACACACTCTTGGATAGAGATGGGTTCGTAATACTCTTTGCCGACACCACACGGACTGGAAAAATAAACTGGGAGCTAATTATATAAAAAAATTCAAAATCACCGATTTTCTTTTCAAAGTGAAAATTTATATTCGTTTTACATAAAGTAGTGTATAATTATAATTTTCATATTTTTGTATCTATTTTTTAACTGTCTACCAAGGTTAGCTTAAATTTTTAAAAGTCAAAAATGCTACTTTACGAGTATCACACGGTGATATGCAAGAATTGGTACCTAGGTCTAGTGCTAGTCACTAACAATAAAATTTGTCACAGTTGTTAAACTACCACCACTGACATGGTGTTGTGTGGTATACGGGCCCTTCTGTGCGCGAGTCAGATTCGGACTTGGCCGGTTTTTAAATCAATTTCCAAGAGGGGAAAGAAAAACGGATAAAATATTGTATGGGAAGTCGCTCAAATAACCAATTCTAATTCGATGCTTAACTTATCCGCGAGCAACAGATAGAAGTATTAGAAGTGCTTAAATCTGCCAAATAAGCTCACCCGAGAAATAATATAACTTTATAATTTTCAATAAAGAATCCTCTTTAACATAAATTTGCTCGCACAAAACGACTCAAAGTTCAGATATAACCGCGACACCAGGAGGTAATAAGTGTAAAACTTGAAGAGTGGCTGCTATAAAATTTAACGTGTACACTGCACCTAAACGAGTATGTTTAAAACTTTACAACGGGGTTTACAAAGTAGCACGGAGATAGTTCGCACCTGGATGACGTGACATATAGAAATGGGTTCTCGATACATATGTGGATACTGAACGAAGCCCCCGAGAATTGAGCGAGATTGCTTATAAAATAATGAACGTATTGTTAGAGGAAGTTGAAATTGCGTTTGCAATACGAATTGTAGAGAAAAGGATAGCAATATAACAGAAAAAGTTACAAATATAGGTGGTGATGAATGTGTTCAGCAAGCACTCAAAAGAAAGTAAAATTAATTGTTTCGAGAGTAGAAACTTACGTATTAAGGAATAGAAGCGAATAAGTAAAGAAGAAACAAACATGCGATGCACCGCTGATGTTAGAAAGTATGTGCTTAACATAAACTTTTTTATCATAGAACATCATTGCGGCCTTAAGAAAAAAGTACAACGAAAAGGTATGGTTCTCCCTTTAAGGTTAATAATAAAACTAAGCAAAGTTAGCCAAGGAACATAGGTCGAAACATGAAAAATAATATTTGACATCTCATACAAAATGCGTTATTAGCTGGTGCAGTTGCTGTGGAAAAACAGTGCTAGGTATGGTAGAATTAGAATCTCATCAAATACGGTAATGCATAATTAATTACCCTGACAATCTATACATAAATTATATTCCTTTATATTGTCAGTGTCACCCTTCTAGAGGTTAAATATACCTTGAGGGAACACGACGTAATCAAGTTCAAGTTTCGCGAAACATTATTGCGTAGTTAGGTACTCGTATCTCAGCCGAGGAGTGAATTCCGGTTCGTCCCACTAAATACGCACCATTTTGGGCTAAAACGGGAAATTGTAATTTTGTAGTCCCGATAATGTATTTTTGTAAATTAATCAGGTATTTAGATATTATGTGACAAAAGAAAGATGATATGAGTAGGTATAATACAATAAAATTTATATAGTGAATTTATAGCAACATCAGTCTTCATAAATAGGTGGAGACATTCATAACCATTAACTTTACAAATTCAGTGCTTTGTTAATCTTGTAAATGTTAAGTTTAGAACTATTTCTCTAAAAATACATAATGAAAAAGCTTCTGTTCTTAACTTTCCTTTACTTATAAAATTTTATGTCAAAGGTAGTGGGACACATCGGGTCCAAAAATAAATAAAATACAAAAATCCCGTTTCGTCCCAAAATGGTGCGAAGGCATTTGAGACGAAACGGGATTCACTCACGTCGAGTGTATTGAACAACTTTCAAACGCACAAGGGCTGTTTAAATTACCCGCCGTGTAGTTGTAGCGAACTTGTGACAAGCCTGTCACTATCACACATAATCTGATCTCAATTTATAACTATGTTACGTTTGCTTTGTCTTAGATGTTATAGGGTACAGATTTAAAGGAGCTTCGTCACAGGATTGATCACCTTCGTTCATTATGTAGCATATCCAGAAGCACCTTTTAGTGTATGAAAAATAAAAATAAAATCTAATCTCTTAAGTATCTATATCTCTATGGGACAGCAAACTAAAGTGGTTCTTGTGAGAACTCCGTCCAATCAGGCACTCGTAGCTCGTTTAAGTCCTAGATAGAAGAGCTGACTTCTGAGCCAAACATCACTGGTGAAATTAAATCTTCACGACTCCGTTGGCTTGGCCACGTTGAGAGGATGGCAGGAGATCGAGCGGCAAAGAGGGCGTATCACGGTCAGCCTTGATAGTCCCATAAAAAAATTATTTTATCATGAGGAACTTGTCTATAATATTGTAAAAGCACATTGTTCTAGGCAAAAAGAAATCTGTTTCGACTACGTTTCGTGTCGTGATTTTTCCACAGCTGATCGCACACAGACTAGACTTAAAAGGATGCAGACAGTTTGAATGCAATGCAGCAGATATACCTACAACTCGGCACAATTTGGCCTGAACAAAAACTAAATCTCTCTTAAGCAACGTTAATCACTTTTATTTCCATCTGTGTTATCCATTGTTCATCTATAACTAAGGAATTCGTGATCAGATAACACTTTTTTATAGGTATTTTGAAACCTTGACTAGATGCGACTGTGACACCGAATAATAGTCTAGTAGTTAGGCCAAAAAGAGCTTAAATCATCCTTTTTCCTAAACCTACTAAATGGCCTATGAAAAAGTTTTATGACATTTTTATGACTGTGAGCAGTCGGAACCAACAACTTAACGTGCCTTTCAAAACACGGAAACGCTTTTGGTTTTTTAAACAAGGACAACATTGCTTAACTATTGTATTCATATAGGAATCACCACGTAAAACGAGAGGTTAGAGTGGGAGTTAAATAACTGTGGTTTTTGATAATGTTTTTAAACACAGTGTTTAAAGTTTCTGGGAAGTTGATTAACAAAATACGACTCCAGAAACTGAGCAGGTGAACACTTCAAAACCGAGACAAAACTGCATAATCAAAACTTTGGAATAGCGCGAAAGTTCTGCAAGCCGTATCGCCCTCAGAGTTCATATTCCGCAAACTGAAAGAAAAGCGGTTCCATAAGATGTGCATAATGTTTGAAAGACTGAATTCAGAATGAAGATGTTGTAATTAAAGAGGGAGTCATCCCTGTCTAGACATTAAAGGGGATCAAACTGCCGAAGAATCTATTGAATGTTATCTTGCGATTCTTAAAACAAATATTTACTCTTTGACAATTATAGAAAACATTAGTTAGGTTTCATGCGAATCGATCAATGACCATGAAAAAGTCTTTTGAAATAGAGAATTTTCAACAACCCTTTTAAAAGTTGTATGTTGTATAAACTTTATTGCACAAAACTTACAAAAATACAATTCTCGCAAATATTACATTGCAAAAGCGGACTTATTCCTAAGTGAGATCTCTCCAGCATACGAAAACACCATCATGGTGCCACCATGTAATCAGTATGAGAGTGATAAAGTCAGTTTGATTGCTGCTTTCTAATAGCTGTAACATTTTTTCTTCTAAAAAGATATAATTTTACTACGCCTTAAAAAAAATTTTCGACTTGTGATCAGCGTACCACCCATCGAAACGTAGTTGGCAGACAAGGAAAACTTATTATTGCAGAAAGAAATTTGTTTCATATTTTATTTCAGTGAACATCGACGACGACAGGTCAAGCTTGACAGCGCGTACGTCTATTGAAATTAAAACGCTACAAATCCAACGCGTCAAGCTTGATGTACTCTTGACTGTACATATTGTGACGTCGTTACTGTAATAAAATTGTAACATAAATAAGCTAACTGACTTACATAGGAGTAACATTGGGAATGAACTTATAGTTCCACGTCTAGTTTTCCCGCAAAGACAAAAGCTTCATTTGAAGACGAACATGACGCGAACCCGAAATAGTGTCACATCTGACATCACAAAGCGAAAAAGGCCCTTTCATACCTTCACACGTTCGTCCATAAGCACGAAATTGCCACCGCTGAGACGCCTCAGGGTAAAAATAAAAACACAGACGGTAGCAATCGTAAAGCGAACGATATTGGCTCCTAATTCCGACTCGGATAGATACTGCACCTGCTCCTATTGTTACCTGCTGATATACGAGACTCGAATTGAGATAACTATAAAAGTTATGGTGTTATTGGTGTGGAAACTGTCGAACTACACGTGTGGAGTCGGATAAGTGGTGAAAGTTGCAATTGGTGTTTGGGTTTTATCGAAATTGTTGCTTATGGTATTTTCGCAGGTAGTGCAGTAAGTATTCTATTTACTTTATTTATTTCTAGTCTTTACGCATCTTTCATTTATTTTGTTTTAAAGGAGAACATAACAGGTAACATTTGGAACATCAAAAATAACTAATTTAACTAAACTTCAGCTAGTGATACTATATACCAGCAAGACAGAAATGAAAAAGGGGGTATATTCGACATAACACGCTTTTATTTGAGAACGTGACACTGTGATAACGTTTAAGTTCTTTTTAGCTTGTAGCTTGATTTTTTTTACAATTTTTTTTTTATCTTTTGCACACATTATTAATTAGCACACATTTACTAATATGTAGCGATTCTCTTTCATATCATTCATTACCATATAAATAAAATTAATTATTATAGTTAGTAATTAGTCTTACATCAAAATTGGTTAAATCAAATACGCCATTCACATCTGCCTGCAACCATTGCTCTTAATTACTAGTTTTAATTCTCCCAAAACTGTCCACATAAAATGACCGCCACACCTGTTAGCGTTTTTTTTTTTAAGTTTGGGCTAGAAATTGGTTGGCGAACCACTCTCAAGCCAATTTGTTGAGTTGAACCGCGTCGGCTGTGAAAAAACTGTTATATCCTCTAGATAATAGCCAATGCATGGAATTTCCCAAAGTGCATTTTCCGCTGAGGCACGTATAGTAATAAACTGTGTTATTTTTCGAATCTATTTGGTCGTATATGGAATTTTAGATCACGCTCGAGTAAAAATATTTTTGTGTTCTTTAGCATGCTATTTTGTGAAGTGTGGTGGGCGATAATAATATTCTTTGAAAGGCTTATATGCTGAGCCTATTTGCTTTCAAGTGTTGGATTGGATTCAGAACGAAAAAAAAAACCGGTCAAATGCGACTCAGATTCGCACTTGATCGCGACTAGCTTCAAGTAACTAACGCATTTTATATGGGAAAATTGATTCTTTTTACGTATTTCGACCTATGTTTCTTGGGAAAAGTTGTTCAATTTCATGGGTAGAACATGAGGTTCGAAGGATTGAATAAATTTACCTAGAACCCTGTATATTATACATACGATTCCTTTATTAATTTGCTAGAGGCTGATATTAATTTCAGCATAAAATAAAGATGGAGCTGATAAATATTTGGTATTCAAGATTTCGGTTGCATTTCAATACAAAATTACGGTCAACGACACATAGAATAGGGTTTATTTATTATTATGAAGCTAATCATACATAGAAACATTACAACATGCCTCGTTTCCGTCGGTGTAGGCAGAGACCATCGCCCTTCACTTGCTAAGATCTTGATACACTTCCCTCACTTCCTCTACTTTCATCAACCCTAAAAGCTAACGAACAACTAACAAGCTAATCATATCTCAATATTTTGATACCAACCACGGCTTGATAAAGGCTTCAAATCCTTTACATACTTCCCTCGCTTCCTCTACTTTCATCAACCCTAAAAGCTAACGAACAACTAACAAGCTAATCATATCTCAATATTTTGATACCAACCACGGCTTGATAAAGGCTTCAAATCCTTTACATACTTCCCTCGCTTCCTTTACTTTTGTCAACACTAAAAGCTAACGAACAACTAACAAGCTAATCATATCTCAATATTTTGATTCCAACCACGGTTTGATAAAGGCTTCAAATCCTTTACATACTTCTCTTGCTTCCTCTACTTTTATCAACCCTAAAAGCTAACGAACAACTAACAAGCTAATCATAACTCAATATTTTGATACCAACCACGGCTTGATAAAGGCTTCAAATCCTTTACATACTTCAAAGTCAAAGTGAAATGTATTTATTGCATTGTTACAGGTAAAAAGTACAAGATGAAAATGTATAAAATATATCCACTGTAACATACCGAAATCGGTGTGCAATATTAACTATGTTATAGTACATAGCCGAAACTTATTTTATTAATAGTAGAGAATTTATTAATTCTAGAGTACATCTTTAAATCATACTTAAAACACACTTAACTAACACTTACATCAGAAGTATCACAACACGTTTTTATCACATTTTTAATTATAAATACCTCTCAAATGCCTATATTTAATTATATTACATCTTTATTATCTAATAAATATTCTTCTATACTATAGTAGCATTTGGTATACAGCAAATAATGAAGTTTTAATGTAAATTTTCTGTTGTTTCCTATACTTTCCCTTGCTTCCTGTACTTTCAACAACCCTAAAAGCTAACGAACAACTAACAAGCTAATCATAACTCAATATTTTGATTCCAACCAAGGTTTGATAAAAGCTTCAAATCCATTACATACTTCCCTCGCTTCCTTTACTTTTGTCAACCCTAAAAGCTAACGAAAATGTAAAAAAAAAAAAAAACGAACAACTAACAACTAACAAGCTAATCATATCTCAATATTTTGATTCCTACCACGGTTTGATAAAGGCTTCAAATCCTTTACATACTTCTTTTGCTTCCTCTACTTTTATCAACCCTAAAAGCTAACGAACAACTCAAATCATATCTCAATATTTTGATACCAATCACAGTTTGATAAAGACTTCAAATCTTATGATACAATCGGAAAATCCCTTTCCTAAAAGGAGTATTATGAGTCGATTCGTATATTCGGAACAAAGGAGCACTGTAATTTTGCCACAAAACTTTTTCAACCTAAGCCTTTTGCGGGAGTCTCGTACACGCAACATCGAATAAAACACACACGGAAACCTCAAACTTTGCTAACTTTCCAACCTCATAGATGGAGAGCTGATCGCCGGTAACCCTATCTTATCGCACAATAAAAAAAACATTAAATAGGTATACTGCCGGCAAAAAATACTACCACCCATCTCTCCCCATGGGTGTCGTAAAAGATGACTAAGGGATTATGAACTGAGGATGGGCAGTAACGTCCTTCTGTGTATCTTACCATCTGACATACTGCGGTCACCATCAACCGCGGTCCATGTTGCCAGCCACAACGTTAACAAGCGTGGTGGCTATGGTACTTCCCCTCCTAAACCTAACACGCGTTTTTGTTGGGATTTTGGAGGAAGCTCCCTGTCTTATAGTCGACATGGGATGTTATGATGAGTTAGGGTTCCCGACTCTCCACTCTTAGTCTACTGCACAGACTTATTTTAGGACAAGATCTCTACAGATTTACAAAGCCAAGTGGCATGGTAATGTAAAGAAAAGAAACTTACAACCCACTAGAGTTTACCGAATGGATTGACTTGGATGTTTGTATAGGCCGATTTGCTCAAGTCTTTTTGTAAGACTGTATGTCTTAGATAAACACCTTGAAACATGTAGTCGAAAGGCTAATACAGTTAACATATCAAATTATTTAAAGGAAAATAGTCCATCTCTGCTCTGCATTTCGCGACTTGGATTTATTTATAATTTTGATTTTATTTTAACACTTCCAGTGTTCGGATAAATCTACAAAATAGAAAATCGCAAAATTTCACAACCACAGGCAGGATTCGAACCTGCCTCTTCTCCGTCAGTACCGGAGACGCTTTACCAAATAGGCAACTGCTAGGCAATTTTCGACTTGAATTCTATTTGCAATAATGGACTAGTTGTGCTAGTACAGTTTAAGCTTACTAGGTGGCAGCACCAACATTAGTACAGCTAATGCTTACTAGGTGGCAGCACTAACGCAACGTTGGAATGCGTAATAGAGATCGCAGATTTCACAACATCAGGCAGGACCACAGTAGCCTATTTGGTAAAGCGTCTCCGGTACTGACGGAGAAGACGCAGGTTCGAATCCTGCCTGTGGTTGTAAAATTTTGCGATTTTCTACTTTGTAGATTTATCCAAACACTGGAAGTGTTAAAATAAAATCATTTTCAATTATACGTAGTGTTACCAATTTTCAACTTGAATTATATTTGCAATAATGGACTAGTTGGGCTGGTACAGTTCATGCTTACTAGGTGGCAGCACCAACATGAGTACAGCTAATGCTTACTTGGTGGCAGCACTAACGCAACGTTGGAACATAGTAGAACCCTCTTTCTACTACGGTTGGAATGCGTATAGAGATCGAAGATTTCACAACATCAGGCAGGACCACAGTAGCCTGTTTGGTAAAGCGTCTCCAGTACTGACGCAGAAGACGCAGGTTCGAATCCTGCCTGTGGTTGAGAAATTTTGCGATTTTCTACTTTGTAGGAGATTGTAAATGAGTTAAGAATTTTAGGTTCGTTAGCCAAGGTAAACCCAACCTAAAGGTTATCTTACCGCGACCACAACGCACGAGCCGAGCGAGTGAAGCGAGCGTGCCGTAGCAGCGGCCGGTGAGTGCCAGAGACGGATTACGCGCCGGTTTGTTAAATACCAGGGCATGATGTAAAATGACGAATCAAGAAGAGTTCTTGACATTCTGTAAAATGCCTAGGCAGTATGTAAAACAGCGAATTATACTATTTGCCTGCGACAAATGCAATTATTTTTTTATTTTAACATAACACTGATATAACAATAATTTAAAATTTAGTTTTTTTTATGAATTTACGAGTATGTTAGCTTCTTTTCCCCACGTGGGGCCATTGTTCGTGAAGCAATATAACTAAATAAATGCTAGGTATGGATTTCATCTATTAGTTTTCTTAAGAATCTAAATATAAATGCATATACATAAATGCAAATGCTCCCAAAAAGCGTTATTTTTGTAACTGACAGGACATCAATTCGAAATAGACATATAAATTGAACTGGAAAAATGTGGAATGATATTTCATGCAATGTGCATAGTTGAAACTGATGGCCGTGTAACGCCGACGGCTGGCCATGTTTTTATTGAGTCAGAAATGGGCATTTTTCTAGGTCTTTGTATATAGAAATAATCCGTTATATTTCCTACCTAGTCGTCATGAAATGATTAGTTTCATGCTTCTTTTCTGAATGTAAATTGTACTATAGAACTTTTTTTGAAACATACATTTCGAACTGTCCTATCTAAACTTAAAGAACGCCTTTTTTAGGGTTCCTTACCCAAAGATAGCCAATGGAACCCTATTACTAAGCCTACGTCGTCTGTCTGTCTGTCTGTCTGACCTTTAAAGGGCTGTGTCTTTTGTACCGTAGTAGTTAAATGGCTGATATTTTCTCAGAATGTGTTATTATGACGGATTACTTAACAAATAATAAAAACAACGAATAAATAAAAAATAACCATATAAGAAAGGTGTTCTAGAGGTTTTTTAGTTTCAGCTTTATCGTAAAAACGGGAACATTTAGAAGCGTGAAAATTGGTATCAATAGTACATAAGCTATAGAAGCTGCGAGTCAGACTCGTGGGCATTTAATACACTTCTGCGCGACTGCGTGTCCCTGATTAACACGGTATATTTACAGAGTCCTACTCGCACTTGGCCGGTTTTATTTTTATTTTTACATAGATAAATAAATATTATGCCTCCTACCAATACCTACTACCCACTATAGTAGTAGGTGTATAGTAGTAGGTGGGTAGGGGGAAATGGAAAAGGACAGAGCCGAAGACAAGGAATGGAAATTATTCAAAATTTGGAATTTCCAGCCTGGGTATAACTCACTAAATGATTTATGAGATTTAATAAATTAAAAAGAGCCCACTAAATTTTGTAAAAGGTAAATCATAAAATATGAAAATGAACAATCATACACTACATGAAAAAAATATAATGTGAAGTATTAAAATAAATAGCAGTGATTTTATCATTCAGTGATATTCAAGAATTGATCCCCAGGGCGAAAGAAACAGCAAGGACTCTAGTTCTGCAAAAAGTAGCAGCACGCAAATTTACAGCTTCGTTTCGTAAAAAAAAAAACGTTTATAACACATCAAACTATTGGAAAAATTATCAACATGTCTTTGTTTATTGAATTTCTCAATATTTCCTTCTAACACGCTTGTATCCTGAATTCTACTATCTCTTTTAGCAGTCCTATGGATAACTGGTAGAGATCCCAGCTAGAGACTGCCTCACATGATTTATTTTTCTTTTCTTAATCTTTTTTTGTTTTGGTTATTCGTGCAATGAAATCTTCAGATTGCTTTTATCCTTCTTTCTGATGTTGCGCTTATAATGTGATTTCAATATTGAAATCGCAGTACTCGTTTTACTTTTATTTTATTTATAAAAAATAAATCGCAGAACCCTCATAAAATATAGGTAAGAATCACAAAAAAGGAATCATGGAGATTTAAAAAGCTTTAAAGCGAAATGTGATCATACGAAAGACAAACAAAGTGCCGATCGTTTGTAACAAACAAACAATAATAGAAACATTTGTGAAGCAGATTTAAAACACATTGCGTATATCTTGTTCGCATATAAAACGATAAGCTGAGCCCGTATTGATTGTCCCCATTTAAATTGAAAAGGCTTTATCCGATTCTCGTCACAGAAACCAAATGAACTGAAAAAATAAATACGCAGTTGACTTTGATGAAGTTGCTTTTGATTCCCCGATGTATTTCGAGGAAATCGTTCGAGTGATGTGTAACGGCTGAATGAGATGTAAACATTTCATTCGCGTAAAAGAAATGTGACATGAAAATTATTTTTATTCATTTTGCATGTACGAAAAAATGTTCACAGGAAATTGCGGAAAAATTCAAAATGTTGAACCATCTATAACAAAATTCTCTAATCATAACGGCTATGTCATGTTTGTCTATAGTAGTTTATGCAATGGTACATGATGAGGGGTATACAACTCGAGTGTCGGTTGATGGGACGCAGGCAAGCGTAGCGAGCCAAGTTCCATAATAGATGACACGAGTGTTAATAGGTCTCCCGCGATGACTGTTAGAAAATTCAATCTTACTTCATAATACACTCCCACAGGTAAAAAATTGCTGCTAAGAGTGTTTCTAGGTACAGATTGACATTATGAAGATGATAACCTTCAATTTCTGAACGCATTAATAATTTAGGATTTGCAATATGAGAGTAGATAAAGACTATAATTTGATTGGCCGAAGATAACAACACTGATCAGGATGTACCTAAACAGTAAGACAATAGGAGTAAGCATACCGTGAACGTTACAAAATTCTCTATCAAAACAAACATCATTGGATTCCGAATTTGAAATATGACTTTTTAACACTGGCCAATAATCGTCAAGGGTTTCCCGCCACCGTCATTTGTTTCCAATACCCGTCCAATCGCGAACGGCCATTTGTAACAGATATAAATTGGCGGTTGCAACAAATATGAATCGCTCGGTTTGACGGGGTGGTTTTGTAGAGTCAACTGCAATAAAACTATTGCGGTCAATACTTGGAAATATTTTTGTGAGTCTATAATTACAAACATCTATGTAGAGTAAAAAAAAATACTTACTTTGTAACATGTAACATCAAAAAGTAAACTTCTGAGATATCACTCAGATAGGTTTACGATGCTTTGTGCGCCTTTAAGTAAGACCAAAGTAACAGCTTACTAGCGGAATACATAGGTTAGATACCTACGAATAAGTACCAATCTTTACAACGATCGATTCAAAATTAGAATATTCGCTTTTCATTGAAGGCAACCACAAAAAATAGTTTTACGAATTTCAATTTATAAGGGGCGAAAAGGGTTGAAGTGTAAAAAGTCATTGTTAAACTCGAGCGGCGCCGAGGCGGGGAGCTAGTCATAAATATTTGGGATGCTGACTGTATCGCATCCGTGCCCTATCAATTGCGTACATGTGATTTCACTCACTTTTTGAAACTGACACGCCCTTACCCTCCTAAGGGGAGAACGGTATGTATTGCAAATAAGAAATAACAAATTACCCACAAAACCAAAATCTAAACAATAAATCGATTAGACTGACAACGAAAATTAAAGAGAAATTTTCAAGTCTGATATTAGATACGATAAGTTATGAGCTGAAATTTGCGAGTCACCGACCACTAATATAATTCTGTAAACTCATTTTGAGACTTCTAGAATCCATCAAGGCCTTACAGATTAAATATAATATTTGACAAATACAAATTGACTACAGATTAAATAATTGAAATTCAATTTGTCAAAATTGGAGAGGATTGCGGAGATATGAATTTAAATGGTGCACTATCTCTGTTTTGTCAGGGTGCTCTGTACAATGAGAGGCCGGGAACGATCAACGCTACTCTCTTCCCCACAGAAATGATATATTTTCAATTTTCCACCTTCGATTTTTGTAACTTTGTGACTCGAAAGGGGACTTTTCTGGTTTGTGGCAATATAACGACTGTTTTATAAATGCGACTTTCTTCACATTAATCATGATTGATGAAGTTTTCACAGAATTTATAATTTTGATATTTATCCTTTAAGATTTTAGAAAATTTCCAATTTTGACTTTCTGATGTTAAAATATAATTATCATTCTACAAAGACTTTTATCTTTGTAGCTCGCGTTTACTAAAGTATTCGGTTCACCATAAAAATACTATATTCGGAAATTCTCACTCTTCAAAACGGCATAAAAGGAAGTCTTACTGCGTCTCTCGCATTCAATCTATTCTTATCTTCTTTCAATGCAGGACTTCAAAGGGCCAAATGCAAACAGGACGCATAACACCCCTTTATAGAACATTTTATGCTCTATAAACTCCTATGTATACTTTAAACCTAAAATTTACAATAACATTACTCGTCTGAAATGCGATAAAACGTGTGAAGGGTCAGAGCGGGTATCGATACATCATAAAATTATATGAAAGTCAAGAGCAGGGAGCCCAGGGAACGTAGGAGGTGAACAGGTCACACAAGAAATTTATTGCGGTCTGCATTGGATACCTATTGTGGAAAACGTTTTACGTTTAAAAAATAATTTTATGGAAATAGCTGTACTTATCGCGAGTGAGGGGAGAGCGTGGACGTGGCAATGGTCAGTTGTGATTAATGCCAAGGGGGATCTTATGATGAAACATGCGAGTGCCCTGCTGTCGGTTTCAGTTTTAAATTTAAAGTTTTCAATTTGAGTGCCTTCGTGGCCTACGGGTGAGTGTATGGCTTTTGATACGAAATTTGTAAATTTTGTACGTTTATTTTTGAAGTTTCCTAGTTGAAACAATCAGTAACCTATTGTGTCGTTTTTATACTTTATTTCTTCGTACGTATTAATCAAGTTTACAATTTTTGAATTCCATAATAAAAGCTTCAGATACGTCATTTCTGTTCAAACATGGAACATGCAACCAACATAAAAAAATATGCAGAAATGTTTAAACTCTCCATCAAAGCATCTAACGTGTGAGTGAATAAAGATTCTTTCTAAAATTGATTTTCAATCAAAATTTCTAAGCTCACTATTTATCGCTGCAGCGGAATATTTCATTTTTGAAATACACATTTCTGACGGAGCGTCTGCAGGTAGAATTCTCATTGGAAGTGAGCTTTAGGAGTCGTTCGGTTAGAAATTTCAGCTGTGACGTGAAGGAAAAATCTTGCGTCTTGCGGCGCGTCATTTAAAATCAGAGCCCGTGAAATTTGTTGAGGTGGTAAGCTACTCCATTACGGAGGAGTGCATCTAGTCGCAGCAGGAAAATCTTGCCTGGAAGCCTTTATGGCGTCTCGACAGTATGTGCTAGATTTTGTGTCTCATAGTCAGCATATCATCTACATAGACAAGAAACTTTAATATTAAAAAAGTTGAACCCAAGACCCTTCAACGCAATCTTTTTGATAACTTCTTGTAGATAGCAACCATACATAGCAAAGCAACGTACCAAATAAAAAAAACTATGTTTACTTTTGCACAAAAAAGTACTACCAGATCAACTTAAAAACCAAAAATATTCAAGCCAACTTTCAACTTAGTATTTATTTCAAAACAGCCCTATTATTTTTAAGTAGTGTGCACATGAGACCTGTTGGAGATCTGTTGCGTCCTGGCTCTTGTCCAAGGCTTTAGGAGCAGCAGTGGAGTGGGGTCTTCAGATAATAGATCGTCGAGCCCCGGGCTAGATATTCTTGTTATGTTAGACGCGCAATTGAATGCACAACTGAACCCGTATATGATACGAATTTTCTTTACTGGCTAGAAGTTTTGTTGTTAGTTATTGCTACTGGTAAAGGATTATTTCTTGTTTAAGTTGTAAGAATTTATTGAATTCGTAACTTGCGTTGTCGGCGCTTTTGTATTAAGTAGCTCATGGAAAATGATAAGTTTGATTGTTTATCATTTGAATTCAATTCCGTCTTAATACAGTACTTTAATTAAGTAATGTTATATGGTTAGTGAGATTTCATGAACAATATCGGATACAATCCAGGAGTTCTAACCCTAAGAAAAGATGGTAAGTATATGCCTTTATAAAGCACATGAAACCATCGTTGATTTTATCATTCCAAAGTATATGAGGTAAGTACTTTCTGAAAACTGAAAGGTCTAGATCAGTTAACGAACTTGAACAAATTTCAGTGAAGAAATATTTCAGGATATAAAAAATAATCGGCCTCGTCGTACAAACTGTCCAATCTGTAGTTTTGTATGAAGGTTCTGACCTTTTTTCACTTCATTACCTGAAAGTTTTATTTACTCAAAGTTGTTTAGTTTCGATAACCGATCATGCCAATTTAGTTTCCAGAAAGTTGTTTTGTTTGTTGTATGAAATTTCTGAATTATGAAAACGAAATCTGATCAGGTATTAGTAAGGGTGATGAAGGACAAATTTCTATATGATTTGCTCATGTCTGCCTCTAAAAGATACAAAAAATACTGGCGGACATCCACACCCCTGCGTTTTTGAGGAATTATGTTTCAACTATTTATAAATTTGACAATGAAACGTACACCTGGCAGACTATGACTATCTGATTAAATACAATGTATAAAACCCCGGAAAAATGGTCTGCCACCATAATAGCCCTGCGTCGTAAAATTACAGCGCTTCAAAATGCACAAATTCACTTCTTCGTTCCGTGATAATGCAGAGCCCTGCATGTCTGCCTCTTCGATTTTCTACATCTTCAGAAGTATTTTGAACAGAAGCCACAAAGGCAGACAAAAACAACATTATTTAGTATCTTATTTTTATTTTTTTTGCTTTAACTCAAAAACGCAGCGACGCACAGAAAAACTTGTTAGGACCAAATCGATTCGTATTGAGCTGATCTATCATCCCTATTAATATGAATCATGAGCAAATCATATACCCAAATTGCAGCCAGCACCCTAACTATATAGAGATATTGGTAATATCCTACAATGAATAAAGAACTTCTTTATATCATCATCATATCGTGTGCGTTGCAAGACGACCGACCTCACAAACCCTGGTGTCAGGTTGTTGAGCCACCAAAGCCTCTGACATGGCTCATTAACGACTACATACGAAGATAGTAGTCGGGACCAACGGCTTAAGGTGCCTCCCGAAGCACGGAATCATCTAACTTTTCGGACAATCAGGTGATTCATCCTGCAATATCCTACCTAACCAAACTGGGGAGGTCGCAGAAAGAGATTTTTGTTTGACAGTGTCCTCACCGAACCCCAAACTCCGCATCGAGAGCCGAGCCCTCTAACCACTAGATCACGGAGGCTGTTAGTTTTATATAGTGCCATATTCATCATATCAGCCGAAAGACGTTCACTGGTGGACATAGGCCTCCCCTAAAGATCTCCATGACGACCGGTCCTGCGCTGCTCGCATCCAGCGGCTTCCCGCGACCTTGACCAGATCGTCGGTCCACCTTGTGGGGGGCCTGCCAACGCTTCCGGTACGTGGTCGCCACTCTAGAACCCTTACGCCCCATCGGCCATCGGTTCTTCTTGCGATGTGCCCTGCCTTCTGCCACTGCGAGAATATTATTGTGTTAAAATTTTAATAATAATACTTACATATAGCACCCAATCCTTTGGGCTGTGCGCGTTGGTACCGCAGACGTAAAGACGTCCACCGTCGCCCATTGGCTGAATTACCCTGACGTGGTTTCGGCAATCGAAGTGCTGCAGACAAAAGAGATACATTACTTATAAGCAGATATCTAAGGCACAGGCGTTGTACAGCTGCATTAGGTTAGGAACGAATTCATTTGATTATCATGACGAAATGTGGTAAAAGTCGATGTAAAGATGGTTTGTTACCCGGTACCTTGGATCATTGTCTAATTGTAATCGATATGCGAGCGATAAAATAGTGACTTGTCAGTGTATGGACTCCAGATCACGGACAAAATTCGTGGTAATAGTGGCATAAGTCAATCTTTTTTCTTCCAGTCCAGTTAACAGTCCTGATATAAAAGGTCAATGGTAGGAGGCATCTAAAGTTCCAAACAAATTAGTATCGCTAGAGTGAATAATGTCGCTAGGTGATGTCGTGCGGCGAACGTGGACACATGAAAGATACAAACATGTGATTAATTTCGCTATTGTGTGAATATCGTGCGGCGTACTTGGAAAGTGACCCTAAGTTAGAAGGCCATATCGCCCCGCTACCGCGCGTTTCGTGCCTATCAGAAAGCTCAGTTTGAAATTCAATGCGCTTGGTAAGCCAGTGATATCACCTGCGAGCTGCAAGCCAACAAATATCGTACCGGTGCTGCATCGCGTCGCGCCAATGAAAGAGCACAATGAGAAAAACTAACTGTTAGCTCTGTTCACATTTTGTGGTACTACCATATCTTTATTGAAGGACCACGTTTAAAAAAACACAACCAGTAGGAAAAGCTGGTAGAACTACGAGCAATAAATCATAATTTGTATGAATCTATTTGAGGAAAGAAATGGTCTTTATAGTTTCAATTGAGTACGACTAACCTTAAAACCCACACTTTGTTAATTTTACAAGTAGGTACAGTATCTCCGACAAAGACAATCTTAGTATACACCAGATTGATAAGTGCTTGAAGCTTTCAGATTTGATTACTAAAGTTATGTAAGTAGGTAGGCTTAATAAATGTAAGTGTGCATCAGATACTTAATTAAAATTGAAATTTAATTAAACTGTACATGAAACAGTACACAACTCAAATTGAAACTGTGGAGTTATTAACAGCGATCGTATTGCTGGTGTGTATCTGCGCATACGCTCCGCGCCCCGCCGGGCTTTAGTAATAAACCAGCTGTCAAGAGTACCGGTTGTTTCCTTTCGCATCGCATACACGTTAATGGCGGACGAGGATTGATTTATCTTGCAACAACGGTTCGCGTGTCGCGTGATAATGACCACTACTAATGTTTTAGGCACTCTTGGAGTGTTCGATCATAGATCACAGGACTGGGAAATTTTCTACAGTCGATTGGTGCAGTTCTTAAAATTGAATAGTGGAATTAAGGAGGAACAAAAGTCTGCTTTGTTGTTGACGCATTTAGCGGACGAAACTTACCGGCTTGCAAGTAATTTGGCACATCCACGCAAGTTAGAAGAAATAACGTACGCGGAGCTGATTGCAGTGTTTGACGGCCATTTTAAACCGAAGCGTTGTGTTTTTGCCGATAGGGCAAAATTTTATGAAGCTAACAGGGCAGCGGGAGAAAGCATCGAGGAGTGGGCGGCTCGGATCAGGGGACTCGCGGTCCACTGTGCCTTCGAATCGTCACTCGAGAAGCTCATTACGGACAAGTTTGTGCTTGGATTGAGCGCTGGACCCGAAAAGGATCGATTGTTCGAGCAAGATGCGACTACGCTGTCATTTACGAAAGCAGTTGAAATAGCGCAGCAGGCTGCTTGCGCGCGACAGGTGCGTGAGCGGCACATGCAGGTTAAGGAGGAGCCGATTTACCGAGTGGGCGCGATGCGGGGCGCTGGACAGGCCGCGCCCGCTGGCGCTGGCGCTAGTTCTCAGCGTCGTTGTAGTGTGTGCGGTCTAAAAAGTCATAGTGCGATTCAGTGCAAATATAAGAAATATAAGTGTCGTACGTGCGGTGGTGTAGGTCATTTATCGAAAGTGTGTAAAAATAAAGGTTCGGCTCGGTTACATAACATCGAAACGGTACCGGAGAATTCCGCAGTCAGCGTCGCCGAACGTTCGCATGAATGTGAGGAGTGTGAACTTTACAACCTAAGGTCAGTTAACTATGCCCCTATTACTGTAACTGTTAAACTAAATGATATAAAGTTAAAAATGGAAATCGACTCGGGTTCTGGTACTACAGTCATATCTCAGAAATTGTATGAAAATCATTTTTCGAACATTAAGCTAAAAGAGGGTAATTTGAAAATGTGTCTTTATACCGGTCACAAAATATCGCCGCTAGGCTATTTTACTTGTCGTGTCACTTATTTGGATAAAATAAGACCGATTAATATATATGTAGTTGAAAATGGAGGGCCACCTTTATTAGGGCGAGATTTTATGACCGAATTTGGTTTATATTTCATGTCGGACAATAAAAATATTACTAGTCAGAATCAAAGTTTGAGTGAGGTACAGCAGTTATTAAACGAATATTCAGATCTTTTCCAAAACGAATTAGGAAAGTTTAATAAATTTCAAGTCGATTTGCAGTTGAAAGAGGGGGCACAACCCAAACATTTTAAACCACGTACGGTGCCATTTGCGCTTAAGAAGAAAGTTGAAGATGAGATAGACAGGTTGGTCAGTTTAGGTATCTTAGTTCCGGTGAAACACTCAAAATATGGAACGCCGATTGTGCCAGTTCTAAAAGAAAACGGCAAGGTAAAAATTGCAGGTGATTTTTCTGTGACCTTGAACAAGGACCTTAAGGTTGATAAATATCCACTTCCTCGCATAGAGGAGGTATTTGCTAGAATAGGAGGAGGGGAGCACTACTCTAAAATAGATCTAAGTAATGCTTATAACCAATTCGAACTATCCGAGTCTTCTCAGGAATTGACAACGATTTCAACACATAAAGGGCTATTCAAATATACGCGCCTTGTGTACGGGCTAGCTAATGCGCCGGCTATTTTTCAGCGCGCTATGGAGTCGTTATTAATAGGTATAGAAGGGGTCAGCTGTTGGCTCGATGACGTATGCGTCACGGGTCCAACAAAAGAGATACACATGAGTAGATTGCGTGAAGTTCTATCTAGGATCAGTGATGCAGGTCTAAGATTACAGGAAGATAAATGCGTATTCTTCCAAAATAGTGTAACTTATTTGGGTTACGTAATCGATAAAACTGGTTTGAAAACGTGCCCAAGTAAAATAGAAGCCATCATGAAAGCGCCGACACCGACTAACACTACCGAGGTTAAGCGATTTATAGGCGTTGTGAATTATTACAGGAATTTTGTTCCCAATACTTCTTCCATTTTAAAGCCTTTAAATGATTTGTTAAAAAAGGGAGTTAAATTCGAATGGGGAGAAAGTCAACAGCGTGCGTTTGAGAGAATGAAGTGTGAGTTGTCATCTGAGCGAGTTCTGGCGCACTTTGACCCCCAGGCACAGCTGATCCTGGCGGTAGACGCGGGGCCGAGTGGACTTGGAAGTGTGATAAGCCAGCGCGGTGCCGACGGCATCGAGCGACCTTTGGCCTTTGCGTCGCGGTCCTTATCTGCTAGCGAAAAGAACTATAGTCAGATCCAGAAAGAGGCGACTGCTATAGTTTTCGGGGTTAAGCGGTTTCATATGTACTTATATGGAAGAGAGGAACCTTTCTTGCTTAAGACTGACCATAGACCACTTTTATCAATATTTGGAAATAAAGTAGGTATTTCCGTAACGGCGGCGTCCCGACTGCAGCGGTATGCAATTTTACTATCCGCATATAATTTCACTGTGCAGTATATAAAAGGTGAGAATAACATTGTCGCAGATTTTTTCTCACGCTCACCAGTCAACTGCGAAGATAATAATGAAATAGGTAATAATGATCCATCATTTCTTAATTTTTTGGACGTTAGCTCAGCAGTAGTCACGAACTCTGATATTAAATCAGCGACTTCAAAGGATCCGGTACTACAAACCGTGATGAAATATATGGAGAATGGTTGGCCACGTAAAATCACATGCAAATCAATATTACCGTATTTCAAATGCAAAGCTGACCTAGAAGTCGAAAATGGGTGCCTATTTAGAGGTCTGAGAATTGTTATTCCAGGGGTTTTTAGACGAAAAATGCTAGAGGAATTGCATTCTACTCATTTAGGTATAGTAAAAACGAAATGTAACGCCAGAAGTAGGATGTGGTGGCCGGGGATCGACGGCGATATTGAAGACTGGGTAGGTACCTGTGACGCGTGCGCTGCCACACGCGGAGCGCCGCCACGCGCACCCCCCGCGCCCTGGCCGCGCCCCGCCGGGCCCTGGCAACGGCTGCACATCGACTATATGACGATAGGCCAGCGTGACTATCTCGTAGTTATTGACGCATATAGTAAGTGGTTAGAATGCGTTTCAATGGACCGCGGTACCTCTACTCAGGCGTTGATAGAAAAACTTAAGTCGCTGTTTGCAGTGTTTGGCTTACCCAATGTTATTGTGTCGGATAACGACCCTAAAATAAGCTCTTTTGAATTTAAAAAATTTTGTCTATTGAATGGAATTCGCCTCATAAATAGCCCTATTTACCACCCGTCAAGCAATGGACAGGCTGAAAATTCGGTGAAACATTGCAAGAAAATGATTAAATGTATAATCAAAGAGAATTATAATGCAAGGGAAATAACAGAGAAGCTGTTAGAATTTCTTTTCACATTCAGGAACACAGTCCATTGTTCGACGGGTTCATCACCGGCTAAGTTGATGTTTGGGCGCGAATTACGTAGCAGATTAGATATGGTGTTACCAAACAAGAATAAAGAGTTTTCTAATAATTTGGAAAATAAAAAATGTGTATTACCTAAAAGTAGACAATTTAATATAGGAGATTATGTATGGGTAAAATGGTTTGTAGCAAGGAAAGGAAAATGGGTCTTAGGTTCAATTAAAAAAATTATTGGAAACAGAATGTTTGAAGTATTTGTAAATGATCATAATGAAATGTGTATAAGACATTTAGATCAGCTAAGAAAATATACGGGTGATATCATACCTAGTCCGTGTAGTAACTCGGGAGGAGGAAGCGAGGGCGGAAGCTCGCGGCCGCCACCCCATACGCCCTCATTTGTGTCAACCCCCGAAACGGAGTCGCGGCCCGGGCAGTCAAATAACGAGCATGTATTAGAACCTAATCACCCCGCGGTTACAGTACAACGAACACTAAGACCTAGACGTAAGGATATTAATTATAAGGTGTAATTTGATATTAGTTAGAATGATTTAATTGGTGTTGTTCTAGGTTAACAAACTAAAGGGGGAGAGATGGTGTGTATCTGCGCATACGCTCCGCGCCCCGCCGGGCTTTAGTAATAAACCAGCTGTCAAGAGTACCGGTTGTTTCCTTTCGCATCGCATACACGTTAATTGCAAATACTATTTGAAAATAAAATACCGAAAACAAAATTGCTGTTCTTCAAAATATAAATCAAATTACTTTTATCGATGTGAAATAAAAGTGAATTGGAATTAAAATTAAAAATGGCGCATTGTGCTTACTCCGCACCCGAGGCAAAATTCATTGGAATAATAGTTGTGCTAGCTGAGCTTGTATGCGTATTCGTTCACAGGTCGTGATTATGCAAATTTGCGTCGAACATAAATTATTAAAGAGAGCATTAATATTCTGAACGACAGAAATATGCATTGCTCGCTTTAATGGGCAAACCGGACCATTGAGCCTCGCCAGTTCATTTTAGTCTATTAACATACATACATACATACATAACATCACGCCTCTTTCCCGTTGGGGTAGGCAGAGACCACAGTCCTCCACCTGCTACGATCTTGACATACTTCCCTTGCTTCCTGTACTTTCATCAATCCTTTCATACATGCTCGTCGGTTTAGGGTACTTTTAACCTGGCCTTTATTCAGAACGTCCTGAATTTGGTCCTGGTACGTTCGCCTAGGCCTTCCCCTTCCAACGTTTCCATTCACTCTCGCCTGGTAGATCTCTTTCGTCAATCTTCGTTCATTCATCCTCTCTACATGACCAAACCATAGTCTATTAACACTCAGTTTTTTTGCTAGATAGTAGACATTTTTAGCTTAAAAGCCTTTCTAGTACATCATCATAATACCCCTTGAAACGTCCACTACAGGACAGGAGCTCCTTCAAAAATTCCGTATTTTGCTGGAACAATGTGAAGAGGAAGTACATAGTCACCACGCTTGTTAGCGTTACGGCTGGCACCATGGACCGCGGTTGTTGGTGATCGTAGAATGTAACATGATACGATACATAGAAGGATGCTGCTGCCCATCCTCTGGTTCCATAACCCTTAGTCGCTCGTACACTCGACAGCACGTCAGTAGAAACACTTTTGGACCTTATGGCGTGGTAATAGAGTTGAAAAAGTTTCTACCGACGAGCGGTTGACCGTACGATACCCACAGGTAGGGATGGGTTGGTACTATCCTTTGTCAGCATCACACGGGCATGCATTATTGACAATAATTTATATCTGTAGAGAAAACATGTTGAAAAGTATAAAGCTATAATTGATTGTCTATTTCAATTATAAAACTTTTGTATCCCAATAGAATTGAAAGCTTAAATTGAGAGACGTCTTTCGACAAAATTTATCGTATTTGGATTATCAATAAGATACTGTCTGCTAACTAGTAATCTAATGTTATTTCCAATACTTGACTGTTTAGCCCTAAGGGATGTCTTATTCCATTACCTATTGGCATCGTCGAAGTTTGATAAACTCGCTCGGATATTTCCAACTTATCCTGTGGTCAGATTTAATAATAGTCTTCCCTCGGGGAGTCACATTTGACAAACTTCTTGACGGTCCAAGCCTTTGTAACTATTACGAATACCAATAAGGATTGCTCTTTAACCAGTTTGGGAAAGAAAAATTACTTGCAATAACATTTTGTTTTTAACAAAAGTGGTAATTTTATGATGAAGGAAATTATGGTGTCGATTCTGGCAGACACATACTACAACTACACTCGCAGAACAGAACGCTCAATGCTTTCCGTCTGTGTTGTGCCAGGCCGTTAAGTAACTAAGAGGCCTTTGGTAGCTTTGAAACTCTGATAGGTTGGTTACGTTATCTTCAGAAAACCAGATAAGGCTAGGACGATTATGATGAGTTTCATCTCCTTTTAAATGAAAGCTGTTCAGTTTCGTAAGCTAAATATACCTTTTAAGCTTTTCAAGTAACGTCTTACCCTTTATAGGTAAAAATTGCGAAATCGGTCGATATAACGACCGCCTTCATTCCCATATAAATAAGGTCTATACTCCTATTTAATGCAATATTCGAGTAGGAGTTTAAACCTTTTACTCCAGTAAAAATACGGTTTTGCAAAACATTAAATGTTAATAGCTACTTTTTTGTGTATATCGTATTTAAATATGATGTTAAGACGCCATATTTACGAATCCACCTAAAATTTAAAGCGGAATATTTTTTTCGAATAACAGCTAAGGCAAAAATAGTAATAGACAATTATATACTTTATATCATAAATAAACGTATACTTTACATATAGGCATCAAAATCCACCATAAATATATTTAAAAATATCAATTTATTTCAAAATATAAAATCTCCACTTATTTTTACATATAAGGTCCGATAAAGTTGAGGTAAAATAATAGAAATAAACTGAGCTAAACTCAACCTTTTTAAATGTAAGTGATTCTTATATATATTCACAAAAATGCCATATTAAATAAAAAAAAAGTTTTTTGTGATCGCTGGTTTACAATGATTTTGTAAACATTTATGTTGGATTTGCCAAAAATGTGATTATATAGCACTATTTAAATTATTAGAAAGCAAAACGGATCTATTACTATTTTTGGTTGCGAAGATAAGCTTTATTTAAATTTCGTGCTATAAAAGTTAAACAATACAAAAAAGCTAATATTTTTAGGTGGATTCATGTATAATATGAAATTATGAATATATAGCAAGCCGTAAATAAAAAAAATAATCTATTAACATTTTTTTCGAAATTCCATATTTTTTTAATGTTTGGACGGCAAAATAAATAAATAAATGAAGTAAATTTAGGTGGATTCCATTAAAAAGCTTTACACAGAAATACGAGTATAATCTATCGATCTGAAAAAGAATCACGGCTATTATCAATTATTTCCGTTTCGCCATACAATCTCTCGTAATTTTACTGGAGTATTTATATTATATGAGAATGGAAATTGTCGTTAAAGAGACCGATTTCGCAACTTTTAGAAATTTGCCCTATAAATTTTTTCAGGCATTATAAACTTGTTATTAAGCTTATTTATTTTAAGATTCGATATCGATCGCTATACAATGCATTGTGATTTCACAATAGCCTAAGTCTCTATAATATTATGTCGTGTTAAAATTTTTCGCATTAATTTACTGACGATATCTTAAGATGAAATAAAATACCTACTTAGCGTACAAATTACTATCCATGTCTGTATTACGTAAGTTAATATCTCCAATAAGACTACAGAAAACCTTTTATTCTTAATGGATTAGCAGGAAACAATCAAGAAAAGTAAATGAGAAATTGAGTGAGCTTGTAATGACTAGCATAATGGCTATAATGAAACAAACAATTAAACAAAGTCTTTGTTCCTTCATAAAAACTTGGTGCTACTTCTTCTGTAGCGCGAAGTTTGCGCGAGATTGTTCTAAAGTAATTATCGGATTAATATAGCTAGAACGGCGAGCCGAGAGCCGGTTGCTACTTATACACCTTCCTGTGACGTGAACGCAGACTGTTTTGCTCAGAAACAATCAGAATTAAACAGAATACAATCAAGCTCACGTCTAAGTTTCTTTTAACGGCACTTACCCGTAGCGCTCGCATAACTTTACTGCGAACTAATGCCTTCGATTGGTCCATTTCGTTAATTATTCGCCACTTTGTACGTAAGTAGATTTACGGCCAGCTTTCCTCCAGTTTTCGTGCGAAAAGCTTTTTTTTGGACACGCGGGCTTATTCTTCGACTATAATGGCTTTTTATATTAGAATTTTCTGAGCATCGATTTGCAATGCCAATAAGGAAGTAAGTATTATTGGGGTTTTATTTCTTTCGCAGTCGTGTTTTATTTAAAAATACTTTACGCTCGCTGCCGGCTGCCGCCTGGCAGTTACGATATCACGACTAAACTGCAATGTGCGATTTCTGAAATTAAATTCCAACTGGAAATAAAAGTGGGTAACGTCTAATCAAAATCTGAATAAAGCTAGCAAAATTTACGCTCTGCACGGATAAAGAACGAACAATGTAGAGAGGAAAAATGCGGTAAGTTACGTCATAAAAAGGCGTGCAGCCGAGATTGCGGGACATGCATAATTTATCTAGAAATCTCAAGTTCTCTGATTTACCCGGCTAGTGAAATTCTCCTTAATAGCGTCTCAAAGAGCTCGAAGCTAAAACAACAAGCGCGGTCGGACGGAGGTGGCTCAAGGAATTTCGCCGACGGCATTTTTCCAGCCTTTTTCATGTTACGACATCGTGTTTAGAGAAAGGAAAACTCGCCGACAGCGAGAAACTTTGATTATAGCCTTACGAGTGGCCGTTCCTTCCGCGATCGAGGTGATAGACTCGGGGATATTTCTTTTTTATGGCCCTCTTTGATACTAATAAAACAAATTTACTTTTTTCTCTATGGGAAGAGTTGGAGTGGGTAGCATGTGGCCTATTGCTTTCCCTTAGCTGTTATGGAAGTTTGACCTTTTATTTTCGCTTATCTGTTACCACAATATTGTATGGTTTGGAACTTGTGTGTTCACTAGGTGGAGGTAGAGCACACATTTTTCAGGTAGATAGAGGTTTTACTGCTCCGTTCGCAAGTTCATATACATTTCGCATGAGATGTCCCATTTCTGGTAGCGAGCTTTATGACTTTCTTATTAGGTGCGCCAAGAGTCAGAGACTTAACAAAGGGATATACGACCGCGGAGATGATACACGTCTGTTTGATAGTCTCTAACGTTACAGGAGATACAAAGTCTAGGGAGCACCTACCTGACTAGTTCTTTACTGAATACATTTTGATTAATGACTCGTAAGTTTCAGAAAACGTGTAACAAAAAGGGTTTATAAATTTTTTTTTACAACAAACTGAACATCTTCATATACTGAAATCGAAAAGGATCTTTGATGTATCAATAAACTGCAGTCGTGATAGAGCATTCTGTAGTATTGATATCAAAGTTTTATTTTCAAACAACGAACTGTGTAGCTTGGAAAATGTAGTTCGGTTTCAAGAAATAAAGTCACATTTTCAATTGTCAAATATTTTTTTCACGTTATCTATTAACTCTCTTCTAAAGTGCCATATACAACCGAAAGCGAAATATAAAAAGGGCAATACATCTACGAAAAAATCAATGGTAAAATTGTTAGGAAAGCGAAAAGAGGAAAGCACTCAACTGTACGAATGCTTCTCACAGTGGGCATTATCGAATTAGTCGATCGCAGCCCGATATAATCGTCTCTGCTAGGGATGTAGCGTAAGGTTCTCAAAGTGAGAAGTAACCCCCCGCCCCCTTAGCTTCCAGCAACGCGTAAGTGGCGTGCACCACTATGATCCTTAGTGTTGGTAGATTGAAGGAAAAATAGGGGGCGTTGAGGCTGTCTTTATTGATAATTAATGAAACTTTCTGACAATTATCATAACTTATAATTAGGAACTAATTTACTTTTACTTTATTAATAGTACATGAAACTAAGTTTGCAGTGTAAGCAAAAATAATAAACAGTAATGATATTGATTTATCGAAAATCCGCGAAACAGATCGATTGTGCCAAAAGCGATAAACTCATACTCCGTGCGTAACGCATTGCAAGCTTGAAATTTTTGGGGGGCGCTAGAGAAATTGCCGCTTTCAAATAGTTTGAGAACCTGTAGCTTAACCGCCGAGAATAAAACAAATATTGCTCCTGCGCTGCGATTGTAAATCAAAATTAACGGCTTTAATATCGCGGGCCAAGAGGAACGTGGCAGTAAGCTCCCGCAGTGAAATATGCTACCGCCCGCCGCTCACTGTTAAAAATGGGATTAACCCTTGACGGAAATAGTGTTAGTTGAGGGTAATTCCGCAAGTAATAAGCAAGGTTTCATTAAGATATATTGAAGTTGGAGGGTGTTGAATGTTCCTTAGTAGTTGAAGTAGGATCTCACCATTTCTTTTGCAGACGATGGTGTTTAGTTTTGTTATGGTGGAAAGATTTATTCCAATCTTGGTTGGTGCGGTACATAAAATATACGAAATCAATGATTACTTAATAAACGGAATTTCTATAAAGACTGGCAACATGAGACCAATCTTATCTGAATAAGTGGAGGGAAAGGAAGGAGGCTGGTTGCATTTTCATACAAGACAATATTTTTTGAACTAAAAAAAAGTAATGTTATTAATGGTTCGTGTGGTGCCGGCATATAATGTACCAACCCATCTCTACCCGTGGGTGTCGTAAGAGGCGATAGGCGACTATGGCACTATAAATCGAAAATGGGCAGCTGCGTCCTTCAGTGTATCGTACCATCTTACATGCTGCGGTCACTAACAACCGCAGTCCATGGTGCCAGCCGCAACGCTAACAAAAGTGGTGACTATGGTACTTCCCATCCAAATTGTACCCCCTGTCCCTGCCTCCCTGTCCTTTGGCGGACGCTTCGTGGGATATTATGATGATGTTAACTATTAACAATAGATCGTTGGTTAAGATTTTAAATTATAATAAGTTCGGTTATTTTTTTAACTCAATTATTTTATGAAAATTTATGATTGAAAACCTACTTTATCCAGTTTATTTTCCTCCACGGAGCAAAAAGGGGGGCTCCGTGTTTTCCTCCCTCTGCATTTTAGTTAGTAGATATATACAGGGTGCTTCCTAATCAACTGCGTTCCTTTCAGTATGCTACCCGGACCATAAAACTGAAGAACTTTCCTGAGAAAAATATATTACGCGACAGCTCAGGAGTACGGGCTAAATATATGGCGGCCCGTACGTCACGCCCGCACTTCTGAGCTATTGCGTACTTTATATTGAAATAAGAAAAAAAATAAGCCTCACAACTGCATCAGCTGATAGCGCATTTTTATTCGCAGAACGCATTTGATTAGGAAGCACCTTACGTAGTTACTAGTGAATATTTATTCAATAAGTAAAAACAAAATACACTCACCGGCAGAAATAACCGGACGGTCTGTTTTCTTTCATATATTTTCATACAAATATGGGGGCAAACGAAGCGTCAATATCTTACCTAAATTTAATAAAAATACAAATCTGATTGATGAGGTCTTTAGATAAGAACCTTATTAAGAATATTGTCAAAGATTAGGTATATCTAAAATGTTGAAGAAAACCCGTGCGCCAGATAGGCCCACGCACAATGGTCCATATAGGATTAAGTGCGGAAACCACAAACTTAACTTAGAACTTAGAACCCGTGCGCCTCTTAAAACATTTTGATTCGCAAAATGTAAGAGATTTCTGACCAAATGACGTATATTTTTTTCTGCACGATGCACGGAATTACCTGGATACCGTCCAAAGGTCTAATCTTCAAGAATCGGTAGTCAGACACCTTATTTAATGATCTCACTGTTTAATTTCGTTTAGGAAATATATTGACGCTTCATTTGATCCTTAACTTGTATGAAAATGTACGACAGAAAATAGACCGGCCGGTTATTTCTGCCGGTGAGTGTATGTATGACTAGCTGGTGCCCGCGACTTTGTCTGCGCAGGTTTATAAATTGTAGCCTATGTGTTATTCTGATGTATAAACCATATTATTGTAAAGTTTCAGTAAAATCCATTCAGTAGTCTTTACGTGAAAGAGAAAGAAACATCCATCCATACTTACAAACTTTCGCGTTTATAATATTAGTAGGATAGGATACGATTATAGTAGGAAGGATTTTCCGAAAAAATAAAAACAAAATATGTAAGATAACAAAATATGTGGAAATCTCAATTGGCTTTTAAGACACGGCTGTATCGGGATTTTAATCAATCCAGATTGAGATTTCTACTTGTTGAAATAAGAAATTTACACTTACCTCTGATTTTCCCTTGGACACACATTGCGCCACGTTGCTCGGTTCCAAATTTATTGCGTCTCTCTGCGAACAAAAACAAGGTTGTGACTTCTTTTATACTTCACTTTTCATTTTCGTCTAGTTACATTTTTTTAAATTGGTATTTAACTGAAATTTATACTATAATTATAGAGTTTTTATAAAGCAAATGGAAACTTAGGTAAGTACATCAAGATATTGTTCTAATCTTCACTTCAAAGAGGTGGTACAGTATGACGACGATATCTGTACAGGTGGTCAAAATTCGAACTAATTTTTTTATAAGCGACGCTCGCTAGTGACGCTGTTAACTGAACAGATATCTAGGTAATTCTATATAACTTTTTTAGTTTATTGGCTCGAGTTTGTGTATAAATAATAAATATTCATAATAATAGCGGGGAATAAATATTCATAAAAAAACTTGTATGAAAAAGAAAAAAAATAGGCTTTTTCTTTTTCATACAAAGTAAAGGCTTTACACAGATGTCGCAAGTTTTCGAATTTTACTTTTTGCTGCCTAATTTTATTTATATGCAATATTTGTTTTACCTATATATTTATTTTGGCTTTAAGATGAGAATTACGTTATTGAATTATTGAATGATCGAAACTACCATTTTTCTGTAAAAACCAAGCGCAGCGAGGTTCAAATCTCTTCGGTAAAAACGCACCAAACTTCATTAAAAAAAAAAAAGAACTTGGATGGATAGTTTTCAACTTACTCAAGTTCAAGAAAATCATTATACAATTTCGGAGTTTGAGGACTATGATCAGTATAAGCTACAGACGTCTTTAGTTAAGTTTGTGTATTATATTTATTATTATGATTTTTTTTATTGTTTACAAAACATTTTTACTTCGCAGTCTTAAAATGGATGGTTGTATGAGTGCTGGACATTCCTCTAAAAATAACTAATAATTTTAGTATAATAGGTATTGATCAACAAATATAAGACAGCTTACCTCGCAATGAGACGAACTAATATTGTTCATATTGAGCCGATACAGTCGATCCCTGCAAAGAAAAAAAAGAGTACAGTCACAGAAAAAAACCTTTTACGTGAATAGACCAACTTTTTCGCTATTGTACAACAAAAATAGCCGGCGTCGGAATCGGGAAAACTCTCAGAAAGTTCCGTAAACTTTAGTCAATTTCCCGATTGGCATCGATGTGGCAATACCCGCAACTGTGTTGCCAGAACAGTGTATTAAAGGTATTACGAAATATTGTTTTATATTTTTACAACGTAAAATGAGGCTTTTATGGTTCAAACGTGATACAAAGTTACATTGTGCTGGTTGATTCGTGGAATCAATTTTGATATTGTTTATAAGGCGTAACATAATAATGCTGAAAAACATTGTTGGTAAATTTAAAATGAGTATGAAGTAAATAGGTTTATTTAGAAGGTTTATTTAGAAGCATAACTTATAGTTCTGAACTGCAAAAATAATAAATTGATCTCTTTTTATCCGCTGCATGAGTACGCATTCTGGTGCAGGTACGATACAACTGGGGCTCTAGATCCTAATGAAATAGTGAACATAATTTTAGTATATTACTCAGACCATGAAACTGAACAACTTTCCCGAAGCAAAATAGGTCGAAATACGAAAAACCAAATTTGACCTCCCATACAAAATGCGCTATCAGCTGTTGCAGTTTCTATGGGAGGTAAAAAATTTATTTTCGTATTTCGACCTATGTTCCTTGAGAAAAGTTGTTCAGTTTTATGGTCTAAGTAGCGTGCTAAAATTATGTTCACTCCTTCATTAGGACCCTATATTTTTGTATATATATTTGTAATCGGTTTCTCGAAAACGGCTCTAACGATTTCGATGAAATTTATTATATTTCGATAAAGTTCGGAGGTTATCGGGGGCAAAAAATTAACCTTACTCCCATGTCTGGGAAAATTCGTTTTCCTCGCATTTTTTCAAACACTGCGTTTTAGACGGAAACCTACAGCGCCATCTGTTGGCGGGTAGCATAGCCTGAGGCGGCTATTATAGAGCGAAGCTTGGTCGCCCAGGTATTAACACAGATGATATAAATGTCTTCCCATACATTGTATGACGTTGTCTTTCTTCATCCTTCATCATACATGTGTCGGACATGGATCTACTTTAGTACCTACGAGAAGCCGATTATTTTCACATATAAAAAAATTTCATCAGGGAACTTAATCAGTGGAGTCACTGAGCTTCGGAAGCCTAAAACTCCACCAAAGGTACAATTTTAGTATGATGCAGGTACTTACATAGCGCCCACGTATAGGGCATCCCGTTTGGAATCCACGAAGAATGTCCTGTAGTACAGAGGGCCACATGAGAACTCGCGGACATGATCTGGAAAGAAAGAAAACAATATTATTACAAAAATTTGGAAAATAAGTTTTTAGAAGTAGACGTTTAATTTAGTAGGTGATTTAGAAAGTAGAGAAGAGTCAAGTCTATTATAAAATAATAATAGGTCTTTACCTATGAAATTGCCGAAATTTTTCTTCAAGTTTATCAATTTAAGCATAAAATAAAGTTTTTTATTTTTAGTTTGATATATAAAATTAAAGGTTCGAAAGTTGTTCGTCTTAAAGGTCGTCCGATTTCATCATTAGATTTGTTATATTTTTTTACAGATAATATTTTTCGAAAATTAAATTTAAGCTTCTGTTAGCTTAATGTCTTCCCAATAATGCTTAAAAAAAATGAAAAAAATTGGATTTATAATTCCTAAGAAAAATGCAAAAATGTTAGTACTGAAAATTGAGTTAACCTAAAATTCGCCATACAAAACGGCAATTTCATAGGTAAAGACCTAATACTTTGATACCCGACTATGGCGATCGATTGGGAGGGGAATAAACGTAAGGGGGGCTTTGTCCAGCAGTGGGACAGCTCAAGCTAAACAAAAAACACTTTAAATAGCTTTTACTAAGATGTACAAGTTTTTGTACAACTTTATTACATAAAGTACTATGAGTTTTCAGGTCTGATTCCGCATCACCAGACCTACAACGCCTCCTTACATTGCATGTGATGTAACAGCGTGACCGTTCTTATATACTCTTTGACCCAGGTGGTCTCGCAGGTGTACGGTTAACAAAGTCAAAGTCAAAATCGTTTATTCATTGTTGGATATTAAAATCTCTTAATGACGTCAGCTAAACTACATCGCTTCACAAACAATAACCCAAAATGTTTTCTATTTCGCAAAAATTTAAATTGCAATTTGGCAGCATTTTTTTTGTGATTTAGGCTGTGATGTAGATGTGAGTTTTCGCGATAATATCCATTAAATATATCTTTTCATTCAGATTAATTGCTAGTTCATCGTCCTAAATAAAAACAAATAGTAAAATAATGTTTTTAATGACTTTCTGTGTATATTTATTAAAATATTGTTCGACATAAACTCAAGTTTTATAAATAGTATAAAATAAATAAAGTTTTTTTGTGTGTTTCTGTACATACTTATTAAAATATTGTTGATGCCGAGCGAAACACACAATCTTTCACCTCACTGCAGCAAGGGAAATGCTGATGCAATTCACAATCACGTTCTAATTTCAAAAACCATTTCTACGATAGCGACCAAATATGACTTTTGCACGCACATTTTTACCGATAAAGCAAAATTTTCTTAGCTCGTGAGGTAACAATAAAATTACGAACCGCCAAACCATTCTCCTACACGTAATATAATATTTGTAGGAATATAAATCCAAACTAATATTAAAGAAAACGTTTTTATCTAAACAAAAGTGAAAAGAGATCAAAGCATGACAGAGGTCGCATACTGCCAGATACGTTCGATCCATTCGAGTAACATCGAAGATGAAGTCACATCAAAGGAGAGAACACTAAACATATTGAGACCCTACATAGTTATATACACTGATAGGAAAGGGTATAAAAAGGGTTTTGGGTATCATTTTATTTCGTAGATTTCTATTTAAAAAACTCAATTCCTAATAGCTAACTTTTGAAAAATTACTCGCTTTAGCTTGACTACAAAATAATAAAAAGAGAAACTGAATTAGACAGGCTAATATAAATATGGCAACATAATTATGATACACCTAAAAATTGTTTACATGTCATAAATCGCCGCGAGGCAGAAGCATGAAATTTTTGAGGTCGTACATCGAAAAGAGACCAACCTAAAAAAATAAAGGCTGCCATTTCGTAATTTAGTCTAAAATTTTTGGGTTGTACCTGGGAACCCAAGCCACAAGACTGACTTATTCAAATTAAAGTTCCTGGAGCTAGAAGTAAGAAATTATGCATAGGGTTGTTTGGAAATGGAAGATCTACCAAGACCATACAAAATTATCACACATTTTTTTTTTTCATGAAATCAAGCTGCAGCGCAAATGAATTGATATTTATATAAGAAGTCAACGAAAAGTTAATTTAATGACAACGTAATATAACATTTATTTGGTAGCATATAAAATCTAAATAATACGCGAGCAGAATTTGTATAAAGGCCACAAAAGTATAAACATGCATGACACGTTTGCATAACAAGAATTTTTGTAAGCTAAAACTACTGAAATAAAATTCGCTAGTGAGAGATATTTTACAACAGAAATAAGTTTATGCAAGGTTATAATTTTACATAAAGAGATGTACATTCAGATTTCCAGTAATAATCTAATGAATAAAGTTGTTCAGTCACATGAAGAAAAAACAGACTTGTGCCTAGAAAAGTACCACCTAATTCTAATTTGCCGTTTCTGCTATACATCAGCAGTATTTGTTCTACTGTGTTTAGGTTCGAAGAGTAAGGAAGTCAGTAAAATTACCGGTACATGAAACATTTTAATCCAGGATTGGGCAACGTGCTTTAGGGTTCCGTACCCGAAGAGTCCAAACGGAGCCCTATTGCTGTCTCACTCACGCGTCCGTTCATTCATCCGTTTCTGTCTTATTAGTATCAAAGCACGGCGCGTTTAAGTGTATTTGCACCTTGGTTAAGTGGAATTACTTGAATTTCACTTTGTTTTATCTTATTATATAATAATGACGTATTGACTACAATTACCTAACAAATATTTAAAAAAGAAAATCAAAGGAATAAGACTGGCAGAAGAAGACCCAGGCGAAGCTACTCTGACCATATTAAAGAAAAGATCAATGTTGACTTGTTTAAAGTAGCTGGCGATTTATCAATAAGACGGGATGTAACTCTATCTGCAACAGCCAAATTCTGAACCTAAAGAAGATAGAGAAGAATAAGCAGTTCCAAGTTTATTGTTTAAATTTTATTCAACGTCTGAAATCATCCATCCCTCTTAACCTCTCCTTGAGGTCATAAAGGCAGCTTGACGCACTTTATATTTTACTTTATTTATTATTTAAATCTCCGTGAAAGGCACGTTTGGGTCGCGTGCTGTCGTTTTACGGACATAAGCTTCTTACACACTGGTACTGTTTCTTTTTACGGGAAAGGCTTGAAAAAATATAAGAATCCTAAGGAGTGTAAAGCTATACGTCGTAAAAAATAACTCTGACTGTGACCGTTAATGCGCAGAAATAAAAAAATGAGTTGACGGTGTGAGCGCGGCAGGTGGGAGGAGACGTGCGAATTGTTCATTGGCTCTCCGCCTGTCACCCATGCGCAGAAAATAACCGTCAGAGTCAAACTTATCCTGAACACGCGGTATCCATGAAACTGAACCAGTTTTCGTTAGAAACGTAGATGAATTCGAAAAATTCAACTTTTTTTACAAGTCACCCGGTGCCGTACATAAATAGATAAATAACACTCAAACATAGAACAAATTGAGAAATAAATTATTTGTATTTGTATAAATACTTGCAAATTTGCAAATACACTCGTGTTCATCACCCGAATGTCTGGCCTGGGCGGGGATTGAACTCGCGACCCACGGCGTAGAAGGAAGACTCACTATCAACCACGCCATGCGCCAGTCTCTTTTGAGCTTCTATACAACGAACTCTCCGTGTACCAATCATTGGACAAAATCATGGAACTACGGAGAAACGCACACAAAAAGCGCTAACAAACTGTTTAGCGTACCTTACAAAGGAAGGAAAAAGGTCGAGTTGTAAGTCAGTAACTGTCCCAAAGAACTGGCAAAGAATATTACCATCCTATACATACCGGTGGGTGTCGTAAGAGGCGACTATGGGTTATAAACTGGAGAATGGGCAGCAGTATCCTCCTGTGTGTTTACTATTTATTATACCATCTTACTTACTGTGGTCACCTACAGCAACCACGGCTGGCACCTTGGTGATAAGCGAGGTGACTATGGTACTTCCCCACCATATTTTTCCAGCAAAAGCTAGAATTCTGGAGAGAGCTCCCTGTCCTGTAGTGGACATTTCATGGAATGTTATGATTATGATGATAAAGTGTCACCCATCTAATACCTGACCACGGTCCATGATGTTCAACTTTAATGATAGGAAAGAAATAGCAACCACCCCTCGACCGCAAGCACAATAAATAAAAGAGTGATAGTATGAGAGGACCTTTACTGGTTTAACAGGGTCTAGGGTCACCAGGGATCGAGTCACGCACAGACTGCGATGTTTACTTTTATGGCAGCCGACATTCGGAGAATTTGGGAACAAATTGTCTAGATATACGTGATTGCTGATGCTACGATATTTCTGCGTTTGTGGTACTGGAGTTTCTAGGAATATCGTGTTTTAATGGGACTGGGATTCTTTGTATTTATTATTTGAATTCTTTGTATATTCAGAATTCTTGTTAAAAATTAAAGTCACAGCTTTGATAGGATTTATTTGTGGAAAGGACTCCTTTAAGAATGCTTACGAAGTTAATCTTATAAATTAAAAAAAATGAGTGATGATGAAGCGTATGTAATAGGGAACAGATCATCATCATATCAGCCGAAAGACGTCTACTGCTGGACATAGGCCTCCCCTAAAGATCTCAATGACGACCGGTCCTGCGCTGCTCGCATCCAGCGGCTTCCCGCGACCTTGACCAGATCATCGGTCCACCTTGTGGTGGGCCTGCCAATGCTTCGTCTTCCGGTACGTGGTCGCCACTCTAGAACCTTTACGCCCCATCGGCCATCGGTTTTTCTTGCGTTAGGGAACAGGTACAAACCAGTAAAACCTGCAGATTTTTCTGCATACGTATATTCACTGCGGCGGGTCAGCAGCGTAGCAATAAAGGATGTAGACCCTTCCACTGCTGTCGTAATGGTAAATTAATATGGAGGAAAAATTTTGAAGCCCAAACTCAGACATAGAAATAGGCACTACAATAGGCATGACGTAAACACCTTTTGGCATGCCAAATTTTGGAATGCTTACTTTATGGCATGCCAAAAAATGTGTACACCATGTACCACGTTTGCCTATTGTCATGCATGAGTATAGCCAAAATTTTTCATTCATGTAAATTAGCCATAATATTTGATGTTTGCGGTAGTGGCGCTGCTCGCACTAAATAATTCTGCGCCTATTATTGCGAGGTCAATAACTCACCTTAACTAAACCTACTTACTGAACGAAATTTAACATATTGTTGTCTGATGATAGCAAGGTAGCTATTCTAAACGGGATTGATTATTTAGTAAAATACCATTTTTAGGGTTCCGTACCTCAAAAGAAAAAAACGGTACCCTTATAGGATCACTTTGTTGTCCGACTGTCTGTCTGTCTGTCAAGACCCTTTATCTCACGAAAGGGTAGAGATATCAGGTTGAAATTAATACCACATATTAGGATCTATGAACCACACAAGATCTGAAAATTTCAATTTTTTACATGAACGCAATCAAAAGATATGGCATTTTATGTCCTCTTCTCCATACATTTATGAAAAAAGCAAAACCTACAGGGTACTTCCCGTTGACCTAAAATTACAAATTACAAATAATGGGAAAAGTCTGAAATCATTAAATATTACAACTTTTCTCACAACTAATAGTAACCAATTGTGGTGAGCTCCCGTTTCAAGAACATTCATATAAGAGAGGGGTCAAGTTGGATGGTCGCTGAGGCGATTTTTGTTTTAGTTCTATTTTAAAAACGGGAACACTTACAAACTTGAAAATTGGTATGTTTATATTGCATAAGCTATAAAATAACATCAAATAATAATTTGGTCAAGCACGTGTCGGACTCAAAAAATGTAGCACATTAACTTACTAAAATTTCAACTAATACAATTAAGATTATGTGGTGGTACGGAACCCTCAGTGCGCGAGTCCGACTCGCACTTGGCCGGTTTTTTTATTTTGACCATAGAGTGACATTTAGGGTGCTGAACCGAATCATAACTACAGCGTGAAAATGAAACACCTGACTTTACTTGAGTTGTACTTATGACATGAAACTGAACAACTTTCCCCTAAAAGCATAGGTCCTATACAAATCCCAGTATACACGACGCAAGGTTTGTATTGGAAAGCCATTTTTCAACCTACGAGTATCTACGAGTACCATACTCAGTATAGTCAGACATTTCATTATCACGCAGTATAAACTACAGTTTTGAGCTCTTTGAATGACAATTACATACCTGGTTTGAATTATGAACTAACATACGTATTTTAAGCAATGCTTCACTGAACATTTACATTGGCACAGATAGGCGGAGAGCGCGCAGTCGGCAACCCTACCTCATCAGATACCAAACAGCGACCTATCTAGGCTGATGCACAACGAAATTGTGAGTCTAAAAAAACAGGGTTGCCTGGGCGCAACCTGGCACGTTTTGTACAGTCAACAAAAAACTGGTTATTTTTTTTACCACTTCATGTTCCAAGTAAGTACATAGTACACGCATAAGTACTAATTGATATGTACCAAAATAACCAGGGTTGCCTTGCCTAAACCTGGTAATTTAAGGAGTTGGAATGCCATTTTTAGGTTATGTCAACTCACTAAGTATCATGGTTAAACAAAACAATCCTGTCGGTTTTGGTACTTCTTAATTAGTACTTTTACAAGCACTATGTGCTTACTTAATATACGATTTGATAAAAAAAATAAACAGTTTTTTGTTGACTGTACAAAACGTGCCAGGTTGCTCCCGGGCAACCCTGTTTTTTAGACTCACTATTTCATTGTGCAGCAGCCTAGATAGGTCGCTGTTTGGTATCCGATGAGGTAGGGTTGCCTACTGCGCGCTCTTAGTCTAAGAAACGTAGCACCTATCATTTGAAATTGCACTCTACCCCTGTCCGTGTATTTTTCCAAGCGATTTTAATACATTTCCCTAAAGCCGTCGTCACTGTCTTCATTCAATGCGTTTAGACGTCGAAACGGGGAAGTCTTGAATTAAAACGGTGTTTTAGAAATGTTTAGCCAGCCGTGAAGATTTGTATGGCGGAGGTAGCCTCGCGAAAGGTTCGGGTAAATGGAATATTTTTCTTATATTTTCCTTTTTTACCGTTTCGGTATTGTTACAATGGTCGATGAACGTTGATGTGGGTTTTTCCGACAATTCTAGATGGGGAATAAGTTTGAACTGTTATTTTATTATATGGGTTATGTATTTAGAGTAAAAACGTTGCAAATAGTAAAAAAAAGAACCTATACGCGGTTTAAAAATATATTTTCCGGAAACTGAATTCGTGGATTGTGATCATCAATTTAAGCAACTTTCCCCAAGAACTTTTTTCTTAAATATCTGTTGAAACACGATTTGTTTTTACTTTTTATAGAAACTGCATCACGTTCTTACGTGCAATTTGTATGGGAAGTCAAGCCAACTATCGATTTTTCGCCCCCAAAACCCCCGTATGTCATATTTCATCGAAATCGTTAGAGCCGTTTCAAAGATAACGATTATAAAAATATTGCTCGTTTGATAGTGTTTAACTTAAACCCTACTTCACACTTTCTGTTACACCTTGTACGCTATCACGCTTGTTTCCTTAAGAGCTCCCGCACACGACCGAGAATCGGTGGGCGATTATCGGCCAGGACAAGGACGGAAGATTCAGGTGATAACACGTCAGAGCGGGATGCCGACAAAAAATCGGCCACCGATTCTCGGTCGTGTGCGGGAGCCCTAAGAGGTAATGCTATAATAGTTCTCAGTATCATCCTTGTAATTATTACTATTATGAGACACTAATTCTTTGCTGAAGGAATAGACTTAAATCAGAGGATGAGTAGCAACGTCTTGCTGTGTATCATGCAATCATATTGCCATATTTTTTTTATACACCTACACCGTAAAAAAAGCAACTGACATGCCGAATACTATATTAGTGTGTGATTTTCTTTTGTTTTTACCCGACTACGGCAAAAAGGAGGGTTATGATTTTGACCGGTATGTATGTATGTATATATGTATGTATGTATGTTCATCTGTTCCATCATAACTTCTAAACTACTTATAATATTTTGACAAATGAGGTGTCGTTAGAAGTGTCTTAATTATCCGCTGGTTATAGGATACAATAAATTTCGTTTAATTGTATGTAGCGCCCTCTAGAGCAGATTAAGTCAAGGACTAATAAAAAAAAAAATTAACTGTACCGTGTTTGATATCAAATGAAAGGGCTTAGTGAGCACATTTCAAAAATATATATATATTGTTAGCTTTTTTATGTATTTACAACCCCAAAATAATTGAAATAAAAAATCAGTTCAAAAACTAGAACCCGACTACTGGCAAATCTTGCTCTAAAAAGTATGAAACAAGAAAATATTGTCATCTGAAATTGTTATGTAAAAACTATGGTATTTAATAAATATTCATAGCGATGTTCAGATAATAGCCGTGGTCATGTTATGCCACCTATTCGAAAAAAGCGATCATAAACTTCAGGGCAAAGAGGCATAACAATATGACCACGGATATTATCTGAACATCGCTATGAATATTTATTAAATACCATAGTTTGTACATAACAATTTCAGATGACAATATTTTCTTGTTTCATACTTTTTAGAGCAAGATTTGCCAGTAGTCGGGTTCTACTTTTTGAACTGATTTTTTATATTCTATTGTCTCGTGTGTTTTCAGTGTAGGTTTACAAAGCTCATGGTGGGAATGTGTAGCACCCCTTTCTCTACTATTATTATTATCATTCCTATTGTGTCCCACTGCTGGGCAAAGGCCTCCACGTCCTTTTTCCACTTATCACAGTCCTACGCAAGGTCCTACCAGTCCCGACGGAAGGCGTTTAGATCGTCATTCTATCTTTTGCGGGCTCATCCCCTGCGACGTTGTCCGTCCTGGGGTAACCATTGAGTGACGATCCTCGCCCACTAATCAGGGTGCATGCGGCTTACGTGGCCTGCCCAGTTATAAAATTAAAAATTGATATTGTGTGTACATTTAAAATACAATATAAAAATTATCATGTTATGCTATTGGTATTTTTTTTTACATCCGGACGAAGTCAGAAGCTAGTGAAATATAAAATATTATGATGTCAGTAGGAGAGTACACCTTGGCAAGCTCTCTCTTAACGTGTCATCCCGCACTTGAGCTCTACCGCTCTCACATTATCAGTCTTCATTGAATATGCATCGTGCATACGATGAAGTTGGAAATAGGATTACCGCTTTATGGGATAAAAACCAAGGAAGAGTGTTTAAAGAAAATAGAACGGAAAAAATTCAGTATCGTTAAAGAGGTTCGGTTGAATACTTAGAGCAATAAGTGTTTTTTTTTATCTCTGATGTGTGAAAAAAAAGGAAATCCAAAGATGTACCTACATTATTTTATTATGAAAGTTTATGTTATTGACTCAGCCCAAATGGCTACAACTGGCTTAATAAACCTCGTGAACTCGACGCTTCTCAAAGTGAACTTCAAAAATGATTCCCAAACTTCGTTAATCAATTTATTATTTAATTTTAAATTAGGTACGTAGTAATTTTATACAAACTTCAAGCAACGAAAACACAAAACCAAAGCCACAAATGACAGAGCAGGTAAAACTACATTGTCCCAGCCAAAGCGATCGTGAACGACGGACGCTTAGATAAACCGACAATGTAACTCAAATGAAGTTTGAATAGAGAACGCGGCGCGGGAGTTCCAGGTGCTGTATCCGAATCAGCATTACCGCCAGACGCCACTGGGACAAGTACAATCTTGCAACAAGGTTGTACCTGTATCGACTTTGCATATGCCAGTAAGTGACATACGATATGCATGTGGAAGACTGTTAGACTACTCTGTTGTGTATTGCGCTTTATTGGCAGCACTTTATATTTTAACATTAAATAGCTTCTACTAGCATTGAGACGTCGATGGAAGAGGTGACAAGGGAACGTATATTGTAAAATGAAACATCAAATACAGAGTACTAAAAAAAGGACGATGATTCTTTTAGGTTGGTTTTAGAAAACTGAACAATTTTACGAAAAAAGTAAATGACAAAAAACGTCAAAAGTTTTGCCTGTGAATATAAACTCGTGTTATTACGAGGGTTTTGAATGAAAAATATTTCGAATGATACTTTGGGAAAATTGATAAATTCTTATTTGAGATTTTTACTTACTTTCTGTAAGAGAAAGTTTGGTAAAAACAGAAAGGGATCAGAACGATGAAACTGAACAAATTTCTCCAAGAAATATATCACTATAAAAATTCAGTCTCTCTATATAGTTCTTTAGGGGAGGCCTATGTCCAGCAGTGGACGTCTTTCGGCTGATATGATGATGATGATACATGGGCAGGGTGTGTACTCCGAAGTTTTATCGGAGCTCCGATATTATCAGATTGACAACAACAATTACGTTCGGAAATTTGCTTTGTATGGGAATTTCTTTGTCAAAGGCCGAACCATAGACTAATTATGGGCGCGATATTATCGTAGTTTCACTTCGGAGTACGGCAGCAGTTTGGAATGGAGAGGTAGATTTTTTGTACGTTTCCGTTGATATGTTTCTAGGTAAAAGTAGTTCAGTTTTATGGACTGATCATGCTCTTTTAGTTTTTGCCAACCTATCCCTAACACCCTGTATAAATCATTAAAATACACCTGTGGATGAGCATAACTTGGTGAAATTCTAACCCATGGTTATATTTAAATGTACGATACTTATTCTTATAATATTATTATAAATTATTCCTGTGACATACTTTGTCATTGTTGTGCAATATGAAAACTGGCAGTTTTACATTTTAACCTTAAGCAGCTAACGTTGTATTTGTACCGACTTAGCATAATGCTACGTTATGACATGCCACTACGTTCAAGTTGAAGACTGTTAGTCTGCTTACTCGGTTTAGCTTTAGGTTAAACTGTTGCCAAAATAGACATACATTTTTAAAGAAAATGAAACAGATTTAATAGCGAAAGCAAGAAGTTCTAAAATCGCATGCTCTTATACTATGTCAACCAGCCATTGCTTTGTATGGAAAGTACATCTCGTTTTTTTAATTTCCAAAAACTAGGACAAAAGTTGTTGCATTCAGCCTCAATAATTTTAAAAAAGTTTTTCGCACCCTGGTCAAAAGCATGTAGGTATATTAAGAAATTATATCTCTAAAATTGGGACAAAGCGTCAAGACATTATAAGTAAATATAATTTGAAGGGAGTTTTATCGTATTATAAAGATAAGAATAAAATAAATTTCTATTCAACAATATAGTCGGCGCAATTTCTACTATTTTATCAAAGAAGTCTGTGGAATAAAGAAATAAAAGAAGAATACTCACTAATACTCTCGTTACAAATAACAATAAGCTAGTAAATTCTGTTTCATTTTGTACTCACTCTAGCCATCACATTAAATGTGCTACTAGCTTTTATAGCCTAATCTAATATCTGTTTTACAGATTTCTATCAAGCTACAGACAGAGTATAGTAGAATTTTATATATTCCCTTGCTTAATGCTCCTGTTGAAATTACTCTCATTTTTTAAATCGTAGCATCTTTATTTTAATTTTAGTTCTTTTGAAACAACGTTAAAGTTTCTAATGAACACAAGATGAGAAATTTTCGTGCACTCATTTGGAAATATTCAGCTTTCACGTGAAGAAACACTAAAAAGAATGAGTAGACGTTAAAGTTGAGTTTCGAGACTTTTTAATTTTGTCAGTTTTGTTAGAAAATATTCACAATATATTTGCATCGGATACATCACTATTTCGTTATGCGACGCGTCGGCATCGACGTGAATATTTCCTCGGCTGAGGCATTCGACACTATGAAATACATATTTCAGTGGCGTAGCGTGGTTGTCGCACATCTTTCAGTGCGACTCTTGTCAGAATCGTATATTCAGTGGCACTGCATTTTTCATTATTCAATCTCCAGTGTGGATCACAATAAACTTTGTGAATACGCTGGGTGTACCACAGGGAGCTGTGTTTGGTCCAGTGTTTTAAACGTGCTACAGCTAGTGACAATTTTGTAACAAAGGTAAGAATGATTGTCATGAATATTAAACAAAGTGAGAGTTTCATGCAAATTTAACACAACAAATGTGACGTGTCGTTAAATGAACAAACTGTGCCAAGCATGTCGTGACACAAAATTAACTTTTATGAACTCGTGTTGGTCTACATGTTCAAATTAAAAGCAAGAAGAATGCAGAAATCAGAATAGTAATTACTGAAGAAGTTGTACTGGCAAGTAAAGTAATAAGCAGAAGTATAATTAGTGGCGGTGCCGGTATCAAGATCCCGCGGGCAGGGCACGCAACCTCTTTAGCGTCTACATGCCAACGTGGGCACTCCATCTGATAATTACAGTCTATTGTTTTAAGTTTAACATTTTCGTTACCTCCGTAAATTCATAATAATTTCAAAACGTCCTTCCGCAAGATACCCTAGTTATTTTAACCTCATTAATATTTCACGTTTTACGACTCCGACTCTTTCTGTGACTTCATTTCGGTAAAAGGGCAGGTAAGGGTAATTTTGTTACGAATTTCGTGAAAGTTTCGCCATTTTTCGGATTCTGAATTTACGTGTAACAAAGTCGACTTCATTGGGGTAATTGTTTTATCGCATGAACACGGCCACGGTGGTCACAGGGGGGTAGCGAGGTCGGGGGGTGGGGGACTCACAGCTGGAGTTCGCAGGAAGAAAGTTATAATAAAGCAGCGCACGTTCCAAGATCCTATCAACTAAATTATTTTGGTCAAGGATAGTTAAAGCAAACAACGCTTTGCTGTTATGAATATAATTTGTAACATAACCCCTATTTTTGGCTTCTTTATTAGGTCAGTAGAGCCATAATTAAAATGTTCCCATTGAAAATTCAACAGTCGAATTTGAGAATATCTTTCAGAAATAAGCTGCGAGTTCATTGTCGCCCCATGTATTGTGATTTTCTTAAGATTTCTCAAACGATTGCAATCAATCAGAGCAACGATTCAATCGACAATAGCTCATACATCAATCGGATGAAAATCGTGACAATACGTAATAGGGCCGCGACGGTAGGCAAAGCGGCGCCATTCATTTTGATGGATTACATGGCGATTACGGGCGGCAGGAAATCCGCGTATTTTTCATTTGGCAATTGTAACGGTACGGTATCAAAATATCGTTGTACAAGGCACCGATTAGATTAACAACACACAATTGGCTTTCGTGGAAAGTTGGCTCCATTAGCTTTGTTTAGCTAAATACGAGAGGGGAGTTTGTGGCCTGAAGCACGGATTTAAGCTGATAGTGACAGTAAGTGATGAATCCTCTTAGGGTTTCGGGATTCCATAGCTTGGTTTGATACTTTATGTAGTTCTGATCGTTAATAGTGAACAGTATAGGTAGATATATTATTATTATTTATTTCTATCAGACTCTTGGGCCAAGGTTCAGAGACGAATTTAAGCTTAATTTCAGTGTCACAAGTAAACAAAAGTATCAAAATCTAAGCTTTAGCTTAAAGGATTATATGATAGATCGCACGCACAGAAATATTTTATTTAGTCGACTTTACGATAAGACAAATTCGATTTTCAAAACTCTTAATAAATATTGTAGAATTTTCTTACTATAATAAATTATTTTGGGCGGAATGAAGTGAAAAATAATAAGTTTTTGAAATTTTTTTTAATAAAAAATTTGGAAGAGAATTATTATACCTCAATATGTTTAAGTAGTTTATCTACACTCATGTCGTAATCTTTGAATTATGATTCAAAAAGTTGGTACATAAGGCTGAATATTACGCAGAGTATGCATAAAAAATTAAAAAGTTACCATTACGTAACGATTTTTGTATGAAAATTTTGCAAAGGTGTTACGTAATTTAACTTTTTAATCATAACATAACACTTGGATAAAATTCTTCTTGAACCTAAACCTTTTTAAAGAAGACTGAATATAAGGTCTTTTAGAGAGACGGTTATAAATGTAACAGTTTTAAATGTAACAGTTTTTCTTAGTAGCTGTCAAATATTAGTAGCATATTTACAAAGTGTGCCTTATAAACAACCTATTATTTTGGAGCAGTTACAGTAACAGTTACTATAGTTACAATTATTTTATCTGTAGTGGAAAATATGCGCGCGCAGCCTGAAATTAGAAGGACTTGGAAATAGATATTAGATTTGCCGGCATTTTCAAATATTTACCTTTTTCAAGTTTTTTGTGCCCGTGAAAGTAAAGTGAAAGTTTATTGAAAAAGAAGATAAAGTGGTGCAGTCAGGATACTGCAGTTACACCAGAAGATACTCAATAACTTATGATCTTCTCCCATATTAGTCTAGGACATTTTATGACATAACCTACGATGAATTGGGAAAGAATGAAAATCGAAAAGAAAACCATGTCTTGTTAAGAAAATGTTCTGCTTGTATATTTCAAAGAAGACCTAGCGGATATATTAAGGCGGCTTCTTCAGACTCATATCAGAACTGTAATATACATAATATAAGTTACCATTGTTGTTTACTTACTTTTGTTTAATTTTTATCATTTTTATAAGTAAAGAAACCTACTGCATGAGTGAAGATAAAGTAGTATACGCAACTGCATATAATATGGTATTAAAACACTCGTTTGATGCTATTATCACATTCGGCTACGCCTCATGTGATAAACCCAAACTCGTGTTTTAATAACCTGTTTTATATGACAGTTGCATAAACTACTATAATACCAAACGTTACTTTGCGGAAGTTCAATGCTACAAACTTTGGAAATAAATTATGTTGCAGAGGTGGCTACATATTTTCCATAATATTTTAAATAAGTATGTTTACTAATGAATTTTTAATTAAATCCCCATGTTTACCTACATTCGTTTGGCTTTCTGTATTTTTCATTTGGTTGGTATCGGGTCCTACACGACCGCGATTAGATTAGCGCCACACAATTGGCTTACATGAAAACTTCGCCCTATTAGCCTCTTGTAAAACTGATAGCATAGAGTAAGGTATTTGTAGACTTCCTTCGCGAATAGCAAAAAAAAATAAAGAATAAAAAAGTTGATTTATTGGCGAGGTATGAACAACAGCAGGACTTAGTAAATAAAATACAAAAATCTACTTACTTTAGTTACTCTATAAAACATTTAAATGATGGGACTAGACTGTAAACTAAGTCTAGCCTGTATCTTCAATCCAAGTTTCTTTTCCATTCAATTTGGAATTTCTTTTTAATTATTATTTTATCTTTGTTAAAATTGGATATCAATGTTTAGAAAATGTGACAAGGCAGGCAAAATAAAAATAAAAATTTTGAAACTTTATTATACAGATAACTTACTGTAAAAAAAGGTATAAAATTTACCAGCAAGACCCAAAATTTCATACAAAACATAGCCTTCTATGACAAATCTCATAAAAAAGAAAAATAAAAAACTACCAGTCTTACGGTGAATTTCATTGATTTCCTTTCATAAATTGATAAGCAAAAAATGTTGCTCCTAAATAATGGTCTTTTCAATGTTTGCTAGCTTGCAAAAAACTTTTCTATGCGGAGTCTATGTCCTCCACACTCTATGGTTAACAGTAGGTAATATCGTACAACCAGTGGATTGGATTAATGTGGAATTCGCCGCGGGGCCGTTCGTGCCGCTATCGGTCTGTCTTAAACAATAACACGCACGGAAAATTATACATTTTACTTGTACTAAGATTTTGAAAGTCTTTTGCTGGCTCACGTGTAAATGATAGGGGTTTACAATCCGTTATAATAGGTATATATTTTGTTTGCATTGGACTGTGAATTACTGATATCATTTAGAATTCTGTTTCGTATTATACGAAACAGAGGAAAAAGGGAAATTTTGTAAAGTATAACTAATTATCTATCATTGTAAGTAAATATTTTGCCGCCCGATAGTCGAATAAGGCGTTCAGTGCCAAAATGTTGAATTGGAAAAATTATAAATCCCAAAATGTGAATCCCAAAACTTAGATTAGCAAAATATTGAATTTTAAAATGTTGAATTTCCAGAAACTTAATAACAACTTGTAGGTACTTGTATCTTGTACTTGTAGGCAATTAGATAAAGGGACAGGCGGAGTGTTTGTTTAGTGGGCGATGTTTTTTTGTCAAAAATACAATTCAATTGACTTTATTAGAATAAGTAGATTAGGTTAGGTCGTCTGATGACCCTCGCACCCGCAGAAATGTGTGGGCCCCCGTCAAAACTTTAAAAAAACCTTAAACCTTCGCCCACTAAACCATCCACTTAGCTGTTTAATTTACTGGCTGTTTTAACCAGATGGCTGCAACATGTATATACATAACATCACGCCTCTTTGTCGTCAGGGTAGACAGAGACCACATTCTTTCCTCGAATCCTCTACTTGCATCAAACCTTTCATACACGCTCGTTGCTTAAGGTTACTTTTAACCTGGCCTGGCCGACATATACAGGGTGTGGGGGACAGGTTGGTAAAAACTGAAAGGGCATGATCAGTCAACGTAAATTAACAACTTTTAGTAAGTAAAACATATAGGAAATGAAAAAAGAAATCAGCCAGTCTATACAGCGTGAATTTGTAGTGGTTTCACACCCGAAGCCCAGTGATTCTGCTCATGAAAACAAGTATCTTTCCCGAAGAAAAAAATTTTTTACTCGAAAAAAGTTTTTCACCTCCCCATACAAAATGAGTCGATCACGTGACCACTTTACTATGGAGAAGCGAAAAAATTTTTTCGAGTAAAAAATTTTTTTCTTCTGGAAAGTTGCTTGTTATCATGAGTAGAATCACTGGGCTTCGGGTGCGAAACCACTACAAATTCACGCTGTAGAAACTTTTCAATCAAATTTTCCATTTTGTATGAAGAGGTCGATTTTTGTTTTCATTTCCTGAAAGTTTTATTTACTTAAAGTTGTTCAGTTACATTGACTGGTCCTGCTGTTTTAATTTTTCTTCAACCTATTCCTTACACCCTGTACAGTATAAATCAAACAATATTCCTAGATCTGAAGCATTAAATCTTGAATTATAGTTACTTTACATATCAGACCATAGACACATTTGAAGCGTAGCACTGCGTAGTCTCGTAGCACAGACTACGTGATGTAGCAGACGCGTAGGCGTAAGTAGACATCTCTACGAATCACTTAAGACTGTTCTCATCTTTTTGTGAGAATATTAAAACAAATGTTAAACGAGAAAAACGTAAATACTTTGAATTTTACTAGGTACATATTTTATTGTGTCTCCTAAGACTAAGAACACAAGGTGAGTTGTATAAAATAAATATTTTATAGCGATCACATTTACTCGGATAAGACACATTAATATTGGGTTCTATGTTAAAAACAAATGCCTGTATCATTGAATTTTTTATAGTAAAAAATGTATACATTTTGTTCCCTAGTCGACGTTAAATTCGTCAATCACGCCTCATTATTCATCTTGTAAATGCCTCCCGCTTGACCACTCCTGGCACTAATGAGAGTTATCTAAAAATTGTAGAAAATATAAACAAGAAAATATATTTAAAATCTTACAGACAGTTGCTGAAAACTTCTTTAAAATTGAATCTTCTTTTAATCGATTGAAAACAAAACAGAAAGAGGAGTTTTAACTTTAAAGGTTCTTTCTGCAACAGAGAGAAAGACAGAACAAATCAAACATAACCAAAATCCTCTACGAACAGAATAAATCTACCTCTCTCGTAAGCAGCCGGCAAGTTATCACATGTAGCGATTAGCCCGCCTTACGAGTTACTCTTGCTAAGTAATGGAGTATTCGAGTCGTGACTCAAATCTCATATCACAAGCGAGTTGAGTTACTCAGATACGGATTTTAGGGATAATATGTTGAAAGTAGATTGGTTGGTTATTATTGTTTATATTATGCCTACCCCGACGGGAACAAGGCGTGATTTTATGTATGTATGTATGTAATTAATAGATGTTACGCGGCCGCGTTAACTAAAAGAAAACAAAACAATTTTAAAAACTCCACCTGGAATAAAAAGTTAATTCAATAGTAGTTGCAGTCATATTCATCATATCGTGTGCTGGGTTGCAAGGACGATGACCGACCTCACAAACCCTGGTGTCAGAGTTGTTGAGCCGCCAAATGAGCTCATTAACGACCACATCCGTAGGTAGAACTCGGGATCAACGGCTTAACGTGCCTTCCGAAGCACGGAATCATCTAACTTTTAGGACAATCAGATGAGTCATCCTGCTATGTTGTTGTTCTCCTAGGGCACCCCGCTGGTGTATAGGGCCTTTACGAGCTGACACCACTTCTCCCTGCCTTGCGCCGTCCTTCTTGCTTCTTCCCACGTCAGTTCAGCAGCCTTGAGCTCGCTCTCAATGGTACGTCGCCAGGAGTGAACGGGTCCTGCAATGTCCTAACCAAACATGGGAGGTCGCACAAAGCGATTTTTGTTTGACAGTGTCCCCACTGGGAATCGAACCCAGAACCTCTCGATCGAGAGCCGAGCGCTCTAACCTAATTTAAAAGAAATCGCTAGGAATACATATTTTATGGTGATAAAGTTTACTGGTTGAGATAAAAAAATGTTCGAAATGCTCAATCAAGAGTATTATAACATCTAGTTCAAATCCTTTAGTCGCCTTTTTCGGTACCCACGGGTAGAGATGGGCTGGTACTATTCTTGGCTGGCATCATACAGACACGGACTTTTTACAGTGAAAATTAAATCATGCTAATAACACGAATAAACTTTATCGAATGTTAGCAACTCCCACTCAAAAACCCGACAAGTTGGAAACAAGTTGCTGTAGAATACTTCAAACTCAACAAAATTTGATACATGAAATTATCGATTTTCTATTACCGTACGTGGAAAGTTCAAGTTAAACTAAGTACAAGTTAAAATAAACTTACAGTTGTATTATAAGTTTGGCCCCTTGAGGTTGGCTTAAAGTATTAAGGGTTGAGGGTGCGATCATAAAGAATTAGGTAACCAGGTACAGACAAGTGGTTTTATATTATCGTATACGTTTTTCCGTGTGGTGCCGGTAAAGAATAGTACCAACCCTTCTCTACCCTTGGGTGTCGTAAGAGCCGACTAAGAGTTAATGAACCAGAGGATGGGCAACAACATTCTTCTGTGTATCGTATCATCTTACATTCTGCGGTCACCAACAACCGCCGTGGTCCATGGTGCCATAGCCGTAACGCTAACAAGCGTGGTGACTATGGTAATTTGCCTCCACATTGTTTCAGCAAAAGCTGGAATTTTGGAGGTACCACTTCGTGGTAGTGGTACTCCGAAGTTTTTGTTGGAGCTCCGATATTATCGAAGCTATATGGACTGACAACAACAACTACGTTCGGAAATTTACTTTATATGGGAATTTCCTTGTCAAAGGGCGAACCATAACTAATTATCACTTCGGAGTACGACTGCTGTAGTGGAAGTTTAATGGGATGTTATGATGATGATGATGAAACGATATTAAAATAGAATAGAAACGTATGGGATTGACATAAGTTGTCACATAGTATTTCGTAAATGTCAATCCCTCATAAGCGTTTATAGCAAGGACTTATGAACATCGCTTCTTTATCTGAGGTTTACAGTTCCACTTAAGTTCGCTTTTTTTACGGTGCCATTTTTTGGGCAGCTATTGTGTATCTACCAAAATGTAGAAAAATATAGAGACAAAAATATCTGACCCCAAACAAGGCATGGATAGAGACTGAAACATGTAAACAGAAAAGGACAATTATGTTCATCACTCAAATGTTTGTCTAAGGCGGGGATCGAACCCGCGACCCATGTAATGGAAGGCAAGCCCTCTACCAAGTAAGCCAAACGGACAATCAATGTTGCCTCCTTGAAAGAACTCACTATTTACCGTAATATACTGTACCTAAATTGGTTAGGTATACCTAAGCCAAAGGCAAAGTTTCCAAAAGTCAAATGACAACCATTACAACCTATGATCACATGGCACAAACGCTATAATCATTAAGAACTTATTAGTAACTATACTCGTAGTAGCTCTTAATGCCATAATGACTGCATTCGACCTTCAACAAAAAGATCAAAAAAATATTAACAGTGACTCCTGAAAGTGACTTAAATTGTCTGAGTATATCTAAATATTTAAAATAAACAAGAAAATGCGTCCATCTTATGATTTAGATTTGTTCTAGATTTTCTTTCTTACAAAGACTTTCGACAACAGACTAATATTCTCGAATCAGTGTTCATTACTCCCTCACAAGCAACTAGGTGAAGCTCAGCGAGTTAATATGCGGAGTTAATAAGCGAAGGGTGGAATTCACGTAATCTGTCAGGTAGCTTCATGAAGCTGCAACCTCCAGCTAACGGAGTGAGTCATATTTCATATCTTTGTGATGTTTTGTTTGATGAAAGGTTGAGGTTATGTTTTGATGAAATTGTTTAAAAAACAGACTCTTAAAGAATATTATTATAGAAATTGTATTGAGTGTATGTGTGTTCTTTGTGTTTAGTATATTGTTAAAAGCATTAAATGCCTGTTTTTCTTTTTTTTATATGCAAAAAATACTTTTAAAAGTAATATTGATTTATTTGGTTTTAACGTACTTTTAATGTTTCGTATGAGTGTGGTGTTGTGATTTTTCGATCTTATACATATTATATGCGGTGTTACAAAAAAAGAAATTGTATATAAAAAGTACATAAAATGTATCGCGCATTTTGCCCGCACTCTTGAGTATTTTAAATTCAGTATTTTGTTTTCATCATATCAGCCGAAAGACGTCCACTGCTGGATATAATGCTATAAACCGACGAGCGTGTACGAAAGGGTTGATGAGAGTAGAGGAAGGGAGGGAGACGTGTCAAGCAAGATGGAAGCAGGTCTCTGCCTACTCCAACGGGAAAAAGGCGTGATGTTATGTTTGTATGTATGTATGTATGTATGTATGTATGTATGTATATATGTATGTATGTATATTATAATATGTATGTACTTATGCATGCTATTTTGACATCATCATTATTGTCTTATCTTATAAAGTGCGTTTTCTAAATTTGGAGGTCATCTGTTGGTACTCTTCGCGGTATATTGCAACATAATTTTTATAGATATACGTTCATTATTAAATTTAATGAAGCACATTTTACTTATCTTCACATAGTGAAAGATTAAAGAAAAAACTCCCAGAATCAAGCAGTCTGAACAGAATAGAGCTCCTTGCAGTCACTGAACCGTATAATATAGCTGGATAAATCGCTTAACTTTGCTGATCGAGACTTTGTTGTCTTAAGGTTTGTTTTGTTTTTAGCATGAATTTAATCAATTGAATAATATTACTACAGTTATATTACTTTTTAAATTGGAAATAAAAATAAAGAGAGAAAATTGCTTAGGAGCAAATTGTACTTAAAACAGATGCATTCAAGGGGATTTTTCTTTTAATATTAGTAGTTGAAAGTACTAGATGTACTAGATGACCACTAACATTGTTTGTATTATTAAACTAAGCAACTTTTCAGTTTTTCAAGAAAATTTAAAAATAATAAACAATATCAGCTAGCTAGTACAGTCAACGACAGGTTAAGCTTGACACTCGCAGTGCGACTCTAATCCGTACGTGTATTTTAATAAGAACAGTAAAAATACCAATGTGTTTTGCTCGATGTGCTGTTGCCTGTACAACATTATTTTGCTTCCTTCTTTTTGTATCCTCCATTTACAACGCTAATTAATACCAGAATCGGAATATCCAAACCAACGTTTCGATACAAAAATTTATGGGCACTAAAAATCCAGTCTTTGTAATCCTTTCACAATTCATCTTGGAAGACACGAAAAGGCTTTTGAGGAGTGAAGGGGTGCAGAAGGGTGCAGGGAAAAGGGGGGACTAATTTCGAATGCACCTCCAATCGTAAAAGAAAGTCGTAAAGAAGCCCCCCTCGATGCAAGAATCAGGGTACAAATAGTTGATTTCTTATTGCTTTGTAGTGTTGCGCTGTGATATTTTTATATTTTTGTCGGATTGTTTGATTTTACGAGTATTCATACAGAAAGTTTTATTAAACATATGAAACATGTGATAGGGTAGAAAAGCTTTAGTTTTGGGCGGAAATAATAAATTTGATTAAAAATTTGCAGCTGTTCTGTTATTTTTTTCGTTTTATCTCTTGCCAATTACTTTTTAGGGTTCCGTACCTCAAAAGAAAAAAACGGAACCCTTATAGGATCACTTTGTTGTCCGTCTGTCTGTCTGTCTGTCTGTCTGTCTGTCTGTCTGTCAAGACCCTTTATCTCACGAACGGGTAAAGGTATCAGGATCCATGAACCACACAAGATCTGAAAATTTAAATTTTTTACAACGACGCAATCAAAAGATATGGCATTTTATGTCCTCATCTCCATACATTTATTCAAAAATGAAAAACCTACAGGGTATTTCCCGTTGACCTAAAATTATCAAATTTGGCAAGAAGCTAGGTCTCACAGTACAAATAATGGGAACAGTCTGAAATCATTAAATATTACAACTTTTCTCACAACTAATGGTAACCAATTGTGGTGAGCTCCCGTTTCAAGAACATTCATATAAGAGAGGGGTCAAGTTGGATGGTTGCTGAGGCGATTTTTGTTTTAGTTCTATTTAAAAACGGGAACACTTACAAACTCGAAAATTGGTATGTTTATAGGGCATAGGCTATAAAATAACAACAAATAATAAAATTTGGTCAAGCGCGTGTCGGACTCAAAAAATCTAGCACATTAACTTACTGAAATTTCAACTAATAAGTACAATTATGTTTATGTGGTGGTACGGAACCCTCAGTGCGCGAGTCCGACTCGCACTTGGCCGGTTTTTTTTTTCTAAACGCGTTCCTTTGGGTGTTTAGTTTAGCATGCACTATCAGCTGCCGGTAGCTTACATGTATTCTGTGTTCACATACAAATCTAATTATCCAGTCGGGGTAGGTCGGGACCACATTCTTCAACCTGTTACGTTATTTCTTGACATACTCCGCTTGCTTCTTGTTCTCTTGTATAATCCCTTTCTAATATGATATTATTATTACTATTAGCTGGTTGGGTTAGGATAATCCTGGTCTAGCTTTTATTCAGAACGTTCGCTGAGGACTTTTCCTTTCAATATATTCATTTATTTACCTTAATTGTAGATCTCTTTCGTCAGTCTTAGTTCAGTAATCCTCTTCACATGGTTAAACCATCGGTGCATTCCGTTTTCAAATTTTATTCATTCATGTAAAATCATTATAAATAAATGCCTCAATCAATTTCACGAAGACGTCCGCTCAAATTTAATCATCGATACTTTTCAAATACAACACTATTAAAATTTCAGATTGAAAATTCGCCATAAAGACATTGAACCACGCCTGCTTGGATTAAGGGGGGTCTAATAAAGAAAACTTTGCGACAACGGTATTTTTACAGTCAAGTGGAACTCCAACTTTATTAGGTATGAGAGTAATAGATTAGAAAAACGTTCAGCGGTCGGTGTTCCTTGCAAAAGAGTTGAGTGAAAAAGTTTTTGCACTAAACAGAAGAGGAGAAGGAATACTGACGCATTTTGAAGCAAGGTACGTGTTATTGAGCTTTGCATTTTACTTATGTGGCATTAGGGAATATGATTTTTTTTTATTTAAAAATATTACTTCATTCATGTAATAAACAGTTCAGTACAACTTTTTTTCGAATATTTATGAAATTAAAAAGATATAAGCCATCGAAGATTTGTTTCTGTCTCTTTCTAGGAAAACGAAATTTAACACGGAGTTTATATGGCCGTAGTGACACGAGACGTCACTGTCCATGTCGGATCTCTGTCTCATAAACTTACTAATCTGGGATCTCTGTGTCTAATCGGCGTGTAATTAACAGTTTTAAATGCTTATATCGGCAGTATTTCTAAGCCGATTTAAACTTGAATTTCACTTTTTGCTATCTCTACTACGGTATTTTCACATTTTGTAAAAAAATTGCAACAAAAAAAATATTACAGAAACTTGACACAGTGTAGCGACACAACTGCGTGAATCCCGCGTCGGAACGACCTGCGACGGATCTTTCCTTCAAGTATGACACACTAGAGCGGGAGTTCCGCTTCAACCACAGAGTAATTTTCACTAGTGATAAGACCTCGCGGTAAGCTCCGACGTAGAAATTCAATTCTAGTATGTCAGACTTGACGAAAAATCCGTTGCAGATCCTTGCGACGCGGAATTTCATACACACATATACGGCGAATAAAATAAGTATGGCTGTGACCGTTTATGCGCAGTAGTATGCGCAGTAGTAGGCATATGGGGGGAGGCGAGCGAATCGTTCATTGGCTCTCCGCCACCAAACTTATCCTGAACGCGCCATACCATGTTTTAAATTAAACCTGACTCTTGTAATTTACTTTATCAGTTATTTAAGTAAGTCGTATATTATTTCCTCCCGAAATAGTGCAAACAGATAGCACCACGTCAGAATGCAGACAAAATTTATTTTAATAAGAGCCGGGGCTTAAATCAGATAGCTTTTAGCGCGAGATAAAAATGAGCACTCTTCTCGTGAGTAGCGAAATTGTGAAATATTGCACTACAGAGATGCTGTCGGCTGCATATACAGGATGTTAGGGTAAACACATTGATCCGGATTAAGTCGTATATTACAGGGTGTTTGGCATATGTCTGCAAACCTTTCAGATGGTTGCTCTACCCATTAAATTAAACAACTTTCCCTAAGGAATATACGTCAAAACACAAAAAAAAAATTCGTCGTCCCATAGAAACTCAAAGCATCAGTAGGCCAAAATATTATTTTTTTATATTTCGACCTACGTTCCTCAGGGAAAGTGATTCAGTTACATAGGTAGAGCGACCGCCGGAGAGGTTTGCCGACATATTATTATACCAAACACCTGGGTTGGTATTCCGAAGTTTTATCGGAGCTCCGATATTATCGAATTGACAACAACAATTACGTTCCGAAATTTATTTTGTATGGGAATTTCCTTGTCAAAGGCCGAACCATAGACTAATTATCGGCGCGATATCATCGTAGTTTCACTTCGGAATACGGCAGCTGTAGCTATACGACTTTATCTTAGAAGAACTAATTAAACAAAATTATGAAAAATTTATCTGACAATGCGATGTACGTAAGAACCCCAAAAAAATTTAAAACTGTTGACTGAGGCCCCATACTTTAAAATAAAATAAAAGAATAATCCTGATCATAAGGATGGTAAACTTCTAACTACTTTACTTACGTTATAAAAGTAAGTTAACACACAGCAAGATAATAAAGACAAAACACAGCAATAAACACATCCTGGGAACATGTCGGGGCGTACACACGGGCCACGGTAAGAGGCAAAGCGAATAACATTTACATAAATTATCGCCCGCCCGTCTATCCTGCCTCGTGTTTGCACGACACCTAGCTATCGCCTAATGGGACTCATTTACGAGGTGCTTTTAAGAATTAAACACGTTGGGGGGTTTTAATAGACAGGGGAGGTCTCCGTTTACCTTAAATAGCGTTTCAAGATGAGAGATTCGTTCGAGAGTGGATCGATTTCTTCTGTGAGGAAATTGTCAACTAATTTGTGATTTCGTTTAGTTGAAGTGTTTATAGTACATCACTTTTGTTGAAACAGAAAATATGATCTTAATTGAATGAGTGTGTGAATGATGATTATCGGTTTTATTTCTGTATTTCAAACTTTACACGCGTAATGCTAATTCATTACTTTAGTGTATTCAGTCATTTTCGATCGCTCGCCGAATTGGATCGCTGTCCAAATTCTCGAGAAAATATTTTTTTGCACGGTGTACAATGTTTTAAGAAGACCATTTTTCGGAGACCGAATTTTATTTTTCATTAAAACTAAACATGCTAGCTAAATCATCATAACATCCCATGAAACGTCCACCGCAGGACAAGGAGCCGGAACCCCAGCAAAAACACGTGGGGGAGGCAAAGGGAGGGGATTTACTAAAGTCACCACGCTTGTAAGCGTTGCGGCTGGGGACCGCTGTTGTTGGTGACCGCAGTATGTAAGATGGATGGACCCAGAAAGATGCTGCTGCCCATCCTCCGGTTCATAAGACCTTAGTCTATTCTTTTGGTACTATTCTTTTCCGGCACCATACGGACGCTTCGCTAGATAAACTGTCATACGAAATTTTGCTATGCGGTGTCAGAAAAATGGTCTTTCTAAGGGAAAGCAAAAAAGGTCTAGTTTTTCGATCAATGTTGTTCGGTTTGTTTGAAGAACATATTTCAATTTTTCTTATGTCACAAGTAGGCAAACGAGCAGGTGGGCCACGTGGTGGTAAGAGGTCACCACCGCCCATGACACCCACTGTCTTATTAGTGAAATAATTAGACACTAATAAGACAGCAAAGCATACCCTGAGGACTAAGATGGTATGTCTCGCTTGCTGGCAATTCCACCGGCTCCCTTACCCTTCAAACCGAAACACAGGAGTGCAAACACATGGAGCAGTGCTGTATGTATGACAGAAAAAGACAAAGGCAAATGGTTTATTTTTTATGAAGATTAGAGTTTCTAATCTTCATAACTGGAAAGATTTTGTTTACGAACTTAACTGGCTGTAAAACTTAAACTCACCTATTCCATCACGAAACCTATTATGTTTTGCAGACGAGATTACCACGTGATATTACGCTAGTCCGTCGATTGCAGCAGTAAATTCTGGTGTTGTAGCAACATTATTTCACACACGCCCGACTCATCGTTCGGCGAAATATTAAGGCGTATAAAATTTTATTACGAACATTACCCCCTTGCTGAGTCTCTATAAACATTTTGTGTCGCGTTTTTCTCCTGTCTTCCCCCTCTTTTCCTTAAGCAACTTTCGCTATTTCCTTATTTCTCTCTAATGTCACATTTGTGTCTTAATAACGGATGGTATCATGTAACATCGCATTGTTTGATTTTCAATCTCTCGAGATTGCAGCATCCCTAATGGTCTGAGGGAATGGTTTTTCGAAACACTATAGCAGATTTGCGTGTTATTTAAACTGGATATTGATGAAGGGAGCATTGAAAATTTTATTCTTTTTAAATGTGCCATTTTAACGGTAAGTGAATTTGCATTATGAAGTCAAATGAGTTGTTGATACTGAACGCGCGAGTGCTTAATCCAATGGGCTCTTCGTGCATATATTTGAACTGTACCTGATTTCGATGATGAAATCCTGTACTATTAAACGAGCAATATTTTTGTATACAGCGTGAATTTGTATTGGTTTCGCTCCCAAAGCCCAGTGATTCTACTCATGATAACAAACAACTTTCCCGAAGAAATAAATTTTTTACTCGTAAAAATTTTTTCGCTTCTAGTCTTCTAGTCTTCTTAGTCTCAGACTACAAAATGAGTCACGTGATCGACTCATTTTGTATGGGAAGGCGAAAATTTTTTTCGAGTAATTATATTTTTTTCTTCGGGAAAGTTGCTTGTTTTCATGAGTAGAGGGCTTCGGGAGCGAAACCAATACAAATTCACGCTGTATTGTAATAGGTTTCTTGAAAATGGCTCTACTAATTTCTATGAAATTTACTATAAGGGGTTTTTGGGGGCAAATAATCGATCTAGAAAACTCGTTTTCTCTGTTATTTTGAGAATTTCTTAAAAATAGTGCGTTTCAGAAACTCTACAGCGCCATCTGTTAGTGGGTTTTGGTTAAAATTATACAGAGCGAAGCTTGGTCGCCCAGGTACTTTTAACAATAAGTATTTATGATGATCTGCAGGAAAAGATTTATACAACAATCGTATACAAAATATAATCAATAGGGAATTTTTTAAAGTTTATTATTAGTACTTATTATTAAACCAAGATTACGCTTTATTATTATTTTTCATCGACAAGTTGTTCAATTCGAATACATCATTCGCAAAATTTTCCCATCACTAAACTTGCTAACTCCTTTACTTGAAGGGACTTAGCAAGTTTAGTGATGTCCAAGTGCGAATGATTAATTCAACTTATCGAACAAAAATATACTTATATTAAAAAAACGGTCAACTGCGAGGCAGACTCTTGCGTCGAGGGATTCGATATTCCTGTAGTATTTTTAAAAGAAATAAAGACCATCTTTAAGAACGCAAATAAGTTTGTCTGTATTTTATTCTTCTTTTAATTATCGGTTGTATTTGTCTTGAGGTTGCATCAGCTTATTTTTAACAATCGATAGTATTTTATTGTACAATAATTATTTTCGATAAGGCTAATCAACAGATTTACTGTATTTCAAGATCAAATATCATTAACATCACTATTCAGCATCTGTATTAGTAGGCACTTTTTCTACTTAGCTTCCTAGTTAGAACTCTGAATTCAGAAACGTCTTTTTCTACGTAGCCTCCTAGGTAGATTTCTTATTCAGTCGTCAAATTCAAGCAGGTGTAATCGCGGCTTTAGTGCCTGCTTAGTCGCCTGGTCAAGTTAACAATTCACCACAAAGGGTTGATTCAGACGCAGCGTACCTTGCCGACATTGCGTTTTATAGAATTTCGACACACCGTTTCCAGCGCGCAAGTTAAGCAGCAATCACACCATCCTAAATTTAAAGACAAATTCATTGCTGATAACCTTGGTTTTGCTAATTCCAATATCCTTACCGCAAGATACGCTCCGTCTGGTCCGACCCAAATTAGTGTAGGCTCGAAGTGACTCCTAGCAACCCAGTTCGGCCACCGTGTAATCCTAGTGAAAATCCAGGCGTATTACTAGACTCCTGGCAATATGCGAGCCAATAGTTTCTTTCTGAAAGGGTCGCCAGAGCCACATTCTTTCTTTGTTTCTTTTACTTTATCCACTATTCTCACTCTTTTTAAGTATACTCTTCTGTTTAGAGTACTTTGACATCGCCTTTTGTCAGTAAATCGGTCGGGAAACCAATGAAAGTTATTACCAAAACTTACTAGGAATTCACTTGCATGACAGAATAAACATACAATTCGATCATGATATCGTGCCTTTACACTCGCAGTCAAGATAAGAGCGCGTGCCATGTGCCGATTGCAGCAGATTACATTGCAGACATCTGATAGCATCGCCATATGGGCACGGTGTGTACGCTTCTTTATGCAACGGTAATACAAAGATTATATGACCGATTTGGATATACGTATTTTTGGTTTATGCAGATGATTTTCTAGTAATGTAAAGTAGGTACAGTCAACAGTACGTCAAGCTTTACATATCGGACTGTGTCCCGTTTTTATTTCAATCGACGTTACAGCTAAAGTCGCGCTATAAATGTCAAGCTTGATGTGCTGTACCTAGAGAGAAACTTCTTGAAGAAGTTTCTTGGTGGTTATCAGTTTAATTTGGGCTCAGTGCGGAGCTTGACAAAATAAAAAAAACTTTTCAGATAAGTAAAGTAAAACAAAACCAAATCTAGCGGAAATCACTTTTTGTCCACTTTTAAAATTTTTAGGTTGTTATTATCATAAAAGAATCATTTAAATTTGTAATTTGACATGCATGCCATTTAATTTAAATAAACTAGACTAGATAAGACACTCTAATATCGGAACCTAAATCTATATTAATAACAAGGAAATTGTAACTTAAATGCATGCGACACTCTTTTACCATATCCTACAGACAGGGTTCATGTACTCAGACCCTAATAAAACCCATAACATCATATTTTTTTTTGTTAATGATTTCCATTCTATTACCAATATTGGGCAGGTATTTGTACTGCGCAGCATCGGTAAACAAACAAATACCTCAATATTGTCTTCATTGCCACCTGTTTGTCTTCCACATCAATGTCCTTCTCTTGTCATATTTTGTTACTGCTGTCATACTCTTACGCGTCATATTTTGTTATAGCTGCCTCACTCTTACGTGTTATATTTTGTTATTGCTTCCTTAAAGTGTTTCGGGTATTCGTCTGTATGCTATTGGCTTCGCAATATTACAGTAAACAGATATTGACTGAGCAATAGAACCTCACGAGGACAACCTAGTCAAAACTCTTTATTGAGTGTCAGGACGAAAACTTTCCATATATTTTTTGTGAAATCCCATAGCTATGACGTCCAAGCTCGATTCGTCTTTTAAGATCTTCTTAATACAAAATTAATTAAATAAATTTGAAATAGCACACAAAATTTGAAATGGTTAGTCTTTCAGCATCTTTCAGCAGCTTTTTTTAAATTGAAACAGTATTTTATTTAGTTTTTGACCCAGGTCTCGGCATCTCGTCTAAACTTTTTCAGTGGTCACTTAGAAGGTTAAATTTTCAGTAATATCCTATACTATTAAACGAGCAATATTTGTTTATATAGGCTGACTTTTAATTAGTTCTTGATAGAAAAAGGTATGATTGTACTCATGATACTGAACAACTTTCCCCAAGGAACATAGGTCGAAATACGAAAATCAAGATTTCACCTCATGATATTAGGTCTTTACCTATGAAATTGCCGTTTTGTATGGCGATTTTTAGGTAAACTCAATTTTCAGTACTAACATTTTTGCACGTTTCTTAGGAATTATAAATCATTTTTTTTTTATTTTCTTAGGCATTATTGGGAAGACATTAAGCTAACAGAAGCTTAAATTTAATTTTCCAAAAATATTATCTGTAAAAAAATATAACAAATTTACTGATGAAATCGGACGACATTTAAGACGAACAATTTTGGAACCTTTAATTTTATATATCCAACTAAAAATAAAAACTTTATTTTTTGCGTTAATTGATAACCTTGAAGTCAACTTTCAAATATAAGACAAATGAAAAAAATAGCATTAGAATTATAGGAATTATGATCTCATTAATCTGTAAGAAAATTTCAGCAATTTCATAGGTAAAGACCTATTATTTTAATGTTGAGGCGGATATTATAGAGCAAAGCTCGGTCGCCCAGGTACTTTAAAAATATGACAGTAAATTCGGTAAGGTATAGTGAGACGATTACCTATTTCAGTAGGTATACTTTTGTTGAAAGTTTCTATAAGTTGCTTTTGTTCGGCTCTTTGCTATATCTTCATGTAAAAAAAAATACTCAACGTCCTCTGCAGCACAGAGAGCTCCTTCTAGAATTCCAGGAAGAATGTGGAGATGAAGTACCATAGTCACAACCATTCAACCATTGTTAGCGTTGCGGCTGGCAATATGGACCGCGGTTGTTACTGACCGCGGTATGTAAGATGGTACGATACACTAATGACGCTGCTGCCCATCCTCAGGTCCATAATTCCTTTGTCGCTTCTTACGACACCCACGGATAGAGATGAGTTGGTTCTATTCTTTGCTGGCACCGCAAGGGGGTTGATAAAATCATTTCAAGAAAACGCAGTTTTGTTTCGTTTCATCTTCTTTCGAACCGCCCTATTCTGCAACTTTCTTAGTACGTATTAGCATTTGAGGGAGCGATTTTTCCAATATCTTCACTTCAATTGCCCCGTTTTTGTAACAGGTGATTCCGATCGCATGTAATTGATTGAAAAAAGAAAACAGAATTTTCTGCTTTCTATTTGAAGTTTGTATATTTATTTTAATGACTCACTGGTTCAAGTTCCTAATAAAACCGTAAAAATATTACGAATCTAACCACTGCTTGCAAGTTCACTTCCACTTCAACAATTTTTTTTTGCAATTCTATAAAAAAATTAAGGTATGCAAAAAATGGATGATAATTTTCGTTCTCTTATAAACCGTGTTCCTGAGGATATGTTATGCACGTTCAGTTAACGAAACTGTACATCTTTCCCTAAGAAACATAGGTTGAGACACGAAAAAAAAAAATTGCCTTCGCATACAATTTTTTTTTCGTATTTCAGGGAAAGTTGTTCAGTTGCCTTATCTGGAGGTGCTCTTGAAGTTAATGCATAATAAGAAAAAAAAAATGTTTTTTGTGTGGGAAGGCATTTTTTTCGTATTGTACAGTACCTTTGTTTCTTAGGGAAAGTTGTACAGTTTCGTTGACTGAACTTGCTCTTAAAATTAATGCATATCCTCAGGAACACGGTGTATAGTTGATTGTGCAATTTAATTTTAATCCTTTAGCTTAAATATTTTACTTATAACACCATATAAGCGCCAACAAACAGTTTTACTGTTTGGCGCTACAGAACAAAAATGTAATGTGATTTAAATAATGATGTTGAATAAATAAATAAATAAAATAAATATGTTTTTGTGGATTTTAATAATGCACTACTGAGTCCCGCTAATGAACACTCTCTCTCACTACCATGGGTTGGCTGGAAGAAATCTCTTTTAGAGATAAGCCCGCCTTTATAAATGTCCTTTTGTATGTAACTTTCTGTATGTGAATTTGTGCAATAAAGAATATATAATAGTTTGGGCAACATTTTTAGCCCCATTTTATGTCCAGATGTTACGTACTCGATGTGTAAACAAAAACACCTATGATGCTTTGTGACATGGAAAAAGCAATTCTAACGGTATGATTCGACGGTTTTCTTTAAGTTATTAGTTTTATGAGCGGTCAAGCGCAAGAATCATTCAGGAGATCAAGCGAAGTTTTGGCAGTGTAACCTTTGGCAATAATATTGAAAATCTGATGTTTTAATACCTACTTGTGAACGATTGCCTTTGGTCAGTTCTCTAGGGAATGGGTGGATAATATTCTAATAGTTAGGGTATAAAACAATTTTTTTGGATTCTTTGTTAAACTTTTGTAATGCAGTTAAATTTTCCTAGATAAGTTAGCATAAATTGAAATATGTCTTTTACCGCATTTTTTTCACTGGATGTTTTAAAATAGTCTCTATATTCATTGCGTACTAGCTATTTTCCGCGATTTCGTACGCATGGAAATCAGAAAAAAGAAGCCTATGTACTTTATCTTCGTATTTCATCAATATCGGTTCAGCGGTTCAGTCGTGAAAGCGTAACAGACAGACAGACAATGTTGGAAGTTTGTATTTGAAGTAAGTATTTGTACGCTTTATTCGGGCACAAAAGCTTATTCTCACTCATGCCAAGTCTTAATTAAGACAGCATTCTCTGCACTACAAAGGGTGCAAGGAACGGTGTGCCAAAAACTGAAAGGGCGTGCTCAGTCAATAAAACCGAACAAGTTTGGGAAATAGAAAAAATTTGACCCTTCAAACAATCTCTTCGATTAAACTGACCAATTTGTATGGAGAATTTTTGTATGTCCCAGGAATGTCTCTACGGGAAAGTTGTTCAGTTTTGTTGCCTGAGCGCGCTCTTTTAGTTTTCGGTTCACCGTTCCCAATACTGTCCTATACATTCTGTTTGTGCAAAAAACAGTTTTCCAACAGAAACACGGAAATAAAACTAGTAAAATTAACCTTTAAGTATCGGTAAATCTTGGCACCTTTCCCGGTGACCGTGACACGGGTGTTTTCGGGAACATCCGGGTATCTACCGTGAGGAATCCTATTGCAATTTATGCTCGTTGATCCGGAAAAAGTATTATGGGGGACTAAGGCCCGCGATTCTTTTATTGCCACACAAAATCAATAAGTTACTGTCTGTTATCTTTGGAAAAATGGGAGAGGGATAGGTAAAACTGTTATTTTGTTGTGTTTTCATACTGTATAGCTTTATAACTTTACTCGAAAAAATTGTTTGCTTTCCAACTAGCAACCAACCAACAAGGCTACAGTGGTCCTTCCTGGTGGTGTGTCGCAGTGTATAGAGATCGTAAACATAACATCAGGCAGGACCACGATAGCCTAATTGGTTAAGGCTTCTCCGTTACGTACGGAGAAAACGCAGGTTTGAATCCTGTTTGTGGTTGTGAAATTTTTCTATTTTCTAATTTTTAGAATCTAAGCAGGTCCTGCACCTATTTTGGATTTTTCCCATGTAACCTCCTCATTTAACTAATTTCGAGCAACATTGAAGCTTAGAAGCTTTACTCGCTCTACGAGTGTACCTGCGACCGTGTTACCTGCTTTGTACAGTCAGCGGCATAAACTTATTTACAAGATCGAATAAAAGCTAAATTGAAGTGGCAGTGTACTGAAAATGTATGAATTAGCATCAAATTCTAAATTACTTTCGAAGTCATTGGATTTCCATTGATTTATAAACAGTTGATAAATAAGGTAACAAGATTAAGTAGGCTGCCAGTAGGTACTGTAAGAACCCTAGAAATTTCCTAGTTGAAATAAGCAGTACCTGTTTTGTCGTTTCTCTTAATCTATGTTGTTTCTTGTGTTCTTTTCATGTGTACAATAAATAATTAAACCCTCAGCGAGAGCCCTTACAATCTTGCTGAAATAAAAAAATAATAAATCTGGAAAAATATATAATTTATTCGAATCATGGAAACTTAAACTAGCACACGCGTTTACAGGGCTCGGAGCCTAGAATTCAAACAAACATTGCCGTGAAGCGGCTCAAACTCTGGTAGAAGACCAGCTGCCGTATTCCGAAGTGAAACTACGATAATATCGCGCCGATAATTAGTCTATGGTTCGGCCTTTGACAAAGAAATTCCCATACAAAGTAAATTTCTGAACGTAATTGTTGTTGTCAATCTGATAATATCGAAGCTCCGATAAAACTTTGGAATACGCACCCAGGACTTCAGTCTCAAGAGTCGGCTTTCACCAGACTAACAAAAGTGAAAATTGTTCTATTTGTTTTTTTTTTCCATTTACAGGGCATTCATGGTTAAAACATCATGAAGGCTTAACAAATACCCTCCCCGTGAGGGTTCTTACAGTACACAAGTACTAGGGCCCCATGAGCAAGGCCCTGCACATGTGATCACGGAGGTCACGCAAAATAAGACTGTAAATTATAAAGGCGGTGGTGACCACTATACTCGTAACTAGGTGGCCCAGCTGGTCATCCGTTTATGACAAAAAAGCAATCTTTGTTGAACTTGTGTAGAAAATATTTTTTTAAATAGCCTGAAGGTAAATCATGTACTTCCTAATCAATGGCATTCCTGACCATGAACTGAATACTGATCAAACAGCAAAAAAAAATCGACGTTGCTGATAGAGAGGGCAAAATATTTCTTTTGTATTTCGACATGAAGAAAATTGTTCAGTTCTGCGGTCCGAGTTTCGAATGCAGTTGGGAAGCACCCTTACACAAAAAAAATACTTCACCATGTATAGGGAGAAACGTAGGGTAGATACATACACGATTAATCTCAGGTAATTTGATTATCCCACCTCTGATTGTGACCTCTGAATAGCGACCTCTAGTGGCAGTATTTATTGTTATTGCTTCCAATCCCGTCGCCGGAATCGAATTAGGGCTGTCCTAAACAAATTTCAATTTTCAATTATAAGCTCAGAGGAGTGGCAGGGTTGCCTGTAGGCAGAGCTGCATTTAGGATTTCAGAATATTCCAATAAATATATACCTGACGGGAAAACAATAAATGTAATTTAAAACGTACAAGTTTAAATAAAAGAGGATTGCAAACTTAGTTGAATTGGTTCCAATATGCGAAAAATTTTAATATTAGAGAATATTTAATGGATCTTTCGACAGTAAAATTTTTGGTGCTGCCAGGACACGTAAATCGTAATGGTTCTTATTTTCTACAACGCAGTCCTTTCAAAAGGATTTGCTCCAATGCTGTGTGAGGGAGCTAATTTGTGAGCTAGGAAAATTCTAACCAATTGGATTGCTCTATTTTCCTAGCCTAGCGCAGGACAGTTCTAGTGGAAAGGGTCTTTAATACCATCATAATATTTTTTTCAAAATTTCAAGATTTTGCACTGGAGTAAGAGTTAAAATTATTTTTTTTGTAACAAACTTAAGCCGGTACTGGTAAGGTCCGCTCCCTGAAGGACCTAGTGACTTATTGCGAGCCAGTAATGTATTCTGAATAATTGTCGGACCGATTGAATTCGTTCCCCAAAGGCTAAATACGTTGGTGATTTATTATTGCGATACTGAGTGAGTCGCACTTGTGATTTTGGTACGGGAATAAAAGGGTAACTTTCCCTCGTAAAGGCTTGAGTGGAAGTCAAGTGATTTGAAAAACTACTTGTGTTGGTTCGGTGATTTTTCTTCAATTTTGTTAAAAGTACCTGGGCAACGGGGCACCTCATAAACGCGGTATGTAAAAACTTTTTTAAAAACAAGGGAAAAACCAATTTCCTTAGACATGAGACCGAGCTAGATCGATTTATCGTCGTTTCATCGAAATCGTTAGAGCCGTTTTCGAGAAACCGAATACAAGTATATATACAAATATATATAGAAATAACGCTTGTTTAAAAGAATGTATTGAGCATTAGCCATGGCATTAGTAAGACCGGGACCAGAACAAGATTACTTTTGTCGATTGCAAAACGGTCGTCCATTATAGACGTCGCACAAAAAACTCTGGCCATGTCAGTTGATGCGCAGAAGTCAAGTCATATGAAAATAAGTCATTTTTGACGTCTGCGCATCAATGACATAGCCAGAGTTAATTTGTACGACGTCTGCAAGGGTTTCAATTCAACTAATTATAATACCTACTGCACCTTTTTAACCGACTTTCTAGTAGGGTTTTGTTTTTAATGTTTTTGTTCTTAAACCTCAATCAAAATAGATTTAAGGTAGAATCTACTAAATTTTATCTCAACACATTCCTTCGAACTGTCCTATTTTATTTAATACCAATCTTAAAGTTTATGAAAGTGTATAGATATTATTTATGATCTTTTCATATACTTTAGACGTTCCCCTGACAGACTTCATTGTCGTATAATAATTGTAAAATATATTTTACAGCGATGGCGTATAGCGCTATCTCTGTTACTCCTCAGCCATCTCCATTTATTTATAATTCAAGGGTTATAAAACGATATGTCGCCGTTAAGGAAAATGTTTTTTAAAATTCTATAATTTATGAGCTTTCAAGGTATAACGATTAGGGTGTTATACTCGTACTTACTCGGCAGCAAAACACTATGGATATTAAGGGTGTAAGCCGTGTAAGGGACATGACAGGTTTCCGAAAACTGAAAGGGCATACATAAACAGTCGATGAAACTGAACAATTTTCTATATCTTTTTTTTATTTCTCCAGTAACATAGGTCGAAATGCGAAAATAGTTTTTATCTTCGCATACAAAAGGCAAATAATGCATTTTCTTTTCTTCCTCTTAGAAGTCAGAAAATTTGATTCGTGATTCGACTTTCAACTTGTTTAGTTTCATGTCCGGAATGGCCAAGGTTTCACTTTTTGGGAGATGCAACAAGGACGAGTAGATAACTAGTGTTACAAAAAATCTACTTTAAACTAAAGCCAAGTGATACCATCCTTAATTAAAAAACGAATTCGGCATACATTGCTCGTTGAAGTAAGGATATTGGAATTAACAAAAGCAACCTCCCAGCAATGTATGCCAGATTAGTCATTGCATTTAGAAAGGTGTGATTGCGGCTTTGTTTCGATTTGAAGGGCAAGGGAGCCAGTGAAATTACTGGCACATGAGAGATACCATCTTAGTTCTCAAAGTGAGCAACGCGCTTTGCTGTTTTATTAGGGTCAAAATATCCCATTAATAAGACAGTGGGTGCTATGGGCGGTGGTGACCACTTACCATCAGGTGGCCCACCTGCTCATTTGCTCACTAGTAACAAAAAAAAAACCTCAACGTACGAGTACAACTGCCGAGGTACATACAATGATGCCGAAAATAAAGAAACAGTCTCACTAAACAAAGTAATATTTTATTATTTTTTATGGACTCTACTATTTTGTTGTCTAAACTTACCCTTTCAGCTCGAAAAAAGTCCTTTATTTATTTTTATTGATTTACTTCACAAAACGCTTACAAATGCAAGAAAATTATTCCTCCTACCAACTTGACATAACACACGGTTCGCGTAATGCAGGTGCACTTATGTAGGGGCCTCGCCGCTCCCCTTTACCTTGGGACCCATTCGGTGGGGACCCCGCAGGAGCATATAACTCGAGAATTTACCCATCAGAACGTACTGCCCATAAACTGTATAAACTCCGTAGGTACCTGTACTGCATAAAGGGTATTTCGGTGGAGATTTTCTTAAAGGAGTAGGCACTTGACTTGACCGGTCGAATTCAAAAGGTTTTATTGATGAAAGAAAATTGAACTGGATGTTAGTATAAGCGTATTTTGGTATTTCATGAATTTAATACAGCCGGTTGCAGAAAGATTATTTAAAGTTTAAGCTCCTTAAAACGTCTGCCACATTTAATGACAACAAAAAAAGTTTAAAAAGCTTTCACGAAATGATTTGTGCAACTAGAAATAAGACTAAAGAAATTAAAGCTACAAAGTCAACAGTCGTCGGTTGCAGGTAGCGAAAAAACCGACCGTTGTGGACATCTAATGGGAAGGCCACTGCCCAGCAGTAGACGCATAGTAGACGACTTTCTGCTAACATTATGATAAAATTTAAGTGATTTATTCAGAATAAGTACGCTTTATAGCATTACATATCTGTAAAACGGCGAAAAAATATTGTGATTTTGCTAATCTGAGAATTCACTTTATTAGGTTGGGTTGCACCATCTAACTTAACCATAATCGAATACGAGTATACGCATTCTGCTCTCTATAGGGTGGAAAGAGCAAGAGGCGCCTATTCGAACACTTTCGCGAAAATTATGTTCCTTTTTTGTATTTTTACAAATAAGAAAATTGAAAAAATTTCTTTTCATTAATTCAGTATTGTTTTGTTGGCTAGTTTTGTTGTACGTTTTAGAAACGTCTCAAAAATAAGACAGAAAATTATTAATTCTAGGACCCATTATACACTCGGTACTAGAGCCGTAGTAAATCTATAGTATAGCATCGGCAACGAACGGCCGCGGTGCTACGATTTATCAAAATTGAGCGCACAGTTATCATTCGAACGAGTATTACCTGCGGTTCGGATAGCTTGAGATATTGTGATTGCTTTGTATATTGTAGCCATTGAGCTAATTGTGTTTTTTAAAGCCCATTTAAAAAAAAAACTACTTTCCCTAAAAAATATTAAAGGTCAAAGTAAAAATAAAAGTAAAGTAAAAAAAGTAAAAAGGTATTTATTTTATCTCACAAAAGAAAACAATTTTTATTTATTTATTTATTTATTTATTTAATTAATTACAACGGGCTGGCCTATTACAGTAATTAATAACAAAATATGTAACACATAACGTCAAATCTTATAAAAACAAGTGAATAAAATAAAAAAGTCAATAAATACAACTAGACTTGTTCACAACATTATTACACGTACAAAAGTCTGAAAGGATTTTCAGAAGTTGACTCCATGAATCCGTGAAAATATCAGAGTTCAAAGAGTAGTTGAGAACTGAGTTTAGGCCACTGATCATTCGGCAGAGAGGGGACTGGGCATATGAAACAGTCCTACAACATGGAGCTGCGAGGAGACGTCTTTGCCGAGTGGATCGCGTTCTAGAGATATATTTATCAGGGACATGCAGTCGACATAATTGTGAATGCAGCTCAGTGCAATCTATTTCTCCACGCAATACCTTCAATGCAACAGTTAGTTCGTCCTTAATACGCCTTGATTCCAAAGAATACAATCCCAATGCACCAAGTAAAAAGATTGTAGGATAAAGCAAAGGATAATATCCATAAACCCGTTTATATAAATACCTTAGGAAAGCTTTCTGTACTTTTTCGACCATAGTAATGTATGTGGCTTCGTGTGGATTCCATATACAGGCACTGCTTTCCAATTTGCTTCTCACGAGACTGCTGTACAAAAGTTTCATAACGTGTGGATCGTGGAGATCTCTCATGTTTCGAAGCACAAAACCAAGGCGTCTAAAGGATTCGGTCGTAAGAGTCGTGATATGTTGATCAAATGTGAGATTCTTATCAAAAGTTACCCCTAGATCTTTCACGACCGAACTTCTAGATAACAAATGTCCTTCTAATTCATACGGGTAGCATAAGTGTTGCTTTTTGCGTCCGAAGGACATACTATGGCATTTACTCGGGTTTATGTCCATTTTGTTTTGTTTACACCACTGTAAAATAGCATCCGTATCCTTTTGCAAAAGTTCACAGTCACTCTCACTGTTAACTTCCATATATATTTTTAAGTCATCTGCATATAGAAGACATTTTGCGAACTTTATGACACTGACTAGATCATTCACCATCAGCAAAAACAATAAAGGGCCCAAAACAGATCCCTGGGTGACGCCAGATCTGGTAAAGTACGGCTGTGAGGTATAACAACCATATTTGACAAATTGCATTCTGTCCCGCAAATAGTCCGCGAACAAGCGTAGATGTGTCGGGCCAAATCCGAACCTTTGCAACTTAGATAAAAGTAAGTCATTATCGACCCGGTCAAATGCCTTGCGAAAATCAAAATATAAAACATCCACTTGCCCTCCACGATCCAAGCTGCCGGATATATAATTTACTAATATTAATAAGTTTGTGTCCACCGATCGACCAGGCCTAAAGCCATGCTGTTCCTCACATAGATGAAACTTAACTTGGGGGTAGATCACGCCATGCATAAGCTTTTCAAACACCTTAGCAGGCGAAGAGAGCACAGCAATAGGGCGATGTTCGTCTACAGGTGAGTGTATGCCACACTTAGGAATAGGAGTCACTCTGGTATGTTTCCAGTAATCTGGATAGACACCTGTTTTATGTATCACATTTATGATGTGGGTGATTGGCTTAGCTAATATTTCTCGGCAGTCCCTTAAAATAAATGAGGGTAGATTATCTGGACCTGGAGAACAATTTGATTTCAATTTTGATATGCAGCGATTAACGTCAGTTTCAGTAAAGTCAGGTATACTTAAATAACTACTCGTCAATGACTCTTGAGGAGCATTGACGAAGACGTCAAGTCTAGGAATAGAAGGTAAATATACTCCAGAGAAGTAATCTGCAAATGCAGTAGCAGCTTCCACTCCTGAAAATTCCTTGCCTTTATAAGTGACAGTGGTTTCAAATCCACCGGGAGCCCGAAGACTTGCGATATGTTGCCAAAAATCTCGTGGATTTGTTTTAAGCTTGGCTTCTAATCGACTTATAAAGCAATCATAAGCAGCAGGAATACGTGCTTTAAGATCTTCTCGTATATATGAGAAGTTAGAGTAAGTCGTTGGACAATTGGTAATCTTCCAAAGGCGATGTAGGGCTGTTTTTCGTTCGATATCGCAGATAATATCAGGAGAAAACCAGGTAGGATATCGTTTTTTCCTTTTATTTGTGTTTCTTGTCTTTTTAGGAACAAATAAATCAAATACGCCATATATTATTTCATAAAAAGTTTGAGTCGCTTCCTGCGAGCTAGATGCACCAAGTACTGGTGCCCAGTCAGCTTCATAAAAAGCTTGATACATAGCAGGAAAATTGGCTCTAGAAAAGTTCCAATCTCTTGCTGGGTCAATATTACTTGGCGGATGAGGTCCACTGTGTCGCTTTAGCTGGAATGACATTTCAATGTCTAAAGGCGGATGATACTTATCAATGGGAACGATACCTCCCCCCTCAGCCGAAGAAACCGAAACCAAATTCACAGATTCCTGGGTCAAAACGACATCAAGTTTGCCACCAAAACCATTAGTTATCTGGTTTCTGTCAACTAGATTACAAAAAGATAAAAAATAATTGTAATAATTACAAACATTCACGGATGCACTGTTCAAATTAAGATCACCGGTGATTATAACAGTACCTTTCAAATCGTGGATAACATTTTCAATTTTACTAAACCAGTTCAAGTAAACACCATCAGAGGAACTAGGGCTAATATAAACTACACATATAAAAATTAAGCTATCTTTCATATGAATTGAAGCCCATATATCTTCACCAGAATTAGTTTCAAGCTCATTTCGTCGTCGAAGCTGGATTCCTGGACGAGCAGCAAGGAGTACGCCACCCCCCCAGGATTTCCTGTCTCTTCGCAGGACACTCCATCCGGTACATGTCAATTCGGCGTCTTCAACAGAGCCATCCAGAAACGACTCTGTTACAGCAACGAGATCATGATGCAGCAATGATAAGGCGGTATTCCATTTACGAAGTTTTGTTTTAAGGCCTCTAACATTCTGATAGAGGATATAAAATGGTATATTAATTTTTGGAGACTTCTTGACTTTCAAAGAATCAGTTTTCGTCGTCGTAGCCTCTAATTCTGTTCGAGCGAAATGGCTTTGTTCTTTCACGAAAGGGCTGTATCCATGATTTTATGCAACTGCCGTTAGGCCAGATTTCAGAAGCTAATATTTTATCGGCGAATTGGGATGGCACGCCAATTTTAAATGACGCATAATTTCCTCGCGCTTTTAAACTTTCCACTGTGCAATTCGCGCAGATATTTATCGAATGAAGATGATCTTGAATCTGTTTTTCTGTGGTCCCAACTTTGAGATAGTATAAATGTAAGTATCTAGTTCTCTCTGCAGCTTCCAATACAGTTGCACCTTGTGCAGCAGATCCATGGAATATCTTCTGATTTTTGGAGCGTCTACGTTTTACTTCAGTCCAACTACCATCGCCATCATCACCCGGAGGAGTATTAGCGCCCTGATTAAAAGCGTGTTGGTTACATGTTAACTTTGTGGCAGACTTTTGTACATGAATGTGGGCCTCAGTGTTAGGAACATGAGCATCAAGATAGGCATTGTTTTCAGGTTTGTCAGATGTCTTGCTTTTGTGAGTTTCCGGGCGCGGTCGAGGGTGTGTTTTCTTTCTTTCGGACACTGGTTGGATTTTTGCATCAGGTGGTTGAGTTTTATTTGTTGAAGATTTTTTGGTATGTTTATCTACATTTGCAACACCTATTTCATTTTGTTTATTTGAAGTGGGTTGGTAAGGAGTACCCCTCAGTCCAGTTGATGTAAGTTTATTTTCAAAATCATTTAGTCGTGTATCAAGTTTCTCTAAAATATTTTCATACAATTTACTATCATTTTTAGTACTTTTCTGTTCATAATTCGATACAGCTTCATCAAGTTTTTTCTCCAGATTTAGGATTCTTTGACATATCTCATCAATTTTACAGCTGAAAATGTTTTGCAGAGACAAAAATCTCATTGCTAAGAGTCTTTCTAGTTCTTCACACATGATATCACTATGTTCATGAGACTCTGTTGGTGGAGAGCTATTAATGAGGCACTCATTTGGTCTTTTTATAACATTTCCTCTTGCTATGGTTATATTATTGGGATTATATGTATTTTCCGCATATTCTTCATCTAGATTTCCAATATTTTCTTGAGTAAATATTGAATTATTTCTCGAATCTTCACCTGTTTCAAAGTTGTTATTTTCTGTGACACCACTTATTTGGTGGTCCATTGTCTCATTTATATATTCAGGAATAGTGGATATTTTACTTCGTATAGGCGTTTCATCATTCCTTATAACGCGTGTTTTTCGCTTGCAATCTGGACAATACCAAGAGTCCTCCAAGTTATGACGTTCCTTATTTAAAAATTCTTGAGATATACCAACACATTCAGAATGGTAATAGTGTCTACAATTACTACACCTTAACCTCTCCATAATGCTTGTGTGTATATTGCACGCACCGCAATATATAAAAAAAAATATTTTATCCCCTTTGCTCTCCTTTTTAATTGTTTGCTTTCCTGTTTTAATTTTCATTCAGTTGGCTTTGACAAAAGCATAGGTATTTACACAGAGCGACTGACTTTTGATTAGATCCAATCAATCCTAGATAAGGCTTTAGTTTTGATGAAAATAACCTCGCATTTAGATACTTTTAAAATACAACCTGCTTAAGTTAAGACTATTCAATTGTTAATCAATTAGATGACTGTTAGAGCGTTAGAAGTATTTATAGATTTCTCTTTGAGACTTTATTTAGGATTTATTTGATGAAAAAATTAATGAGGCAAGATAGTGTTTGTCAAACATTTTAGGTGTTCACATAAAACAAATTATGAAGTCTCGCAGACGTAATATTACATATCATATAATTTTTTTTGTTCTTTGATATTTTGTAACAAGATATCAAATAAGTACCTAACTGGACAGTTAATAAATGAAGCTGATAAATGAAGGCAAGTGTTGGCAGTAAAAGAAAAAGAACACAGTAAAAATAGGTAAAAATGGCTACTGTACTTAAACAGGCACAGCCAAAGAGGGCAGATCAGACGGCAAAAATTTAATATTATTATAGTCATTGACACGAGAAAAACGCGCCGCTTCTATGCGCGTTTTTTCCAAATCTTTGGTTTGGAAGGAAAACAGCTTGAATAGTTGTTTAGTTCATAGCGTTATTTAGTCGAGAAGGTTGTTCAGATTAATTGTTATTTACAGTAAAAGTAGAGCAATTTTGAAAAATTATGTTTGAACTTTATTTTGATAAAAACTATAATTTTCGCAATACCGGCCACACTGGCGAACAAAGTCCATGACTGCCCGTGTCTGCCCGACTCTCTTATTCCTAGCTTCAAACTTCCAACCCCAAAAACTTGAAGAAAAAATCCGAGAAATCATAAATAACCAAGTATTTGCCTCTCCACGCGTCACCCGAGCGTTATCAGCTGACATCTCCAATGACAGAGACAAAACTGCTCACGAGAGCGCTATATTGCCAATATCCAAGAAATCCGCCGATACAGACACAGACACGTATTATTAGCAGGGGGGTCCTTACCCCACGCTATCATTCACTCACCTAGCGCACCCCCTAGCTAGACTAATCACAGAGGATGTGGCATCGACGCGCTATGCATATTTATCGTCCCCGAATACACGTAGATGTTTTTCATTTGCCGTATTTATTTAGTTCGGCTCAGGTAGGTTAATGTTTGATGAGATGAGATTCGGGCTCCTTAATTCCTGTACGGAACGTCACGTACGGCGGTTGTTTGCTGGACGGCTACGTCAGCGAAACTGTGTGGTCCTTTTTCATACATTAGTTCACTGATATAGATAAGCATGCTAGTTCGTTAGTTTTGTTCGATGAATACGAACAAAAGCAATTATAGTTTGTTAATAAATTATTTAAGCGAAATCGGCAAAATTGCAGGCGTGGCGGTAGTGAAAGCAATATAACAACCACAACAAACAATTTGCGTCCGAGAATAATACTCACAGATATTCAGCTCTACAGCGACAGTTGTAATTTCATATTCATTGCTTGTTTGATTCCGAAATGAAACTGGAGTCACTTTTGACGCAAAGACATGTATACCTAATCTATCTTTGACTTAATATCACTAACGCATATCCTCATTTAGAATTCCACACCCGTAGTAATTAAAACTTGCAGTAAAAAAAATGGCATAAAAAATTATTGCTTTTGACCCCCTTGCGTGTGAAGAATAGAATTTTAAATGTGTAAATAAATATTTTTTTTACGTTCCCCGCGAATAAAATTCCTGAAGAATGCAAATATTTAATTGCGAGATTCTTGTGCAGTTTAACTAGGGGAGGTTGGGGTTAATTTAATATAGCTGGGTTCATTTTCATGGAATTATTTGCAGTCGGTGGTATCGCGAGTCAGATTCGCAGCAATACAATCTGAGATCGCGAAATTTAATTACATTGATTTAATTTGCCTCAATGTATAATAACGTGCCTACCTATATTGCGTTCATTAAAACATTCCAGTGTTACGTAAATTTGTAGTGTGTACCTACTAGTACACTCAATATCACGTCGGTAGAAACACTTTTGGACTTTATGGCGTGGTTATAGAGTTGCAAAACTTTCTATGGACAAGCGGTTGACCGTACCTACCTCGTTTTAATTATATAATTTGTGATTTTTTCTTAACTATTTGTAGAATAATGTTTCTAGATGAACCAAAATAATCTGTGGTTTAATCACGATCACTTTAAAACATAACATGAATTTATGAAAGACCTGATATTTAGATCTGGCAATGACGAAAGACCCTTTATAGAACAGAGCAAACTGCTAGAGAAGTTTATCTTCCGAGCTTGGAGCGGGGGCAGTGAAGTTTATGGACCGGACGTCCTCTTAGTCAGCTCCCGTTCTGACTTGACGTGACGGATGAGGAGGAGACTACTATAAGGTCTTAGTGCAAAGGTGAGTGCAGACAGGTCGCTGTGAATGTGAAGTGACTTTAAAAACTGCCCCGTTACAGTGTGAAAAAAAAATGCAGAAAAAAGTTGAAGAAAAAAGGAAACTAGGGCCTATGGACAAGTGACTTTCTATTATCGTAAACGTTACTCTAGTAGAATATAATAAAAATGTATGGGACTGACGTTAGCTGTCACGCAACATTTCGTTAAATATTTTCCATTCCATATATGTTTATTTTATTCTATTAGCGTAGCGTTTACGACAGTAGAAAGCCACTAGCTTGTCTATAAACCCTAGATAAAGCTTAGAATCGACTATATTATGACACCCAATGTAAGTCTTTTTTAGAGTTGTTAGCTAAAATCGGCTCAAATCTTACCGCATGAAAGGGATATTTTTTAAATCATCTAGTTGATACGACAAGTTGAAATAAAAATGATAATTTATATCCACTTTTAAGGGTCAAAACCACACTTTCTAAATATTGTTTAGAAGTAATCAAAAGCTTCCCCTGGTTATCAAAATATTAAACCATAATTTCAATCTTCCTTAGCAGAGAGGGTTTCGTGCACTGCCCAAAGATGGAATTAATGTTTCTTCGATGCTCCCCCACGAAGCCAAACTTTTCCTAATTAATTGTAGGATTTTAATCACAGGACCTACTGGAACGCAATTATTATGGACCGTTTAATTTCCTTGCCCTGTTCACCCCTATGCACCCGACGTCTTAAAGATGGCAACACATTTGGTATCAATTATCCTTAATCTTACTTCTTGCTATATTGTCCGATTAATGTTTACGGAGCTGTCTTTTTTTTAAATGTAAAAAGTGGCTAAACGAGCAGGTGGGCCACCTGATGGTAAGTGGTCACCAACGCTCATGACACCTACTGTCTTATTAGTGAAATAACTTGACACTAATAAGACAGCAAAGCGCGTTACCCACCCTGAGAACTAAGATTTTTGAGCAAAGTGTTAAGGTTATAAGGATTATTGATGATGGCAAACGGTTTGTATTTTTTCTTCTATAAAACTTAACAAGGAAGGTTGTAAGGTATTTTAAGGATATTCATATGACCGACGCGTAACGATATTCCGATTTCCTTCAACTTAATATTTTTTTTCTAAACTTAACTAGAGTTACCTATTCAAGTACTTTTATAGTACGCGAAAGCTCAAAGAGCAGCAGCACGAAGAGTGCGGGTGAAGCCTGAGCTGTCGCATAATTTACTTTATCTACACTCATGTCGTAATCTTTGACTTATGATTCAAAAAGTTGATACATAAGGCTGAATATTACGCAGAGTATGCATAAAAAATTAAAAAGTTACCATAATGTAACGATTTTTGTATGAAAATTTTTGCAAAGGTGTTATGTAATTTAACTTTTTAATCATTACATAACACTTGGATAAAATTCTTCTTAAACCTAAACCTTTTTAAAGAAGACTGAATATAAGGTCTTTTAGAGAGCCGGTTATAAATGTAACAGTTTTTCTTAGTAGCTGTCAAATATCAGCAGCATATTACAAAGTGTACCTCATAAACAACCTATTATTTTGGAGCAGTTAGAGTAACAGTTACGATAGTTACAATTATTTCATCTGTGATGGATAATATGCGCGCGCAGCCTGAAATTAGAAGGGCTTGGGAATAGATATTAGATTTGCCGCCATTCTCAAATATTTACCTTTTTCAAGTGTTTTGTGCCCGTGAAAGTAATGTGTGTGAAAGTTTATTGGAAAAGTGGATAAAGTGGTGCAGTCAGGATACTGCAGTTACAGATACATACTCAATAACTTATGTATGATCTTCTCCCATATTAGTCTAGGACATTTTACGACATACATAACCTACAATGGATTGGGAAAAAATTAAAATCGAAAAGAAAAACATGTCTTGTTACGAGTAAGAAAATGTTCTGCTTGTGTATTTCAAAGAAGACCTAGCGGATATATCAAGGCGGCTTCTTCAGACTCGTATCAGAACTGTAATATACATAATAAGTATAAGTTGCCTTTACTGTTTACTTACTTTTGTTTAATTTTTATAAGTAGTACCTACCTATTGCATGAGCGAAGATAAAGTAGTAACGCAACTGCATATAATATGGTATTAAAACACTCGTTTGATGCTATTATCACACGAGGCGTAGCCGAGCCAACCCAAACTCGTGTTTTAATAACCTGTTTTATATGACAGTTGCATAAACTACTATTGTATTCTTAGACAGAGAGAAGTATATACATGCACTAAATTCCAAATTTCTAAGCATAACATTATCAAAGATACAAAGTTTTTCTTAGAAACTGTCTAATCAATCAAGTATATAATACTACATAGTCTGAAACAATTTTTACATCCAACAAGTACGAACATCGACTTACAAGTGAAACGCCCCTTCGAACTACTAAAGCGTTATAGCAATATTTTAATCAAGGGTGTGGAATTATTAAATTATGCAGCCTGTCGTATGCACTCCTGGATTATAAATTGTTATAAATCTCTTAGGTTTGTTTAGGCGATGCCTAAAGAGCCGTTATTCAGAAACATACTGTAATAAACCCCTACAAAGATTAAGGTCGGCAAACACTTGAAATATCTTAATGGCTGAGTTCGTATGCTTAATTAAAATTATCATTTTAATTACTGTCTGGAACTATAGCAACCCTAGTTGACTCTTTAGGGGACGATTGACTGAAACAGTATTTTCTGTTTAATGTTTATTAAAATTTGAGTCCCTATAGTAAAATTCATTCGTGATTCTTTCTACGATTTTTGTAGCGAATAATTCTGAATTGAATTTGGGATTATGAATAATTCAACTAAAGTTATGCATTGTCATCTAACATAAAAGCAACTTAAAAGTTCTTCTGAAATATTATTTCGAGATAGTAAAATGACATGACGTTATTTTTCATTATGTGAGTGCTCCAAGTGTCAATAAATCTTTTCAATCGAAAAATATTGTAACAAAAACTTGACTTAATTTTTTTTTATTTATTTATTTATTTAGGCAAACGAGCAGGTGAGCCGCCTAAATGGTAAGTATTCACAACCACCCCCTATAGCATCCACTATCTTATAAGTGGCACAACTTGATACTAATAAAACAGCAATGCGCGTTGCCCAACTTGAGAACTACGATGTTATGTTTCATCTGCCGGTAGTATAACTGGCTCCTTTAGCTCAAGTCAGACAGGCGGTATGATTGCGAAAGCGGTCCGGGGCGGTTTGGCGGGAACAAAATACCGCGCCGCGACCGCTTTTCAGTGTGACAGGGTGCATAAGAACTCATACTTTACAAAAAATACCGGCCCCGGAACGCTTCCGCTACCGCCTCTGTGTGACGCGGGCTTTTACCTTTCAAACTGAAACACAGCAGTGCAAATACTGCTGCTTTACGGTATACATCGGCAAGGGGATGATTCCCCAGATAGACTTTACACAAAAGCCCTACCGCCTACATTTTATGTTACGCAGTTTCTTCTTTTTAGTAGGTAAAAAAGCTATGTTTAAAAATAAAGCAATTCTACAAAACATTAAATCAGTAATCTAAAAGTTGGTGCTGTCGAAGCGACATGCAGACGTTTACTGCAATGGCGGCTATGGAACTAATCGTTAAGGTTCGAAGGTAGAAAACTTTCCCGTCGATAATTGCTGCTGTGAGGTACGAGGATTTGTGGTCAGAGTCACAATTTGTAGAGACAGCCATAGCGTAAATTTTATAGAGTTAGGATCACTGTCCACAGCGGCGATATTTGTAGAATGCAAGCAAACAACAATGATTGTTTGTAAGTATTTTAGTTCTGTCCACGTAATCGATGTGCAAGCTGCAAAACAGTGACCTAAAAATTTGCACACTCCGGGTAAAGGACAAAAATCGCGGAAACAGTGGTTCAATTCAACCTTTTTTCTCCAGTAAATAGTCCTGATATAAAAGATCAATGGCAGGATGCATGCAAGATGAAAGCAAGTGATTGATGTCACTGGGTCGTTATCGTCGTTATCTAGCGTATGTTGTGTAGCGTGCGTGGACACAGTATTGTTTGTTGATATGCAGGATGCATGCAAGATGCAAGCAAGTAATAAATATCGCTATCGTGAGGATGTCGTGCGGCGTACGTGGACTGTGACCCTTAGATACAATAGATAGAGATTCATATTGTACAGTTTTGGTGTCTTCTTCTTTAGGGTTCCGATACTAAAATGGTAAAAAAGGAACCCTTATGTCTGTCTGTCTGTCACACCTGTATATCTCAGCAACCACTCATGCTATCGACTTGAAACTTGGAATAGTTATGACGAATTATACTATATGCCTGCGACAGTTACATCACGCACGACCCGTTCGTGCTTCCTCCATTTTAAGGGTTCCGATACCAAAATGGTAAAAAAAAGAACCCTTATGGTACGACTTTGGCTGTCTGTCCGTCTGTCTGTCACACCTCTATATCTCAGCAACCACTCAAGCTATCGACTTGAAATTTGGAATGGTTTTAGAATAAAGTTGCCCAAGTTAATTGCATACGTAAGAATTTTGAAAAAATATATGATTATTAACGTAAAGGGGGCCCAAATAGGGGGGCAACATTTCAATTTGTCGTTAGGTCGAGTGGGGTATCATATGAAACGGCTTTACTTGTAAATATATTTTTGTATTTTTAACGAGAGTTATGATGAAAAATGTAAAAAAAAAATACCATTCCCCCCCCGCCCTTATCTCCGAAGTTAATTACAGTCGATAGAAGTTTATGTAAATACTACAGCAAAAATAAAAGAATCTTTCTAAGTTGCACAGTTTTTAGAAATCTGCAAAAACCCTTTAAAAACAAATTTAGTTTTGCGGTACTAAAAGTGGACTATATTGCTTCCAAAAATACTATAGGTATATCGGAACCCTCGGCGCGCGAGTCCAACTCGAACTTGACTGTTTTTTTAGTTTATTGGGAGAGTTTGATTACCTTCATCATTTAGAAACCTTTTTTCAGACAAACTACAAATGCTTGTCAAAGAAGGGTTTATAGTTTATTTTTTGGATGAAAAGCCTTTTCAGTTTTCGGATAGACCTTCGTTTTAACGTGTCCATGAAATGAAATGTTTATTCGTCTGAAACATGGTTCAAATAAAATGATAACATTTAGGAGTATCACATATTTCGCCTGATTGAGGCATACGAAGATTAGGCATAAATCTACACAATTAAATAATTACAACATTGACAGAATAAAATAAAAGTCAATACATCAGTCACAGAAAACAACGTTAAAATAACAAAAATCCATACATAAATTACAATAATGTCAAAAGAGTCAAGTATAAATAATTATATGTCCAGGGTTTATTATTATAGTAATTAATAAGTAAATAACAAATAATCTATTATATGTCCAGGGTTTATTATTATAGTAATTAATAAGTAAATAACAAATAATCTATTTTTATATTATACAAGTTAATGTATTCCTTGACTTAATAAAAAGCTTGTGCAGTTAACCAATTGTGCAACTTACTTCTGAACATCCTAGTTGACATTTCTCTTAAATAAAAAAATAAAAAATAAAAAAAAAAATGTTCAGGAAGTTTGTTAAAAATTCTTATACACATAGCATGGCAATTCCTACTACGTGCGTCAGTGTCCTTTCTCTTAAATACTGTTGGATTTGATTTTACAAAACTACAGACCTCAAAAATATACAGAGAGGGTAGAGTCAATAGTTTTAGTTTCTGGAACAAGGGTTTACAACTTGTAGGGGGCGTTATATTGCAGATAGCTCGGATACATTGTTTTTGTGCAATGAATGCTCTGTGCAAATTCACGGAGTTGCCCCATATGACAATGCCGTACCTAAGAACCGATACAATGTATCCGTGGTAAGCTTGTAGTGCTGACTTTTGGTTTAAAATTTTTCTAATACGCCATAAAGCATAAACAAATCTATTAATTTTCCCACAAACTTTAGCTATATGTTCTTTCCAAGAGCAAAGGTCATCTAAAGTAATTCCTAGAAAAGGAACGTTCATACTTTCTGTGATTGCGGTTTGTTCATACATAATATGAAGATCATTTTTCGGACACCTGTTAGTGAATTGCATGAAAGTAGTCTTACTCAAATTCACGTTTAAATTGTTACGCTTAAGCCAACTAACTACATCATAAACCGATTAATTGATATCGTTGGCATAACTTTTTTTGTTTATGCATGGGACGATCACAGATATATCATCAGCAAATAAAATACATCGCTTTTTGATGGCCGCAGGAAGATCGTTAATATACAACAAGAACAAAAGAGGGCCGAGTACACTGCCCTGTGGAACACCAGCTTTGTTAAAGTCCGTGTGAGATTTATAGATATTTTCTGTTTGATAGAGATCTATGCTATTTATCTCAACATATTGTGATCTATCTTGTAAGTAACTTTTTATCCAGTTGAGAACATGCCCGCGTATGCCATATGCTTCACACTTTTGCAGGAGTATCTTATGGCTGACAAAACCATGGCCATCAATCCTACTTAATATTATAAACGCGTAAGTTTGTAAGTATGGATGGATGGATGTTTGTTACTCTTTCACGTAAAACCTACTGAATGGATTTAATGAAACTTTAAAATAATATAGCTTATACATCAGAATAACACATAGGCTACAATTTATCCTACGCAGACGAAGTCGCGGGCACCAGCTAGTATTTTATAATTTAACGATCTGCATTATCTACGCTGTGTCTCTAACAGAGGGATCCATTTAGCAATTATCAGCGGAGTTGAACGGTGTCCGCAACGATCAGGGGTGGTTCGTGTGATGGTGAAATTCCTGATGTGACTTCATTACCGCTACCTATGGAACTATAGTCTGTGGTCACACGCAAAGCAAAGAAAGTTGTGGTAAAGTACGCTATTGTTCAACCAAGTCAAATGAAAGCCGAAATTTTGTTACTTACATCGCTGACTTACATACATAGTCTGAGTCTTGGTTACTTGAATAAAAATATATAATAATAATAATAATAGTGTAGAAAGTAATCTGAATCTCCCAAAATCTGAAACTCTAGATTTAGACCAGGATACTGAACAACTTCTCCCGAGGAACAAAGGTCGAGAGACGAAAAAAATAATCACTTCATTCAAAAATGCGCTATGGTGACGCAGTTTATTTGAGAAGTCAGTTTTACTAGAATTTCGCTCTATTATGTTTTTTGCTTGATTTCTGGATAAGTTTTATATTTCTGTTCAAAATCAGAGACATCAATAGATGTTTCGTATTTTTAAACCAATCATTTCGCTTTCGGTCTCTTTTTAGGGTTCCGTACCTCAAAAGAAAAAAACGGAACCCTTATAGGATCACTTTGTTGTCCGTCTGTCTGTCTGTCTGTCTGTCTGTCTGTCTGTCTGTCTGTCTGTCTGTCAAGACCCTTTATCTCACGAACGGGTAAAGGTATCAGGTTGAAAATAATACCATATATTAAGATCCATGAACCACACAAGATCTGAAAATTTCAATTTTTTACAACGACGCAATCAAAAGATATGGCATTTTATGTCCTCATCTCCATACATTTATCCAAAAATGAAAAACCTACAGGGTACTTCCCGTTGACCTAAAATTATGAAATTTGGCAAGAAGCTAGGTCTCACAGTACAAATAATGGGAAAAGTCTGAAATCATTAAATATTACAACTTTTCTCACAACTAATGGTAACCAATTGTGGTGAGCTCCCGGTTCAAGAACATTCATATAAGAGAGGGGTCAAGTTGGATGGTTGCTGAGGCGATTTTTGTTTTAGTTCTATTGAAAAACGGGAACACTTACAAACTTGAAAATTGGTATGTTTATAGGGCATAGGCTATAAAATAACAACAAATAATAAAATTTGGTCAAGCGCGTGTCGGACTCAAAAAATCTAGCACATTAACTTACTGCAATTTCAACTAATACAATTATGTTTATGTGGTGGTACGGAACCCTCAGTGCGCGAGTCCGACTCGCACTTGGCCGGTTTTTTTTTTGACTCTATTGTGAAAAAAAAATACGTAGCGTTCTGTTACCGACGATGACAACAATTTAGAAAAAAAATTGTATTCTGTCAACGATTTTATAAATATTTTACAATAATTGATTTATACATTTATTTATTTTTATCTTTGACATAAAATAATTTTTTTTATTTTGTAGTAAATACTCCGTATTATGAGTAACTTTTCGGTTATTATTACATTTACTTATTACCATCTTATGTCTATACATTTGTAAAAACTGTTATCTTATCATAAGAAATTTAAAAATCTAATCTATTCCATTCTTGGTTTTATTCTATGCTTTATATTTCTAAACGAACTGAAATAGTCACACCTAGAAGAGAAATTTCCTTCTAAACTTTGAATATACAGTAAAAATAGTCTGAGATGTCAGTAACTTGTACGGTGGATTAGAATTCACGTGAAGGCGTCTTGAATTATGAATGTGCACTGCCTTGTGTCACTTCGTAACTTTAGATAGGTTATTCTTACAGGTTTTCTAGCTTTTCTAGAAAAAGATACACATTAAAGTAAGGAGTTTCCGGAAATGGGTATGAAAATCTAGACGTCAGTCATATTTGAGGGGTCTAGTATCAAAACCCGTAAAAGAAAGGTTTCAGAATTCAATCAATTTATAGGTTTAGGTGAAACCTATAAATTGATTGGTATGAAAATCTAGACGTCAGTCATATTTGAGGGGTCTAGTATCAAAACCCGTAAAAAAAACGTAAGGTTGAAATTTGTCGGCACCCCGCCTGAGAGTGTCGGATCTGTAAACGTTAGTTTACTATCATGTAATCTGTGGTATTGTCTTGTGTACCTTCAAAAAACATAAGCTAGGCCAGATGAAGCAAATCGTAAGATATTAAAATTGCATCTTAAATATTTTTAGTGCTGCCTTACAACTCTTGTATAAAATTAAAAAGTGACAGTTAACTGGAAATTTAACGAAAATAATCTACCTTACTACTTACCTAGAATTTGATGTGAAACACTCACTTTATAAGATTTTTCTATTAGATTAATAGTTTTTTCAAGTAACTGCATTAGCTTTAGCGACAGAAGTAAAATGGCAATAGATATAGTACGGAGGGTTCCCTGACATCTGAATTATAAATGGGTATGCATTTACGCAGTGTCGGTTGTCATGCGGAGTCTATCTATTATTCTATTCCTATGAGTATAAACTTAGAAAATACTACCCAGGTCGAAAAAAGAAACAGCACTCTAAATTAAAAAAAAGGTGGCCTTTGCCCAGCAGTGGGATCTATGAGTAGTAAGCTAAGATAAAAATCTTTAAATAATAGGTCGTTCATAATTAATACCAGAAATTGAAACGTGATCTTGATGATCATTTAATTTTACTTATTTAACTAACAGCCATCAGTTGCACAAAGAATTTATAAAGTTAATGATCCTTTAAATCTATTGCTGTCACTTTCTTTGTCAGCTAAACGGAAAGAGTCAGCAATAGACTTCTTCTTCTTTGTCGTATCGCTCTTGGCAGAACGGTCGTGGTCACGTCGAGGCATCGGTGGTAGAGGCGGATACAGCTCTCCGCACGATCTCCCGCCATCTCTCCCTGTTTGCAGACTGTCTGGTGCAGTCAGATACGCGGCTTCCTACTGCGGATTTTACTTGGTCAGTCCAGCGCATAGGTGACCTTCCGCGCGATCTGGTTCCCTCCACTTTTCCCTGCACGACCAGCCGCTCTATGGAGTCGTTATTCCGCCTAGAGATGTGTCCAAAATACTGCAGTATGCGCGATTGTACTACGGCTGAAAGACGCTGCGTGATGCCGAGCTCGTGGAGTATGGATTCGTTGGTGCGGAACTCCGTTCACGATATCCCTAGCATCTTCCTCCAGCACCACATTTCCAGAGCATCTATCTTCCCTCTTTCCAACTCGCGCACTGTCCACGTCTCTGCCGCGTAAAGAAAGATGGGAAATACGAGCGTTCGCACGAGCCTGATTTTAGTGGCTTTGGTTATGTTGCGATTCTTCCATACTTTCTTTAACTTCTCCATCGCAGTTCTGGTTATGGCCATACGTCTCTTTACTTCATCTACGCAGCCGCCGTTGTTTGAGATTAAAGCCCCAAGGTAAACGGACAATAGACGGCAATAGACTTAGAGGAGCTTTAACTTTGAAGACGTTTTGTGCAAATAGCAGTAAATGTATTAATTTTTAAATAAAGGACGTCTTAATGACTGTCAGTAAAGTTCCCTCCATAGAATACATGAAACAGCCCTCTGATCACTTTTAGGGCCAATTTCGTGTCCTTTGCTAGCCCCGTTTATTCAAACTCAACCACATTTTTTACTTAATGAAATTTATTACTTATTAAACGATCTGTTGAAAGAACTGATCAGATAGAAAGAAGCTTTACTGATTGTTGATAGGACTTTGTCGCAGTGGCGAAAAGTAAGCTATGAAAAGGGATTTAATTTTTTCAGATTGATAGAGTTATTGCGTTAGGGTTGTATTTTTCAATAAGGAAAGGTTTCGGTTGGTCGCTCTATAGCGATTACTTCACTTACACATACCACCACGGTATCTCTGCAGTCGATCGAAATTGGAACTCTTAATATTTCTAAATTCCTTACTGATCTAGCGACTATGCCAACAGAATGGATACCTTTCGTGGTCGCTCGGTCGATGCATCAGAAGACAACTCTGTCGTCTTTGCTTCAGTTTTATTCAGTTTCTACAAAGTTGGCTAAGTACCTGTGTTGGCTTGGCTACCTTGCACAAATACACGTGGGATTTAAAGAGGCACTGGGATACAGAGAGATTGATATTTAACATCTGCAATCCAGTGGCAAACCAAATCCAAGTTTTGATGGGTGTTACTCGTCTTCAGCGTTTTAAAGCCAACAAATAGCTGCTGACTTGGCTTATCGGCTACTACTATCAGTGATATAGCTAGGACTATTCTGTGGCTAGGACCATCATCAGCGTGACGTGCCTTTTGCGCTCCGAACTTTTGCGGCACGTAAGATATATTGTGGTACCTGGGCAACCAAGCTTTGCTCTGTAAAATCTTAACTAAAGCCTATCACTAAAAGCGCCATCTAGTATAGAATAGAAAAACTAAGCACAATTCTTAACCGGACGATTGTCGATGTTGCACAAATTAAAATAAGCTCTTAAAAAAATATAATATAGTATAGTTAGTATACTTAAAAAAATATAATATAGTTTCAACAAAAAATACGTCTAAAATTACGTCTCCTGAAAAGTAAAACTGTGCATTCAGATCAAGAAACTGTACTTCTTGCCCAAAGAAAAATATAGGTCAAAATAGGAAAAAAAATTGGCTTCCCATACAAAATGCATAATCACGAGTTGTAGTTAGTTTCTATGAGAATTCAATGATGGGAATTAAAAAAATATTTTTTCGTATTTCATTCATGTTCCCTGGGAAAGTTGTTCTGTTTCATAAGAATTGTCTTTTTACACCCTGTTTTGTGCTGAATATTCTCGGATCCTAATAAAAACTATTTCCGTTGTCCTTTTCCAAATAAAAATAGATTGAAATAAGTATACGCGAGGAGTGTTCCCCGATCTCTGAATTATAGATGGCGGGTGGGCTGCGCCGCCGCCGCGCCGTGTGATTTTGAGACAATCTGATTTGGTGTTTTCCCCGTTTTAGCTGTTGAATAGTTTATCAGTAGTGTTGCAACGAGGATACGCTGGTTTCAAACATACGTATGTTAGAATTCTGAGTATATTTGCAATAAAAAAAAGTGTTGCTACGATCATCATCATATCGTGTGGGTTGCAAGGTCGATGACCGACCTCACAAACCCTGGTGTCGGAGTTGTAGAGCCGCCAAAGGCCTCTGACATGGCTCATCAACGACTACATCCGTAGATAGTAGTCGGGACCAACGGTTTAACGTGCCTTCAGAAGCACGGAATCATCTAACTTTTCAGACAATCAGAGGTGATTCATCCTGCAATGTCCTAACGTGGTCCTAACCAAACTGGAGTGTTCGCAAAAAAGGATATTTGTTTGACCATGTCCCCACCGGGAATCGAACCCAGAACCTCCGGATCGAGAGCCGAGCGCTCTAATTACTACACCACGGAGGCTGATTGTGTCTGTGGATATGAAAATGAGTTTCTTTTTGTTGGAACTTAAGCTGGCCACAATACAGGGCCACTAGTTGGAAAGATTGTTAGTAAAACCTTTTGCTGTCAATAGAGGGCGGAATGGAATTTTGTAAATTTTCTAATTTATCCCTTCATTAAAGGTATGAGAAAATATAATAATAATATAATAACGCTCAAAGTCACCCAAAAGGCTATGGAAAGGGCTATGCTCGGAGTCTCTCTGCACGATCGAATCAGAAATGAGGAGATCCGCAGAAGAACTAAAGTAACTGACATAGCCCTGAGAATCGCTAAACTGAAGTGACAGTGGGCAGGGCACATCGCAAGAAGAACCGATGGCCGATGGGGCGTGAGGGTTCTAGAATGGCGACCACGTACCGGAAGACGAAGCGTTGGCAGGCCCCCCACAAGGTGGACCGACGATCTGGTCAAGGTCGCGGAAAGCCGCTGAATGCGAGCAGCGCAGGACCGGTCTTCATGGAGTTCTTTAGGGGAGGCCTATGTCCAGCAGTGGACGTCTTTCGGCTGATATGATGATGATGATGAAAATATAATAACCCCGTACACAAAACTGTCAAATTCAAATAGCATCACTATCTTGCTTTTAGTAGGCGCGTGTAATGGTCTTGCGGTTGTCTTACTATCTGCTATATTTACTTTGTGCTTACGCGAGCGAATTGATGGTTCATAGGCATTGTTACCTTCATGGAACTAAAGGGATGTGGATTAAATATTGATTTGAGCGATTCAATGTAATAGTATACGGACTGATGATTAATATAGAAGTTGTCTTCTATTCGTATGCCAAGATAACATCTTTCTATTTACCTAGACAGGTAATTAAAAACTTCTTATTGAGGTTTCACCGTAATTTTGGTTAAATATTATCATGAAATAAACTGTAAATTTTCAGAACCTGAAACTGAACAACTTTCCCAAAGATGGTTGAAAGACAAGAAATTGTTATTTCTTATGCAAGGCAGCAAAATTGTTATTTGGTACGAGTGCCTTGTATTGAAATTCGAGCAATCGAAAGATTTTAGGATTGAGCCACGAGCGGAGCAAGTGGTTCAGATGAAGAATCCTGAACGTAGCGAGGGTTTCAAGCCACGAGGCGCAAAATAACTTGGCTGCCGAGCGAAATACACAGTTTCTCACCTCACTACAGCAAGGAAAATGCTGACGAATAGCGCCAGTATCTTATACTATGCTTCATCATCACGTTCTAATTTTTAAAACTTTTTCGACACTAGCTGCCAAAAACGGAATTAGTACGCAGATTTAGACCAATAAAGCAATATTTTTCGAGCGAGTGTAGTGAAAAATTATTCGTCTCTTAAAATCTCCATTATTGCCAGCGCATGATTTGTATGGGATAGAATAATCTCTCCCCCCATGTTTTTATGTGTTCTGATTATCATACTGTAATTTGGCTAGATTTCTAAAGCCGATGTAGGCTGAGGACTGGATTAGACTGGAAAATAAGTCTGTAAGTTAAAGCCAGAACATGACATATTCAATCTGTTATTCTTTTCTCGAAATAGAACTTTAAAAATAAATTCTCTTAGCAAACTAGCATTTTCTTAAAAGTGTTATAAGGTAAAGAACACAATAATAGGTACCAGCATTCCTGTTAACGTTTCAGATTTAGGGGGAGGCGCAATTTTGTACTCGCTTGTTAGCGGCGAGCTGCTGACTCATCGTATTTCCCAAATTGATCCATTATTTGATGCTATGCGAGAATGTTTTGTTTCTGTACCTATGCATTGAAATTAATATTTAAGTATGAATGAACAGAAGTTATAAGAAATTAACGTGTAGGTATCGGAAAAAAGTATATCAATCCTGAAAGATGTGAATTTGCCCATTAAAACTTAACAACCATTCTTATTTTTTTTTTACTTTTCCATAAGCTGAAAACAAAAAAAAATCGGCCAAGTGCGAGTCGGACTCGCGCACTAAGGGTTCCTTACCACCACATAATCATAGTTGTATTAGTTGTTTCATTAAATTACTGTGCTATATTTTTTTTAGTCCGACACGTGCTTGACCAGATTTTATTATTTGTTGGTATTTTATAGCTTGTGCACTATAGATATACTAATTTTCACGTTTGTGAGTGATTCCGTTTTTAAGATAGAGCTAAAATAAAAATTGCCTATAAAAACAAGTCTTTAGTATGATAGCCCCCCTTAATTTATAACTTTTTTGTATTTTTAGTATTTGTTGTTGTAACGACAACAGAAATACATATTCTGTGAAAATTTTAATTTTATGATTCATGAGATACAGCTCAAACAAAATTAAGTAAAAACAGCTGACTTTGATGGCATCCTATTCCTTTGTTTTTAATTATTTTTTAAAACAAAAATACATTATTTATGTACTCAACGAGCTCTAAACAACGATACCCCACTGGATGGGGTAAGTCAAACTATTTTTTACTCCCCCCACTTTAGCTGTTTGGAAACCCCCCTTAATTTTTAACTTTTTTATTTTTAGTATTTTTTGTTGTAGCGGCAAAAGATTTCTACCTATTACGGTTCATGAGATACAGCCCGCTGACAGACAGACAGACATCGGAGGCATATCAATAGGGTCCCGTTTTTTACCCTTTGGGTACGGAACCCTAAAAAAGAATATAGGTGTCCAAGCAAAAGGGGTACAGTGGGGTTTTGAGTTAAAACCGGATTTGGAACCTATAAATATGACAATACCTAATCAAAAGTAAAATTAACAGGTCGCCCTGTTACTTTGCTTGGATGTTGACAAAATACCTCCCATCCAAAATGCGCTATTAGTTTATTCTGTTTGTATACGACTTTTTTTGTTTTTTACCTTTATGGCAAAATTTATTCAGTTTCGTAGGCACATCTACAACCTTCAGTATTTTATACCCTTTTTGTTATTAATTTTAATACGATGAAGGAGTTGGGGTATTTATAACGATAATAATGGATTTGAACCTGCCAAAGAAACTACTAAATTAACTGTTCCCAAGGTCGAAATAACAAACAAACCATGTAAACTGCATCATCTATTTTATATTAAATGTCAATTTATTTTTATTAAGAGCCTCGATAGTTTTGGGAACGTGCATCGACAGTCGTTTTTCTTTCCACAGAGCAGATTTTTTGCGTTTCTAGCGATACAAATGCGCCATCGACGCGCGTCGTAGGGGCGTCTACGGCGCGATACTTCACGTTAGACGTACTACAGGGTTACGTGTGTATCGATACAAACGCGTTTACTTAAGCATTGCGTGCAGGTCCATAAGTTGCGTCTGATGCGTGCGTTTCGCGTTTGTCGCGCAACATATGCGCGATAAAAAATCGCGTTGTGCACAAGTCCTTAGACAAAACAAAGAATAACTCAAAACAAAAGAAAACAGCACACCAACACACCTTACTCATTTTACGACAACAAAAACACAAAACACGGTGAAAATAATTATGCTTTTATCCCTTATGGAGTTAAATCTACGCATTAAAAGACATAAACTGAAATCTCTACTGTCCTTTACCCACATAACATAACACCCTTGCACCTCGTAACCATAAAAGCTAATACAATCCCGCCTATTATAAAACGAAATTTATTTCCGCCCTTAAAAGATTAGGATTTTACAATCCGAGTGCAGCTAATTTTATACGGCGTCGGCGGTATACATGATGAATAGAAGTAGAAGACAATTTTTGACACAAGTGTTTGTGTGTGTCTGGGTGTTATTTATCTATTTATGTATGAATATCAATCCCTGATATCCATAGTACAGGCTCTGCCTAGTTTGGGATCAGGTGACCTTGTGTGAAATGTCCCCCAATATTTATTTATTTATTTTACTCTGAGTGAAAAGTTATGGAATAGGCAATTTTCTATATGACGTTTGTCACCAACGATTTTTTAAGTGTCGATAGGTGGCACGCTCATCACTGTTCGTAATAAAGTAAATGATATGAAATCTTTTTGCGAGAAAAATTGTAAAGGTATTTGACAGGAGCAATCAAACTGATTTTCAATACATTAGCTCGAAAAACGTACTTACAAGCAAGTAAACATTGCTCGTATGTAGTTACTTACCGACGAGGCTGAAGACCGAGGATGGCAGAACCGTATCGTCCAAGCCTGAGCTACTGAGGGAAGTCGAGAAGTTCTATGGGCAGTTATACACGTCAACCGGCCCACCCGTTAGCAGTCTGGCCAACGATCCAAGAGCTAGACTTACCCGACACCATACCGAAGATATCCCGGACGTCAGCTTGTACGAGATTAGAATGGCTCTCAGACAGCTTAGAAACAACAAGGCACCCGGGCACGATGGAATTACGGCTGAGCTTCTGAAAGCAGGCGGAAGGCCAGTGCTTAAAGCTCTTCAGAAGCTGTTTAATTCTGTCATACTCGAAGAGAAAACGCCACAGGCATGGCACAGAAGTGTGGTGGTACTCTTCTTCAAAAAGGGTGATAAGACCCTGCTGAAGAATTACAGACCCATCTCACTTCTGAGCCATGTCTATAAGCTGTTCTCGAGAGTCATTACGAACCGTCTCGCGCGCAGGCTCGACGACTTCCAGCCTCCCGAACAAGCCGGTTTTCGTAAAGGCTTCAGTACCATAGACCACATACATACGCTACGGCAAGTTATACAGAAGACCGAAGAGTATAACCAGCCACTTTGCCTAGCGTTTGTGGACTATGAGAAGGCCTTCGATTCGATCGAGACGTGGGCCGTGCTACGATCTCTCCAGAGGTGCCAAGTCGACTATCGGTACATTGAAGTGTTGAAGGACCTGTACAAAAACGCCACTATGTCAGTTCGTCTTCAGGACCAGGACTCGAAACCTATCCAATTGCAGCGAGGAGTGAGACAGGGAGACGTCATATCTCCTAAACTGTTCACCGCTGCATTGGAAGACGTCTTCAAACTCCTGGACTGGAAAGGACTTGGCATCAACATCAATGGCGAGTACATGACCCACCTTCGATTTGCCGACGATATTGTCGTAATGGCTGAGACCCTGGAAGATCTCGGCACGATGCTCAATAACCTCAGTAGAGTTTCACAACAAGTGGGTCTTAAAATGAACATGGATAAGACGAAAATTATGTCTAACGCCCTTGTTGTACCCACTCCACTCAAAGTTGGAGACTCTACGCTCGAAGTTGTTGATGAGTACGTATACCTGGGACAAACAGTCCAGCTGGGTAAATCCAACTTAGAGAAAGAGGTAACTCGTCGAATCCGACTCGGATGGGCAGCGTTCGGGAAGCTCCGCAATATCTTCACGTCCAAAATACCGCAGTGTCTCAAGACGAAAGTCTTTGACCAGTGTGTGTTGCCAGTGATGACATATGGCACCTAGACGTGGCCGCTCACGATGGGCCTTATCAGAAAGCTCAAAGTCACCCAAAGGGCTATGGAAAGGGCTATGCTCGGAGTCTCTCTGCGCGATCGAATCAGAAATGAGGAGATCCGCAGAAGAACTAAAGTAACTGACATAGCCCTGAGAATCGCTAAACTGAAGTGGCAGTGGGCAGGGCACATCGCAAGAAGAACCGATCGCCGGTGGGGCGTGAGGGTTCTAGAGTGGCGACCACGTACCGGAAGACGAAGCGTTGGCAGGCCCCCCACAAGGTGGACCGACGATCTGGTCAAGGTCGCGGGAAGCCGCTGGATGCGAGCAGCGCAGGACCGGTCGTCATGGAGTTCTTTAGGGGAGGCCTATGTCCAGCAGTGGACGTCTTTCGGCTGATATGATGATGATGATGATGATGAGTTACTTACCGAACTAGTGCGGTAAGTAAAAAAAGTATACTACCACGAAGCTTTTACACTCTGATCATAAATTTATTTTGTAAAAATACTACAATGGTGACTTTTTATTTGGGTGACGACTGCCTACTTATTTTTAGAATAAAATGGAGAGGACCAGAAGAACATAAATCGATAAGAGGCTGACAGTACAGTAGTTTGTAATAACCCTACTTACGGCACTTGTATCTTAAACTACTATAAACATTTTCATACTACTGATTACTTGGTGGCACCATCATGGTTTTTCCTTATGCTGATCTGCAGCGCCATGCCATCCAGTTGAACTTTCAATAGGTGGTTGAAAACTCTCTATTATATGACTATTTAAGTAACAAAGAATTTGAAAGAAAAATTAAATCCAACTTTTATGTTTACATCATCAACTTAACAGAGTCGGTGGTTGCAGGGAGAATAGTTGCAAAGACTTTGGAAGAATAATGAAATCTAACTTTTATGTTCACATCGCGTTTATTTTTTTTTTTGCAACTTAACAAGGCCCATATCATTAGTCAACTACGGGCATCTCTTGACATAAAACCTTTCCTCAAAAGTTTCTTACACTCTTATTGCAAAGCGTAAGTAGAAGAAATTAACGGCACCTACAAATTCTGCGCTGACTGAGATGTCATACACTGTGTAAGGGACGGTGTACTGAAAACTGAACGGACGTGCTCAGTCAACGAAACTGAACAACTTTCTCAAAGAATCATTTTTGGGAAATGAAGCAACTGTTCGATCAGGGTGAGCAATTTGTATGGAGAGGTAATTTTTTAATTTCCCGTAAATGTTTCTTGGCGAAGGTTATTCAGTGTGTGTCCTTTCAGTTTTCGGTACACCATACCGTCCGTCCCTTACACCCTTAATGACTCGCGATTTGTGACAATAAAAGTTCAGGGTTTCTTAGGCACTCACAAACTTAGATTTGCATATGGCCATTGGCCAGCATAAAATTAGATAGCGGTTACATGGTGATTCTGGCATCAGTCTGACTGATGGCAGATGCTAATTCATGATTGATGGTATACTGATGGTATACTGACAGTATACCATCAGTCAGGCCACAAAAACAAAAACATAGCGACTGATGGAAAATTTCATATCTAAATTTGATCTAAGTCTCCCCTCAATCTGACTGAGGTCAGAATCACCGTGTAACCGCTTACTTAAAGCTCAAGTCAGACAGAGGCGGTATGATTGCGAAAGCGGTCCGGGGCGGTTTGGCGGGAACAAAATACCGCGCCGCGACCGCTTTTCAATGTGACAGGGTGCATATGAACTCATACTTTACAAAAAATACCGGCCCCGGAACGCTTCCGCTACCGCCTCTGTGTGACGCGGGCTTAAGATACCAAAAATTTGCTTCTATACAAATTGCATGGCTTGACTTTTACAATATCGAATTCTCCAAATGACTACAATAAAATTTAAGCCCTCGGCTCAAATAATAATTTCAAAAGAGGGTGGTTCGGGTTGGGACCTTTATGTTTAATTTGAGAATCGGAGGTAGAAAATTTCCCATGGCAGTACCTTGTTAGTGCCAGTTGGACATTTATTGGTGGATGAAACAATAAGGGTGGTTAAGCGCGTTTTAATGTGGACAAGGGCCCTGGAGTGGACAATGGTCAACGATTGGGGATCGCGACCGCTGGCCACTGCAGCTTACCGTTGCGTCTGCTAGGGCGGGGGGCTTGTCGATTAAAATATCGATAAGTTCAAGGTGGCGTAGAAAAGTGGCTTTCTATTCTTATAAACGGATTGATATTAGCTTTAACGTGACATTGAAGCTTTTCTACTAGCGTTTACGATGATAGAAAGCAACTTGTTTACGCGCCAATTAAGGCATCCACATATTTACTATTGAAAATAAATATTTGATATACATCTATTTCTAAATCGTTTCTGATGTTCTTTATTTGGTTTCAATTGATGATAACTGAAAGATGAAAATCCCATAGGATCTCATATGAAAATTTACTATTGTTATTGTAACTGGCCAAATTTACTATTATTATTTATTTTTATTTTTGTACTTGCGATATTAGAGCTATGGCGTCGTCATCTATCTTATACAGAAATACTTAATAATATTTTTTTATTTAAATCTACTTCTGTGTAAGAACCACTAATAAAATACCTTACTTATCTGATACTCAAACCAAGATAATGTAATATCATCTAAGCAGAAGATTACATTGGTCTGCGGAGGAGGAATCGTAAAAATGATTTTATCGATAATAACATCAGGGTAAGCAAGCGCAGGGCAACGTTAGTAAGCAGTAAACCTACCCGCATAAACCTTTGAATCGCTGACCATAGCATCGATCCCTTTGTCTGTGTCCGGCCGCAAATTGTTTAACAAATAAAATAAAATGTAATTTACCGCTTTGATACGTTTACTGCAAAAGTTTACGAACTACCCTTACTGAAGTACTTTTGTTAAATTCTGCTTTCGATTATATATTAGTCTTAAGACGTGCGTAATCATCATCATCATTATCATCATATCAGCCGAAAGACGTCCACTGCTGGACATAGGCCTCCCCTAAAGATCTCCATGACGACCGGTCCTGCGCTGCTCGCATCCAGCGGCTTCCCGCGACCTTGACCAGATAGTCGGTCCACCTTGTGGGGGGCCTGCCAACGCTTCGTCTTCCGGTACGAGTTTTTCTTGCGATGTGCCCTGCCCACTGCCACTTTAGCTTAGCGACTCTCAGGGCTATGTCAGTTACTTTTGTTCTTCTGCGGATCTCCTCATTTCTGATTCGATCTCGCAGAGAGACTCCGAGCATAACCCTTTCCATAGCTCTTTGGGTGACCTTGAGCGTAATATGTGTTGTTTATTGTTCGGTCTAAAAAACAACATAATAAAATTTATTTTAGTAGTTCAAGAACTCTTGGACGCTGTCTTTTTCTTTGTAATACGTAATCCAAGTAAGTAGATAAATTTTGTTTCTGTCTGGCAACAAATCTTATTATTCCAATTTTCTATTTTACCGAGTTTACAACAAAAGCAAATGCATACGTAAGAAAACTACATTGTAGAACTTTTTAAGAACAGATTTTCTTCTTGTAGTGCTAGAAGACTCAATATAATATATTAAGGTAGAGTCGTGTAGAAGTAAAACAGGTGTTAGGGACGGTGTACGGTCAACCGCTAGTCGGTAGAAACTTTTTCAACTCTATTACCACGTTATAAGGTCCAAAAGTGTTTCTAATGATGTGCGGCCGTGTGTACCTAAAACTGAAAGGGCGTGCTCAGTCAAGGAAACTGAACGACTTTTCCAAAAAAGGAAATGCAAAAAATTTGGATCTATCCATACAAACTGTTCGATCAGAGTGAGAAATTTGAACGAACACGTCAAAATCTTTTTGTATTTCCCAAAAATCTTTCTTTTGGAAAGTTGTTCAGTTTCATTGACGAGCACGCCCGTTCAGTTTCGGTACACCGTCCTTTATAGAATGTTCCGTGGAGAATAATAAATATTAATGGATTTTGTGTTTTGATTACCTATGCATGGCAGTAGACTGTATTGGCAGCGTACATTATTTGCAAAGTATGAATAAATAAAGGTTTATTTGTATAGCACAAAACACATAGACCTTTCCAATATAGATACGAGTATACATAGAAATACATGTGCATAGCAAGTGTCCATTATAACTATTTATGTAAACTGTTGTAGGACAATATGTATGTAGGTACAGTCGGGACCACGTCAGGCTTTACACTTTGGACTTTGTAACGCGTTTATTTCAACAGACGTAGAAGCTAAAACCGCGCTGCTGTTGGCTGTACTAACACAACGATCGATTTATTTTCTCTATAAGCATTACTCCTTGTCTATTAGGATGAAATATTTAAGTTACTACCTAACTGTATTGACCGTTTGTTGTCAGAATAAATAAAATAAATAAATAAAAATTATTGGTGAGGAAGCAGCTTTAATGTTGGTAAAATATACAGGGTGCAAGGGACAGGTTGGCAATCATCGAAAGGGCGTGATATTATAAGTCAACGTAACTGAACAACTTTCAGTGAATAAAGCTTTTAGGAAATTAAAAAAAATCGGCCTCTAAATACAAAATTGCAAACTTGATTGGACGATTGACGGACGGTAGGCCAAATTTTTTCATTTTCTAAAAGTTTCATTCAATGAAAGTTGTTCGGTTACGTTGACTGATTACCTTATCAGTTTTTGCCATACTCTTTTAGAATTTGTTCTCTCTGTATGTTAGGTAGAGAGGTGTTAGGGTGTTGGGGGACGCTCTATGTAAAAATCAGTGCCCTAGTCAAATCCCTAAAGTTAGGTAGCCAAAGTGATTCAAAGAAAAATCAACTTAATTTAACGGAAATTTCCTAACGGCATCTTTCTTTTCGAAAAGCTTTTAATATAAAAGCATTTATTTACGTAAACAGGCGTGTGTTTATATGAAAACAGACAGCCGGTAATAGATAAAATTCCCCTCCACTTGGAATAAAGTAAGATGTATCGCACGTAGGCTGTGCTTGTGGAAACTCTGTCCTCAACTCATATCTCTCATTTGTATTCATTCCATTCTGTATTTCTCTGCACCATATTTCTTGGTATTACAGCTGATATTCGTTCGCCAGTAAATGTTCAATGCTCACCACTCTCTACGTCCACTCTCATGCATTACTGGACAATAGAAATCGAGAACATATTTGCAGATAATACAGTTACCAGAACCAAAGGGACAGGGGAACTGCATTCTCCGTGCAAACACAAAAATGGCCCCAAGCAAGCTGCAAAATGTCCCGAAAATACATTAGTCGCATTAGAATTGGCATTAAGGGTCGCCCTATAACAATTAGGGTGGGTCTTGCCTTGAAGGGAATTAACAGGCCATAGCGCATTAACACTGCTTTAAAGAATTCTTTTTCCCCGCCTCCATTGTTGCTCCAAGCGATTAAACACTCAAAATTTACATATCTTTAAAACACAAAGGTTACTCCTAAATGCTGAGGAAAATGTAAAAAAACCAAATTCATTCATAATAAAAAGAACGTGCAGATAAAAGGTATGAAAAATGAGACATCAACGCCGAAAGCGCGCAGCATAAAGGAGACGCCGAAAATTCTACTAACCGAGGAGCGAAGACTCGTACAATATGCATAACTTGTTGAGAGAGTAATCAAAAGACGATATAAAGTGAAGAGGAGGACACGGCGAAAGGCTAAAAATGTAAACCTTCCATGGATTTCCTTGCGAGGGTGACCCTCCGGCCAACTTGCTCTAAGATGGGAAAAATTACCGAGCCCCGAGAAACTTTTTTCGATTTGAATTATGAATCCTTATTTTATACTTGCTCCTAAAGAAGTTTGTTTTACATTGGCCCGAGCTCATTCTTTGACGTTACACGAATATTAATATTGTACATTGAATAGATCTTGTACTTTGTGTTACGGCCGTATCGAACTTTCCAATGCTATTATTAATTTTGTTCAACGTTTAAGGAGTTTGGAAGTTAAATTATTTCCTTACATGTTCGATAGGTCCGTGATGTGTTTATCGACTTTTTGATCTCTCGTCAACACAATTTAGGTCGACTGAATTACTTAAAACTTTAGATTTAGTTAAAATGTCTGCTCGAAGCGATTAGAACTAACTTAAACGATTAAAATAGTCCATTTAAATAGGCTTCGTGTGCAAGAACCCTTAGCATTAAATGAATTGTCCACGCCTACCAGTTCGAATAAAACTTAGTTGGGAGCTCCACCAGAAGGGGATTATTGCCCAAGAAGCTTTGACTTTCAACTTTCTAAAGAGTTTTCTTGAATAAATTTTCTGTATTAGCCGTGGTAATTCGATTTCAGCAGCCACAGGAGACAGTGCCCCTCTAAGCATCTTGCTTGATTTCACTGGTGAATTTTAACCGAGTAATTTTGGACGAGTCGCAGAAATGAGAACTTGTGAAAATCTCGAACTAAGTGGTGATAAGAAGAGCACTAGTTGAAGCTCCTTAAGCTAACGAAGTTTACGAATTTGATGAGTATCGATGTTTTTAGAGAAAATTGTGTACCTAAGCTTATTTTCAAAGGCATCTTAGAAAATATAGTCTCTTGGCAGTATTATCTAGCTGAGCTGTTCAATAACAAGTATTTATCACTTGAGATATTGAACACTTTATGAATTTCAATTATGAAACTGCTCAAGCTAACAAATTTAGAAAATTTCATGTTTGATGAGTTTTTTGATAATAGTGTTTTTTTAAACAAAACTTTGCCTTGTCAAAAACATAAATTTTTACGTCGGCACTTCTAAGGTACACATTTTTTTAAGGTTCATATTTTTACATAATATATTTAGGTAATTTATTTTTTATAAATTTTACTTTTTCTCGTAGCTGTACGCCTAAGTAATGGATAATATAATACTGACAAAATAAATATGTCGGTTCTTTTTACATAACGCACATAAGTTGAGAATTCCTCATAGGTACTCAAAACTATGAGACTGAACAATATTTTTAAAGGAACGTAGGTTGAAAAACGAATATAAATTATTAAACAGCTGGTAGGGCAATTTGTAAGGTAGTATTTTTTTATTTCATTTTGCAAAGAATAGTACCAACCCATCTCTATCCGTGGATGCCGTAAAAGGCGATTAAGGGCCAGTGAACCGGAGGATGGGCAGCAGCATCTTTCTGTGTATCGTACCATCATAAATACTGCGGTCACCAACAACAGCGGTCGCCAGTTGCAACGTTTACAAGCGTGGTGACTATGGTAAATCCCCTCCAAAGTAACACGCGTTTTTGTTGGAGTTCTGGAGGGAGCTCCATGTCCTGCAGTGGGCGATTCATGGGATGTTATGAATTCTATTTCATACTTCTATAGTAAAATATTTTCTTTTGGTTAAAATGTAAGGTTTTATGGTCTAAGTAAAATTTTGCACTATTACAGAACGACTGTATAAATTCCTCCAAGGTATAAAGGGTGTAAAAAAAATACGATTATCCCTGCAAGGGGTGATTCTACATCACTAATAGATTTAAAAAAATATATATTTTTCTTAAAAAAGTGGTCTTAGCTCAAGATGAAGTGAAGCGACTTGAGGGTTAGCCTCTATGATCAGCTGATGACGCAGACAAAGATGATTTTTGGTATAATATCCAATCACTAGCAAAGCAAGTGCATAGATTAAATTTAAATTTCAATAAATTATTGTAATGTAATTTGAAGGAAAATCTAATTGTATTATCATCCAAAATAAAAATATATACTTATGTATAAAAAATGTTTTTTTAGGGTTCCGTACCTCAAAATATAAAAACGGAACCCTTATAGGATCACTTTGTTGTCCGTCTGTCTGTCTGTCAAGACCCTTTTTCACACAAACGAGAAGAGGTATCAGGTTGAAATTGATAACGTATATTAAGGTCCATAAACCACAAAAGATCTGAAAATTTCAATTTTTTACAACGACGCAATCAAAAGATATGGCTTTTTATGTCCTCATCTCCATACATTTATGCAAAAAAGCAAAACCTACAGGGTACTTCCCGTTGACCTAAAATTATGAAATTTGGCAAGAAGCTAGGTCTCACAGTACAAATAAAGGAAAAAGTCTAAAATAATTAAATATTTAAATTTTTCTCGCAACTAATAGTAACCAATTAAGGTGAGCTCCCGTTTCAAGAACTTTTCTTTATAAGAGGGGTCAAGTTGAATGGACGCGGAGTTTTTAAAATCAAAGAGCAAAAACTTTTAGTATATTCAAATCAAATCAAAATCAAAATCAAAAGTACTTTATTTCACCAAAAGTAACATTTTATAAACTATATTAACATATTACGGAGCAATTAGTTTATTTTATAAAAAACCCTGTCGCCCAAACTAGAAAATATTCTGTGTCTTGGGAGACAGTGTACGTACCGTGGAGTATAAATAAAGAATTTGGGCTCCTTGCTTCGTTAAAATTTATCATTACGTAGGTACTATGAGAAATATTCTATCGACAAAATAAAAGTAGCATAACGAGTATTAATAGTATAAAAAAGAATAAGAGATTTTGCTAATGTACCTACATATTCATGGTTAAATAGACATTGTAATTATATATTGTTTATTAATTTTATTTTAATAGGTAAATGAGACAAATAGTTATAAGTATAATATTTATTAAAATAGATAGATAAATAAATAATGATACCATATTAATTATTGAGTATGTGTATGCAATAGGTGACTGTGAGTGTATTTTTGTGTGTGTAGGTGTAAGAGTGTGTGCGTGTGTTTGTGTGTAGACGTGTGTGTTTTTTATTAGTATGTAAGTGAATATAAACCGCCTGTAAACTTTATTATTTTATAAATGTAAGCAGTTCTTCTGTTTTATTATAGTCCTGCTCTAGTAGCCAAACTGATAATTTATTTATTTTATATGGTAGATAGGTACGGAACCCGTAGGGCGCGAGTCTGACTCGCACTTGGCTGTTTTTTTTTTGTTTTTTTTTTACAATATATTAGTGATCAGATCAAGTCGCTTCACTTCTTCTTGAGCTAACACTACTTGTTTATGAAACTATATTATTTTAATATTTTTTATACAATCTATTAGTGATTTAGAATCACCCTTAGAACGATCATCGTACTTTTTTCACATCCTGTATATTTGCTGATTGCTTTGAAGTTATTTAAAACTACTATTCTTTCACTCAGACGCCGCGCCGTAGGCATAACTTCAGTCTCGCCGTAGAGAAAATATGTAAACTTCCCAAATTATATTTGCATTTCATACAAGCGGGAAGTATTGGTCCTAGCCTCAAAGAATGTTGATGTAAAAGAGCGAGACAGCTATAGGGTCGTCTGGTTCATCTTTACTTTATGTCTAGTTTTATTTATATTTGCTTTTGGTTTGATATTGAAATGGATCTGACAAAGTTTCTAAAATCATCTACATAATTTAGTTTGATCTGATGTTTTCCAAAGTGTAAATTCTAAGTATTTGTATATTCTGAGTAAATTTAATAAAGGTGAGAGCTAAGTTGAAATCAAATAATATTTTATTTTGATACAAGTTGCTACGGTCATAATATTAAAATATGTAATACAATCATCTATCAACCTTTAGCTATCTTCAGCATAGGCATAAAATACTTAAAAAAATATTTGATGCTCCTTTTAATATTATAAATATTTTTATTATTTTGACATTGTAACATCATAATCTTAAGTTTGACATTTATTTTGTATACATTTTGACATTTATCCCACTAACGATCACCCTATCCTCTGACATGTTATATTTTAGTGTAATAATTAATGTAATTATGAAATTGATAAGGTGAAATAAATAAATCTAATCGAATCTAATCGAATCTAATCGAATCTAATCGAATCTAATCGAATCTAATCGAATCTAATCGAATCTAATCGAATCGAATCGAATCTAATCTCATCTAATCCAATCTAATCTAATCTAATCTAATCTAATCTAATCTAATCTAATCTAATCTAATCTCATCTAATCTAATCTAATCTATTGTAAAAGTACAGTTTTGCCACACCCCGGACACTACATACATCAAGCGCGAATTTGAAAGAAATTGGAAGGTCGCGTTGGGTCGCATATTCAATACAAAAGACACTCAGGAGGACCACGAGAATCTTGAGGTCGGGTGAGCGCGGGGATGCGGGGTGGATTGCAAGAGGGGCGGAGAGTGTCCGTTCTGTATGATAGTCATCATAACATCCCATAAAACGTCCACTACAGGACAGGGAGCTCCCTCCAGAATTCTAGCTTTTGCTGGAAAAAATGTGGAGGGGAAGTACCATAGTCACCTCGCTTGTTAGCGTTACGGCTGGCACCATGGACCGCGGTTGTAGGTGACCGCAGTAAGTAAGATGTAAGATATAAAGGAAGATGCTGCTGCCCATCCTCCAGTTAACCCTTAGTCGCCTCTTACGACACCCACGGGTATATATGGGTTGGTACTATTCTTTGCCGGCACCACACGGGGCATATGATAGTATTATTACTTTATTCTGTGGTTTTGCTTTCCATTCACTCTTTTTTAGGGTTCCGTACCTCAAAAGAAAAAAACGGAACCCTTATAGGATCACTTTGTTGTCCGTCTGTCTGTCTGTCAAGACCCTTTATCTCACGAACGGGAAAATGTATCAGGTTGAAACTAATACCATATATTAGGATCCATGAACCACACAAGATCTGAAAATTTAAATTTTTTACAACGACGCAATCAAAAGATACATTTTATGTCCTCATCTCCATACATTTATTCAAAAATGCAAAACCTACAGGGTACTTCCCGTTAACCTAAAATTATGAAATTTGGCAAGTAGCTAGGTCTCACAGTACAAATAATGGGAAAAGTCTGAAATCATTAAACATTTCAACTTTTCTCCCAACTAATGGTAACAAATTGTGGTGAGCTCCCGTTTCAAGAACTTTCATATAAGAGAGGGGTCAAGTTATATGGTCGCTGAGGCGATTTTTGTTTTAGTTCTATTTTAAAAACGGGAACACTTACAAACTTGAAAATTGGTATGTTTATAGTGCATAAGCTATAAAATAACAACAAATAATAAAATTTGGTCAAGCGCGTGTCGGACTCAAAAAATCTAGCACATTAACTTACTGAAATTTCAACTAATAATATTATGTTTATGTGGTGGTACGGAACCCTCAGTGCGCGAGTCCGACTCGCACTTGGCCGGGTTTTTTTTCCTCAACCTCAAACCCAACCTCATCATAACATCTCATTCAAAATCAGTACAGAGAAAGCTCTCTTAATAATTTTACACCAAAAATGCTTGGTACATCTCGGAGGGAACATACCATAGTCACCACGCCTGTTAAAACGGATGGCGATGTTTGGTGACCGTTGTATGGTGGTATGATACGCAAAAGGAGCAGCTACCAATCTTCTACTTCATCTCTCTAGCCTCGGTTATCTTATCTTAATACAGGTGCTGAGTTCCTTATTGGACCTCGGAGCACTTCGGTCCTACAGGATCTTTTGTGTTTCCCCTGCTTCACTGGGATCTTCCGCTGTCTTCAAACATGCTCGTTGTAAGTATTTCAGGCACAAGTTTACAAAGACTCCTACCGTCACTAGAAAAATTGAGGGAAGCGTATGGACATATTACAGAACACCAGCATGGGACAAAGAGAGTGATAATATGAATGTCGATTGAATAAGGGCGCTTCTATCATCCGGATTTCCGTCCGCGTGCGGACCTGGACCATTTCATACAAATCTCATACATTTTTCTCCTGTCTAGCGTGCTATTCACGTCACGCATGCGAATGGCATACATACATGCATATTAAAATGATCAAGTGCGGACGACACCCATGCGTGCCAGATCCGCAATGATCAAGTGCGGACGACACCCATGTGTGCCAGATCCGCACGCGGGGGGAAATCTGGGTACCGAAACAAGTATCTTTCTCTGATCGCAAATGATAGTAGAATAGAAGAACGTATGGGACTGACATTAGCTGTCACGCAACATTGCGTTAGCTTATGTCAATCTCATACATTTTAATTCTATTCTACTGGCATTTACGATTATAGAAAGCCACTTGTCTATAAATATATGAGAGAGAAAAAAGTAAACATTGAAATGACAGTTGTCGGTAATTATTATCGGTGGGGAAAATGTCAAACAAAAATCCCTTATACATGACGTCCCCAGTTTGGTTAGGTCATTGCAGGACGACCCTGACTGTCCAAAAAGTTAAATGGTCTTCGGAAGGCACGTTAAGCCGCGGGTCCCGACTACTATCTACAGATGTAGTCATTAATGAGCCATGTCAGAGGCCTTTGGCGGCTCAACAACTCTGACACCAGGGTTTGTGAGGTCGGTCATCGACCTTGCAACCCACACGATGAGACGATGATGAATAAATGGAAGCGCCGACCCCAAATGAATTTGAATAAGGGCAATCAAATGAATGTTACCATCAACAGATATTATTTTCAGTTTGTGAATTAGTATTTAATGAGGGTTTTACGAGTATTGTATGCATAAAAAGCGCCGCTTAACTGCTTTTGTGAAGTACTCAATAGATCATATTTAATCGTGTTATAATTTCTAATTTACAAAGATTTAGTAAACGAATTCTCGGTCTTTATTTATATTCACTCTGAAGTTATAAATGTTCACTTTTGAGATGAAAATTACGATTCATGATCCAGTTTCAGAAATTTATCAAAAAAGTTTTTGAACTATGAATAAAACAAACTTAATTCAGAACTTAAAAGTTTAAGTATGCCTTCGAAATAAACAATTTATGATGAACTAAATTGGGATTCACTTAACCCTCAGTTTTTTTTTATAAATATATACCTAATTTTCATAATCTGTTATTTTATGTAAATGGGAATAAGTAAAGCTTGTTTTATTTAAAACTCAGTTTGTTTTCTTTTAGTCGAGAATATTTAGAAGATCTAAAGCATAAATATTTTTAGATTAATGATAGAAAAAGTGCGTCAAAGTGATGATTTTAAAAGATGAGATAAAATTTTATAATTTATGCCTAATAAAGTAAATAAAATAAAGAACGCCTTATGGCAAACTCTGGATTTAATCGTATAGCGGTTACAATCTTTTCCTAACATTTCAAAATGTTTTTGATATCATTCGAGTTTGTTATTTTTGCAGTGCTGCAAAATACACGGTGTAAGGGACGGTGTACCGAAAACTGAAAGGGCGTGCTCAGTCAACGAAACTGAACAACTTTCCCAAAGAAACATTTTTGGGAAATGAAAAAATTTTTTACCTCTCCATACAAACTGTTCGATCAGAGTGATGTTTGTATGGAGAGGTAAAAATTTTTTTCATTTCCCAAAAATGTTTCTTTGGGAAAGTTGTTCAGTTTCGTTGACTGAGCACGCCCGTTCAGTTTTCGGTCGTGGTTTTCGGTACACCATCCCTTACTCCCAGTATTTATTTTTTGTTATACGTTCGTAAAACTGTATCTTTATTCTGATACAAGATTATACTGCGACTTTGTCCGTACATACTGTGAGTATTTTGATTGTCCAAGCCCTGCCCGCGTGGAATCTTGTGCAAGAACGACTTATAATAGTGGTTACACTCGCTCATACTTGGTTGTGAAAAATTGTTATATCTCCGGTATCCATGACTGTAGTGAGATAACATATGTACCAAAAATTTACTTAAGATATATGCTTTTAAAATAAAGTTAATAATTAAAACAATAATTAAAATCGCTTCTGTAGTTTACGAACATAATATAAACAAACAAACAAACGAACATACAATAAGTCCAAAATTTGTATTTGGATTTAGAGAGAAGCATCAAAGTACAACCATATCAGCCGAAAGACGTCCACTGCTGGACATGGGCCTCCCCCAAATATCTCCACGACGATCAGTCCTGCGCTGCTCGCATCCAGCGGCTTCGCGCGACAAAGTACTAAGTACTATTGTTGATTTTTTTGGAAATACCATCATGTACAGACAAAATTGATTTAAGATTTAATAATATAGAAAATTTTACGGCTTATTAGAATATTTGTATTTTACTTATAATATAAAACAATAAATTTCACGTTAAGATTAAATTCCTTACAGAAAACGCCATAATCTTTCCCCTGTAGCTATTAATTTGGCCTCACCCTTGGAGAGCCTTTGATTTCATATTAATTGTTAAATTTACCTTTAAGGTAAGGGTCTGGGCAGTTCCAACCTTTTGTGACCTTTACTGGTCATAATGTTAAGGAACAAAACGTCCAGTACTGACCCTAGTGAAGCCCTCTAGGTACAAATAAGGGTAGAGTTCCATAATTTTAATTTAAATAATAGCTTATAGATTTAGAAAGCAAATCTAAAATTATATTCTCCTAAGGTCGAGCGCCTGATTGCTATTTCTGATCATAATTTTAACTTTTTTTATATGTACAAAGTTAAAAAAACAGAAAATTTCTTAAAAACTATTCACAATTTTTTTATAAATTCCCTTATTCTTTAATAAGTACAAAAATTAGTTTGTCCTTCTGGAAGGACGCAGGAGTTTAAGAGGCTGTGCATCTTTTTTGTTGGTCAGTTTTTCTGTTGAACAATGTGGAAACAGCTACTCATTTGAGAAACTTTACGTTTACTTCACTGGCATTACTCAAGTTAAAGTAACATAACAGTTGATTAGTTGGTATAGCGTAGTCGATATAAACGAACCAGATAAGGGTTTGAGTTCCCACCTGTGGTTTTACTTTATTCTTATTTTATTCTTTATTGTTGACACAATTATACAATGCAGTAATTCTGAAAAGTTATGCAATGGCGAGCTTAACTCAAAAATTGAGTTGTCTACAAACTAACCGTTCGATTCATCTGTTTTTGCATAGTTTATTAAATTTCATAATTTATTGAAGATAAATGTAAATTATATAAAAATGAAAAATTTAACTTTAATTTGTATTTATTTTGTTACCTATTTAAAAAAAAACTTATTTAAACCTTATTTCAACCATTAAACTTTTGAACTCACAGTTTCCGACGAACCGTGATCATGAGATATTATATTTTCTGCAGTTGTTTTGCTGTACTAAGTGTAACAGCGTTTTCCGCAGGTGTTTTGCTGTACTAAGTGTAACAACGTTTTCCGCAGGTGTTTTGCTGTACTAAGTGTAACAACGTATAATCCATTTCATTTGTTAATTCCAACGCTTACCAACACATTTTGCAGCTATGACTCTAAAACCAGAGCAAAAATGAGCAGAGAAAAAATAACATTGTTTTACAAACTTGTTTTTTCTGACAGCTTTAGTTGATTCAAAATGTGTTGGTAAGCGTTGGCATTCCCGAATGAAACGGATCATAACTCAAATCCTTATTTAGTCAGGTCATTTTCTCAGACCTTTGTTTATTCGTAGTGTTAGGAAGAGTTCGAGCAAAGAAATCAATACATTTATTTATTCCTGTCCTTATCAATTACGGAAGTTTATAAATGTATATTGTATCCTTTCTTTACCTAGAACTTAATCAGGTTTGGGCCTCCTTGATAGATAGCTTACCTGAAAACAAAAAAAAAATGCGTTAATCAAATTGCTAGAAAATACCTTTTATACACTTCTTATTTATAAGGGCAGACAAAGTTAATTTAATAAAATAATCACACCGACTAGGGCTGTCTTTCGTCTACCCTCTAGTGTGCTCCTACCCTAAGAACCAAGGGGTTTCTGGTCCACCCTGTCCTGACCACCCCAGTCAAAGGCCACTTTCTCCCCGGGGAAATTATTGTCCGGATTTAAAGGGCAATACTCACGTGAAGTAAAAAAAAAGTAATAAAAAACAGTACTTGTAATCGAAGTTTGCAATAGAATCTGGTGTGCACGTGCTTGATTCACTATCGGTATTGATTGACAGCTTTTGTACTGTGTTATTAGCAGTAAGCTTTTTTTTATAAGATTTGTTCAGAAATCCTTATTTAGGATTCATGGGATTCTCTTTGAGTCATGTTCATTTGTTGATCATAATCTTTATTGAAATTACCAATCCTACTAAATAAGAGTTTTCAGCTCGTGATTTATGCCGGAAAGATGAAATACACACAAATAATATATACACAGTGGCGGAAAGGTAATTAGGCATAGCCGTAGGCTAGCATAAAATATAATACTTATACTCTTTATTGCAGAAATAGTTGTAGTAATTAACACTACTTAGGTACTTTATAACATTCACAAATGCCGGCTCATATCTAAAGGAAATTTCTAAAGAGGTATGAACATAACTAAGACTAGTATAAAAGTTGTTAAAATCACCGTAATTTCTTATTTTATCAAGTTAAGTTATAAAAATCACCGTTATTTCTTAATTCGCTACTTATTTAAAGAAAAGGAAAGTAAAGTTATTTTATTAAAAATAAATATAGGCTATAAAAGTGAAACAATATTATAGAAATCGTAAAATTTAACCCCTCTTTCGAAAATAATGTACAAACAACACGCATCTTCATGAACTTACGTTTTATCGATAGCTTTCACCCTTGTTATAACTTTTCGATAGCAACAACTTTAGCTCTTTATAATGTATTACGATCAAGAGTAAGTCTCACTCTTTATGCGACTTTATTGATATTGACTGTTCTACTCTAGATGATACTTACTTACTTACTACGCTGGCTCAGCGACCCCAAGAGGATCTTGGCCTCCGACACGAGAGTTCTCCATTCTTTCCTGTTCTGTGCCGCTTCTTGCCAATCGGCTCTCTGGAGGGCATCCAGGTCTTTCCGCACTTCGTCACCCCATCTGTACCTAGGACGACCGACTGGTCGTTTTCCAGTCGGTCGTCCCACGTAAGCTCTTCTGGCGGCCCGATCCTCTCCCATTCTCTCCACGTGGCCGAGCCAGCGAAGCCTTGCAGCCTTGGTCTCGCCCATGATGTTGGGTTCGGGCACTAGGTCTACGATCTCTCTACTCTAGATGATATTACTATAAAAATAATATAAGTAGTACACTTATAACACAAAATGATTGAACTTTCCCCGCCCATCGCCATTTTCGATTTCGACCTTGCTTCCTCAGCCGCGTATCGTGTAGTGATAGCTCTTCGTGCACATATGCACTGAGCCGCATTACGGACAGCCGATCGGTTGGCCGTAAACAAAATGCTGTACGAAAACTCAGTTTTAATGCTACTGCCGGCTAACTGCTCCGGTCGATTGGAAAGAAGCGGCTCTACTGGCGGTCAGTCTGTCATACATAATTTTGGTGTGCGTCCAGTCGCGGCTGTCCCTAATGCGGCTAGCCACTCAGTGTGTATGTACCCTTACAGTCAGTCAAACATTACCCGTGAATTGTAATCTCGCGCTTGTGCCATGGAGTATCCAAAGAAGCTAGTAGAAGTATTAGGCTGACGGAAGGCTGTAAGTTTCATGATCATGACACTGGCGGCTTGGCGTTACCTTATTGATCCTAGAAGAAGATCTACGGGGGTACCTAGACAAGTAGCTTTCTATAATAGTAAACGTCATGCGTTAGTAGAATAGAATGAGTAAGTATAGCTGTCAGGCAAAATTTAGTTAGCTTATGTCAATCTCATACATTTTGTTTCTATTCTATTAGCTTTTGCAATAAGAGAAAGCCACTTGTCTCCAGTCCAAGATCAAAACTGATGGCTTTAACCTCGTCAAACCCAGCGTAGAATTTTGCCAGTTCCTTTATGTACTTTAATAAGATACAATAAAACTATAAGTTTTATTTTTATTATAAAACGAATGTCTCCTATTTGGGACGCTGGGACCGAAAAGGTTAAGACTAATAGACAAGACACATAGGTAAAGGTATCAACCCAAGTTAAGTTCCACTCCGTCATCGCTAAACCCTACGGCGACTACCCCTATATTTACGTTAAGAATGAGAAAAACAAACTCGCATCGACACCTTACATCCCTAAAAGGAGGCTTTTCAAATCATTGTCAGATCTAATAAAATAACTAAAATTAAATAAGTCTCCCCAAGATAAAAGGTTCTGCCTGAACCGCACTTTTGACGGTGTTTTTTTTAAGTTGAGGGGAAAGTTGACACTTCGATTTAACCTACCATTGTATTAATTATTCAGGGCGGGGTGTCTCGTCTCTACATGGTGACAAAAAACCCTAACTAGTGAGATACTTTGAGAAATTCTTGTACAGACCTTTGTTTACTAAAATAACGATAAAACCAAAATTTTAAAAGTAGCTTTACACTATACATGTAAACGGTTACATATTTAAAAAAATAAACTTAGAAGCGCCCATGGACACTCCGGGCAGTCCGAATTTCGAAAACTTCATTACTTTCTACCATGAATACCTACGACGTTAAGTTATTTATTACTTAACTTATTTATAAAGAGGTGAAACTTAATAAAATAAAAGGCAAAAGTGCAAAAAGGAATAAAAAAGAAAAACTCAGAAACCAAGAAACTCTTTGATGGGGCTTTTGTCACACTCTCTACAAATGTCAAGAAAATCTTCCGTGTTTTAAAGTACGCGGCACTATGATGGTACCTCCCTCGGTAATTTGTTTTTAAAAAAGTCGGGAAAGGAATTTAGGGTAGATGCAGCGAATCTCGTCACGGGCGCGAGGGAAAAGTTTAATAAAATTGTTTTGGAATGCACCTTCGAGGCGGCAAGGTAGAGTGCCCTATCCATCGAAGAAGTTTCTAACTTTTTATCGACTTAGTTTATCTCAAGTGTAAGAGCTTGTACTGAGTTTTTGAAGTAGTTAAAAGAAGGTAAGTATAGCTACGCGTGATACTATTACAACATTTAGCATGAAAGTACAACTAACTTCAGGGGCGTAGACAAGTGGCCAGTAGAATAGAATGAAAATGTATGAGATTGACATAAGCTAACGAAATGTTGCGTGACGGCTAATGTCAATCCCATACATTTTCATTCTATTCTAATAGCGTTTACGATTATAGAAAGCCACTTGTCTAGGTACCCGGAACGCCTGATAAACTGGAGTGTACTCTTGTTTTGCGCTGACGATATATACGTTCTCGTTTTCGTCTTTTTGCCTTAGCGAAGTGACACACCTGGGGAAATTCCGATGCGGAAAGATAAAACATGAAAATCCGTCAAGCATGACACTAGCGGAAATCCCGCTATACGGGTAATCTAAAAAATGTTGCTAGAGTAATGAGTGGAAATCTCCGCGTCGGAAGAAGTCGCGGGTGTGTTGCTACACTTACTCATTTAATCACTACCGATAACGACAATACGACTGAAGTTCGATAGATTGTTGTGGTGAATTTTAGTATACGACAATTCGTATTGGACAACACGGGGCCGTAAACAAGTAGCTTTCTACAATCGTAAAAGATTGACGTAACGAAATGCAGCGTGCAAGGAGGTTTTAACCCACGAAAGCGAAGCGTAGTAAAACCTCCTTGGTTGCGTGACAGCTAATGTGAATCCCATACACTTTTATTTTATTCTACTGGCGTTTGCGATTATAGAATGCCACTTGTCTGATTGACGTGAAATGCAGCGTGCAAGGAGGTTTCAACCCACGAAAGCGAAGCGTAGTAAAACCTCCTTGGTTGCGTGACAGCTAATGTGAATCCCATACATTTTTATTTTATTCTACTGGCGTTTGCGATTATAGAATGCCACTTGTCTGATTGACGTAACGAAATGCAGCGTGCAAGGAGGTTTCAACCCACGAAAGCGAAGCGTAGTAAAACCTCCTTGGTTGCGTGACAGCTAATGTGAATCCCATATATTTTTAATTTTATTCTAGTGGCGTTTGCGATTATAGAATGCCACTTGTCTACGGCCCTGTTCCGCAACGAAAGTTAATTTCACTTCGAAACTCGATCCTTCCAAATACAAAATTTTATGTAATACATAAAATCAATTTTAAATTATAATTATTCGAATCCGGAAAATAAATTGAGTGTTCGTTACAAAATACCATAGCAGCGTAAATTGACAAAATAACTATCTGAATTGTCAATAATTACTAACCAGCTTACATTATCAATTTGTATCGCAGTTTTCAGATCGAAATCCATCCCTTCTTCAAGTCTACAAGTCATCTTTCTACAAAACAACCAATAGAAAACCAGGAACATAATTAAGGCCGCGACGCACAATACACTCAAGCACAAGTGTACACAAAAGAATATTCCACACCAATCTCATTTGTACGGGGGAGGCCCACCCGGCATACTTTAACTTTTCAATTGTAACTTCTGATGGGTTTTCGAACGTAATAATAATCTGTATCGTGGATGGGGTGCGCGAATCAAACGCCTTATACAAAAGAATGGCAATTTTTACGCGCCAAATTGAGTTACGTCTCGCTACATTATTCACATCTGTCTCACACCTATTCCATATTTGAATTGATGAAGAGACTCGTTATCTAAAAAATAAACCGTTCTTAATTTCTTTTTTTATGAAAAGATGTTTCTCGAAGTGAATGGCTGAAAATGGAATTGCGCGACCTTCGAATGAAATGTTTAGAATTTGAACTAAAATATTTTTTGTTGAAATTTTGATGAATAAGCTGTTGAAACCTAAACCTAACCATTGTCTTAACAGCTTGTAGTATATTCGCCATGCAAGTAAGGTTTTTCGAATATTTTATTAACTTTAGTTAACAGTTTTAGGGTTTCTTACGGGTTCGTCATGTCTGTCTCTCTGTCCGTTCGTACGTCACAGCCACTTTTTACCTTTTTTTGTTTTTAAATTATTGGAGAGTCAAAAATATTTCTCTTTCTATGCCCATGTTTTCTTGAGGAATGTTGTTCAGTTTAATGATGTAAGTAACATAGTTACTAAAAAGGACGGAAGCATAAACGGGTCGCAACTGTAACTTGTGAATAGGGAACCCTGTAATCTGTGTGTAAATATAAGACTAGTAAATGCGAGTAGCACGTAGGCGGTGGCGAATTTGAAACTTCGACCCAATAAAACTTGGGATTGACTTAACCGATTTTGATAATTTCTTCTTCAATCGATGCGCCGTTACGCGTTCTCTCGAACGAGCTCTTAGTTTATTAATTTTGTACCATCTGTGGCACAGCTGAGGCTTTTTACGGGCGCCATGACTAAAGCCACAATCACACCTAACTGAATTCAAAGACTATTTCGGCAAACATTGCTCGTTGAAGTAAGGATATTGCAATTAACATAACCAAGCCTCCCAGCAATGTATGCCGGAATAGTCTTTGAATTCAATTAGGTGTGATCGTGGCTTAAAAATCGACGTTGACCAGTAATTACCGGTCTTGCGATTTATCACTATAACTTGTTTCGTACTTCGAAGTATGGAAAAATTTAAAAGCTTTGTAATGCCACTAGTCTTATCTCTGTAATAATTTTACATCGAGATATAAGTTTAACAATTTAATTCCATCTCAAACAAAATGACGAAAAAATTGGCAATTCTATGAGTCACTAGTAGTTGTTGTTATTGTATTCGGTTTGTTGTTGTTGTTTGCGTATTTTTCTTCTTAAGATTGACATAATCTAGCACTGTCGTAGGCTAGCTTACGACATGCGTTAGTATCCCTAAGTAGTTTGTGCTTACGACTGAGTTGTGAGCGGTCAACGGGGGTTACAATTCGGGTGTCAGTGTCGTCTAGGCGGCCACGCCATACCGAGCGGGTAAGACAGAGTCTGTGACAGAGTTCTCTGTCAAATATTGCACGGATAAAAATAAGCTTGTGACCTTGGAGGAGCTACGACCTACGCTTGTGACATAGTGAATCCAACCAAGACAAAAAAAAGTGTGAGATATCACAGCAGCAAACCCCACTCGCGCCAAAAGTCGTGAAAATATGACCGAAAAAATACAATTTACCACCGCCATTAATTCCTAGCAAGATTCAATTCGCGCTCACATTTCATGGCAGATAAAACTCATGAATCAGTAGTCCGTATGTGAAAGGAAAGGAGGTGTACTACGTTTTCTTAAAAAAAAAATATGCCCGACGGGACGCGAGTCGAATTTCCTGCGAGATATGAATCTTCCCTACTCGCTTTAAGGTGATGTATTTTCCTATTTCTCCCTCGCTGACTAACTGGTCTGTTTCTTCGGGCACTGCAGTTGAAAAGACTTGGTATAACTTCTTTTCTTTTAAATACTTTCAGGATTAGTCCTTTGTCCAAAACGAATGCTTTACGTTATAAATCTGGACACAAGAACAAAAATGTTTGGATGTTTGTAGTGGGTGTGTCTGGATTTTTTTTACGAATACGAAGTTATATCGGTCTTCATTGACATAAGATCCTTTTTCTGCCGGAAAATATCTCTCTCTTAGGGGAAAAATTTAGCGCTTGCAACCTACGGACCGCTTCTTTCTCATTCGCATCTAAGCCGATTTAAAAAATATTTCACAAGAAAAAAGCTCACAGCAATGGTGAGCTTTTCTTTCCTTCCTTTCCTTAACGGGGAATTGCTAGTACCTAGGTTTTAAATTAGCCGTACAATGTCAGTGCTTTATTTTTGTGGTATTTATGCATGTTTGTTTTGTTAGCGACGTACCTATGCTATACCGTGCACAGGTTAACTCTCCCTGCCGTGCTCACTCCTGCGACTGTTCTGCGCATTAACGGTCAGAGCCAGACTTAGCCTGCCACGCTATACATAGGTAACGCAGTATGTATGTGTCCATATTTTACATCGTAAGAAAGGTCGTTGCTAATAACATACCAAATCTCCTCGTTTGTAGAGCCCTAAAGACTTCTCCCGCCCGTTATATACGACCCTTCGTCAAATTGATTTTCAATTTGTTTGAAATGTGGTCCGCGGTGCATCAGCCAACTAGGAGGCGGGATAGCGGAAAATTATTCGAGTGAACTTGCCCTTGATGAGATTTCGACTGAATGCCGGTCTTGAAGATCGACCCCCTGCTCAGTATGCTGATGACGTCGACTGATGCTTTTTCAAGTCAAGCTGATGTAATTTGTTTGGGTAAGATTGTGGTTATTGTGCTTGTGTTGTTATACTTTAGAGATTATTGAAATGTTTGAAAAGACAAGACTAAATAGCTGTAATTGAATTGCAATGAAAACTTTTTAATAAGAATCCAAAAAAGCCTCTCCACATTCTTTACAACACTACACGAGACTCTCTGAGAGGGTGTGGCGAGCGAGACTACGGTTTTTAAATTAAGAATCAGTATTGTCTCATTTAGGTACCTGTCTTATTCCTTGAAGGGCCTTCAAAAAGTTAAGCGTTTCTGTACCCTAGTATATGCCTAGTATGTAAATACTAGGGTACACAAACATATTTCCCAATGAACAGCCAAGAACAGGTCAAGCTAGACACTTACACGCCTCTAGTCCCAGTGTTTATTGAAATACGTCGAAAGCTATCAGTACAAAGTCCAATGTGTCAAGTTTGATGTGATCTCGACTGTACAACAAAAATGTCATCATAACATCCCATAAAACGTCCACTACAGGACAGGGAGCTCCCTCCAGAGTTCTAGCTTTTGCTGGAAAAATGTGGAGGGGAAGTAACGCTTGTTAGCGTTACGGCTGGCACTATGGACCGCGGTTGTAGGTGACCGCAGTAAGTAAGATGTAAGATACAAAGGAGGATGCTGCTGCCCATCCTCCAGTTAACTCTTAGTCGCCTCTTACGACACCCACGGGTATGTATGGGTTGGTACTATTCTTTGCCGGCACCACACGGGACAACAAAAATGTAAAAACAACAAATCCAAGCCCACAGCAACACAACCACAAACACAAACAACCACAAATTTCGTACCACAATGCATGCAAAACTTTATGTCCCCTGACACACTGAACATATTTTTACATTTCTAAAGAAACTTGAAATTTAAAAACCTCTTGTAATTTGCATACGAGTGTAACTAGTTTTCTGCGCGGCTGCGTCTTTCCTTCCCGGATAGATTATAAATTTTACTTGAAACAAAAACTTTACACGAGTCAGGCTGAATATACGTTTTTTCAGTGGAGTTTTTTTTTGTGCACGGCACAATTAAGTTTGTTTTTGAGGTGCGACTTTATGTTACATACTTTTGTGATAATGAAGTGACATGTGATGCTTAAGATTAAATAAAAAAAAACTGGCAACAAATAAATGATAGGTATTATTTAAAAAAAACATTAACAAAGCAGGCACAGACAGTAGTAGATATAATATTCCTCATATGCAGTATTTTAATAAAATTTGTAAGCATAGCATGTTACTTAAATCGTGAAAGTGAACAACTGTTTACAAGGAATGTATGTCAAAATCTGAAAAATTAAAAAAGCTCTCCAATGAAAAAAGTGTTCTCTCTTCTATGAAAAGCTTTTCGTAGTTTCATGGTCTAGGAAACATGATAAGATTAGATTAATTCATCATCATCATCATCATATCAGCCGAAAGACGTCCACTGCTGGACATAGGCCTCCCCTAAAGATCTCCATGACGACCGGTCCTGCGCTGCTCGCATCCAGCGGCTTCCCGCGACCTTGACCAGATCGTCGGTCCACCTTGTGGGGGGCCTGCCAACGCTTCGTCTTCCGGTACGTGGTCGCCCCTCTAGAACCCTCACGCCCCATCGGCCATCGGTTCTTCTTGCGATGTGCCCTGCCCACTGCCACTTCAGTTTAACGATTCTCAGATTAATTAATTTTATTCATTGTAGATTATTTATATCATGCAGAATACTATGCAAATAGAGATAATCTACTTCCATTTCGGATCGTGCTATAGTAGCGTAAAAGAAACAGCAAGAAACCACTGCAGTACGGTCTACTTTAAGTGTCGGCTTTTTACAATGTGTTTCTTGTGTATCAGAGCACTACCTCTTTGTCATTCATATAGTCTAGTAAGAAAATGAAAATTTTATTGATAACGGCTGTTACAAGTCAAAAATTTGTAAAAGTATATGTAAATTACATTCAATATTTAATTTCAAAATACGTAAAATCATGTACTTACTTACTTAAGCTTACTTATAGATTGGATTGGATTAAGTCTAGTCTAGTAAGCTTTAATCCAATCTATAGTAAGCTTTATTACATAACGTTTGCTTTGCACATTCTTTAAACTTTCTCTCAGGTAATTGCACTACATTTTCAGGTATTTTGTTGTAGAATCGTACACACCGACCAATGAAAGATGTATTGACTTTTGCTTATCTAGTATATGGTTGATCAAGTTTGTACATATTTCTAGTAATCAAAATTATCCCTGTCATAACTTTTAGGTAATTGATGAATATATATTTTCATAGATATATTGGCATGGTACTGTCATAATGTTGATCTTAAATTTAATAGTCCTCACAAATTTATTTACAACCTGTATAAATAATAAAGAGAGAAAATTATTGTAAAACAAACAATATAGAGTTACGATTATTATAATATGAACCCGCGTTAATTTAATAACTTTCCCTCTAAAAAGACAGAAGAAGTAAAACTATACGTGGAAAAATTTGTAAAAGCGTTTTTGAAAGTTCTACTGGATGGCGCTGCTAATCATTGCTAAACGGCAGTTTGATTGTTTCTGTCAAATATCAGTAACATATTGTTATCTAAAAAAGATATTATAATTTATTTTAAAATCCGTAAAAAAAGAAATTACCAACAGTGATGTGAAAAAAAGAAATTACCACCTATCGACACTTAAATGAACGTAGTTGACAAACGTCATAGAAAAATACTTATTGATTTTGCACTTGGCGTATAGCTGTTACTGTAAAAGCTCATAAACAGATTAAGTAAGGCAAATTTATTGTAAGATTTATCTGTCAATCGAAGGACTTATACCACTACTGATCGGGCTTCTACAAAAACAAAGCCACCAAAACAAAAACACCTTAAACATTATATAACCAACAAGACTTTTTGAACCTATTAGCGAAGACTTTCTTTTAAAATATTTATCCTCCATACCTTCTTTGATATTGTAAACCCTGAACACGCACTCTCTATCAATTCCTATAAAAAATTCATTACAAATCCTTCATCCCTTGAGGCAGGACTTTCTATTAACTTCTTGGTTGTCTACTGTCTCGTTTCCTTTGTCAAGTGATAGGGATTAATTCGTCTGACTTATAACTGTCATATATCCAACCTGAGGGGAGTATAAAATAAAGCTTTCTTGCGATTATATTAATAGGTACACCCTGTATAAGAGAGAGGGAGGGAAGGGGGGAGGGGTGAGATGCAAGATGCAAGAAAACAGATAAGACTTTAATAGACTTGCTGTTTAAAGATTTAAGTTAAATATTTGAAGAATAAAAAGTTGCTGAGTTTTATAATGCCACGAGTTTCAAAGTAGTATGTATCTAATTTCTCTTTTCAAGATTTCTTTGGAATTGGCACTAGGAATGTAAGATATTGTTTCTCATGTCCTAGTCAACTTAATAGGATAATTATCTAGCTTTGTTGATGAAGATTTCTTCCTGTAAAAAGTATTTTTTAAAAAAGCTGATAATTGTCTTTAGTTTAAAGACAATTATCAGAATTTTTTTTTTGAATTTTTTTTGTTCCTCTGTGCTGTCCCTCTGCTGGGCAAAGGACTATAAAGTAAACAAAATTTTAAAACCAAATAAAAAGTATAAGCAAATACACTACACGTAAAATACGTTTTTGTTTTAGAAACAGAGATACCTAAACACCATAGTGCTAACTTTTTTGATAACGTATTCAGTGTTTTTCTGCTTACACACTTCTTTTATTTTTTTATAGTATTCATTTGAAATTGTCGTAACTGAATAAATAGCTTTTCCAAACTTCATGTTATTATTATGTACTGAAATGTTCCTCTTACCACAGATGATATCTTTTGATCTCCAAGTCGCCCTGTTGGAGGCGTCTTTGATTAATTTCAAAATGATATTTGATACTGGAGGGAAACCAGACAAATGACCAGATCTCATGCTCCTTAGCCGACATTAAATGTCTTCAGTAATACCCTCGAATCGTATTGGATTAATCTCGTATTAATATTGAAGTTGTACGGTTGAAGTCTGACGTTAGATGATATTTTACACTCAGAGGGTGTACATTACGCTATGTTTCTCAGTTTAACATATGAATAGTATTTTAAATAATGTAACAGCCGAGAAAAGGTCATTCCTCCATGTTTCTACTTTTTGGGATCTAGTAAAACTTTCAGCCTTTCTCTCAGGTATGCTTCAAGGTACTATCAATGAAGTTGGCACTTGACCACTTTCGAAACCTTGTTGCTTGCATGTGACAATCTTGGCCTGCCCCGCCTTTACCAATAACAGACGACAGCGGTTTTTAGGGTTCCGATACCAAAATGGTAAAAAAAAGGAACCCTTATGGTGCGACTTTATCTGTCTGTCTGTCTGTCACACCTGTATATCTCGGCAACCACTCACGCTATCAACTTAAAATTTGGAATAATTTTAGAATATGGTAGCCAAACTAAATTGCACATGAAACAATAGAAAAAAAAATACTTTTTTACGACTCTTAGTTTTCAAGTTATGAAATGTCAAAAAAAACCATTCCCCCCCTCCCCCCTTATCTCCGAAGTTTGTAGTAGGAAAAGTCAGAATTAATTACAGTCGATAGAAATTTATGTAAATATTACACCAAAAATAAAACGATCTTTCTAAGTTGCACAGTTTTTTAGAAATCTGCAAAACACCTTTACAACCAAATTTTGTTTTGCGTTCCTAAAAATGGACTTAATTGCTTCCAAAAATACTAAAGGTATATCGGAACCCTCGGCGCGCGAGTCTCTCGCACTTGACTGGTTTTTTTTATATTAGTTTTTAGGACTTTTTTGTTCTTCAGGATCTATCTGTCACATGTTGGTCAGTTACTTGCACTTAGCGGACAAAAACTAGCAAGGCAGAGCCAGCGGAAGTTCCCACTATTGCACACGAAACTTTACCTATTATTTAATCTGTACCTACATACATACAACACGCCTTGTTCCCATCGGGGTTGGCAGAGACCACAGTTCTCCACCTGCTACGATCTTGACATACTTCCCTTGCTTCCTGAACTTTTATCAATCCTTTCATACATGCTCGTCGGTTTAGGGTACTTTTAACCTGGTCTTTATTCAGAACGTCCTGAATTTGGTCCTGGTACGTTCGCCGAGGCCTTCCCCTTCCAACGTTTTCATTCACTCTCGCCTTGTAGATCTCTTTCATCAATCTTCCTTCATTCATCCTCTCTACATGACCAAACCATCTCAGTCACTACGTCTTCTTTTACGCCACAACGTTCTCTTATCACACTATTTCTAACCCTGTCGCTCAATTTCACACCAATCACACTCCTGAACGCGCTCATTTCTACTGCATTAATTCTACTTTCATGCTTTTTCTGCCATACCCAGCTTTCACTGCCGTACATCAGTGTTGGTACCAAAACGCCTCCATGAACAGTCAGACGAGCCTTGTGAGACACCTTCTGACTCTTCATAAAAGCATGCAGAGCACCATTCACCATTCACGAATTGTTAATTAATTTAATCTGTGACTATACTTAAAGGTGGTCAGGTGCCAACTTTGTTGATCGTACCAATAGCCATGTTTTATGTTATGATGTAGTCAAGAGCACGTCAAGCGTGACACCCATAGTTTGATTCTAGACCCTACAGATGTTGACATAAGAGCAGTATTTGAAAGTTTACTAAGTCAAACTTGACGTGCTTCTGAATGTGCCCAATTTGTTGTGTGCTTTTACCGTAACACATACACAAAAAACGAGTCGTAAACAGGCGAAAAAACTAAGTCTTTAACCAAGAAAATAAACGAAAGAGAATTTAAAAAGGCCTTAGATGGGTAAGCGTACAACGTCACATATTTTTTCCTTAGCTCGGCTGAAAGGAAAGGACGCTGTAAAATTTTTAAAATTCCTTAGATTTTCTTGCATGGCCGCCATACTTCCTATGGAGATGAGTGAACTATCGTGTTGTAATAAATAAGTCTCAGCATTGTGGAGGCTAGCATACCATTTATAGCTGGATCAAGTATAAGAAAACAAAGTGGTGCCTACATTTAATGTAAAGTTAACTTTAGAAAGTACTACCATAATCAGCAGCGGTGTCTGCACTCTTGTTAAGAGGATGAAAAGGCAAAGAAGCCAGTGAAATTACTAACTCATCCATCACACTATACGAGTTGGCCAAATGGTTTTCCAATATTAGTCTCAAAATATAGCAATATTTAGAACGTCTACGAACGTGTATAAAAGGGTTGATTGAAGTAGACGAAGCAAGGGAAGTATGTCAAGATCTTAGTCGGTGCAGGGCTGTGGTGTCTGCGTAACCCGACGGGAAATAGGCAGGATATTAAATATGTATGTAGTAAGAACGTCGATATAAGCAGAGTTGACTAGTTATATTTTTTTGCGTTTCTAAATGCAGTACCGGAGTGTCTTATTTGATCACTTATGGAGAAAAGAATTTACTCAAAATATTAAAAATACAAATTGCATGGTAGTGTAATAAATATACCATTGCAACGGCGACGGCATCATAAACAAGACGTATAGTACTAGAGAGTCAAGCAAGTCGGCTCTCACGAATTCAAAGGAGTCTTGGTAAAGGACGATTATATAATAAAAGTGGGAGGATCCCGTAATAAGGAGAAGGCAACAAAGGAAGGAGAAAACGAATAATGTAGCGAGAAACGCGCGAAAATACAAGAGCATCCGATTACAGATGCTGCGATACTCGTTAACGTTCAAGAGGTTTTTTTTTGCATAAAAACGGATTCAGGTAGAATTTAATTTAAAGGTAAATGAATTGGCTTTCAAATAATGATCTATGAAGAAATAACCGATAAGATTCCGATGAAAAGGGAATTTAAGAGGCCTATCACAAAATTTCGTTCAAAAAAATAAAAAGTGGAAAATCTCACTCGGCGTCCAGATTTTTCGACACTGTTTTGTAGCTGAAACTAAATGATATAAATACTTTTTGTATTTTCAAGTTATTTGATACTATTATTGCGTTTATAAGGCCAGCGCATCGGATTATGGAGAAATTTGGCAGTTTTAAGTACGTTCAATTAAGGTATTAAAACGAATTGTTTTTAAACAAACGTAGGCGATTTTGATTTTCTTTATACCAAAGTTTAGTAAGGTATAAGTTATACGGAATAATATTAATATCGTAAAAAGCAAATTGCAGTTAAACCTGAGCGTTTTTTGTTGTTTTTTTCGTTCGGAATTGATTTTATTTCTAGATTTTCCAATATATTTTTCAAAATTCCGAGGCCACTACGAACTACACTATTACATAAGAAATCTTATTGTATTATTTTAATTTTGTTTGCTTAGCCCAATAGTTCAATCCACGAGCTCAAAAAAGTGCCTTCGCGCATTTTATGAAAACTTGCTTCGGAATATTGGCTATATCTACCAATATAAGAAAAAAATTGCAAAAAGCGAGGCCGCTACGAACTTAAATAATAACTATTCTTCAACATTTTATAAGTTAAAGTTGTCAAAATCTTTCCGTTTCTCAGATTAAGGACGCCGAAATTAGCTATTTTGCGCAAAAACACGCTCAAAATGTTTGCTGCCAGTAGCGTATTTGATATGGATCTGCAAAGAATGATAGGAAAGAAACTATTAGGCCACTAATATTAAGGACTACAGGTAAAACTATCCGACGCGTAGAGTATGTCGGTTAGGTACATACTTGTTAACTTACTTGTTAACTAAATCCTGAACAAAATATTTGCTCCATAAATAGCTTTTATCTGTACGACTCTTTGTGCGACAATTGGCCTATAAGTACCTGCTGTTAGCTATTCTATGATATCTCAAATAACAATTTATATTCTTTTTTAATTCAAAATCATTCAAACAGACAAGAAACACATTATTGTTTAAAGCCGACTCTATAGTATTGGTTTCGTGCCATTATTTCACAGCCGATACGGTCATAGACTCGCTCTAATTCGATAAGTATTCTTAAATTCTTTATTGAGGAAACGAATTAAAATGTAATGTATTTTTATAGTAACTTAGTCGCATTTTATCTTCATTAGTTCTTCAACTGCACGTTCAATTTAAATATTAGTCCAAGATGCTTTCATGGAGCAATAATTAAACGTCATTTCATTATTTCCTTCTATTCTTGATTCTTCTGTCTTATCCCCGCTAAACTACCCGCCTTTTGTCTCTCAAAGCATCTCCATGAATATCTTATTATGCTGCTAAATTGAGAAGGATCCAGTATTTGCTTGTAGCAATTTTTGCGTGGATTTACCCGGCCATTCGCAAACAATTTTAATTGGGTTTTTCGACCCTCTGTAAACTTGTACCTTGTAGTGTCCACGAAAACGAAATATATTAAGGTGAAATATTAATTTTGAATAAATAAAAAATATTTTGCCTTTTGTGTGGCATTTTCCGTATGGGTTTGAGTAAGTTTAGTGTAGAAAAGGTGTGGAGTAATTAATAGCGAATACAAAAAAAATATTCCATTCAAGACGGAATTTTAACGAGAGTTGGTTTCATTCATCGTTTTCTATATTTTATTTGAACCATGTTTGATTTCCAAAACAACAAAAGTTTCTGCAAGATATGTAAAAGTTTTTCAAAAATGTGACTTAGCTGGTTGGCACAGTTGGTAGTGCAGGGGCTCTATAAACTACTTTATGTGCCGGAGGTCCCGGGAATTTTGAACAGAGTGGGTTTTTTATTGTCGCTTCTTTTTTTCCACAAGGCGCCACTTTGTTTGTGAAGCGACATAAATGTGACTGACGTCATTAACAATATCCTCTAATGAATAAAAAACATTTTGATTTGATTTAGAGCAAATATTTGTCTGGTGAACAGTTGTTTTTTGGGTCTGGGTGTTATCTACATGAACTATGGGTATAGTTTATACTTTGTCTGGTTTGGAATCAGATGACCTTGTGTGAAATGTTATTCTGGATATAAGTTAAGAATATTTTCAAAAGTATTTATAGGTACAAAATGTTTATATGAAATGGAGTATTTTTAAGAGCAAAACTGACTTTAGAAAATCACCAATACCCCAAGATAATTAGATTTTGGCCTAGACAAAAATCGGAACCAAGATTTTCTTTTTGTGGTTTATGAAGTCTTGGAAGTAATTACATAATTACTTAAAATTAAGCATATCACCAAATGGGACAAGGCGGCAGATTAAAAAAACCCTATTATATAAATAGTTACTGTGGCAAAAATGCCAACTAAACGAAATGTTTTCTGGGCTCGTTCAATGATAAACTTTTAGTATTTTACAAACTAATTAAGCACCTAAGTTCTTAGGTAAAGCTTAAATTTAAAAAATCCCACTAAAAGTTTTATTTCTTTTTGTCTGCTCGGGCAAAATACATAACTATCTCGTGACTTTTTGTACTTCAAAATTTTGTTGTACTTGATCAAACAGTCATAAAAGTGAACAAAATATGTTAAAGCTTTACATTGGTATAATTATTGAGGGTTTTCTCTTTGGCCAAAATAGTTAACTGAATGAAAAGTGTTTGATTATACTCTAAAACTGTACTTACATTGATTACTTTGAAAATTAAACATTTCAGGCAATAGCGTATCTTTTTCTATAAAAATTACATTATAAAACGCTTTATATCGACCCTAAAGAAGTTGAAATAAAGTTCATAATTGACATTAACATAGTACACGGCTCGTGATTGCACGGTACGGCAACGTCGCATTGCTTCGCTGTTTTTTTCGGTACGCGCTTCGGAATTTAAAGTTAAATATGAAAGATGAAATATTTACATCGGTTGTAGTAAGCTGAAAATATTTTTGATCTTCTAATCTAAATATATAAAACAGCATGCCCTGACCGACTGACTGACTGACTGATTCATCAATGCCGAGCCGTAACCGATAAAGCTACAGATGTGAAGTTTTGTAGGTAGTTTTTTTGTACGTCAACACTACCCATTAGGAAAGGATTTTCCGAAATTCATCCCCTAAGGGGTTGAAAAATGGGGTGGAAGTTTGTATGAATATTCTACAGGTTTGACATGAGACTCAAAATAATTGTGGATTTGATCTAATGAAAGGGAAAAACCGGCCAAGTGCGAGTCGGAATCGCGCACCGAAGGTTCCGTACCACCACATGATATAAATTGTATTAGTTGAAATGTCAGTAACTTACTGTGGTCGATTTTTGAAGTGAAAACTTCTTTAGCGGTGCTTGGCACTTTTTCAGATGGGGAAAAAATTATTAACTCGCATCAGAAGTCGCGTCAGATCTCGGATGAAGTATAGAAATGGATTTGAAAATAAGCATACCAAGTTAGAGCAGGCTCAATATATACAAAACTTCTAAAGTGTGATAAAGACCAAAACATCTTTTTTGTCTTTGTTATAGCAGGCCTGTCTGTGAAATAGGCAGCTTTTTCCAAGATCAAAGGAGTGCGACTTCTGTAAACTTGTTTACTATTATATATTCTGTGGTCATAGTCTCGGCTTTTTTTGTTGTGCACAACGTGATATGTGCACGACAGACTTGACATACTGGTTTTGATCGTTATTTAAAAGCGAATCCTAAATGTATGAGATCTACATTTTGGATGACAGCTGTCAAGACCCTAGACTACTCATGTGTTGAGACAAATGATAGGTCTCGGATGACAGCTGTAAAACTAAAAATCGCTATAACTTGAAAACTACAGACCCTAGACTACTCGTGTACTAAGACAAATGATAGGTCTCGATGAGATCTACATTTCGGGTGACAGCTGTCAAACTAAAAATCGCTATAACTCGAAAACTACTGACCCTAGACTACTCGTGAGCTGAGACAAACGATAGGCCTCGATGAGATCTACATTTCGGATGACAGCTGTCAAACTAAAAATCGCTATAACTCGAAAACTACTGACCCTAGACTACTCGTGTGATGAGACAAATTATAGGTCTCGATGAGATCTACATTTCGGATGACAGCTGTCAAACTAAAAATAGCTATATTTCGAAAACTACTGACTAGACTACTCGTGTGCTGAGACAAATGATGTCTTGATGAGATCTATATTTCGGATGACAGCTGTCAAACTAAAAATCGCTTTAACTCGAAAACTACTGGCCCTAGACTACTCGTGTACTAAGACAAATTATGTCTCGATGAGATCTACATTTCGGATGACAGCTGTCAAACTAAAAACCCCATAACTTGGAAACTACTGACTCTAGAGTAGTCGTGTGCTGAGTCAAATGATAGATCTCGATGAGATCTACATTTCGGATGACAGCTGTCAAAGTAAAAATCGATTTAACCTGAAAACTACTGACCCTAGACTACTCATGTGCTGAGACAAATTATACGTCTCGATGAAGAAGTACACGAGCAATGGCGCGATTCACCCTTACAAAAAGCATAATATTAAAAAATTCTAGTTTTTACTTCTGCCAGCACTCTCGGAGTGCAACCCGTCCTTTTTTGAGTTCGACTCGCACTTGATCAGTTTTTATATTTTATAGCTTATGCAGCATGAGATACAGCTCACTGATAGACAGTCAGACAGACATCGGAGGCACATCACTCGTGGTGTGAAACATCTGCTGCAGTACCCCAAGGTGGCGTCTTGTCCCCACTCCTTTTCGCTATCTTCATTAGCTCTATGACTTTCCCAATCGAATCTTCGTACCACCTGTATGCTGACGATCTCAAAATATACTCTCAAGCGGGAATTAATGACCTTGGAAAGGCCGTATCTGATATATTGCTGATCTGGCTTATGTCTCAGAATGGAGTAACTCTCACGGATTGCAAGTGAATCCAAATAAGACACAGGCCATAGTAATTGGCAGTCACTGGTTCGTTTTAAGGGTCGACTTTGGATCTCTCCCTCCAATCGTCTTTTAAGGGGAAAGTGTTCCATACGCCCAAACTGTAAATAACCTTGGCATACTTTTTGATACCACACTTTCGTGGAAACCACAAGTGGCGGAGTTAAGTTGAAAGCTTTTTGGTGCGTATGGATCACTGAAAAAGCTGCGAAATTTCTTGCCGACCAGTACAAAGATTGCTCTTGCACAATCGTTACTCCTACCTATCTTGGATTACGCTGATACCTCCTACCCTGATGTCCCTCAAAACTGCATAAAAAATTATTTTGACGATGCCAAAAAATAGTCATAAATAGTCACATCTTCTAATCTAAATATATAAAACTTTACGTGGTAAAATCTCGAACAAGAATGAGCTGTTGAAAATGGCGGCCTCGTCTTCACGTTGCTACGTGTTGGCTAAACTGACACAAACCACGCCCCTTTACGTGCCATTCGTTGTAGTAGTACCAACCTCACGATCTAAATAAAGCCACCATTGCCAACATCGACAATCTACACTGGTACGGAAATTCAGTACTAATTTGACGTTTGGCGTAGCTTCGTCGAAAACGTGGTGCGCTAGCCGTTCGGGCTTGCAGACTGCCCGATTCAATATGGCCGCGCCAACCATCGACACGACGCTCCGCAAGACCGACAGCTGTCAATCTGGTTCCGGCGCAATCCAATAGATGGCAGTAGTGAAGCGCCGTCATATTTATATGATATTTATAATTAGGATTTACCCGACATGAAATCTGTGGGGAAAATCTATTGTTGTTTTTTTTATTATCGCTTCTTTTTTTCCTACTATGGCGCCAATTTGTTTGTGAAGCGATGTAGTTTAGCTGACGTCATTAAGAGATTTTAATATCCAACAATGAATAAACTATTTTAACCTGACTTTGACTTTGATTCACAATTACCCTTGTCGGTATAATCCGAAAATAACTAAATTTCTTTGGCTAGACCGGTCTGATTCCATTTACCAATGCAATAAAACGAAAATTTTGCAAATGTAAAGACAATCAATTTAAAAACTTACCAGAGATTAAAGTTACCGACGTCCGGGTAGTTCCGAAAATGCACAAAACGAGGGAAAATTTTGGTCGAGGACTAAATGGCTTGTCATGAACGTACGCTCGCGTTTAGCAACCGGAGTCAAGTGAAGCGGGGGAGCGAGTTAAGATGATCTCTAGGTAAGGGAAGCCAGAACAAAAAATAATGGCGCATTTTATAGAAATGAGACATTATTGGACTTACCCGATTTTCGGAATTACCCGAATGCACCTTATATGTATGTATATTTATATGTTTATCTATCTATATATCTATAAATATATATTTATTACATTACTATAGGTAGGTATTTTAAATATGTAGTGTTTATGTATGTTTAATTTGATATAACTTTAGGTTTATTTCAATCTTTATGCACCGTCCCCGCATCTCTGTTAGCTTAATATCCTGTACCCAAAGGTTGTCTGGAAGAAATTGCTGTTTAGCAATAAGGCCGCCTCGTTGTACACCTATTTCTAATATAAAATTTATATTTTTCACAAAATTTCGTATGCAATAAAGAATATTGTATTGTATCAATAGGGTCTCGTTTTTAACCATTTGGGTACGAAACCCTAAAGATGAAACACGTCTCTCAGCATTTTTATGAAATCATCCCTCATGGGGATGCAATGAGGGGTGAAAGTTTGTATAAAAATTCAAAAGTTTTGATATAAGATGCATAAAAATTTGGATTGAGTTAACGAAAAGAAAAAAGAGAAGCGTATCAGCATTTTTTAGAAACATTTCCCATAGGGGAAAAAATGGGAAAAAAAAAATGTCCTTACGTTTACCTAAGTCTAGTTTATTTTAAACACGGGTTGCCAACTTTTTTTTCGTCAATCGACTAAAAGCGGTTGTGGAATCCACCAAAAATCCACTTAATAAGAATTTTCTCAATTTTTATATATTTATTTTTAATTTCTACATATTTATTAAAAATGTGAAAGAGAATGGAATTAAAAGTCATCACCAGAGGAATAGTCTTTTCTGTTTTCTTCAGCAGGACATGCTGATGCATAACTTTCCTTGGTTTAAATTTTTTCTACAACACTATTAGTGGGTGTCTATTAGGAATCGTTTACCTACCTAGATGACTAAGTCAGTTTAGGGACATTAATGGGGTTAACATTCATACTGAAAGGTCTAGTCTTGCCACATTAGCGTTAAATTGCGGAAAAAGTAGCATAGAGATAACGAAAGTAGCTAAAATCTTGGAATCTGTTAACACCAGACATGTTTGATTGACTCTTTACATCACTCTTTTGGAGCAGTGGTTACCAGTAGGTTAAACATGTGAAACATTCCATTTTATTTTAATATGGCTTATTTGTGGATTCAGTGGTCATAAGAATGTCTTTCCACTAACAAAAATAAAGTAATCTACTAGAAAAAACCACTAGCCACTTAAACCAAAATTTGCCCACTGACAAGAAGGTCTAAACCACCAGTTTCAGTGGATTTTCCACTAAGTTGGCAACCCTGTTTTAAACTAAATCGAGATTTAGTGAAGTGCGACTTAGACGTCGTCGCTGAATCTACTCGCTAATTAGAGCGGTAATGCCAGGCCTGCCAGAAAACAGAACAATTAGTAAAACGGTAACTAGCTTTTAATGGAACTTTTATGGCTGTCCCGCAAGCGTAATTCAAAAATTTGTGATTTAAATAATACAAACGCATATAGTTACAAATTTATTAAACGGCACCTGGCATTGTGGGTCACGATCCTCAGAACTGAGGGAGCGACTAAGAAGAAGAATTACTTTTGACCGCCTGTTACTGGCAACTCCAAATCAGCGCGAGCTAAACTATTAACGACGTCTAAAGGGGTTTTTATATGTGAAAAATAAATGATTTGGCTTTTCGTGGAAAAAATTATTAAATTTTAGTATTTCCTATGTTTATTTGTTTAATTTTGCAATTTTTCTAAGGTATTTAAAGTAAATTTTTGTCTAAAAATAAGGAGAAGATAAAAACTATATGAAAAGGAACGTAGCTGATCTCGATTCTACTCTATGATATCGATTATATCCTAGGAAGAATGAACGAATCAATCAACGAACGGTTCGATTGAATGAATGAATGACGTGTGATGTCTTTTGTTTCATATTCTCTATAGAGACAGAGTAAGACGCACTATTGACTATGGTATCGATGTCGTCATCATATGGTGAAGATAAGGATTCAAGTTTTAATAATTTGTTTTTTTTTTAATTGAACCATTTTAAGAACTCTATACATTGATTCTTTGTGTAATATACAACAAAGTGTTTACTAAGAAAACAGTCGATGTAACAGGATATTTAGTCGTTATTTTTAATAAATTCGCCGGATAGTCGACAGGACCTCTTAACTTGCTTAAGATTTAGGAGAATTGCAACCCAAGTGTTTCAGTATTTTCGCAAAATTGTTATCAAAGGTGAAATGAGGGATGAAAGTTTGAATGTAAATTCTATCGTTTTCACATGAGTAAGACGCATAAAAGTTTGGAATTGACCTAATGAAAAGAAAAAATAAAAACTAAAATCTGTAAGTATGCACTTATTTTGATAGGATTTTTTTTTATTTTTTTAGGATTCCCTAAACGCAAATTCCTGTATTCAATAGGTCACCAAAGAATATTTTGCAGCCGTGTGATACACTCTAATCCTGTACTATTAAACGAGCAATATTTGTATAGCAATATATATAGGTAAATTTGTAATCGGTTTCTCTAAAACTGCTCCAACGATTTAGATGAAATTCACCATACGGGGGTTTTTGAGGGCGAAAAATCGATCTAGCTAGGTCATGTCTGGGAAAATTCGTTTTCCTCGTATTTAACGACATATTCAAAAGATATGATAACTTATGTCCTCATCTCCATATGTTTCATAGGTTATGCAGCATGAGATACAGCCCGCTGACAGACAGACAGACATCGGAGGCATATTAATATGGTCCCGTTTCTCACCCTATGGGTACGGAACATAAGGAACCATAAAGTCTGAAATAATTAAAGTTTACAACCTTTCTCACAACCAATTAACGCTAGTTTCCTTTCAAGTACATTCTTTTTAAAGAGGGGTCAAGATTGAGGGGTCAAGAGCAAAAGCTTAGCACGCTGCTGGTCCGACTCGCACGTGCCCGGTTTTTTGTAACACTGTATATCTTCCCACAATGATATTTTCTCTCTTCAATGGACAGTTTGAAGTGTTGTTGTTTGTGCAAGCAGGCAGCCAGACACTTGCAGCCCACTCTAGCTACTTGGACTGTTGAAATAAGAACACTAAAAAGCCTGATATTATGTCAGGCTTGACATATTCTTGACATTACGTAGAGGAAAAAAGTCTCGGGGTGCACGGCACGCCATACCGGTTCTCGCTCGCTTGACGCGATCTATTGAATTAAAAATCAACTTTTTTAACTTTTTATAATTATGCTTAATTTTTAAAATAAAGGAAAGAACACATGATAAAAACTGCAATTAAACAAAAAAATTTCAGTTGGTATTTTTGCTGCAACATTAAATACAAAAATATTTAACTTTAGATTAATATGCTTAATTTTAGGTAATTTGCTCAAAAACTGTCCTGGACAGCCTATCAAATTAAAAATAATTTGGTTGCCATTTTTGCCTAGACTTTTATGTAACTTGCATACAAATTTGCTTATAAAAAAATATGCGCGGATATTTTATGCTTAGTTTTAATTGAAGTAGGTACCTTGGAACCCACATCAAAAGTTTACCCCATCAGATATTAGTTACGATTTTTGGCTTGACTTCACATGCATTAACAAACAAAAAAAATGATTTCCTGGAGAATCTAAAAGCCAGCCAATTCATTAAAAAATATTTTTCACATAGATGTTCCACCACCTATTACAATATATAGCAACTTTATAGTAAATCGACGGTTTCGATTTATGTCCAGCCAATTAAAAATTACAGCTTCAGGACTCGGCCTGACAGCTTCATTGTATACGCAAATAAAATTACCAACAAGAAAACAGGCTTTTCGTAAACAAAGGCCACCAGCGCATTAGAGCCTCTTTAAGGGGGCTATTTTCAATTACGTTCTGATCCTGCGCAAATCCCTTGAAAATCCTTCACCCTAATCTTAAAGTCGGTCTTTTGGAGCAAATGTCGCGCTATCAGCTCTCCTCAGAGTAAATAACGAGTTGAAAAATGACAGCAATAACTATACGGGTAATGACTGGGGTCTGAATGCCCTTAGGAGTTGAAACCTGCATGGGGAGCCAAATGTTGCCAAGGGTGGCCAAGCAAATAATCAGACATGCTGAAATTATGTTTTTTTTTTCTTTTTGTCTAACGGTCTAAAACTACTGTATAAATAAGTAGGGTAGGCTCGCAAAATATTATGTGACTCACCGATTTCGATGATATTTAATTTGAACTTACCACATACTGTGTGTGTATATTTAGTGAGTGACGCAAAATCATTGAATTCGGCATTATCGTAATTTAAAGCTTGTGATCAACTATTGTCAAATAGTAAAACTTTGATAAACTTTTAAACTTAATTTGAGTAGGTAGTTTGATAATGTAGTGTATTTTCGTTTACACTTAACATTTTGCGCGAAGCTTTCGTGTCTATCCAAACCACTGATCCAAACGTGTTCTGAAAGTTTTGGACATAATTCGTTTGAACTACTTTAAGCTAGTTTTAATTCGCTAGACGGCTTCCAGGTAAGCGCTTAAAGGCAAAACAATTTATATAACGTTATCTTTCTAACATTACAAAGGACATTTCACGTCACTCGTCCACAAAGCTTGCTTATCACGCCGCCTCATTTCCACTCAATCCCGTTACGCGAAATCACGCGCTATCACACGGGGCTGCCAGCTTTTTGAAACGTGCTATCACTGGGGTTGCTAGCTTTAAAAATCTGAGGGGAAACGAGCGTGAATTTATCAAAACCCACATGTATACTTCCATTAGCACCGTCTCAGATTGTCAGCTGGAAATAGGACTGGGAGGGCCTCTGGGAGGGACCTTTGTGCGCGCGTGATCGTGTTTTGTTTCCCATTTCCATTCTAATACAATGTCGCGGCAGATGGTGGAACAAGACTGAGGGAAATCTGACCCATTCGGCTTCTTGGACGATGTTTTGCATAGCATTAGAATGGGATCGAAATGTGCTAAACATGTCTAAACATAGTTTATTTTGTCATAAGCAACGACATAAACATTGTCTATCTTACTCTTATTGAAGAAAATTTGTCAGTTAGAGTCTGGCCAACAAAAGCTGTCCATACAAAGCCGCGGGAAATTTAAAAATAACAAGTTTTAGACTGAAAATACTGCAAAATAACAATTTGATAATTTTAGTTGGTTTTCAGCACGGAGTTTTCAGGTAGTAACTTGTAGTCTTGAAAACCAACTAAAAGTATCAAATTGTTCCAGTCGTGCATAATTTGTGTGAATTATCTTGTTTTCAGAAACTTGGCTAAAGTCAAATCAAATAACCTTTTCCTAAAGCCCATGTTTTACATCATTAAATACGAACACAAATGCGTCTTTTAAGAAAAATATTCTTTCGCCCAAGCGCATCGTGTTAAGCAAAATGATGTAATTCGAGTAATATACGTGCAGAAGTAATGGCTCTGTTGATGGGTCTTCCTCCAGCTGTCATTACAAAATTCTAAGGTTCGTATTAATAAATCACTCTCGAGTGTGAGATTGCTCTCAAGATGTACGATACATTTTATACATAATGAAATCTTTGACTAAGACATAGACATACATTTATTCTGGAAACAGACACAGCACACGCATAGGATAAAGAAATAAATATCAGTACATACATCAAAAGAACATCTTAACATTTAAATAAGAAAAACACAAATAGATTTAACCTAAACCTAGAATATACTTGGATGTACTGTGCCAGGCCAGCGAAATGGTCCGAGCTGAGCTAATGTTACTCGTACCGCCCGCAGGGCAAGCTGCAATGCTGGTGATTAAGCCAGAACCTGGTGATGACAAGCCGAGATCGCTTGATGCAGAAAAATAATATAGATGTATTGTAAACATTCATAAATGTATAGTAAGTATATACTTGAGAGCGATTTATAAATACGACGCTATGACAGCTTACGAAAAATACGATATTACAAGACTCTCGTTACGCTTAGAATAGCTAGTCTCCTCACAGAAAGATAAAACAAATAACAAAAATAAATTATATTATTATTTGCAAATAAGATTATGTTTTTTTTTCTAAATCATGCTCGTGATTCTAACTAGAGGCACTCGCTTAGCAAGTATGGTTTTTTTAAAGCTTTTAATCAGATACGTGCTTTAATTTTTGTGCATGAAACAAATAAAAAGGTACAAAAACAGTTTTCAATCTTCAAAATAAAATGTGCTAAAAAAGTGTTTCGAAATAAATGTAATAATGAAATGTCTGATTATGCTTGAGTATGGTACTTAGGACACGAATCTGATAAACTTTCCCCAAGAAACATAGGTCGAATAGCAAGATATTTTTTGGTCTTCCCATACAAAATTCCAGTAATGACGGCGTAAATTTTATACGGGGAAGCAAAAATTTGTTTCATTAACCGACTTCAAAAAAGGAGGAGGTTCTATGTTCCACTGTATGTATTTATTTATTTATTATATTTTTTTTTATTACTCAAAATAACAATTAAGTCTTAATCAAGTTATAATTAAAATACAAAAATGTATTTGTTTGTTTTTTAGGGTTCCGTACCTCAAAAGAAAAAAACGGAACCCTTATAGGATCAGTTAGTTGTCCGTCTGTCTGTCTGTCTGTCAAGACCCTTTATCTCACGAACGGGTAAAGTTGTCAGGTTAAAATTAATACCATATATTAGGATCTATGAACCACACAAGATCTGAAAATAACAATTTTTTACAACGACGCAATCAAAAGATATGGCATTTTATGTCCTCATCTCCATACATTTATGCAAAAATGCAAAACCTACAGGGTACTTCCCGTTGACCTAAAATTATGAAATTTGGCAAGAAGCTAGGTCTCACAGTACAAATAATGGGAAAAGTCTGAAATCATTAAATATTACAACTTTTCTCACAACTAATGGTAACCAATTGTGGTGAGCTCCCGTTTCAAGAACATTCATATATACGAGAGGGGTCAAGTTGGATGGTCGCGGAGGCAATTTTTGTTTTAGTTCTATTTTAAAAACGGGAACACTTACAAACTTGAAAATTTGTATGTTTATAGTGCATAAGCTATAAAATAACAACAAATAATAAAATTTGGTCAAGCGCGTGTCGGACTCAAAAAATCTAGCACATTAACTTACTGAAATTTCAACTAATACAATTATGATTATGTGGTAGTACGGAACCCTCGGTGCGCGAGTCCGACTCGCACTTGGCCGGTTTTTTTTTGTTTCAACCTGTTTTTGGGACAAAGTTGTTATTTCATTGTCACGCTGTATTAGCACCAATTTTTACCTTTTCTCTGCACCACCATCCTATACTCGTACTACTAAACGAGCAATATTTGTAATCGGTTTTTCGAAACTGGCTCTAACGATTTCTATACACGGTTTCAAGGGGGCTAAAATTGATCTAGCTAGGTGCCATGTCTGGGAAAATTCATATTCAACGTTTTTTGAACCATTAGATCCCATGAAATGTCCGCTACAGGACAGGGAGCTCCCTCCAGAATCCTAGCTTTTGCTGGAAAAATGTGGAGGGGAAGTACCACAGATCAGAAATAAGTCTAGATGACTCAAGTGCACCTACTTTGCGTGCCCAAACCCGTGGCCCAAACTAAGCTCAAAACGCTTAGTTTGCTTGTCATGGGCTTGTCATATCACCGAGAACTGTGATAAGCTTCGTTTTCATACAAACGGCGGAGTTTGCGTTATCTAGACTTATTTCTGATCTGTGGGAAGTACCATATATAGTCACTTCGCTTGTCAGCGATACGGCTGGCACCATGGACCGCGGTTGTAGGTGACCGCAGTAAGTAAGATGGTATGATACACAAGAAGATGCAGCTGCTGCCCGTGCTCCAGTTTATAACCCTTAGTCGCCTCTTACAATACCCACGGTTATGTATGGGTGTACTATTCTTTGCCGGCACCACATGGTCTAATACCTGGGCGACCGAGCTATGCTCTCTACAATCTTAACCAAAATCGATCATGAAATGGCGTTGTAGTTTCTGGATTGCGCTTTCTTCGAGAATTACTAAACAAAACATAAAGAAAATAAGATTTTTCCCAGACATGAGACCTAGGTCACCACCCAAAACTCCTGTAGTGTAAATTTTATCGAAATGGTTAGAAGCGTTTTCGAGAACGCGTTTATAAATATACAAAAAAATTGTATGGTGTGCCAAGAAAAAGATAGAATATATCACCATCAACGGATACAGCGGCGAATGACAGGTGTTTTATTATGAATACTCAGTTTTACTGCCGTCATAACATAATACAACAAAGGTTTATATTATGAATACTCAGTTTTACTGCCGTCATAACATAATACAACAAAGGTTTATATTATGAATACTCAGTTTTACTGCCGTCATATCATAATACAACAAAGGTTTATATTATGAATACTCAGTTTTACTGCCGTCATAACATAATACAACAAAGGTTTATATTCGGCTGGAGTTCTCTTTGAAAGTCGTAAAAGTAAGCTCTAATTTAACTTTTTACTAGACAGTAATGTTTTAAGCCTAAGAAGATGTCATAATTTGAGACATTTTGAGTTACCTTTTAATGTTTATTATTTTTTGTTATTTGGGGTGCAAAAAACTATTTCCAAAAACTGAAAATGTAGTCTACAGTTAGTTATATGGTCAGAATTTAGCCACAGTATAACTTAAAAACTTTTCCTCAAGTATATACATGGGACAAAATACGTATAAAAATTAGTTGTCATACAAAATGCGCTATGATTCAGTTTCTTTGTAACAGTTTCAGTAAGTTACACAATGGTCTATGTGCACCAAAGAGATTTTAACGTCGCTCGAGCGTAGCGAGGTTAAAATCTCTTTGATGTAAGAAGAATACTGAGTTTTTGTTTATTTCTATGCCCTACTTTTGGCATTTCATTTCAATGAACATGATAGCTGATTGCTAGTGACAAACATGCTAAAAATGAAACTGATGACAAAATATCGTTGTAGCTGCTCTGTTCGAAAACGATTGAGTGGTTTATTGTCAAAACATTTGAAACGTTGGTTAGGCAAATAGTAGAGAGATATTATAGCAGTTGTACGTATAGTACTTATCTAGTCCCTGTATACAACGTACAACACGCGCACATTGCGGACCGACGAGAAGGTTGCAGAACTCGAGGAAGAATTGAGCAGGTTACACTGGGACATCTTGGGTCTATCTGAAGTCCGAAGAGAGGGGGAGGACTTGATAACCCTAAAATCAGGTAACTTGCTCTATTTCCGGGAGGGCGACCAACTGTCCCAGGGAGGTGTCGGGTTTATGGTCCACAAGTCTCTCGTGAACAACGTCGTCATGATCGAGAGTGTGTCGTCGCGGGTAGCGTACCTTATACTCAGAATCACCAAACGGTATTCGCTGAAGGTCATACAGGTATACGCCCCCACATCGACACACTCTGATGATGAAGTCGAGGCTATGTATGAGGATATCTCTAAAGCCATACATACGCCTAAGACCCACTATACCGTTGTCATGGGGGACTTCAACGCGAAACTGGGCAAGCGAGGCGATGGTGAGCTGAGGGTGGGGCAATTTGGTGTTGGATATCGGAATTCCAGGGGCCACATGTTAGCCGACTTTTTGGAGAAAGAAGGACTCTTTATGATGAATTCCTTCTTCAAAAAGTCGGAAAACCGAAAATGGACCTGGATCAGTCCCGATGGTATTACAAAAAATGAGATTGACTTTATCATGTCGACGAAGAAGCAAATATTCAATGATGTCTCTGTGATCAATGCGGTTAAAACCGGAAGCGATCACCGGTTGGTAAGAGGCACATTGAATATCAACGTAAAGCTGGAAAGAACTCGACTGATGAAGTCTACGCTCCGACCCGCACCCACCAATATCCAAAATCCCGACGGCTTTCAGCTCGAACTGCAAAATCGCTTCGAATGCCTCGGTGAATGCATAGATGTGGACGACTACAATAACGGGTTCGTGGAAACTGTCCATACAATTGGGTCAAAGTATTTCAGACCCCACCGTACTAAAAGAACCAAAAAGATCTCAGATCATACCCTCAAGCTAATGGAAGAAAGACGCGAAATGGTTCTGCAGTCTTCGGGAGATGCTTCTCAATATCGGCGGCTCAATAAACAGATCTCTAAGTCTCTGACTCGCGACATTCGGCTATTTAATACTAATCATATTAAAGAAGCGATTGAGCGGAACAAGGGCTCCAAAGTGTTCGCAAGAGATCTGTCTATTGGGCAGAGCCAGTTGACGAAGCTGAAAACCGAGGATGGCAGAACCGTATCGTCCAAGCCTGAGCTACTGAGGGAGGTCGAGAAGTTCTATGGACAGTTATACACGTCAACCGGCCAACCCGTTAGCAGTCTGGCCAACGATCCAAGAGCTAGACTTACCCGACACCATACCGAAGATATCCCGGACGTCAGCTTGTACGAGATTAGAATGGCTCTCAGACAGCTTAGAAACAACAAGGCACCCGGGCACGATGGAATTACGGCTGAGCTCCTGAAAGCAGGCGGAAGGCCAGTGCTAAAAGCTCTTCAGAAGCTGTTTAATTCTGTCATACTCGAAGGGAAAACGCCACAGGCATGGCACAGAAGTGTGGTGGTGCTCTTCTTTAAAAAGGGTGATAAGACCCTGCTGAAGAATTACAGACCCATCTCACTTCTGAGTCATGTCTATAAGCTGTTCTCGAGAGTCATTACGAATCGTCTCGCACGCAGGCTCGACGACTTCCAGCCTCCCGAACAAGCCGGTTTCCGTAAAGGCTTCAGTACCATAGACCACATACATACGCTACGGCAAGTTGTACAGAAGACCGAAGAGTATAACCAGCCACTTTGCCTAGCGTTTGTGGACTATGAGAAGGCCTTCGATTCGATCGAGACGTGGGCTGTGCTACGATCTCTCCAGAGGTGCCAAGTCGACTATCGGTACATTTAAGTGTTAAAGGATCTGTACAAAAACGCCACTATGTCATTCCGTCTTCAGGACCAGGACTCGAAACCTATCCAATTGCATCGAGGAGTGAGACAGGGAGACGTCATATCTCCTAAACTGTTCACCGCTGCATTGGAAGACGTCTTCAAACTCCTGGACTGGAAAGGACTTGGCATCAACATCAATGGCGAGTACATGACCCACCTTCGATTTGCCGACGATATTGTCGTAATGGCTGAGACCCTGGAAGATCTCGGCACGATGCTCAATAACCTCAGTAGAGTTTCACAACAAGTGGGTCTTAAAATGAACATGGATAAGACGAAAATTATGTCTAACGCCCTTGTTGTACCCACTCCACTCAAAGTTGGAGACTCTACGCTCGAAGTTGTCGATGAATACGTATACCTGGGACAAACAGTCCAGCTGGGTAAATCCAACTTAGAGAAAGAGGTTACTCGTCGAATCCGACTCGGATGGGCAGCGTTCGGGAAGCTCCGCAACATCTTCACGTCCAAAATACCGCAGTGTCTCAAGACGAAAGTCTTTGACCAGTGTGTGTTGCCAGTGATGACATATGGAACCGAGACGTGGCCGCTCACGATGGGCCTTATCAGGAAGCTCAAGGTCACCCAAAGAGCTATGGAAAGGGCTATGCTCGGAGTCTCTCTGCGAGATCGAATCAGAAATGAGGAGATCCGCAGAAGAACAAAAGTAACTGACATAGCTCTGAGAGTCGCTAAACTAAAGTGGCAGTGGGCAGGGCACATCGCAAGAAGAACCGATGGCCGATGGGGCGTAAGGGTTCTAGAGTGGCGACCACGTACCGGAAGACGAAGCGTTGGCAGGCCCCCCCCAAGGTGGACCGACGATCTTGTCAAGGTCGCGGGAAGCCGCTGGATGCGAGCAGCGCAGGACCGGTCGTCATGGGGATCTTTAGGGGAGGCCTATGTCCAGCAGTGGACGTCTTTCGGCTGATATGATGATGATGATGATGAGTCCCTGTATAGCACAGGATATCTTCCGCTTCACTCACACTAAAAGAAAAATATCCGTTAATCTGTTTGTGAAAAAAAAGACAAAGTTTTTTTGTGCACCATGAGCTTAGAGACTGACTAAGATTAACTGTCTCTTTCAGTGACAAGCTCAGCCAAAGCCTGTAACCAAAGAATTTGATCTCCTTGCTCCGCTCGGAATAGAAGGAATACCAATTTATTTTAGTATGGGATGATATCTGCCATTGTGTCCCAAGTTGAAATCTCAAATCATCAACCGTGATTTGACATCCTCATATAAAATTTACAGAACGACGCCTATGCCGTATTTACAATGACTGAATGAATGTCAGAATACCTTGTGACACATATTTTCATTAATCTTCCTTTTATTACCTTTGTATTTATATGTCTGTAACGTACAATGACAGCAGAAAAATTTGATTGTTCGACCAATTGCGTTTGTATGGGAAAACCCATTTTCTTTTACATTTTTCGACCCATGTTTCGTGGGGAAAGTTATTCAGTTTAATGTTCTTAGTACCATAAGTACAGTAATACATTACATTATCATGCTGTGTCTGGACTGTAGTGATTCCTTTAACTTTTAAGGCAAAAAGGTATTAAATTAATTAACAAATTTATATAGGGTGTAAGGGACAGCCTTCCGAATACTGAAAGGGCATGATCAGTTAATGTAACTGAACAACTTTCAGCGAATAAAAGTTTCAGGGAATGAAAAAAAAATTCGGCTACTCCATACAAACTGTTCAATCAAGTTTGCAATTTTGTATGGAGAGGCCGATTTTTTTTTCATTTCCTGAAAGTTTTATTCGCGGAAAGTTGTTCAGTTACGTTGACTGATCATGCCCTTTCAGTATTCGGAAGGCTGCCCTTACACCCTTTATAAAAGAAGAAAATCAAGTAGATACACCTCGTAAATATAAGGTTATTATATTTTCAAGAAGAGTTTATCAAAATGTCAACTGTGATAACCGCCTAAAATTTCATCTTGATGTCTCGAAATGAGAAAAGTTAGGAAGCAAAGTTTTATTGGACATACTTTCATGATACTTTGCAGATGTTTTGACGAGACCTTTTGATTTGTCTCAGATTTTTATATGAAGGCATAAAATTTGACCTTGTTTTTTATTGCTTTTTAGGGTTCCGTACCGAAATGGTATAAACGGAACCCGGTGCGACTTCGTCAGTTTGTGGGTCTGTTTATTCCAAATTAGGTTTCCGTATTTTTTAGTTTAAAAATACGATTTGCTAAACGAAAAGTCGATAGCGGTTCATATAAATATTACAGGAAAAATTTAAATAGCAAAGTTTTTCTGAAATCTGAAAAAGAAAAACTTTATTAACAAACTTAGTTTTGCGGTCCTAAAAATTTACTTATCTCTTCTAAATGCGTTGATCAGAACCTACCTACTTGACCGATTTTTTTTATGGTGTATTTATTTGGAAATAAAAGAACCTTAGCTTTTCAAAGAACCAGTCGAAGTTTTGTGGCATAACATTTTCATGAAAATATAAGAATATTCTTGTTTAACTGCCAGACTAAGCAAGTAATTAGTGTCTACTATTAATTTATTAAATAGACTGGTTTAAGATTTCCATTTTCCTTTCAAAAGATGAAGTAGGAAAATTTAAAACATATTGCTTTAAAGCTGAAAAGATGCCTTAAAGATTTAGGTAGACGTCTGTAAGATTAAACTGAGTTTAGATCTTCTAACGTCTTCCTTATTTTCACTTTAATACTCGTCTGAATGAAAAGCTCTAAAATTTCAGTAATTAACACTGGCAGAAAATCTCCATCAAACTTCTCGGTTCGTTCCTTCGCTAATTATTCTTAAAAGCTTCCCCATTTAGCAGAGAGGTGACGTCACGGATGACAGGGATGACGTCACTTTGTCAAACATCAATTACGGTTTGACAATGATCAACGATGAAACGGGTCCCTCTTATAGGTACTCTGACTAGTTATTGTTGATACCCTCTATGTTATAAGGAAGTATTAGGCCAAGTGTTTTTGTTCATTGGTTTTGTTATGAAGCAGAGTCCAGATTAAGAACCCATAGGGTTGGTCGCCACCTTAACTTAGGGATGAACACAACAATAAGATTTCTGAAATATACAACGTGTTAAGGGAATAAACGAAACTGAGAAAATAGTTTGTTCAGAATCGAGAGCAGAATCAATTTCACGGGTTTTTGATAGGGGTTATTTTTTTTTATTATTAAAATTTTTGCTGCTTTTAAATATTTCTGTGGATACGTGCGCAGGAGAAGTGGGCGTGGCGTGCGCGGACGCGAGGCGAACGCGCCATGATAGCTTAAAAATCTACTAGAACAACGATGAAACTTAATAAGAATATCTAGAAGAAAAATCCTTTCTTTAAGTTTTTTTAAGGGTTCCGTAACTCAATATAAAAAAACGGAACCCTTATAGGATCACTTTGTTGTCCGTCTGTCTGACTGTCTGTCAAGACCCTTTTTCTCACGAACGGGTAGAGGTATCAGGTTGAAATTGATAACGAATATTAAAGTCTATGAACCACACAAGATGCAAAAATTTTTTTTTTACAACAACGCAATCAAAAGATATGGCTTTTTATGTCCTCATCTCCATACATTTATGCACTAAAGCAAAACCTAGAGGGTACTTACCGTTGACCGAAAATTATGAAATTTGGCAAGAAGCTAGGTCTCACAGTACAAATAAAGGTAAATGTCTAAAATCATTAAATATTACAATTTTTCTTACAACTTATAGTAAGAAATTAAGGTGAGCTCCCGTTTCAAGAACTTTTCTATAAAAGAGGGGTCAAGTGTGATGGTCGCGAAGTTTTTAAAGTCAAAGAGCAAAAGCTTTTAGTATATCATATGGTAGATAGGTACGGAACCCTTAGGGCGCGAGTCCGACTCGCACTTGGCCGGTTTTTTCTTTTGTGGGAATGGATTTATTTTAATAAAAATCAGTTGGGGTGTATGAGGGTTTCGCTTATTCCATTAACACGTTGTATATCGTAAGAGGGAAAATACATTTTCACCTCACAAGCTCAGAACACTGCTTTATCGATTGAAATCTACGTACAAAAGTCATTTTTGGCCGCTAGCATGGAAAAGGTTTTTGAAATTTGGACGTGATAATGAACTATGGAATAAGTTATTGGCACTTTTCGATAGCATTTTCCTAGCAAAATCTGAGTATTACTCCGCAGCAAAGTTTTTTCGCGTCACGTACGCCTTTAAACTCAAGCTACATTCAGGATTCTTCTCTCTTCTGGAATCTTTCGCGCTTGCTCGAGTTTCAATAAAAGGCACTCGCACCAAAAAAAATTTCCTGCCTTGCATAAGAAATAACTATTAATGTATTTGTCATTCATATACTTAATAATAAATAACCTGTGTGGTACCTGCAATAGTACCAACCCATCTCTATCCGTTGGTGTCGTAAGAGGCGACTAAGGCCTTATCAAAAGGAGGACAGCAGCTTCTTTTTGTGTACCATCTTACACACTGCTGTCACCAACAACTGCGGTCGCCAGCTGCAACGCTTGCAAGCGTGGTGACTACGGTAAATCCCCTCCAAAGTACCACGCATTTCTGCTGGAGTTCTAGAGGGAGCTCCCTATCCTGCAGTGGTTGTTACATAGGGTGTAGTTATATTAAAAATAGTAATAATAAAATAGTCAAATACATTTTCTCCTTATTGGAGGAGGAATCGTTAGTTCGACAAGTTCATCCGCGACCCCTCTGCGGGTGTGACAGACGTTATCCGGGAACGAAGAAATTAGAGTATAGAGGGGAGAGTAACTACATGCAACTGATGTCACACAACCACATCTACATCTTCTGACCTCCCCCGATCGTCTGTAACCCTGGTAGGTCACGCACAAAGTTGCCGAACTTTGCCAGCCCTGGCTGCAATTTGAAAATCACAGTAAACCGCACGATAGAAATACGCTCTATCTCTTTTCGTATGGTTTGTACAGAAATATCGATAGACACTGCTACCTATTCTCTGGTTTAAGTTCTCGTCTGCTTTTCCATTTAGAAGAAGTGGGGTGGAACTATTCTTAGATATCATAATAACCTCGAGGGAGGAGCGGAGTCTTCCTGACGCAGGCACTCTCAACATGTTAAAAATTTTGCATTTTGTAATATCTAATATTAGCTAGTAGTTTGAGTATTTTGCTGTCACTGCCATAATAGTTCTGTGATCCTGGTGCTTGGAAGTCGCAAAGGCGCCAAAATATCTGGAGCTGACAAAATCCCTACATAGTGGTAAGAAGCCATCAAACCGATGTAGTAATGGCATTCCTAGTCCCTTATAAAACTTAAAAACAATACCTATTCTATTTATTAGACTTGGACTTGAAGGCAGGAAATAAAGGATAATAAGCGAAAGCTCGTCTAGACAGCGCCATCAATAAGTAACGATTACGAGGTAAGGACCCTTTATTAACCACCGCCTCGAGGCACGATACGGAGTAAAGAAAACTATGAGAGATAATTTGTGAGGTAGCGATAATCCAAGATGACAAATTTGTCTCTATTTGTATTTTTTTTCTATCATGCTAAGAAAAGTTTAATCGTCATATTAATTTGCAAAGATAAAAAAAGATTCTAAACCAATATTTCCGAAAATACAAAGGATGAGAAATATCTACAGGTGGCTGTAAAAGAAAACGTTATAAAATTGTTTATAAACGTAAGTGCTGCTAACTTTAAAATCATCATCATCGTTGCTGTTGGCGACTGGCTGGAAGACTTTCATTCTTTTTCTGTTTTTATATTTTTGTCAGTTGTCGACTTGAAGTTTTGTGCCATTTTTGTGCTAATAAAGCAATTTTTCATGGTTTTTGAGAATTGGGGGTTTTTATTGGAAAAACAGTCCATTGTGATATATCTTTCTACCTAGAGTCCAGAAAGTCCTACGGTTAGAATTCCTTTCCACTTCCTCATCGGCTCTTCTTCGAACCATCCTCCAACAAATTGGCTCGCAGGAGATCTAGAAGATTCATCTCTTATACGGCGGTGTGACTGGCGACGAACTTTACGCCTTGCGGACATGTTCTGGGCGCGCTGGATAAAGGAATATCTTCCCACCTTGGTGCCGCCAACATCCTCCTCCCCAGTGCAAGCGTGCACTGGGGAGGAGGATGTTGGCGACTGGCTGGAAGACTTTCATTCTTTTTCTGTTTTTATATTTTTGTCAGTTGTCGACTTGAAGTTTTGTGCTAATAAAGCAATTTTTCATGGTTTTAGAGAATTGGTGGTTTTTATTGGAAAAACAGTCCATTTTAACATAATTTTTAACAGTTGCATAATCTGGTTTACAGAGAAGGCTACCGAACCTAGAGGACTCAAGAGAGAGTTAGTTTTTACACAGAGCGACTGCCATATAACCTCAACAACCAGAGGGCAAACTAAACCCCATCCTAGATTTAACTCTTGAAGACTTTAATAAAAATATTTCAGATTTTACCAATACTCCCTTTCATAATAATTCTCAGTTCCATCGCAATATGATACTACAGGCGTTTATAAAAGGGCATCATAATGGATTCGCGGCCACTCAGGATTAGGTTTGTAAATATTTTATACGACCTATTGCGAGCGACCATTTGATTGACAGCAGCGCCCCCTTACGGACGAAAATGAGCGGCGTTTCGTGCCATTTGGTAATGTCGAATTTTATGCAATTATGTTTGAGAGCTAGTGGGAAATGTCAAATGATATTTGGTAAATTAAACTATATTTTGATTGAGGTTTACCTTTAGCTTCGAAATTGATGTAAGTGGTTTGTGACGTGACAGCGAATGTCGCTGAACAAAGGTCTTCGGCAAGAATATTTTCAATGAATATTGTAGTTAATTTATACTAGGTTATTTTTACACTCTTGGCATAATAGTTTTAGTTAGAACATGAAACTAAAGAACTTTCCCAAAGGAACTGACTTCAAAAAGTGGCCAAAGATTCCTAGCATGAATAAAGTATAATTTGACGTTGAATTTAAACATGGGTCAAAAAAAAGAGAAAAAGTTATGGTCGTCTTGTGCAAGGTTTGAAATTATGGTCGTCTCATACAAATTTGTGTAAGGTTTGTATGGGAAAGCAAATATTTTTTTTTCTATCCATGTTTCTTTGGAAAAGTTGTTCTTTGAGTTCTTTGTGTTCCGAGAATACTTTGGATATGGGTATAAAATTACCCGATATTTGGGGAAAGTTGGTATAATATCATTTTAGCAGTGTTTTTTTATACTGTGGTACACCCCGGACACTTGCCGGACACTACATACCATACAAATATAAGGGTAAAAGAAGGAAGATTAATGAAAATATGTGTCACAAGGTTTTCTGACATTGATTCAGTTATTGTAAATACGGCATAGGCGTTGTTCTGTAAATTTTGTATGAGGATGTCAAATCACGTTTGATGATTTGACATTTCAACTTGGGACACAATGGCAGATGTCATCCCATAGTAAAATAAATTAGTATTCCTTCTATTCTGAACGGAGCAAGGAGTCCGAATTCTTTGCTACATACATCGAGCGCGATTTTGAAATTTGTAATTGGAAGGTCGCTTAGGCTAGTATATTCAGTTCAAAAGACCCTCAGAAGGACCACGAGAATCTCGCGGTCGGGTGCGCGCGGGGGTGCGGGGAAGATTGCAAGGGGGGCGGAGAGTGTCCGTTCTGTGTGATAGTACTTTTACTTTATTCTGTGATTGTGGTATAATAAATGGGCACTATGATGATACACTGAAGCGTGCTGCTCTTCTGGTTTCGATGTCAGTAGCATTTTACGATACCCTCGGGAAAATTGGGCTCGTACTATTTTTAGCTGTTACGAGTCAGCGTATACATAAAAAACTAGGTATAATAATCTTATTTATTTTATTACGGGTCTTAGTGCGAAGTATCGCAAAATCGCAAAGTATCGCAGTATTTGCTTAATTACAAGTAGTAATTAAGCAAAATAAATTACCTTAATGAATTCGCAAGAATCAAAAAGAAAACGTAGTTATTTACGCGACAAAGCATAATTTCGCATAAATTGCGATACATTTTTCACGAATTTTCAATTTTCCGGGAACTCTATGGGAAATTGACATAGGTGTCCAGAGCGTTTTCGTGGCCGTTGGTCCCGGCAGAAGGAGGATTCAAGAAATAATTCGTCACAAGGTAGCGAAGGCGTCGTTCTATGGATTTGACAGGTTATTTTGAATATTTCCTAGTGATCATTGATGATTTGACATAAAAAATTGGGACATGTTGGCAGATGTCATCCCATAGTAAAATAAATTAGCAAGGTATCTATTCCGAGCGAAGCAAGGAGGTCCGAAATCTTTGGTCCCGGCTGTTGTCAATGATGGTACTTAGTCTATAAGACCATTTGACAGTTTGAAAACTCTGACAGCCAGGTTGGCCACTAACTTGACCAAGCCTAATCTAGGACTGGATCTGGTTTGCCCTTTGGGTTGTAGAGGTCAAGTGGCAGTCATTCTGTGTAAAATTCGGTGCCCCTGTCAAATCCCTAGGTTAGGTAGCCGTTTTCGAAAAACATTGGTAAAAACGGAATGAGGCTAAGACAATGAAAAAATAATGATTAATTCTATACAGAGTTGGTTTTTTTTTTATTTTATTTAAAATAGTACAGCCACATCTTAAACATTAAACTATAACTACAACATAACAAAGAGGTAAGATATCTGATGCTTAAGACAATTCAGGCGTACATGGTTGGAATAACCTCCTTGAAAAACTACTAACAATAACACAGTTTACTCTTACATTCTATGCTAAGCAAAAAGCAACATTCCGAATTCCTAATTTAATAAGATTTCATTCCGTAAAAGCAACTAATCAAGCAAATTAATAATCTTAGGCCTCAATTACGCCCCGTACAATAACAATACAAATATATGAGGCCAATTAATAACTAGACCATACAATATCGTGCCGTTATAGTGCAGGAGCCGCAGCTGTGGACTAACTGTTAACTAGTTTGTACTTGCAAAGTGCCTCTAAATTGAACACCTGAATGGGCTCTCGGCTCCCCGACTACCACTATACTCACTTGGTTGGACATCCCAGGCTCTAAAACTCGTGAAATTAATCAACATTTAATTCCATATCCGGGACGAGAAAATAGTGTTGCAGGTGCGAAAGTTTAGTTAGGGACGGTTACAGAATACCGTCCCTAAGTAGTGGGTGTTCAAAGTGGATACCGTAACAGTATCCAAACTTGTGCTGAGAGTAAGACAATACGAATTAGTTGTAAAGCTGAGATTTTATGCAAAACTCTTGCTAGATGGATGGATAAGTAGCGTATAAGTGAAATTTGAAAGATATTTCGTAATTCCAAAATATATAGTGTTCTCCGCCACAAAGATAACTAATTATAAAATGTGCCATATTTGTTATGCCAGGCAGCAAAATTGTTATTTTCTGCGAGTGCCTTTGTTGAAAGTCGAGCCAGCGAAGGATTTTAGGATTGAGCTACAATTCACTTGAAGAATCCTGAGCGTAGCAAGAGTTTCAAGGCACTAGATGAAAAATCACTTTGCTACCGAACGAAACACACAAATTTTCACCTCACCACATCGAGGAAAATATTAACGAATAGCGCCAGTACGAGTACAATAGTTCATTATCACTTTATAACTACTAAACTGTTACTCGTTAGCTCCAAATGGCATTGGGACAAACCCGATTGGGATTTATCAATGCATTTTTGTTTTATAATGTGTTCTGTTTGTAAATTTGATGTTTGATTAAAAAAAATCAAAAAACTATTCCACGCTAGCGTAAAGTGACTTTTGCACCCAGACTTCGACTTATTAAAATATCAAAAACTTTTTCCACGCTAGCGGCCAAAAAGCAAATTTTTCCGAGCCTGTGGGGTGAAAAACCTTTTTTTGTACTTAACAGTTGCATGAACGGATTAAATAACTTTCTTAGTTATACCTAGGGCGTATAAGCATAGTAAGAAAGTAAGTAGTAACTATGAGATTGACCAACTTTACCCGTGAAAAAAATCATAAAAAATTTGTTTTGATTGATTTTTTTTTGACCTGCCAGTTGACGCAGTTTCTATTGGGAGCTGAATTTTTCCGTCGCATTATTTCTACCTATGTTCCTTAGAAGAAGTTGTTCAGTTTCATGGTCTTTGTAACATGCACCTATGCATTAGGACCTTTACTTGTACAATTTTCCACAAGTGAATCTTGTTCAGCATTTGATAAAGAGAAAAAGTGTTTTGTTGTTTGTTAGACTGCCCGCACACGACCGAGAATCTGTAACCGATTTTTTGTCTTCACCCTGCTCTGACCTGTGAATCGCGTTAATCTTCCGTCCTTTTCCGGCTGATATTCGGCCACCGATTGCCAAACCTTGTCGAAAACTAAAAAAATAACAAAATACTTTACAATATTTTTTTGATACGAGTAAGTGCTGCTAACATGCCGGACAAACATGATTATAGGAAGCCAGATTTTACCGTTATATCTTCAGACATCCTGTACATGAATTAGGTAGTTGTAAATTATCAGGCAGTCAAAATTAATTCAAAACTAAGCTTCCTTTACCCCATCCCGTTTAGAATTTCACCTGGTCATTATTAAAGACCGCCTGAACGACTACCCTGGGACTCCTAGCAAATTACCCAACAGTAAGTATTAGTACAGACACGATGCAAAATATGCAAATAACCTACACAAATTTGACGAATTTTAATAGCTTTTTAACTATGTTAGTTAGTTACATGTTCATTACCAGTGGGGAATGTTGCACAATGCACAGCATATTAAAAAGTTGTGACAGTGTTCTGGCAGAGTAACTAAATTCTAATACGACAACTGGCGCCAAAACGTGAATTTCGTTATTTTAGTTTGAATGGTGTAATGGGACAAGCCTGCCGCTAATAAAAATAACATCCCAACCATATTTTTTAAGGAGCGCGGTAAACGTTCGGATTGACTTTGGATTGCAAATATAATAAAAAAGGCGTAAGTGCCACTATCTTGTTTAGCAAAGCAGAGCCTTAGGTCTAAGACTTAAAGCGCATCTGTTTGCTCCTGTATAGGAACGTTTAAACACACACACTAACAGTTTCAGGTCAGGCAGTTTTGGCGCGTAAATGCAGCACATTGGGTTTCCACCAATTAGGAAACGCGCGTCTTGGCATGGAGGGCCAATGACGTTACGAATGGAACGGTGGCGCGCGCGCTGGCTTTGAGGAGGGGTGGAACATCCAGCGGGGCATTCGGTGTGGGACCTCTCACGAGAGGGGTAGTGAGTGAAGTGTGTTTTGATTCGGTAAACGATACCGCAAAGTAGAGTCAGTGGAATACTAAAGGCGAATTGTGGAAACGCCTAATTACCAGATAAGCATACCAACATGTTCCTTTTGATAATTATAGATATAATTTACCGTTTGCCATTTGAGATTAGATTGACTAGTATATTTGCACCATTTGATATATATTGCAATGTCGAACATAGTGTCAACCGTAATCTGAGACGGCAAACTTAAGGTGTTATTGTGGCCACAATAAAAGTAAGCGATAATTGTAATGATTTAATTGTACCTATATTTCATGTCACTGCCTATTGTCAATACGCCAAAGTGGTTTTCGTTCCTTGTTCCTTTCCACTTCCTGCAATTTGGGCTTAATTTTGCGAACAAGATCCAACGAATATCGATATTATATTAAATTCAATTACCTGTAATTTTCCCGCCTTACTTTATCTATTCCTTAATACAATGATATATTGTATCGAATTCGTTGGTTTTGAGTAAATATAAACATGCAGGCGCTTTATGTGGTAAATAAAATACTTATCGTTTGTTACCACAAAACTCATTGTTTCTTTCAACATATTACCTACTCCCTAACTCGTAATAATTCGAGACCCTTCAGGTCCAAAAGTAAGCATCTACTCTTGCCATTAACTTAATAAGCCGAGCTATTCTAAAACTTTGCCATTTACAAATAAACTTGCCATTTTATTAGTATTGCACAGCACAGTGTTTGGCTAGACAAAACTGTGAAGTATTATTTTATCAATCGGTCCAATAAAAGACGATCAACAAAATTTAAGACTAACAAATCGAGATAATACATTTCGATTTATACATGGGTTCGACTCCCATTCCCATCACAGGGTCATAAGGCCGTGACCCTCACAATGGCTTACAATGAGTTTTATTTTGTCCAAGGAATATACTATTCTCTAAATCTTGTCGCTTCTTTTTAGGGTTCCGTACCTAAAGGGTTGAAAACGGGACCTATTAATTTAATATGACTCCGATGATGTTTGTATATCTGTCAGCGGGCTGTATCTCATGAAGGTAGACGATTGAAATTTTTTCTGGTCAAGTGCCTGTCGAACTCGCACGCATTTAACACACTTCTGCGTGTCCATAAGTAAAAGGGTATTTTTACCTTCATGGTACAGAACCGTCGGTGCGCGAGACTAACTCGCTCTTGGCTGGTTTTTATCCCCATTTGGCACCAATTTGTTTGTAAGGCGATGTAATATAACTGACTTCAAATGAAAGGTTTTATCTGAGGTTCTCCTGTTTGAGATAATAAAACTTTTGTCCTCTGTCTTAAACTTTTTAAAATATATGTGCATTAATGGATAGTCCAAAACAACATCATGGAAAAATCAATTAATGGCTGATTTTGTAATACGGTTCAACTTGGTTTGAAAAATATCTCTGAAAATGACCATAATAATACTCGTAATATAGAAAATAAAATTTTCGATAAATTATCTTGTCAAACCTGTTTTGAAGAACCGTTCCTGATTTTCTGTTTGCTTACCTGTAAATAAGAAAACATACAATTAGTCCATTTAGTTACAGACAAGATAAACAACTCCACACCGTTTCTACACAAAAATCTTACATTTTCAGTCGTGTCCGATTGACCGTCCGCAAAATATGTAAATAGGCACTACAAAAAATTGCTTGAACACAATTTGGGTTAATTGAATTTTTGTTCGTTAAACTTGATGTGCACACCTCGCTTAATTACCGGCGAGGGTTGTTAATTTACTACGTCCAGACTTCCTGCCAGGATAACATCGGAACTCCCTTAAGATTAATTTTGGAGGCACTCTGCTCCTAGACTGGAAGATGCTTAGACGCCACTAACTTATTGATTTCCGGTGGTAGTCTTGAATAAAATGTAATTAAAGTAGGGCAAACGTAAGAAATCCGTTTTGACAATTCCTGAACACGAACAAGCAGGGTTAATTTTTCTTTACAGGTCATAATTTTTCATACATTTGACAGCTGTCAAAACGGGCCTATTACGACGGCCTTACTTTAAAATACACATGAAAGCAATGTACATAATGATAAAAAAGATTTTACAGAATTAAAAGTAGAAGGTTGCTTGTTGCTGATTGGAATAATCATCTTGAACATTCAGGTGTAGTATAGTTCATTTCAAACAGCATGGCGGGATTGCACTTGAGGCTCTCTTTAGGCGATAACAAAAAGAGTAATATGTATAACTGACACCTGGGAAGACCTTTTTCTGGTGTGGTGTTTTTGTATCTGAAAATAAGTTTTGATCCTTTTTTAGGGTACCGTACCTCAAAAGAAAAAAACGGAACCCTTATAGGATCACTTTGTTGTCCGTCTGTCTGTCTGTCTGTCTGTCTGTCTGTCTGTCTGTCTGTCAAGACCCTTTATCTCACGAACGGGTAGAGGTATCAGGTTGAAATTAATACCATATATTAGGATCCATGAACCACACAAGATCTGAAAATTTCAATTTTTTACAACGACGCAATCAAAAGATATGGCATTTTATGTCTTCATCTCCATACATTTATTCAAAAATGAAAAACCTACAGGGTACTTCCCGTTGACCTAAAATTATGAAATTTGGCAAGAAGCTAGGTCTCACAGTACAAATAATGGGAAAAGTCTGAAATCATTAAATATTACAACTTTTCTCACAACTAATGGTAACCAATTGTGGTGAGCTCCCGTTTCAAGAACATTCATATAAGAGAGGGGTCAAGTTGGATGGTTGCTGAGGCGATTTTTGTTTTAGTTCTATTTAAAAACGGGAACACTTACAAACTTGAAAATTGGTATGTTTATAGGGCATAGGCTATAAAATAACAACAAATAATAAAATTTGGTCAAGCGCGTGTCGGACTCAAAAAATCTAGCACATTAACTTACTGAAATTTCAACTAATACAATTGTTTATGTGGTGGTACGGAACCCTCAGTGCGCGAGTCCGACTCGCACTTGGCCGGTTTTTTATTATCGATAGGCTCACTCTTGACCTCGATTGAGTCTTAAAGACAGCGGTGAGGTCCACGATGGAACGCGCTTGCCCAGAAGAAGCCTATTCACTCGCGACTCCTTTTGGTACAACATGATATAATTGTCTGAAGCTCAGTTGTCTTGTGACTTCGCAATAGAAAATGTTAATGTACCAAATGTACCAAAATGCATCATTTGGGTATATTATAGGTCAGTGGCATAACAACGGCATTAACAACCTGACTTCAAAGTGTTAGTTAAAGTTATAAAATAATCACACAAACATAGTTTTTTTTATATTGCAGTCCTTATTATAATGTCTTAAGTGCTATCCTGTCATGCTATTTAAAATGCACTACTCGTGTGATAAGAGAATCGATGCAAAAAAAAATCCAGGCGCCTTGGAGAACACTTGGAGATTGCGCAAGACCTAAATAAACAGGAACAGGACAGCTTCCTCTAAAAATATTTGTGACAGTTATAGCAGGTAATAAAGGCAATCCAATGACCAATATGCTCAAATGTTCAATAAATAATAACAGTGTCTGTTAGTTTTGATAATCCCTTTGGCGTACACCAAGTACATTTTTAGCCTCCTTCGGTTTTGCTTAAAAATCGACCATGGATCGCTTTGCCTGAAGATTTCATCATCTATGGCAATTGCGAACTTCTACTCGTTTGCCTTCGTCCGAATTCCCAACCGGCGGCCCTTGAGTTTAGAATTTAATTTAATGAAATAAATTTAGGGACGTGCCCGTTTAAGGCGAGGGTCACCGCGGATAGTTGGAGCTTACAGCAACAAGAGTTTTCATGTAAATTGTGGGTAATTCCGGGTGCCACACACCCGGGTGCTGGGTCACTGTTTCCATGTGGTTCACAACAAATTGAAGTAATAAATAAAACATTTTAATGAGCATAGAGCTCTCTAATGAATCCCCTTTTTCTTATATTGTGGACCTCCAGGGTATCATAATACCTTTAATTTTAATTTGTTTCATAAATTGCAATTAAAATTCATTAGCTTTAGCCTATTTTCGTATTGCTACGTGATGTTGTTTGCTTACAAAAGAAATCTTCTGTAGGACTCGAAAAAGTTAAAGAACCCAAACAGAAACATGGGTAACGGGCTAAAGTCAACCCCAAGTGTATCGCTTCATAGGTACCAATGATATTCTTGGCTACTCTTTGTTTTATTTGCGAGTTGATGGCAATTGTCAGATTTTAGGAGCCCGTTTGACCACAAACAGCATTTCGCGTGGGCAATATCCTCTTGAAACAACAATTTAGAGGCAGCAAACCAGAGCGAAGTTTTATTGTTTACAATTGTTTTTGAGAAATCAACTTTGTTGCTCACATGAACCAAATTATTGATTAATTGATATTTTCAGCTCCAGTAATATGACTTTTAAAAGACAATTGCGTACTCATTATTCTAGTATGTAAAGGAAAAAAAAAATTTTTTTTTTTTGTTTATTTATAATTCCAGCTTTACTTGTGACCGTCTGAGAAAATTTTTGTAAAATTATTTGGTACTGTTGTGTACACTTTTTTTTTTGGGTTGTAGTGAAGTACTGTAACAGCTTTAATGTTTATTTCTTTCTTTTTTGTACTGCAATCTGTTTGTGTACCTAATAAATAAAATAAAATAAAATAAATAAAAATAAATATGCAAAACAATAATATTTCATGTTTTTAAATTTACACTTATTTGTAACATACTTATGGTCAAATATTTTTTCCTTCTTATTGACCTAATTGACTGAGAAAGCGAAACTTTGGACTCCTGCCAACATTGATATCTACAAAAAGTAATCCCATATATTGTGTGACAAAAGACCCGATTGGCGTAAAGAGGTGTAAAAATTTACGACTGGCGGATTTTAGTGTCGGAGGCCTAGATCCTCTTTGGGTCCCTGAGCCAGCGAAAGTAAGTAAGTGTGACAAAAGTAGGTGAAAAGTTCTCGTACGTAATATTTATTTACATAATTGTAATATTTTTATTGTAAACTCTTTTTTTCCAAATGTAAATTAGCCTTTACGCTCTTTTTCCGGGGATTCAACTCCTACTATTCTTCATACTATTAGAATAGATGCAGCAGCAGCGGTAAAGCCTTGAAAGTTCAACTAACAGATAAACGGATATCTACCTTCTTTCGCATTTATAATAAAACAGATTTTTCTGCTTTGTGATCGATCACCATTCACGGTCCAAAGCTTTACTTATGAATTCGTAGTAAAAACAAATCGGTTTTTTTCATACAAATTTCAAACTTGTTCAAAACTCGATTCGATTAATTGAGCGACATAGACACCAACAAAGTTAGCCAACCGTTCTAACTAAGGACCTGGGATAATGCTAACGACCTCAGTCATTTGGCCAAACTTCGTCGGTCTTGGTTTACCACCAGCCAGTGCTATCTACGAAATTACGTTTGAAGGACTCCAAATTAAAAAGTATTTGTCGGCGGCCATTTTTGTTTAGCTATACTTAGAAGCCGTACAAGTTTTGGGTTGGTTTAGACTGACTCAGGGAAGCCATTGAAGATTTTAGAGACAAAACACAGGAACTCCACCCCTTGTTCCATAATCTGCTAATTCCTGATGAATTGTGAGTTAACAATCTGATTTCGAGCTCGCAAGCAATTTGTTTGATTGAAAACGTTTTGGCGGTGCATTTGATATTTTATTTTAAATTTATGCTAGAAAAGTATCATTGTAGTGGATGAAAAATTTTCTTACAATTTACACGTCTAATATTATTTGATTACTTAAAGATGTAATTTTATTTGTAAAAATTACAGTTTAGTAAATATAAGAAACGTTTAAAATATATTATATTACAGAAAACCAAGTATGTGAACACTTATCTTGCATTTGAACGTGTCTTTCTATCGTGAACTATATAATATGTCACTAACAATATCTTGAAAGTTATTATGCGAGAAAATTAAAATTAAAAAACTGTCCGCCATGATGTTTCGAGTTAATAGCTGTACATAATGAATAAAACGGCAGGCAGGCTTATGTGTGAGTCGAGAGGAGGGTGTGGCCTTAGAAGGCGAATGGGCTCTCGGCGACATCTGAGAAGGCCCTTTCGAGAGCCTTAGCTCGACCTGTTTCGTATTGCCCGGCTCTAAGAGATACTCCACTTTGATTTAAGAGAAAAGAGCCGTTTTGACACGACACTCTACGGAACCCTTTAACATAAAAAGAATCTAGAATGTCAAACGTCAACGGCTCAAATGAAAGACTGGTAAATATTGTAACTTGTATTCACTCTTAGTCTCTGACCCAGTTCCAGTAATTGCTGTTTCTTTGATTCGGTTCTTGCTCCTTTAAATTGAAGTGGAGTCTCATTCTTCAAGGTATTGAACCATAATTTCGGCGTCTGCGTTAATCTTTTTGGGCCGTTTAAAGTAATATTTTTTTCGAGTATTCTTGACTGTTACTTTATTACAGTCTTCAACATTCACACGTTACCAATTTAACAGTTACTACTTGAAATCGATCAGTATCGGTTTTTAATTACTCCCTTCCAAACTAACCCTTTAATTTGTCGGCCATCTTGTTTCTTTTAGCGCGCTGTCAGACGCCATTTTGAAAAAAGCTCGAGTGTTTCCTTCCGCGCCACTGCGCGAACTATCGCGACTGGTGACACCCTCTTTTACATATCATGTTCATTGTTTTAGGCGAGTACATACGAGAGACTTTTGTTTTGGGCCCCTATGCACACTCAAAGCGCGTCTATCGCCATGCAGAATTGTTTTACCTACGAGTTTAGGATTTGCGTTGTAGTGGATTTTGCGACAGGCAAATTTTTTGATTTTTTTGTTTCTGCTCGTAACTTTGGATACATTCACGGTATTGCGTGTAGAAAATCCTGCATTGCGCTATATGAAATATTTTGTAAAACAATAAAAACTAAAAATCGCTGGTTGGCGGTATCCTTGATATGACCGTAAGTTTTAGGTGGATACACCCACATCCACTCACCTTCCTCCCTTCCCCCCCTCATCCCCCTCCCCTCACCCATCTCCCCTCACCCTCTGACTCATCCATAGCTCGATGAAGTACCAATTATTGCCGCCAGAGGGTCTACATCCACTTTGCAGGAAATGACCCCCAAACGAAAGCATACCTAGATGTATCCATGTCAAAATCAAATAAATGCATGTGCACGTATCCTAACATGCTTTCTACCCCACTATACCATAAGTACTTCAGATCGCAGTCATAAATTTACCTAAGTATTTTTCTCTCATCTCGTCATCGCTGCACTTAGTAGTCATAGTCACTCTTCCCTCCTGCTTTAATTGTTGCCTTTGAGAGGTGGGAGGATCTCGCTAAGGGCTTTTGTAACTCAAGCGTGAATGTACCCTAGTGCAGGTGCTTATTTTTTATAGTATGTAAATTGGGCGGCCATTTTGAAACTGTAAGTATGTAGAATCATGTAGAATTTAGAAATTTAAGATAAACTATAACAATTGAACTATCTAAGTGCTAGAATACAGACCTTCAATATTTTATAGATACGTATGTTATTTGAAGCTAAAACTACGAAGGCCAAAGTTATTAAGATTTTTAAGTACTTAAATAAAATTTTAAATAAGTGTAGATATGAACTAGATGTAAAAAAGTACCAGAGTTTGCATGTATTTAAAACTGACTAAAAATAAATATCTTTTAAACTTAACACGACACGGGTCGTGGTATTGCAGTTATTTTTATTGCAGTCAAATCACAGAACTTTATTTACCGGCATAAAATTAAAGATTGGCCATCCATCAAACAGCGAGCTTGTAAATCAAATTGTTGGTACACCTCGATCCTACCCTGCCCCAAGGCTAGTTCAGAAATAGCTGGTACAAAAACACAGGGGTGTAGCAAGAATAACAATGGGTCAAATCAAACTGTTTGGGAAGTAATACGATGTGTAGAATAACATAATTAAAAGTTGTAAGGGGATACGTTGTCAAGGAACGGTTCAAAGGTCTTTATATTTTCCGAGATTCTACGAGGGTTTTAGTATGATGTTTGTGGGTGAGCTCGGGAGGGATATAGCCAAGAACTTTATCCTGTACTATTAAACGAGCAATATTTGTATATTTTTATATATATTTGTAATCGGTTCCTCGAAAACGGCTCTAACGATTTCGATGAAATTTACCAAACGGGAGTTTTCTGGGGTGAAAAATCGATGTACTCGTAGCTAGGTCTCTGTCTGGGAAAAATCGTTTTCTCCGTGTTTTTAATCATCCTTTTTTTAAATTTTCACAAAAACCTACAGCGCCAGCTGTGTGCGGGTAGCATAGCTTGCTCACCCGATGATGTTGAGGCGGCTATTATAAAGCAGCTCGATCGACCAGGTTCTGTGCAAATGTGTGTAGATAGAGATTCTTTGTTTCAAAATTAGAGTAAAGTAAAGTTGTCCTTAATTCCTGCCATTCTGCTTTAGGTACGCTAGAACTTTTGGAAAACGAATCAAATATTTATAACTTCGAACCGTCTAAAGCACATCAAGCTGACACGTTGGACTTTGTTGATCTTAGCGTAGAGACAAATGTCGCGCAGCTCGTGGCAAGCGTGACCTGCTCTTGAATGTATGCACGGCAGCGAAGTAGTGGAAACAAAACCAGAACCCCTAAATGCTGAACCAGCAATATAATACTAACATCCATAACCAGATAACTGCTTAATAAGGTCAAAGTGTTTCCACTGACGTGTGGCGGGGTGTACGTGGCCAGTCCAAAACAGCTATGTTACAAAACCTGTTTCATGTATTCTATGTACAAAACACAAGGGTGACATTACAATACCACGCGACCAAGATTGCAAGAAGGAAGAGACAACATTTAGCGTCTTTGTGATATTTTACGCATCTTGCTTCAAAGCATTATATCAGTTTTACAATGGTTAGCATTCCATATGTTAGACGTAATTACATTTTTGGTTTATTCCAACACTTACCAACACATTTTGCAGTTATGTCAAAAGCAATCGGCTAAAGCTGTCAGAAAAAGACAAGTTTGTAAAACAATGTTATTCTTGTTTGGGTTTAGTGCACAGAGCTCTGAAGCGCATGCGTCTTGCTCTACATCTGGAGACGAATTCTTTATGTCATTCAATACAAATCAGTGTCACCATTTACTAAAACTAACACGCTTTCCGCACGTTAGAGTAAGATGCAAAAAACCAGTGACAGCGTGTCTATGGCAACGAATGTGTTTATGATGTGCATTCTTAATAAGCGCCTACAAAAATTGGATAGTATAACTCTTCAATAAGGAACCAAATATTTTTACTATATTCGCTTCTATGGGGGGGTGCGCGCAGTGGTTTAGTGTCATAGATGCAAAGTGTGTTGGTAAGCGTTGGAATAAAATGATAAAAATGAGATTATAAACTTCTAGGTTTAATCAAACCATCTTTGGGTTATAAATATGTTCTTTTAGTCGCCCTAGCCTTTCGTTTCCGTTTTTACAAAGTCGACTACCCAACTTAAATAATTATGACGAGGACACTTGTTTTCACACAGAGCGACTACCATCTGTCCACCGCAATATAAAGGACAAACCAGAACCTATACTAGATTAAGCTTTTCCAGTAGATATGTAGCAAATCTGAGTCCGGCTACTGAGTTAGCTGAACTCGATCAGTTACAGTAGGAGGACTTAGCGTGCCTTTTGAACCACGGAAAACCCTCGATTTAGAATACCACCACCCGTCATCCATCCATTTTGGTAGCCCGTCCAACGGTGCCTTGTTTATGAGTGAAAGTCAAGAAAAATAAAAGAATATTTAAGGAAATGTCTTAAGAATCTTTTAAATCGTATCAACTCTGTATTCAGGGAAAATGAGTGAGAACCAATTTACTATATCCAAAATGTAAATATTTTTATGGTGGAATCACTAGATCTAAAGAAAGGTAGGTAACTAGTTTATAAGAAAATTTGTGTAGCGTTAGTGACACAATTTTGTAACAAATTCGCAACACGTCTGTTCTCAGTGAAAATGATGGAGAATCATGCGGCTGGTCGCATCCGATCCGGAGACTTCAGTTGATTGATTGATGCGCGCGCCATCGAGTGGGAAACCGCGGAATTAAAACGAGGGGGTCGGATTGAAAATAACCCGTTTTGGGAATGATTTGATAATAACATATTTCTAAAATGCGCTTTAGGGCTCCCGCACACGACCGAGAATCGGTGACCGATTTTATATCGGCATCCCGCTCTGACGTGTTAGCACCTGAATCTTCCGTCCTTGTCCCGGCCGATAATCGCCCACCGATTCTCGGTCGTGTGCGGGAGCCCTTAAGTAGAGGGAATGGGTTATTCCGGTCTAATTCACTAAACTGATCCTTTTTACTTTCGAGCGGAGCGAGAAAGGTATTGTATTCGTGAAAAAAAAAGTTTTTCTAATTTTCTCAAAAATGTGTTCTATATCACTTATACTCGTACATCATAAAAAACAAGTCTCCCAAAAATGTCCGTCCGTCGGTCGGTCGGTCGGTCGGTCGGTCCGTCACGCTTTGGCCTAGCGGCTAAACGAATGGTCCGATTGACACCATATTTGGAATTTAGGAGTTTTATGCAAATCCATCGAAGGGTTCTAAGTGGTTTCTGGCTGGCTCTCATTTTGAGGGTAGCTGTCATACAACGATAATGATAAATGTAATTTTCTCAAAAACGGCTCATAGAATCTTGATGAAACTTTGCATGACCAAGCATCTCCATGTAAGATATCTTGCGCCAGTATCAAATGATCTGTGTAATTTCATATAAGGGCTGTTCCTGTACCACTAAATCGTAAATATGTGATTTACCCAAAATTGGTTCCATTGAGTTTATTAAAATTTTCTATAATATTACTCCTGGATTGGTTGTCTACCTGACTTCTTTATGATTTTTTTGAATAAAATTTAGTACACAGGGTGTACCAAAAACTGAAAGGCCTTGCTCAGTAGACTAAACTGAACAATATCCATAAGGAACATGTGTTGTGAAATTAAAAAAATCTCCATGCAAGTCTCCTACGGTAGTGTCCATTAATCTGTGAAAATTCATATAAAGAGTGTTCCAGTAGGTAGTACTAAAAGTTAAACATGTGATTTACTCGAAATCGTTTGAGGTTTGTTTGTTTTAATGTTTGACAATTTGAATTCTGAATTGATCTGTATATTTCATTCGAACATTTTTTTGGAAAAACGTAAATAAAAGTTTGTGTTTCCATACTATGTGTATGGCATTACACATTTAAGTTTACGGTTGATAGTTTTTCCTCGAGTATTGCGAGAAAGTAAGTGCAGTGCTGCTGTACCATTTATTCAAATATAATTTTACAAAGATTATGTTAACTAACTTTTAGGGTAAGTAAATTTAGGAAGAGTAATTTTTCAAAACTATTAGTGAAAAATAAGTTTATGAAATTATTTGTTTATAATTGATGGATATACTCTTCACAAAGATAACAAAAACATAAGTCTGCAAGTAAATAAATGAGAAATGATTGTTTATTAGGGTTCCGTAGTCAAAAAGGTAGTTTTCTAAGACAACTTTTCGATTTAGGGATCCCTTTGCGAAATATTTAGCTTGAAAGCGAAATTTTTTATTGGAGTCGAGTGTCCCCCCTCTGCCATCCTAACGGTTACATACATACATACATAACATCACGCCTTGTTCTTGTTTTCTTAACGGTTGTTATTGGAAATATGAAAAAATTACTGAGTGCGGTACGGAACCCTTTGTGCATGAGTCCGACTCGCACTTGGCCGATTTTTTTTATATACTGCCTACACATGTGTGTCATCATTAAACCGCTCGCTACTTACACTGAGCAGGCAAAGTTATGGCCTACAACACACAGACATATCCCTTCAGACGTAAATAACTAGGCAAAATACCTATAACTGGAGATTTATTTTCATTAGATTGGTTGACTCCCCTTGAAGACGTATTAAAACAACATTTGCATCGAAACAAATTGCGATGACCTTCCTTCCTTTTTAACATAGAGCTAGTTAATCAAAGGAGGGCTGAGTATTACACAAACAACCTGAACAAGCTTCCTCGCAATCAGTCCTGTTTACCCGGGCCTCTTTCACCCGGATTGCTTGTCAATAAACCGAATAAACATAGAAACAAGGCACTACAAAGATGTCAGTTTTGTCGCCAGCTATTTTTGGAGGCCCTTTGTCCTGTTTAAGTGTTGACTTAACGTGTGAAGCTAAGGCCTGTTAGATTAAGCGTGTGGATTTGTTGAGCTAGCCTTGTGTTGAAAAGCTGGCTGGCAACACAGAGTTGTACAAATACTTGCCATCTAAAAAGCTACGAACAAAGAAGTACATTAAATACATCAGAACTACAAATATGAAGTTTCTCGTTTGGTGCCGGCAAAGAATAACACCTACCCATCTCTACCCATAAGAGGCGACTAAGGGCTTATGAACCGGAGGATAAGCAGCAGTATCTTTCTGCGTATCGTACCATACAAAAACTTTTCTGAATTATAAACATTTATGACTCGAGAATGATATTTGTAGGTAACTTCCGTTCTGAAGTGGTCATCATGACCGGGTCGGTCATAATGACCACGTTGTAGTAGTTCTATCTAAGTTTTTTTTTGTCCGTGTGGTGCCGGCAATGAATAGTACCAATCCATATCTACCCGTGGGTGTCGTAAAAGGCGACTAAGGGTTTATGAACCGGAGGACGGGCAGCATTTTTTATGTATCGTACCATCTTACACACTGCGGTCACCAAGAACAGCGGTCGCCAGCTGCAACGTTTACAAGCGTGGTGAGGTGATTATGGTAATTCCCTCCAAAATACCACGCGTTTAATTTTGCTGTATTCTGGAGGAAGCTCGCTGTCCTGCCGTAGACGTTTCATGGGATGTTATGATAATGATGAATGAAAGCACATCTTTTTGTTAATTTTTGTAACTAAATAACTACAGTTTATTTAAATCTTATAAGTTTTTTCAATTAATTTACATTTCGATCCAATATCAAAATCATGTAAGTGTGACCACTAACCATCAGATGGCCTCTACAGCCCCTTCGTGGCAACCTTTGACTCCAACAAGCCAGCAAAGCATTTCCCACCCTGAGAACTAAGATGGAATCTTATGTACAGGTAAAAAACTCAGCCGAAATAAGCAAGAGGTGGAATTTGCACTAAATCCCTACCACTTTTAACCACATTAAAGCTTTACAAATGTTGATTAATTTACGAAAAACATTATAAAAGTTTTATATCAGAAAATCGGATTCAAGGATTATTAGTAACAAATGTTAAATTGAATAGAAAACATTGTAGACACAAAACCGGTATTAAGGGTTGCCAAAAATCTGGAGGAGTAGTTTTTCTTTTATAACAAGAGTAAGCATATATTCAACATTACAAAATAGAAATAGAAAAACACAAAAGGATTAACGTAAACAAAAAGTATAATACCTTTGTCTGGTAGTTCTGCTACCCACATACTGAAAACTTTAACAAATTCGCTAATTCCTCGCCAGACGTTCTGAAACCTATGGGCGGGAAAAGTTCACAAAAAAGCGGGCGAGTTGCACCCGCAGAAGTTAAACTCCAACTTGGCCATAAATAAACCTTCGGTTTTGCCGTATCCTCGTCGATTGCAAATTTCGAGGAACTGTGAAGTCGCATAAATTACAGTTTTGGACGGTTGCAAAGAGAAAAACAATTGGAAAGTAGCACTTAGTAGGTTGACTAATCGCCAGTTGGTGGCGACAGTTCCGGTCTGGGGAGTTCGATTTACATTCGTACTAACTGTATGTTTGTTAAACATTGTGGTTTTCTTGCAGTGCTCTATAGGTAGATGTATAGGAAGTCTGAGTTTCAATACTTAAAGCTTAAATAAGGGTTTGAGTGCATTAGCTTAGCGCAACGTAGCGACTGTGGGTCCATTCTTAGTAGAAATATAGTTGCTCTAAAGATACCATAATTTTGGTTTAGCATCCACATTCTACTGAATCGACAATATCGAGATAGATGATGACCTGGAAAAAGACCTAAGGTACTTTATTTTCTAAATTCCAAGCCGCAAAAGTTGCAAGCAATAGCTAGTTTAGAGGACTGGAACATGACATCTATTTATAAGTACGGAAATAAAGCATTTGAGTCTAATATCGTTAATAGCATAGACGAACAATGAAATTGGCGCCGTAAGACTACCTTGTGGAACACTTTATAATTTGTGACATTACCGTCTTTTTACATCTCTATCATGCTCACAAATTACCGTTCTATCTTTAACCTGTTATCATGAAGTCACCGTCACGTTCAAAAGTCGTTCTCGTAATGTCTCATTAAAATCGTCTTAGGGTGACCGCAAGCCGAGACGCTATGGCGCTAATGCTTTCTGCTCGTGAAACTAGTGACAAACTGCCTTGGTACAACTAGTGTTTGCCGACAATTTGTCTCTATCACGCCTTTTGTGCTCTTACATTGAATAGTGTTGGGTGTGCGTAGTTCAGACTGGTGCAAGTAAATGGTAAAATTTTGAATGTAAATGCATCTGCATTTTAGATGCTAAAATCATAGAAAATTTTTATTGCTGTTTCTGTTATTGCGACATTTTGTGTGTCAGCAAAGCTTTGGTAAAGCTAAAAGGATATATTATTTGAAAATATTTTCGACTCGTTTTAAAAAGAATGTTTTGATTCAGTATAATATGACATCAACTTCTGCAGTACTAACGGAGAAGTCGCAGGTTCGAATCCTGCCTGTGGTTGTGCGATTTTTTTAGGAGCTGGATTTTTTTAGTTTATAGCTAAACAAGTTTTTGGGAACCTCTACACATCTTATTCACTAATAGATATATGTTGTATACCAATTTTGAGTTCTTTAACTTGCATTATTTGTTTACGAAAAGAGTTTACAGACAGTCGAATTTTTAACATACATCACGATTAGTCCCAATAAATCGACCAACTTTCCAATTTAAGGGTGCACTTCCAACTCTCCTATCCCAAACAACCTCTCAAGGAGAGCAATCTATCTGAGATCGTGATTGTATTGGTAACGCGAACAGTGCTGTGCGGTAGTTACTGCGAGATCGCCCCGTATATCCTGCCTCGCAGGCAGTTCATTTGCTTCACGCTTCATACCCGCAAATAAATCACCACCTCCCACCTAGAGGGTAAAACGTAAAAGTAAAACTCGAACATTTTTGTAAAAGTCAAAGCTGGGCACCTTTTCGTGTTCGACGTATTTTAACTTATAAACTGCGGTTGGAAATACGGGTGAGGAATTAGTATTCGGTGCAGGTGTTAGGGAAATCATAGCCAGTTTTGCGGAGGTATTTTTGAGGCTGTGATGTTGTTGTGGGGTGTACAGAGTGTTGGTTTGGTAAAAGTAGGTAATAATATTTTACAAGTTTTAGATATGTTTTTTTATGTTACAAGGCCACCACCTGGTGGTAAGTGGTCACCACCACCTACATCATGCACTGTCTTACTAGTGTCACAGTTTGACACCAACAAGACAGCAAAGCGCGTTGCCCGCCCTGAGAACTAAGATTTTATGTCTTATGAATCGGTAATTTCCTTCGATCCGAAACCGAAGTGTGAACGTGTGAAAGGGCAAGTACTCGTAGGTGGTACTTCCCCAAATGGACTTGAAAACTTAGAAAAGGTTTATTGAAATTTGCAAAAAAAGAGCCTAAATTATCTTAATCACAATCTCTGTAAAGTTGTTCAACATATGTTTACTATGTTGTATCATGGATCAAGTCTTTAATCATATACATTAATAATATACATGTCATGTAGTAAGCAACTTCAGGGGCAAGGAATACAACACGCCCGAACCAGACAAGATAGTTTATCATAACAACACCTATTGCATTATATTTGCAGAGTTCGGCCAAGCCAGGCGGTAAGTCGAGGCCAGCCGGAACTCTCCCTCAACTTTCTTTGTTGCCCTAACTATTGTTCAGGCCAACTTCCCAGAATGGACAGAGCGCTGAACAACTATGGTTGTTTTGTTAGAGTTTCCTAAAGGAAAACATTTTGCCAGAAGCTTACGCAAATGGCTCAACAAGAGAACAACTTGTGTCCACTTCATATTTTGTTGATTCGAGCTTAATTGGTGCTGAGAAGTTTATAATAAGCTGTTATCTGTACGGTAAATATCGTCTCAACTGTATGCTATTAGTCTTTAGTTAAGCTTTACTATAGTTAACAGAGACTTCGTGCTTAAGTATTTGTACGAGACTACGGTTTCTGAGAACGAGTACAAATAGTGAAACTACAGAGGTAAATGGTGGAATAAGTTTTATAGAAACCTAAGTATTTACTACACTACTTCGGCTGTAATTTTTGTAAGTTAAGATTGTGTTCGATTTTTAAACTTTTAAAAATATTTAAAATAGAAACTGAGAATAAAGAATTTTATAAATGTTACAATTTCTTAACATTACTACATTAATTCACTGGTCAAAGACTTTCGTCTTGAGACACTGTGGTATTTTGGACGTGAAGATATTGCGGAGCTTCCCGAACGCTGCCCATCCAAGTCGGATTCGACGAGTAACCTCTTTCTCTAAGTTGGATTTACCCAGCTGGACTGTTTGTCCCAGGTATACGTACTCATCGTAGTGTGTATTGCCAGTGATGATATATGCCACCAAGACGTGGCCGCTCACGTTGGGGCTTAACAGAAAGCTCAAAGTCACCCAAAGGGCTATGGAAAGGGCTATGCTCGGAGTCTCTCTGCGCGATCGAATCAGAAATGAGGAGATCCGCAAAAGAACTAAAGTAACTGACGTAGCCTTGAGAATCGCTAAACTGAAGTGGCAGTGGGCATATCGCAAGAAGAACCGATGGCCGATGGGGCGTGAGGGTTCTAGAGTGGCGACCACGTACCGGAAGACGAAGCATTGGCAGGCCCCCACAAGGTGGACCGACGATCTAGTCAAGTTCGCGGGAAGCCGCTGGATGCGAGCAGCGCAGGACCGGTCGTCATGAAGATCTTTAGGGGAGGCCTATGTCCAGCAGTGGACGTCTTTCGGCTGTTATGATGACTATTTTAATTCATGGTGTGAGTACTTACCCGATATTTCAATATAGTTGGTTGCATCATGGACCAAACTATTGCATGCACGACCTAGACCGAGATGACTCGGACCTGGTCCTTATTTCATCCACAGAAACACGTTTTAACTAAATATCTTAATTTTCTTGTTTTTCGCCCAATGTTCATTGGGAAAAGTTGTTTAGTTACTTTCTGATACCGACCCTGTTAACTAAATCTTTACAACGTGTAACGGCAAGGTGTGATAATACTGAAGGATGTGTAACTGACCATGAAACTGAACAACTTTCCCAAAGGAATATAGATCGAAATACAAAAAACCAAATTTGACCTCCCATAGAAAATGCGCTATCAGCTGCGTGCAGTTTCTATGGGAGGTCAAAAATTGATTTTCATTTTCGAAATATGTTCCTTGGGAAAAGTTGTTCAGTTTCATGGACAGATTCACACTTTCCATAACACGCTGTATATCTACTCTTTGCCGTGGATATTCTGGGGCTAGTTCTTTGTCGAGAGTGATGATATTGTTGATGTAAAAATATCTTTTTCTAACGAAAACTATTAACTAAGACCAACGATTGACTAAGCCCCTCATCAAAAGTCTAAAAACTTCCTAAACATTTTACAAATTTTGTTGTTAGGTCATAAATTAAAACAATCCAAACAAGGCGTTGCAAACTGTTCAACATTGGTCGTTCTTGTTTCCAAGTCGAAATTACGTTGGGGTCAGACTAAGCCTTAACAAAATTCAATGTTTGGCCAGGATTAGCAAGCAATTAAAAGTTTCTTTTTAATACTTGATACAACTATAATATATCAAAATATCTCGTTAGGCCACCAGAGGCTTAAGGGGGGATAAGTTTTTGTATACTTAGTTACTTTTTTCGAGGAAAATTTCTGAATTTTAGGGCATGATGACCCACGGTATGAATAATAAGGTATTATTTTAGTATTTGGACTTAGGAAAAAAGTTTAGGTCCTTATTCCATACATGTAACCATAATATAATGTATATTTAATACAAGAATATAAATAAATGTGAATTGCTTTATTAATGAAAAAAACCGGTCAAGCGCGAGTCGAACTCGCGCGCTGAGGGTTCCGATTTACCTATAGTATTTTTGTAAGCAATAAAGTCCATTTTTTGACCGCAAAACTAAATTTCTTTGTAAAGGTTTTTTGCAGATTTCTAAAAAACCGTGCATTTAGAAAGATCGTTTTATTTTTGCTGTAGTATTTACATAAACTTCCATCGACTGTAATTATTTCAGATTTTCCTTTTACAAACTTCGGAGATAAGAGAATTTTTTTTGTCGTATTTAGACCTTTGTTTCTTGGGAAAAGTTGTTCAGTTGCATGTACAGAACCACCGTTTAAAATATCAGGGGTGCTAAAAATAAGGATGTATAAAATGAACGAGTTTTCATTAGTTTTGTTCCCGTAGCACAGTGTCTCTTGTTCACTGATGAAATTAAGCAGCATTCCTAATAATATTTCTTTTAGATCATTGAAATCGGTTCACTCTAACAGAAGCTTTACTAACGAAAATTATCAAGTAGCCTGTGTGTGCGTGCACCAATAACTCATACTATTAATTCGTGTAGCTTTTGTTTGAGTGACCCGATTGTAATGAAAAAAGCTTATATTTTGAATGAAAGTAAAAACCCCGTTTGAATCGGTTCAGTTGTTTGTGTTCACTGTTAAAGTGTTTGTTTTCACTGCAAAGAGTGTGTGTCAAGTAAGAATTTTTAAGTATGTATGCAAATAAGACAGTGACGTGCTGAGTCTTCCCTCTTCAGGGGTCTTTTGTAAAAATGTTTTGTTGGACGTAATTGTTTCAAGTAGCTGGTCGTTGCTTGGAACGTTTAAAGACCAACTTTCTGCATAGTCACTGTTTTCAACACCCCTCGGCTCAGTCCGCTTGTAACACGAATACTTCGGCCGCCCTACAAATTGGTGACTTTCAAAATTGTTACGCTTCTGTTACCTTCGTATAAATTTTTAGTATACCGATATTTTTAACAGAGCAGAACATTTCAAAGCATATTTCTTTACCACAATAGGAAAAAATAGGATCCCTTTGTTGTCCGTTTATTTGTCTGTCAAGATATTGAATTGTCTTATCTGATCGTTGTTGATTCGTTGGGAAATAAAATTAGTTGATCGGTTTCAGTTGATCCGTTGAGTTGATCAGAGTGGAAGTACCGATTTTTTCTCATGAACGGTAAAAGATGTCACGCTTAAATTCATAACGAATAATATAGTCTATGGACTCTTAACGGTAAGATAGAACCATTTGCGTTCCATCTTCATACATTTGATAACCTAATCAAAACTATGGAGAACTTTCTGTTGACCTGGAATCATGAAAGGAGCGCCTCACAACACAAATAAAGGAAATAAGTTTAAAATTTGTAGTAGCTTGTAGTAGGTTGTGGTGGATAGGTAAGGAACCCTTAGTGCGCGAGTCGAACTCGCTTTTGGCCGGTTTTTAGCTCACTGCGATCCCCCAAGACTTCAAATAGGTAAGTAACACTAAGTAAGTGCAAGAATAATATTGTTTTACTTCGTTTTTGCCGTTAGCTTGTCATATTATTGCTGCAAAATTAGTTTTACAGCAAGCATTTAGACACATAACCAGTATAAGTTGCACCAGTTCTACGCTACAAACACCCGAAACCAGAGACCCGCTAAGGGTCAAAGTGTCTTCACCGACGAGCGGCCGTGTGTACCTATCAAACTCCCAAAAAAAATGTCAAGAGCTTTTAATGATTTTACTCAGAACAAATTTAATTCTCTTATCTAGAATCCTTAGCAAATTTACAAAGCTCTCTGATTGCTAAAAAATAATCAAGAATGCCGCAGACGGCCGCAAAAGTATAATCAATTACTTATTGAATGCTGAAAATTAATTTTTACTCCACAATCGGCCGAAAATTAAATATTAAGAAATCAAACAATCCATTTCGCAAAATGAGAAAGCGAGAACAAACAATTTCTACCAATTAACAATAATTTCTTCAATAAAGGCGTCACGATTTCCAAATATAAAGCTTTTCTATACAAGGTCTTTTGAAGTAGGCATGTTTATTAAAATGGCTGACTGATTAAGTGATATTAATTTGAAAATCCCGTGTGGTGCCGGCAAAGAGTAGTACCAACCCATACATACCCGTGGGTGTCGTAAGAGGCGACTAAGGGTTATAAACTGGAGGATGGGCAGCAGCATCCTCCTTTGTATCTTACATCTTACTTACTGCGGTCACCTACAACCGCGGTCCATGGTGCCAGCCGTAACGCTAACAAGCGAGGTGACTATGGTACTTCCCCTCTACATTTTTCCAGCAAAAGCTAGAATTCTGGAGGGAGCTCCCTGTCCTGTAGTGGACGTTTCATGGGATGTTATGATGAATTTGAAAATCGAAAGACAATTTAATCCTATATTTGTAATCGGCGGTTTCATTGTTTCTCGAAAGCGGCTCATTTGGTAAATTTTGAAACCGGGAGTTTTGGGGACGAGAAATTGATCTAACTAGGTCTCATGTCTGGGAAAATTAGATTTCTCCGTTTTTTTAAAACATTTATTGAAAATAGCGCGTTTCAGTAACCTTATCACGCCATCTGTTAGTCGGCTTTGGATAAGATAAACAGAGCAAAGCTCGGTGGCCCAGGTACTAATATAAAATGCATTTAAACTTTTTTTTATTGGAAATGGGCTTACTCTTGACCTCAATCTAGTCAGGAAGACAAAGATGAGGTCGACGATGGAACGAGCTTGCCCAGAAGAAGCCTATTCACTTGCGACTTGAATAGATTCGGGTTATATGAACTCGGGAACACAGACGCAGGCAGAGAATTCCACTCTTTAGCCGTGCGCATTATAAAAGATGTTTCAAAGCGCTTTGTGCGAATGTGTGGAACTTCTATATTATTTACATACTTTATGGAGCATTCAAGATTATAATAAACTGTCGAAAACTCGTAGATCCATAGATAGGTCCGTGAAGTATAAAAAACACAACCTATAGATTTGAAAAAATTGAGTTTAAATAATAAACATAATTAACAAATAATAATTAAATAATAAGTCACAACAACTCACGTCAATTAAAATTAAATTCACCTCAAGGTTATGTTTGATCGGTTTTAACTTATCGAAAATTCTGTGTTATTTTAAATACTCAGGGCCTGTTATGGGGCTACCTGCCGTCCACTAGCGGCCCCATGAGTTAAAAAAATATTACAAGCTAAATACAAAACTTATCGCAAATCAGGAAGGATAGATTGAAGTAAAAGAACCTTTGTTTATTTAGAACCTATTTACGCTGTAAAATAAAGTTCACGTAGTGACAGATACAAAAACTGCTAAAAGTGGTCGTTTTTGACACTAAAAATAAAAAATAATAATTGGAAAAGACGACTTGGTCGAACGAAAATGTGTCGTGACCACTTCAGTACGAAAATCACAAATTATCATTCTAGGAAAGTTACTTACTGAGTTTGTACAAAGCGGGACCTTATATGCCTCCGATGTCTGTCTGCCTGTCAGCGGGCTGTACGTACCTATCTCATGAACCGTAATAGATAGACAGTTGAAATTTTCATAGATTATGTACTTCTGTTGTTATAACAAATAATAAAATTTAATATACTTATGCGTGCCTATAAGATAGAATTAGTACGTTAGTGGTAGGGAACCCTCGGTGCGCGAGTCTAACTCGCACTTGGCCGGTTTTTAGGGTTCCGTACCTCAAAAGAAAAAAACGGAACCCTTATAGGATCACTTTGTTGTCCGTCTGTCTGTCTGTCTGTCTGTCTGTCAAGACCCTTTATCTCAAGAAAGGGTTTTACCTTTGGTATCAGGTTGAAATTAATACTATATATTCGGATCCATGAACCACACAAGATCTGAAAATTTAAATTTTTTACAACGACGCAATCAAAAGATATGGCATTTTATGTCCTCATCTCCATACATTTATTCAAAAATGCAAAACCTACAGGGTACTTCCCGTTGACCTAAAATTATGAAATTTGGCAAGTAGCTAGGTCTCACTGTACAAATAATGGGAAAAGTCTGAAATCATTAAATATTACAACTTTTCTCACAACTAATGGTAACCAATTGTGGTGAGCTCCCGTTTCACGAACATTCATATAAGAGAGGGGTCAAGTTGGATGGTTGCTGAGGCGATTTTTGTTTTAGTTCTATTTAAAAACGGGAACCCTTACAAACTTGAAAATTGGTATGTTTATAGGGCATAGGCTATAAAATAACAACAAATAATAAAATTTGGTCAAGCGCGTGTCGGACTCAAAAAATCTAGCACATTAACTGACTGAAATTTCAACTAATACAATTATGTTTATGTGGTGGTACGGAACCCTCAGTGCGCGAGTCCGACTCGCACTTGGCCGGTTTTTTTTTCATTAAGAAAATCACTAACCTTTGGGATAAAAACAAATAATATAGTAACGACGACCCTAATACTTGTACACATTTATTCCAAAGACCTTGTATGAGACCGAGCGAAACAATCACTCAAATAGGCCGTTGATATTGAATATTAATCGTCATTTCACTAAAGAAAGAGAATGATCTGAAAGCCAAGCCCGTAGGCGGAAGGAAATTTGTAATGCAAAGTTAGAAACTCCATCAAAATGTTACCGATAAGTAAACGATTTCAAACAAAAGGTAAAAGTAAGAATATGAGGGACATTCTGATCTTAATATACAGGGTAATAATAAGAAATGTTCATTTAAAGAAACAAGTTTTTTGCCTATGTCAAAACTAAAACAAAATTTTGTTCGCATTTCAGAGAGTTTCACGTAAAATACATGAAAAAAATTTATATTCAGTTAATTTAGAGGTAATAAGTTCTGAAACCCGTGTCCCGTGTGGTACCGGCAAAGAATAGTACCAACCCTTACATACCCGTGGGTGTCGTAAGAGGTGACTAAGGGTTATAGATCCTCCTTTGTATCTAACATCTTACTTACTCGTACTTCCGTCACCTACAACCGCGGTCCATGGTGCCAGCCGTAACGCTAACAAGCGAGGTGACTATGGTACTTCCCCTCTACATTTTTCCAGCAAAAGCTAGAATTCTAGAGGGAGCTCCCTGTCCTGTAGTGGACGTTTCATGGGATGTTATGATGAAGCTCTTAAACGATAGCAATAAATTACATACAATAATACTTCATACAAAATGCATAGAAAATTTTTGCTGTGACGTTCAATAAAGAGTTGCTTATTATGGGAATTCAACTTAATGGTCCTGAAGGCTTATTTTAATGTAATTTTTCTATACCGATCCACGGATAAGGTAAAGCATGGCCCAAAACCTCCTTGTACCGATTTGTTTAATAGGGAATTTAACTTGACGTTTTTCAACTACGTTTTTTCAAGTATGGAGGGTGGTACGATGATCACTGTTGGTAATTTCTTTTTCACCTCCAAAGCTCGGAAACATTTGTTTTGTCGGTTAAATTCTGCGGCCAAAAGCGATTTTTAGCCCCTAGCGGGCAAAAGGTTTTTCTGCGGCCAAAAGCGATTTTTGGCCGCTAGCGGGCAAAAGGTTTTGAAATTCGAACGTGATGCAGTATGGCAGACCTCCACGCTGCGGTACTGGCTGCTTCCTCGCTTTAGTGAGGTGAAAAATTTTGTGTTTCGCTCGGCAGCAAAGTTATTTTTCGTTTCGTGCCTTGAAACCTTCGCTACGCTCAGGATTCTTCTTTTGAACCACGAGCGAAGCGAGCCCGAGGCCCGAGGCCCGCTAGCGGCCAAAATGTTACCGATAAGTAAACGATTTCAAACAAAAGGTAAAAGTAAGAATATGAGGGACATTCTGATCTTAATATACAGGGTAATAATAAGAAATGTTCATTTAAAGAAACAAGTTTTTTGCCTATGTCAAAACTAAAACAAAATTTTGTTCGCATTTCAGAGAGTTTCACGTAAAATACATGAAAAAAATTTATATTCAGTTAATTTAGAGGTAATAAGTTCTGAAACCCGTGTCCCGTGTGGTACCGGCAAAGAATAGTACCAACCCTTACATACCCGTGGGTGTCGTAAGAGGTGACTAAGGGTTATAGATCCTCCTTTGTATCTAACATCTTACTTACTCGTACTTCCGTCACCTACAACCGCGGTCCATGGTGCCAGCCGTAACGCTAACAAGCGAGGTGACTATGGTACTTCCCCTCTACATTTTTCCAGCAAAAGCTAGAATTCTAGAGGGAGCTCCCTGTCCTGTAGTGGACGTTTCATGGGATGTTATGATGAAGCTCTTAAACGATAGCAATAAATTACATACAATAATACTTCATACAAAATGCATAGAAAATTTTTGCTGTGACGTTCAATAAAGAGTTGCTTATTATGGGAATTCAACTTAATGGTCCTGAAGGCTTATTTTAATGTAATTTTTCTATACCGATCCACGGATAAGGTAAAGCATGGCCCAAAACCTCCTTGTACCGATTTGTTTAATAGGGAATTTAACTTGACGTTTTTCAACTACGTTTTTTCAAGTATGGAGGGTGGTACGATGATCACTGTTGGTAATTTCTTTTTCACCTCCAAAGCTCGGAAACATTTGTTTTGTCGGTTAAATTCTGCGGCCAAAAGCGATTTTTAGCCCCTAGCGGGCAAAAGGTTTTTCTGCGGCCAAAAGCGATTTTTGGCCGCTAGCGGGCAAAAGGTTTTGAAATTCGAACGTGATGCAGTATGGCAGACCTCCACGCTGCGGTACTGGCTGCTTCCTCGCTTTAGTGAGGTGAAAAATTTTGTGTTTCGCTCGGCAGCAAAGTTATTTTTCGTTTCGTGCCTTGAAACCTTCGCTACGCTCAGGATTCTTCTTTTGAACCACTCGCTTCGCTCGTGGTTCAATTCTAGAATCCTTCGCTTGCTCAGGTTTCAATACAAGGCACTCACGCCAAATAACGCTTTTGCTGCCTTGCATAACAAATAACTATTTTTAAGGCTCAGTAAAATTAATGTAATCTTTTTAAAAGGTCCTTACCTATGAAATTGCCGTTTTGAATAGCGGATTTTAGGTAAACTCACTTTTCAGTACTAACATTTTTGCATTTTTATTAGAAATTAAATATCCAACTTTTTTATTTTTTTAAGCATGATTGGGAAGACATTAAGCTAACAGAAGCCTAAATTTAATTTTCAAAAAATGTTATCTGTAAAAAAGTACATAACAAATCTAATGATGAAATCGGATGACATTTAAGACGATAAATTTTCGGACCTTTTATTTTTTATATCAAACTAAGAATAAAAACTTTATTTTGTGCGTAAATTGATAACATTGAAGTCAACTTTCTTACGATAAATGAAAAAAAATTGCTTTAGAATTTTAGGAATTACTGTAAGAAAATTTCGGCAATTTTATAGGTAAAGACCTGTTATTAGGTACGGACTTTGACAGCAGCAATCAAACTGACTTAAAAAATTGCATACTGTAGGTATAGGGTTCAGTAGGTATTATTGTTTTCATTTTCTATTTTCCTAGTGCTAACTAGCAGCGCTGTCTAGTTGAAATCCCAAAACCTGGTTGAAAACCCCATATTTAAGAAACTAACTCTGTTATTTTTATTTAATAACTTATTAATTTTAGTCATAACACGAAATAAATAATCACATATTGATATTTTTCCCACCAAAATAATAACTTTTTATTTAATACTGAAAACTAAAAAAAATACTTCCCAAAAAGCTGTCAAGCTAGCTATAAAAATGCAAAGTCACCTTCGTAGATTGTTCTATTATTCAAAGAAACTCCGAAGGTAAAATAATCCAGTGCCCGGCGAACGATTAAACGCTCAGCCAATAAGGCCTAGGTATTCCGCAATTTATTAGCCTTGCAAATTCTGTGCCGCGCGCCCCTCTATGAAATATAGCCACAGCCGCAACAGTTCTGAGCTTCAACGAAGTATAAGGGTCTTTACACGAGTCGACTTTTACTGCAACGTAAGAAAACTTGTTTACACAATACGCTGTGAAAATTTTATCGGGTCACCTAAACGGTTCAGAAGATGCAGCCCTTTTAAGCCTGAATTACACTTAAAAAGATGTACAGCGCGGGTGAGAGACAGGCGAGGAGAAGGCACGGTGCCACTTCAATTCATGTATAAATCCGACACGTCGTAAATTATAACACAAGCGACGACGTGGTGCAGGCATGCTGCTACGCCTCTTGCTCCTTGCCTTATAACTTTCCGTTCCACGCCCAAACCGTGCTTGCGCCGCGCCTGCACCTAGCCTTTGTGTGTAATATGGGCCTTAAGGCCGATAGTCAGATTGGCACTCTTTGGGTACGGAAGCTTCTCTAGACTTTTGCTCGGTAGGTACGCCAACACGGTTATTTGATAAAAATATTTAATACGCCTTGAAAAGCCCTTGTGTCAAAATTTAATTCTTTGTAGTTTTGCTGTTCATTTATATGTCATTCAGGACTGTAAACAAATTAATATATCTGTAATTAATATTTTCCTTAATACAATATTACTCTGAATGGCACCAACATCGCCTGTACAGACAAGATCACGTGAATGTTGACGTCACATTTAATTTTAATCACTGTACCGTTATTTTTTCAATCACAGAGCTATAGAGGCGCACTTCAAGTGTCAATCATTTACATACACATGAAATGACGTTTGACGTTTTCTGTACCAATCAGATTTTTATAATATAGCGATTGTGTTTCGTCGTGTCGTATTGTGTAAATGCACCTAAAGTCTTACACCCCTATTTCAGCTCTAATTAAAAAGCCATCAAAGAGTTTTCACTCATTAATCATGGAACTGTTAACGGTGAATACCGACTTCCGTCCAACGAGAGAAAAAAAAGAGGATTAGGATATTAACAAAATGTCTAAAATATTCGGGGTTACCAGAGTGGCACAAAAAAGCACAGATTTGTCGACACTGATCTCAAATTCTGCGGCTTTAATACTGGAGTTAAGTTGCCGGTTTTTAATACTTGTAATCCTTTTTTAAAGCCAGAGGAAAATGCCAGCGATATTTTTAAGTCGCGTAATTGTCTTGCCGTGGCTGAATTTACGTTGTTGCCTTCTTTCGAGATGAAAATTATATTTTTAAATTGTTTAATCTTTCAGATGGAAGGGTTTTTTGCGATGTTTTTTAGAATAGATCAGCCGTACCTTTAACAACAAGCGGAGTGAAAAGAAACAAAGAAACAAGCAGAGCGTAAAACGAAAGGATGAACAAGGATGGTACTATGAAGTACTGGAGACTCTTTTACCCTTCCAAATATATGAGTTAGATATAAATAAATACAACTGAAATTACATAAACACGGACAATAGAGTAACTACCCCCCTTGCCTGTTTCTGCCGTAAAGCAGAAACAGGCAAGGGGAATTACCGGCACATGAGACATACCATCTTAGTTCTCAAGATGGGTAACGCGCTTATTAGTGTCAATTTATTTCACTAATAAGACAGTGGGTGTCGTGAGCGGTGGTGACCACTTACCATCAGTTGGCCCACTTGCTCATTTGCCCACTTGTGACAAAAAAAATTGTAATGATGCGCAATGATGTGGGCGTATGCTGAGACGCAGATGACGCAGCGCAACTAAAGGATACAAATGCTGTCACAGCTTAGATAATATTAAACTGACGTTTACAGATCCGTCATTCCCAGGCGGGGTGCCCGAAAATCTCGACCCTAAACATAGAGCATAAAGTCCATAATTGAAATGTATGTTTTTGAATCGCTCAAGTCTGGGTCTGGTTGTCACTTTACGAGATAATGAGTGCGGCGCAAGTAGGTAGCCTTTTCTGCCATAAAGCAGCAGTGTTTGCATTGCTGTGTTTCAGTTTGAAGGGTAAGGGAGCCAGTGAAATTACCCGCCCATGAGACTTACCATCTTAGTTCTCAAGGTGGGTAACGCGCATTGCTGTCTTATTAGTGTCACTTTATTTCACTTATTAGATAGTGGGTGTCGTGAGCGGTGGTGACTACTTACCGCCAGGTGACCCACCTGCTCGTTTGCCCACTTGTATCAAAAGTGGAAATGCTTACCAACCTAAATCTTATCAGCGTGCGACCGGGTACATTTATGATTTTACGCAATAAATCGCGGCTCGCGGACACTCGTTTCATAAAAATATATTATATCGATGATTTTTCTCTCAAGCCGTCCAGTCCCTTGAACGCGTGCTATGCGTGCCATTCGACTGCCTTTAAAAAGACGCATTCGCCCGCCGCGGGCTATACCTAAAGTGCGGAGTGAAACAACGGCGGCGCTACTGTCTCAGGCCCTAAATTGTTCTGTGCTGCGCCATCTGCGTCACAGCTTACACCCACCCTTAACAAAACATACCTTTGACCTGACTGTACCCGGCCAAATCAAAGTAAGATAATTTATAAGTTGAAATGTTTTTAATATTGCATAGTTTATTAATTTATAACGGAATCTTCTGTTGATGGTGTCTGGGGCCGACGCCGTCCAAATAAAACGTAACATCATGTATGTATACCTATTTACGAGTCACTTAGAGATGAGATTTCACTAAAAATAAATAAATAAAGATAAAATTAAAAGTGCAACAAATAAGATAATTGCCTAAGACAGTAATACAATTTTTTGTACCTATTCTATTACATCAACAATGAAAAAAAAAATTATAACAAAACTACCACTGTCCATTGAGTTATTTCACCCGGTAAGTATTTCTTCCAGCTGAAAACTTTCGCATTTTTATGTTTTCCCTGTAGTGAGCAGAAATGTTATTTGACTACCTGACAATAAAGTCAGTCTTCCGTAAGAAAGGTTTTATTATTAAGTTTGTAGGTATGTTTGTATTTTATGGGCGTCTTTAGCTACTATTCTTTTCAGAATACAATACGTTTGGGCCATTTTAGCTTCTGTGGATGTTTTCCCAAATGTAGAAATTGCTTAGATGCTTGTATCATGTATTTTATACAATTTAAAGTGGTGTCTGTCTATCTTGACGGAAACGAGGCAAGTATAATGCAAGGTAAAGTGATCCGAGACTATCAACCACATGCCTAGACATAATTGCGATATTATCGCAAGAAGAGGTCCTGATAATTTAGATAAACAGACCGAAGACTGAAGGCAATTCGCCAAGAGGACGATTTGCAAAACTGATTTGACCTACAGGTCAGAGACTTCTTTGAAGAATTTAAAATACTTGTGACCAGAAAACCCAAGCCGGTAAAAGAAACAACACAGCACAACAGTTAAGGTCCGATAAGTCCGTAAGAGACCGATTTAAATAAATAAAAAACTCTAAATCTTTAAGAGAATAAGCTGAAAGTGGCAGAGAGAAAAAAATTGCGGAAAATTCTGGGACCGATCAAGGAGGCGGATGGCAGCTCGAGGCGAAAGAAAAATAGTGAATCATGGGCGAGACCAAGGCTGCAAGGCTTCGCTGGCTCGGCCACTAGAGGGAATGGGAGAGGATCGGGTCGCGAAAAGAGCTTCGTGGTACGACCGAGTGGAAAACGACCAGTCGGTCGTCTCAGGTACAGATGGGGTAACGAAGTTTGGAAAGACCTGGTTGCCCTTTAAACAGCTAATTGGCAAGAAGCGGCACAGAACAAGGAAGAATGGAGAACTTTCTTGTCGGAGGCCAAGATCCTCTTGCGGTCGCTGAGCCAATATAGTAACTAATTAAGTAAGTAAATCTTTATTTCACCTAAATGAATAGAGAGATTAAATGTTTGTAAGCCACTAGTAGAGTAGAGAGAGAAGACTAGTAGAGAGAGAAGCCACTAGTAAGCCACTACTAGCCACGACATGGAAGTTTCAGTGCAAAACCTGAATATGTTTTATACAGAAAATAACTCAGTTTTGAGTATCCACCACATCTATCGAATCTCGAATAGTTACTATTAAGTTGCACGGGTTACTGAAAGTGAAATAATGGTGAATTAGTCTACGATAATGAGTAACGCAATCAAGTTTGCAGAACTCAAACTCATTTAATCATTGTTGTATATTAAAATCTCTTGATGACGTCAGCTAAACTACATCGCTTCAGAAACAAAGTGGCGCCATGGTGGCAAAAAAAGAAGTGACAGTAAAAACCCACCCAAATGCTTGAATGTTCAGGGTTGATGCAGTAAACATAAAACGATTTGAATTTTAAATTAGCCTATTAAAACAGTAGTTTAATCAAAAGGATTTTTCTCAGAATAAGTCATCATTATATTAATTGCTGTAATCCACAAATTCAATAACCTAACACGCAGATTCACGCGCAATCCATTTGACGTCGATTAAGGGCTTTCAATGCGGCTATCTATTCTGTTTTGGACATACCACGGGTCAAGCATATGTAACAGACGGCAATCCAGACGGTTTCATTATACAATTTTAATTTACGTATTCTGTGATTTCGAACGATCTAGGTATCGTTGAATCCAAGGGAGACCAGAAATGTTGCAGTGAAAGAAAAGTAAGTTTTGTAGCCTATTATGAAAAAATAATTACTAAATTACTTAAAAGAAATAAAGTTATTCGTTTATTCAACAGGAAAGTGCTTAGAACAAATATAACGGTCTGTGGGGAAAAGTTGCCTCTTCTTGATGTCGTGGAAGGAAAGGATTCACTTTGCGTCAATGCTCTAACGAAGAATTGCAAAGGATACAATAACTACTGCTAAGTTTTTGGCAGAAGATATTCTTTCAGCGTAGGGAAATGAAATGAAAAGTTTTTTTTTTCATAGTATACCTATCTAGAAAGAGAACTCGTGGCCTAGAGGATATTATATTGTCCGCAGCAACGTCCGCCCTGGGGAAACCGGATGCTTATTTGCTAAATACTTAGTTCCATTTAATAGGTTTCAGAAGGCGTGTTGATTCGTTGATCCCAGCTTCTATCTGATGGTAGCTAGAAGTTTAAATATGTCGGAGACTACTAAGCAGCTTAAAAACTTTTGCAACAGGGTTGTTTAGGCTAATCGTTAGCCGGATATCGGTGCAAGATTACGATATAAATTAACTATTGATACAATATAAGCTAAAGTTAGATTGTATTTTCAGACATCTGTTTGTAGAAACTACCATGATTCGGCGTAGCAGCAGCTCACCTGACTTTTATACTTTTATTATCAAAATGTATATAAGCTCAATTGACCTCACCGTACACGAACATGCGTGTGAACGGGAGTGCTCTTAACTACAGAAAGCGATTTGGAAGCCAGATTGGTATCGATTGATGGATCTCAAAATCAGCATCTCGATGGTGAATCGCTTAGCTAGCTGTACTCGTAAAAACAATAGGCACTTTAGACGGTAATTCGAGTTTGATTAATGACAATTAATCATTTAGATCAGTGAAAAGTCTAAAATTTTATTGGCTACGTTAATTCGTACTTAAGTTTTTATTATATACTCTTTGAATCTGAGTTCACGAACTTTAAATACGATCGATACTTATGAGCTGGTTTGGTTTGGAACAGTATTAAATTCCTTTGAAGTATTTATGATATGTGTGCAGGTACTATATAGGCCAGTTTAGCAAAACAAAACAGTATAAAAGCCCGAAAATCAATCTAATAGTATTTTTTCTTTACTTTATCGTCACAGTGGCGTGATCCCAACCCAATTTATGTTAGCTTTGGGGGACAAACTCACAAAAAATATGGTTAAGTGTGTAACGAAATATTATTAACGTAGGGTTCCTTTCAGTATTTCTATAGGAGTATAATTATTATGGTTTAAAGCTACAAGTACTTCAGGATGTAACTTCTGATAAGATAACTAATAATTTATTTATTTTATTTTTATAATGGCAATTTTGAGGCTAATTTGTCCAGTTACAATTACGTGTGCGTAATACCAACATATTACAAGTGAGGCGAACTCTACCTAGGTATACGAGTATCAAAAACTTTCTCACTGTACTGCGTACAGCGCCTTTTTTGGTTAGAAGTATTAAAACCTCTTTAGATTTTTCTTTATTTGTTACTCCCAAACATGGGAAAAGTAAGATATGAATATGATAGTTTATAATATTTATTAAAATTAATTAAAACATTATTTTATATTTCAAGGATTAAAACAGCTGTTTTTATTTGTAAACAGAGAAGTAATATACTTTGCCAGTTAATATAAATTCAAAGGTCGGCGAACATCACAGACACCCAAGTGATTCAGCTTGCATTCTCCTCACCAAACCGGGAAGAAAAAAAAATTCTAGAGGTATATAAATAAATATCAAATTATGCAATTTTGATGCCCCTGAATCTGAGTCACAGAATTTTGGACTTTTTGTCTGTTTTTTTGTTCGAGCATCACGCAAAAACTACTGAACCAAATTGAATGAAACTTGTTTTGTTTGATAGCTAACAGTTTGTATAATAATGAGAACAGGAGATATAACGACCCGTTTTATTTTTTACACGGACAAAAGCTAGTAACTACTAAAAACCGAAAAAGTAACGTTGTTTAGTGCCAAGTTTCTCGGTATTGAATGCCCTATATATTTTTGTTTTCATAATAAAACGGAACCCTAAAAAGAATAACAATAAAGTAATATAATTTGGTACCAGGAATGGTGAGGTCGTTAGCTATTGTATGGGGTACGCCTAATTTGATGAAACGGGATTCATAGTGAACTCGATTGAGATATAACATTACACAATTCTGATATTTGGTAAACAAAAATAAAATAACGGTTGAAAGGAAATATGAAAAATAATAACAATATACAGTGTAATTCTAAATACGCAAAACCTCTCAAGGGGTAGCCACCCATGTAGGTAACTGAACAACTTTTGTTCTACAACTATTTAAAAATCGAATCTTCATACAAAATTAAAATCTGATCCGGCCCATGTGTATGAAGAACCAAATTTATTTTATTTTAATTTTCCAAAAGTTGAACATAAGTTGTTCAGTTACATGGTTAGAACTACTCCCCCAGAGGTTTTGCGTATTTGGCATTACACACACGTTGTAAAGGTATTATAAGGTCCTAATGAAATAGGTTTTTTTTTAAAGTAAACATAAATTTAGCTTGTTACTCAGGCCACGTTTGTGTGGCAAAGAGTAGTACCAACCCATCTCTACCCGTGGGTGTCGTACCATAGTCACCACGCTTGTAAGCGTTGCGTCTGCGTTGCAGCTGTTATTCATGTCCGCAGTATGTAAGATGATGCGAAACACAGAAAGAAGCTGCTGCCCATCCTCTGACACGTAAGCCCTTAGTCGCCTCTTACGACACCCATGGGAAGAGATGGGTAGGTACTATTCTTTGCCGGCACCACACGAATTATATACGTTAGTATAACTATACATATAAGAAAGCCCTTAACTACACATATATACATATAAGAAAGTGTTAGTAGTGTAAGTACTGCATCCATAATAAACGGTTACTCGTATTCATTCATTCAACTGTACATCTATTCTGTGCTTACACTTTTAACTTTAAAGTATACCAAAAAACATAAAAATAAACTGGGGACTAACGAATCACCTTTAAAGAAAATGTTTGCAGCTGATTGCCCAATAATTTAACTTATGAAAACCTGCCAAGCATCCATTAAAGTTATGAAAGCCTCAAGCAAAATACCTGATAAAGCCAGTTCGTAATTAATTTTAAAACAACAGATATTGTTTTGATGCATGCCTTGATACGCTGTACAGTCAACCGGACGTCGGCGGAAACATTTTCAACTCTATTATCATGCCACGAAGTCCGAAGTTGAACGACTTTAGTGCACATGTAACGCGTACAGTTAAGGGCAAGTATAGTTTGGATTGTTTGACACATGAAGTGCGACTCTTGCCCTTTCGTTAGCTTGAACGGTAAATCGTAAAAAAAGGAGAGACCAAAGCAGCCGTCCTGCCGCCATGTTTCGATCTCCTTATATTTATAGATATTAACGCGTAACATAACAATACAGTAGAATTGACACTCAAATTGACGCGTGAGGGTAGTGGACAAAGTCGGACTGCTAGTTTTAGTCATAAAACACTACAAAAAACAAACAAAAAAGCGCATGAGCACGTGTTATCGGTTGCTTGTTTGCTTCGCATTCCGGGAATCCTGTCTTCGAAGTTTGAACAATAATGCCGAAACGGAAGAGAATGGTTCTAACTATCCACAGGGTTTTATCAATAAAAAATAAAGTAAACACTTGCATATTGCGCTATCAGATAAGCTCATGCAGTTTCTAGAAGCATAAGTTCGTCCAATGTTAGAAAAAGTTGTTCAGTTTTATGTTCAGATTCACATCCTGCAGACTCATTATACTCTTATTGACATACTTTGTATGTGTTGGATGATCTACATTTCAGGAAACTTTAATCTGATACAACAGAGTATTAACAAAATCGTTAACTGTAAACTTTCCTTTTACAATGTCATTAGGGAAATTGCTATCGTTAATTTATAAACCCCCCTTAACTGCTATCGACGAATTTAAATCCGTGATCCTGAGGTTTGTTTTATGGGACCGATATCAACCAAATTTATATTGATAGTCGTAAACGCTTAATGTACCCCGATCGATGTTTATTTCAGGAAACGATTCCGGTAACCGATTTCTGCGGTTTCGGTTTTCGGTAAACAATAAAAATTCTACGATAAATCAAGACAAAACAGACGTTTTTATAGGGATACAAAAACATGAATACAGGAATAACCCTTCGAATAAAAAAAAAACCGGCCAAGTGCGATTCGAACTCGCGCCCTAAGGGTTCCGTACCTATCTACCATATGATATACTAAAAGCTTTTGCTCTTTGATTTTAAAAACTCCGGGACCATCCAACTTGACCCCTCTTTTATAGAAAAGTTCTTGAAACGGGAGCTCACCTTAATTGGTTACTATTAGTTGTAAGAAAAATTTAAATATTTGATGATTTTAGACTTTTCCCTTTATTTGTACTGTGAGACCTAGCTTCTTGCCAAATTTCATAATTTTAGGTCAAAGGGAAGTACCCTGTAGGTTTTGCTTTTTTGCATAAATATATGGAGATTAGGACATAAAAAGCCAAAGATTGATTGCGTTGTTGTAAAAAATTGAAATTTTTAGATCTTGTGTGGTTTATGGACCTTAATATTCGCTATCAATTGCAACCTGATACCTCTTCTCGTTCGTGAGAAAAAGGGTCTTGACAGACAGACAGACGGACAACAAAGTGATCCTATAAGGGTTCCGTTTTTTTATTTTGAGGTACGGAACCCTAAATAGATCTTTAATAGTGAGTGAGACTGCGGCAAAACGCATTCATAAAAGGCGAAATCTAAAAAAAAATCGTCAATCGCATTCTTGTTTTGATAGGAAGTGTCAATATTCACACGAACTTGCACGAGGGGTAGAAGCAAAACAAAGTGAAGGTGTGCTTAGTGCGAACAGAAAACGAGAAGTTCAATACAGATCGAATTACCTTTGACGAGGACTGCAGTCGAATAAAACTGCACTTACGAGGAGGCACGTTTTTTGCCGACGTGAACTCAGCAGATGTTACCCGACTTCGTATTCTTTAGTAAATAAGTAGGCGGTTGTTGTAATTTGGTAACGGAATCAGACGTGTTCATTGAGTTGAATGAGATTTTTCCTTCTGTTAAAATAAGTAAGAGAGGAATAACGAATAAGCAATATAATTCTGGTTCAATAGATATCACATACTGAGAAGGGAATAAAGAAATCGTTAGGTGTGACTAATTGGGTGACAAGTTAATACTTTTGAAAACAAAATAACCAAAACTGAAATGGCAAACTTTAAAACAGCGAGTTTTAATGAAACAATACGATATTGACGGAGTATAATTGCAATGAAAACAGAGAAATGAGAGTCAAGTGAAGTTTTTCAGGGTTCACGAACAAACAACCTCTTGGTCTGAAACCAAAGCTAAGACTAGGCACCTCGAGGAAACTAATTAAACTTATTCCATTATTCGAAAACGAAATTTTAAGAGAATTTCTAGAGGACAACCTTTGGATGAAGCTGTACTCGTTGCATTCGGAATGGCATTTGGTAGACCAACCTTAGTACGAAAGTCAGCTTTTACAAGGTATTGTTTAAAATCTCGCATGTACGAAGTTACTAAGCCTTTGTTAGTTTTAGCATTGTTTAATTTTGGGTAAGTAGTAGTATGCTCCGAGAGAAGCCCTATTTATGTTGTCTGTACAGCGAAAATAAAACAGTGAAGGTTATTTACCAAAACTGTTCGTTCTTTAAAATTCACAAGTTTTTGCCATTAATTATTTATTACTTACTACCTAAACTTTTTAAAACCAGTACAATTATTAAAATTTCGAGGTACTTGATGTGTAAAAGAGTTATTAACACGACTATTAAAACCTAATTATTAAAACTATCGGAAAGCCAATAAAAGTCATGTTCAACAAGTAATTGATTACAAAAATATAGCAAAAAATTATACAAATTAACGATAAAAGAAACAAAATTATCATGCACGAACAAGTAATTAGTAAAAGCAAATAACGAGAGCGATTAAACTGAGAAAGGAACGAGTTGCAGAATTCAACGTTTTGGAACAAAAGACTAAAAGGGCTCCGGGTGCATTTCCCCGAAAGTATTGACGGGAGGGCGGAATTACCAACTTGTGCGGCTTCTGCCAAAGGCGGTTCGTTCCGCAACGCAAGAATTTTGAAGCTCGAAAACAATGAGTACTCAGCAAAGAGTGTTCTACAGTCGGGATGGAATTCCGAGCTGCTGTGATTGTTTGAACTCCGTGGCTTAGTTTTCGTAAATTTTCGCTGAAAACGAATATTTCAAAGGTCAGTTGTCGAGCTAGAAGTAAATGTATTTAAAATTGTTTAACATACTGAGACTCAACTTTTAGCATGCTGTGGGCATTAGACGATTACAAACGCACTCTTTTTGCTTTTTTGTGTTCTAGTTACGAGTACATAGTGTTACTACGATCACTTTACTTGGCCACAAATCCACAAACAGTCACATCGTTTTCACAATAGATACAAGCAGAAACACATTCTATAAAAATCTTGACACTCTTCTTTAGCTTCATCAATTTTCATTACTCGTAATATCATGCAAGCTCAGGATCGGTCCATTTTAAGAGCCTCTTGAATTCCAAGCACTTTTATATTGTCAAATTAGTTTGCTGATATTAGTTTCCATACTGCAAGCAAAGGGTTTTATTTTAGCAACCCCCTTTATGTTCTCTTTAGAACAGTGAATATACCACTTATCAACGCTCATTATGTGTTTAAATAAATTTTCATAGATTGGCCAGTAAGATTCATGAAAACACATTCGGATGCGCTGTGAAAATAATTCGATTTTTTACTTAACTTATGTCATGGAATAAATTACCAGGTTTAATATTCATCTTGTGAAGACATAACCTTTTAGACTTATCTACATCGATGATCTATTTTTATTTTCTAAATAAGTTAATAACACGGGGGACACTTAATTTATCCTAAAGAGCTTATCAAAATTCTTGATAATATATCCGATAATAATGAATGAATAAATTATTTATCGTATTCACGAATAATTTTTTTACAAAACACTTGTAAAGCTATAGTGTGCATTTGCGGTCTTATCGCCAAAAACAAACTCTACCAGTAAACCTACATTTAACCTTTATTACAACTTAGGTCATTATATTCTCACCGGCAAAAGTAAAAGTAACGATACAAAAGAAAATTTTGTCATAACGATGGGTCTACGAAAAGTTTCAAGGATATGAAACCCAAAACAAGGGACTTTACAGCTGTTTCCGTTGCCCCCAATAACTATGCCTTAAACTTTCGCCAAGAAAAATAGGAAAGCAGTTACAGTAAGGAAACAAAACGAAACCCTTTCCAACTTGTCGACGACCAATTCCCTTTGGGGGATGACATTACTTATTTGAGACGAAGGTGTCCAACAAAACATTCAACTCAAAATTTGGTCACGTAGAAGTGAGGAGGGCTGGGGATCCTATATCGCGTCTTGAACATTGGAAGCATGCGATTGTCCATTGTATTCTCGGGAGACAAAGGATAGGGCGATACCTTCGTCAAGCGCTTTTTGGTACGCCCAGGTATTCGAGAGCGCTTTATTTTATCTTGTTCATACAATTGGACCCGCAAGGTGTCGTTTTCAATGAAAACTGGTCGTCAACTGATATGGCTTGAAAGGTGTGGAACTACGAGTGTGATAATCTTGTAAAGTTGGATTAGTCTGCGGAGTGAGGGCTTAAAGTCACCCTTTGACGTCAATATATGTATACATGTATACTATGTTACCGGAAAATAAAAAGAATGGTAAGTCAAGTCAATCAATTTCCTATTCAGTTGATAAATTTTCGAAAAATAATAATTTCGTAGGAAATTCGTAGATCCATAGATCCGTTAGACAGGTACGTCCATTCGGTATGTGTTAGGTTGTGTTAGGTCCTCTTTCGACCAATCGCACGGCGTAGTCGGCGAGTGCCAGAAGCGAATTCGGTACAGTTTATTATTTTTAGAAAGTTGAACAACTTACGTACTAGAAAATTGATGAAATTACGATTCCGTATTATCTTCCGGTGACACATACATATTTATCGGAGGAACAGTGTATCTATTATCGAAAATACAATGGTTGTATGAGAGAGATCAACTTTCCTGATCAGAAACATGCTTAGATTAAATTGATGACACGATATAAAAACGAGCTAAAAAAATATCATCACAAAGTTTGATATTTTTTTAGCTCGTTTCTCTTCGTATAAAAATAAACCTTTCAATATTAAACTTACAAAAATATGAAAATAACGCACATAATAATTTCATATTTACAGCGTGAGTACGGCCCATTTCGGTTTTAAATCTGCTGATGGTTCTGCAGAGATAGCACTGCAGCGCTCATTGGGATATAATATAACAAATTACACTGAGATACATGGTGTTTTTTGGTCGCACACACTAAAATATTTAATCACACAAAGTTTTTTGTTTTGCCATTATCAAAATAGTGAATTACTGACCCTCTTTCGCGCAGTAGGCTGTCTATCAGTTATTGATTATAATAGTAATGGTGATAAAGGACAAATTTCTATATGATTTGCTCATGTTTGCCTCTTTGACTGATGATAAGGAGCATCCTCTAGAAGATACAAAAAATATTGGCGGACATCCACACCCCTGCGTTTTTGAGGAATTAAATTTTAACTATTTTGAAATTTGACAATGAAACGTACGACTGGCAGACTATGACTATCTGATTAAATACAATGTATAAAACCCCAGAAAAATTGTCTACCACCATAATAGCCCTGCGTCGTAAAGTTACAGCTCTTCAAAATGCAAAAATTCACTACTTCTTCCCGTGATAATGCAGAGCTCTGCATGTCTGCCTCTTCGATTTTCTACATCTTCAAAAGTATTATAAACAGGAGCCACAAAGGCAGACCATAAAAACATTATTTAGTATTTTATTTTCATTTTTTTTTGCTTTAACTCAAAAACGCAGCGATGCACAGAAAAACTTATAAGGACCAAATCGATTCGTATTGAGCTGATCTATCATCCCTATTAATATGAATCATGAGCAAATTATATACCCAAATTGCAGCCAGCACCCTAACTATAATTTTTAGACATAATCTTTAGTTAAGTCTCATGTTATCCTTTTTGGGTTCCATTGTCGCAGAAAGTGACGTCACAAGACATTATGTTTTAAAAGTTACAAGTAAGCAAACAAGCAGGCGGGCCACCTGACTACTGACTTATTGATGTCATAATTTGTAATAAAAAAAAATTTCATTCTTCGACCTACGTTTCTTGAGGAAAGATTTTTCAGTTTCATGTACCAAGTACCATACTCAAATATAGTCAGATGTTTCATTATACTCGTAACGCTGTATTTTCTGTATTATGTTGTGGTCTCCGAAAAACACCCTGTACCAAAATGAAATGAATGCAGAAAGATGAAATAATTTGTGTCACTGCCATTGGGTGTGGTTGGGATAACCAGACGTGGTTAAAATCAGTTACGATTCATCATTTTATACTTAATAAAATGACACATTTTGGAAATATGAAGCTTTTATTTATTATCATCTCATTAGTCATTAGTGTAGTTGTGAGTTGTATGTTTAACGAATGCTGGTTGGTTAAAGTTAAGGTTTTTATTCTACAAACAGTAAAGTAAATCATTGTGCGGTTTTTCGTGGCTATACCAGCATCCATCCGATTTTGATGTAGGTAATATGGAGATAATTTGCAGCTAGAGTATAATGGGATTTTTAAAAATCTATCTCGGGGGGTCTAGAAAACGTGCCATGAAAATTTGCGATGGCAAAAGCAAACGTGATAAAATGTATTTTGCGGCTTACTCTTGACCTCGATCTAGTCTTGAGGATAGAGATGTGGTAGCCGATGGGAAGAGCTTGCCCAGAAGAAGCCTATTCACTCGCGACTTGAATAGATTCGGGTGATATGAACTTGGGAACTCAGACGCAGTCAGATGATTCCATTAGAAAAGATGCTTCAAAGCGCTTTGTGCGAATGTACCAATGTGTGAACCAAGTATGGGTAATATCCTGGGGGTAGGCGGAGACCACAGTCATCCACCTGCTACGATCTTGACATACTTCCCTTGCTTCCTGTACTTTCATCAATCCTTTCATACAAACTCATCAGTTTGAATTACTTTTAGGTCAAAGTTTTGTTTCTTAATTTTGAAATCATGATTCCAATTTATCATTTCATATGAAACGTGATTTGAGGGAATTAATAAAGAACAATGTAAACGCGATACTAGACCAGTGAATTTCTTTAAAAATTTGAAAGAGAATTATAAGATTGTCATTAGCTCTCACGCGACATTTCGTTAGCTGATTTGGCCGATGTACCTTATTTTCATTTTATTCTACTACCAGCTGTAAATATTTTATACCTATAAAAAATACGTAATGCAACAAAAATGCATACGAGTATGATACTGTCCGCCGACTATCTGGGTACTTCTATTGATATTGTTTGGATTACAATATTACATGTCAAAGAAATCCCTAGGTAACGTCATGGCGGGGAAAAATCCTGGGGCGGGGAAAAATATTTGGGTAATAGAAGGAAAACTAATAAAAATATGTGTCACAAGGTATTATGACATTCATTCAGTCATTGTACATATATAGTGCGGTCAGTTAGCTGTTTCACGTCGACACGATTTACAATTTCACCAAATTTTTTCCAGGTACTAGTAGCTCTCATTTTTTGATAGGAGTCAATTCTTGAATTTTGTATGGAAATTTTTTGAAATTCAAGAATTAGCTCCTATCAAAAATTGAAGGCTATTTACCTAAATAGTACCTGGAAAAAATTTGGTGCAATTTGGTGAATTTGGCGATATAAAACTATAAGGGACCGGGCTAATAGTCCGTTCCACGAGTCAATGTCAAAGCTTACCAACACATTTTGCAGCTATATCAAGGCTATTGTGCTCCATGATCAATAGTAATAATCTAAAGCTGTCAGAAAAAACAAGTTTGTAAGACAATGTTATTTTTTGCGTCAAATATACTCTGGTTCGTCTAGTTCGTCGTACTTTGTCTTTTAACTCTTCACCCATCTGCTTGCGTTGCGGTGTCCCCAACAAGAAATAAATTTTAACTCTAGTACTAAACAACAAGCAACATTTCAATTCCCATCTTACCATGAATAGGCACTAAGCAAGAATGCATTACGTCACTGACCCAAGCCAGCATTTCAAATGACTCGTGGTCAGTGGTCAAAGCAAGTTTCAAGTTTCCTTCTCCACCATAGTTCTCCATGTTTTTTTTTTCTTTTTTATGCTTTATTCAGACTGAGTGCGCTCCTTTATTCCACTCGGCCTGCGATTCTGTCTCTTTGTACGCCGCTGGCATGAATATTTGCCCCCTCAACTGTTGTTTGGGCTCATGTTTCTTATGCCTTCTTAGGACTTGTTTCTTTTATTTCCGAGTGTTCCTTATTTGGAACTGGTTTTTAGGATGGGAAGGTTTTAGTTTTAGAATTTGTACCAAACTTTTTGTTTTTTGTTAGTATCAATCATTATCATGTCGTGAGAGTTGTAAGATCGAAAAACTGACTCTTATAAAGTGAACAGCAGATTTTTTGTTGCTCAATACAAAAAGCGTAAGAATAAATGTTGCAGAATATGGTTCAAGAGACTTTATACAACACTTGTAAAATTAAAAGAAGAGTTTAATAAAACTGAAGGTGGTTGGGCTTTTGTGCAAAGCCCGTCTGGGGAAGTACCACCCCCTTGTCTACCTCTGCCATAAAGCGGCAGTGTTTGTACTGTTGTGTTTCGGTTCTAGTAAGGGAGCCAGTGGAATTACCGGCACATGACACACATCATCTTAGTTTTCATGGTGGGCAACGCGCTTTGCTGTCTTATTGCTTTGCTTAGTGCTATGGGTGAAGGTGAGCACTTATCACGAAGTGGACCACCTGCTCGTTTTCTCATATGTAACGTTAAAAAAAACTACATAACAACAGTTAAACTTCGTATCAAATAGAGTGAAAATATATATCAACAAACTTTTCATTCGATGTTGTTGGCGGACGAGTAAAAACCTTTCATTAAACACCATTCAACTGGCTCAAACTAGCGGGTACACTTATACAAGGTCTTTCAACTTTAGATTTATATTTTTTTAAATTCTTGGTTTGTTTAGAAAATCTGTTTAAGGATTCATGTGGTACATTTTTTAGACCTGCATGACTTGGAAAAATAGACACAAATTACATGGTAAAGTTGGGAGAACGTGTGAATAGTGTTAGAGTTTTTCTTTTATTTACAATCAATAGTGAAGTAAAATGTTAGTGAAAGCCACTTATAACAGAAAATTATACCATTATGAACACATATTCTACCAATCAGTAGTTTTTCATCTTTCATCAATAACAGAATTTATAAAAATTTTGACTACCATACTACCGAAATTTAAAGCGGCTCTATCCAATATAAAATCCCACGAAACGTCCACTGCAGGACAAGGAGCTCTCTCCAGAACTCGTAAACTCGAAATACGTGGAAATTAGGAGGAGGTTTACCATAGTCACCACGCTTGTAAACGTTGTGGCTGGCGACCGCAGTAGGTAAGATGGTACGATACATAGAAAGATGCTGCTGCCCATCCTCTGGTTCATGAGCCCTTAGTCGACTCTAACGACACCCACGGGTAGAGATGGGTTGGTACTATTCTTTGCCGACACCACATGGACTATCCAATATCATCACATTTAAAAAAAAAACCGGCCAAGTGCGAGTCGGACTCGCGCACTGAGGGTTCCGTACCACCACATAAATATAATTGTATTAGTTAAAATTTCAGTAAGTTAATGTGCTAGATTTTTTGAGTCCGACACGCGCTTGACCAAATTTTATTATTTGTTGTTATTTTATAGCCTATGCCCTATAAACATACCAATTTTCAAGTTTGTAAGTGTTCCCGTTTTTAAATAGAACTAAAACAAAAATCGCCTCAGCAACCATCCAACTTGACCCCACTCTTATATGAATGTTCTTGAAACGGGAGCTCACCACAATTGGTTACCATTAGTTGTGAGAAAAGTTGTAATATTTAATGATTTCAGACTTTTCCCATTATTTGTACTGTGAGACCTAGCTTCTTGTCAAATTTCATAATTTTAGGTCAACGGGAAGTACCCTGTAGGTTTTTCATTTTTGAATAAATGTATGGAGATGAGGACATAAAATGCCATATCTTTTGATTGCGTCGTTGTAAAAAATTTAAATTTTCAAATCTTGTGTAGTTCATGGATCCTAATATATGGTATTAATTTCAACCTGATACCTTTACCCGTTCGTGAGATAAAGGGTCTAGACAGACAGACAGACAGACGGACAACAAAGTGATCCTATAAGGGTTCCGTTTTTTTCTTTTGAGGTACGGAACCCTAAAAGTAAGAAAAACCAGTTTAATTAAATGAAAAGACCCTGTATGAGTGAAACATAAGACGAACTTTCGCAAAACACTGCTCGCGCTAATGACAGGCTATGGCGTCGCACAAAGAATCGACTTGAACTTTATCGTCCTTTGCTGGCTGACGTAAATAAGATAATGAACAGTTTCGTAGCGGTCTTGCGAACAGGATTCAAAAGGTACAAGTAAACAGGACGAAATCACTGGGATCTGTTGTCAAAATTGGCGTACCTCAAGGGTCCATATTGGGGCCATTTTTATTCCTTATTTATATTAATGACCTTCCTTCTGTGGTGAAGAATCTGTCAAAGATTGTGTTATTTGCTGATGATACTTCATTAATATTCAATGTAAGTAGGAAATCACAAAATTATAACGAAGTCAATGATGCACTTCGACAGATTCATGCATGGTTTACTGTTAACAATCTAGTCCTAAACGCCAAAAAAACTAAATGTATTAAATTTGCACTACCAAATGTAAGGTCTACTTCACATAACATAGTATTGAATAATGAACCATTAGATTTTGTAAATAGTACAGTTTTCTTAGGGTTAACACTAGACTCTAAACTTCAATGGGGCCCTCATATAACGGCTCTTTCTGGTCGATTGAGCTCGGCTGCATATGCTGTTAGAAAAATCAGACAACTTACTGATGTAGCTACTGCAAGGCTGGTTTACTTTAGCTACTTCCATAGCATTATGTCTTATGGCATACTGCTTTGGGGCCGAGCAGCTGATATACATTCAATATTCGTTTTACAAAAGAGGGCTATAAGAGCAATTTATTGCCTGAAGACTCGTGATTCCCTGAGAGAACTGTTCAAGGAAATCAACATTATGACAGTGCCATGCCAGTATATCTATGAAAATATAATGTATGCTAGAAAGAACATTCATCAATTACCTAAAATTTGTGACAGGCATAATTTTAATACTAGAAATAAGCATAAAATTGATCAACCATATACTAGATTAAGTAAAGTCAACACATCTTTCGTTGGTCTGTGTATACGATACTACAACAAAATACCTGACAATATAGTGCAATTACCTGAGAGAAAGTTTAAAGAATGTGTAAAGCAAACGTTATGTAAAAAAGCTTACTATAGATTGGATGACTATATGAATGACAAAGAGGTATGGTGCTCTGATATTCCAGCGAAACACAAGAAACACATTGTAAAAAGCCGACTCTTAAAGTAGGCCGTGCTGCAGTGGTTTCTTGCCGTTTCTTTTACGCTGCCATAGCACGATCCGAAACGGCGTAGACTCGCTCTATTTGCATTGTATTCTGCATGACATTCAATAAGTATTCTGTAAAGAATCTACATTGAATAAAATTATCTGAATCTGAATCTTTGAACGTTTTCTGCACGTGCAGTACAACAGTACATACATTATGTAGCTACTAATTTTGAATGAATTAATAACACTTTTTTGCACACTAATATACCTAGTCATGTGGGTTGCATCGATGACCGACATGGATGATTGACCTCACAATCCGCGAGTTTCTTGGGTCAAAAACAAAATGAAATCCTGAAAGAAATGAAAACCATGTAATTTTAAATTACAAATGTAGCGCGTAGTTTAAAATTTTTTAATAATTATATTTAGTGTTAAAAAGTTACTCAACGATGGCAAAAATTATGACATCATTGTTCAAAAAATTCATACAAAATCTATGGAAGATTTCTGTTTTGACGTTCAATAAACAGTAGGTCAATTGACTAGGTTGGAAACTTGCGGATCCCTGGTTTCAGAGTTGCTGAGCTGCTAAAGGCGTCTGACATGGCTCATCAACGACTACATTATAGGGTGACTTTTAATTAGTTCTTGATAGAAAAAGGTATACATGTATGTACTTACTCATGATACTGAACAACTTTCCCCAAGGACTATAGGTCAAAATATGAAAACATTATTTTCCACTCAACATAGTAAACCAATCAGCTGATCGGCAATTTAGTAAGGGGGTGCCAATTTATTTTCTCTTATTTCGACCTGTGTTCTTTGTAACAGCGTGTAACGGAAATGTGTGACAAGATAATACTAAAGAGTGTGTATCTGCCCATGAAACTGAACAATTATTTCCCAAGGAACAATCAATTTTTGACCTCCCATAGAACCTGCATTAGCTGATAATGCATTTTGTATGGGAGGTCAAATTTGGTTTCTCGTATTTCGACCTATGTTCCTTGGGAAAAGTTGTTCAGTTTCATGGGTAGATTAAAACCCTTCAGTATTATCACACCTTTCCGATGCGCGTTGTATTATCAGCATCATATCGTGTGAGTTAAGGTCGATAACCGACGTCACAATCCCTGATGTCAGAGTTGTTCAGCCGACAAAGACCTCTGACATGGCTCAATAACGACTAAATCGGGACCAACGGCTTAACGTGCCTTCCGAAGCACGGAATCATTTAAGTTTTCGTACAATCAGGTGATTCATCGTGCAATGTCCTAACCAGACTGGGGAAGTCGCACAGACTTTTTTTTTTAGAGTGTCCCGTAAGTACCTTCGGATCGAGAGCATCATGGAGGCTGTTGACACTATTAAAAGGCCTTAACATAGTGCCTTTGCATTTTACAATGTGCCGAGAATTTTTTTAATTCGTCATTCACACTAATACGGAATTTTACATACCGACGCGCAATTCATTGTGGTCGCAAAGTTCGCGATTGGTTACGTTGGGTTTGCTATAAATAACTCACTAAACTTAAATGCAACAGTAGTGATCTTGCTGAACGTATAAAATTTGTCAGCCGTTTTAAACGGTGAACTGTACGATTTGCCTGCGACAGAAACATCAAGTAGATATATTTTCAAATTCTCACTAACTGAATAAATAAAACATTTGGAGTATTTACGAAAGGCATTAGAGAATTCTATTTCGTAAAGCGTTTCACCCTCTCCATTCGAAATATAATCGAAAAAGATCGAGCGTACGATTTTACGGGCAACGCTTTTGAGAACGCGTTTGAAAGTGTCAATCACTGATGTTTTCGAATAGTAAAACCGATTACCGGGTATATTAAGCCAGATTTTGTTATCGACAGCCCTGTCCAATGGAGCATGAAGGAGATTAGGGACATCATAACATTATTATGCCATATTTTGGCCGTCAGCTGCACGCAACGTATGCAAGCCTCTGAGAATTTTGTATTTTTTGCGACAGACGCCCTTATTAAAATTCTAGGAAAGACGAGTTTGTGGGGAGATCATTTTTCAAAATATTTCTCGATTGTGTACGCGGTGGCAGATGCTGGGTGGCAGAACTTATTAAATTGTATGTATACATACAATGTTTAACTCTACTAACGACAAACCTCTAGGGTGAAAGCTCCACCTATGCAGCTGAACAACAAAAAATTTTGACCTTCCATACAAAAGTAATCACCTATGGAAAGTGGTTCAAATTTTATGGTTTGAGGTTTGACCTGTAAGATTTGTAGACATTCACCAAAGACCCTATATGAGTATGATCTATTTTTTCTTTTTAGGGTTCCGTACCTCAAAAGAAAAAAACGGAACCCTTATAGGATCACTTTGTTGTCCGTCTGTCTGTCTGTCTGTCTGTCTGTCTGTCTGTCAAGACCCTTTATCTCACGAACGGGTAAAGGTATCAGGTTGAAATTAATATCATATATTAGGATCCATGAACCACACAAGATCTGAAAATTTCAATTTTTTACAACGACGCAATCAAAAGATATGGCATTTTATGTCCTCATCTCCATACATTTATTCAAAAATGAAAAACCTACAGGGTACTTCCCGTTGACCTAAAATTATGAAATTGGGCAAGAAGCTAGGTCTCACAGTACAAATAATGGGAAAAATCTGAAATCATTAAATATTACAACTTTTCTCACAACTAATGGTAACCAATTGTGGTGAGCTCCCGTTTCAAGAACATTCATATAAGAGAGGGGTCAAGTTGGATGGTTGTTAAGGCGATTTTTGTTTTAGTTCTATTTAAAAACGGGAACACTTACAAATTATTTTATTTTAACACTTCCTGTGTTCGGATAAATCTACAAAGTAGAAAATCGCAAAATTTCACAACCACAGGCAGGATTCGAACCTGCGTCTTCTGCGTAAGTACCGCAGACGCTTTACCAACTAGGCTACTGTGGTCCTGCCCGATGTTGTGAAATTTAGCGACCTCTATACGCATTCCAACGTTGCGTTTGTGCTGCCACCTAGCAAGCATTTTTGCTGTACTAGCTCAACTAGTCCATCATTGCAGACAGATTTCGAGTTGAAAATTGGTAACACTACGTATAATTGAAAATGATTTTATTTTAACACTTCCTGTGTTCGGATAAATCTACAAAGTAGAAAATCGCAAAATTTCACAACCACAGGCAGGATTCGAACCTGCGTCTTCTGCGTAAGTACCGCAGACGCTTTACCAACTAGGCTACTGTGGTCCTGCCCGATGTTGTGAAATTTAGCGACCTCTATACGCATTCCAACGTTGCGTTTGTGCTGCCACCTAGCAAGCATTTTTATTTTTGCTGTACTAGCTCAACTAGTCCATCATTGCAGACAGATTTCGAGTTGAAAATTGGTAACACTACGTATAATTGAAAATGATTTTATTTTAACACTTCCTGTGTTCGGATAAATCTACAAAGTAGAAAATCGCAAAATTTCACAACCACAGGCAGGATTCGAACCTGCGTCTTCTGCGTAAGTACCGCAGACGCAGGTTCGAATCCTGCCTGTGGTTGTGAAATTTTGCGATTTTCTACTTTGTAGATTTATCCGAACACAGGAAGTACCGCAGACGCAGGTTCGAATCCTGCCTGTGGTTGTGAAATTTTGCGATTTTCTACTTTGTAGATTTATCCGAACACAGGAAGTGTTAAAATAAAATCATTTTCAATTATACGTAGTGTTACCAATTTTCAACTCGAAATCTGTCTGCAATGATGGACTAGTTGAGCTAGTACAGCAAAAATGCTTGCTAGGTGGCAGCACAAACGTAACGTTGGAATGCGTATAGAGGTCGCTAAATTTCACAACATCGGGCAGGACCACAGTAGCCTAGTTGGTAAAGCGTCTGCGGTACTTACGCAGAAGACGCAGGTTCGAATCCTGCCTGTGGTTGTGAAATTTTGCGATTTTCTACTTTGTAGATTTATCCGAACACAGGAAGTGTTAAAATAAAATCATTTTCAATTATACGTAGTGTTACCAATTTTCAACTCGATATCTGTCTGCAATGATGGACTAGTTGAGCTAGTACAGCAAAAATGCTTGCTAGGTGGCAGCACAAACGCAACGTTGGAATGCGTATAGAGGTCGCTAAATTTCACAACATCGGGCAGGACCACAGTAGCCTAGTTGGTAAAGCGTCTGCGGTACTTACGCAGAAGACGCAGGTTCGAATCCTGCCTGTGGTTGTGAAATTTTGCGATTTTCTACTTTGTAGATTTATCCGAACACAGGAAGTGTTAAAATAAAATCATTTTCAATTATACGTAGTGTTACCAATTTTCAACTCGAAATCTGTCTGCAATGATGGACTAGTTGAGCTAGTACAGCAAAAATGCTTGCTAGGTGGCAGCACAAACGCAACGTTGGAATGCGTATAGAGGTCGCTAAATTTCACAACATCGGGCAGGACCACAGTAGCCTAGTTGGTAAAGCGTCTGCGGTACTTACGCAGAAGACGCAGGTTCGAATCCTGCCTGTGGTTGTGAAATTTTGCGATTTTCTACTTTGTAGAACACTTACAAACTTGAAAATTGGTATGTTTATAGGGCATAGGCTATAAAATAACAACAAATAATAAAATTTGGTCAAGCGCGTGTCAGACTCAAAAAATCTAGCACATTAACTTACTGAAATTTAAACTAATACAATTATGTTTATGTGGTGGTACGGAACCCTCAGTGCGCGAGTCCGACTCGCACTTGGCCGGTTTTTTTTTTTCTATTTTTTCATATTATTTTGCAGCTATGTTAAAAGCAATCGGCTAAAAATTTCAGAAAAAACAAGTTTGTTATTTTTTCCGTCAAATATACTCTAGATTTAGTGTCATGGCTGAAAAATATATCGGCAAGACTTGTAATAAACGAAAAAAATGGATTACATATACAATTGTTAATTTTTTTGGTGATTATCACAGAGTCATTATTTAAAAAATTGCAGAACAGGGCCTAGAGTGGCTTTCTACAATCGCAAACCCTAGTAGAATAGAATTCAAATGTATCGGATTGACATCAGGGCCCTGAATCAAGTGGCTTTTTACAATCGCAAACGCCAGTAGAATATAATGAAAATGTATGGGATTGACATAAGCTAACTAAATGTCACGTGACAGCTTATGTCAAATCCATAGAGTTTTATTATATTCTACTGGCGTTTGCGATTGTGGAAAGCCACTTGACTCAGGGCCCAGTTCACGAAATGTTGCGTGACAGCTAATGTCAATCCCATACATTTTTATATTCTAATATATAGCGTTTGCGATAATAGAAAGCCACTTGTCTCAGGGCCCAGCTCTAACAGCCTAATTAATCTCAACAAGTTTCCAGGTATTTAGGGCTATTCATACAATTTGCAAGCAATAATCATAAAACGGTTCACATTCGTATCAAATTGGTGGGAAGCTGCATTAGTGGATTTTCATTAAGTGCGACGATGTTTAATGATACAAGTTTCCACATTCATTAAGCCCCTAGCAAATTGTTAAAGCCCACAATGTTTAATGGAAATGGTAAATTGCACATTAATATTGCGGTCTAGGATGACCACTTCGATCCGTATTCTGAAAGGTTCGCATTTAGAAATAGAGCTCTCGAAAATATTAATTCAAAGACCGTTTTTGGCAAAATAAGCGGTGATGTATTTTGTTAACATACACTCATACAGTAATGTTCCATTTGAAAATAAACACCCATGCTAATGTTTTTTTTTTACTTCAATAAACTGCGGTCAGGACACGGGTCTCAAATAGGCGTCTTTGTAGTCAGTACCGGAAACGCTCCGTCTTAAAGTATACGATTGCCATGGTAGAAAATTTGTTGGAGCGATGCAAATTCTTCACTCGAGGAAAAAATATGGAAGTTTTAATAATCCTGAAATAAATATGACAGCAACAAAATGCACTATCATAGCTGATGCAGTTTCTACGGGAGTTTCAAATTTTACCACTTTTTACCCTATATTTATAGTTAAGGTAAATATTTTCCCTTTACGATCATTCGATTACATTTCGATTGTTTCTGAATAAGGATATTTAGAAGCTGTGTTCTTGTCGAGTCAAATTGGTATCTAGGCAATTGTCTATAATTTCGTGAAATTAATATGATGCCGGATGTTTCGGGTTGTTTCTCTACATGGTTCATTTCACCGACAAAAATAATACATAGGGTGAATTGCGAGACATTTCGCAAGCACTTTTATTGCCCTTGATCTATGTTTGTGATAAAAAAATGTCATTCAGAGTGACAGGTTTTTGCTAGTAATCATCACCGGTGATAGGCTAAAGGGCTCTACACTCCAAAGCCGCCGGCCCGCCGACATGCGTTGGCAACTTTTTGTCGGCGGGCTCCTTTAGTTGCAGTAGTTCATGTTGGCGACTTCACTCATTACACGACGGAAAACTTTGTCGGCGACATGTCGGCGGCTCGACATTTGTATGTGCGGCGGCAAATGTTGCCGACATGATTCTTTTTAAAAGGCCGCCGGTTGTGTCGGCGGGCTGTATCGGCGGGCCGGCGGCTTTGGTGTGTATTGCCCTTTAGATCAGGGCTTTACTTGGCGCCACCATGGTTCCACTTTGTTTGTGAAGCGATGGAGTTTAGCTGACGTCATTGAGAGATTTTAATATCCAACAATGAATAAACTATGTTTGATTTGATTTGACTTGCGCGGTCTTTTTTATTCATACGAGTAATAACAACGAGATTGCATGCCAGTTACAGTAACTACACTGAGAGAAATTTCCTGACTTTCCTTCTGAGTTTGTCCTTCCAAAAGCATTTTCTTCTAAAATGGAGGACTATTCCTTCCCTGTTTACCGTCCAAATCGGAAAGATGCGAAATTCCTTCCGATATTTAGAAGGAAATTTTTATTTCCTTCTAATACAGAATGAAATAAAGGACGGAAATTATGTAGAAGGATTATACCAAGTAGGAAACACCTTCCGGTACAATATTCCCACTAAAATTGGACGGAACAATATTTTTCCTTCCACATATATTCTTTTAATTCGGAAGAAAATTTTCAGTGGGAAAAATAACACCCCCTTTCCCTCTAAAATGGAAGAATTAGCTGACAATACCGTCCAAATTAGAGGTATTTTATTTGGATGGAATATTTCGACTAAAATACTTCCAAATCAGACGATAATATTCTTCCAAATTGGTTGTAATTGTTTGGTAGGAAAAATAACAATGGATTAACCTTCCGGTTGTGAAATTTCCATCCAGAATAGAAGAATATTACCGTCAAAATCAGCGGGAAATAATTGGAAGGTAATATGTAAACTAAAGCCGTCCAAAGGTGATAAAAGTCCATCTAATTCAGAAGGTTTTAACTTCTAAACCAGTAGGTAATATAATTTGGAAGAAATTTCCCAAATTAATTATGGAAGGAACAATAAGCCAGTGGGAAATATTCCGTAGGAAAAAATGTTCCCACTAAAAATGGACGGAACAATATTTTTCCTTCCACATATATTCTTTTAAATCGGAAGAAAATTTTCAGTGGGAAAAATAACACCCTCGTTCCATCTAAAATGGAAGAATTAGCTGACAATAACCGTCCAAATTAGAGGTATTTTATTTGGATGGAATATTTCGACTAAAATACTTCCAAATCAGACGATAATATTCTTCCAAATTGGTTGTAATTGTTTGGTAGGAAAAATAACAATGGATTAACCTTCCAGTTGTGAAATTTCCATCCAGAATAGAAGAATATTACCGTCAAAATCAGCGGGAAATAATTGGAAGGTAATATGTAAACTAAAGCCGTCCAAAGGTGATAAAATTCCACCTAATTCAGAAGGTTTTAACTTCTAAACCAGTAGGTAATATAATTTGGAAGAAATTTCCCAAATTAATTATGGAAGGAACAATAAGCCAGTGGGAAATATTCCGTAGGAAAAAATGTTCCCACTAAAAATGGACGGAACAATATTTTTCCTTCCACATATATTCTTTTAAATCGGAAGAAAATTTTCAGTGGGAAAAATAACACCCTCGTTCCATCTAAAATGGAAGAATTAGCTGACAATAACCGTCCAAATTAGAGGTATTTTATTTAGATGGAATATCGCGACTAAAATACTTCCAAATCAGACGATAATATTCTTCTAAATTGGTTGTTATTATTTAGTAGGAAAAATAACAACAGATTAACCTTCCGGTTGTGAAATTTCCATCCAGAATAGAAGAATATTACCGTCAAAATCAGCGGGAAATAATTGGAAGGTAATATGTGAACTAATGCCGTCCAAAGGTGATAAAAGTCCACCTAATTCAGAAGGTTTTAACTTCTAAACCAGTAGGTAATATAATTTGGAAGAAATTTCCCAAAATAATTTTGGAAGGAACAATAAGCCAGTTGGAAATATTCCGTAGGAAAAAAATTTCCTACTAAAAATGAACGGAACAATATTTTTCCTTCTACATTTATCCTTTTAAATCAGAAAGAAATTTTCAGTGGGAAAAATAACACCCCTTTTCCATTTAAATTAGAAGAAATAGTTGACGATAACCATCCAAATTAGAGGTATTTTATTTGGATGGAATATCGCGACTAAAATACTTCCAAATTAGACGATAATATTCTTCCAAATTGGTTGTAATTGTTTGGTAGGAAAAATAACAATGGATTAACCTTCCGGTTGTGATATTTCCATCCAGAATAGAAGAATATTACCGTCAAAATCAGCGGGAAATAATTGGAAGGCAATATGTGAACTAATGCCGTCCAAAGGTGATAAAAGTCCACCTAATTCAGAAGGTTTTAACTTCTAAACCAGTAGGTAATATAATTTGGAAGAAATTTCCCAAATTAATTATGGAAGTCGAGGATCTCATGTTGGAGCCCGAAAATGGTAAATGGAACTCCGTAACTTAACAAGATAACCTCGTCGTGTTTGGGCTTATTGGCCTTTTCTTGACGAGTACTTTGGCCCTAGTTGGTGTCAATTGTCTCATGATGGAGCCGGAAAGCGGCCATATGAACACCTCAACAAATTAAGATAACCCCATCGTGTTTCGGCTCGTTGAATTCGTCTTGCGAGCACTTTGACCATAGTTGGTGTCCAGGGTCTCATAATAGAGCCGGAAGGTGATTAATGGAACTCTTTAACTAAACAAGATAACATCATCGTGTTTGGGATATTGGACTTCTCTTGACAAGCACTTCGGCCCTAGGCGGTGTCCAGAGTTTTATGATGGAGCCGGATTCAATGGAACTCCGTAACTAAACAATATAACCTCATCATGTTGGGTTACGATTACGATTTGATAGAAAGGGGTTGGGCAGTATTAGCTAAAAGCCACTGCGACCTATTTAGATCTATTGGGGCTTACCCTTATATTCATCCAGTCGGGCTATGTAACGTAACGACCGCTAGATGGCAGCCGGGACCAACGGCTTAGCGTACCTTCCGAAGCACGGAATCATCTTTCTTTTTCAGACAATCAGGTGATTTAACCTGCAATGTCCTAACCAAATTGGGAAAAACTCACAAAGTGACTCAAAATGTGGTATACCCCCATAGGAATCGAACCCACGACCCCCGGATCAAGAGCTCAAAGCTCAGACAACTAGACCACGGAGGCAGTTAGGTGGTATTCAGGGTCTCATGATGGAGCCGAAAGATGGTCAATGGAATTCCGTAACTTAAGAAGATAAACGTTATCGTGTTTGGGCTTATTGGATTTGTCTTGACGTACACTTTGGCTCAATGTGGTGAGAAGTCCAATAAGCCCAAACACTATGAGGTTATCTTGTTTAGTTACGGATATCCATTGACCACCTTCCGGCTCCATTAGGAGATCCCTGGACACCAACTTGGGCCAAAGTGCTCGTCAAGACAAGTCCAATAAGCCCAATTACGATGAGGTTATTTTGTTTAGTTATTGAGTTCCATTGAACACCTTCCGGCTCCATAATGAGACCCTAAGCACCGCTATGCCAAGCCTAATCGGATACTAAAATAAAATTACATTTGAACTAAGACGACATACGAACGAAACAAGTTAAATCCATATGGGTACTAATATTATAAAATCTTTCATAGCTTTTGAAGTCTACTAGAAAAAGATACATAATAGTCCGGGCGGCCACCGTATGATCACTTACCTCATAGAGTTACCGGAAAATACCACCTTCTACAAAAAGTTGACCTAAAATAGATAAGAAAAAGTTTTGTCGGCCGGGGCAAAGCTTGGAGGATACGTCATGAGGGTGAGCAGTTATGTTACACACTTTTGACTATACTTTTTTTACCTCATCGGGTTACTGAACGAAACCTTTCCGTTGGTTTTAGGATCTATTATTAATTCCAAATTTGGCACGTATGTTCCTCGTGAGATCTAAAGGTGCACTAAGAAAGGATTTTTCAAAATTCACCCCCTGAAGGGGTGAAACGGAGGTCCAAAGTTTGTATGGGGAAACAAGATTGGTTAAACTATTTTATTCGAAACTTCACAAGAGTATTCTTATCAACAAATGAAAAGACACGTATTTCAGTTTTTTTCAGAATTCAACCCCTAAAAGGGGGAAATAGGGTAAAAAAAGTCTGAAAATCAACATGGGTATCGTTTGTATGGTTTATCGGGTCGCTGATTACAAAAACAACAACGATTTTAAAATCCAACGTGGTGGACGTTAAATTACAGGGTTGAAATGTCTAAATATCAATATGGGTGTCGTTTTTATGGTTTTTGGGAATGAAACTCTGATATCTGTAATATTTACGGAATAATCGCCTGTAAACACTTAACGATTACACTTTGTATAATTTGACCATTAATTATAATGGTTTCCGTCTTTAGACAAAATTTCATTTTTTATTTGTTTGGTTGCTAAAATGAAAAATATTTCGTTGTTTTTATATCCGGAAACAAGTAAAAATAAAATAAGTAGGTTTATGTAAACAAAATAAATTGGTCTGTTGACTCGGGACTTCTCTTCTTTCTATATTGTAGTTTACCATTGAAGTATAATGTACTAACGTACTAAAACAGACGCCCCCAACGAAATGTTTGTTCCATGAGTTGTTGCCGATCAGCAACAACTCATTTATTCACGCCTGCGCTCATTATGAGCGAAGGCGCTGAGATTGAAGCAAAAACATGCCATCCTAAATCCATTAAAACGTACAAGAACCAGTCGATAGTATTCCGATTTCGAATTGGTTTCGAATTGAAAGCAATTGGAATATACTATATTTAAAAAATAACATAATTGAAATGGCATTGGTGGCTTCTACAAAGACAGGAACGATTGACGCCCGTATGATTAAGAAAAAACATAATTTATTCAGTTTTCCAAGAAAAAATATAATGGCATGACTTCTCATCGGTAAGTATAGAAAACATCAACTGAAACCAACCAAAACTAATAATTTTACTTTATTTTGTACTTTTTCCGATATTTTGTTAGAAAATAATAGATTATGAGGAGTAAACCGTACAAAAGGGACTCTTAGGTACATTACATACTACCTACTTAAAGATTGATTAATATGATTTTGTAACACTTATTATTTTTACTCGACTAACCCAGGGTAGCGGGTACCTACTTAACGTTTTTTAAAAGTGTTCCTTTGTATGTGGGTATGTAATTAATCATTATGTATGTGTCTTTTCTATATAATTAGCACGCTCTGAAGCCTATGTGAGTTGATGTATTCAGACTCATGAGGTACCTACCTATTATTAGACTTTTTTGTCTTTATATAAATTTGAACTAATTCATTTCTATTTTACTTTCTATTTCTAGTGTAACATAACTGCTCACCCTCATGACGTATCCTCAATCCTTTGCCCCGGCCGACAAAACTTTTTCTTATCTATTTTAGGTCTACTTTTCGTGGAAGGTGGTATTTTCCGGTAACTCTATGTGGTAAATTATCAAGTGTCAGCCGCCCGGACAGGGGTTGAATTTCGAAAAAACCTGAAACACGTGTCTTTTCATTCGTTGATAGGAGTACTCCTTTGAAGTTTCGAACAAAATAGTCTAACTAATCTTGTTTCCCCATACAAACTTTGGACCCCTATCACACCCCTTCAAGGGGGTGAATTTTGAAAAATTCTTTCTAAGTGCACCCCACAAGGAACATACGTGCCAAATTTGGAATTTCTAGACCGAGTGGTTTGAGCTGTGTGAGTCAGTCAGTTTCTTCTTTAATAGTATATTGCATAATAAAACACTTTTTTACACTAGTTCCACTTTTATATTAAAATAATGCTATTAAAGCGACCGGTTTCGATACACCATCATCAGGCTACTATGATACTACGATGGTGTATCGAAACCGGTCGCTTTAATAGCATTATTTTAATATAAAAGTGGAACTAGTGTAAAAAAGTGTTTTATTATGCAATATACAATGGAGTTCCATCAAGAAATTACGACACAAAATGTAACATCTTCTTTAATAGATTTAGGGTTTGTAAATTAGGTCGGACTGCAAAAACTGCCAGGTTGCGAGCTGGCCGACAAATTAATATTTGAAGGGGATCATTTTAGCTATTAGTAGACCTTGGTTTCAGCCGGTAACTCGATGAGGTAAAAGACACCACCTGATGAGGCCCCTAAAAATGGTCGGACTGCGGAACCCTCCAACACAGCGCTCGGCCGACATAGCTTTTTAGACTCTACTAATAGATCCTAAAACCAACGGAAAGGTTTCGTTCGGTAACCCGATGAGGTAAAAGTATGGTCAAAAGTGTGTAACATAACTGCCCACCCCCATGATTCCACCAAGCGTTGCCCCGGCCGACAAAACTTTTTCTTACCTATTTTAGGTCTACTTTTCGTGGAAGATGGTATTTTCGGGTAACTCTATGAGGTAAGTGATCATACGGTGGCCGCCCGGACTATAATAGATGTTGCATTTTCAAACACAAAAGTAAAGAGTGACTCTAGACTGGACTCGTCAGAGTAATTTAATACGATTTAAAACAGATTTACAGAGTTATTGTTGGTTCTCATGTTATTAGGCCACTCCTTCACCAGACACCAGTACAACTTGATCGCTTATAACTCCGAAACGTGACGCTTTACGAGATTTTTACAACTTATATTTTGTGTTTGTATTTTGATAAGCTATCGATTCCCATAAGAAATATTCGTGTACGCGATTATGGAAAAAGCATGCCAAAATCCTAAAAGTTTTGAAGTAGGTACCTATGTTTGTCAGAATCGACATCATTGTACGGCGGTACGGCCAATAATACGAACCCAAGGCATACGATATTACGTGTACATGTAGGTACCTACATGAATTATTGGCTAAGGCTTTACGGCTTAAGCTCTGGTTTCCTAGGATTTCTGGCCTGGAAACAAGTCCTTTTCAGTGTTGCCAACAGTTGAACAAACTCTCCACCAGATTCAACTACTAAAACCACCAGAAAACCACTAACAAAAAGTAGTCCTACTCTCACTACTCTCATAACCACTAAATTTTCCACTAAAGAGATTGTTTTGGTTAGGTATTACGAAAGAAAACAATGGTTAAACAGGGTGTAAGGTGTAAGGGACGGTGTACCAAAAACTTAAAGGACATAATCGATCAGTCAACGAAACTGAAAAGCTTTTCCAAACAACCATTTCTGGTAAACTCATGGTTAACGAAAAAAAAAATCGACGTTTCTAATTTTTTTTTTTATACAATTCAGTTCAGTGGCAAACAAGCATACGGTCCGCCTGTTGGTAGGCGGGCACGGGAGCCAATAAACACCTACTATCCCACTAGCGACGCATTATTCGACACTAGTGGGACAGCAAAGTGTGTTGCTCACCGTGAGAGATAAAGTGGACTGTCTCGTGCGTGTGCCGTTAACCTTTTGAGCGCCAATGACGGCCACAGCCGACAACGGGACATCATGCCACATACGCCATGTCGGGATATCACACAAGTAATTTATCGAGGTTTAAGCGTTAAAAATCTAACTTTTGATTATTTTATACCAATAGTGACGTTACTTTATCTTTGTTCAAGACACATGTTAGCAAAAAACAACAGATAAAGGTATTACAACCGAAAAAACTTAAGAATGATGGAAGGGGTCACTTGTCACTGCAAACTATTCTCTACACACGCCAATGACGGCAGGATCCGACAGCTAGTGCTGGGAAAAACTAAGACTGCCGTGTTGATAAAATAAAAGCTTACTATGTAGTTCATCATCATCATTTCAGTCGGTAGACGCCCACTGCTGCTCATAGGCCTCCCCCAAAGAGTTCCACAATTATCGGTCCAGTCCTGTCCGCATCCAGCGGTATCCGGCGACCTTTACTAGATCGTCGTCGGTCCACCTTGTGCAGGGCCTGTAGGTATGAGCTGCGTCTTCCGCTACGCGGACGCCATTCGAAAACCTTTCCGCCCCAGCGGCCGACATTTCTACGAGCGATGTGCCCTGCCCACTGCCACTTAAGTTTAGCAATTCTATGAGCTCTATCGGTAACTTTGGTTCGTCTGCTGATAGTCACAAATGCCTGATACGTGCTCGCGGTGACCGAAAACTTGCACCTCGCGGCCGGCACGCCAACTGCGAGCGACGCGTGGTTAGCGTATCGGCGGCTAGCGGTAGCTAGCCTAAATTACAGGCGGCGCATCTCGTGCTGCAGCTGTGCCATTGCGGTGCCGGTATAATGTGCCAAGACCTTAGATAGGCTCATCAAACAGTTTTCTAGTGCAGTCGTCATCCCGCAGGGCATGGTCAATCGCTGAATACAGTTACGCAGGTTGACCTTATCGATAACACAGCTCGCCCTTTTGTCCCTGTTTTACACGCCAAAGACGGCAAGAGCCGACATTCGTGATGTCATCAGAGCTATGTCAAGCATTAGTGATGTGCTACCGTTACCTAACGTGTAGACTTACGACTTATAATATTTTAACTTTTCTTTAGTTTTCAAGATAAATAAAACTCAAAAATTTAATAATGATATAGGTACGTATATGTAATTGTCAATTTATCTTAAAAACAAACAAGGAATATTTCAATTGTAACCATGAGTAAATTTCATTTATCGATGTCTCAAATTGCAATCCCTAAAATTATTTTAATGTTATGTATGGTGGCGTGGGGATGCATCATTTTCGTAAAATGACGTGGCGGTCACTAAGTTAATTTCGCTGGCTCCTTTGCCCTTCGGACCGGAACACATAAGTGGCGGCAGCAAGAGGGTGGTACTTCCCCAGGCGGGCTTTACACAAAGCCCTACCACCTTCAGAATTAGACAGTTTGTACGTCGATTTTTTTTTCGCTTACCCGATAATACTAACACACCCGATATATTGATTATTAGTTACCTAATTTTCTATGTAAGTAAGCAAAGTAAGTACCTAAATCATTCATGATGCGATCGATCAGCTGATTTATTTTGTATGGAAAGTTATAATATTTTTCGACATTCCGGCACGGGTCCCATAAAGCAGTTCAAAATAATGGTCTGAATCTACAGTTTCAGTTATCAGGAGATGTCTTTTTACATAGTGTATAATTTCGAAGCGTGTATGGAATTGGCTTAGTGGTTGAGTGATCGCCTTTTCCCAATAATGAAACTAGTTCATCACCACTAGAAAAAACCTCCAGCCACTAAAAGCAATATTTCACCACTAAAAGGGGTGTCGAAACCACCAGTTTTAGTGGTAAATCCACTAAGTTGGCAACACTTCTCGTGCCCGTTCAACACGCGACCTGCCGCTATCTTCCGGGAGATAAAAATCAAAGACGACATAGACGTGAACATAGCGAGCGACACGCCCAATTTTTCCTTCCAGAAAAGTAGGAAAAGACAGCAGTTCCTTCCAATTTTTTTTTTAATTTTTTTTGCAGATATACTAGAGATGATTGCAAAACATCGACTCGAAATTGGTTTCTTATCCGTTAAGAAAAAAATAGCGGTAGTACTTATCTACTTACCAATGATATACTAATTTGGTATTCTACATGCAACAGTAATAGTAATTATATAAATATGAGTAGGTACTTTACCTACCAACCTTATACAACATATTATAACAAAAAGATTCAGCCATATTTTAGGGTGTGACTGTGCTCATGAAACTGAACAGATTTCCCCAAGGAACATGGCTCGAAATATGAAAAAAAAATTGGACTTCCCATAGTAAATCAATCAGCTGATGATAGTCCATTTTGTATGGGAGGTCCAAATATTTTTTTTATTTTTCGACCCATGTTCCTAGGGGAAAGTTGTTCAGACTGAACATTTTTGTTACACGTTGTATATCTAAGCTACCTATACATATTAATTATGTTGGGTGCCAGAGTATATCATACCTACATACCTAAATTAAATTGAACCCTAGTCACAATAAAAAATAGTAGTTTATGAAACTGTTGCATAAGGAGGGGTATTAAAACACGAGTGTGTGTTTAAAAACCGAGCCTTGGCGAGGTTTTTAATAGTATCACACGAGTGTTTTAATAGGTACCTAGTTATGTGCAGTTTCATACACTACACTACTTTATCTACTCTCATACATTGGTGTTGAACCTATTAAATAAAAGATCAAAGTTACCTACCGAGCCTTTTTTCCATAGTCTTCATAGCATTTATCATATAATTTTCTCGACTTTGCTGGTAAAAGATTATGTGCCATTTCCGTCGCCGCATTTAAAATATTCTTCACTATCACTGCTATCGGACCTTTTTACGCAAAAATAACAACGAAAACTCAACACAAAATTAAGTATTAGTAAGTTTTAGTATTATTATTAAGTTCTTTTGTCTTAGCGCAGATTTAGCACAGATTGACTATTAGTTTTTAGTAGTCAAAAACTATTCAGAATAACGATAGTGCCACCATATCCTATACTATTAAACGAGCAATATTTGTATATAAATTTGTAAATGAATTCTCGAAAACGGCTCTAACAATTTTGTCGAAACTTACAATATAGGGGTTTTTTGGGGCGAAAAATCGATCTAGCTAGGTCTCATGTCTGGGAAAATTCGTTTTCACCGTATTTTCACGCAAAAATATTCACCCGCGTATTAGTGACTATGTTTTTTTTTGTTCGAGTCATCCATGTGGATAGGCAAAGGATCGACGTCCATACAGCCATATCATTTGGTGTAAAGCGTGTAAAGAAAAAGTTCTGCTGCGGTTCTGCCACTTCCGCCACTTCACACTTCTTTTTGTATAAGAAAATGTAAAGTAAAGGGATCGATGACCATACAACCATGTGTCATGCGCATATAAAAATACAATTACCATTTTCCTCTTCTCATGCTGAATTTTGGAAGTTAATCAAAAGAAAGAAATCGAATTTTCATGGTATTAAGATTTTTTTTGAGAAAAGGTCCGGAAAAAATAAAGCTAAAGCGTAGGACCACAACATTCACCCGAGCAAAGCTCGGTCGCCCAGATATTTACAATAATATTACAATAATTACGATATATTAAACGTTAAACTATCAAAAGTATTGACATAATGGCGATTTAGTGAATTAAATTTAGGCCATTGTTGTAAAGCGGCCTCCCGCGCTACGCGATAGAATGGCGCCATTTTTAGGTTATGTTTTCTTGTGCCTACTGCATGAATTTTGTGTTGTGTTTTCGTTGTTATTTTTGCGTAAAAATGTCTGATAGCAGTGATAGTGAAGAATATTTTAAATGCGGCGACGGAAATGGCATATATTTAATCTTTTACCAGCAAAGTCAAGAAAATTATATGATAAATGCTATGAAGACTATGCAAAAAAGGCTCGGTAGGTAACTTTGATCTTTTATTTAATAGGTTCAACACCAATGTATGAGAGTAGATAAAGTAGTGTATGAAACTGCACATAACTAGGTATTAAAATACTCGTGTGATACTATTAAAAACGTCGCCAAGGCTCGGTTTTTAAACACTCACTCGTGTTTTAATACCCCTCCTTATGCAACAGTTTCATAAACTACTATTATAACATCGATCTCATAGGGAGCACGATGTTATAATTTAATTTTTTAATTTTATTTCGGTATTGTGTTCATAAAGTATGTCAATATAAAATCGATTTTGAGTTTGTTATTCCAACTTTACGTCATGAGAGTAGATAAAAACTGTTATTTAATATTCCAGTTGTTTATTATATTTTGATAGTTTTATAGTTTCGTGATTCGTTTTGTTTATACAAAACGAAATTATCATAAAATTAAATAATATAAAATTATCGATCATTCGAGTATCTAATCGACGTCGCCGCATCTCTAGCGACTGCCGGCGCCCGGGGCGTTGCGTTCAGTCGGTCGGTCGCGTCATTTCAACTTGGATGCGCGTGCATTATTTCGTGTGTGGGATATCCCATCACAGTGCTGTTTTGTGTTATAAAAAAATCTTCAAACTGGTAAGTACCTGCTTATTGATATTTTCTGTAAGTAAATTGGAGCCCCCCGCCCGCGCCTTTTACCTGTTCAAATTACTGAAAGTGTATAGGTAGGTAGGTACCATTGAGGTAGAATGGTACTTGTTTCGTCTATATTATAATCATCATCATCAGCCGCAAAAGTCCACTGCAGGACATGGGCCTCCCCCAATCGGGGGGTAATTGCCATACTCGCCACGCTTGGCAGGCGGGTTGTCAGAGTAGACGATCATAATTTTGTCCGATTTTATTCGGATCATTTTTCCGCCCGCCGCCATTTCGGTCGGCGTCAGCGCAAGTGGGGTTGCGTAGGTCTTGGTGTTGATTCCGAAACCAAAAATGGTTTAAATGAGGGTTTCGACGTTATTTTTTTAATGCTTACAATCAAATTGTTTCAGTTGCCTACTATGGCAGAAGAAAAAATGAAGGACATTCTTCAAGGTCTGGGAGCGTCTTCAGATGTGATAGAATCTTTCATAGGTAAGTAAGTTGTTTTAGTCAGATTACCTGATAGTTAGTAGCCAATACCGCTTAGGTAGGTACAACTTTATAAATATACTTATTTGACTTTTTACCTGCGAATGTGAAAGTGACTTTATAAAAGTAAATTCACCGAAGTTTACTGATGATGAGGTACCTAAACCTAAGGTAAGGTACCTATACCTTGTTACAGAAATAGAACTTTGCTGGCCTAGCTATAACTCGACCAAGCTACATAAACATTTTCTAAATTGTTTTTCTTTTATTTGTGGTAGCTTATAATTGGCATTTTCGTATCATTTGTCTACTGTGTAAATTATGCTGTTAGCTCCCCAACCATAATAAAATAAATAAGTAAATAAATAAATTGCGCCGCATTCCAACGAGGTGCAGCTTGGTCAGACTGTACCTAGTTAAACACCGAGGGGTGAGGGGCGCTCTTGAATAAAACGTAGAAGTTAAATTTTAAAGAACTACTTTTAATTCAAAAGAAAGGAGTGTTCTCCACACGGAGTTTTACTTAGGACTAAAATCTTAATTCTAATTACGTGCTACCGATGCATCCCGAGGCACCTGGTTATCGCTCGCCGCGCGGACATGAGCTTGCACAAATGCTACGCGTGGGCGCTCGGTCCGCATAACTCCTCCCTCTCTAAGTTCGACGGAATCATCAGGGGGTGGAATCTCCGGCTGATGATTTCGGCGATATAAAACTATCATAATGTACGCTACGACACAAAAGAGTATAATATATAAGATTAGGGTTCCTAGACTAATACTTCTTACGTTAACCGCACTTTCACTATTGCTCATAAAGCTCACTGTATCACTATCACTTCTTTTCAGGATGTACGATAGAGTTTGAAGATTGCGTAGATCGATTTCGTCTAAATCAATGGGTTTCCAAGGAGATGGTGCGGACGAGCTTGGAATTTCAGGAAAATGTATCTCCGGTAACCTAGGGTACAGGATCTTGGAAGCGTTCACGCTGTGGTATCTTAGCGTCACATCATCTATCTCCACTTCGCAGGTGTCTTGAACGGTAATGACGTAGGTTCCTTGAATATAGGTTCTAGTTATCTCATTTTCACAACGTGTTGTAAGCATGGTATTCATTTTGCAGTAAAGTATCCATCTGTTGGGATGTATGGGTTCTATCTTTAATTTCTTTATATTCACAGGAACAGGAAAACAGGAAGTGATGTTTGCTGAAAACTTCATCAGGTCTGCCACACATGTATCTTCCATGGATTTCGGAACAATGGCTTCTTCAGAGCACATATAAGAACCCTTTTCTAGTTCTTTACAGGGTTTGGAGAGCGAAAATGTTTTCGATCCATTTGCTAAAAGATAGGGCTGTTTAGGAATAATTAGGACAGTTTTATTAAGGTTATTTGTTACAGGTAGAGGAAGGATTTCGTAGTAGCTGTAAATTTCGCTTCTCACCAAAGGTAGTTCAATAATGAAGATTATCTGATTTTCTTTTGAATATGCTTTTAGCTCTAAACACTGCTCAATTTTGATTAAGTTTTTGTAATTAACAACATATGCTAAAGTTTCTTTTTGCTCAATTTTCTTCAAAATAGCCACGAATTCATCTACATCTAAAATCGATTGGTGTAACATTTTCAATTTGCCAAATGCTACAGCAGTTTCTATTTCATCCAATCTTATATAGAGCATCTGAAAGTTATGTAAGAATAAATTGTAAATATGAATTAATCTGTTACTAGTCTGGTTGGTTAAGGTTTCATTTAACAGCTTTCTGATTTCCCAAATCTCTTTATCTAATTGAATGAAATTGTTTTTAGTTGCATTTGTATTGTTAACAAAAGACCCTATAATTTCGGTGATTAAGCTTGTTTTCTTGGAATCTGTAACCTGTCGAGTTTTTATGTCATTAATAAGTTTATCATATTTTACAGCGTCCTCATTATCCAAATTACCCGTCAGTGCTTTGATGAGAGATCCCAGGGGATTCAAAATACCTCGTTTTTGACGCTTTGTTGGAATTAATTGTCTAATTTTATCAAGCAATAAATCTTTTAGGTGATCAGATTGAATTTTGACATCAGCAAGTTCGTAACTGAGTATGTTTTTGTGATAACGGTTCGTAACATGTTTGTTGAGGTTCGTGTAGCGGTTAATATTAAACTCTACTTCTTCGTAAACTAATCTTATATCTAAGGTTTTAATAATAGTCCACTTATCGTAACTAATAATGCAACTTCCTTTCTTCACAGGTAGTATTCCGGGATTTCGCTCAATCCTTTGCAGTTGAAGGCCCTGGCTCCGGCTCAACTGGACGACCAGCAGGAGCACGAATCTGTGGAGGACGTTTAATATCCTTAATGGGTATTCTTGTCTCACGATTCCTAACTTTGACAGGGACCACGTTCCTAACAATTTCTCCAGTTATTTCAGCTTTCTCAAACCGCGGTTTGTCCTTACTGCGTCTTGTATTTACTCCTTTCATAAATACCGTATCCCCTTCTGCAATATTAAACTCTCTTTCCCCAGCACGCTTTTCTTTTACCTTCTCTTTTCTTTCTAGCATTCTTTCTGTCAGATATTGATATAAGTGTTTGGTTCGTCTGGCATGATCATTTACTAACTTTTGGGTGTAAAATTTATCAAAGGTTACGTTGAAAGCAGTATTAGAGTCAGTGTGGCCAAAAACGACTTCGAACGGCGTAAGGCCAGTAGCTGAATGTATTGTATGGTTATAAGCCATAATGGCGTAGGTCATTATGGATGCCGCATCAGTTAATTTTTGTTCATATTTAGCGAGACGATATATTTCTAGTATGGTGGAATGGAACCTTTCGATCATGCCCATAGAGCTGGGATTATGTGGTGTGCCGATATGCAGTTCAACCTTATAAAAGCTCAAAGTCTCTTTCATTAGGGTGTTATTAAACTCCGAACCCGGGTCCGAACTTATCTTTTCAGGTATTCCATAAATAGAGAAGTATTTTATTAATGCTCTTACGACTTCTGGAGTAGAGCGGTTCGGGATTGCAAAGGCCTGGCCAAGTTTGCTGAAGGCATCTATGATAGTCAAGAAATATTGGCTTTCTATGGAAAATAAATCAATAAAGAGTTCTTGAAAGGGTTTTGTTTGCGTCTGTGTTAGTTGTATACCAGGTTTGTGGGGTTTTCGGTCATATTTCATTTTTCTGCACGTTTCGCACGCATTAATAACGCTTGCTACGGTTAGATCCATGTTGCTCCAGTAATACACTCGTTTTAATTTTAGTAAGGTCTCGTTCATTCCTCTGTGACATGTATTGCTGTTATGGTATTTCAATACAATTTGTCTTTGTTCTTCTTCATCTTCAATGCACATCACTCGTTTCGTACACTCATATAATTTCACCGTGCCTTTTCTAAAAAGTTCTATAGCTGCGTGTACAAACTGTTTTCGGTGTGTTTCTTCTTCAAAGTAAAGAAAGTGTTTTGTTTTTTGATTTATATATTCTTTCAGGAACTGCTTCACCAAATCAGGTCTATTTACAGGTAAGTGTACTTCTAGAATTTTCTGTTTTTTATTTGAAAGGTCTTTCACGGTTATAGCATCTCTGTTCCAGGAGAATATCAGAATTTGGTTGGGTTTTGTATCGATAGCTTCGCTGAGTATGGGAATTCCTTCCGTGTCTATGTCATGCGCTGAATGAGCTGTTTGGTTTTCTTCTCTTTCACATTCTTCCGGAATTGTTACAGTACTTGAAGATGGCGAAATCATTGGATATTGGGTCTCTATTTCTTCTCTATTTTCTATCGTTTCAGTTTCATATTGTAATTTTTCAGGTGTTTCTTCAGCTTTTTTCTCTTTCTTGCGTTGTTTGGTCTTTTGTAGTCTTTTATTTTCAGCTTCGACGTCTTCGGGATAGGATTCCAGTCGTTCTTCAGATTCATCCACGTTAACTTTCATGGATTCGGTGTCTTCTTTTCCTGTAACATTAAGTCTGATACGGGACAGAGCGTCTGCGTTGCTGTTTTGTTTCCCGTTCTTATAAACGATATCAAAATCAAATTCGGCTAAACGCAGCTTCCATCTCGTCAGTTTGCTGTTCGGGTCTTTCATCGAGTTTAACCACGCAAGTGGTCGATGGTCTGTAAATATGGTAAATTTTCTCCCATAAAGGTAGGGGCGGAAGTGCTTCACAGCCCACACGATTGCTAACAGCTCTTTTTCCACGGTGCTATATCTGGTTTCTGCGTCGTTCAGTGTTCTGCTGGCATAAGCTATAGGTCTTTCGCTTCCAATAGGCCCTTGTGAGAGGACAGCACCTAAAGCATAATTGGAGGCGTCCGTGGTGAGTACAAACGGTTTATTAAAATCGGGGAACTGCAGTAACGGAGCGCTAATCAAAAGTTCCTTGCATCTTTCAAATGCCGCCTTGAATTCTTCTGTTATTTCTATCTTGTGTTTCTTTTTCAGGCAAATAGTTAATGGTCGCGTGATCTTAGCGAAGTCCTTTATAAATTTTCGGTAGTATCCGACTAGGCCGAGAAAACTCTTGATTTCGGTTGTGGTTTTAGGAAGCGGAAAGCTTACTACTGCTTTTATTTTGTCGTTATTTGGTTTGAGCCCTTCCTTTGTTATAACATGGCCCAAGTAGAGAACTTCTTTCCTAAGAAATTCACTCTTGTCCAGAGTCACTTTCAGGTTTGTTGCTCTAAGCCGTTCAAATACTTTTCTGAGTTTTTCAAGGTGTTCTTGCAGACTGCAGGAATACACGATTATATCATCGAGGTAAACCAGGCAGTGTATCCCTTGTAACCCTCGCAATACGCTGTCCATGGCCCGCTGGAACGTGGCGGGTGCCGTTTTGAGCCCGAATGGCATCCGTGTAAACTCGTAGTGTCCTGATTGTGTTGAAAATGCTGTTTTGGGTCTGTCTTTCTCTGCAACCTCTATTTGGTGGTACCCACTAGCAAGGTCAATCGTGCTGAAATATGTGCACTTACCCAATTTATCGAATAAGTCGGTTATGTTCGGGAGTGGATATTTGTCGTCCGTTGTAATTTCATTTAGGCGCCTATAGTCTATGACCATTCTGTACTTAATTTCTCCTGACGCGTCTGGTTTTTTGGGTACAAGGTGTACAGGAGCGCTCCAAGGTGAATGTGATTCCTGAATAACATTATCTTTTAGCATTTTATTAACTTGTCTTTCTATTTCAGCATACTGCGCTGGTGGTTGTCTGAATGGCTTTATGTATATTGGGTCCTCATGTTTTGTGCGAATCTGGTGCTTTACCTCATTGGTGAAAGAAAGGGGGAGTTCTTCACAATAAAATATATCGCGAAATTCATGACAAAGTTTGAATATACTGTTACGCTCTTCTTCGTTCATGTGTTCTAGACGTAAACGTTTCAGGTTTTCTTTTAGTAGTTCATCAATTTCAATGTTACTGGTTGTCATATTAAGTTCACAGTCATTATGTTCGAATTTTTCTACTTTGAGAGGTTGTGAAAAAGTAAGAGTCACCCTATCATGTGAGGCGTTTTGAATTACAGTCGTTGCATAGAAATTTGTGCACATTACGATTGCACTGGGCATGCGAACACCTTTACCAAAATCCACGAAATTAATTATTGCTTCTCCATCTTTTAAATCGGTTGGAATTTTCACACGTGTCTCTGTGCGCGGTGCCAAATGCACTTCATAAGGTGGGTTATAAATTATAGGTATTGTTGTGTCTCGTGTGCGAAGAACTTGGTTCTTCATATCGACGGTCGCTTCAAGTTGTTTCAGGAGGTCAGAACCAATCAAACCATCGTAACGGTTATCGACATCGTAAACGTAAAATTTGTGCTGTAAAGTGCTCTTAAAGGTCTTTAAGAGAGGAATAACGATGACGTCATTGTGCTTACTGCGGGCATGTGTACTTACGACCTCAAATGGTTCGCAAAATTTGTAATTTTTGAAGAACTCATCTACCTTTCTAGGACTAATAAATGAGCGTGTGCTACCTGTGTCGATCATAAATCGCGAGCCTATCTCAGGTAGTTCAATGTGAGGTAATTTTAGCAGGCTGTCGCAATTAATATTTACTATTTCAGGTGATCGTTTGGCGAGGCTAGTATCCGAAAATTTTCTTCTGCAGGAGTTGATTCGTTTTCATAAGCAATCGGCTGTTCGTATGGTGCATCTGCGATCTGAGGCAGCCCTGTGGGCTCTGTGTACATTGGTGAGTCATACTGTTCCGTATAATATGATTCTTCCGGAGAAAGCTCATAGTTATAAAACAAATTGTCATTTTCAGGGGTCTCGAGCATGTATTGTCTTGCAGTCCTCATAGAAACATCAGCATCCGGCTGAGGATTAGCGTTTTGTGACCTGAAAGGGGGGCGATATCCTTGGGGTTGTGGCTGAATACCGAATTTAAACCCTTGTTGATTATTCAGGAATGGTCTGAAACCTTGTGCCTGAGGAATTCCGAATCTGAAGTTCGAATTTTGATTTCCAAATCCGTTATACCTCTGATTTAAGTTTGGTCTGTACCCTTGCTGCATTTGTGGAGGAATACCAAATTTAAACTGTGTAAACGCAGGTGAAGGCATACGAAATTGCTGCTGCGTATTTGGGCGAAAAGCAGAATTAAATTGAGGAGAGCCGAATTTATTATTATAAGCAAAAGAATTTTGTGTCGTTGTGGGTGTTTGCTTGTGCTTGGAAGAGTATTGAGTTTGAAAATTAACTTCTTCAGTTACTACACTTAAAGCATTCTCAAGAGTACTACAACCCTTAAGACGCACCATTCTTATCAGGTTTTCAGGCAAATTATACATAAAAACGTTTAGGGCACTGTTATTGTAGATAATCATTTTAGCCGCTTTGACACCCTCATCTTGAAGACGGTTCACTTTGGAAAATAAGGCGCTACGCACTTGCTGGATACGGTTACAGAAACCATTAAAAGACTCTCCGGATTTAATTTTCATTGTTTCCAGTTCTATGGCAATACATTCCTCTGAACGCGGGTCACCGAAATGCTGAAGCAATAACTCCTTAAGTACATGCCAAGTTGTTACATCCTGTCTTTCACTAAGCAGAGCAGCTGCTTTATCTACAAGCCTACTCGTAATTGAATGAAATAAGTATGTTGTTTGCGCAGCATTTCCTTCTATTGCATAGCTGCGTTGAATGTATTCGGCTTTAGAAATGAACAAATTTAATTGCTCTGGTTGGCCACCAAATTTGGGTACTAAACATAACATTTCTTTTGGAACTAACGTCACCTGCTCTGCCATTTTTACAAATCCGTAATTAAATTCGCAAAAGAAAATTAACTATTCTTTAAATTTAACACTTATCTAAAAAGAACACTTATCGCCTATGCAGTGCGATTCGTGAAAATCAAATAATCTTATTTAATTTCAGCGATTGAAACTGAAATATTAATTTAAAACTACACACTTAACTAATTTTGAGTCTGCAACCAACAGGAATAGATAAGGATGGAAAAGGAATGCAAATAGATCTACTCACAAGCCGCTGAATCCCATATCCTCCACGCTATAGTTGCTCGCTTAACTCCAAAATTGTAGTAGAAACACTCCAGTTGAAGAAGACAATTTTGACTCCACTCACTCCCAGACGGCGAAACACATTTCTTTGGTCCGTGTAATATTCACAGCACTTTAAGTTCGAAAACCGAAGTTATGGCCCTCAAACTCGGCTTAGGTGAATATTCTACCGATACGCTGCGCCAGTTAAACACCGAGGGGTGAGGGGCGCTCTTGAATAAAACGTAGAAGTTAAATTTTAAAGAACTACTTTTAATTCAAAAGAAAGGAGTGTTCTCCACACGGAGTTTTACTTAGGACTAAAATCTTAATTCTAATTACGTGCTACCGATGCATCCCGAGGCACCTGGTTATCGCTCGCCGCGCGGACATGAGCTTGCACAAATGCTACGCGTGGGCGCTCGGTCCGCATAACTACCTATGCTGAAGTGTTTTGACATTTATTTATTTATTTATACATTCAATCATTATCATAACAGTACAGTACCAAATTGATAATGTTGACGTCAATACAATTTAGGTAACAATGTCTCTATCAATAAACTGTAAATTATGACACGATACTACAACAATTATTTTCATTTTAGGCCACAATGAACACACTACTACTTATTAAAATTGTAAGTATTCGCTAAGGAGCTTGTCTGTGCTTGTCTGTGTGATAAATCCACTAACTTCAGAACTAGGTAATTAATGACTACAGGGAATTTATTATTAAGGTGATTGATAAACAAAATATTGTAAGTAGGTTCCTACGTCCTACTTACTACAGCAAACTGTAATGGTTAATTTTAAAGATTGTTTTGATTATATTTCCCTGTAGTCTGCAGCTGATAGATAATGAGCATCTTACCAAAAACTAACTGAACAAATGGAGAGGGAAGGGCCAAGTTAGGTACCTACCTAGTTATATTATTATAAAATTATTTCAAATTTCAATAAACTAATAATAATACTCAGAAACAGCAATAACAGTAGGTACCTAGCTACTTTTACTAATCAAATCATATGTTTGAAAGGTTTTAGTGCACAGAATTATAAGCATGAACTTTTAACAGGACTGTGGGGTATGTAAGCAAGGGGGGGTGTAAGCAAGTCACACACTATTATAAAATGCACATAATATCAAAATCAGGGAAACTACACCCAATTTCATCGACTGAAAAATTATATTAAAAAAAAGATACCTACTTTTATGAATATTTTCGGCTCGGCTCAGGATCCGGAGGTTCCGGGTTCGATTCCCGGTGGGGACACTATCTCACAAAAATCTCTTTGTGAGACTGTCCTCAGTTTGGTTAGGGCATTGCAGGCTGAATCACCTGATTGCCCGAAAAGTAACATGATTCCGTGCTTCGGAGGGCACGTTAAGCCGTCGGTCCCGGTTACTTTCTACGGAAAGTAGTCGTTATATGAGCCATGTCAGAGGCCATTGGCGGCTCAGTTACTCTGACACCAGGGTTGGTCAGGTTGACCACCCACACAATGAAGAAGAAGAAGAAGAATATTTAAAAAAAATTGTTCTAGCTTTTAAACAAAATGTCCTGTCACAATGTATTAAATAAATTTTGTAATGATTGCTAATAATAGGCCGTGGTCCTAAAGTAAAAATAAAAAAATAAATAAACCCCATACATTTAGAATTAAAATTAAATTTTTACAAAAAAAATTAAAATTACTAAAAAAATCATCCCCTTTACCCTACCTTTTTTTAATTTTAAGTTATTCTACATGGTATTAGCTTTCTAATGATAAAAATTGCACGTTTATTACTTGAATACACCAATTTCTATGAGTGTTTAAAAAAGCCCTTACGCATCGATTTGCTACGCACCATTGTTCATCAAATGTTAAAAATGACCAGCCTAATGATTAGGCTAATTGTTTTTAATTTGTCAATGATAATAAATTATTTATGTAGACAAATACTTTTGTATTATTCCTGAAAATGTAGTTCTCTCTACCTACTACAGCATTTAACTGAGTTAAGTGCCTTTTTTAAACGCTGATTAAAAAAGTTGTATCTGAGTAATAAACATGCAATTTTTACCATTAGTAAGCTATTACCATGTAGAATAACTTAAAGTTTTAAAAAAAAGTGGCCAAGTGCGAGTCGGACTCGCACGTGAAGGGTTCCGTATTAACTAGCATAGATTAGGGACGCCAAAATACCACTTATTTTTCGCCAACAAAAAATAACTTTGATTTTCATAGTGTTTGTATGAATGACAAAGTTATATTTGCGGTTGGCTATAAAAGTTGCAATATCTCAGAAACTAATGACTGTATCTTCTTCAAACCAATTTTCGTTGAAAGTTTTCGTTGAGATCTATAACATAATATATTTGTTTTCGATTTTTCACTCTCTCACTTTAAATGTTAGAGACTCACATTTTACCACTTTGGAATCGTATAACTTTCAAACGGTTAACTTTGAGAAAAAATGGTTTTAGGCGCAGGCCAGACAGAAAGGGCGCGGGGCGCGGGCGCGGCCGGGCAGGGCGCCCGCCCGACTTTTTCAAAACATACAGAACAGTCAGGGCGGCCGGGCGGGCGGGCGCGACGGCGATGTGTGTGACTGAGAGAAAGATAGTGCCTCAAGCAGCACTATCTTTTTTTCACTCACACACGTAGCCGTCGCGCCCGGCCGCCCGCCGTCGCGCCCGGAGCCCGTTCGCCCGGCGCCCGGCGCCCGTCCGCCCGTTCTGTCGCGGGCGCGACGGCTACGTGTGTGAGTGAGAGAAAGATAATGCCTTTGAGGCACTATCTTTCAGGCACTATCTTTCTCTCACTCACACACCGTCGCGGCCGGCGCCCCGCGCCCCGCGCCCGGCGCCCGCCGCCCGCCCTCCCGTTCTGTATGTTTTGTCACCGGGCGCAGGCGAAAAGACGTCGTGTCTGTTCTGTCTGTTCTGCTTCGCGACGTTTCTATACATTTTGTATGAAAGTAAACTTTCAAGGCGCCGCGCCCGCGCCCGGCGCCCTTTCTGTCTGGCCTGCCCCTTAGGAACCTCAATGTCATTTTTAAAGACCTCTCTATAGACACCCCACACACACAGATTTGATGAATTTATTTTTTTGTTTGAGTTCCATGTATGGAGAGCCCCCCCCTAAATCTTTTATTTTTTTTATTTTTGTATAAGAATCGCAAAGCGGTTCACAGTATACGTCTACCCACCAAGTTTCAACTGTGCAGTCCTAATAGTTTCTGAATAAAAAGGCTGTGACATACGGACGGACGGACGGACAGACAGACAGACGGACAGACAGACAGACAGACATGACGAATCTATAAGTGTTCCGTTTTTTGCCATTCGACTACGGAACCCTAAAAAAGATAGAATGAAGGGGATCAGTTTTTTTAGAAATTTTTAAATTATTGTTAAAAAGATGATAAAGAAAACAGATTTTCATCAAATACCTACCTCTTTAATTTATGGCGTTCATTTATTTTTTTTAATTTAACTTTTGGGGCACGGCCTATTATTAGTAATCATTACAAAATTTATTCCATTGTGTTAGGACATTTCGTTTAAAAGTTATAACAATTTATTTACTTAGGGTTAGAAGCTGCAACTAAAAGTTTTGAAATATTCATAAAAAAAATATTATTATTTTTTTAATTTTATTTTTTATAATTTTTCCGTCTATGAAATTGGGTGTAGTTTCCCTGATTTTGATATGTGCACTTTATAAAGACTCACACTGTATGTAAATACCTACTATTTACAATAAAATTTATAAGTACCTAATCAGTTATTTTTGGAATTAGTGCCATTTAATCGTGCCTTTGCATTCATTATATTAATAGATTAATCAGGTAGGTACCTATTAAGGTTATTTTTGCTAAGGCTGGCACCAACTCCAAAAATAACTGGCCTTTGGCCCTATAGGTGATGTCCAGGGTCTCATGATGGAGCCGTTAGGTGCTCATCGGAACTCCTTAACTAAACAAGATAACATCATGGTGTTTGGGCTTATTGGACTTGTCTTGACGAGCACTTTGGCCTTTTCATAGCTGGTGGTGGTTCTAAATTTAATTTTGACATTTATTTCGAAATTGAAAATGACCGTTGAGATGTTATAAATCGTAATCGATTATGAGTAGGTAGTCGATTATTTACGCCCAACTCTAAACCTGTATGTAGGTATGTGTTGTGTGGTGTAGTTTATAACATTATTTTTTAATCATTTCAGAAAATGGATATTCTGATTTAGAAGATCTGAAGAACATTACTGGCTATGAGCTGAAAACGATTATACCTAAAGTATTGCATAGAAAAATATTCTCAAGAGCATTAATTCCCTGGCTAATTTTACATCAGCAAGAAATTGACGAAGAAATTGCACTGTTTGCGGGTCTTCATCCTTCTCAAACCAACACAACAGTCATCTCGAAAAATACAGCTGACTCGAATTACGTGAAATTTTCCGATTGTGGAATTCCTGACACATGTAATTCAATTCAAAGTATCACTAGCAGCAAGTCAACAGTTAGTGATGAATGTGCAAGTTCTTCAAAAAGTAAATCAGCGAGTATCAGTGAAACAACTGATGAGGATAATATAGACCTGTCTTTCCTTAATGTTGAAGGCGAAAACTTCGAATTACAACTGCAAAAGGATCAAGATCTTGCAAAAGTCAGAAATTTTGAAGTACCTAAAGATCCATCTAACCAAGCTATTCAAGGAAAGTCAGATGCTAGTACGATTGATCGCCAAAAAAATCCGATTTGGGTTCTTTTGAATAAGGGAACTTTGGAGTCGAAGAGAATTTCACGCTTGCCTGAAGATACTATTTTGACTACGTCAGAAATCAAAGAGATCGCGCTGATCATAGCTCAGTATCTATTTTCAGAAGCCTCCCCGCCTAAACATCAAGTAACGCCTCACACCTGTAGTCACTGGGCGAAACAATATTTTGAAGCACTGTTCCCTAATACCGGTGTGCATAGGTTTTATTTCATAAAACGCGAAGTATATACCAACAAAAGTGGAAAAACTTCAACCAAGGCTCGACCTACAGGAGCTTTATATACACAATTGTGTTTATTAAGAAAAAAATTGCTAATCAAAGACGATGCAGCTAAAATACGCACAACTGGCAAAGATTCGGTGTCCGAACCTGTAAAAACACCCCAAAAAATAACAAGGCAATCATATCGAACTCCATCTGAAGATAATGACAAAGAATATTCTCCACCAGGTAGGTAGCTTTTATTATTATTTGGTAATTGTTATTTAATTTCTGATAATCATAATTCTTTATTGTTCATAAAAAGTATAATTTTAATTGCTATTTTCTTGCATTGTTTGTGATATAACGGGTACCTTTGGCAAGTACTTCTTAATTAACTAATTACATACTAAAGCGCAACGATTTTATACTGACTTTGTTGTTGAGTAAGATTTTGGTTTTGTCAAATAGGTATATAATTTTATTTATGTACTTACTTACCTACTGTAATATTTTTTTTAGCAGCTGATAATGATGAAATAGAAACGAAGTTGGCAAAATTGAGAGTTGAATCACCTTCTCATGCATCTGCAGACTTATTAGAGTCTTGGAAAGATACCCACGTATATCGCATGACTGAGCTAAAGGAGACACAGGGTTCAGTCTGGGATTACATCAAGCTATATAAAGGACTCGCAAATCCTGCTATTGGGCCAGTTCTAGTAAGTATTAGTCTCATTAGGATTTTATAGTGAATGACTGCGATAAATACCTAGCTAGAGTGTAAAGTTTTTGTGTTAATCCAATTATATTTCAGATGTTTTTTTTTTATTTTTTACAGATTAAAAAAGATTTTGAGTTATTGTTTGGTGCTATTGACACGAATAGTAAACTTCAAGATTTTTTACTGTCAAAGAAAACTAATATTATTAATTTGACAAAAGAAATATTTACGAAACTGACTGCACAATTTCATAAGGATTTAATAACATCTTTTCTGCTGCTTACTGAAGGTAAAGGCCTTAATAAATGTTACTTTATTATGACATGTACGTAATAACTATACAGTTGATGTAAGGATGAGAGGCTCTGACGCGTTTGACTAAAGGTGGTTTTATCACCAACTCGCTTACCCGCGTTGATTAGTGGTAATTCCTCCACACACAAGCCGCGCCACTCATGGAACATAATATAGGCTTATGATAGTAGGCAGGGCGTCTCATGCATACAATATCATGTTCCAAACAAAATGGGATGATAGAATTAATTGGTTTTTTGTCAACAGGAGACGACGTGACATTGCAATATACGGGACTACTTCTCTTGCTGCCGTTAATATTCCCGGGTGTATATCAAGTCAACAAAAATTGGAAGCCAGCCAAAAGTAACGTATTAAACGCTTTTATTAGTAAAGTTAATACAGAAGCTGATGTTCAAGAATGTATTGATAATCTGCGTAGTCAGCTAGCACAGAAACAAAAAAAATTAAACTGGAATGTACAATTGCACTTGCAGCCATTTGTATTGGCAGTAGGTCCGTCTTGGTCTGAAATTGTTCAAGTATACATCGTTTTGGATAAAGTGGTATATACCTTGCTTAATGTACCAGAAGCAGTTGAATTGTGTTTTCAGTTATTTCACTCATTCCATGCCGAATACCCTCTAGAATGTCACAATGTTTGGGAGTTCATACAACAGGCAGTGTATGCAATTTATACAGAATTTGACTGGAATCACCGTTCAACTTCTGAGTTGGCGGAACAGTTAGGTATTTCCTTGCAACGACAAACTAAGTCAAATAACTTAGCAAAGATAAAGTAAGTCTGTATACATTTTTTGAAACATTAGCGTAGTTGGACGCCCGTTTAATTTTTTTTGTGTTTTATTTCGTCCGGTAGGTATGTTACTTTGTGGCCACTGTTCGATTCCATGCTCTAGTGTTCGTGAGTTGATAATTCACTTGAGAAAAAGATGCCAAAATCTTCCAAACTTTACTAATGGTGCAGGTTACAGATGTGGAGAAGGTTGCTGTGATACTTTTGATTCCTTAAATACACTAAGAATGCATTTAAAAAGATCACATTGTAATGATGAAAGTATTCAAAATTCTTGTATGGAGACTAGCTGTATACAACAATCTATATCTACTTCTGAATTCAGTAACTTGTCAACCAATATTTATGTATCTGACGACCATAAAGAACCAAAAACCTTTGATTGCCGTTCAAGTACCGAACACACTATAACATTTGAAACAGCTCTATTGATTAGCTCTCTTCTAGCTAATCCTTTAGTGCCTAGGATAACAGTAACTTTATTTGTTAAGGCTATGTCCTCACATATCCCAAATATGATAGAACTAGCTGTGCAAAACGAGTGTTCGCAAGATTTGCAAGAACGAGAGTATGTACATAATGTAGAAAGACTTAAATTGAGTATGCACCAATGTTTGCAGAGTCTGTCTAGTGAATATAAATGGATGAAGTATTTTGAAAGTTTAGGAACGTATATTAGTCCCCAAGAATACCAAACTGTTGTGGAACCTAGAGACGAATTTATCAGAGGAAAAAGAAGGTTAATTTTAGGGACCGGTCAATTTATTCCATTGCGATTAGTGCTTCAAAAATTTTTAAGCATTCCTGGAGTACTCAAACAAATAGATGATTATGTTAAATATTGTCTACGTTTAACAGTAGTTACAAATGTCGTTCGTAGCTCGATTTGGTTAAATAAAATTCAGTCACTTGAAAGGAATACTCGACTTTTCCCCCTGATTGTATACTATGATGACTATGAAACTGGTAATCCCCTGGGTTCACATGCAGGCATTCATAAATTGGGAGCTGTATATGCGTCTATTGCGTGTTTACCCCCAGAGCTATCATCTCAGTTAAAATATATTTTTTTATTTGCTCTGTTTTATTCGTCAGATAGAACAAGTCAGGGAGGCAATTTCAATTGTTTTCGTAAAGTAATCAATGAATTAAATTTTTTATCAAGTACAGGTGTAGATATAAATATTCCGGGATATTTTAAAGGCAAAGTAATTTTTCAATTGGTCTCATTAGTTGGGGATAACCTAGGTTTACATTCTATTTCAGGATTCATAGAAAGTTTTACAGCAAATTATCCGTGCCGTATTTGTAGAGCTCACAAATCTACAACAAAGTTAATGTACAATGAGGATTGTACCCTACTTAGAAATGAAAGAAATTATATTTTAGATTTGTCAAAAAATAACCCCACTGAAACTGGTATAAAAGAACAGTCTATCTGGACACAAGTACAAGGTTTTGACATATTTAAACAAATGTCGGTAGACATAATGCATGATATTTTAGAAGGCGTAGGGCCGTATGCAATGAAAGAAGTTATAAAGGGGCTATTTTTTAAAAAATATTTTACTTTAAGCACACTAAATAATCGCATAGCTTTCTTCAATTACGGCCCAGACTCGAATTGCAAACCTCCATCAATATGTATGGAATCGAATGGAACTGTGAAATGGAAAATGAGCGCTATGGAAACTTATAATTGTATTAGATACTTTTCATGTTTTGTGTCCCATAAGGTTCCTTATGAAGATGAACATTGGCAACTTTATTTACTTCTCAGAAAACTCGTGGATATAACCATGACAGAAAACGTATATACGGAGATTTGCGATGAGATCAGAGATACAGTTGCCGAATTCAATAGCTTGTATATTACATTGAGCGGCTCTCTTTTAAAACCAAAATTTCATCACTTGATACACTACTCAGGAATTATGGAGAAATTAGGACCCCTTTATAATTTGTGGTCAATGAGATATGAAGCAAAACATAGAATTTCAAAAATTTGCGCAAGAGCATCATCAAATCGAATAAATTTGCCTAGAACTCTTGCTGTTAAACACCAGTTGCAACTTAATGACATGTTCCTCAAAAATAAAATTGATTTCAGCGTTGTTGAAACTTCAGCATGCCGTAAAAACTTGGATGCTGCAACATTCAAAACTTTACTAACGGAATTTCACCTTTCGCAGAACTCAAAACTCTTTTCTATAACGTATGCATTGTTAAATGGTATAAAATATGAACACAAACAAATACTAACATTAGACATGGATGAAAACAGTGGTGAACCTAACTTTATAGAAATTTCTAATATTTATTACAATGACAGTACGGGAAAAATATTTTTTAAAGGACTTTCTTGGGAAACACTTTTTTTCGATCCTCATGTTTATGCTTTCTGTATAAAAATGACTGATATTGTAAAGTATGTTTCTTATGATAGTATTGTTAACGTAAGACCAAATAATTTAATAATATTGCCACCTCATGGCTTATGCTATGTTGTGTCAAGAAATAGCTTGTGCTAGATGGTAAACTATCCATACCGTGTCTATCTGCTTACCCAAGGCCTCTTAGGCATTTAATTATAGCAGTGAAAACAGTCGGGATCAAGTAATTAGACACCTATGCGATAGGTTTGCCTTACAGGGGGTGTTATACTCGCATATACGGGTGAGGTTTTGTTTGTATTACGTGTTATTGTCCTATTTATCTTATTGCACTTTTGGCCTGTAATCTGTATTAACATTGCTATTATAAATACGTTACTGCCATCAATTTGAAAAATTCTCAGTGAGCGTAGTGGACGCTCATTTAATTTATTTTTATTTTGTTAAGGAGCATGCTAAGTTGCGCCCCATCAGTAAAAAAATATTACTCTGAGTAAACAATTTACTGTAGTATAATTAGAAACTATGACAGTATAATAAAGTTCGCTCCAGTTATAGATAGTAAAAGTGCGAAAAACGGCCACTTCTGGCACTTGCTATCTATAACTACAGCGAACTATATTTTAAACAGTTGATAGTTCCTAAATATACTACAGTACCTTCATTTCAATCGTATTGCTTACTCAGCGAGTATTATTTTTTTTTACTGATGGGGCGCCACTTAGCATGGTATATCCTCTCTTTTCCGAGATAGCGTCACATTCATCCAACAGTTGTACCTAATAAGACGTGTGCGTTAATTTATGTGTTTGACTGGGGTGTTAAGTGTTGTTATACTTTTTGACATACAAAACCAATAAATATATTTTATGATGGAGAAATAATAATATTGCCACCTCATGGCATATGCTATGTTGTGTCAAGAAATAGCTTGTGCTAGATGGTAAACTATCCATATCGTGTCTATGTGCTTACCCAAGGCCTCTTAGGCATTTAATTATAGCAGTGAAAACAGTCGGGATCAAGTAATTAGACACCTATGCGATAGGTTTGCCTTACAGGGGGTGTTATACTCGCATATACGGGTGAGGTTTTGTTTGTATTACGTGTTATTGTCCTATTTTTCTTATTGCACTTTTGGCCTGTAATCTGTATTAACATTGCTATTATAAATACATTACTGCCATCAATTTGAAAAATTCTCAGTGAGCGTAGTGGACGCTCATTTAATATTTTTTTAATTTTGTTTTATTAAGGAGCATGCTAAGTGGCGCCCCATCAGTAAAAAAAATATTACTCTGACTGAGTAAACCATTTTCTGTAGTATAATTAGAAACTATGACTGTAAAATAAAGTTAGCTGCAGATATAGATAGTAAAAGTGCGAAAAACGGCCACTTCTGGCACTTGCTGTCTATAACTACAGCGAACTATATTTTAAACAGTTGATAGTTCCTAAATATACTACAGTACCTTCAGTTCAATCGTATTGTTTACTCAGCGAGTAATATTTTTTTTACTGATGGGGCGCCACTTAGCATGATATAGCCTCTCTTTTCCGAGATAGCGTCACAATCATCCAACGGTTATACCTAATAAGATATATGCGTTAATTTATGTGTTTGACTTGTGTGTTAAGTTTTGTTATACTTTTTGACATACAAAAACAATAAACATATTTTTATGATTGTGAAATATATTTTGTTTTGTTGTAATCCTTTATTCCCAAATTATTATATAGGGTGATTTTTAATTAGTTCTTCTAGTGCCAATTTTTACAAAATTTGTCGTATTTCCTATATTCCTTGGGAAAAGTTGTTCAGTATCATGAGTACATGCATATCTTTTGCTATCAAGAACTAATTAAAAGTCATCCTATATAGTAAAATAAATGATCGCGTAAATATTTTACGTTCAGTATAGGTACTTTTATAACTCTTTTTTTTATTTATTTGCAGGAAGGCGATTCGAGCAAGGTTTCTCCCTTCGAATACCCAAATTATTTTCTTGTAACGGAAAAAAAACTGAAGGTAATAGTTTCTGCCATAATCGCTTTCATTTTTAGGTGGTCTTTTCAATCAAATATATTTGGGGGGTCATCTAGTCTAATTATACATACCTGCAACAGAGAGGAAAACCCTACGGTAATAAATATCCTGCAGTAATTACTTTCGGTATGAGGACGGTTATTCTAAATATTTAGAATGTTTGTCCATTCGAACTGTTATTCATGCAGATGTTCACATGGATAAACTTAAATATTTAGGATTATCGTCTACAACAGGAGGTAATTACGGCAGGAGTACGTTCCGGTTTTTCTTTCTGTTTCAGATGGATAATTCTCCCAAATATTTGGAATTTCCACCTACAATAGAAGGTAATTATGGTAGCAAAAACTATTACCGTCCGCTTTTTCCTTTCGATTGCGAGGGATAGTTGGGATATTCGTAGGGAAATACTATCTGTAACAGAAGGTAAAAACGGAAGGAAATATTTTTCTTCCGGAATTACCTTCCGTTTGGAAGGAATACCCTCGAATCACCTTCCTAATTTAGAAGGAAATGGCACAGATTTTCCTTCTAATCTCAGGTGGGATCAGAAGGAAAATCTGTATAAATTGGAAGGTAAAACTATAATGGAAGACTATTCCTACCATGTATACCTTCTGTAATTGTAGGAATAACCTTCCCGTTAAGAAGGAAACGGCACAGATTTTCCTTCTAATCTAAGGTGAGATCAGAAGGAAAATCTGTATAAATTGGAAGGTAAAACTAAAATGGAAGACTATTCCTACCATGTATACCTTCTGTAACTGTAGGAATTACCTTCCCATTTAGAAGGAAAAGGCACAGATTTTCCTTCTAATCTCAGGTGGGATCAGAAGGAAAATCTATATAAATTGGAAGGTAAAACTGAAATAGAAGACTATTCCTACCATGTATAATCCTCTGCAACGGTAGGAAATTTTAAATTTTGGAAGGAAATATCCGATTAACCTTCGTATTTAGAAGATAAAATATTATACATTCCGTCCATATTAGGAGGATTTTTTTGGGATTTGGGAGGATTAACCTTCCGCAATAGTAGGATTAAGTTGGAAGGTATTATCTTTCAAATGTTTCCTTCCTTTTTGACTCAGAAGGAAATGGTAGAAGGAAATCGATCGGAAGGTAAAATTCAGATGGATAACGTAGAAGGAAAAGTTACCCTCCGAATTTTACCTTCCTTTTTGACTCAGAAGGAAATGGTAGAAGGAAATCGATCGGAAGGTAAAATTCAGATGGATAACGTAGAAGGAAAATTTACCCTCCGAATTTTACCTTCCTTTTTGACTCAGAAGGAAATAGGGAATCGGAAGGTAAATTCGCATACGTATAATCTACTGAAATAGAGGGTAAAGTTGGACGGAAAATAATTAGAAGGAAATTATGGATGGAAAAAAAGGTCTAAAATATCCATTCAAATTGGATGGAAATTATCCTTCTGAGTCAAAAGGGACGGATTTATCTTCCATTTTCAGAAGGATATTTCTATCAGTGTACGTAAAGTTTTGTTTGGCCCCGTGCTAGCGAAACGTCTCTGAATGACACCTTTAAGGTTCAGTCAAACCAACTGATTCGTGTAGTATAGTTTATTGGGATCAGGCCGAAGTGGCCTTAGTCTCGTCAAAAGCTTTATTTATTTCTTAACAGTTTATTGTACACAATAAAATACAAAAAAAGAAGTAAAATTAAGAAAAATTACACAACAGGTGCTGCTGGTGTGCTTATTTATATTTTCTTTAAAAAATCTTCTCATCGTAAAATATTATTTATAATATTGGGATCTACCTATATACTAAAATTTAAGAAAGGATTACGGAATCCATCTTGTATTCCACCACTCTTATTACGCGAAAAATTGACTGCAACAGTATTAAACACTCTTCTGCATCATTGTCGGAGGGCAATGAAACAAAAGGATGTTTCCTCTTACTCATACTCCAACAATCTCATATCTGCATCCCTTTCTAACTTTACCCTTGATGTTGAAGTTGTGAATGTGATTGTGACAGTATTTACATAGAGTTATGTGACTGTGTGAGTGAGTCGTGGAGATTTACAATTTACAAAGGATTTTTAGAGGTATCTTTCCCAGAAGTGTAAAGGATACTCGCTCACCCATCGAACGATTTTTTAAGTGAATCAGCTTCTAATAGGTTAAAAAAATATATTTACCTATTATGTTTTTCATTATATTGCTCATTAACTTGCGTTGAATTAAAAGCAGAAGGATACTTTTGTTGAAATGTTTGTTAAAATAATTAATTAAATTAATAATTATCTTACCTCGTCTATGCCTCATGTGACTTTTAGTCTTCTGTGGCGAAGCAGCACAGCACGGCTGTTCATAGTAAAAGTTATATGAACTGTCCACATCATTAGTCTGTTGCACAACCTGGGATTGAACCTGCGACCCCACTCCAAGAGCAATGAAGATCAACCATCGAACCACTACAGCTAAGGCACCCATAGTTCGCACGTCGAAGTACATTGCACTACACTTAAAAGTACACAGTTTTAATTGTCAATTTTGCGTCATTTTTGAATTGCCTGTAAGAAAAATAGAATTGGTCAATATTTTCGTTTCCGCAGATAAGGCTTATATAACTCCGGCATTTTTTGTATCCTGTGATTCTCACTTTTCACATTTATCTTTAAGGCCTATGTCCAGCAGTGGACGTTTTTCGGCCGATATGATGATCTCGAATTATTTAGAAATCATAAACATACATGTAAATTACCTGATTTCCAAATAATTGATATACAAGGTGTAAGAAAAAGGGTATAAAAATCCTGAAGAATGTGATTCTGCCCATGAAATTGAACCACTTTTCCTAAGGAACATAGGTCGAAATACGAAAAAAAAAATTACCTTCCATAGAAACTGAATCAGCTGATAGCGCATTTTGTATGGGAGGTAAATTTCTTTTCGTATTTCGACCTTTGTTCCTCTGAGAAAAATTTCCTTCAGGTTTGATATATGCCCTTTCAGTTACACCTTTTATGTTAAAACATTTAGTCATCGTTATTAAATTCAGAACGACTCATTTATAACTAATTTACTTTGTCACTTTTTTAGAAATCTGGATTCAACTTTAGGCCTAAGCTTCCCGTGCGTGCAAGGCAACGCACCGGCGAAGGCGGCGCCGGCAGCTTGACACTTTAATAAATGTATTAGGGTTTATTTTCGTAAATCTGAAGATTAAATTTAAATAGATATTTAAGTTAATAATTTACGTAGGCTAATTCACTTATAGTTTACCCTGTATATGTACAAATAGGTAGGTAACGGTTTTATTAATCTACAATAATTGATCTCCAACCCTATTTATAACAATATTACTTATTGATCAACAAAAAACACAATTACACCAAATGTCATACACCAGTTGTGCCAAACGCAAATATAATAAAAAATACAAAAACGTAAATTATGGGATGCACAAGAAAAAACGTGCTATGCCCATTTGACAATAAAAAGGACAATTTTTCTCTATGGGTTTAAAAAACCGATGCTGTGGGGTTGGTTAATGGTCGCAGAGACCATTAAGGTGGTGTGGTTTTTAGCTCTCCACGTTTAATGTATGTAATGGAAACCACGTGACAGCTATGTGTACTTGCAATAAGCGGTGCAAGCACGGAACCTTGTGGAAATAATGTGTTTACAAGATTCTCTCTTTAATTTGCTTTAAAGCTTCATGACAGTAAAAAACCTATCTAATTTCATTACCACACACCTAAGCACCTACCATAAAACATACTGTAAGAAAATAGCAATAAGACAATATTATAAAATCAAGGCTACACTAACTAATACTTAAGAAGAAGAACCAAATATTTTCTGTTCTTATGTAATTTCAAAGATACCAAAGATTTCACACAATTCTCCTTTTACTCAGACATAAACAATAACGAAAAGAATAATTTATTTGTTTCCTGTTCTTCCCCTAAGGATAACACCAGGTGACAAAAGAAGCCACAAAGATATGAAAACTAAATGTGGGGACATTTTAATAATTAAAGAACTTTTTTGTAATAATAACTGTCAATTAAAATAGTTTATAGCCACGTTATACAAGTTTAACATCTGCCAGCTTTCATTCAAACATTAATTAGAAAAACTAGAATATTAAATTACCCAAACTAAAATTTTCACTCCTCATTTAATTTCAAGCGTAATCCATCAAAAGTTTATCAAAGTATATAATCCTTTAGTAACCGAGGGAGATGATTATCGCGGTATCACTGAATAAAATGTCTTCTGGTAAATTTAACCCGAGTCTCTGGGTTTCTATGTGACCGATATCATGGTGAATACGACCCGGGACCCTCTTGAAAAGACCAGATGAATTAAACAGATATGGGCCACAAAAAGGAAGATATAAAGCCATATAATTTTCAAGCTTGAAAAAGCGGTATAAAATTTGATGTGTGAAGACTTGATAATTGTAAGGTAGATTAAGATAATTATTTTAATGAAGATAATTGTAGACCTCTTATAGCTACTTTTAAGCATCTAATTAGTAACTAATATGAGGCTGTTGTAATAACTGACATTATAATTTTCGTCAAAATCATAGGGTACTATTAGAAAATCATACATTGAGAGCTATAAGTATACCCTTGACGTGTCACAAGTCACAAAGGTCATAATCACGATTTTCTATATAAAATGATTAATGACATAGGATGAAAGTGATTTGGATACAATCGACAGTAGATCCGAGTTTTGTAAATATTTTAAAACCACCCCTTCTTCAAATAATACTTTAAGGGTGTATTAAATTCTACTGCCATTAAGGTCGTATCCTCAGGGATCAGGGAGTTGTGATATTCACTCAGAGAAATGAAAAATGAGTTGGAAATCATTCGTCATTTTATTTGTGAAGTTTATATTAACTTTGCCTCGATTCATGTTTCCATCGTAAACCGCATATAGAAAGTTTCGTTCTGTTTTATGATACAATGTCTCTTTTTCTGATTCGTACTGAAATAATTTATGTTATACAAAAATAAGTAACAAGCAAAGTTCTTCCATACTTTAGGTAGGACTCGTCAAAACTTTTATTTTAAAATACCATTTAACTGTGTATAATAAGCGGAAATCTGCAAAATACCCTAAGTTATGGTCATAATAGCCCAGTGTACGTTGACCGTATGATTCTGAGAATCCAAGCTGACTGCTCAAGGCTCTCGTTGAGAACCGGTTTCTATAATGTCTTCATTAGGTACCTCTGATTCATGGTGGGACCACGTATACACACCGATAATATTTTTTTTTATCTTTTGAATTGTTATGTGTTCTTAACGGTTATAATTTTCGATTTTCTTTCCAAGCTTTTAACAAGGCAATTTTTATTATTAGTCCTACTTTCTAATAAATTCAACTTAACAGACTTCTGAGAAAATATTCCTTTTTATTGCCTAATTTGTATTTCAAGTTCAATTAATTCAATTATGAATAGGCACAAAATAATGAAATATCTTACTGAAAATATTTCACAAGACGCGCTAAAATATAATAATGTAAAGGTTAAAAGTGTAATTTAATAACCGACTCATTAAGGTGAATTTAATCTTAGAATCTGAACCATCTGCGGATCTCATTTCGAACAATTATACCGTTACCGGCATATTACACGACAAGCTCGTTAAAGGCGTAAGACGTTAAGAATTTCATCCGACAATCCATTTTGAACCCATCACTTTTGGTGACCAAAACTGTTAAACATCAACATCCATTGCAAGTTTGCTTTCCGTTTCGTCAAAATTGAATCAGATAGAGAAGCAGTGGATGTCGATGAAGCATAAGAAACAGACGAAAATAATCGACGTCGCATTGCAGAAGGCAATAGGACCATTGAGGCAGCCCTTCAGCCTTCCCAATTGTGCGAAGGTGTTCCAATTGAATGGGGTACGAATATAATGAAATTTCGCCACGATAAAGACCAGTGAGCCGGTAACACAATACGTGATGTTTCCTCCGCAACCCGTATCCATGTCACACCATTAAACCGCGTAAAAATATCAGCAGGTATATCTATATAAGTGAATTAATACTTGCCCGCATCTCCATTAACATGTATGAATAAGCGAGCTGGCAACGTTGCTTTTACAGTTATGCAATGTTTCGTCAAATATAGAATGGGACTTCGAAAGATTTCTTAAAAGTTTCGATTCTAAAGATTTTGGGTTAGTTTTTTGTCAGATAAGGAATGTTTTTGGGGCTTTAGATACTATCGCGATAAGCAGGTTTATTATGTGTTAATTAAAGCCTATCTTGGTTGTGTTATGGTCAGTTTTTTTGGCACTGGTAAAAACAGTGTAAGAAATTTTATAATAATATGTTGTTGTTATGTTGCTTTATTGATTTTTGTTAAAATACAAGAAACAAAAATTGTAAGGATATAAATAGCACTAATACAACAAAAGTGAACATATTTCCCATGAAACACGGTTAAAATACGAAAAGAAAAATTCAATTTCCTTTAAAAAATGCAACAGCTGATAGAGCATTAGCTATGGGAGATTGGGAGGTTTAATTTTATATTTCAACCTATGTTCCTAAACATAGTTCAGTTTCGTGGCCTTAATATTTTTTTACATCCTTTGTACTACCTACCTAAATGGTTTATAGGTCACATTAATTAAATTTAATAATGCATTTTAGAGCCCGAAACCGCAGAATATTGTTCCTGACCGAACCAAATTACATAAGCAATGCTTGCGTAAATTAGAACTTGGTAATCCATAGAAACAAATTGGCTGGGCCGGAGAGATAGGACCCTTGGAACACCGTCTGAATTATTAACAATATTGTAACGGCAGCAAATTGTAAGCTTCTTAGCTAGCAACTGAATAAATATCAGTAAGCCGATAGTGCGGTGGCCTAAATACAAAATTCTGCGGTAGTTCAATTCCTACTTGTTCTTACTAAAATTCAACACTGAAGATTGTTTCTTCTTCATGTAATTATGATTATAGAGCTTTCACACAAATATAAATAAAAACCTGACACGATTAAAAAATGCTGTTATCATTCCTGCATTAGATAACACAGTACTTAACCTCAAACAAAACCGCAGAATATTGCAACAAAATAACGAATATTCCCATACAAAATGCTCTTTTTTCTGAAATGTACTTTGAAACGGGATGGAATATAATATATGTGTTTTAATAGACTTAAAGCGTAATACACACATAGAGTGACACATTTTCATTTTAATATAACATTCAAAGAGCAGTTTATGATATTAAATTGCTGAGACTGAGATATGCGATATATCAGCAGAAATAGAGAAAAACTGAAAAGTACGTTATTAAAGTAAAGAAAAACATAAGAAGCAACGTTTCGCTAAATAATTTTTAGTTCGATAAAATGTTCCTAGAATAGATCTCAGAGATGAATGGGTATTAATAATATACGAAGCAATTTCATAATTGAATGAATGATGAGATTCCTGGAACGCATTAAGAAAATGACACCACACAAAGTAGAAAGATGAAAGAGGATGATAATTATTAAAGTTCTTTTCCATATTTCGCGTTATCACTCTTTAAGGTAGTTCGGAAACTCCAAGAGAACCATTAACGAAATTACGGGCGCAGAAGAGAACTTTGTTTTAGTTACTTATTCAGTTAGTTAGTTGCAGAATAACCCCAGTTGGGAGTATTAAAAGAATAAACAGAGTAAATAAGAGCTTTAATGTAAATACTAGAAGTAACTATGTTGCGGCTATTAAGTTAATTTAATGCATGAATGCTAAATAGCTCGAAGTGGATGTGGAACGAGCAGTAAAGAAAAAGTTTTTGATACATTGTAGTGCACTCGTAGCAGCAATACTAAAATCGTACTTTCTATGACAAGAGCGAAATATTTTGGTCATTTAACTTGGAAAACGATAGGTAAAATACTGGGTTACACTAAGAGCCTGAGCCTTTTAATGTTACTCGAACAAAACACGAATCGAAACAATTTTTATAAATGAACATGTGTCGATACCTAGTATCTAATAATTTGTATGGTACGACAATTTATTTCTGGTTTTTCAACAAAGGTTTTTCCTTTGGCAAAGCCTTTGTTTTCTGCAATAAAACCAAACTTAACTCAAATTGGTACATGTTTTCCTCGGTTTACTGTTAAATAAACTTAGACCCGGCACATAGGCGGTATAAGCGCATATTTTATAGACACCAAACAAAAATAACATCACAAGAGACATTATTGATGCAGAATTTAAATTCAAGAGAAAGATTATAAGCTTTAAAAAGCTTCAGCTACTCGTATTTCATTCAAGCCAAGCAAAACAGTGGCGGAATTGTGCTTTACAAGTTATTAATAACATGCGGTCGTATAAACCTCAAGACTAATTAGTTTCTGCAGTAGAAAATCAATTAAATGGTGCTGGCACGATTGGATTGCCGCAAACGAAGGGAGGTCTGACATGAAGGTTTCTCATGCAAATTTTTAGGAATTCATCAGGAGTATGATATTTAATGACATATCGTTGAGTAAGAAAGATATCTATAGGGTTAATATTGGTATTCGACGAGAAAGTAATTAAAAGCATTAAAATTAAACGAGAGACGATATCGACGAGACATTCACTTTCTTTAGAAAATGCATAAAATTTTCACGTCATGACAAAAAAACTTAAGTCCTTCTTTGTTTTGAACAAAATTTCGGGAGGAGCTTTTAATACGTGGTGGATTTGATACTGGAGTTCTTAAGTTGTTAACCTAAAAGTTCCTACGTAAACATAACCAATTAAATTACTCAACTGTTTTCAAAATTCAAGAAGTGGTTATATCTCTGACAACAATAGAAGTAAACTGGCTAACTGAAAACATAACTACAAATGAAATAAAATAAATACAACAGTTTCAATAAACGCAATGTCCGCCACAGTTGCCGTACGTGCCGCGCCAATGGATTCATCCCACGTACAGACATACACGTAAACGTCTGCTCGTGTATTATTGATACAAATAGAGATATCAATTGTTTAGGACAGGCAGATACTGCGAAACAGTTTCTTGTGGGGGCCGGTTATGGCCGCTTTGATGTCCAAGGGAGGGGTAAAGCCAGGGCAGAGGGTAAACTTTACTGGGTCCGTTTTACGAACTTTACCCAACTGTAATGTGATTGACCGTACTGTGTCTAGTACGTCTTGGTTGTTTATGGCTCCTGCTTTATGTGATGATCAAAGTAATTAACGTCTGTTTTACTTTATTGTGATACGTTGGTCGTAAGTTGTATAGGTCAGTAAATTTTATTTCTTTTCGTTTTAATTTATGATCCTACTTACAAAAAGTTTTTTTCAATTCAATAATTGGTAGATATAGATTATGAATTCAAGGAAATTTTATCTGTTATAGCTTTAACTCGCGGCTTCGCTCGCCTTATATAAGTAGTCTTTGTGACATCCTAAGTTTTCTACAAGAACCATATATTTCCTCGAGATAAATTGTGTTAGTTCAGTGCTTGATCTATCTAATTCCTTTTCATCGAAATCTGTTTAGCTGTTAAGGCATGATAGTGGAACAAACAAACATCCATACTGTCACATTTATAATATTAGTGAAATAAATAACGTAATGCCTCAATTATATTTCTCTTTGGAATTAAAATTACTAAAGGTTTTATTTTGGTAAAGATGCCTTATGATCGAAAAATGTTTTGCTCATAAGATTCCTATCTCATAATTTGCAGTTATTAATTTATATTTACTCGAAAATTTAAAATTGTGTATAGACCTTAAGTCATTTATTTCTAGATTCAATTAAATGTAAAATATATATTGATCATGTGAGACAGGTTATTTCAATAAAATAGTTCAATTAATGATTACAATAGCCATAAAACATGCTTTTGAAAAATAATTTGTATAATATTCCTCTTAAGATTTCAGCTGAGTAAATACATTACGAGAATTTTTCGTCTTAGTCAATATGAAATATTTTTTGCGATCTCAGCAAGCAGCCTTATTATATTTGTTTAGGACAGAGCAGAAAGATTAAAGAAAGTAATTTCATTCAAGAAGCCGAATTTATACAATTATATTTTCTTAATATATATTCTTAATTATATTTTTCCGAATATTCTTGTTAGAAAATGAATGCCTTGCAGACCTAAACTACTAGAAATAGTCTTAGAATCCTTTCATGTCTCAGTTTAATTTCACATACCTATTTAGTTGTTTTTAATGTAATCTTAACATTATCAGCTTTTGATTGCTGTGACTTCTACCGATAGTAAGCTATATTATTTTATTTATTATTCTGGGTTAATATTCTATTATTTTTTTTATTGATAATATATACAGGGTGTTAATTTAATTGCGTGCCATAGCTTAAGGGGTGCTTCAGTTACGATAAAGGAACACAAAAAAAATATCAAAAAAAATCCTACTGAAAAAAAGAACTAAAACTCCATTGAAACTTAACTAACGCGGAGCACCGCCGCGCTATCACCGTGCCAGCGCCCGGCGCGAGAATCAGTGGATAAGGTAGGCACATACATAACCGAAACTCTTTCGCGCGCTTTTGATAGCGCGGTGCACCGGGTCATTTCCCGCCGCGTTAGTTTAGTTTCAATGGAGTTTATTTTTTTTTAAGTAGGATTTTTTTTATATTTTTTTGAGTTCCTTTATCGTTTCTGAACCACCCCCTAAGCTATGGCACGCAATCAAATTAACACCCTGTATAATATATTAAATAGTAATATTTTTCTGAATATCTATTTGTCTAGGTTTTTTAGCCAAACTACAAGAACTAAATATTCTTTCAATTAAGTCTACATACTATTTAAGAATCATTGTGTCTTGTATATATGAGTTGTATGTATGATGTAGTTTTTATATTATTATATTTGACAAATTTTTTTCTTAGGTTATATTTCGCAATTTTTTCGAAGGTATTTTAATTATTGATATTCAACATCGTCAACTTTATTCTTCATGCTTCTTTTACCAAAGACGGATTTAATTTCTTTTATTTATTGCGCTGGGTTGTGTTACTAGTCTTTAGACTTTGAAATTCTTTAAAGTCTCAGTTTTAGCCCTATATAAATTTTTTTAAAATTGCTCGTCATGTTTCTTTGATTGGAGGTCATGTTATAGTTCTGTGTCCGATTTACTAAGTTTCAAGGGATACTTAATTATATTTTTCTGAACATCAATTTGGATGGGTTCTTCAGTATTTCAGGTACAGTCAAGAGCACGAGAAGCTTTGCACGTTGGAGTTTCCTTATTTTTAACACTATGCACTACAGTTGCACTGCTGTACTGTACAAAGATTTCTTACGATACTTTAATTTGAATTAAATGTATAATCATTTGGTATAGGGGATCCTACGTTTGCTGCCATTTGAGTCGTCTTGTCTTTCCGACTCTATTAATACACTAAGGTTGTTCAACTCTGCAAGGAACACGAGAAGAAAATTTTATACTTCAACAACTTCAAGATTAATTTTATTATTATTTGTATTTATTTCTGTGTGTAATTTACTAGTGCTTACAGAGATTTTATTGAATGTTTTTTGTGTCTATTATGACTTTTTGACCAATCAACTGCGTATTTACCTATTCATTACTTTTGTACATTACGTTCATTTCATATTTATTTATAGGCACCTATTGCTTTTCTTGACTTTATGAATTTTGTTTGCACATGAAGATTATACTATACCTGATGTTCGCTTTACGACAAATGATTTCTGTTTAGTTTCAAACATTATATCACCTATAACAATTTTTTTGTCTGCATTCTTGCAATCTGGTATTATTTATACTAGAAATTCGATCTTTGTTAGCAAATGTTTCTTCTATCTCTGTAAAATCGTTAGTTTTTTAGAGTATCAACGATCGTACCCACATTAGTTTTCTTATTATAATGTCTATTTTTTCAGTGTTATAAAAATTAAAAATCTTCGTTGATATGGTTTATAAATTGAGACAAATAATTTCAGATGAATCAAATGCTTAAGAAGATACAACTAATGCCGGAGTTATTTAGTTGAAACACAATGGTCTGTTCACAAGAGCGGCACAACGACCAACCTCTTCTGTAGTCCGTTGAACCAAACACGTTGCAGATACACAAAAAATCAAACACACTTTGACAGAAGTAAACAATCCACACTTTATTTGCCAGTAAAGTACAGCAAAGTCACCATTGAAAAACTGAATATAATATTTCTGTGATGATAATAAATAAAACAAGTTTTTACACGCAAAGCTTTACGAGAAGTTGAGCGAAAGCGTCCAACACACGTCCATCCGGCATGCCGGCCGGCGCAGAACTAGCTCGCCTGGTTCCACTCCGACCAAAACTTTTAAGTCATGGAGACGGCAAAGCTATGCGCGCCTGTACTACTCACGCACACAACGCCAGACGCCCTATGCACAAACACGAGAGCTTCCAAGTTCACTAAATAAACGAACACCAACACCGACACGCGTCGCACCGTCTACCCCCCGTTCAGACGCCAGAGAGAGACACGAATATCAACAATGCATTAAAGACTCCAGAACAGAGCGAGAGACTGATACCGCAACAGATGTATATCATTTCACGCAGGTAAGTATTGAAAATGTTGGTGTGTATGAATGAGACGGTGAATAAATTTAGCTTATGCAATGCCGGCTAAGTGAGAATGGGACAGGAACTGTTCAAGTCACCCACTGTACATTCCTTCCTGATACCGGAGCACGGCAGTACCTTTCGATCGTTCAAGTGGCAGATGAAGCTTTTAGGGTTGACACTTGTCATTTGATCGGTAAACATGATCTGCTAATTGAAATATCGTACTAAATTACTTATAGAGGCTATTGTATAAGAAATGCAATCTTCCTGAAAGATTTAAAAAGAAGGCAATGATATCTACTGCTTCAAATATTCATAATCTTGGAAAGTGCCCCAGAAGTTTCAGAGAACACGTAAAATATAATGGTTCTAGTCTGAGGTGAACGTGGAAGAGTTGTGAGCTTATTAATGATTCATGGAAAAAGCTGCAGCCGGCAATAGTGTTGTCAGGTGTCTTGCTTTTAAAAGGTATGGCATATTTTAAGACACTTCAACATTGTTTCGATTTTCATGAGGCATTGTTACATTGTCGCATATTACCAAGTCATAAAACTAAAACTATTAACCAACTAAATAAAAGTTTAATGAGATACCTACGTAACTCGTGAGTTTAATTACTTTATTTCATAAAAAAAAATCGAATAATTAAAAAATACCACAAGGTATGCTATTTGGACCTTCTTATCTCCTTTGAGATAGAATAGGTTAGCTCCCGTCAACCCGAAATTTCAACGAGATATACTCGCTTAGCCGCTGTTGAGGAAAACAACATAAATTAACTTACATTTTTCTGTGCAAGGCAATGCTATATTTCCGTTGCACCCCTAAGTCAAGACGCCACAAAGTAGCAGGTAGTGAAGGTGTGCACAGCCGCAAAATTCGGACGCGTGTTTTTTGCATGTCTCGACTACTTTGCAACGCTTGAAATGCTACCTACAATGGAAATTCCATTTTTGTCGCCTTTTCTTTAACAGCAGGAGGTAATAACTCAATCGAAGCGAAATACATAAATATGTAGTAGTTTTGATCAGTGAATTTTCTAGGAATTTCTTAAGATCGGTAGAAAATAAGCCTTTGATGGAAAACGTCTCAAAGAATTGAAGTACATTATGCAACGGTAAGATAAAATTTACAACATATTTTTATCAAACTAACAACCTCACACAACTCAAACTAGAGAAGAAATTCATAAATTATGCTCGATATGGTGTTACATCAGAAGCAATGGAACAGGCGCCGCCGCAAGACGCTTCTGGGTAACCAAATACCCTCGTGTGCCCTGATCTTAACTTGAACCGACAGAACATCACAATACACAGCCTCCCCGTGCTAACACGAATTAGTATTATGTTTACGCCTTTTATTTTTCATACCTTCTTCAGGGCGATGGTGTAGAGCAAATATGACAGCCAGTCTGAACGCTACAGACGAGAAGATAATAATAAATTTTGGAATTTCTTCTTGAATTATAATAACTTGTTCGTGGAGTAATTTGAAACCGTTTGCCGACAGATGGTTTTTGACCGAATTCGTTATAATGATGTTCAAATTAGTTTATTTGAGTGATAAATGGATGAGAAAAAGAAAATCAGTAAAGCTGCCATAGTTTTGGTAACAATACATTTTACAACAAGCAAATCTTGTACTACGAGTATATAGGTAGTGTGATAATGAAACATCTGAATATACTTCACTACGGTACTTAGAATATGAAACTGAACCACTTTCCTCAAGAAACATAGGTAAGTATATATAAAAAAAAAAAATTTTTGGTATCCCATACAAACCTTGTGCTATCAATACTGGACGACCAAAAAAGTTTCTCATTTTTCGACCTATGTACCTCGGGGAAAATTGTTCAATGCTCAAGTATAGTCAGATGTTTGTTATCATAACACCACCTTTTTCATCAGGACGTGCAACACTGAAAGAAGAAGCCACTGCACCAACAAACAGGCTATTTAAAAAACATTACCAAATAATTTTATCACGCGTGATAATCATACCATTTCATGGTGGTAGGGCTTTTGAGAAAAGTCCGTCTGGGGAAGTCCCACCCCCTTGCCTTTTTCTGCCGTAAGGTAGCAGTTTTTGCATGCTGTGTTTCGGTTTGAAGGGTAAGGGAACCACTGAAATTACCGTCACATGAGACCTACCATCTTATTTCTCAGGGTGGGCAACGCGCTTGGCTGTCTCACGAGTGTCAAATCATGTCACTAATAAGACAGTTGGTCTCATGGGTGGTGGTGACTACTTAGCACCAGGTGGCCCACCTACTCGTTTGCCCACTTGTGATATAAAAAAAATAAATTTTCATTAAAGAGTTTATAATACTCGTCTACATCTACAGCGACATAAAAAAGCTCGCCATTTCAAATCATCGTTATCATATTTCGTTATCCTAATCGGAACCAGCGTGGCGGTTCAAAAATACGTGGAATATGATGTTCTTGACAGTTTGACATGGGTAAAGTGTCTGGCCACACTTCATTAAGTTTTCAGGTCCCATCAGATCCCAGTCAACAATGGTGGGAATACAGTTGGACCGTTCCCATGTCCTCTGTGGGATATGTGGTTATTGTCGGGTCGAATAATTTGCAAAACATTATTCGTTCCTATACGAGCTGGATATTAAAAACTATAAATGACATGCAAATATCTATGATAAATATGCAAAGATCCCAAATTAGGCAAAGCATGTAATATGGGAATCAGAAACTGACATTACATTACGTAAATAAATAACACCCAGACACAGAACACCAAATATTTGTCCTAGGCAGGGATCGAACCCGAGACGCACAGCGCAGCAGGCAGAGATATTAAAAACGATGAATGGCATGCAAATATTTCATAAGGAAATAATAAACATGGGGAACATAAAATATTGACACATGGTCATCTGATCCCAAACTAGGCAAAGCATGTACTATGGGAATCATAAACTGACATTACATAAATAAATAACACCCAGACACAGAACACAAATGTTTGTCCTGGGCGCGGGGATCGAACTCGAGACCCACGACGCAGCAGGCAGGGGTAGTACCAATTACACCAACAGGGAAGTCAAAAATCATAAGTACAGGATATTAGAAGTACTCCAATCCCACAGAGCTATGCAAGTGAAAACCGATAAGGCACTCAGTTTGTTATACTCGTACAAACAGATTTACGGAAAGAATCTGCATGTGAAGCAATCACAACAATTATACCTATAGTCCTATCTCCAATTATACCTACGACTTATTCTAAAATTCGTTAACATAATTTAACCTTATCTGCCGATCGGAGCCTCCATTTAGGCAGAAGAAGCCTATGCTTACAGGCATCGCTCTTAATAGCAAATTCTTCACAAGTACAGTCAATTCTGAACAATTTCATCAAATCCTGCAGAGGCGCATTGAAAAGATACCTCGTGTTCCTTAAGCGCGAAATAATGACGACGCATTGTGGCTCCTTAGGATCAAGTAAGCCACTATTATATATCTTTCAAGACGGTCACAATGGCGTACCAGGCTTTGCTGTCAGCGATACAATAACCAGCATTTGCTTTATTTTGCCGAGCGCAGCAAGATGCAGGACAGATGACGTAATGTTACCTGTCTTTAAGGCTCAGAGACATCTTTCCTTGAAGGTATTATCTTCCTTTTGTGTCATGCTTTGTTTGGGAACGAGACGCTATTTTACTTTGTTAAAGTTTAGTTTAGATTTCAAAGTCAATTCTCCTGGAGGCAATTATGGAATTGTGAAAAATTCGTTTGGCGAAAGAATTGCATCATTCCCGAATCGTACTTTTTATGCGGAAACCGCGACGAGCAATCGACGGTCGCGGCTGCCCAGTCAAAAGCTCGCTGTGCGGATGTCCAGAATATAATAGCAGCAATAACAAAAGTGAGGCGAGCTAACCATTGATTTGGATTCTATGTCAGGTGGATAAAAAAAAGATACCCTTTGTGTTGAATCCGCAAAGTCTGGCTGTCGGGTTTGTTCAGAATATGTGGCCAGAGCGAGTTTCGCTTCGAATGCTCTATGGAATAATAATTCCATAGAGCTAACAGGAGAATACTAAAGTTCTAAAAGACCTGCACTAACATTGAGAACTAAAAAGGCATGAACAGTCCACGAAGCTGAACAATTTTCCCCTAAAAATCCAGAAACTTGGCAAAAATAAAAACAATTATTTCGGCTGCTTCAAACTTGATTAGGACTTCTTTTTCCGTTGTGGTTTCATGGGGACGGTAAAGTTGTTCAGTTTCGTTGACTGATAATGCCATTTCGGTTTTTGCCAACCTGTCTATAACACACCGTAAGTTGAACTGTGTATGGCAAAGTTTATTTAGTGTACAAATATTAAAAGCAACAAAACACAGTTCACGGAGGTAAAAGTTACTCAGTTTGTCAGTTGAACAAGAACTGTAACGTAGCCATTACTCAGCGCAGATAGCGTCAGAGCGGACGAGCGAAATAGCTCATACTAACAAGTTGTATCTTTATATTCTGGAACTAAACGTTGGTGTTAAACAACTTTCGAGAGTGTTGGGTATTTCCTACTTAATAAACGTCTGAGGAGCAAGCGAGCGGCCTGAGGCTGACGCTAACTCGACGTCCGCTTGACGCAATACTCGGCTAAAAATGATAGAATTGCCTCAGTGAAGCTCTTGACGTTTTACTGGGTTACCGCGAGATGGGCGTTTAGCGGAAGAAGTAATGAGTTTTCTATGTAAAGTGAGTGCAACAACTCATTACAGGCAAAATAAAATCTTTTACAATCCATTTTTTCGTTACGGTTACGGAAAGAATAACATTTCTAAAAAATACTTTATTCTGATAGCTTTAGCCGATTTCTTTTGACATAGATGCAAAATGTGCTGGTAAGCGTTGGAATAAACGAAAATACCGGCTAAGTGCGAGTCGGACTCGCGTGCCGAGGGTTCCGTACCACTCAAGTAAAAATACCGTCTTAGTTATAGACGCGCAGTCATGCAGAAGAGTATTAAATTCGCGCGGTCTGACACGCACTTGACCAGTTTTAATTGTTATTTTGTATCTTATGCACTCCAAGCAAACCAATTTTCACGCTTGTAAATGTTCTTGTTTTTATGATAGAGCTAAAACAAAAATCGCATAAAAAGCACGATTTTTTGTAGAGTAGCCCCCCGAATTTTATATTCTTTATAATTTTTATTATTTGTTGTTGTAGTGGCAACAGAAATACATAACCTGTAAAAATTTCGAAGGTAGACATCGTAACAACGCTTCATGAGATAGACGTTAGAGGCATATTAATAAGGTCCCGTTTTTCACCCCTTGGGTACGGAATCCTGGTAATGGATCATAGGTAATAGTTGTGTTGTCTTTCTAAAAAGAATAAAAAAAATATTCAAAGTGCTCATATAATAGTTGTGTTCAGTTTGTTACATTATTTATTTTACATTTTTAAATGTTACCAAGACCATAATGTCTGAACAACATTTAAAAAAATTGGGTTCAAATGATGACCTCTTTATAAAAATACAGTTTTATGGTCTAATTCAAAATTATTGTAAAAAGGTAGAATTAATTATTAAAATTTTAAATTATGTAATTTAGTACTGTAATTATTGCTTTGATAAATGATTACTGTAATTTTTAGTTATCCATACCCTATTAAATATCGTATATATATGTTTGTAATCGGTTTCTCGAAAAGGGCTCTAACGATTTCGATGAAATTTAGTATACAGGGGTTTTCGGGGGCAAAAAATCGATCTAGCTAGGTCTAATGTCTGGGAAAATTCGTTTTCACCGTCTTTATAAGTATTTCTTAGCGCGTTTAAGTGCGTTCAAGGAACTTACAGCGCCATCTGTTGTCGAGTAGGATAGCTTGCTCACACGATGATATTTTAATGTTGAGGCGGCTATTATAGAGCGAAGCTCGGTCGACCATGTACTTAAGTTATTATTAGACATCTTCAGTAGCGGTACTTCTAGTTAAATTTTATACCACGGGTTACTAAAGTAGATTAAAACTGATCATAAACGACGGATATCTTAGCTGATGGAAAATCTATAAATACCTTAGCATCAACAAAGACTACTAAACTCAGAAAATGGATATTCACTCTCGATAGAGACTCGGCTAACAAAGTTAAGTGTAGTTTTATGACTCACTTCAACGTAGACTTCAGCTGGAAGTTTATGTCCTATTAGAATAGTGATGATAATAATAGGTACTAGGTAGCTGGTACATAATGGCATTAGGTCCAGTAGTAATTGCTAGAACTTTCAGTTCCTAATGTAGATGCTGATTACATTACAATGCTGTTATTTCTTAAGTTTATAACTTCTGTGAAGTGTGGATCTTAACAGTTGGTTGGATTTTTATTTTCACATTTCGTTTTATACTACGCAACGATACATTATATTAAACGTTTTACTCGGATTAAAACAAATAAACTTTCCAAAAGAAGTCATGATTGAAAAATAAAATGTCTTTGCAATAATTTTTCGATCACGTGACCACTTTGGTCTATACCAAGTCAATGGTGGTGGTGATCAAAGAGATTTTAACCTCGCTATGGTGGTGATTGCGCAAAAAAATTTTTTTTTTATTCGTGTAGGTTGCTTGTTTTCATAAATGAGAAAAAAAAACCACTGGGATTCGGAAACAAAACTACAAAAAATAATATTGTACTAACTCACCTCATTTTTTTTTAAATTCTCAATGCGACATTATCAAAGGCTAAGTTTATTTTGATTAAAAATCGGAATTAAAAAAAATCATGGAGTCTATAGACCTTTAGTCATATTTTTCATAACTCGGCTGTTAGAAACAGAATCAAAGCGTAAAGGATATCTGTAGCAATATCAAAGAATTATTTGATGTATACCTCAACATGATAACAGAACCGTTCGCAAAATAAACCCAGTTTTTCCGGGCAACTGGCAACATAGAGGAATAAAGTGTTCGGGACTGTGCCATTTGAGGAATCAATCAGAGGCCATGGTTCGCACAATCAATGCGTGGGCCGAACGAGCTAATCAAACTAATGGAAGCTGCCGACTATGCGTAAGGTGACCATGATACAGAGAAACTGTAGACAAAGTTCAGAGAAAGAAGTGGCTGCAAAGATAAAGGCTCAAGAAGAAAATTTTCAACACTTGGTGCTGCGCTTAATAAATTTGCAACAGGGCAGCTGAATAACTCTTTAACCACTTTTAGCTACCACGTACCTTTATGTAGTAGGTACACATGAAAATGTTTTTTTCTGACTTTTCTGCACAGGACGAGAAAGCAATAGAGTACCGATTGTCTAGACAATTACCATGTTACGTGATAAATTGAACACGGTATTGTTTCCCTTCACACATGGCGCCACTTTGTTTTTGAAGCGTTGCAGTTTAATTGACGTTATAAAGTGTACTTTACTTAATAAATAACAATAATAATTATTATTTATTTTAATTTTATTTTCATGGGATGTTATGATGATGATGATTATTTAACAAGGTGTAAAAAACATCTCCCTAAAACTAATATTTTTAATTCAGATCGAGAAAGTTAAGGCATTTTCCAAAGTATTTTATTTTATTTCAGAGACAATTTTGACTTCCTCGCTAAACTGGTAATGCAGACTCTATGGAAAATATTTTTTTATTGTGCAGCTAAATTTTTTTGGGAAAAGTTGATAAGTTTCCGTGGGAAATTAACGTTTTTCAACGGATTAAACATGCATCATCTAGGTAGGCATGCTACATATTCGACTTCTCGTCGACTCGTCACCTACCATTAGGTGAGATAGAAGTACCAGTAGGAGTGCTTACCTATCCTACAAAAAAAAAAACCAGCCAAGTGCGAGTCGGACTCCGTACCACCACATAATCATAATTGTATTAGTTGAAATTAATATTAATAATTAATAAATTAAATTACTAGAAAGTTAAGTGCTACATTTTTTGAGTCTGACACGCGCTTGACCAAATTTTATTATTTTTTGTTATTTTATAGCTTATGCACTATAAACATACCAATTTTCAAGTTTGTAAGTGTTCCCGTTTTTAAAATAGATCTAAAACAAAAATCGCCTCCGCTACCATCCCACTTGACCCCTCTCTTATATAAATGTTCTTGAAACGGGAGCTCACTACAATTGGTTACCATTAGTTATGAGAAAAGTTGTAATATTTAATGATTTAAGACTTTTCCCTTTATTTGTACTGTGAGACCTAGCTTCTTACCAAATTTCATAATTTTAGGTCAACGGGAAGTACCCTATACGTTTTGCTTTAGTGCATAAATGTATGGAGATGAGGACATAAAATGCCATATCTTATGATTGCGTCGTTGTAAAAAATTAAAATTTTCAGATCTTGTGTGGTTTATGAACCATAATATATGGTATTAATTTCAACCTGATACCTTTACCCGTTCGTGAGATAAAGGGTCTTGACAGACAGACAGACAGACAGACAGAAGGACAACAAAGTGATCCTATAAGGGTTCCGTTTTTTTCTTTTGAGGTACGGAACCCTATAAAGTACGCTAATTATATCCTACAAAATGGGGTCGATGTAAGCACCCTACTCGGGGCTGAAGCGGCAACAAATCACAACAATAACGCAGACATCTGATTGATTGTGAGTTACCCGTAGCCATTTAATACTGACTTCATTTATTTGCACCTGAAGCTACACATTACTACTAATTAGTATGGTTCGGTACGGTATTCCTTGTCGTGCCGGCAAAGAGTAGTACCAACCCATCTCTACCCTTGGGTGTCGGAAGAGGCAACTAAGGGTTTGTGAATATCATATTTTCATACATAAGTACTGCGGTCACCAACAATAGCGGTCGCCAGCTGGAAGGCGTTTAAGCGTGGTGACAATGATCCCCTCCAAAGTATCACGCATTTTTGCTTGTGATTCATTATAGATTTGAACCTCCAACTATGAGTATCATTTAATCTCTCCTGACAAGCTTTGCCTCCTGACATCACATGATTTTTACCATTATTAAGAACACAAAAAAAATGTGTAAAAGCCATGTGTGGCATAGGGCAAGGAGAAAGTTGTGTTCCCTATTTTAAAAAGCTCAAGATACTTACTCTACCCTCACTTTATATCTACGAGGCATGCACATTTGTAAAACTTAATTTAAACTCTTTTGAACTGGTAGAGACTAGACATTCGAGACGGACAAGAAACAGGGTAGAAGTAAGACCACCTCAGCACCCGAACTTGGTATTCTATATGGCAATGGTAACGACTCCAAAATTATATAATAAGTTACCTGACTCTATAAAGGATCTATCATTGCGCAAATTCAAAACAAATTTACATGCTTTGCTGACTGATAGATAATTTAAATGCCTTTTTAATTGATTATGACCTTAATTATACTATTTTGTGACTTTCTGTTTGGACATTGTAATTTAGTTTTGACATTTGATATTTAATTATTTTGTGACATACTTAATCTAATTTGACCACTGTTGTATACTGATTTGTAATTTTAATAATTTTGTGACCATCTGTAATTTATCTTTATTATTATAATGTATATTGCATGCTGATACAGTAAGATACAGTGAAACTTTATATAAATTTTAACACCTTATGTACCTGTTTCTGGCAATAAATGAATTATGAAGTTCTAGAGGGAGCTCCCTATCCTGCTGTGGACGTTTTATGGGATGATATGATGAGTATGGTTAGGTAATTTTGCAACATTTTAGTTACGTCACGGTACAAGTATTTGACTTGAAGTGGATACCTTATATTATATCAGTCATTTGTGGTTATAACTTTATTGACATTTATAGGGTCAAAGGCACGTCTGTGGAAACATTCGCAACTCAAAGTCCAAAGTGTCTCTACTGACGTGATGTTCGGTAAACATTCACACAAAACACCTAGCAACAACTTTTTAAATGGGCAAAGCCAAAGAATTTCGCGTTTTATATGGGGCACCACGACAAAAAAAAGACATTGAAATTATTTTATTCTATGTAATTTTTATCATCCTAGAAATTTCTGCACATGAAACTGAACAACTTTTGCCAAAGAAAATAGGTCAAAATACAAAAAAAATCAGTTTCCCATATAAACTGCATCAGCTGACAGCACATTTTGTATGAGAGGTCGATTTTTTTCCATATTTTGACCTCTAATCCTTGGGGGAAGCTGTTCAGTTTCATGAGCAAAATCACCTCTTTTAATCTCCGGGGTGATAAAAAAAAACGCTGTATTCATATTTTCAAGTGTCTTTGAATACCTCGAGAACTCTACCTTCAATCAAATGCAATCAAACTGATGCATAGATCCCTATGCAAGTGGGCCTGTACAATAAAAGATTTACGGAGAGTGGTCACAAAATTTACCCTCAAAAAGAAAAGCATAGGAGACAAAACCTTTGTGTTTACCCTTCCCGAAAACCGTTTCAATGTCAATTCGTGGTAAATGCGAAGACGGAACGACATTCACAACAAATGTATGCGACGGAAGGTGCAAGAAATAGAGGTTCTTAGTCCGCACAAACTGAAAACAATCCTTGTTTTAGCGACAGTCAATATTTTTTCAGCTCGGAAAAATTTGCTTTATTGGTCGAAATCTGCGTGTAAAGGTAATTTTTGGCCGCTAGCGTGGAAAAGGTTTTTGAAAATAGAACATGATGATGAATAATGGGCTAACGTATTGGCGCTATTATTTTGCATTTACCTCGCTGCAGTAAGGTGAAAAGTTGTGAGTTTCATCCGGCAGCAAAGTTATTTCGCACCTCGTGCCTCGAAATCCTCATTACGCTCAGGATTCTTCGTTTGAAACACGAGCAAAGCGAGCAAACGAAGCGATTCTAGAATCCTTCGCTTGCTTGAGTTGCAATACAAGGCACTCGCGCCAAATAACAATTTTGCAATCAAATCAAATTTGAAATCGTAAAGGGTTTTAATTTCATACATTATTTTAGGTCCTTTGCAATAATTCCAGTTGGTTTAAATTCATTAAAATAAAATAACTATGTACACTTGTAACAGTTAATATGTCGTACAACACACTACCATCTCTTACACCACAATCCGGTTGAGATGGGGTAGTGCAGAATAGTCAACAAAAACGTGCAGAATAAAGGCGAGGTCGTGGTCCAGAGGTCCCCAGCTTCCCCGCGCCTTGAATGACGATGTCATGTTTATTTGCCTTGAAAAGGGAGGCTTTCTTAACTCCAAAACCTTTGCTAAAGGGGCCGTGTGCTTGCGAGTATATAAAAGAAAATGTAAACAATTTAGGAACTTGTGAGTTTTTGGAACTTATGGAACAAGATTTCCTAAATAAGTATAGGTAAAGCCTATACGTAGTGCCTTTGTAAATCGTACGTAAGCTCTATGGCATTACATAAGTATCATTGTTTGTTATAGTGTTTTTATTGCTATTTCTACTAAATAATTGGATCGGATGGACAATTAATATTGTCATACGAAATAAGAACAAAATGAAAAAAATCTTCTTGTAGAAAAGGATGGACAGGAAGGATGAAGGATAAAGGACATAATAGAAGTTTAATAAAGTGTAAAACCTTTCAAGAGCTTATTCCTGAAGTTTTTTGCTTTTTGATTCGTAATTTTATACATAAGTAATTTAGAAAATGTTAAATATAATAAAATTTGTAACGAATATAGAATACATAACATCACGCCTCTTTCCCGTCGGGATAGGCAGAGACCACAGTCCTCCACCTGCTACGATCTTGACATACTTCCCTTGCTTCCTGTACTTTCATAAATCCTTTCATACATGCTCGTCGGTTTAGGGTACTTTTAACCTGGCCTTTATTCAGAACGTCCTGAATTTGGTCCTGGTACGTTCGCCTAGGCCTTCCCCTTCCAACGTTTCCATTCACTCTCGCCTGGTAGATCTCTTTCGTCAGTCTTCGTTCATTCATCCTCTCTACATGACCAAACCATCTCAGCATCCCTTTCTCGATTTTGGTCACTACGTCTTCTTTTACCCCACACCGTTCTCTTATCACACTATTTCTAATCCTGTCACTCAATTTAACACCAATCATACTCCTTAGCGCTCTCATTTCCACTGCATTAATTCTACTTTCATGCTTCTTCTGCCATACCCAGCTTTCACTGCCATACATCAGTGTTGGTACCAAAACACCCCTATGAACAGCCAAACGAGCCTTGTGAGACACCTTTTGACTCCTCATAAAGGCGTGCAGGGCACCATTCACCATGTTTCCAGCATTCACTCTTCTTTCAATATCACTTTCACACTTTCCATCTCTCGTAAACTTTGAGCCCAGATACACAAACTCCTTCACTTGTTCAATTTGTTCACCACCTATTAATATAGTACTCTCTGTCATACATTCTTCTCTTTCAAGTACCATTACTTTCGTCTTGCTTACATTTACTTTCATTCCTTTCCTGTCCAAAGCCACATTCATCATTGTTACCATCTCCTGCAACTCGTCAGCAGATGACGCAAGTACAAGTTGGTCATCAGCGTAGAGAAGACATTTGATGAGTAACTCATTCATTCTCAGTCCACACATACTCTCTTTCAGATCAATCAAACAATTATCCATGAACAGGTTAAACAGCCAAGGTGACGCTACACATCCCTGCCTAACACCTTTTTCGATGCTAAACCATTCAGTGTGCGCCCCGTTTATTCTGACACAAGCACTGGAATCCTCATAGAGAGATTTCAGTGCTTGAATCAGATGCCCGTTTACCCCATACAAAGACAATGCTGACCACAATTCATTCCTCACCACTCGGTCATAGGCCTTTTACAAATCCACGAACGCGCAGTAGACTTTTTGCTTTTTAGCCAAAAACTTTTCAGCTATGCACCGCAAGGAAAAGACCTGATCTGTACATCCCATTCCCTTTCTAAATCCCGCTTGTACATCCTATATTTTTTCGTCATTATCTTTCATCACTCTTTCAATCAAAACCTTTGCATACAGTTTGCCGACGACACTAAGAAGGCTTATCCCGCGGTAATTTTTGCAGTCCTGTAGTGACCCTTTTCCCTTGTACAGCGGCACAATCACAGCCTTGCACCAGTCACCTGGTACTTGGCTGTTCGTCCAACACAGGTTGAAAAGGCGGTACAACTGATTAGCCACAATACCTTGCCCAGCCTTCAACATCTCGACCGACACTCTATCATACCCAGCTGCTTTACCTGATTTCATACTATTCATTGCTTTCATAATCTCATCCATACCTATCTCACTTACATAATTATCATCTTTATTTTCATCTTCTTTCTCCTCTATAAAGTGCTGTACGACCCCCGTTCTCCTCCTTACCTGAAGGAGTGCTTCCAGTACCTGGGCTCCAACCATGGACTAGCACTGCGCTGTAAGTCAGACAGCATCTTGCAGCCCCCTTTCACACGGTCTGGCTACTATAAAGATTCTTTCACAGTAAGGGCTACTCAACTATGGAATGATCTTCCGCGAGAGATACACCACTCTCAGTCACTCGCTGTCTTTAAAACCAAGTTGCGTTCTCATCTCATCAGCAAAACCATCTGATTATCCGTTTATTGTTTAATATTATATATATATATATATTTGTTTATTATATTTATGATTATTATTTATTTATTTATTTATTTTAATGTATTATACTTACTTATGTTATTCATGTAGTTGTGTAAGAGATTATTATATGGCATTGTAGTGTTAATATTAATTAGGTACCTACTTTTTATGCCTTTTGTATTTCATGGCACTTGTGATCGCATGAATACTTGCAGAGCTCTGTTTATGTATCCCTAACATCAAAGGTTGCCTGCAAGAGATCGCTTGCAGCGATAAGGCCGCCTTTGCCCACATTAGGTTGAGTTCTCCATGTACATTTGTTTTTTTTTGTTGTTATGTGAGCAATAAAGTGTTCTATCTATCTATCTTCATTCTCATTCATTTCCACAGAAGACCTCGGTACGCTGGCCTCTGCTTTTTCTCTCTCAAACAGACTTTCAAAATATTTCTTCGACCTCCTCAGCACACATTCTTCACCTTTTATAATACTTCCATCCTGGCTTCTGATTTTACTCAGCTCCGATGTTCCAAACTTTCCTCGGGCTGTCCGTATAGATTTCCAGAAAAACTTTTAGTTGGACTGGAAATCTACAGTAAGCCTTCTGTGGATGAGTTTGAATTTACACTCCTCTTTCTTTCTCTCAACAACTTCCTTAACAATACCTTTCGCTCTTATATATACCTTTCTTGCTACACTAACGTCATCACTTGTTGCCTTCTGCATTCTTTGGTTAGCTTTTACGGCTAACCAATCTGACCATACTTTCTTTTTCTCACAAACAGCTGCCTGTACACTTTTATCCATCTACATATTCTTCTTTTCTCCACCCTTTCTCCTTTTTGACACCCCACAAACATCGACAGCTATACCTACTACTCCATCTTTAAATTCATTCCACAAACATTCAATATCATTTACTTCATCCAGGTTCTCAAATCTTTCACTCAAGCCTTTTAAGTATTCTTTTCTGACATCTTCCTCTTGCAATCTCTCTACTTTAATACGTTCTAGAACGCTCGTCTGCTCTTGTGGTCTATGCCGCCACCGGTTAAACTGAGGGTCACAACCAGGTGGTGGTCTGTGTCGATGGCGACTCCACAATATGCGCGAGCGTCCAGAACTCTTTTCCTCAATCTTTCATCCACAACTACAAAATCGATCAGACTTCTCGCATCACCCTCCTCTCTTGTATACGTATGGATCTTTTTGTGGTCAAACATAGTGTTTGCCACAAAAAGACTCCATACCAAACATATCTCAAGCAAACTTATTCCATTATCATTCACACGTTCATCACCAAACTTACCAAGAACTCTTTCATAACCGTCACGCTTTCTTCCTACCCATCCATTACAATCACCTAGCATGATAACTCGTTCATTCTGATCACATTTCTCTAACGTAGCTCTCAATTTTCCCAAAACTCATCTGTTTCTTTCTGGGCTTTCAGGGACTTTCGCGAACCCATATTCGTTGGTGCATATGCACCTAGAACAAAAATTCGGGTCAGTCCGACTTTCAGCCTGACCCAGATGAGTCTTGGGCTCACACACTCGACTTCTTTCACGCACTCTACCATTCTTCCGGAAAGTATGACACCGACTCCCTGACAGCCTCTGCTGGTACTGGGAACACCACACCAGTACGCTGTGTAAGGGCCGTGTTCTGTGGTGTCACAACCTTTCCGTTTAGTCTCATTCACACACAGAACGTCTATACGCCTTTCATCCATCATCTGACATACTTCATCTATTTTGCCATTCTTTCCACCTCTGACATTCATCGTAGCAAAGCGGCTCTCCGTAGACCGCTTTTCGCCCCCTGATTGAGATAAGACTAAAGGAATGTGAATGATGAATCCTCTGAAGTGCAGTTCGTTGTACGCACGATAGCAAGCACGAAGAAACAAAACCAGTATAAGCTGAACCAGCTGAACTCTACAAACCCCCGAAACCAGAGATCTGCTAAAAGTCAAAGTGTTTCTATTCCACCGACATGGGGCCTTGTACAGTCAAAACAAAACTTGACACTAGCAGCATGACTTATAAAAACCACGTCGTACATAAATTTTAAAACACACTAAGTAGAAAACATAAGGTCTTAGCGGTTTTGCTTAAATTTCTCGACCTTTAAAGATAAATCAGTGCCAATCCAATCGGAAATCCTTTTCTCCACAAACCTAACAAAACCTAACCCACTAAGGAATTCCATCTAGCACTTGAACTTCGGGACAGCAATGTTTAATTTTTGTGAAAGGAACTTTGGTTCTAAATTAGTTTTCGTTCAATCCTAGGCACGTGATCCGCTTGCTTAATTAAATACGTTTTCTTTCGGGATGCATATCGAAATGTAGGGGCGAAATCGAACTCGTAAGTAAACAAGGCGTTGAGAGGAGTGACCGTGGATGGCGAATTTAAATTACGACAGAAAGTTGTTAAAGATATCTTTTCGATAAGTATAGATAGTTTAAGGTTTTTGAAGGGTTATGAATCAAACGTCTTTGAACACACGAAAAACATTTTATTATCGACCTGAAATGATAGACAATTGTGAATTTTAAGAAGACTTAAAAACATTTTTGCTTTGTGTTCCTTCAGGTTTGAAACAATGGTTTCATAGGGGTAGGCAAACAGAGTTTGTTAAAAACATTTTCACTTTCATTTAAACAGAAATTTTCGGCAACTTCTTATAAAAAGTAGACCCACTACTGCTACTGATAAGCCTTCATGACTATACAGTCTGTATACTATATCAATGTCCTATAACTTAGCACTGGACTATAATAGTGCAGGAAAAAGGACAAAACAAAATGTATAAAGGAAATTGGTTCCACAAATCCACTCGTATCTCTACCAATAAACGTGGAGGGGCCCCTAATAGCAATGAAATCACGAAACCAAAACTGTCTCCGACGGCTGCTACGGGTCGGAATGTCATATGAGTCTTTTGAGGTCACTTGTTAGATAAGATAGGAGAGGAAAAAACATTTTTTTAAATAAAGTCCTTGTTGTTTTTGAGCAACTATTGCAAAAAATCTACAAAGTAGAAAATTGCAAAATTTTACAAACACATTTTGCGATTTTCTAATTTGTAGATGTATCCGAAGGAAGTGTTAAAATAAAATCATTGCAAAAAGATCCCTAAATGGCTGTATCCTAGATACGGCCGCAACTTTTACGTGGATACCTCTGTGTAGGTTGGTACAGTCAAGAGCACGTCAAGCTCCCACCCCCTAACCCCCCCAAAACACCCCACCTCTCACCCTCTGATACATTCTAAGCTCGATGTAGTACCAATTATTGTAGTACAATTTATCTACTTAGCTCGAAATGACCTTCCAAATGAAAGTATAGACGTATCCACGTCGAAACAAACAAATATAACATACAGCTGCAATACCAGTACACAAAATAGATTACATTTATTTATTTCATAATTAAAGATTGTTTTTAATGTCAGAGAATAATACGATCGTCAGAAAAGTAATATTAACAAAAGGACATTAAAGTCTCTCCACGCTCGGGATTCTACTCTAAAGTCCTTCGCTCCGCTCTGGATTCAAAAAACACTCTCGCCCTTAAAATAGTTCTTTGCTCCCTTGGTAAACAATCTACTATTTAAGGACACATGACAATATAAAAAAATAAAAACGCAATTAATATTTTTTTAAACTTACAATATCGAACGAAAATTATTGAAAATCTATTGAAAATATGCCACACACAAAGCGAAGGAATCACCATTACAGACACATTCAAACCCTCCATTTCTGCAATCCCTCTACAAATTTGCAAGTCTATGCATACGTAGGGCCGATACGGTAAATAACTACAGGTACCCTCCGGAAAACCGTCCCGACGTGACCGATAGCCACTTATTTAGTCCACTGCAGTTTACGTCCAGTACTTTACCCGATGACCATAAAAGACGAACATGTCCAACTTTAGGGCAGACCGGTAGACAAAACCTTTACTCGTGGGTTGTAAAGTAAAGCACTTTATATGTTGACGATTTCTTCATGGTAAGTAAGTGTAGTTTTTGCTTGAAGTTAAGTACTTGGTTTAGTTTGTGAGGTTGTTAGTTAGAGCTCACATGTAGGCCTTGTAAGAATAAAAAGTTTTTCGTTGTTGCTCGATGTGTTGATAAATACTGTATCTTTTGTTCAAAAAAATATTTAAAACAAAGAAATAAGATGCCACCAGTTTCTTTTATACAAAAAATTGTATGGGCTGTATCTCATGAACATTAATAGGTAGACAGTTGAAATTTCCACAGATTATGTATTTCTGCTGCTGCTATAACAAAAAATACTACTAAAATTAAGGGAAGCCTCCTTACTAAAAACGTGATTTTTAAGCGATTTTTTCTAGATTTTTTGTTTTAGCTCTATCGTCGAAACGGGATCATTTACAAGCGTGAAAATTTGTATATTTATAGTGCATAAGCTATCAAATAACGACAAATAATAAAAACTGGTCAAGTGCGAGTCGGACACAAAAATCTAGCACATTAAGTTACTGATATTTCAACTACTAAAATTAATATGGCGCGAGTCCTTCTCCCACTTGGCCGGTTTTTCTAAAATCCTATATTAACGTGAAATATTTGTTTGATATTAGCATTCTTTGATCACTTTATGACGACAATAAAACTGATAAGAAAAAATCACTATGATTTTATATATAAACATAAGGTTAATACAATAAACATAAGTCGATTTGAATTAGCTTATACATTTGTATAAGAATTTCTTGAAAAAAGCGCATTTCAGAAACTCTACAGTGCTATCTATCTGTTAATGGGCTTTGGGTAAGTTTATATACAGAGAAAAATTCAAAAATTCTAAAATAATTATGCTTGTACAGCTAAAGACCTCTCACAAAGCAAAGGCTTATTTAATTAACTTTGATCCTAGAATGCTTCCACACTTTGTACATCGCAGAGTCAGGGAATGGGTATAAAAATAGAAATTTTTCTAAAGAAACACATTATAATTTTAAAGCAAATTGCCTGTCATATCCAGTGCAGCCTGTTCAAAGGCCAAAATAAAACGTGGGGCTTATAGAAAAACACTAAAGATGCATTTATCTACATTTAAAAAAAGGCTTTGTTTGACCAAGAAGGTTATAGCTTTTTGGTAAGGTAAAGAACGAGGGTAAAAAATGGTAAAAACGGAACCCTTATGGTGCGACTACATTTGTCCGTCTGTCACACCGGTCACACCCATAGAATAACACGATTTTGACGCGTTGCTCTAAAGTCACACCTGTATATCTCGGCAACCACTCATGCTATCGACTTGAAATAAATTGTTTTAGGATATGATTGTCCAACTTAATTGCATATAAAAGAATTTTAAAAATATTATTAATATTTTAAAGAGGACCCCAATAGGGGGGTAAAAATTTAAATTGTCGTTATATACTAGGTCGAGTGGAGTATCATATAATATGAAAGTGCTTTACTTGTACATTCCGTAATAGATTTTTGTAGTTTAGTCGTAAAAAAGACTCTTAGTTTTCAATTTATTTTGAAAAATGACAAAGAAATACCATTCCCCCTTATCTCCGAAGTTTACGAAAGGAAAAACCTGAATTAGTTATAGTCGATAAAAGTATGCGTATAGTGATATAGCTTTGCACATAAATTAGTTCGGGATTTTTTTTTTTTTATAAATATGACGCAATTGTATTTGGCACATGCCGATATAACAAGGATGTCTGACATATTTTATTATGGCTACAACTCTGAAATTGAAAAAAAAGACATGTGATCTTTCATACATTTTTGATCTGTTTTTGATATCAAAATTTATGCAAGAGCAGATATTTTTTTCGTTATTTGTTCGTTTCCTGGCAAAAGTTGTTTGTCATAAGAAGAACATTTGGCTTCTGTATTTGTAACAAAAAATGAAGTGAATAATAAAATAAAGCAAAGAAGAGAGAAAAAAAAACGAAATAATTGTTGTACTTACTTGATTCTTTTACAATCAGCAAACTTATGGACGTCAGAATTAATTGTCCCCGAAACGTCTTTTCAAACGCTGACGTCCAAAGATCGCGTCTCCAAATTTTTAAGAGAAGCAATTTTCTAGTTGACACAGCTTTGGAGGGAAGTGTCAAAGTTAAATTGAATATTAGAGGGAATGATCTCGCTCAGTCGGTTGAGTGGTTAATCTGATGGCGGAATTCACTTCAAGTTCATCTTGGAGAATGGTGTAGGAACAGGCGCATACGTCTGAATGTTTTTAGGGTTCCGTACCCAACTGGTGAAAAACGAGACTCTATTAATATCCCTCCGATGTCTGTCTGTCTGTCTGACTGTCAGCGGGCTGTATCTCGTGAACCAGAAAAGGTAGACAGGTAGATTATGTATATCTGTGTTGCCACCAAGGAGGTTTTAACTCACGCTACGCTCTGAGGAGGAGAGAGGAATGGCAAAAAAAGCGTAACCGAGTATACCCAACAGACTGGAAAGCATTTCTCTTATAAAGTAGGGTGACCATACTATTTTACGCTTGGGGATGTATTATCATTGAATCCCTCTGGAAGAACAGCTTCATTTTCAATACTTTATTTGGCAAGATTTTGTCCTTTTGTCTCTATCTGAAAAGTTGTGTTTCGCTCGGCAACAAAGTATTTTGTGTCTCGTGCATTGAAACCCTCGCAACGCTGAGGATTCATCTTTGGCTTGCCTCATGGCTCAATCATAGAGGTAAATCAAGTCGTGTGGTGCCGGCAAAGAAAAACCGGCTCAAGTGCGAGTCGGACTCGCGCACCGAGGGTTCCATCATCATTTATTCGTAAACAATATACATTGTATTCGAAGTTAGTACTTAATTACATTGTATTCGAAATTAATACTTAAACGTAAATTTAAAAAATTAAAAATAAACTAAAAAGTATAATGCATTTGGAATAAAATTGTCAACATCAATAAAAAATATAAAATTCCTTACCACCAGATAATCATAATTGTATTAGTTGAAATTTCAGTAAGTTACTGTGCTAGATTTTTTGAGTACGACACGCGCTTGACCAGATTTTATTATTTGTTGTTATTTTGTAGGTTATGTTCCATAAATATATAAATTTTAACGTTTGTAAGTGTTCCCTTTTTTCAGTAGAGCGAGACTAAAATCGCCTAAAACAGGTCCCCCCTTAATTTATAACTTTTTTATTTTTGGTATTTGTTGTTATAGCGGCAACAAAAATACATAATCTGTGAAAATTTTAACTGTATAGCTATTACTGTTCATGTGATACAGCTCAAACAAAATATTGACTTCATTGGCTCCCCGCGTGTCGTCCATAATCTTCTTTGGGACAAGTCCATCATAATGTTCTTCATGGGACAAGTTGTTAAGTTTTATGGACAGATTCCTAATCAAATCAAAATAAAAAATCAAAATATTCTTTATTCATTGTAGGATATTAAAAATATCTTAATGACGTCAGTTACATTTACGTCGCTTCACAAACAAAGTGGCGCCATGTGGAAAAAAAGAAGCAACAATAAAAAACCCACGTGCTCTTTTAAATATGTTTGATGCAGATTCCGCAGATTCACATTCCACAGTACTGATGTGGTTGTTAAATTTAAATTAAATTAATTTTCCGATATTAAGTGATCCATAATTTTGTTAGTACATTAGTAAAGATACTTACTCAATATATATTAGTATGTTAGTACTATCTATAACTAGGTACCTACTTATTCTACGGTTGTACCTTTTTGTTTTCCTTTATGTTCAAACATCGTATATTATAGCCACCCTACTTCATACATAAAACAATTCTGCTTTTTCATAGAAAAATAAAAGGAATAATGCACACCCATAGAAGAATATTCCGCAAATAGCATAGCTATCAATTTTGCAGCAATTTACGCAATAATATTTCAATGTTTTTACAGAAAAATGCGTGATTTTAAACAAAATTTAGCATGACATAAAAATGTGTCAAAGACGGGGATACCAGTAATGTATAAAAAATATTACCAAAAAGGTTGATGACCAATGAAGAAGTACATATCCTGCTTGAATTTAAACAGCACAATTAGATCAAAAATATTTTTGAGAGTTTCGTGACTAAATCACAGAACCAAAAGCACCCGAAAGATATTAAATTTTGACGATTTAGCTGTAAAAAGGTTTCATATACAAAACCAAGCATAACTTGTCAAAAGATTTTTCCTACCAACCTGCAAATACGTTTTGCTTTGGCAACTGTGTGAGCGTGACAAACTCCCGAGTATTTTATTTGGCCTCTCGCTCAGCACACTTTCTCTTCTTCGCGAATCACAGGAATTTATACCGTATTATTATACAAATTTGTGTTGCAAGGTTTTTGCATTATACTCTCCTTCCTAAAGCGAAGCGTAGTAAAACCTCCTTGGTTGTCACTATAATAAAAAAAATAACAAAAGCTTCCCTACTAAAAAAGTGTTTTTTTAGGCATTTTTTGGCGATATTTAAATATAAACTGGTCTAATGCGTGTCACAGTTGCTCGTCTATAACTACGACGGTATTTTTACGTACGGATCCCTCGGTTCGCGAATCAGACTCGTACTTGGCCGGTTATTTATACTAATTGATGAGTTTTGTGTATACTGTTTGCATAATTATAAGATGGAGAGTATTAGGGGCTGAGATTAGAGGAACCACAACATCTCAGGCATGTCACTTCGATAGCCAACGGCATTCCACTATTCAACTCGATATTCGGATGCTTTGTCTTCAAGTCTTTGTCTCAATGTATTTAGGCGTATGACACTGCCTAGCCTGGCTTGCCAAGAATTACTGGTTTGGAAGACGTATGTAAGACACTGAGCTTGAGATCAAGTTTAAAACCTGCAAGCTGTAGCTTCGATTGGATTTGCAAATATTTTCTTCAAAATAAGTAAGTAATGATTAGAATAAATTAATAGTTTGTTTGTTTGTAGGCTTAGTTAGAGCAACGCAAAATTTCCCGCTTAAAGTTTCGCTTAGTTTGTTCTTTTTCTAGCCTGTACTGTCTCACTACTAGGCAAAGGCCTCCCCCTTGTTCCTCCAACCATTGCAGCCCTGAGCAACATCGTAATATTTTTCTTGAAAGTTTGTATTGTTTTTTTTTACCTTAGGTACTGTCCCATTATATTTGCTTTTAGTTTTTTCTAGTAGTTCCTTCTGCCTTTTCTTAAAAATGCTTTTATCAGTGTCCACTTTTGGTGAAATAATTAAAATCACAAAACGTACCTACATGATGAAATTGCTGACTTCCACGCCGGCAACTGTGAAGGGCCCAAAACGCTCAATTAACATTTTTCCTTTACAAAATTATTTCAGCAAAAATAAAAATAATAAGCAGAGACGTAGAGAGGATTAGATACATAATCGCCAGTTGATAGGCGGTCGTCCAATTAGGGTCACGATCCCGAGGGAAGGGATCATATTGTTGCTTCCCAGAGCTCTGACCGATATTCCGAGGGAATCAGGTTGAAAATATAAAATCAACCACTTTGCTTGCTAATAGTCAGCTTTAAACTGTCCGTGTATTGCCGGAAAAGACTACTAACCCATCTCTACCCGTAGGTGTCATAAGAGGAGACTAAGGGCTTATGAACCGGAGGATGGGCAGCAGCATTTTTCTGTGTATCGTACCATCTTCATACTGCGGTCACCAAAAACTGCGGTCGCCAGCCGTAACGCTTACAAGCGTGGTGACTATAGTAAATCTTTTCGTAAGTACCACGCGTTTTTGCTGGAGTTCTGGAGGGAGCTCCCTGTCCTGCAGTGAACGTTACATGGGATGTTTCGAGACAACTTTAGTCCAAAAACTTCGTGCGCGATGCTTCTGGTGAGTACTCGTAGATAATGTTGGAGAGATCAAGTAATGTGTTGTAACGTCAACCGCACGGGATTCCTTTCTCTCTTACCGTTGCTAAGAGAAGTGAAAGACATAATAAAATAAAAAAACCGGCCAAGTGCGAGTCGGACTCGCACACCGAGGGTTCCGTACCACCACATAATCATAATTGTATTAGTTGAAATTTCAGTGAGTTAATGTGCTAGATTTTTTGAGTCCGACACGTGCTTGACCTAATTTTATTGTTTGTTGTTATTTTATAGCTTATGCACATAAACATACCAATTTTAAAGTTTGTAAGTGTTCCCGTTTTCAAAATAGAACTAAAACAAAAATCGCCTCCGAGACCATTCAACTTGACCCCTCTCTTATATGAATGTTCTTGAAACGGGAGCTCACCTCAATTGGTTACTATAAGTTGTGAGGAAAGTTGTAATATTTAATGATTTCAGACTTTTCCCTTTATTTGTACTGTGAGACCTAGCTTCTTGCCAAATTTCATAAGTTTAGGTCAACGGGAAGTACCCTGTAGGTTTTGCTATTTTGCAAAAATGTATGGAGATGAGGACATAAAAAGCCATATCTTTTGATTGCATCGTTGTAAAAAATTTAAATTTTCAGATCTTGTGTGGTTCATGAACCCTAATAAATGGTATAAATTTAAACCTGATACCTCTACCCGTTCGTGAGATAAATGGTCTTGACAGACAGACAGACAGACAGACGGACAACAAAGTGATTCTATAAGGGTTCCGTTTTTTCTTTTGAGGTACGGAACCCTAAAAAGAAAAAAAAACGCCGGCTCCTGCAAAAAAAAAATAAAAACTGACAATCTTCTTATGAAAATAAAATAGTAACAAGAAAGTTATATTACCGTCTATCTAGAATCCTGCTAAAAACCTTAAGTGTTTCTATTTCTTGAAACTGTGTTTCAAGAAATAGAAACACTTAAGGTTAAACGTTGAAAAACTTGAAAAGTGTTTCTGTTTCTTGAAATGAAAGCATAAAAGAACTAGCCAACGACTTTGAAATGAAATATAAAATGAAGTTAAAAACCAAACGCTCCGCGTATGTTAATAATCTTATTTTAACAAATGGGAACAAAAGTAAATGTTTGTGGAATGTAATTAATACCGAAACTGGTCGAAAGCGTAAAGAAAGACTTGACTATACCAAACTTATTAAAAAACCGACAACGGGCGGCCGCTAGTAACGCAGCAAGTAAATCTTCATTTGATGAATCTTTTTTTAATTATTCAGCTGCAAAAGCTTGGCATTAAGCATTTTATGAACAACTTGCATTCAAAAAACTATATTTTGAGAAGTAAAGCGAGGACGTATATGTTTTATGATCTTAATAGATTTGTATGTTCAATTTACATAAAAGAAAAAAATAACAAAAATATAGAGTTAAAAGTTTATGTTTTACAAGCGTTTAAAAATTTGTCGAAAAACTCTAGTAGGAAGAACGACTGACTTTAATATTATTTCCTTGATGTTGGCACTGACAAAGCGCGTTCCATTTGATTGAAATTTATACAATCATTCAGTGAAAAAGGGATGGAACACTTAATCTATGGTTTAATCCTTTAGAACAACAGAGAGAGGTAGATTTGTCAGGCAGCTAGATGGACAATTCCAATGGGTCACACGCTACCCAGAGGCAGTTTGAGGCAAAAAAAATTTGGGCAGTGTGCTACCCAGTGTCATTTAAGCGGTTAAAGGAGCAGCCGCGCGGTGTGGAGCACCACGTGCCGATACCGAACGCTCAGTACTCCTCTTAACTAGCACTACCCCAGAGAGTGACTCATCACTGCGGCTTGCTTTATTTACGCCCGATGAGATTATTAAAATACTGCGCGACCGAATCGCCCCGAAGCGTAGTACTGACATATATGGCATGTCGGCCTTCCTACTAAAGAGTGTGGCTCCATTAATATGCGTGATTTTTTGCATTCTATTTAACTCATGTATGCGTGAGGGTACATACCCTACGGCCCTTAAAAAAGTAAAAATTTCCCCATTATATAAGGGTAAGGGAAGTAAATCACAATTAAAGTCTTAACGACCGATTTCATTAGTGCCGGCCCTAAGTAAAGTGCTTGAAGCTGGGATAAATTCCAGAATATTGTCTTTTCTAAGCAACTCCGGTACCATATCCGAGAGGCAATACGCATACCGCCCAGGACGATCGACTTCTGACCTGGTCCGTGAAGTGTTGCGCAAAGTACTGGAAGCGCGTGAAGGGAATCAGCAGGTCGCACTGATCTGTTGTGATTTGTCTCGCGCTTTTGATACCGCCGACCACGAATTGATAGGTAAAAAACTTCAGCACTACGGCATTCGTGGCCCAGCCCAATCCTGCCCTTCATGCGTGACAGAACGCAAGTTGTGGTGGGGGACCAGGGCAAGGTGAAGTCCAGCGAAAGGGTTAATGAATGAATGAATGAATGAATAAATAATGTTATAGGTGTGCCTCAAGGATCCTGCCTATCAAACACTTTATTTACGATTCTCCTAAATGATCTGCCCCAAGCCCTGCAGGGCGCGGATGTATACATGTACGCCGACGATGTCGCGGCGGTAGTCTCTGCCCGGTCAGAAATCGAGCTCGAGCGGAAGCTGATCGAGGTGGTAGACCAGCTTGCGCGTTGGTTCCTTGCTAATGGCCTAGCACTGAACTTAGATAAAACCTGCTTTATGCGTTTTCATTTAGGGGGCCGGATCCCACCAAAGCTCGTGGTCAAAGCAGGTAATGCACGCTTAGAGCAGGTTCGTTCAACGAAACTGCTAGGATTCGACGTGGACTATGCCTTAAAATGGGACCTCCACATAGATCGGATTTGTGGACGGTTAGGACAGGCATGTTATGCTTTGCGCCGACTAGCAGCAAACGCGGGCATAGATGCACTTATGGCATGCTACTTTGCTACCGTGCACGCTACCATTAATTATGGGGTTGAGCTGTGGGTGGGGTCGGGCTGCTGACGTGCATCGCGTCTTTGTAATGCAAAAACGCGCAATTCGAGCTATGGCAGGAGTGGCTGATGATGTATCAGCCAAAGAGTACTTTGACAAATTTAAAATTATGACATTGCCAAGTCTATTTGTATTTCAAATATCTCTGTTCACGCACGAACACTTGGATATGTTTCCTAAGAAAGGAGAAGGCCAACGGCACTATTTGAGGTACAGTAATTCACTGAAGGCAATACCTCATAGGCTTTCTAAGTCGGAGCGTTCGGTGTATGTATTAGGCCCTACGGTCTACAACAGACTACCGGAATCGGTGAAAAATGCTTCTTCCACTATGAATTTTAAATCCAGACTGAAAGACTGGCTGTTAAAACAGCGGTTCTACTCGTTTAAAGAGTTTACGGCACTACCGCTCACTACTGGTAGCTCACTCGCCTAATAGGTTAGATAATTTTGTTTATGTGGAATATGAATTATATCCAACGATATTTTATTTTAATATTTGTTTTTTAAAAAAATATTTGAATCTATAAATTTTATTTGAATTTGTTAGATCTATTCTATGACCTGTAACTTATTGTTATTAAAAATTTTGTCTTGTCTTGTCTTGTCTGTGTTGATTTTTTAAAGATGTTTTGCATGATACTCGGTAGACCATAATTAGTTTTCAGAATATTTTATAGCGCGTTTAGTTTCAGTGAATTTTAAATTCTGATAAAACCTTAAAATTCATTCAAATAACAGGCATAAGTCTTTTTTCTCAAGCTTGGAAATTCAATCATTATTTTGACAACCTTCGTAGAGCAAAATCGAAGTATCCGTACTGGTAAAAAGCATGCGAGCACCGGCCGGGAAAGTTAGTATAAAAATCCATTTCTTACGTGTCAAGCGGTCGGGAAAACTACTAAGAAAACCTCAGAGTAAAAAACTATAGAGTCCACCATATACATATTCTGTATGAGCTAGTGAAGTGTAAAGCGTCTCACCGTCGCCCATGCTAGTCGGTCAAAAAACTCAGTTAAGTTTTACAAAAATCAAGATATCTTTAAAAATCTAATATTTTAGTATAAACTTTGTTTACGAAAGTGAAAATACATCGTTTTTACTTTCGAGCGGAGCGCGAAAGGTATTGTATTCGTGAAAAAAAAAAGTTTTTCTAATTTTCTCAAAAATGTGTTCTATATCACTTATACATCATAAAAAACAAGTCTCCCAAAAATGTCTGTCCGTCGGTCGGTCGGTCGGTCGGTCGGTCGGTCGGTCCGTCGGTCCGTCGGTCGGTCGGTCTGTCCGTCACGCTTTGGCCTAGCGGCTAAACGAATGGTCCGATTGACACCATATTTTGAATTTAGGAGTTTTAAGGGTTCTGAGTGGTTTTCTTCTGGCTCTCATTTTGAGGGTAGCTGTCATACAACGAAAACGAAAAATTGAAATTTTCTCAAAAACGACTCATAGAATCTTGATGAAACTATGCATGATCAAGCATCTCCATGTAAGATATCATGCATCAGTATCAATTGATCTGTGTAATTTCATATAAGGGGTGTTCCTGTACCACCAAAACGTAAATATGTGATTTACCCAAAATTGGTTCCATTGAGTTTATTAAAATTCTCTATAATATTAATCCTGGATTGGTTGTCTACCTGACTGGATATTATTTATGATTTTTTTTAATAAAATTTAGTACATAGGGTGTAACAAAAACTGAAAGGGCTTGCTCATTAGACCAAACTGAACAATTATCCATAAGGAACATGTGTAGGGAAATTAAAAAAATGTGCATGCAAGTATCCTACGGTAGTATTGTTTTAATGTTTGACAATTTGAATTCTGAATTGATCTGTATATTTCGTTTGAACATTTTTTTGGAAAAACGTAAATAAAAGTTTGTATTTCCATACTATGTGTATGCCATTACAAATTTAAGTTTGCGGTTTATAGTTTTTCCTTGAGTATTGCGAGAAAGTAAGTGCAGTGCTGCTGTACCATTTATTTACTTGTGAATTGATCATTAATACTAAGAACGGAAGCGTAAATAATCCGTAATAGCCATTTTATGCGTGATTTTTAACACAGGTTATTTCCTGAATGGTAAGTGTTTTCACCAGAAAAACTGTGGTAGTAGCATTTATTAGTCCCATGTCACATATTTCTCAGAGAGAAAGATAATCCATCATTTTAGTATGGAGGTCCCTCGCAAGAAAGTGCTACGCTTATGGCTCCCTCCTTAGCAGCAAGAGCTGCTACTAAAACCTCCTTGATGAAAACTCATTTTTGTTATCTAATTTCAAAACGGAACCAGCTTTTTCTCTAAAGCATGGTAACCAAGGAGATGGCAACCAACGAAAGAGTTCTGAACAAGGAGGTCACACACCGTTTATTTCGCGCAGGACCGTAGTAACCAATATACATATAATCTGTGGCGCAGGGTCCGAGTTTTGAACTCATCTAATGACAAAAATAATTTCCCTAATTTGAAATGCCCTGATCAACTCTAAAAAAGTAAATTAAAATTATTTGTGTTATTAGGAATCAAATATTATTTCATAATTAACAAAGTTTATTCTTTAATTTTATAGATTTGATTAAGTTTTTGTTTTTATTCTAAATGTATTAATCACTTGAATTGATTCAAGAATAGGTACCCCGAACATCATTTTTTAATAAAAGCTATTAGCGGGAACATCATATTGACTTATTGTATTTAATTCAGTGTAATTTAGGTTGTAATTGTGAATAAAATTAATAAGTCAATGGAATCTAGAAATAGTGCCTCAAATATCGTGTATGTCATAACTGTTTAAAATCTTATAAGAACTTTTTCTGTGGCAAAAAGAGAAGAGACTGAAAATGTTAGTAATTTACAATGATATTACAATTATATGTAATTTATGTAAGAATTTGAATATCCGCGCATTGTTTGAGAAAAGCACTATACAAGCCTTGGCCGAAACCAGGTATTGATGGACTCACGTATGTGGGCCTCGAATAACGCCTCTTCCCACTTTATCACGTTTGTCCTTCAATACCCGTTTTTTTCGACCGCTGCAGTAATGTACTATTATTATATTTTATGACTTTATGAAAGACATAGACGAACATCAGTTTGCTATTATTTTATTTGTTACGGAGTTTCAAAGGATCAGGAAACGTTTGAAAACTACAACAAAAACTACACACAAGAAACATATTGTTAAAAGCCGGCTCTTCAAATAGGCCGTGCTGCAGTGGTTTCTTGCCGTCGTCGCTGCCATAGCACGATCCAAAACGGAGTAGACTCGCTGTATTTGCATTGTATTCTGAATGACATTCAATAAGTTATCTGTAAAGATGTCAAAATAAACAGGTTAACCCAAACATCTCTCACCTAGAGAAAATAAAATCATTTGGAAATCTATTTTCTGAAATAAAAAGCTTCGGTCAATAGTAATATTCTCTACCTTGCTTTGGAAATATTACTGAAGCATTGTAAGGTACAGAAATTATAGCGGTCGCCATCTTTTTCTCAGAATCATAAAGTTCCCAACTTATGGTTACCCTAATAATACGAAGGTAACACCAGTTTTAGGGTCGGATTGAGACTAAATATTTTGTTTGTTGCAGTTTGAGTACAAAAGTTGGCATTTAATTTACAAAAATATTAAGGTTCCGTTGCACGAAAGGAAAAAACAAAACTCTTCATTTTGCTGTCAGTCTGTCATTCCCCTGTTTTTAAGGGGGTAAAGGTGCAAATCGATGTGTGTGTAAACAATTAAGTATACCGAACAGCTTTTTACACATAACATCAAAGGCAACATTTATTAGTCCCCGCCCTCACAATTCATTGCAAAAAAACATACACATACAGTAAAGAATCCTGCCTGTTTACATGCCGAATAATATTTTATCTTTTTTACTAAAAGCTATAAGATTTCGTGCAGACGATGCGATTTTGAAACGCGCAACATAATATGTACGACTTACCTGAGTCTCGTCTTATTTTTGGTTTTTTCGCTTTATCTGTAAGTACTTCATCATCATCATCGCCTAACCTTATTGCGTTTATGAACAATGTTTTTTACGAATTCAGCAACTTAAGGACACTGGTTTTTACACAAAGCGACTGCCATCTGACCTCCGCAACCCAGAGGGAAAAACCAGACCCAATGCTAGATTACGCTTTGCCAGGCTAGTGGCCAACCTGGCTATCCGACTTCAAGCCACGAAATGGCCCCTGATTTGGCTTAAAGACTTCTATAGCCGGGACCAACGCTTAACGTGCCTTCCGAAACACGGAAATCTGTAAGTACTTACTACATTTGAAAATGTTAATATTTAGCAAATAGTCAAAGTAACAAAAAAAATATGAGCGAAGTTTGCGAGGCATTTTCCAAAAAAATTTGTTGCTTGTTTCTTTTGACAAATTTTCGATGACAAAATTCTTTCGACAAATATTACACATATTTTTTAATTTAAATATGGAAAATAAAACTTTTCAACATTGCAAAAAGCCAGTTAGGTTTTAACTACGTTTAGTAGGAACTCTAAGTACCTAATTTCATTGATATTTCGCGTCGTGTATAAGGGCCCTTAAATAGGAACGAGGCGAGGGGAAAGACACTGCAAACAAGACCCAAATTTAATCTCTGCCAGCCTCATCGTCTTTCCAATGAGAAGAAAACTTTATTTTTCCAGATTGTGTGTAAATATGTACATTAAAACGTGTAGGAAAGATCAAGGCAGACATCGATAAATAAGTAAATTTCCTACTTTTTTCAGATATTTCGGCTTTACTGGATTTGTGCAAAACCTTTTGATGGGTAAAAAACAATGGCGATAATATTTTGGCGCCTCCATATACAGTTATTTATTCCATCCAGGACCACCAGTACCACTGGATTTGTACCACTAGTGAGCAAAGTTGTCCCACAAATACCACTACTGTTACAGTTATGTTTTTCCCTCGGAATTCCTGAAGTTTCCACCTGTCTTAGGTTGGGATGAATGAATTCTATACCATTAGTGATGGTAAATTTATGGTTTGCAACATCAATAATAATACCATGCAGAAACTTTTTCTTTTAAACAACATTCAGTCTACAAAAATTAATATCGAAATTCATATAATTATTTTCGTGATTTCCTCAAAAAGTCCGTTAAAAAGGTTTTAATTGAATTTAGTAAAAGTATTTTCCGAACTTCCTAACAAAACAAAGAGCAATCCCATTGTAATCTTAAACTTAATCAATTCAGTAGTTAAGGACAAACTATTCCTGCGGCAATATGTCCGGAATACATTATGGGTGACCGCTAGGGTCGCCTTAAATCAAATAAGTCGCCCGTGTGGACAGACCGACAGGCGTACCCTGTTGGTCTACGTGACGGTAAATATTAATACCATTGTCTTTAGCTTATACAGGGTCTTCGAAAAAGGCAAGCGATTACAGATTCTTTCCGATTTTGATATCTACGCAACGATGTTTTTGTGACTGCTTGTCGTTTATATGTCGGCGATAGGAAAGCGGAATCTTTCATTTTCTGACCTAGGTACGTAATTGACTATTTCCCTGTTTTAAAAAGCGCGACAATCTTCGAAAGTGGTCGTTGAAGTCCCTAATTTTGGTTCAGATATCTGGGAGAATATTTGTTATCTAATATTGCTGTGAAAAAGTAAACCTTAAAAAGCAATACGAAAAATGTTTATGAAGAGATTGGCAGACGCAAGTTGCCTGTACAGAATACAGATCTAGACAGTTGCAAGATAGCCTACGATAATCTAATTTAAAAGTAAGGTGAAGTAAGGTCAGCTTATTCTAAAACTGTTCCAAATTTCAAGTCGATAGCGAGAGTATAGTTGGTGAGAAAAACAGGTGTGAAAGACAGACAGACAGTCAGTTCCATTTTTACCATTTTGATCAGAAACCCTAACAATGTGTTCTTTAATACTACAATAAAGCCAATATTGCTATTTTTACAAAGGTATTGCTGTTTTTAAAAAGGTATTGCTGTGTTTAAAAAGGTATTGCTGTGTTTAAAAAGGTATTGCTGTGTTTAAAAAGGTATTGCTGTGTTTAAAAAGGTATTGCTGTTTAAAAAAAAGTTATTGCTGTGTTTTAAAATGTATTGCTGTGTTTAAAAAGGTATTGCTGTGTTTAAAAAGGTATTGCTGTTTTTAAAAAGGTATTGCTGTGTTTAAAAAGGTATTGCTGTGTTTAAAAAGTATTGCTGTGTTTAAAAAGGTATTGCTGTGTTTAAAAAGGTATTGCTGTGTTTAAAAAGGTATTGCTGTTTTTAAAAAGGTATTGCTGTGTTTAAAAAGGTATTGCTGTGTTTAAAAAGGTATTGCTGTTTTTAAAAAGGTATTGCTGTGTTTAAAAAGGTACTGCTGTGTTTAAAAAGGTATTGCTGTGTTTAAAAAGGTATTGCTGTGCTTAAAAAGGTATTGCTGTGATTAAAAAGGTATTGCTGTGTTTAAAAAGGTATTGCTGTTTTTCTGACTAGAACATACTACCAAAGGCTAAGGCTATACTACAATGACTAAAATGAGTATGACTAAACTGAGTATGTTTAATTTCCTCTGAAAGACTCTGTAATAAGAGGGAGGTAGCTATGGACAAACACGGCTTTCCTCGGCAACCTGATACTGTGAATGGTGAAAAGAAATAAGTCCCCACATTTTTTAAATGACGTGTAAAAGTGTTTACTTTCATTGTGAAACAAAGAAAAACAAACAGTTCTTGAGTGTTCAGATCACATTGTGTCCGCAATACTCTAAAATATTAAATAGAGCAATAAAATTGTATATCACTATAGCCTTATTATCATACTTACTCAAAGTCAAAGTCAAAATCGTTTATTCATTGCTGGATATTAAAATCTCTTAATGACGTCAGCTAAACTACATCGCTTCACAAACAATGTGGCGCCATAGTGGAAAAAAAAGCGACAATAAAAACCCACGCGCTCTTTTAAAATATGTTTTGATATACAACAAACATAAGTCAGTTTTAATTTTGAATTAGCTTGTTAGAACCGTAGCCTAATCCCATGGATTATTCTCTTCTAGATAATCTGATATTTTATAATAACCCTTCTTATATGTATGATTTCTGCTTGATAACAGTTTTGAATTTATCTAACGGTAAACTTTCAATATCAGTGGGTACCTTATTATAGAAGAATACCTATACATTGACCTTTATATTAACATACTAAATTGGAAGGTCGTGTAGGCCTGCATATTCAGTTCTAAATTCGTAAAAATGTTGTCAATACAAGTTGATGAGGATGCTGATATTCTGGTGGGCACCAAAAAAAGATTCACAAGATTATAGCATAGGAACAAAAATTTAAATCTATTGCACTTACTAGACTCTTGTAAAATGTTAACATTAGTCTCCACATACTATAATGCCTTTGTTGGTGTTACTAACTTTAATTAAAGCTTCATCTATTATTTTTTCGAATATAGGGTGACTTTTAGTTAGTTCTTGATAGAAAAAGGTATGAATGTACTCATGATACTGAACAACTTTCCCCTAGGAACATAGGTCGAAATACGAAAATCAAGTTTTGACCTCCCATAGAAACTGCATCAGCTGATAGCGCATTTTGTATGGGAGGTCAAATTTGGTTTTTCTTATTTCGACCTATGTTTCTTGGGAAAAGTTGTTCAGTACCATGAGTACATGCATATATTTTGCTATCAAGAACTAATTAAAAGTCACCCTATATATCATATGTTGAAACTGGAGGTCTGTATACGCTTATAACAATAAGGTGCTCGAGTTCTACACAGGCCAGTTCAATAGTTTCCTCAACAGACAGGCTCATAATATCTGTACGTTCCTTACAATTTACGAGTATCAACTCATTGGCAAGTATTAAGGAGCCACCGCGTATCGCATTGCAGTACAAAAATACTCTCAGAAGGACCACAAGAATCATGCGGGTGGGGCCTCGGGTGGGAGCGGGGGTGCGGGGAGGGTGGAGAGTGTCAGTTCTGTAAATGATAATACACACTATTACTTTATTCTGTGACTTTCCACAACGTAATAATATTTTTGAAGAAAAATTACATTACAAGGTCTATAAAGATCACGAAGTCTAGGTAAATTAGTATGTAACAAAAGCTTTCTAAATTATATAAAAGGCAATTCCAAAAATGAAGATTTATGAGTATAATATTTATTTTCTTTAAAAAATAAGCATATATTTAGATAAGTTTAGTTCATGAAGATTTCAAAAAGGGCAACATATTTTATTTTTATTAGGTACTAGCTGTGCACACGACTTTGTTTGCGTGGAGTTTGGACTTTTACAGTGTACACAAACAACTGAACAGATTCAATTGGGGTTTTGGTACATGTTATTGACGCCGTCGAATGTAACTTAGCGTTATCTTCTGTTTAAGTGAACAATTTGCAATAAATCGTAGCTTTTATGTTGCAACAAAATAAGCCAAATATATTGTTCAAACCCTATTCGAATCGGTTCAGTAGTTTGTGAGTTATTAGTGCGCCGGCCGCTTGATAATTTGCATTCGTGTAGCTTTTGTTTGAGTGAACCGAGTGCAATGATCTGAAGCTTATGTGTTGCCCGAAGACAAGCCAAATACATTTTTGGAAACCTCGTTTAAATCGGTTCAGTAATTTGCGAATTTATCGTGTAAAGACAAACAAACAAAAATAATAGATAATATTTTCGCGAAAATTTTCAATGTAAAGAAACGGCGAGTTTACGATTTTATTATAATGTATATGATAGAAGTAGATAGAATATCTAAGTAAGTAAAATGTTTAGTGTGGTGCGGGTATGGAATAGTAATGGGTGTTGAAAAAGGCGACTAAGAGATTCTACTTATGAAAACAAACAAATTTCCCCAAGAAAAAAATTTTTTACTCGAAAAATTTTATTCGCCGTTACATACACAATGAGTCGATCACGTGACCACTTCACTATGGAGTCGAGACGAGTAAAAAATTATTTTCTGCGGGAAAGTGTTAAGTACCATGAGTAGATTCACTGGGTTTCAGGAGCAAAATCAATGAAAATTCAGCTGAGTCACCACCACGCTTGTTAGCGTTGCGGCTGGCACCATGGACCGCGGTTGTTGGTGACCGCAGTACGAGTATGTCAGATGGTGCGATAAATAGAAGAACCTGCTGCCCATCTACAAATTCATAAACCTTTAGTTGCCTCTTACGACACCCATGGGTCAAGATTTAATAGTATTCAATTCTATTATATCAATCTGTTTTACTCATGTATGATAAAACTGTAATTTATTTTTGACAGTCACAACACTCAAGATTGCCTTTTCTGAAGCCGAAAATTGGAAAAGATAAACAGATAAGGAGCTCGCTTCCACAAACTCTTGGTATATCGATATTTAAATCTGATGGATGAAGGTTTGTACGTACCTACCCTACATCTACGAGTATCTACTCGAGTCACGATAACAGTTAAAGAAACAGGTATATTCAACTGGTATTTTGGCGAAGACTGCGTGCAGATTTTATAATGGGCATCTAAGCTACAACTAATATATTGTTTTTGTTGAGGCTTTCGTTTTCTTTAAATTTTGATTTTGGTTTGATAAGATGGAAAGTAGAGGACGCGAGGGAAGTATGTCACGATCGTAGCAGGTGGAATTCAGGTTTGTCAAATTTTACTCGATACGTTTTTGTTATATAGTCTCTATTGCACGAAAATTATAAAAGTACAATAAGAGCAAAGATAACAAGAAAAGGTGGACTTAAGTAGAAGTAGTCTGTTCAGAATCAGCTCAGCCACTAAGTAGAAAACGTTATCACGAACAGAAGCAAGAAAACTCAGACAACAGCGCATTTTATTTTACTACCCAGACTGTGCCTATGAGGATTTGCTACCTGCACTAATGAGGATCAGTTGAGGCCATAAGGCTGCGTTAACTATATTTTTCTCAAAAATGCTTGGAATTTCGAACATTATTTTGTCAACTTTCATCGAGATAAGTAAAAAGTTTTCAATGTTTGTTTGGTTTAAACTTAGTTTGAATTTCCGCAAATTTATTGAGAAAAGCACTTACTTACAAGCTTTGGCCGGAACCATAGGTATTGAATTTACGTATGTGGGCCTCGGCTTTGCCCCTGCCCACGTGATCACGTACCTTTTTTGTCGGCCAGTGCCGTATATAGACCATTGTGATAAAGAAGAATAAGAACAACCTCCATTAAAACAAAAAAATTGCCACACTGTTTGAACGATTACAAAAGAAGCATGAGATTGTTTTGAGTAGCAACTTAGTGTAATATTATGCACGTAGGTATTTTTTTGTTACTTTTAACAGTTACTTCTTATACTTGTTCCTCCTACCTACCTGCACGATATGATCCGTTTGAAATGGTATATTGAATACCGGAAACGTATCGGGGCAGAAATGAGATCTCGGCATTGTTTTAAAGGCCTCTTGATCTCGCGGTTTTTGAAGTTTGACGCCGATTTCCTTATTTTTTTCCTTTCTTCGAGGAGGGATTACCTATTCATGACGATTATGGATTCCTTTTTGAATTTAAAATCATAGAGGGGAATATATTTAATACTGGGTATTTTATATGTCATGATGATATCTTGGAAGTAAAGGTTGTAAAAAACAACCGAAAGATTGTATTTTTTGTAAATCTGAAAAGAAAGAACTGGTTTGATTATAGCTCATAGGAATAGTGTTTGATAAATACTAGTTCCAAAAGAAGTCTTATATACCGCCGCAGACAAAATTCTGCAAAAGAAATTTTTGACGTCTTATTTTATTAAAAAAGAAAGTGATAGTAATGGCGTGTTTGAAAACAAAAATCTGTAAACTGTTCAAACTTTAATACTGCCTCAAACATGCAAATCTGTTGTGGGGAATCATGCAGTTATCTTCTAAATAAAAGAGGTGCAGAAAAAGTACATTAAGATGCACGTGCGCTATTTTGGATATTACGGCCGAGGCTCAGAAATTGCAGCAAGACCCGCAGGCGAGGGCGTAAATGAGCCGAGGATGTAATCACCAAAGCGCACAAGCTTCTTACGACGTTTTTCAACACATTTGCGAATAAAAACTAATCAAAATCGCTTACCTTTTTTTCCTAAGGAAATTTCGTAGACGTTTTCCTCACATTTCTAGGTCACCCGATACACCGGACTTGTGTTTTTGTTCAAGTATTTTCGACGTTCTACACTTATCACTGTTTTTCTTATTTGTTGAAGTCATTTATTTTTTAATTACATTAAACACATTTCACAACAAGAAATATCTGTTAAAATGGCACGTGTATTACTTTTAAACTTTTTTCGAAGACACAGATTATACATGCGCGCGCAGGAGACAATGACTAAGCTATCAAACAGACTACTTTTCAGTTTATTTTAAAATTGAATATTTTGTTACTTTAAAGACAAATTTGTAGTTCGTTAGTTGATTAAAATCAATATTTTCGTTTAATTAACGTTTATTTATCATATTATCGAACACAGTTTCTTAATTCCTTAAATTATTATTAATGTTATAGATATAAACTTCTTGCACCTTGCCGCTATAAAAAACAAAACAAAAATAAAACACTAACCTGCCAAACAGCTCACTCAGCAAGGAGGTCTTTGTTCTGAGGCTTGAATTATTTAATATTGAATATTTTGTTACTTTAAAGACAAATTTGTAGTAAGTTGGTTGATTAATATAAGTATTTCCATGTAATTAACATTTATTTATCATATTATCGAACACAGTTAACTTTTTCATGAAAATATTATGAATGGTATAGATATAGAAACTCCTTACATCTTGCCGATTTAATAAAAAGACAAAAATTACAACACTAGTGAAATTATAGTAATGAAAAAAGCACGCGTGTTTAATAAGCTGGATTATGGAACTTAATACAGTGCAAATAGAGCTGTTATATGAGCAAATGTGTTGAAAAACAAGTTTCTTGCCAGTTCTATCAAATATTTGGTTTTTAATTAAAACGAATAACGTGGTTTTACAAAATAGTGATAATTTAGTTAACGTAACATCCTAAAGTGCCTATTTTTGGTAAATAATGTATTTTTGTCATAGATTTATATAGTCAAGATAGGGTCTTGGGAACAAACGGTTCAAAATTTCCCTATACAAGAAAAAATAGCGCCATCTGTGAAAAATCGCGTGAACTACGGTGCTACTACTACTACTACTACTACTTCGGTCGGTGCTAAATACACGGAACGGAAATAATATGGCGGGAAAAAACAAAACAAACTTTTTACTGTGTATATGTGATTTAGGCCTGGTTTTTCAGTTTCATTAATTGGATTATAGTCAAAAACAATAATAAGAAATAACAATAATAATAATAAGAGTATATTGTTTTTCAACTAAGAACATTCCATTTTGTTGGTAAGTTTATTTGCATCCAATGTTGACAATATGACTGACAACGACTGACGTTTGTTGGTCCTAAACGTCAAATTTCGGACCAACGAATTGGGGACATTGTAACGTGCTGATGGGCTAGTACTTATATATAAGTAAATGATTTTTGTGCTTTTTAATTCATACAAAATCATTATGAAAGCTGTTTCTAAATAAGTAGATGGTTTTTTAAAATCAATCAATTTAAAATCAATCAATAAAAGGGAATTTTCCTAAACGTCTGTCAACTCCGTTTTTTAAGTGTTATTATTTATTCGTAGGTGTAGATGGGTGTTACGCTAATCGCTGTCGGGTACTACGCTAATCTTTTAGAGATCTTTTAGAGATCTTTTTACAAGAAAAAATGTTACAAGCATTTGACAGAAGCAATCAAACTGACTTAATCATTTTCATACTGATTACAAGGTTGTTGTTGTATAACCTTTATTACATGGTGACTTTATGATGCCTTTTCCTTGTGCTGATTAGCAGCGCCATCCCGTGGACATTTTAAAAGATGGTTGAAAACACCCTATTATGTCACATACATTACGTACAATTTTATATGCATGCAACACTGGCTGTTTCTTCGATGTCAATATTTTGTTATTCTGCTCTTTAAATATTATTTTGTATGTATGATGATTATTTCATTGATTTCGAAGGTTCCATGTTCTAATGGCATTTCATCTGAAATTCATTTGCATCTAAAATTCTGTAAACAGTGCATCCTTAGCGTCACGGTACCTCTTTTCTCTCATAAATCTGTAAAGTAGCACAATCGTTGGGGGCACAGTTCGCCAAGTCGATAAAACGCCTGTGATCCATATAATATTAAGAAAGTATTGAGAAATATTCATTGCATTAATTCCAAGCCAAACAAACATTATGGAATTGCTGATCGTTCCAATTTCAATTAAATATCTGATTTTTGTGTTTGTGTTGGAATGCTTCATAAATTCAAACAAACCGCCGTTGAATACAATATTTATGGTCACCAACAAAATAAGAAGAAACAACGAAGCAACGTCCTGTTGGTAACACTGTCCCAGTCCAATTTCAATGATATAAATAATAGCAAGGATAGACAGAGATAGTAATGCGGCGTATTTTTTTCTCTTTTGATAGCTTAGGCGGGTAATATATCCTGTAATTTCCATAATAGCTGTTACTGTAGCACACGTTGACCAACTCCATGAAAACAATATGCATATATGAGAGATTTCTTTGAGTATGTAGAGATACATAGCAAATAATATATCGTCGGGTATAATAACAACCATATATTTTTGATAAAACAATATTGTGTCGGTGATGACGGATATTCCAGAAAAAGTAATTTCGTTAATGTTGATGAAGATGTGCAGAGTTCTCCAATAAGGCGTCAAAAACCACACACTGAGAAGCACAATCACACATATTAAACTTGCAATGACTCCACTGCAATCAACGTAAAATACTCCATAGACCAAGTCAAGGGGATTAGAACCAGATGTGTTGTAGCTATAATTCGCATTCATGATGAAACAGTTTTTCGACAAAATTTATTCAGATAAACCGCAATGTCAATCGAACTCGTTGTTTAAAATGCTGTATGCACTAAATTGCAAATTTAATCAAGGTTAAATATAACAACGATAACGATAATTAATAAATTTGTGTCAACTGTAGTTAAAATGAACAGCTAAATGGTAAACAGAGTCTACAGGATGTACCAAAATCCGTTGTCTCCTAGTCAGCCAGTCAGTTTTAGTTTTACCAAGAAGATGTTGTTTATATCATAGGGAGGAAAAATACGTCTGTTCAAAGAATGTTACTAATTTAATTTCTGACCAGAATGCTATCTATTGTAAGCTATAATTACAATACTGTTTTCAATGGTTTAAAATACTACTCATCCTTTAAGATCAAAGCACTATAACGGATTTAAATAAAATATACCTAATTGAAATTTCAAGTATCGAACATCTAAATATTGTTTAAAGACGTTGACAGACGAATCACTTTTGAAAAATAACAATGTTTTAAACCAAAAACTATATCACACAAGCAATAAACAAGATTTATTGACCCGACCCGGTATGCAGAAAGAAATACTAAGATGATTTGATCATAAAGGTAGAGCAGATGAATGTAAGGTTAAAGACTATCGCAAGAGAGAAAGGGAGACGAAATGGAAAATTTCTTTAAAGAAGGGTAAGCCAGTACACCTTGCCCTAAACCGACGAGCGTCTATAAAAAAGGTGATTATAGTGGAAGGAAAGATGAAATGAAATCAAGATTGTAGCAATTTGAAAGAATGAGGTATCTGAATGCTTTAAAAAATGTGATGAAAATCTGATATGCCTAGACAGCACTAGCTTCTTTTGTTGCTTTTGCAGAAACTATTGTAAAGAAATTAAAACAATTTAATACTTAACTAAGCTTAACTCAAAGTAATAGGTAACTTATGAGTTCAGTCAATACATTATGTCGCCACGTCACTTTATCAAATCGCAGTGACAAGTGGCAGTGATACAAACATTATAATCAAGATAAATGTGTATGCATTAATGTAACTTAACAATTTTGTATTTTCCATATAGTGTATCAATAAAAGGATTTAAAAAAAAATCTTTTTAGTACACCTTGTACACAAATTACTGTTTTTATCAAATTTTGTTTCATAATAAAATAGTTTAATGTGATGATTAGTGTTCGGAGACTTTTTATGGCGTTTGGTAGTAATAAAGAAGTTTAATGTTTTAATGTTTCATTATTCCAGCGAAATACAAGAAACACATTGTAAAAAGCCGACTCTGCAGTGGTTTCTTGCCGTTTCTTTTACGCTGCTATAGCACGATCCAAAACGACGTAGACTTGCTCCATTTACATTGTATTTTGCATGACATTCAATAAGTGTTCTATAAAGAATCTACATTGAATAAAATTATGTGAATCCTTATTTCAATATTTTTTTTCCTTTTTGTAGGCCTTAGAAAGGTTTTCCCGATAGGGTTATTCGTCTTTGACAATTAATCTTTGTTCTAAAACAACTTTATCAAAAATTACAATTTCCAGTAGACTCTCCTATAATGGAGCTTGATGTGTGCGCCATTTGTTTCAGTGTCACATAATCCCCTACTAGTGCGGTCACAATTTCACCAAATTTTTTCCAGGTACAGGTTAGGTACATAGCTCTCAATTTTTTATAGGAGCCAATTCTTGAATTTCAAAAAATTTCCATAGAAAATTCAAGAATTGGCTCCTATCAAAAATTGAGAGCCATGTACCTAACTAGTACCTGGAAAAAAATTGGTGCAATTTGGTGAATTTGGCGATATAAGACTATAAGGGACCGGACTACACGTCGGGATTTAGTTTGTAAAAGTTGTTTATAAATGCATTCATAAAAACTTATTTAATTTTAAAACAGTAATTTCTGGTGTTGTTATATTGTAGTACCTATACATACCTACATAACATCACGCCTCTTTCCCGTCGGGGTAGGTAGAGACCACAACCCTCCACCTGCTACGATCATACCTCCCTCGCTTCATCTACTTTCATCAATCCTTTCATACATCCTCCTCGGTTTAGGGTACTTTTAACCTGGCGTTTATTTAGAACTTCCTGAATTTGGTTCTAAAATCTTCACTGACGTTTTCTCTTCCACCGTTTCCATTCACTATCTTACATATAACAAAATCCTAAAACCGCCCGATCCGTACATTGAAAGTCCTCGCAAATAGTACTCATTAAGGTCATTTTAGAAATTTTTGTGTTGGTGTGTTCACAAACTACTAGGCCGATTCAAACGGGGTTTTCAATAGTGTACTTAAATTATGTCCATGTAACATATAAGCTTTATTTTATCGTAATCGGTTCTCTCGAACCGAAACTACATAAATACAGAGAATCAAGTGGCTTCGCAAGTAACTTACATTCAACTAGACCGATTGAAACGGGATTTTCGATTATGTACAAACCTTGAAAATTTTTAATCGCAAATCTTCTGTTTGTGTGAACCGATTGCGATGATATTGCTATAAGCGCGGAGATGAAGTTAAATACATTATCTAAAACCCCATTTGAATCAGCCCAGAAATTCAAACCTGTCAGAAATTCAAAAAGTTGTAGGCACAGCTAGTAAACAAAAAAATAAACACAAGATTTATTCCAATTTTAAGTTGACCCAGGGTTTTTCCAATGGATAAATGATTTGGATTATTTTAAAAATAAAATGAAATACAACGTATAAAGGAACAAAGTATTCCAAGCATGCAACAGTAAATTATTTCTTATTTCCATTCTTCACTCGGGTTATAAAACAAAACGTAAATCTAACAAAGATTCTGACAGGCATTTACTTACGTTTTACGATAGAGTCGAGTTTAACGGGTTTCTCTAATTGCATTTGTACTGTTCAGCACTTCAGGGCTGTTTCTGCGCCTTTGCATTTTGGTTACAATGTTCTAAAAAATCTTTGAAGAAATACTATTTTTAACCACCATCCCTGTATTATTAAAAGTATGCTATAATGATAATTTTATATTGATTTCTTTTTTCTGAATTGAGTATTTCATAAGTACTCACCAAACGCAATTTTTATTTTTAATAAATATAAATATTGGCCTTGTTAGATTTCAGCAGTGCTTTTAACTCTGTTGATTTTGAGATCCTCCTCGGTACTCTTCGTGCTGTTAACATACCTTCCATGGCTATAGATTGGTTTAACTCATATCTCTTCGGACGCCAGCAGTGTGTGAAGACTAACGATGCTTCATCGGACTGGTCTGATCTCATTGCTGGTGTTCCTCAAGGCGGCGTTCTTTCACCTTTACTATTTTCCATATTTATAAATAACATATCCCGTATAATTACTTCTCCCTTCCATCTGTATGCAGATGACTTACAATTATATCGACATTCGGAGTTGAGTGAGATGTCCAAGGCTGTTGCCGTTTTGAATCACGATCTTTCTGCTGTCCAACTATGGGCTAAATCTTTTGGCCTTCTCGTCAATCCCGCCAAATCACAAGCAATTATTATTGGAAGCAGTAGACTCCGATCTAGGTTAGACTTGGACTCTTTACCTAAGCTTGTGTATTCTGATATCCCGATCTTATATGACAATAAAGTAAAGAACTTGGGTCTGATCATGGATTGTAACATGTCTTGGATATCTCACGTCAACGATGTCAGTAAACGCATGCATTATACTTTCCACTCTCTCAAGCGTCTCCAATACTTTCTCCCTTTCCATACCAAAATTATGCTTGCGCAATCTCTCCTCTTACCCATTCTCGATTACGCTGACGTCTGCTATTTGGATGTGACTGAGGAGCTGCTGAATAAGTTAGAGCGACTTCAAAACCTGGCGATACGCTTCATTTTCGGTTTGCGGAAATACGACCACGTTTCTCACTTTCGTGCTCAGCTTAAATGGCTTCCTATCCGCCTTCGCCGAGATATGCACATCCTGTCTGTCCTCTTTAATATCCTTAATGACCCGCACTCCCCTCCTTACCTTCGTGCCCGATTCCAACTGCTTCCTCCTCCCACTCGACCTATGCGCCCTTGTATCACCAAGATGCTTGAGGTGCCTAGGAGCAACACCAATTTCTTTTTCCACTCCTTTTCTGTCCGCGCTGTTCAATTATGGAATCGTCTTCCCAAATCTATCCAAGAAAGTCCCTCTATTGCCTCTTTTAAACTAAAAGTAAAGGAACATTTTCTTCGGCAAATCACTGCTTCGTCGTAGTCATCAGTCGTGTAGTCATCATTTTGTATTTCTCTCTATAGCATTTAGTATTTTTATTTATTTATTTATGTATGTTTGTATATATGTACATATTGCGTGTATTTTCATATATATATATATATATATATATATATATATATATTTATATATGTATTGGGGTTTATTTTATTTAAGGAGTTAGTAGTATATTAGTTTAAGTAGTATATACGTGTAATAATATATTATATTTTCTTTTTGAAATTCTCACTGCACACTTGTGTCCCGCTAAACAAACATTTTCTCTCACGACCTTAGGTTGGCTGGAAGAAATCTCTTGCAGAGATAAGCCCGCCTTTGTAAATGTCCTCTTGTATGTAATTATCTGTATGTTAAATGTGCAATAAAGAATATAATAAATATTGTTTTTGTTCGTTTCTCCTTCGTGTCGTGCTGACAGCAAATCCAATTAAATAAATCTGGTCCAATGTGTAACGGTCTTTAAAAACTCCTAATACCTATTTCAAAAGTTTTGTTGATGCTACAATTGTATATATTTGAGGACAAAAGCAAGTTGACAATATTTTTTGATTGAATAGCTTCTCAGATCTTATCAGAAAATATACAATTAGTCTTTAGAAACCCCTTAATAAAAATACCTGATATTACTCGTAGAGAAGGAAGTGCATTTTCTATGCCTTTCGTCTTTACTCTGTGACACCCCCCTTGAACTAATTTGTCCGACGAACATTGACATTACCAAGACCCCGTCAAAGGTTCTTTAGCAACAATATTGCGACGTATACATCTCAAATAGCAAGGGCACTGGCAAAGTAATAAAATTTACTTCTCAGCATTTTAAAAGTAACATAAAATGAATTGAAAATTTTAATTTTACCCTAATTTTGCTTGATAAATATCATTCACTTACTTACTACAGCGACCCAAAGAGGCCTCCGACACAAGAAGACACCAGCTGTCTCGATTTAATGCTGTTTGGCGCCAGGTAACAATGAAAAATAACAAGGTACAAAATCATTCACTTACTATTTGTAAATACTTTTTAGGGTTCCGTACCCAAAGGGGACAAAACGGGACTCTATTAATATGCCTCCGATGTCTGCCAGTCTGTCACCGGGCTGTATCTAAAGAAACGTAATAGGTAGAAAGAAAAAAATTCACAAATGATGTATATCTATTGCCGCTATGATAACAAATAATAATAATTAAAAAATTAAGGTGGGGTTCTCTACTAAGTACGTGCTGTTTAGGCTATTTTTGTTCGATTTTCGTTTTAGCTCATCGTAAAAACGTGAACATTTACAAACGTGATTTTCTTAAAAAAACCGGCCAAGTGCGAGTCGGACTCGCGCACTGAGGGTTCCGTACCACCACATAATCATAATTGTATTAGTTGAAATTTCAGTAAGTTAATGTGCTAGATTTTTTGAGTCCGACACGCGCTTGACCAAATTTTAATAATTGTTATTATTTTATAGCTTATGATCTATAAACGTACCAATTTTCAATTTTGTAAGTGTTCCCATTTTAAAAATAGAATTAAAACAAAAATCGCCTCAGCGACCATCCAACTTGACCCCTCTCTTATATGAATGTTCTTGAAACAGGAGCTCACAACAATTGGTTACCATTAGTTGTGAGTAAAGTTGTAATATTTAATTATTTCAGACTTTTCCCTTTATTTGTACTGTAAGACCTAGCTTCTTGCCAAATTTCATAATTTTAGGTCAACGGGAAGTACCCTGTAGGTTTTGCTTTTTTGCATAAATGTATGGAGATGAGGACATAAAAAGCCATATCTTTTAAATGCGTCGTTGTAAAAAATTGAAATTTTCAGATCTTGTGTGGTTCATGGACCCTAACATATTAATTTCAACATGATACCTCTACCCATTCGTGAGATAAAGGGTCTTGACAGATAGACAGACAGACAGACGGACAACAAAGTGATCCTATAAGGGTTCCGTTTTTTTCTTTTGAGGTACGGAACCCTAAAAACACCCTATTGTCGTGTTTCGTATTTTAGTCGTGTTTTATATATGAGAAGTGTTTCCAGAAGTTCAAAAATCAAATATTAATCAAGTTTTAAAATTACGCCAGTCACCGCAGACCTAAACATTGTTGAAATTTACCCAAATTGTATAAAACCAAATTATCAGTTTTGAAAGACCTGTATCAACTGCGTTGTGCCTCACAATCAAAGTAACCTCCTTCTTTTTACATTACACAGCTATGATTTCAGTGCAATTACTGCTCTTTAGGTCTTATAAAACTCGAGATACAGCACTTCAAGCCTAACCAACATTTTGGAGAAAATGGTCGATGTTGCTATATTTCCAGTTACATAAAACCAACATAGCAGCTGTTACTGTAAATGCATTAAAATTGTAGAAAGTTTTATGTGTTCTTATTTTGGTAAAGTATTTTTATTAGAAAGGTGCACTTTTCGGAAGTTTAAGTCAAAAACTGATATATTAAAAAACTGGTTTTTCAAAGCTGATAACTTTGTTTTGACACTATTGTTATGTATCTTAACAACATCCTAAAAATCAGTGTTATGCAGTTTTATGCGATGTTTTAAATAGATGGCATAAATAAAACTGGCTATAGGCAAACCGGATGTGGAGGGTATAAAATGGGTGACAACCTCCGGTTGCCATCGTCCCCGGCATGTTACCATCTATACTTTTAATTGGCAGTAGATCTACTGCCTTGCAGCGGCAGAACTGCTATGTTTAGTGTAAGGCACAAGCGATAAAACATTTTAAATCATTGTCCCTAGCAAAAAAGGCTCTTTCGCTAGTTTTACGGAAACAAAGAACTGTGAGTCATATAAGTGATTAAGTGTACCGACACACCTGCAGAGTACCGCTCATTACGCTCGCAACGCTTTTTAGGTTACCTATGACACATCTGGCGGAATTTCCGCGTCAGAATTTCTGTAGGTGTGTCACTACACTTATAGTAGAATGTAAATTTATTCAAAAGATGCTTAGAAAACGTTTTTCGCTCAAGTCATCTCGGAAATGGGCATATAAATTCAAATTCAACTCTGAATTGCGAAATTTTTGGAAGTTTTCTAGTAATTTGTTAGACAAAGTAGTGTAAATGGTATAGTGTCTAATAAATTTGTAATCTACTCGTAAAGCCCTTCCATTAGATACCCCACATGGTATGTTTAAGAGATATTCCTTTTTTTTTTGTATAACCGTCTTTGTGACATCACAGTTTCCACTCCCACCACACGCGCGCTTGTCATCTCTTAAATGTTAGTTCAGGACATGACACTGAATGCATTGATACCATATACGCCCATTTCCGAGAAGACTTGAACGGGGACTAACCTATATATTTACAATCTACTATTAGGCGACCAAAGGCTTAAAGCTGAGAATGCACGGTCAGAGTCTTTCCGCATATCGATTCACTACATACTGCACTATGATCCAGTGTGCCACACCTGTCGCTAATAAGCGTACCTATAGTTCGTCCGTGTTAAAAATGCAGTAAGCTATTAATGCAAATGCAGGGTAAAGGTGTATTCACAATGAAGTTAAAATGCGAAAAAAAAAGATATTATTTTTGGTTTTTTAGGTAACACACAAAGGACACAAACACATCTTTCGAAGGTTTGCCTTCAGTTAGTCATTGTGCATTTGACTTTATAATGTAAATCGACCTGATTGGTTATGGGGCTTGGCTACTAGCGCTGGAAAGCGATGACTCACTACATTCTTAAGATGGACGAACCGTTCTGACTATGGTACGTCTCCCAAAAATAAACCAAGCATTTCTTATGTGAAATTCTGGGGAGAGCACCCTGTCTAGCAGGGACTATTATTACGTTTATTCTTGAACAAAAACAGTTAAGTTAAAGAAGAATTCTATGATATGAATAAATTAATTGATCTCAAAATTGATATAAATAGACTTTCATGATGGATAATGAAAGGAGGTAAATACTCGTAAGATCAAAAGGCTCGTCTCTTTTAATTTGTACCACAACGGTGCCGTACCCTGTTTGAAATTGGGCGCATTGATTCGTTTTGATCGTCAGGTCTAGTGTAGTGCAGCGGACAAGCAATATACTGTCAATGGATGAGCAACCTTGGGGGTGGTCCCGGTGATTTGAAAAATATTACTATTAACGGAAATGTATGAAATCCGTCATTGTATAAAATTCTTAGGACAATTCTATGCAATTCCTAAAATAGCAAAATTTACTAAATAGCAATCGAAAATAATTATACGGAAATGTATCAAATCTGTCATTGTATATCTTCACTTTTGCAAGAAAATATGTACATTTCCTACGGAAATATTGTAATTTCCTCTAGGATATGTTGTACGCACGGCAACAAGCACGTAGGAACAAAACAAGTATAAGCCAAACCAGCGCTACGCTACAAACGACCTGATCAATTTCAAAGTATGTCCACCGACGTGCGGCCATGTGTACATTCATTATTAAATATACCTAATCTAAACGAACCCAACCTAACCTAACCTGACCTAACATTGATAAAAACAGACAAAAATCTATTTATTTTACACATTTCCGGTGGACCAGCGGGAATTTTATGCATACGAGTAATATGTCACAGGAAAATTAAAAGAAGCGAATTCGGTATAGTTTATTATTTTTCGAAAGTTGATCACCTTACTAGAACATTTATCAACTTACGATTCCGTATCATTTTCCGAGTTGTTCATATTAACTTGTAAAAATCGAGTTTTTTTCGAATCGCGGGTGAATAGGCTTCTTCTGGACAAGCTCGTTTTACCGTCAAGCTGTTGGCTCGGCTCTCTCTTCTTCATACAAAAAGGCACTTATAGGTATCTGTAAAATTTCATTGAAACTGCAATAACCTTAACCTTAACCTTATAAATTCGACAAGTTATATTAGTAAAAGCTTTAAGACTTAGAACTTCTTAAGTTTGAAAGAAGTTGTGTTGTTTAATAAATAGAACTTTTCTTAGACTTTTATATTTTTCACCGTAATTACTTGCAGTGAGGGAATGCGTCTGCGTGCTTTGTATGCCGACTGTGCCCCTTTAATTGTACCTTTAACTTCGTGACTTGTTTCGCAACTTCTTTAATGACGTGCTTTATTATTTATGTATTTCGTTTGTTCCGTTATAAATTTAAGGAGTTATGCTGTTGTTAATGAAGGCTTTAGTTCATGAATTAAGAACTCTAGACAGTCAGGTTTACCACTTACCTGGCAATGCCTAACCTAGAACTCGACTATCATAAATTTTAATTCGTCATCATACATATTTCACTATGATTATTATGGTAATAAAATTACATGTATTAAACAAAATGGCGCGTATTTCGTTTATGGCACTTACCGGCTAAATACTCGTACAAATGCTAATGCTATCTCTTTAATTTCAACAGTAAAAAGCTTTTTTGTAAGAATTCTTATTCTGACGTACATAATTCATACTTTTTTGGGGTTTTCTTGTAAGCTTTATATAATATCTACTATTCACAAAACAATTAGGTAGTTACTCAATTAAAGAAATCATTAATGTCCCAAAAGAATGGGTACTTGATCTTTGTTGGGTGTTGAAAACCTGTCACTCTCAGACAAATAATGGACCTTGGCGTCTAACTTTTAATTATTGCTTTAACTCAACAACCGAGAACAATTCTGAATCCATTCAATTATTCAACTTTTAATTAATATTAATAGACGCTCTCACTTTCAAAGGAAAGAATACTGGGGAGATAAAAAGTCCTTAGAAATCCGCGCTGCCCACAGCTGTGGAGTGTAAATTAATGCGAAAACAATGAAGAAGGCCGAAAATAACGTTTTTTGGATATAAATTAATTCTTAAGTGGTTATTGGTGGGACGGGCTGAAAAGTTAACGGATAAGAAAATGTTTTGAAAAATAATTACAGCCACAGGGCAGAGTTACTAAACCGACAAGCATACATGAAAGTGAGCAATGATGAGTAATGTACAAGGTTATTTGATAGGACCTGACATTCGTTTGCCCACTTAATAGTAAGGTCAAGTTTAACGACTTTCGGAATAACACACAAACATTTTTCAATTTCCCATACAAAATGTGTTGCTTACTTACGTTACTCTATTTGAGTATCGTAGTTGACCTTTTGTTGTGCTTTGTTGCAAAAGTCGTTAAGCAAAAGTTGACGCTTTTGACCTTACTAATAAGTGGGAAAAAGAATGTCAGCTCCAAAATATAACCCTTAATTGCTCTTTAGTAACAACAAGATGTTCTGTCACTGAAAAACGTATCTATGTAAATATCATATACTTTGATAATAATATGATAACATGAGCAAAATTAATTCCAATCTGTCATAATTATGTAAAGCATTACTAAAAAATTTACGATCGATATTACTGTCCCACCATTGTTACGGAAAAAGCATATTTTCTATGCAGAAGCACAGAATATATAATAGTAGACCAGAAGTAAAAACAATTTAGCGAATTCTTAAACTTCGTAGAACAAAAGTTGTTCAGTTTCATGGGTAGAGAATAACTCAAGAGGTTTTGAGAGGTAAACCCTGTAGATAACGTTTTATGGTGATGGGGAACAAAATTGGCTTGGTGTGAGTGCGGGCAAGTGGGTCTGTAATAAACGTCACGAAGAGAAAGATAGGAAATTAAACGAAACTAAAGCGAGGTCGTGACGCCATTTATAGACCGGTCGGCGGTTGCAGTTCAATTTACAGTTTTGGTAACCATAATATAAGTATACCCAATATGTAGAAGGTTTAGAATATTTATATGCAAGATTAAATGTACCTTGATCTGAGTTAAAATAAGTTGTAGTATAGATTGGAATAGGTATATTTGAATAGCTTCTTTTCTCGTGTAGTCTCCATTTTCTTTATCGAGTCGTCAACTCCCTACTGACATTGCTTTTTATTCTTAATGATTTTTTTAATTAAATAACAAATAAAAAAAAAAAAAAAAAAGAAAACGAGAAGTGACGTACCAAAAAAGGATTTTATCTAGCTTAGTCAAAGTCCTCTTTTCCGAATCATTTCGGTTTGCCACTCGTAAGAGTAGGCTTAATGGCATCCTTTGCAGCAATTGTTCAAGAGGAGTTAAAATTAAACCGCAAATGGTTACAATAAAATATTGAACATGTCACTGGTTTGATGTGTATTTCAAGGAAAAATATTCTGTTCTTACAACTACAGAACTTTGCATGGTACCTAAACAAACAAAAAAAAACCGGTCAAGTGTGATACGGACTCGCAAGCCGGGGGGGGGGGGTTCCGATATACTTTTTGTATTTTTGGAAGCAATAAAGTCCATTTTTAGGACCGCAAGACTAAATTTGTTTGAAAAGTTTATTTGCAGATTTCTAAAAACTGTGCAACTCAGAAAGATCGTTTTATTTTTGCTGTAATGTTTACATAAACTTCTGTCAACTGATTTTTCCTTTCACAAACTTCGGAGATAAGGGGGGGGATGATATTTTTTTTGACATTTTTCATCATAACTTGAAAACTAAGAGACGTAAAAAAATACAAAAATATATTTTTGAATGTAAAAGTAAAGCCCTTTCCTATGATACCCCACTCGACCTAGTAGCGACAATTTGAAATTTGGCCCCCCCCTATTTTGGCCCCCTTTACATTAATAATCATAATTTTTTCAAAACTCTTTCATGTGCAATTAAGTTTGGCAACTATATTCTAAAACTATTCCGAATTTCAGGTCGATAGCATGAGTGGTTTCTAAGATATAGAGGTGTGACATACAGACAGACAGACAAAGTGGCACCATAAGGGTTCCTTTTTTACCATTTTTGTATCGGAACCCTAAAAACGCTCTGTGGCCTCCTAGACTATACCGACAGGTGAAGCATGAACCGATCTTACTAATTCAATAATATTTTAAGGAAAATATTTTACAACTAGGGAAAAAAACGTGGTACCTAAACAATAGAAACAAACGATCACTGGCCTCCTAGACTATACAGACGGGTGAAGCGTGAACCGAACTTACGAGGGGACCAAACTTCAAGACTTAAAAAAACTAAATTAAGTACGCCCGCCCGATTCAGTTAGCTCTCCAGCTCCTGTGAGAGACAGGTCGAAGGCTATTTCTTTTGTTTGTGACGAAACCTTTTTTGTCACATTTTTCACTGTAGTTAGTTGATCAACGAGCGACGGTAGTTGGCAAAAAGGGGCTAGAAATTCGGGGAACGTTTTGATTATGATGTTTCCTTGAATTCGTCGGCTGATTGAGGCGAACGGTTTCCAGAAAATTTAAATCAGGTCTGTGGAATTATTTTGGCTGTAGGGGTTTTGGGTTGCCCATTGTTTTGAATTTGCTAGACTTTTAGACGTAGCAAAGAATCTGTTTGTTTCTTGATAAAGAAAAGATATTTTAAATGAGCTTTACGTACAAAAATCTGGACAGAATATGAATTCGAATTACTTTTTCAAAGAAACATGGCTCAAGAAACTTTCTCCAGAAACGAAAAAAAAATAATACTTTGCGCCGCCAAAAGTACACTTTGTATCTAAGGGACGATTTTTGCTTACTGACCTTGGAAAAGTTATTCAGAATATCAGAGTATCATGGCAATGGTAACCAGGAATTCATGACTATGCAACAGTAGGTAAGTAAGTAAATTCTGACTGATAAAAAATGTTATGAACAAACACTTACCTCGAGGCAAAGGTTCTATCACAACCTTGATGGCGCCGACAGCAGCCAGTGTTGCCAGTACCCAGAGGACTGGCATTATCCTTCTCAGCATCAACTCATCCATCCTAAAGTTCAGTCTACGTCTTCAACATGACTCTGAAACAATTGAGAAAGTTTTGATTTATCCTTTGATTTTGAAAGTTTTTAAAGTTGAGACTGCATTCATTTTATTTTTCACCACACAAGCTAGGAAAACTTTGTTATCGTTCGAAATCTGCGTGTAAAGATCATTTTTCGCCGCTACTGTTGAAAAGGCTCTTGAAATTTTAATCGGTTGAAGTTTGCGTGCAAAAATCATTTTTGGCCGCTAGCGTGGAAAAGGGTTTTCTATTATTTGATGAACATAAACGTGTTCTTATGAACGTGATTATGAGTTATGATAAAAAAGGTACTGGCGCTATTCGTTAACGTTTCCTCGCTGTAGTGAGGTAAAAATTATGTGTTCTGCTCGGCTGCAAAGTTATTTCGCGTCTCGTGCCTTGAAACCCTCGGTACACTCAGGGTTCTTCTTTTGAATCCTTCGCTTGCTCGAGTTTCAATAAAAGGCACTCGCGCTAAACAACAATTTTACTGTCCTGCATAACAAATAACTATTTCACCTCCAAAGCTCGGAAACATTTGTTTTGTCGGTTAAATTCTGCGGCCAAAAGTGATTTTTGGCCCCTAGCGGGCAAAAGGTTTTTGAAATTCGAACGCGATGTACTTATTTATTTTGTAGTATGCAAACCTCCCCACCCACCCTGCTGCAGTACTGGCCGCTTGTAAAACCAGCCACGCACTATAGTTTTCAAGATGAGAAAGAGGTATGCAGCTATAGGAAAGAAACAAATAGTATTATGAATAGTGAATGCCTGGTGGGTAAGGTACTGGCTGATAATGAAAATAAATTTAAAATTCGATTAGCTTTTGTTTTTTTTTTGTTCTCTTGACCAGATTGATGGACTCGCCCTTTCAAATCGACGCAATACAAAATAGATTTGCCCAGATTTGCCTGCCACTGCCTATCCTCTGTCTCCACATTGAAATCTAATGAAAATGAACCTTGTACTGCAAATTTATCAAGTAGTTTATAGGTAGAGTCACGAACATAAGCACAACAGTCCAAAAAATAATAATAAATTTAATTATAGTGATTTCCTTTTTAATGTCTAGTATTCTTAATCTATACACGGCCACTCGTCCGTGAAAACTCTTTGACCTTGAGCGGGGCTCTGGTTTCGGAGGTTTGTAGCGAAGCGCTGGTTCAGCTTATACTGGTTATGTTTCCACTTGCTTGCTGCCGTCAGTACCATTATGTAGGTATTATGCCCTTACGTTAAAACGTATGAGTAATTCATTAAACAATTGTTTCTTATTTTTGAATTGCTTGTCTTGCATTATGTTAACATTTCCTCGCTTCAATGAGGTGAAAAATTTTGTGTTTCGCTCGGCAGCAAAGTTATTTTGCGTCTCGTGCCTTGAAACCTTCGCCACGCTCAGGATTCTTCAGATTCAGATTCAGATAATTTTATTCAATGTAGATTCTTTACAGAATACTTATTGAATGTCATGCAGAATACAATGCAAATAGAGCGAGTCTACGCCGTTTCTCGCTTTGCTCGTGGTTCAATCCTAGAATCCTTAGCTTGCTCAGGTTTCAATACAAGGCACTCGCGCCAAATAAACCTTTTGCTGCCTTGCATAACAAATAACTATTTTAGTTTACGGCTAAAGTAGTGTTATTTTTGGGATGCTCCGTAATACGAGTAACACATATTTCATTGAAATAATTATAGCATCACCATCATAGCATCTCTTTAAAAAACCATTGCTGGACGAGAGCTTCCTTCGATTTTTCAGGAAAAGTGCTTGCTTGTAGGTATATATTGGCTGGAATATACCGTCGGTATATATTTTTTTCATCTCATCTATTCGAAAATCGCTGAACGGTTCGTCAATAAAGGCGAACAAAATAGCTGTTTTCTCCAAGAGACTTTCGTAGCGGGTAAAAATGGGATTTAAACTTATAATTAGAATTTAGGTCCACCATAGGGATATTTTAGGTCAACCATAGAGGTCGAACCAAAATATTGTATAAAAAATGATACTGGCCGGTTGTAAATATAAAAAAAGAAATATGCTCTAAATGTAAACAAGACTACCAACCAAAGAGGTTCTGTTCCTAATTGATAAAAAAATGTCAATAACATTTTCAGTTGTTACAAATAATACTTAATATGATTTTTAGTATTGTTTCATCAAGTAATAATATCGTAATGTTATTTTATATTTAAAATTAATGACCAGGGTGTGTCTCAATGAGCCTCATATTCTTTTCTCATAGAGGGAGATTTTTACCTTGGGCGACCTATTGAATCCCTCGCTACGATCAGGATTCTACTCTAGAATACCTCGCCATGCTCGGCATTCTACTCAAGAATCCTTCACTTCGCTCTGGATTCAAAATAGCGCCCTCGGCTTAAAAATATTATTTTACAGCCTTACAATCTACTATTGTTACAACCTGTATGTTAAGGTTTAAACTCAGGGGTCAGATGTTTTTTTAATTTTTAATAATACTAATAATCTTTAGTTAGATTTAGTTTTTAATCTTTAGTAAAAAAATAAGAAATTCATAAAGACGTATGTGTGGAGCATAGCATTATATGGGAGCGAAACCTGGACCTTAACTCAGAAAGAAAGATGTTATTTGGAAGCTTTTGAAATGTGGTGCTGGAGGCGTATGGAGAGAATAAGTTGGACTGAGATGGTGACAAACGAAGAGGTTTTACAAAGAATAAATGAGAAGAGTAGTATAATGGATATTATAGAAAATCGCAGAGGAAAGATGATAGGCCACCTAATACGACATGACAGATTTATTAACAACATCATGGAAGGAAAGATAGTAGGAAAGCGTGGTAGAGGGAGGCGTCACAAATTAAGAAGAAGATAGGCAACAGAGTGCTTCAGCGCTACCTACTGGCTTGGAGGTTTTAACGGCCGCGATACTGAATCTCACACAAGAAATTCACATGCTTAAAGAACAACTACATGCTGCCATAAACAACAATTTGACTCAAATTGTGAGCTTGGAAGAACGTGAAAAAGAAAATGTGGTTCTGAGGGCCACAGTGGCCCAACTTCGATCTGAAATAAACAGCCAGGCGCAATACCACCTCCAAAATGAGCTCGAAGTCCTGGGTATTCCCGAAACCCCCAGTGAAAATCTACATCATACTGTCTATGTGGCAGCACGGAAAGTTGGATTGGATTTGGAGGACCGTGATATTGACTGGATCACTAGAGTTGGACCACGCCGCCCCAGTTCGAATAATCCTGATAAGACACCAGATTTACCCCGCCCTGTTGTTGTCCGCTTTGTCCGCAAAGTCAAACGCGATGAAATGTTAAAAGCGGTCAAGTCAAGGCGCAATCTAACAAGTAACGATCTTGAAATCTCCGGTCCCGCCATGAAAGTATTCTTCAATGAGCGCCTCACGAGGGAGAACAGGTTTTTATTTCGAGAGGCAAGACTACGGAGCAAACACCATGGGTTCGCGCAATGCTTCTGTAGTCATGGTGTCATCTTTATCAGAAAACGTGACGGCAAGCCACCGAACATTGTTCGGACTCTTGATCAGCTTAATCGTATTGCTACTCCACTCGACCATGAAGATTCATTTTCTTAAAAATATTAGTCCACTAAAAATAAGTTGGTTGTCAATTTGTATGCATGCTTGTTATTATCATATATTATCTATATTATTATTATGCGTCTCACACCTCTTACACAAAAATCGTAAGGTTTATAATATCAATACCTACTTATTCAATAGTGGGTTTAACGCCATCCAAGACTTTTCTCTTGTCAGCTTTATTAGGTTTTCTCTTACCTCTGGCAGTTTGGCAGTCAATCATAACAATCTCAAATTCAAGGTACATATCCATCTATTTTTTATACTATACTTACAACTCTGACTGACTTTTTGGGGGATAATATAGATTCAGTAGGAATTGACTGCCAAATATTAGATGAGGCTGAGCATTGTGAGAAAGTGCTTACGTCGGATTACAACTTCAAAATTCTTTCGTTAAATATCCGCAGTATTAACAAAAACTTTAATAATTTTACAGTTGCACTTAATAGATTGCGTGTAGAATATGACGTGATCTGCTTGACCGAGTGCAGAATTAATGATATTTCTATTATTCCACAGATTCCAAACTATACCTCCTATAAAACCGAAAAATATATCAATCAAAACGGTGGCGTAGTTGTGTATGTGAGAGATTCTTGGGATGCCGTGGTCCACGAGCCCGTGTTTGAGGAGGCAAACTGTCTTGTGATTAGTATTCCTTTGTGATTAGTATTTCTTTCCGAAATATTGAACCTTTTCTCTTATCGCTAGAGTCCACACTAGATACTTTTAATGATAGACAAGATCTTATTATAACCGGTGACGTAAATATTGATATTATACATGAAGAAGAGGACCTCAAGTGTTTGGAATACCTATGTCTAACTGCAGAATATGGGTTTTTACCCGCGATTACTAAAGCTACTAGGGGTAGAGCAGGTTTAGATCACTTTTTCGTAAGAAGTGACAAACCATCTTTAGGTCTAATATGTAAAATGGACATCACAGATCACGACATTATAATGCTAGGGTTAAAGCTAAACAAAAATAAACCTGTGCGACCCAGCAGATTTACTCTTAAAAGAGATATAGAGGCAATTGAGAAAGAACTATTAGGGATTGATTGGTCTATTGTACTAAATAAGCCAGACGTTAACGAAAACGCTGTAGTGTTTATGAACATTTTAACGGGAGTAATCGCTAAACACACACGCAAGGTTAAGATTAGTAGATCGAAATACAATCTAAAGCCTTGGGTGACGCCCGGCCTTATGCGGTGTATGCGGCATCGAGATCGTCTTCATCTATCTGCGAAGGCAAATCCTAATGATTCGGTTATTAACCTAGTATACACGCGTTATAGAAATTTTTATATAGATATTATGAGGAAAGTAAAAGCAGAATACGACAGAAATGAGTTGCTTGAAAATATGAATAACAAAAAAAGACTATGGAAAACAATTAATAATATCTGTTACCTAACGTCTAGTAAAAAAGAGCCCCTCGAACTTTTGTCCGTAGAAGGTGCGACTGATTCTAAGGAATCGCTTAATATCTGCAATTCTTATTTTTCATCCATCGGCGAACAATTGGCAAATAAAATACTGTGTAATCAGAATCAACGTCCATTGTCCGCAAATGACAGTGCAAAGCTCTCACCAGTTCACTCGTTTTTTATGAGGCCTACAGACACTGGTGAAGTGGAGGCGCTGATAAATCTTCTGCAGAAGGACAAAGCTCCTGGTATTGATGGTTTTAGCAACTCATTTATCAAAAGTATCCGTAATGCTATAATTGAGCCCCTTACAAAATTTTTTAATATGAGTTTATCGACTGGAGTTTTCCCAGCAATCTGGAAATTGGCGGTAGTGTGCCCGATACACAAAAATGGTGCAAAAGATATACCTGATAATTATCGTCCAATATCACTTTTGGGTGCGTTTTCAAAATTATTAGAAAAAATAGTAAATAAGCGACTTATTCAGTACCTGGAGTCAAACAAAGTAATTTCAGACAATCAGTTTGGATTTCGTAGGGGCAAGTCCACGGAGGACGCCGTAAACCTCTTGACTTCTACAGTGGCATCCTACCTCGACAAATCTCAATGCTGCATTGGAGTGTTCCTGGACCTGGCGAAGGCATTCGACACTGTCTCCATTCCGATACTTTTAAACAAACTAGAAAAAGCTGGCATTAGAGGCGTAGCCCTCAACTGGTTTAAAAGTTACCTCACGGACAGGAGACAGTGTCTAAGGGTCGACCAAACTTTCAGCGACTATCGTCCTGTACTTTTCGGAGTGCCACAGGGTAGCATCTTAGGACCTACCCTGTTTATTTTGTATATGGACGACATTCACACTTTGCCTCTTAAAAATTCAGCAACAATCTGCTACGCAGACGACACTGTATTGGTCTTTCACGGAGAGAGCTGGTCTCAGGCACACTCAAATGCGGAACTTGGTATGTCTCAGGTCTATGGCTGGTTGTCTCAAAATCTCCTAAAACAAAAACTAAAAGCATGTATTTTCACAAAACTAAAGCTTCGGAACCGCCCTTACTCCCAGATCTTAAAATACACTCTTGTGACTTTCAAGCAAATATGACATGCAGTTGTGAAACCTTGACTAAAACTGAGGTTATCAAATATTTGGGTGTACTTGTAGATCAGAAGCTAAACTTCAAGGAACACGTTGCATGCCTATCGGGAAGAGTAAGAAGAATAATTAATATCATGAGGAAACTCAGAAATTCTGCGGATCTGGATATTCTGAAAATGACCTACTACGCACTTTGTGAGTCTATTACAACGTACTGTATATCTAGTTGGGGGGGCATTGCAAAAACACATAATATACGACTTGAAAGAGCTCAACGAGCTGTAATTAAGACCATGCTAAAAAAACCACGCAGGTATCCAACTTTAGAGTTGTATAGAGAAGCTGGAGTGCTAAGCGTTAGGAAATTATTTATACTTAGGATAACACTCCTAAAACACGGTTCCGTGTTACAGTCCGATGATTACGACAACATAGTAAAACGTCGTGTTTGTCAAACGCCAGTTCCCAACATACGTACTACTTTTGCCCGACGTTTTAGTCCGTACATTGCAGCCTTCTTGTACAATAAAGCTGAGAAACACTGTAAGATTATTAAATGTTCCAAAGTAGATGCAAAACAGAAAATTAAATCTTGGTTAGTACAAAAAAGTTACGCTGAAACAGAAGCGCTACTTGCACCGTTAGTGTAATGTAATGAATCGCAACACTTATATTGTTGTATGTGATGTTTGTAACATGATATGATGTATATATCATTTGTATGTACATATTTATTATATAAACATATGTATGTAATTGTTTGTATATGTATGTGTGTCTATGTATATTTTTGTATAAAATGTGAAACATATTTTATAAGATAACATTATTATTTTATCGTATAATTTTTGGTAATACTGATAGTCATAAAATTAAATTAAATTATTTTTCTTCTTACTTGTAAACTGTGTTTGTAGTTGTTATAAGGTAAATTTTCAATTAGATTATGAGGCTTGTACTATAATGTAACGTTTTTGTTTTGGGACCCCACGATACAGGCTTGCCTAGTGTGGGGACCATGGTCAATTCAACTATTGTAAAAACTAAATCTTGAAATAAGGCTGTGCCTCCACTGCCGATACCGGCTCCTAGAACAGCTGCCGGTACCGGCTCCTAGAACAGCTGCCGGTACCGGCTCCTAGAACAGTTGCCGGAATCGGCTCCTAAGAACAGTTTCCGGTATCAATGTAGGGTAGGTAGCGAAGTGGTTGAGCGTTCGGATCAAGTTACGGAGGTCCCGGGTTCGAATTCCGGTGGGACAACATAGTGATTTTTCACTTCGTATTTCCCAGTTTGGTTAGGATATTGCAGGCTGAATCACCTGATTGTCCGAAAAGAAAGATGATTCCGTGCTTCGGAGGGCACGTTAAGCCGTTGGTCGCGGTCGCCTTCGGGTGGTCGTTAATGAAAAACCACGTCAGAGGCCGTAAAGCGGTTTCGAAACTCTGATACAAGGACTTGTGGGGTGGATCGACTTTGAAGTGCACTCGCTAAGGTGTAAGGTAGGTGTAGTATAGGGTACGTGTAGGGTTGCTATTGTGTGAGTTAGGTGTAGGGTACGTGTAAGTTAGGTGTAGAATTGATTACTGGGATAAAATTTGCTGGGCCAGCTAGTTTAACAATACAAAACAACTGTCAAAAGATTAGATATTTTTATTTACAATACTATGCAAAATTATTTGAAAATTACAAGTTTGAAATTTTAAGTGAACTAGTTTCACATTTAGGTATGCTAACTAATGTAATGGATGAGATATAATGGAATAACTCAAGTGTTATTTAACTTTCATGCTCACTAGAATTTTAACTTAACCTAATTGGTACAGATCTAGACAAAAATAACTTTCTGAAAAAGGAAATTGTTATCTAAGCATGGAATTGCACTCTTAAATAATTATTAAATACTTTCATCCAGATATTCCACCTCCATATTTATTTCCTCCTCATCTACCGTTTTCTGATTTCTTATGTCATCCTCATATTTCGATTCCACATCCTCACTTTCGTACAGACTTTCATCTTCTAAATATTCTTCTTCTACATATTCCTCAATTGGATCTGGATAATTTTTATTTATATTGTGCTGTGTTTGTTGGTTTTTCTTGTCGCAAACCATATTTATTTCTGCAGTGGATTGTTTCTGAGTCTGTTTAGATTTCAAATTTTTCTTCTTTGCAAGACCAATAACTGTAGTACCACAACCTTTAGGTCGTCCCCTTTTCAGCATTTTTGTTGGCATTTTTATGTCTTTTAATTGTATTGAACTATCAACTTTGGAAGTCCCTGCAATATTCAGTGTTGAGGTACTAAATTCTCCAGCTGACTGCTGACTTGATTCACTGGAAGTCCCTGCAATATTTAGTTTTGAGGTACTAAATTCTTCAGCTGACTGTTGACTTGATTCACTGGAAGTCCCTGCAATGTTTAGTGTTGAGGCTCTAAATTCTCCAGCTGACTGCTGACTTGCTTCACTGTTACGTAATTGGTCTGCATAATAGTTAGGATTAACATCACAACCTTTACTCCAGTCGTGGATAATACTTTTAATTAATCGTAGTCTTTGGAAAAAAATCGGAGTTGAAACCTCACTACACAGTTTAGCCATTATTTTGCCTTGTTCGTCCATTAGTTTAAATTTTTCATGGTTTGTTAACCGTTTAGTTGGCTTTTGTTCATTCAGAACCTTCACATCAGCTGCTAGGTCATATGCATTTTGGTTTGATTCACCACGTCTAGAATTTAATTCTTCTAATACTTTTTCACATTCTGCTTTTGTCCATCTTTTTAAACATAAAGAGGGATCAAACAAATGCAATGAAAGCATTTGTCTGCATTTAAACATGTGTCGACATGGTAGCATTGTAGAGTTTCTAAACATGCATTCACAAGTTGTCGCTGAAACATGCAACAGTCCCTCAGATGTATTTGCCAAGTATGAATTTTCATCAATTGAAATAAACTCTTCGCATTTTTTTGATCGTTCCATTTGAAGTTTAACCTTCTCAAAAGCAAATGAAGTCAAATAATTACAGTATAAATCTTCAGATGAACCTTTTTTATAATTTCCTGCTTTTTTAATTAGCATTTGGGAATTTCTCACATCATTTCCTGCCCTGACGCTGTTCAAAAGGGCAAAGAATTTTTGTATAAAGTCCTCTAATGTGCTGTATCGGTTTATCACACTTTTTAGCTTTCCATTTATACTTTCCAACCTATTATTAGTAGTGTTGGATAAGCACAAATTTTTTAAAGTAAAGCATTTTGCCCACTGCTCTTTTATGTCTGCCCAGTGACCTGTGTAGTATGACATCACTGCATCTGGGACATTTCTTTTCATCTCTTCGAGAGTTTTGTTAAATTCAGCTTCAGACGAAGCATATGTTAGTTTCTGTAAAAATTCTTTACTCTTCTTTACATCTTCAGTAGTAATATCCATTTTTTTTGTTGAAACCTCTCTATGAAATATTTGAAACACATGGAACAAACAAATCATTAACTTGGCCTGGGGAAAATGCTTTAGGAAGACTTTTCTCTCAGTCCTTTCTTTGTCTGACATAATCACTTTCGTTGTGTCACACTCCGGATTACGTTCTTTCAGAGTATTAATGAAAAAATCAATGCTGTCTTCATTTTCATTCACTAATAAACCAACAGCTACAACTTCACTCAAGCCGTTACAGTCTTCAATTAAAACCAAATAAGTAGCTGCATTAATATCTAGTAAGCAGTAAGTTCCATCTATAAAAAGAACTTCAGGAAAAGATTTCAAATACTTTTTCATTCTTTCATCCTGAAAGAACAAGGCTTTAAATGTTCCTTCATTATCTAAAAGAATTTCTACATCTTTGCATCCATACACATTTTGTAGTATTTGAATGCATTCAGAAAAAATCTTTTTCTTCTGGCAGCGTTTTAAATTTGTCAAATCCTTTAAAGTTATACTGCATCCAGTCGTGGCTTGCAGTTTTTCTCTCAGCAATTTTTTATTTGCACCTGTCTGGAGAGCTTCAATTGCGTTTTCTTTGACATCTTTAGGCAGTTTCAATCGTTGCTGTGATAGGCTCTCAAAGTATTTTTTACCACAAGAGTGATTGTGTTCTTCATTCATCTTGGTTATTGTAAGATATTGCTTACATTTCGTAACATTCAATTGAATTGCTGCTGGACAGTCTTGCTTAACAGTGCCACAGTTTCTTGACGAGTTAGCATTTTTTGAAACAAATTTACGGCCTCCACGAATACAGGTGATTATAACGTAATAATATTTCAGGCTCTCATTTATATTCGATATTGTTCCAGGAAACCTTTTCCCTTGAACCTCTATTGTTTTTGCATCTCGAATGTAGTATTCATTGAATATTTCTTTCTTGTAGTTTTCAAAAGACTTAATGAATTCCTCGAATGACGAAAACGTATCTCCCACTTTCATTTTCCAATATTTAATGGATAAAGCATTAGAACAAAATAAAATGACCTCGAAGCACAAAATCAACACGACACGACAGACAACACAACAAAGACCACAAACAGGCCACAGACAACACGAGCACGACCGACACGACTCCATTTTTCCTAACCATAGACACATTTTGTTTCGTGTCGGTTCCCGTCCTCTTTTTTTTTGGAAACCGGTACCGGCAGCGGAGGCACAGCCTTGAAATAAATATATTTGTTTGTTTTGTTTATTTGTTTGTTAGATTGTATAAGGAGGTAAAAGAGGCGGCTTTGGACAGAAAAAGATGGAGGGAGTTGCACAGTTAAACTGACAGAGATGCTGCACCGACAAGAGCCTTAAAGAAGAAGAAGTTAGATTATGAACTTCGATTTTCTACGACTTACTGTTTCTAATAGTTTTGTACTTCAAAATTTAATTTTGGCCTTAAAGTGGTTATTTAAATTCAATCTGCAATATTACAACCCTTTGATTAACTTGGCTTAGTCTAAGTAATATTTTGAGTAAATCTCTTTCGTATAATTTATTGATAAGTTCTAATCATAAATTCGAATACGTACGTACCTATACTACTTAAAATAATAGGTGATATAAAATTTATATGAATTAAAGGGTGTACCAAAGACTAAAAGGCCGTGCTCAGTTAACGAAACTGAACCACTTTAACAAAGAAAAATTTTTGGAGAATGAAAAATTTTTTTGACCTCGCCATACAAATTCCTCACTCAGTTCTAAGAGTTTGTATGGAGATTTAAAAACTTTTTTCATTCTCCAAAAATGTTTCTACAAAAAAGTTGTTCAGTTTCATTGACTGAGCACGCCCTTTCAGTTTTTGGTACACCGTCTCTTACACCCTTAATACCTATACAGATTTTAATATACAGGGGGCAAATCTACGATGATCCTTTTAGGGAATGATTCTGCATCGTATACTGATTGTAAAAAAAAAAACTAGTAGGGATAATCGTGAGTAAAATTTAAATTTTAATTGAATACTTAAATTAATCAATCTTAATCAACTAAAAAAAGTAGGAAAAAGTTTTTTTATAAACATTCTGTATAAACCTTGATAGTTACGTAGCAAGAACTGTCACTTAATTATTAATATTTCATAAGTACCTATTTTAGTTTTTATATTGAAGGTGGTAGGACTTTTGTGGAAAGTACGTCTGGGAAGTCCCACCCCCTTGCTTTTTTCTGCCGTGAAGCAGTAGTGTTTGCACTGCTGTGTTTCGGTTTGAAGGGCAAGGGAGCCAGTGAAATTACTGGCACATGAGACATACCATCTTAGGTCTCAAAGTGAGCAACGCGCCTTCCTGTCTTCATCATATCAGCCGAAAGACGTCCACTGCTGGACATAGGCCTCCCCTAAAGAACTCCATGACGACCAATTTATGCCATTAATAAAACAGTGGGTGCTATGGGCGGTGGTGACCACTTACCATCAGGTGGCCCACCTGCTCGTTTGTTCACTTGTAACATAAAAAAAAAATTGCACTTTTCTCAAAGTAAAGATCAGTTTTGATAAAACTTTTCTTTAGAAGTAGTAATCGCATCTTTGATCAAAGTACGTAAAACATCTAGGTATTCATTCATTCATTCACTCATTCATTCATATCACATCACAATACTATACTTTTCATTCTTCTCTCGTTCTCCTTCCAGCGATGTGATCCAATCCAACTCTTGAACCCAATTCTTCAACTCGCAAAGTGAGTTCGCCTAATATCTCGCGCCTTTGCATTTATGAATAATATCTTCAGAAAGTTTCTAGAGTATGAAATATTCTGTTAAGACTAAGCATAAGCCGAACCTGTATAATTCAGTTGTGAAAATGTCTGGGAGTATGGAAAATTTGAACCTCGTGGAAGACACTTATTAAAGCACATCTTTGTGAGTTTGTTCTTAGGGCCTGTGCACAGAGCAGGAGGAGCAGCTTGCGCTTGTAGCGTTACATCCACGCTTTTCCTAGAAAATGTTTACATTTCCTAAATAGCAATCGGAAATGTATTACATAGGAAACCTATACATTTTCTAGGAAATGTAAAATTATTAAACATAACCTGACGTAACGGAACCCAATCTAACTAAAACAAAGCTAACCTAACCTGGCATTGATAAATATCGACAAATTGTGTTTATTTTACACATTTCCGGTGGATCAGTAGGAATTCTAGACAATTAGATATAATGTTCATAATACCTCACAGGCAAAAATGACCGGCCGGTCTATTTTCTGTCGTACATTTTCATACAAGTAAGGGATCAAACAAAGCGTCAATATCTTACCTAAATTGAATAAAAATACAAATCTGATTGATGAGGTCTTTAGATAAGATCCTTATTAAAATATTGTCAAAGATTAGGTATATCTAAAATGTTCCAAAAAACCTGTGCGACACGCTAAACATTTTAAATCGCTAAATGTAAGAGATATCTGACAAAATGACGTATACGTGACAAAATGACGTTTTTCTGAACGATGCACGGAATTTCCTGGATACCGTGCACAGGTCTAATCTTCAAGAATCGGTAGTTAGACACCTTATTTAATGATCTCACTGTTTATTCACGGATATTAATTTCGTTTAGGAAATATATTGACGCTTCATTTGATCCCTTACTTGTATGAAAATGTACGACAGAAAATAGACTGGCCGGTTATTTTTGCCTGTGAGTGTATTTCATACATTTTCTAAACGTTCTAGGAATTTTACATATCCTAGGAATGGTATAGAATTCCTAAATAGCACACGTTACCGGTAACATCTATAAATCATTTTGAATCCTTCCTCCAATTACATTCTTGCCAACTCCACCACAAAGTTTAACTCGCAAATCCACCTCGATCTGAATATTGTAGAATTTCAAAGATAACGTACTAAAGAAAAAACTTCTTTTTATTCTCAAACTGTTTATACATTTTTGTTGACTTAAGATCGTTAAGCAGATAAAGTCGGCACAAATTCCATCAGATTTTTCAGTTAACTTGAGTAAATTCTTTCAAACGACTTTTAAGTTGTTTGTTTTTAATTGGAAAGAATACATTTTGAAAGTATTTTAGTTTTGTAATAAATTTTATTACTAAGACGATGGTAGTTTGATAAGTTATTTTGAACAAACATAACAAACGTAATAATATAGAGATTTAATGATAGAAACTTGGGTCTCTGAGCAAATTATCCTAACTTGAAAGCAATTGATTCTTAGCAGCTGTCACAAGATAACTGAGAAGAGATTTTAAGATATTAACAAAATCTTTGAAATAATATGTCTCAGAGTTTTGGAAAGCTTTGTGTGAGTGAAAGTTTGAGGTTCACAAAAAAGGATGGTGCAAACAGGTATTTATAATTTATTTGCCTGCGACATAAGGTGTCTATATTATTATGTCGCAGGCAAATAAATTAACTTAAAGAAACCCATGGGTCATACACAAAACTTGAAATATTATTGTTCAGACAATAAAACAAATCATAAAACGGATTTGGCCAACTGAAATATTTTTCTTCTTAAAAAATACATTTGTCACTGTGTTTCTGCAACTGTTTTGATAGGCAGGATATCTTATTAAAATTATTATTATTATTTTTCCATCAAAATGTTTCCTCCTGTGGACTGTTCGTAATAAGGGCCTCCAGGTTCAGTTTACAATAAAAATTATTCATTGCACCTTTTTTAACTACAACTATACCCTATCATACGCGTAATATTAATCATAAATAAATTATACTACAGTTAATTAAACAAAAGGGGTCTAACATAATAATAAATGAATTAAACTTGAGGTTATAAGTATCAAGGTCTCTCCTGTGGACATAAAGAAAGAGTACAAAATACGGGTTATTATGTGAAAGTAACCATTATAATATTTTCATTTTGGCAACACTGGGTATCTGTCATTTGAAGGCTTGAAGTAATGGTGAATTTCCTACGTGAGAGACGAATTATAAAAATAATTTTATTTCACTTGTTAAATGTAAAAGATCTAGTTGTCTTTTCTGTTCCTTGCATTAATCGCAAAGTACTTTATTAAGAAATCCAAAAACAGCAGACTGTTATTACTATTAGTGATTTGGACCGAGAATTCAAAATAATTTTGCTTCTATTCTAGCCTCAAAATTAAAAGAATGGTTCGATATTTTCTTAATGCAAGTCTTTTCTGTGTACAACTTTCCTGTGGACAACATGTCCACAGGAATGACAAAATTCCACAGAAACGACACAATATATAATATCACGCCTTGTTCCCGTTGGGGTAGGCAGAGACCACAGTTCTCCACCTGCTACGATCTTGACATACTTCCCTTGCTTCCCGTACTTTCATCAATCCTTTAGCATGTATATGCTCGTCGGTTTAGGGTACTTTTAACCTGGCCTTTATTGAGAACGTCCTGAATTTGGTCCTGGTCCTGGTACGTTCGCCGAGGCCTTCCCCTTCCAACGTTTCCATTCACTCTCGCCATGTAGATCTCTGTCGTCAATCTTCTATTATTTCTCCTCTCTACATGACCAAACCATTTTAGCAGTCTTTTCTCAATTTTAGTCACTACGTCTTCTTTTACGCCACAACGTTCTCTTATCACACTATTTCTAATCATGTCACTCAATTTCACATCAATCTTACTCCTCAACGCTCTCATTTCTACTGCATTTTTTCTTCTTCTGACTCTTCAGAAAAGCATGCAGAGCAGCATTGACCATGTTTCCAGCATTCACTCTTCTTTCAATATCACTTTCACATTTTCCATCTCTCGTAAACTTAGAACCCAGATACACAAACTCCTTCACTTGTTCGACTTGTTCACCACCTATTAATATAGTACACTCTGTCATACACTCTTCTCTTTCAAATACCATTACTTTCGTCTTGCTTACATTTACTTCAATTACTTTCCTATCAAAAGCCACATTCATCATTGTTAATCCAGAACTATATACAAGTTAAATTGTTACCATCTCCTGTAACTCGTCAGCAGATGACGCAAGTATAACTTGGTCATCAGCGTAGAGAAGATATTTAATGAGTAACTGATGCATTCTCGGTCCGCACATACTCTCTTTCAGATCAGTCAAACAATTATCCATGAATAGGTTAAACACCCAAGGTGACTCTACACATCCCTGCCTAACACCTTTTTCGATGCTAAACCATTCAGTGTACGCCCCGTTTATTCTGACGCAAGCACTAGAATCCTCATAGAGAGATTTCAGTGCTTGAATCAGATGACTGTTCACCCCATACATAGACAATACCGACCACAATTCATTCCTCACCACTCGGTCATAGGCCTTTTCCAAATCCACGAACGCGCAGTAGGCTTTTTAGTTTTTGGCCAAAAACTTTTCAGCTATGCACCAAAGATCTGATCCGATGCACATGATCTGTACATCCCATTTTCTTTCTAAATCCCGCTTGTACATCCCATAGTTTTTTGTTAGTATCTTTCATCACTCTTTCAATCAAAACCTTTGCATACAGTATGCCGACGACACGGAGAAGACTTATCCCGTGGTAATTTTTGCAGTCAAAACAATCAAAACTTTTAAACCTGAACAATTTTGTTCACGATCTAAATAATCGTGTACCGGAATCAGTTTCATTTGATAATTTTAATGACACTGATTCAGTAGATTTTATACCAAATAAAAAGAAAATGCGAACAACTATGCCTTTAAAGTGATGAGTGAATTTCGATGATTCTGATAATTCGTTAAATATTTTTAGCCCAAATAATTAAGTCTACAGGAAGATAATTTCTTTCCTGTGGACACTTTTATAACATTTTTTTACGTTTGAATGAGAAAACTTTCCGATAATGTTAAGTTTCTTTTTGGATGAAACGTTATAGACAAACGTGAGAAGATATCTTTGGTTAGCTATTTTGTTTTGCGAAACTTTAAAAATGTGTTTTTGGTTCTTTACTGTGGACAATGTTATCTTCTCTGTGGACCAAAAAAAAACAAATATGTCGATTATTGTCATAATATAACGTGTTGATCTCAATTGTTCCCATTAAAATACTTCTTATATTAAGGGTAAAAAATAAACTGAGTTTGGTTAAGATCAGAAGATTTTTACTTTTTAAAATATTTTTTTTCACTTTTTGAGTATGACCCCCTGTTGCATGTTATTTTCTACAATGTTCAATGTTGTAAAGAATCACCTGGGAAGGCGTGTACTTTGCTGGTGATTCGTAGGACTGTTCGCAGGAACTGCGCTGGAGTACGTCCCACTCAGTGAAGCCAAGACGCTCCAGCAGAGTACACGGTTTCACCGGTAGGTCTATTGCCTTTGGCAAGGTTGATCTATTGTGTAGGACTTACGTGGAATAGGTTTGCGGCATTCTAGGTGGACTAGGGACAGAATAGCAGAGCTCCACTTGCGTCTCGTCACATAGAATCTGTAGTATACCGGCAGAAAACCAGTGATACAAAACAACCTGTTGTTTCGTCAACGTTCGCCGTCGTCTTATTCGCCTCTTTGTGTTTTCACTACCTCATTTCACTTCACAGTACCGGAGTGATGTCGTCACATCGTCCCCTATAGTTTTAAATACGTTTTTCTTAACATTAATGTGTTTTTCGATGTATTTTTGTTAGGATAAACAGACACTGTTTACATTCGTCGACTGACAGTTACCATAGACAGTTGCCACAGAATGTGGAGACGAGTGCGTTTTCCACGCCATCATTCCGATACCGGTCTTTCTCTTAAATAATATTTCCAAATTAGAAAAGCAGAAGTAAATAGAAATTATTAGATAAACCCCTTCGTAGAAATTATTCCAACTGGATTGTATAGTTCTTATTGAATTTGGTGCTTTGTTATTTTTTTTTTTATCCGGTCCTCGCATTTTGTCGATTGACAAAGAGAACTAACTAACCTGTCATTCATTTTCCGTGTAACTGAGCACACACATCTCGGACCCATTCCAAGAAAATCGACAAATATCCAGGGTAATCCTGTGGATCACCCATTAGTACAATGTCAGATTGACAAACAGAACCAGGAGGCGACAGGTCGGTGGTTTATTTTTGTATTCCCGTTAGGTAGAATTCGTAAAATGTGGATGACATTCTGTTGACGTAATTCCTTTGTTACAGGATGTCGCCTTCTTCTTTTACCTGGTAGCTTAGGCTTCTTTCACATATCGTGAGTCTCGTCATAAGCCCACGCGTGACGCCGCGGCGCTGACTCGCATTTTTTTTTTAACAAAAGAGAGAATCGTCATGTCATCGGTACATCGTCATGGGAGGTAACGCAATGCGCAGACCAAGTGAGTCATCACACGTTTTATTCTGAACCTCGACACAACCATTCTGTGAAGATCTGTACGGGAACGTCTCTCCGTTGTTTGCAATGCCAGGTCACCCGTTGTGAGTGAACGCTACCCCCACACCGGTGTGCCGTATTCGGGTTGGTGTATTACTTGTTTGGCTTCGAACCAACTCGTACCCCAACATGTATTAGAATTAAGGATATATGTTCTCGTCACGTCACTCATTTACATGGAGAGGCCTATCCATGTAAATGTCGTTGTATGTAAAATAGTAAGTAAGCTTATCGTCATAAGTTTCACATCCCTTTAGGGACTATCTTTAGAAAGAAATATTTTTAAGAAAGAATTGTTTTTTAAGAATAACTCCTAGAAGAAGTAGTTGATTCGAGAATTGCTTTTGAGGATAAGCCTATTGTTCCTCGTCAATTGTAACACTAATGTATTTGAAAGGTACGAAATAAGATGCTCTCTCATTTATTATAATTAAGTTGTTTAATTTAACACCTTTATTCGTAACACATTTCCAGTTTTGTGACTGGTGGCGCCCTGAAAGTAAGTGATGTATAGACACCGCTTCCAACCTTCATTCACCGACGAGTAAGATACCTACCGGACCACGGTCTTAGCACCACAGGAACCCACGCGCTCTCCACTAGCCGGTAAACCAGCAAAGTGGTTGGTTTAATGCAACAAAATAGCGCTCACAACGTGTGGCGAGGTATCGTTGGAACAAGTGGGAGGTTAGTGTCTTGTCATTGTTTATGATAGAATTGTTTTAAGAATAGAAGTACTCGGTAGTCTTTCACCATGTCTGGTCCAAAGATTTACTTTAGAGATTTGTTGGGTGATGAACTCAAATATGAACTCCGTATTCGTGGACATTCTGATGTCAAGACTGTAGCCGAGATGAGAAGAAGAATTTCGATTTTGATATCGACCTCACAGATGGATGTCACTATTGATCCACTACTGTTAGACTTAGAATTAGAATTAGACATCTGTGGAGACAAACTAAACGAGATAGGCTCTAAAATAGCTGCTGGAGATTATACCCCATCACAGACTAAAAGACTCATATCTAGGCTCTTACATATTCAATTCAGACTTGGTCGTTTACCCTCAGATGAAGAAGATTCGAAGAAGAAGTTGGAGTTACTTAAGAGGAAGTGCGCTCTGTGCCTACAGGCCTTAGATGTGACCGCGGTAAGCGAGGAAGGAGTAGAGTACGAAGATGAGGATCGAGACCGCGGAGAGACTCAAGACGCCTCAGTTGGCACAGGTGAGCTTCGAGTAACTATTGACCCTATGCGTTCGGTTTCTAGATGGGGAATCAAATATTCGGGACGCGACAGCAGACTTAGTCTACATGCTTTTATAGAACGGATAGAAGAATTACGTATTTCTAAAAACGTTAGCAATTCAGAATTGTTGAGAGGTGTAGCTGACCTTTTCGAAGGAGAAGCTCTAGAGTGGTATCGCTTTTACGGTAAACAACAAGTGACTTGGCAAGACTTCGTAGAAGCTTTAAAAAGCGAATTCTTGCCAACGTCCTATAACAGAAAAACTCTTAAAGAAATTTACAATAGGACCCAACACCCATCAGAAAGCGTGACCAGCTACATCTACTTGATGAAAACTTACTTTAGAAGGCTAGATACACCGATTCCTGAGAAGGAACAGGTAGAAATCATTAAGGATAATTTAGCCCCCTTTTACAAATCAAAAGTGTTTGGTGAAGCATATTCGAGTGTAGACGATTTGCGAAACAAGTGTAAACAGATAGAGGAAATGAAAGCTGAATGCTCGTCATATGTTTATCCTTCAACATCCACGCAAAACTCTTTACACTCGGATCTGTGTTACAAAACACGAAATTTTCGCCAGTCAAACCCAGAAAAGAAGGAAAAGAACGTAGGAGCGGTCGGTGGACCGAGAATTTATCGTATTACTTGCAGTAAATGTAAGAAAGAAGGACACATCGCCAACGACTGTAAATTCAATGGCACGTTGCATTGCTACGGCTGCGGGAAGGAGGGAGTTATCCGACCCAAGTGTCCAAAATGTAACCCTCAAAAGAATTTAAACGGAGGGAAGGCCTCGGACGCAGAAAAAGGATAGAGTCCCCTGGCCGCACCCGTAACAATCAGCAAAAACCATCTGTCGGCGATATGTCAAAAATTCAAGAAGTTAAGTTTTGCCCTAAACCTGAAGAAACCAGACCATTTTTAAAAGTTCTGATTTTAGGTAAAGAATGCAAAGGTCTCTTAGACTCGGGGGCCGTGTGCAGTGTGATCAGTGGCTCTGCTTTCCGTTACTTGAACCAGTGTGGTGCAACCCTAGAAAAAACAACATCCACTGTTAAGATCATAACTGCTAATGGATCGGAAAGTACAGCTGCTGGTAATACTCGCCTGCCTGTAGAATATAAAAACATGACCCATATGGTTACATTTTTAGTCGTAGAAGAAATAAGCACACCAATTATTTTTGGAATCGATTTTTGGCAAATGTTTAACATCGGTTCAGAAGTATTACAGTTAATAGAAACGAATAGTTTGACGTTAGAAAATTTCATAGAAGCTGGTGTACTTAAAACTTCGACGGATTTAACTCCAGAACAAATCAAGCAATTAAATTTGAGAATAGAAAAGTTTAAGAATTTAACTTCTAAGAATACTTTAAATAAAACTGACTTAGTTCAACATACGATCGATACTGGTGATCATCCACCCGTGCGACAAAAGTGTCATCAATATTCGCCCGCCCTGCTGGAACTCATTCACAAGGAAGTCGATCATATGTTGCAACTAGGAGTGATAGAACCGTCTAACTCACCGTGGAACAGTCCGTTGGTGGTAGTTAAGAAACAAGATGGGAAACCACGCGTATGCTTGGATTGTAGAAAACTTAATTCCGTAACAAAATTTGATAGTTACCCACTACCAAACATAGACTTTATCCTCAATAGTCTACGAGGAGCGACATACATGACTTCCATTGATCTCAAGTCTGCTTACTGGCAAGTAGAACTGAGCGCAGATAGCAGGGAGAAAACGGCTTTTAGCGTCCCCGGTCGAGGATTATTTCAATTTAGAAGGATGTGTTTCGGTCTGAGTACTGCAGCACAAACCCTCCAAAGATTGATGGACCGCGTTATAACGGCGGAATTTCAGAACCCAGACTTAACCCTATCTGTTTTTACATACCTAGACGATATCATAGTGGTCTCTCGTGGCGATTTCAATAACCATCTAATTCTGTTAGACCGTGTTTATCAGAAGTTAGAAAGCGCAAGGCTTACTATTAATATAGAGAAGTCACACTTTTGCCGAGAGGAACTGGATTATCTAGGATACAAAGTTGATAGGGAAGGCCTGAGAACTAATCCAGAAAAAACGAGGGTAATTGTTAAACTAGCAGAACCTAAAACTCCGAAAGAAGTGAAAAGTTTTCTGGGAATGGTAGGTTGGTACCGCCGCTTCATTCCAAATTTTTCAACGGTGGCAGCACCATTAAATCGGCTGACCAGTAAGAAATTGAAAAGGTTTGAATGGAGCGACGATGCTCAAAGGTCCTTTGATAAACTCAAAGAACACTTAATAACCTCACCAGTCTTGGCTTGTCCAGACTTTTCAAAAGAATTCTTCATACAATGTGACGCTAGTGATAAGGGTATAGGGAGCGTACTCACTCAGAATATAGAAGGAGAAGAGAAGGTCATAGCGTACGCTTCGCGTAGCCTTACCGCAGCGGAGAGGAATTACTCGGTGACAGAGAAAGAATGCCTAGCAGCCCTGTATAGTGTTGAAAAGTTTAGATGCTATGTCGAAGGACATCCATTCACAGTCATTACTGATCACGCATCACTCCAGTGGCTGCTAAACATAAAGTCACCAAGTGGTAGATTGGCGAGATGGGCGATGCGACTCATGCAATTCCAGTTTGATGTCAAACACAGGAAAGGCCATCTGCATGTAGTGCCGGACGCGCTCAGCAGGCTAGAAGTCAATGTCGTAGAAAGGATTACATTCCCGTCGAATGACCCATGGTACGATAAGCTGTATGAGAACTGTGAGAAGCACCCTCACCGCTACCCTAAATTCAATATTATCGACAAGAAGCTATATAAATTAATAAAATGCAAATACGCCTTAGAAAATGACACCGCTTGGAAATTAGTAGTACCCATTCAGGAAAGAAAGCAGATTTTATCTGAGAACCACGACAAGCCAACAGCGGGACACTTTGGCATTAATAAAACGTTAAAGAGAATCGCTTTACGTTATTATTGGCCCAAATTATTAAAAGATGTCAAGAGCTATGTCAAGAAATGTGAAGTCTGTCTTGCTAATAAATCTAGTAACCAAGCTAGACCAGGATTAATGGGACAGCCTAAGAAGGTGCACAGGCCATTTGAAACTATATCAATTGATTTACATGGTCCTCTGCCCAAGTCCAAGAAAGGCAATACCTTTATTTTGGTAGTCGCCGACTACTTCACAAAGTATGTGTTTCTTTTTCCTATACGAAGAGCTGTGACTTCTGTTATTAACCAGAAGTTAGAAGAGAATGTATTCCTAGTGCACGGAGTACCTAGAACTTTAATTTGCGACAATGGTAGTGTCTTCACCTCTAAAGACTTTAGGGAATTTGTAGAAAAATACAAAATCCCTAATCTCTTCTACACCGCGGTGTATACGCCACAGGTAAATCCTGTGGAGCGAGTTAATAGGGTAGTCGGAGATACCATTTCAGCATTTCTTAAGAAAGACCAAAGAGAATGGGACGTCCATATTCCACATATTCAATCAGCCATGAATAATAGTGAGCATGATGCCACTGGGTTCACACCATTTTTTCTAGTTCATGGGAGAGAGATTATCTTGGAAACAGAACATTACAATCCCAATTCTCAAGAACAAGGTGAACTGACCTTCTCTGGGAGAAATGAATACGCTGAATCCTTGAAAGAACTTCGGACGATTTATTCAAAAGTTAGAGAAAAGCTGGCCGCAGCATATGAAAGAGGAAAGCGAATCTATGATAGGAGAAAGAGAGACGTCAATTTGAGAGTAGGTCAAATAGTCTGGAAGAAAGACTATATACAGTCGAAAGCTAGCGAGAACTTCGCAAGTAAACTAGCACCCCGTAATATAAAGTGTGTAGTAGAAGAAAGGAATAGCCCGTTAGTGTATCGCTTACGCGCACTAAACGGAAAGAAAGTGGGACTTACCCATATTAAAGATATTATACATGTAGAAGAGTAGAATTATCCTTAGCGAGTAAATATTTTTGCATGAGTAGGTCAACAAATCGTTAACATTTAAGTGTAGTTTAGGTATCCAAAGGGGATCCCCAACCAAATATTTTAGTATAGTCGCGCGCGCATTAGGATAAGGAATTAACATATAATCGTAACAGAGTAGTAATTTACTTAAGAGTAGGGTAAAATAGTATACAATAGTAACAATAGCCGTAAAGTTAAATATTTGCAAAACCTGAGTTGGTTAAGACTCAAGTATTAGTTAGTATAGGACTATTTACAAAGACTTAATCTTAAGCTAAAGGATTCGTATGTTTTCCTAGGTGTTATAAACTTACGAATAGAACAGGATTTATAAAAAGAATAGAACGCGTTCGGTTACTTAACCAAAAGTAGCTTAGAAGAAATGGTGCGTTGTAAAAGCAAGGGTCGATGGTTCTTCGTTGCTTACACGTAACTTGTTTATAAGAAATATTTACCTTTAGTTTCTCCGTGTATCGCGAAAATTCTACCTCGCGGTACTCGAAACTATTTTCGCTCTTAGGAGGGGAGTGTTGTTGCATGTTATTTTCTACAATGTTCAATGTTGTAAAGAATCACCTGGGAAGGCGTGTACTTTGCTGGTGATTCGTAGGACTGTTCGCAGGAACTGCGCTGGAGTACGTCCCACTCAGTGAAGCCAAGACGCTCCAGCAGAGTACACGGTTTCACCGGTAGGTCTATTGCCTTTGGCAAGGTTGATCTATTGTGTAGGACTTACGTGGAATAGGTTTGCGGCATTCTAGGTGGACTAGGGACAGAATAGCAGAGCTCCACTTGCGTCTCGTCACATAGAATCTGTAGTATACCGGCAGAAAACCAGTGATACAAAACAACCTGTTGTTTCGTCAACGTTCGCCGTCGTCTTATTCGCCTCTTTGTGTTTTCACTACCTCATTTCACTTCACAGTACCGGAGTGATGTCGTCACATCGTCCCCTATAGTTTTAAATACGTTTTTCTTAACATTAATGTGTTTTTCGATGTATTTTTGTTAGGATAAACAGACACTGTTTACATTCGTCGACTGACAGTTACCATAGACAGTTGCCACAGAATGTGGAGACGAGTGCGTTTTCCACGCCATCATTCCGATACCGGTCTTTCTCTTAAATAATATTTCCAAATTAGAAAAGCAGAAGTAAATAGAAATTATTAGATAAACCCCTTCGTAGAAATTATTCCAACTGGATTGTATAGTTCTTATTGAATTTGGTGCTTTGTTATTTTTTTTTTTTATCCGGTCCTCGCATTTTGTCGATTGACAAAGAGAACTAACTAACCTGTCATTCATTTTCCGTGTAACTGAGCACACACATCTCGGACCCATTCCAAGAAAATCGACAAATATCCAGGGTAATCCTGTGGATCACCCATTAGTACAATGTCAGATTGACAAACAGAACCAGGAGGCGACAGGTCGGTGGTTTATTTTTGTATTCCCGTTAGGTAGAATTCGTAAAATGTGGATGACATTCTGTTGACGTAATTCCTTTGTTACAGGATGTCGCCTTCTTCTTTTACCTGGTAGCTTAGGCTTCTTTCACATATCGTGAGTCTCGTCATAAGCCCACGCGTGACGCCGCGGCGCTGACTCGCATTTTTTTTTAACAAAAGAGAGAATCGTCATGTCATCGGTACATCGTCATGGGAGGTAACGCAATGCGCAGACCAAGTGAGTCATCACACGTTTTATTCTGAACCTCGACACAACCATTCTGTGAAGATCTGTACGGGAACGTCTCTCCGTTGTTTGCAATGCCAGGTCACCCGTTGTGAGTGAACGCTACCCCCACACCGGTGTGCCGTATTCGGGTTGGTGTATTACTTGTTTGGCTTCGAACCAACTCGTACCCCAACATGTATTAGAATTAAGGATATATGTTCTCGTCACGTCACTCATTTACATGGAGAGGCCTATCCATGTAAATGTCGTTGTATGTAAAATAGTAAGTAAGCTTATCGTCATAAGTTTCACATCCCTTTAGGGACTATCTTTAGAAAGAAATATTTTTAAGAAAGAATTGTTTTTTAAGAATAACTCCTAGAAGAAGTAGTTGATTCGAGAATTGCTTTTGAGGATAAGCCTATTGTTCCTCGTCAATTGTAACACTAATGTATTTGAAAGGTACGAAATAAGATGCTCTCTCATTTATTATAATTAAGTTGTTTAATTTAACACCTTTATTCGTAACACATTTCCAGTTTTGTGACTGGTGGCGCCCTGAAAGTAAGTGATGTATAGACACCGCTTCCAACCTTCATTCACCGACGAGTAAGATACCTACCGGACCACGGTCTTAGCACCACAGGAACCCACGCGCTCTCCACTAGCCGGTAAACCAGCAAAGTGGTTGGTTTAATGCAACACCCCATACGAAAAGAAACACTAAAACTTGCTGTCACGGCCATTAGTCAAGTTTGGCATGAACGATTAACTATTTTGCAACTTTTGAAAAGCAAAAGATGTTCCACACATGCATCAAATTAAACTTGGGAACTGCACAATCTGACTAAAGCTGCAGCCAAAACCGCTCATTTCTAGTGCAATCTGGTTCAAACCAGAATTGCGAGCGAAATGACCTTGTGGTAACGTCTGGATCATACTTAAGCCAACCTTTGCTGTGTGAATGCTACCTTAATACCTTTGCAACTAGTATGGAGGTAATAGTTTACTGCATTTTGCACTTTATAATTAGTTGGGGAGTAAAGCATACATAGTATTTAGATAAATTTGTCAGTTTATATATCACAATAAAATTAGTTATTTTGTTTTAATAGTCTTTCATGTGCAATTTAGTTAGGCAACCATATTCTAAAACTATTCCAAATTTTATTTCAAGTCGATAGCGTGAGTGGTTGCCGAGGTATACAGGTGTGACTGACAGACAGACGGACAGACAGACAAAGTCGCACCATAAGGGTCCCTTTTTTTACCATTTTGGTATCGGATCCCTAAAAAGTAAATAAATAAAAAGTCCGTGTGGTGCCGGCGAAGAATAGTAGGTACCAACCCATTCTACCCGTGGGTGTCGTAAGAGGCGACTAAGTGCTTATGAACCGGAGCATAGGCAGCAGCATCTCTGTGTGTATCGCACTATCTTACATACTGCGGTCACCAACAACAGCGGTCGCCAGCTGCAACGCTTACAAGCGTGGTGAGGTGATTATGGTAATTCCCTTCCAAAGTACAGTCAACGACAGGTCAAGCTTGACAGTCACAATGCGACTCTAGCGCGTACCTCTATTGAAGTGAGAACGGTACAAATTCCAACGTGTCAAGCTCGACTGTACCACGCATTTTTGATGTAGTCTGGAGGACGCTCCCTGTCCTGCAGTGAAAGTTTCATGGGAAGCTATGATGAAACAAGGGAATAGGAGGTTTAAGGTTTTTACACATCAGTGTACTTGTAATGGATACTCCGGTCCTACTTTCTCAAAAGGTGAAAGACACGCTCTCATTACGACAGAGGGCGTGACAGCAGCACCTGATTAAGGCATCAAACGACAGGACGGTGTAATTATCTTCCTGCCTTTAGGTTACAGAGATCATTCAGTCGCTGGCTAGCTTAGGTTTTTCGTTACCAGACGATGCGTTGACAAGTCTGCACACAAGTACGGTCTTGATTGCTTGTTGGTGTTTCCTTCACGCTACCTCTAATTTATTTTAAAAACGATCTGATGTAAAAAGAAAACTTTTACTTCAAAAAATTTCAAGTATAAATGAAACGAAACTAATTCTTAGTTTTAAAATGGTGGGCGATGGTAAGTCAAAACTTTTTTTTTGATAAATGTATCAAAAAAAAGTTTGGGCCGAAATGTCGGTACACCTATGTACAACGCAAAATACTTTTTTATAGGATCCAAGCAGTATTTTTTCTTCAACGGTATTTGTTTATGAAGAATTTTCTATTAGCAAATTTTGCTATCTTCAGTATAAATTGTTGATTTTTCTACCTTATTTCCATGCACAAATTGAAAAGAGATCCTGAAAAGTCTAGCTTCTAATTATTCCGAAGGGCGTGTCTGGCAACACCTGATTAAAGCATCAAAGATTGCAGCTTTAATTATTTCCCGGCTTTATGTGATCGAGGACCTGCATTCACTGGCTAGCCTGTACTTTTACGTTTACTGGCGTTATGTAAATCTTCAGGAACGAAACTATATTTTGATACAAGCAAAATACAAGTAGCAATTTTTGCCAAGGTAAAAATATCGTCTTAGTTATGGACGGGCATTCACGTAGAAGTGTATCAAAATCCGCACGATTCCGACACGCACTTGACCAGTTTTTAGTAGTTGTTGTTTTTCTATAGCTTATGCGCTATAAACATACTTACTAATTTTTTCGCGTGTAAGTGTTCCCGTTTTTACGATAGAGTTAAAACAAAAAATCCAGCAAAAATCGCCTAAAAACACGGGTTATACAGGTTGATAGGCAAGTAAGGATTGGTAACGTGATTGGTAACTTATTGACAGATTGGTAACGTTTACGTACACGAAACAAAATGATTTAGATCCGGTAGCAATTTCAACTTAATCGTAGAGTTAATGCGCATAATTAATAATTACTCAGAAGCTTAATGGGATAGCGAAAATATACCAAGTATTACCAAGTAATTAGGAATGGGAGGCTTAAAGGAGATTCGATAGCTTCGCGAGCATTTACTTCAAAGGTTTCTTAATTGAGTTACCAAAAGTGTGTACTCGTTAGGAGCATTCGAGAAATTGAGGCAGTCCCTACGACGTCTTAAGTTTTTTTAAGAAACAAACAAAATACAAATGAGCAAATAAGCAAATAGCTTGCGTAAAGTGGTCACCTTTGTCAAAGCACAGCTAAGCAAACACTGCTGTTTTACGGCAGAAAAATGGAAGGGCCACCCCGTTACCTACTTTTGTCGTACTTTCTCAGACGACAGACATTGTAAAAGCCACCTTCAAAAATTTGCTACGATTAACAAGTTTAATTTTTTATTCAAATAAAATTGAATAAAAAAAACTTCTGAAAAAGCTTGCTTAATAATTTTCCTTATATTTTTTTTACTTTGGTTAAAGTCGTCTAAAATGGTAATATTGAATCAACCATTTTTGCAATTTATTAGATTGAGCTCTAGAAACCTAGTTACAATGTAGGTATTTTAAGGCTAGTAGTGGCTGTATCGTGACTTAAAGTTTAAAGACCCTTAACCGATGAGAGTGTATGAAAAGGTTGATGAAAGTAGAGGAAGCGAGGGAATGTCAAGACCCGACGGGTAAGAGGTGTGATGTTAGGTGTGTATGTACGTTTAAGACGAGCATTTTAAATTAACCACATTTTACTGTTCACACAAATCCTTGTTCAATCCAATTCCACACAATTCCAAAGAAATGTTTTCTTTTGCATACTACATCTTCGACCCAATCGTTATTTACCACCAGGTGAAATTGGGGTCAAATGCTACCTACTCCACGAAAAAAAATCACATAATATTCAAGAAATGCTTTTTACTTTCGAGCCAGTATTCGTGAAAAAAAAAAGTTTTTCTAATTTTCTCAAAAATGTGTCCTATATCACTTATTCATCATAAAAAACAAGTCTCCCAAAAATGTCCGTCCGTCCATTGGCCGGTCGGGTGGTCGGTCGTTCGTTCGGTCGGTCTGTCTGTCACGCTTTGGCCTAACGGCTAAACGAATTGTCCGATTGACACCATATTTTAAATTTGAGAGTTAAGAGCAAATCAATCTAGAGATTCTGAGTGGTTTCCTGCTGGCCCTCATTTTGAGGGTAGCTGTCATACAACTAAAATGAAAATTTTAAATTTTTGCAAAATCGGCTCGTATACTCTTGATGAAACTTTCCGTGACCAAGCATCTCAATGTAAGGTATTTTGCGGCAGTATCAGGGTGTCCCAGTACTACTAGTAACGTAAACATATGATTTACTCATAATTGTTTCGATTGAGTTTACTTTAATTTTTAATAATTTTAATTCTGGATTGGTTGTATACCTGACTGGATATTATATTTGTTTTCTTTTTTTGCAAATAACAGGAAACTTGAATTTAGAAATGTAAAAAGTCTTCATGCAAGTATCTTTCGGTAGTAGCCGTTGATCTGTGAAAGTTTTTATATAGAGGTTTGTTACAGTACTCTTACTACCAAAATTTAAACATGTGATTTACTTGAAATAGTTTACGGTTAGTTTCCTTTAATGTTTGACAATTTGAATTCTGAATTGATCTGCATATTTCATTAGAACATTTTTTTTTAAAAGCCTAGATATATTTTTTTATTTTCGTTCTATATTTATGGATTTACAAATTTAAGTTTGCAGTTGATACTTTTTTATTGCATATCGCGAGAAAGTAAGTGCAGTGTTGCTGTACCATTTATTTTTAATGTAACAAGTAAGCAAGCGAGCTGATGGTAAGTGGTCACCACCGCAGCATACCTAGTGTTTCTCAAAAATCGACGAAATTAATCGACTCCTGCTTCGCAGCATTTTAAAATACAAAGGACCGGATTTGGCATTCCACCGGCCATCATGTGAAAGCATAAAATATAAGATTACATTTAACTACACCAACAAAAGGCCCCGTGAAATTCGCTTCTAATTTTACCAAAGCAGTTAGGATAAACAAACAATGCTGCCGAATCGTATCTGGAGCTAATTCTGTCGTAATGCCAACATTACTTCAAACAAAGACAGTTAGATGGAGATAATCTGAGACGGTTTCAGCATCAGACTGAGATATCCTACTCCTTTGTATTGACGAGATGCCTGGCGCTCCGTGGATGGAAGTATCTCATTCATCTTCAAAAGAGTTTAAACGAGTGAAATTATAAATTACTTGGTTTGTTAATTAGGACTACTGTAGTGGTAAAGCGTATGCAGAATAAGTTTGGTTGTGAAGGTTATCTTCTACGCATGGGTTACAGGCGGATAGCCAATGAACGATTCGCACGCCTCCCCCCACCTGCCGCACTCACCACATTTTTTGACTTTTGCGCATTAACGGTCATAGCCAGAGTTATTTTGTACTTCATATACAATATTTTTTATGTCATAAGTAAGCAAACGAGCTGATAAGCCACCTGGTGGTTAGTAGTCACCAAAGCCATCTGCTGTGTTATTTGTCTGCAAAATTTTACAATAATAAGGCAAAAAAGCGCGTCGCCCACCCTGACAACTAAGGTGGAGAGTCTTATCTGCCGGTTATTTTACTGGTACCTTTACCCTTGCAACTGAAACAAAGCAATGCAAACACTACTGCTTTACGGCAGAATTGCTCAGAGGGTGGTACGGTAAATTGTTTATACGAACAATGCATAAAAGTCCTACCACATTCTAAAAACTTATACTAAAATAATAATAATGATCCAACCCATATTTTCTTTTTAATAATATGTGTTCAAGAAACCAATTTATCTTGGGATGAGCGATTTTTGTTGTCACTTTCAACCTATGTAAATAAAAAAGATAGTTAATTTTATTATGTGTACCTTGTTGTTGTTTACGGTAAAGAATATTAAATCGCTATAGTTCTTAACGTAATTTCAGCTTATTGATGATGTCTCCGCAAACGATGATGATGTCTCCGCAAAGTATCTCCGCAAACGATGGCACACCTTTTGACCTGCCCTGCGTGCCACTCTACCTGCTCGCGCGAAGACCTTTACAACAATGCCACCGATAATGCTGTCTGTGTAACGGAATTTTGGTCCAATACAATATAAATCACGCCAGAATTGACTCGAAAGAAGAAGAAGAAGCTTATTGATGTTGAAAGGTTTTCGAAAGCATTAGGTCTCACGAACGTGAGACAATACAATGATTTCGTCAACGTTGCAGAGTGCTGCCTCATACCGGTGGAAATCTTCCATAAGTTCACATTTAAAATACTAAGCTGAAAACATTTTTGTAACAATAAATAAAATATTGAAGCTACAAGAATTCTACGCAAAAACAACAAAGCCCATATCTAAATTACTTTCAAAGTACCGACTATATAGACAAAAGATGTCAAGAACTTTGTTATCCCGAACAGAAGTACTTTCGGGTACCTCATACATAATGAATGCTACCCCCATTTCACCTTTATCCAGACTGTTATCCTGCGTGGGACGTCACGCAAAGTCAAGGTTATATGTCGACATTATTCTGAGTAACATGATGGATGAGACTACAGGAAAAGTGTTTTAAATAAAGAAACGGGATAACATCTTTAAAAAATTACGTGGAAATAACTCTAGAGGTACAAAAAAATTGCTTTCTGGTAGCGAGACGTTTTATTGTACATTAAAAAACCGGTCAAGTGCGGTTCCGTACCTCAAAAGAAAAAAACAGAACCCTTATAGGATCACTTTGTTGTCCGTCTGTCTGTCTGTCTGTCTGTCAAGACCCTTTATCTCACGAACAGGTAAAGGTATCAGGTTGAAACTCATAACATATATTAGGATCTATGAACCACACAAGATCTGAAAATTTCAATTTTTTACAATGACGCTATCAGAAGATATAGCATTTTATGTCCTCATTTCCATACATTTATTCAAAAATGCAAAACCTACAGGGTACTTCCCGTTGACATAAAATTATGAAATTTGGCAAGAAGCTAGGTCTCACAGTACAAATAATGGGAAAAGTCTGAAATCATTAAATATTACAACTTTTCTCACAACTAATGGTAACCAATTGTGGTGAGCTCCCGTTTCAAGAACATTCATATTGGATGGTCGCTGAGGCGATTTTTGTTTTAGTTCTATTTTAAAAACGGGAACACTTACAAACTTGAAAATTGGTATGTTTATAGTGCATAAGCTGTAAAATAACAACAAATAATAAAATTTGGTCAAGCGCGTGTCGGACTCAAAAAATCTAGCACATTAACTTACTGAAATTTCAACTAATACAATTATGATTATGTGGTGGTACGGAACCCTCGGTGCGCGAGTCCGACTCGCACTTGGCCGGTTTTTTTTAAACTAAATAGATCGTGAGAAGAGTAATGGGTTTATTTTAGAAATTAATAATTATGAACCTCGTTTTATGAAATAGTTAGTTCTTTTATTTCATTACACTGTAATAAAAATTAAATGAAAAAATAATGAAATGTAATGAAAAAACTAAAATACTGTGTGCTTCATATACTGGTATACGGAATTTGAGACTTTCCGGTTATAGACTTCATCGCGGTCTAATCTGACTAAATTATGCACTCGATCTGTGCTCGAGATTGTGATTTCTAAGGGCACAGATAGACATGCTAGTAAAGCATGCTACTACGTAGCAAATGCTACCTAGTAGCATGTGTGTACACGCTTTGCTTGACATAAGCATGAATTTACCGTCGTTCAATCTTCTAGCATGCTACCTGGGGCGCGGGTGGAAGGGGGTGTATCTTGAGCACGTGTAAACAGGTTTGCTTATGAGCATGCTAGTGTCAATCAGTTGAAAGCTGTCACAGGTGTGTATCGCATCAAAATACAAGTAATAGTGTTCTGTGTTCTGTGATGAAAATTTCTCGCCAGGGTGACGAAAAAACTATTTTATTAAGTTCAATTCGAAGGGTCACTTGATTTTCCATTTTCACTAACGTCTTATAGTTTATATTAGCATGCTACTTAATGGCATGTGTGTCAAGAGTATTTGATTTGAGCATGCTTATTTAGTAGCATGCTAGTAACGAACATGCTTTATGCAAGCAAGTGTAGACCAATAAAGAGCATGCTCGTTTCTAGCATGCTAGTACGCATGCTCATTTACTAGCATGGAAATGGTTTGAATAGTTGATACAGTAAATACTAGGTACGAGTAGGTTCTGGGTGGTACAATAATATTGTTGTTGATTGTCTCAAAAGATAGACTATTACTTGCAACAGAAAGACTTATAAGAAGCAATAAAGCAGTATAATCTACAAGCCATCGATTCCGGTTGCTATCCCTGATAGCAATAATCATAAATAACACCACTGAGAGAAATAATCACAAATACTCTGTAAAGCCATCACTTGTAAAAAGCATCTATAAAGTTGAAACTCATTTAAATGAAAGAGACTTAAGTCTATTGCTGCCTCTTTCTGTTTTGTTGACAAATAAAGGGACAGTAAATGATTTAAGGGAGCTTTAACCTACGGATCTTTAAAAGTCCGGTGTTAGTTCCTAAAGTCTATTTGCAATCTGAGAACCCATACAGTACATACAGTAAGAAAAAGTATGCCAACGATTAAAATAAAACTGAAGGCAATAATATCCAGCATCGGACTTTGGCTAAAGAAATAAATCGAACGACACCTTCAGCGTCTGTCGAAGACAAAGGAATATTTCTAGCCTATTATCAAAATTATACCCCGGCACCGGTAGTCGGCGAACAATAGACATCTTCTCGGCTATTTTAATAATCTCCCTCAGGTATATTGCATTTTATAGACGGCGTTTTGTATTCACTTGGTATTGTCTTGTAAGTAAAGTATCTTGTAGAATTGAATAGCTAGGCGAAGAGGGACTCTTAGGTGGTGTTCTAGCTATCACCAAATTGAAAATAAGGAATATTTTGTTGAAACAGAAGGCTTAGAAGGACGGTTTGCTGATCAGATGTGCCTTCATTAATAAAACATTTCGAGAAAGGGACTATTTGCGAAAAGTGAAAAGGGCCGTTTTGCTAGCGGGACCTTTTGCGTCTAAATTAAATAAATAACCAGTATTTACTTTTATAATATTTAATTCATCTCAACGTAGGTACTGAAACGGGTAACAAAATTCTGTCATTTCCGCGACATCAATGAAACTGTAAAAGTTCCTTTATCTTTGATTGCCATCAAATTTTGATGTCACTTCACTAATGTAATTATTGAAAGCTGCAGTCCTTTCCTAAAGTGTATAGTATATATTTTCGATAAAGTGGATAACTATACTGGCACTACTATTTCTTTGTTTAAATTTTAAATCTGTTTACTTCGAGATTAGTTTCTTCATAAGCTTGTCGGTGCAACCATCGGTAAACTTTACAACGGTGATAACCGGCTAGCCAGTCCACTGACATAGAGCTTCTAGGCTTGTTTGAGAGTCAAGAATAATGACGAGTTTTAAATATCAAGGAGAAGAGTCTAAAAAACTAATAAGGGGTGCGTCTCAATGAGGTCTCTGGCGACCGCAGAGCTGGCAGAATTTTCTGTCAGCGCATTAGCCTCACCATTCAGCGAGGTAACGCTGCCAGCCTGCTAGGAACGTTACCTTGTGGAGAAGCGCTAAATGACATTTTTAATTTGAAATTACTTTTATTATTTTCTAAATATATGAATGAATTAATATATATATGAATTATAAACATCCAGTAGAAGAAGCACAGAGTTGTGTTCGAATTTTCAATATTCTAATCATCCAAGCCGAGACTTGCTCCTAGTTAGCCCGGCGGTGGCTAAACCAGAGACAACAAAAGGTCGGATTGTGTGCGCCCGTGAGCACTTCGCGCCACTTTTACCACGCCATGGATTGCGAGAGACTCTGGAATTAGTTGTATGGTTTGCAGCTGTGCAGAATGCTTTGTTGAAAAAAAAAATCAATTTTTTATGAAGAATAGAAAAAAAATATGATTAAAAAAATTGTAAGCATTTTAATTACTTTATTGCAAATTAAAAAGGAATAAACAAAATCATCTACGTTACATCTTTTCATCTGTTTTCCTGACTTTATGAAACTCGAATTAGACTCGCCTTTGTAAATGTCCTTTTGTTTGTTTACTTTCTGAATTTTAAATGTGCAATAAAGAATATATATTAGATCAAACATATTTTGCTTGGTAGGTAATCTATCCTCTGGGCCAGGTTGAGGTCAAAAACAGGCCTATTTCTATTTTAAAAAATCTATTTGTCTACCAAAAATCAAAATTTTCATTCAGTATTTATGAGCCATGCTGTTGACGGTGTAGCTTTCTCCATCTGTCTCTGCCTTGTATGAGGCTTGTATTTTTTTTTTTAGTGCGGGTATAAATACTTAAGGAGAACTGAAAAATCTAACTACTCAAGAAATTTTTACATATGAATTTAAAAGGATATTAGTATGTCGTCTCATCATAACTTCCCATGAAGCGTCCACTACAGGACAGGGAGCTCCCTTCAGAATTCTAGCTTTTGCTGGAAAAATGTGGAGGGGAAGTACCATAGTCACCTCACTTGTTAGCGTTACAGCTGGCACCATGGACCGCGGTTGTAGGTGACCGCAGTAAGTAAGATGTATGTAAGATATAAAGGAGGATGCTGCTGCCCATCCTCCAGGTAACCCTTAGTCGCCTCTTACGACACCCAAGGGTATGTACGGGTTGGTACTATTCTTTGCCGGCACCACAAGGGTATGTCGTCTAGACTTTTATAAATACTTGTTTTTGGGTAATTCATCGCGTACAGACTTTTCTGCTATCTCTACTTCGGTAACCAGACCATTAAAAGGGAGGGTGTGAAAATTTGCTGCTTATTTTCACGAAGCAGACACATCCACATGCATCCCACTGCATCCTATAGTTGCAGACGTGCATCTTTTGTGAGGTTTTGCTGTAATTGTGTCGACGAAAACTAGACGTGACTTAGGAAATTATATAAACAAGTAAGGATTAATGGTTTTGTTGCATGAAATATCAATAGATACGTGCCTATAATAACATCACTCTGCATAATTTTTGTAAATTTAGCCTCCAGATTAATATTGCATGCTTTGTTTCAAAATAATTTGTTTACATTCTGTTAAATTATGGAGTTGAGCCATCATTTGGGATCATCGAAATGGAAATCCAACATACAATATTTTTTGAAGTCTGTCTCAGTGTCTGTGTCAGTGTAAAATCAGCGTTCGATGAAAAAGTATTAAGGGCATGAAGGAAACTAGGCAAATCCTGTACTATGAGTATCAGAGAAAGACATACATACATAAATAGATATATAGGGTGACTTTTAATTAGTTCTTGATAGAAAAAGGTATGAATGTACTCATGATACTGAACAACTTTCCCCAAGGAACATAGGTCGAAATACGAAAATCAAGTTTTGACCTCCCATAGAAACTGCATCAGCTGATAGCGCATTTTGTATGGGAGGTGAAATTTGGTTTTTGGTATTTCGACCTATGTTCCTTGGGAAAAGTTGTTCAGTATCATGAGTACATACATATCTTTTGCTATCAAGAACTAATTAAAAGTCACCCTATATAACACTTGCGTTAATCACACAAATGTTTTCCCTGGTCGGGATTCGAACCAGCGGCCCATGGCGTGAAAGGCAGGCTTACTACCAACTAGATCAACGGGCATGACCTTCAATATCACTTACTTGCCTTAAAAAATGTACATACAGCCAAGAAAACGTAAAGGTTTTCTTTCTTTGACTTTAAGGTCGACTCTGGTCCCTAAAATAAAATACAGAAAGTCCAAAATGTCAACGAAACGTAGATGTGTCAACAGTACTTACTCGTAGATGGTGAAGCTAGTTTTCATGCAGCGAATTTTCGTAGAAATATTTTTTCAAGTATTTTGGTATTTTTACCACTCAAGATACTCGCCAGACAGGCTGAAAGTTTATTAAAAGGCAGGAATATTCAGCAGGTCTGTTTTATCTGCAGAAAAGTTTTTTTTTGTTTTCAGCGCACAGACTGTTGCCGCCTTGCAGTCAGCTGTCATGTTGCTATGCAGACGGGTGGCTGCAAAATTTTTATCTTATTTCACTGTGCTCGAATGATAAAAATAAGAGCAACTTTAAATAGCAAAGCTCTTTGAAACTTGGAAGACGCAAAAATATTGATGGTAGAAAAAACAAGTGCGAGAGCGAGAGTGAAATAATAGAAAATTTATTATTTATAGTCTAGTCAATCTACGAAAGTTTATATGGAGAGGGTTGCATTAAATGTACTTTAGGGGACTAATTTATTAACCTTTAAAAACATTCAAAAATTTTAAACCACAGACATCAAAAATAAAACCAGTATAAGTTGAACTTAACCTGTATAATATTTACCATGTAGCACAGATCAGCTTATACTGGTACTTTTACAAAAAAAAATTGTTTTTCTTTCTGTCTTTCTTTCTTTCTTGTTGAGCTTCAAATAGCCTATATTACTATTTAAAATTAATTTCTCTAAACGTGACTTTAATGCAACCTCATACGAGTATCGTAGATTGACTGGACTATAATTTATAGTCTAAGCTGTCTTCCAACAAGTTTATTTACAGTAACAGTAATATCCGCCAGGATAATACCCGCATGTTAGTAAATATAGAACCGGGCCTTTGAAGCCGGTTGCCGTGGCAGGTCCACTGAATTCTTTGTGCACTGCTTCGCACAAAGTCCTGCCACTTGCAACTGCCTTTGAACGCGGGAAACTGCTCTTATTTGTATCTATTGGACTTGAATATGAAATAAATGAGTTGTTTTTAAGCTAGTAGTTAGCTAGATAGTTTTTAGTTGCCTGTTCCGTTGACGTGGTAGGAAGTGGGCCGCAGGTTCGATCCCCGCCCAGGGCAAAGATTTGTGTGATGAACACGAGTATTTGTTCTGTATGAGGGTGTTTTTTTTATCTATTTATGCATATATATCTGTTTCTGATACCCATAGTACAGGCTTTGCCTAGTTTGGGATCAGATGACTTTGTATGAATTGTCCCCCAACATATAGAAATAAATCAAGGTGCTTACTTCAGATGGACTTTATAGCCTTTAAGGTAAAAGCGATTGTTAGGTCAAAAACAATGTCGATGTTCCAAAACAAAAACCACTCACTATTGGACTCTCATATGCATATGGTTGAGTATAGTTGCTATTTATAGCTCAAAATAATTAGAACCAGAAACGAAAAGATTCGTGTAATATAAAGTGATGAACTACTCACTCACATACACATATGTAGTTATTTCGAATACACATATGTAGGTATGTGTGTGAGTGTATGCTGGTTTATGCAAATCTTTAGGACATTACTTTGTAACTACTAGGGCTAAGAATAACACGCATTCAATAACGAATCTTTTTATCAGATAAGATTGTGATTTCTGACTGAATATTTCCCAATCGGATCACGTATAAAGTAACGATGATCCGCAGTTGCGACATAAAATCCATAAACCTCTGTTAGTCATTATAGAACCCCTTTAAGCTGATCCGTTTTCCATACAAAAATTCAAATGACTTGCATTCTTACGCGGGACATAAAATTCTGTTGAAAAACGAACGAATACTGCTATTTTTAGTTAAATTTTTCGCTAATTAATACAAAAATACAGTTAATGTACTGAAAGTACTATTTTTGTTAGCAATTTTTGGTTCAATATTACGATTGTGGGCGTGCGGTCAAAACTGTACGGTTGTGCTTTGTGTGCATGTGTGAGTGATCGTACTCATGTAAACACGGACTGACGAGAGTAATTGACTTTATTGGACATATGGAGATATTTTTCTTATCTAAATTGTTGTTAGGCGTTGAAGTTGCACGATGAAATTTACGCGAATCAACTTTTTGTACATATACAGGTGGTACTTATTGCATTAAAAAATAAAACCTTATATTTGCATCAGTGGCTCCATCTAGTTGCGTTCGGGGCTAAGCTGGCCGTCACAGATCACCTTAAAAGACAGACCTCTAGAAAGAATGTAATGTAAAAATCTCTGAAACAAACACTTACTTAATTTACAAATTATCTTCAGCTATCACAGTCAATAAAATACCCCTCGATTTTTTCATTATGCTGTCTCTGATTTGGTTGAAAATTTTGATTTATCAAGATAGTAGGGTAGAAAAAATGTATAAATTCAACAAGTTCAAGTTTTTGATCTTGGTTCTTGTCAGAATAGTGGTTGATATAATATGAAACTTCAATGCAATGATATTACAATTATTGCTTCAACGGTTGTTTGTTACCACGAACGTATTATACTTTGACGTAAACAAAAATGTCAGCGCGATCCTTTTTATTCAATTTATCATCTCTATCCTGAATCACCAAATAAACTCGCCCCGGTCCCTTTTCAATAAAGTCCCAAACCAATACGGCCAAATATTAAAATTTCCCAGAAAATCTTCATTCATATTAACCTACAGAGATAAATATGCACGCAATTTTCATCCATTCCTGTCCTAATGACTTTCGCCGGCGTCGGAAAGCCCCTCATTTTACACTTTGACGCGTTCACTTACTAGACCTGCCACGATGACAATTCCCCATGGTACTGAAATAAGAGAAATAAAAAGAGGTTTAAAGTGCCTCCGTCTGCCGTTAACATAAAGTCGAAAATCGAATGTGCTGCTGTCGACTACGGTGACTTTTGTCTATTCTGAATCTTCGAGGAAGGAGTAATTTTCTTCAGTGATAAAAAGGCTAAACTCTAGGAGGGTTACATTGAAAAAACACCCTGAGTTGTTAGTGAACACAGTACAAATTCCTTTGTACTTTTTACTGGGGTTGAGACATCTGCTTTGTGGTAGTTTTCACACAGGATCGTTCTGTCTATTGGTAATATGAGACTCGGTTCGCACCTCTGAACAACGGGCCTTACTTTTTTCGCACTTTTTATTAAGAGGTCTGAATAGAAGGCAGCGTGTGTGAATTTCATTGTTTTTTTACTTGGGTCTTTAATGTGATGCGTTTTAGCTGTTTTGTCTAAAGTTTTGTTAACCTTGGGATTCGATTTTGAATATCTACAATCTGTTTAGTTTTTCAGAGAGATTTTATGATAGAAATCTATTTTCTGATAGATTAACTGTCAGTCAACTAGTGGTTGAATCCAAGTTCTGTATAAGTATCTGCTTAGTTTGACGATCTCAGCGCAGGTCAATATTGACGAAGTCTTACTTTAGTTAATCAAAACTGTCGCGTTAAATCACAGCGGTTACGTTTTGATCGTATCATCATCATAACATCCCATGAAACGTCCACTGCAGGATAGGGAGCTCCCTCCAGAACTCCAGCAAAACCAGGGATTTACCAGAGTCACACACTTGTAAGCGTTGCGGCTGTTGAACGCTGTTGTTGGTGACCGCAGTATGTAAGATGCTGCTAAAAGTGAGCTAATTTAAACTACCCTTGAGCATCTGTTGCGTAATCGGGGCTTTTAAATTAGAGAGTTAATTTTTGATACGAGTCGATTTTCTAAGGAGTTTATTATTAAAGTGGTTTTTAATTTGATGTAGTATTGTTGCTATGGATATGAAACATTTAAGTATTATGAAGATCCGCAGTTGCGACATAAAATCCATAAAACTGTTCCTTGCTACTCGTAGAATGGATAGAAGAATGAATAAAATGAATGAATTAATTAGAATTTCGAATTCATTGGGCTTGTTATACTAACCGATTCGGGATTAGATAAGTAAATAATTTCATAGCTGATTCTATTTTCCGATTTATAAAATTTACCTACGTGCAGAACACTAACCCGACGCAAAGTTGATGCATTCTTGACGCGGACGAGTCATAGTTTGAAATTTCATAAATTCCGAACTGCCCGTATCTCAGTATGCGCCAGAAGTTGCATTGAGGAACGCACGGCACGCTCCCTATGGCAGATATCTGCTATCCCAACTATGCTATCGATTAGAGTCAGCTATTTGGAGTGTTGAATAATCAAATACGATAAAATTTTTAAAAGGGATATACAGGATGTTAGTATAAACACTGCGATCATTGAAACTGTGCATTGAGACTATGAAACTGAACGACTTTCCCTAAGGAACGTAGTTCGAAATACGATAAACATTTTTTTACTTCCCATAGAAACTGTACCAGCTGATTGCGCATTTTGTATGGGAAATGGTTCCAACTCGACATAATGCCATAGTCGGGACCATGGCGCTGGTTTTCATAGGTCGATAAGTGAGAAAAATCTTTGGTCGTTTTATGAACTGACCTACATCCTATTTTACATAATAATGAAAAATCATAGTACACAACAAATTAATTCAGCAGTTCTCTTCACACTGGTTGAAAAAATGCAAATCTTAAAAAAGCATTCTTATCGTTCGAATTGACGACCTAATTCCACCCCCTCGCTAGGGTTGCCGCTGTACAAAAAGCCCGGGGACACAACACAGCCACATGGGAGTGATTCCCCTTTGCCCCAACATTGCCAATACTTTCACTACATGCTTTCACACTCAACGGGCAATGCAGGCAAGTTGGACTATGATGAGAAAACTTTGCCAGTTGAGGCTGCCGTTTGGTTTGTTACCGTTTGTTTGTGCACATACGACAAGACTGTTTTCAGTTTTGTTTAGAAAGTTTTCTTTGGATATTCGTAAAATTTTATCTGATATCCATTTTGTTAACGTGCCTAATATATTCATTCAAAATAATCTTGATCAAATGAGGATCAAATAGTAAACCAAGTTTTAGCTTTTTGCTCAGATTTCTTGATGCGTGTGGTTTCGGAGAAAAATAATATTGTAGAGGTTCAGACTATCGTTATGAAAACTCTACCATGGATTTGTTACCCAAAAACTAAAAAAAAAAATAAACATATCTTTTTCAAATTTCTCTTCATCGACCGGTTTGCTTTTATTCTATTGCGGACCGCATCTCGAACGACACGTAATATCATCTAAGTACATTTTGTAGCGATTCATTGGAGCCATTTGTTTATAAATGTAAAGTGCGAATAGTAAAGCTTTATAAAAGCTACGCGTGTAAATTTCTTATTTAATGTGATTTAATTTATGTACTATTTCATATACTTGTATCTATACTTGTATAAGTTGAATTTACTAGATCGTTTTCTGGAATTCTGTTAAGAACTCCATATTTATAAGCCTTTTGAGCGCTATGCCTCCTAGTAGCTCTTTTAGGGCTGCTATAGTACCAACCCATCTTTACCCGTGGGTGTCGTAAGAGACGTCTCAGGGATTTCGAACTGAAGGATTGGCAGCAGCGTCCTTATGTGTATCGTACTATCTACACACTTCGTCTCCTACAACCGAGGTCCATAGTACCAGCCGTAAAGCTAAAAAGCATGGTGATTATACAGGGTGTTAATTTGAATGCGTGCCATAGCTCAGGGGCAGGATCAGTATTAGTAACTGAACAACTTTTCCCAAGGAACATAGGTCGAAATATGAAAAACCAAATTTGACCCCCCATACAAAATGCGCTATCAGCTGATGCAGTTTCTATGGGAGGTCAAAAATTTATTTTCGTATTTCGACCTATGTTCCTTGGGAAAAGTTGTTCAGTTACTGATACTGATCCCGCTCCTGAGCTATGGCACGCAATCAAATTAACACCCTGTATAATGGTAATTCCCCTTCACCGCTTGTTTTTGCTGGAACTCTGGAGAGAGCTCCCTGTCCTTTAGTGAAAGTTTCATGGGATTTTATGATTACTCAGACCATGAAAATGAAAAACTTTTCCAAAGCAACATAGGTACTAGTTTTAACTTCCTATATAAACTACATCAGATAATATCTCATTTTGTAAGGCGGGGAGTTCAACATTAATTTTCCTTACCTATGTTGTGTGTCTGAGTAAAATTTAAATTATGTGCAACCTATTTACTTAAACGATTTGAAATTGGATTGATTTATTATGCTAGAAGCGTAGTTAATAGACCTAATAACTTTCAAGCTATTTGCTGTATTAGGCACGTAAGTTCAACTATAATTGAGTTAGAAAATTCCTAACCAATCCTACTCTTTAACTTCATAATAAAATTTAGGTTGGTAACTAATGCGATATAGGTTTCTAAAATAGCTCAATACATACAATCAAGGAACAAAAAGAATCAGTTTTTTGTAACAGCTTATTACTACTTGATAAAGGTCTTCGTCCAAAATATAGTGAGTAAACGGTGCAAAGTCTAATGTGTCAAGCTTGATGTGTGTGGCTATACCACGAGTCTTAGAACTTGTTTACAGGACGATTTGCAAATCCATTTCTATACTTCATCCGAGATCTGAAGATCTGACGCGACAAAGACAAAGAAGATGTTTTGATCTTTATCACACTTTTGAACTTTTGTATATATTGAGCCTGCTCTAATGTGGTATGAGATCTGACGCGACAAGGACGCAACATCTGATGCAAGTTTATATTTTTTTCCCCATCTTTAAAAAGTGCCAAGCGCCGCTAAAGAAGTTTTCGTTTAATAAAAAATTTGGAGCTCTCCATACAAACTGTTCGATCAGAGTGAGCAATTTGTATGAAAAGGTCATCTTTTTTTTCCTTTCCATAAAATGTTTCTTTGCGTATATTGTTCTGTTTCATTGACTGAGCACGCTCTTTCAGTTTTCGATACACCGTTCCTTACACCCTGTTTATTCTGATGTCTTGTTTGGTGACCGCGGTATTGATGGCAGCAGTCAGTTTCATACGCAAAAGGACAATGATGCTGTCTATTCGCTGGTTAAGCATTCCTTAGTTGCTTTTTATGACTCCCACGGGGAAATACTGGGCGGTACAGTCGGTCGGAACTTTCACCTTGAACAGGTGTCTGGATACCAGGTTTTGTAGTATAGCTATGGTGCAGCTTATTTCTACTAGGCCACTATTACGGTTGCAGAAACGTGTCCGCTATAAACGAACCATTGCCTTTGCAAAATGAATTCTTCCTCAAAGCCCGGTGGAGAGCATTTCCCTCTGCAAAGGCCAAAAATGCCAGAATATTTGCGTACTCACTTACGGTTTATTTCTATATACGTGCATTCGTCGAATACGATCGAATACAGTTTTAAACCAGACTAGAGCGCGCTTATGTCAATGTCACTGAGAAAAATTAAAATTTTGATTTTATTTTGCGTTTTAAGAAATTATTGAGAGATAATGATTATTCGATAAGATAATTAAATCTAAAAACCCAAATGAAAGTTGAAAAAAATCTCTCGAAAACGAGATTGATGACAAATGTCTTATGAATTTGACGTTTCGCACACGCTGCACTACCTCATTTTCGTATGCAATGATAGCGCGCTACAGTGACGTCACTGATGACGTCACGTCGCTTAAACGAGTGAATACGAGCAAGTTTTGAACCGACTATTAGCGCGCTAAAACCGCACACAAAGCTCATGAGCAGGTTTTAAACCGTAGTGTTACTGAGCTCTACGCGGGAATTCGTGTTGGAAAGGCAATGGTTCGTTTATGGCCGACACGTTCTGGAAGCCAAAGAATTCGGACTCCTTGATCTGCTCGAAATAGAAGGAGTACTAATTTATTTTATTATGGGATGACATCTGCCATTGTGTCCCAAGTTGAAATTTCATATCATAACACGTGATTTGACATCCTCATACAAAATTTACAGAACAACGCCTATGCCATGTACTTACAATGACTGAATGAATGTCAGAATACCTTGTGACACATATTTTCATTATTCTTCCTTCAATTGCCCTCATATTTCTATGACACTATTTCATATCCCTGTTTTTGATACCAATCTAGCGTTCAACATACGTAATGAAACTATACGTTGTTTCCAGTTTTTAACGCTATTATCTCGTAACAAACTGAGTCAGATTTTTAATAAATATCATTGTTAGTTGCATAAAATCCCAACAGTGCAAAAAGTATATTTTTTCTTTCCACTCCAGAGTAATCCGCAAGGATACCGCATGTGCATAAAGTGTGAAATAGGGTTTTTGTTCCATAGCGAATATAATATTTTACTTCGAAAATGAGGCATGGGAAAACGAAAATAATTTTCTAGGGTGCGATTTGTCATTGTGCTCCACGACATGGTGGTTTAGTACACTCTGTTACAGGCTATCGACATCTACGTTGTATAAAAAACTGAAAGAACTTAATCATTTAACGAAACTGAACAACTTTCAGAAAAAGATAAGAAAAATATGCTGACCAATCTTAACAATTTTGTATTGTCATGCTGATTCTTTTTTAAATTTCCTTAAAGTTTTATTCACTGAAAGTTGTTCAGTTTCGTTGACCGATCAAGCTCTTTCAGTTTTCGTAAACTTGTCCCTTATTAGGTACTATTTGTGTTTTTATTTTAATTTTTTTTTACAAAAGCTAGCACCTCTACTATTGAGCATGCTTTATTTTTAAACGCCATATTAGCATTATTAGCTTGTCAACTTCCTCTTTAAACAAATTAACCACGAGCACGCGTGTTTTGCGAAGCGGTAAGCACCAACCAACCCATCTCTACCCGTGGGCGTCGTAAGAGGCTTTTAAGGACTTAAGAACTGGAGGATGGGCAGCAGCATCTTTCTGTGTAGAGAATCATCTTACATAGTGCGATAACAAAAGTGGTGATATGGTAAATCCCCTCCAAAATAAGGCGATTGAAAGTGGTAGGGCTTTTGTGGAAAGTCCGTCTGGGGAAGTACCACCCCCTTGCTTTTTTCTGCCGTGAAGCAGCAGTGTTCGCACTGCTGTGTTTCGGTTTGAAGGGCAAGGGAGCCAGTGAAATTACCGGCACATGAGACATACCATCTTAGTTCTTAAGTGAGCAACGCGCTTTGCTGTCTTATTAGCGTCAAGATATGCTATTAATATGACAGCGGGTGCTATGGGCGGCGGTGACTACTTACCATGAGTTGGCCTACCTGCTCGTTTGCTCACTTGAAACGTGAAAAAAAAAAATGCCACGCGTTTTTGACGGATTCTGCTCCTTGTCCTGCAATGGACGTTTCATGGGACGTTATGATGATAAAGCGTTTATTTAGTAGACTGCCTACATATCGCTCGGTTCGTGCGTAATAGTTAGGTCTCAAATACTCAATGCTCGCTCAGTGCATTGAAACAAAGTGAAGCGGTCCGTTTCTTTCCTTTGAGGTACGGAACCCTAATAACACTCGCCACTCCTACACCACTTGGCAAAACCGCGCAGTCGTAGTCTATTATACTAGGTTATTTTTTTGGACCTGATATGCGTATGCCCACCTTATTACAGAGGTCAAAAGCGACAACTTTTGTTCTACGAATTTGCTAACAACGCACAAAAAATGTTCGACTCCCCATAATAAACTGGTCACGTGACCGACCCATTTTGTATGGGAAGTAAAAAAAATTGTTGCGTTGTTAGCCAAGTTGTAGAACAAAAGTTGTTGCTTTTGACCTCTGTAATAAGGTGGGCATACGCACATCGGGTCCAAAAAAATTCCCTTTTATATTCTGTGGTCCTAGTCAACCGTACCTAACATTTCATCTTATCTTATTTTTAGCCTTGGGCAAAGGCCTTCCTCTATTTCCTCCATTAGTATTTACTCTGAATATCGTGTTGCCAGACAATACAGAATGCGCAAGCGCTTTGTTTTAATGGTAAGAAGAATGAGGTGATATTACAACTATAAGAAGTTTGGATGATTAAATGGATTTAGGAAAGGCCCATAATTTTTTTCTGATAGTTTATGGCACAATAACTCAGAATCAAATAGTAATGATTTTCTAATGCATTACATTTTCCACGATGTTTTTTCGAAAATTAGACTACTTAAGAGCGCGTATAAAGCCAGGAAAAAATCCGATTTCACCCGCGCGTCTTGCATCCCCCGCGCCGCGCAGCGGGCAGGAAATGATCGCACGGCGCTCGACTCTTATTATCATAGTTCGCTCGATTTAATACGACGCGCATAGTTTATAAGCCAAAAATAAGAGGAATATTTCAAACGGATCACTACGGGTCGGGTTCATATTTAGCATTTTGTAAACATCATACACGCAATCTAAATTAAGTAAAAATAATGTAATTTAGATTATTTGAACAACAACAAACAACTACATCTAACGTAATGAGCTATGCCAAAAGGAGAATAGGCATTTTGGCCTATCGGCGGCCATTGATCTTTCTGGTACTGTTCTTTCTCTTGACAGCTCGTAACAATATTATTATAATTTATTTTACCGGGAAAATGTTGTAATAGTAATAATATTAATTTAAAAAAATGAAAAATCATTGTTCACTAAAATTCGGTATCGCGGTTGACCCTGGTAAATGCCAATCTATTATTTTAGGTAGTTCATATTAATGTTGGTAGTACACAATAATAATGTTATTGAACTCTGTAAAAGCGTGAAGGATCTTGGCTTAATTCTTGACAACACCCTCAGTTGGAAAGACCAACAACATTAGCCGCAGGGTCATAAATTCTCTTAAACTTCTTTATAGATTTAAAAACTTCCATCCAAATCTTCCAATTGAGACAAAGCGTATGCTTGTGCAAGCCCTCTGCGTCCATTCATAGGGGTGTTTTGGTACCAACACTGATGTATGGCAGTGAAAGCTGGGTATGGCAGTAGAAGCATGAAAGTAGAATTAATGCAGTGGAAATGAGAGCGCTAAGGAGTATGATTGGTGTTAAATTGAGTGACAGGATTAGAAATAGTGTGATAAGAGAATGGTGTGGCGTAAAAGAAGACGTAGTGACCAAAATTGAGAAAGGCATGCTGAGATGGTTTGGTCATGTAGAGAAGATGAATGAACGAAGATTGACGAAAGAGATCTACCAGAACAGAGTGAATGGAATCGTTGGAATGGGAAGGCCTAGGCGAACGTACCAGGACCAAATTCAGGATGTTCTGAATAAAGGCCAGGTTAAAAGTACCCTAAATCGACGAGCATGTATGAAAGGATTGATGAAAGTACAGGAAGCAAGGGAAGTATGTCAAGATCGTAGCAGGTGGAGGACTGTGGTCTCTGCCTACCCCAACGGGAAAGAGGCGTGATGTTATGTATGTATGTATGTATCCCAAAGGTGACAGCAATTCTCCATGCAGGATCGGACTTGGGCTTTGTATAAAACTAGAAGCTAACCAGGAATGAAGTATCGTTTAACACTATTGAGGATGTCCAGCTTTTTTGCCGCAGTTTGGGCTTTTGAATCAACGCTAGCGCCGAAGTTCAGGTTTACACACAACGTCATGCCAAGTAGCTCGAGGCTGTCAGTAACTGGTACAGTTGTACCTCGAAAAGTAGGAGCCAGATTGAACGGACTCCTTTTGGCGGTGAACAGACTCGTCTGTGTTTGGGTGGCGTTGAAACTCACCAGATTTTTGTCACCCTACTCGGAGACGCGACTTAAGGTCAAGTTTATTCGCTCTAACATAGCCTCTTTCGAACGTATGTCGTCACTGCTGGATCTTGTGCTAGAAATATATAATTCTCGACGGCAGTACTGTCATCTGCGTACCCAACAATACCAGGACCAAGAAGGTAACCGTTCACAGGACGCATCACTCTTTCTGTTCTGCCTTTAGGTTGGCCGGTAGATAATGCTGCGTGGCATCAGGCCCGCCCTTTGTAGGTTTGTGAAATTAATGTAAATTAACAATAAATGTAATATTGTCATTATTATCACTTGAATTAACTTCGTTTTCAATACGTAAATCATCAAACATTAGACATTCTTTTCTGGACATTGACCCCTAAAATCGCACTTAAAAAAAGCATGAAACAAAAGTATTAAGCTAAAAACATGCCTTTCAGTTGAGGAATTATCAACAGTGTGGGTGTGTGGGTGGGTACTATTTGGACCAAAATTATCGTTATTTTTCGGCCTTACTGCTGAGCTAAAAAAGTTATTTATTTAGGCATAATTCATTAGGCATAATCCATAAGAAAATCAAAGTCCGGTAAACAAAGCTTAGTTCAACATTATAAAGAATAAATTGGGGTCTAAGATATTTGCCAAGTCACCAAAGAGACCACAGATAAGTGCACGGTAACGTTTCTAACGACTGCAAAGACTCCATGAAGGTGACGTGGGTTTATTGCCTAGGAGATAACAGGCGAGAAAGAGACAGAACACATGGCTGCGATCCTGTTTGCGTCATTACTCATTACTCAGACTAGATATAAATGCTAGTGTGTGATCTACAAGCGAAGTTCGACCGACTCGTTGTGACTTTTTACTGTTTTTAGACTTTCTATTTCTAACGAGCTTATTTTATTATTGAATATTCCACGGGCGACGAGACTTTTTTTCGAGCCACTAAGAAAAATGTGTATGCATTTTCAAATTGTTTATGTTAAGACAGACTAGCATAGGGTCAGGGTGTGAAGAGCATTTGGTTCTATTAATGATACCAATTATTACTCCGAGTTAGATGTTTATGGGAAAAAATATATTTTAACACTCTTCTTCTTCTTGTTTCGTGTCGGCAAGAACATGGGGTAAATTTTACTTGCCCAGAAAGCGGCTACCGTGGTAGCCCTCTGGTTACCGTCAAGTAAGTCCTCACGCGAGCAGGTGGTCGGGCACGCGGGACAATTAGTGAGGTGCGCCATGGTTTGCAGCGGTTCTCCACATTCACAGCTGGCGTCTGCGCTACTTAGGAACCCCCACCGGCACAGGTTATCCTTGCTTCGGCCAACCTGGGTTCTTAGCCTATTTAGACTTCTCCAGGTTGGCCAAGGTTCCTTATAGCCAGGAGGCAGGTGTTCGTTGGGGGGATACAGTGAATGTGGGTACTCGTTTGCCCAAAGGCTGCATCTCACGTCGGAAGGGTTTTGGTCGGTATGCTGTGTAGATCGCAGGAAGCTTTTGCGGCTTCGCAACCGACCTGCGGCGGGAGAGAGCCCGTGGAGTGGATGTCTCGGCTTTGTTATCGTATATATTATTTTTGCTTATTTATTAGGCACAGGAGTTGAAATCATGTGTTATATGCTAAGAAATTCAATAATTATGAAATCACATAATTCCTGAAATTTGCAAGGTCATAACTTTTTTTAACCGGGACCTATATTTTTGGTGCTATAGTAAAAGTTATTAGTAATGATAAAGTCTATCATTTGACATAGGTTTCGCTCTTGTACAACACCTTTCAAAATTTTGAACCAGATGTCTATGGATAAGTTGCATTGTCTTTTGTAAGGTGTTTGTTGTTTTTTCGTGTTGTTAGCAAAGTCGTTGAACAAAAGCTGTTCAGATTGATCCCATCAATACAAGGTAAAAAAAAATTATATAAACCAAAAAAAAACTAAACGAAAACTACGAATACATTCACAGCCCCTCACAAAAAGATTTGTTTTCCGTATTTATTCATGTTTTCTTTGTTGGTTATGTTTATTTTTACCGTGCGGTGCACACAATCACAGTCTTCCCGTCTCAACGGAGCGAACAAGACTGATTCGTGAAACAAAACACGCTTGATGCCTGCCGTTAGCTGCGACGGACGATAACTTGCTGCGCGGAATAAAAATGTCGTAAGCGCCGAATGTTGTTTATTTTAATAACTTGTAAAATATAATTTCTTTTGTAAAATTGCTAATAGTGGCGCTCGATAATATGTTAAGGATGTTATTATTAAATAATGGCTTAATAATATGCAATACAACCTGAGAAAAACTCATTTTAGATGAAAATAAGAGGTTACTTTGGGATTTTTTTCTATCAAGATAGTTTTATTCTACTGTGAATTGAATTAATTAAAAATCTTGCAAATACGATGTTGTAACCATATATATTTATTATTTATTAATTGGATCTTATTTTGCGATATTAAATTCAATCTAAGATAGGTAATTTGCCTTTATACCCGCTCTTAAGTTGATAAATGTCTGACTCGTTCCTTAGCCTCACAGCATTAAAAATAAAAATGACATTCGGACGTTATAAAATCGCCGAAGAAACTTGTATATTTTTTTATTACTATGATGATAAAGGAAGGAGACATGCATCGGAATAAGTGGTCATATTTCTGACTAAATATTGTGAAAAATGTAATGCATTGAAAAAATAATTTACTTTTTACTTTCGAGCGGAGCGAGAAAGGTATTCGTGAAAAAAAAAAGATTTTCTAATTTTCTCAAAAATGTGTTCTATATCACTTATACATCATAAAAAACAAGTCTCCCAAAAATGTCCGTCCGTCGGTCGGTCGGTCGGTCGGTCCGTCGGTCGGTCGGTCTGTCCGTCACGCTTTGGCCTAGTGGCTAAACGAATGGTCCGATTGACACCATATTTGGAATTTAGGAGTTTTATGCAAATCCATCGAAGGGTTCTAAGTGGTTTCTGGCTGGCTCTCATTTTGAGGGTAGCTGTCATACAACGAAAATGATAAATTGTAATTTTCTCAAAAACGGCTCATAGAATCTTGATGAAACTTTGCATGACCAAGCATCTCCATGTAAGATGTCTTGCGCCAGTATCAAATAATCTGTGTAATTTCATATAAGGGGTGTTCCTGTACCACCAAATCGTAAATATGTGATTTACCCAAAATTGGTTCCATTGAGTTTATTAAAATTTTCTATAATATTACTCCTGGATTGGTTGTCTACCTGACTGGATATTCTTTATGATTTTTTGGATAAAATTTAGTACACAGGGTGTACCAAAAACTGAAAGGGCTTGCTCAGTAGACTAAACCGAACAATAATCCATAAGGAACATGTGTTGGGAAATTAAAAAAATCTCCATGCAAGTATCCTACGGTAGTATCTATTGATCTTTTAAAATTCATATAAAGGCTGTTCCAGTACTACCAAAAGTTAAATATGTGATTTACTCGAAATCGTTTGATGTTTGTTTGTTTTAATGTTTGACAATTTGAATTCTGAATTGATCTGTATATTTCATTCGAACATTTTTTTGGAAAAACGTACATAAAAGTTTGTATTTCCATACTATGTGTATGGCATTACAAATTTAAGTTTGCGGTTGATAGTTTTTCCTTGAGTATTGCGAGAAAGTAAGTGCAGTGCTGCTGTACCATTTATTAATTTTGGGTTATTAAACCTTAATCATCACTACATATTATAAAAGAAAGTCCGCCTAAACTCAGGAACTACTAAGTATGGATTTTTATCGGGTTTTCACTAATAGATAGATTAATTCAATAGGAAGGTTTGCGGTTATAATTTATAAATATTTATTTCAAATTAACTGAACTATGATGATGTTTGTCGATCGAGTTGGAAAAAAACTTGCCTCTTGAGAGCTTTCTGGGCGTGCGCTGCGTCAATGGTTTCATTTATATGAAAGTTATGTATGAAAGAATTGTTTCTCTCTAAGAGCTCTAAAGAAAAGTCTTTGATAGTATTTATCTATCTTTTAAGGATTATCCATAGTACCCAACTTTTTACAGCAAAAAAGTAGATTTTCAAAATAAGGTATTTTTTAATGTATTTTTGCCCTTAAGGTACGGATCCTTATCTAATTTAAAAGGTTAGAAATAATAAACAATGAACATAAATCAAAATTGTACTTGACACCATGTTATTTAAATGAATATCTAAGAAGATATCACAATATTAAAATCACTCTAATTAAAGTCCTAGAATGAGCTTCACACTCGATGCGCATTTCCGTTGATAACCGACCCGACGGGGCACCGGGGGCACACACGGAGGGCACACGTCATTGCGTCTGGTCGTCTGAAGCCTGATTTTTTAAATTTTAGATATGTTCAACCATTCTCGACTTTTACAGATAGTTCAAAATGAGTGTCGTTTGAATCCAGAGAAAAAAATTTATACGATTCGATAATGTCATCAGTCAACAATAACATAGGGAAAATAATTTTCTTAGGTGCTCCTGTCTTTCACACGGGCAATTGTATGGGGCCCTGTCACGTGTAACATCAAAACTCAATATGTTCATTTTTGCACCTAATCCTGAAGAAGTTATAAATGTTGTGTACAACGAAATATTTTAGAATGTTTTAAAAATTCTGTAGCAAGTTGAAGACTACGTCATAATATCGTAATAAAAAGCACCACTCTACCCGTAGATTAGTACCCGTGCGAAGCCGAGGCGGGCCGCTAGTCTATCAGATAAAAGTAAAATATTGCCATCTATTAAGAAGTTTACTAAATTCATTTTATTGTTTATGGGTGCGTTAAACCATTTGTCAGAAATAAATAAACGGAGCAGTAACGTTGAATAGAACTTTAGTACTGCAACTCCTAAAGCCATAAAATCAAAACAATAGCTACCACAAACAGTCTATATTGGTATCCGATATCCATTGGTTGACAAATCCATTGTCCAACCGAGCCGGACAAACCGAATGCCTACCTCGAACCGATCCAAGAATTTCGACAATCCTATTAATCATCTTTGAAATCCAATACATTGACACATAGCTGCGTTTCAGTGCGGCCATTTTGAATTTCATTGCTTTTACAACGGACTAGGACTAGCTGTTTGCCCGTGACGCGACTTTGTCAGACTTGTGTTTTTAGGGTTCCGTACCGTACCGTATAGGTTGGCTGGAAGAGATCTCTTAAAGAGATAAGCTCGCCTTTGTAAACAATTTTCATTTAAAAACTGTATTTTATTTGTGTGCAATAAAGAATATATAAGAAAAAAACGGAACCCTTATAGGATCACTTTGTTGTCCGTCTGTCTGTCTGTCTGTCTGTCTGTCTGTCTGTCAAGACCCTTTATCTCACGAACGGGTATCAGGTTGAAATTAATACCATATATTAGGATCCATGAACCACACAAGATCTGCAAATTTAAATTTTTTACGACGCAATCAAAAGATATGGCTTTTTATGTCCTCATCTCCATACATTTATGCAAAAAAGGAAAACCTACAGGGTACTTCCCGTTGACCCAAAATTATGAAATTTGGCAAGAAGCTAGGTCTCACAGTACAAATAAAGGGAAAAGTCTGAAATCATTAAATATTACAACTTTACTCACAACTAATGGTAACCAATTGTAGTGAGCTCCCGTTTCAAGAACATTCATATAAAAGAGGGGTCAAGTTGGATGGTCGCGGAGGCGATTTTTGTTTTAGTTCTATTTAAAAACGAGAACACTTACAAACTTGAAAATTGGTATGTTTATAGTTCATAAGCTATAAAATAACAACAAATAATAATTTGGTCAAGCGCGTGTCAGACTCAAAAAATCTAGCACATTAACTTACTGAAATTTCAACTAATACAATTATGATTATGTAGTGGTACGGAACCCTCAGTGCGCGAGTCCGACTCGCACTTGGCCGGTTTTTTTTTCTCATGGAAATGAGATAATATACCTACTACTATAAGAGGCACAGCAGATGGCAGACTTTATATCCGTGACAGTCTGCCAGTGTGGCCAGTATTACGATAATTATAGTTTTTATCAGGACAAAATTAAAACCTATAATTTTTAAGATTAATCTGCGTTTAAAACTAAATAATAACCAATTTGAAAAATCTTTTCGACGAAATAACTCTTTGAAATGTAGTTGTTCCTTTCAAAGAATTATTTCGTCAAGGTGTTTTTCTTCCAAACCAAACATTTTGGAAACTTCTCGCATAGAAGCGGAGCGTTTGTCTCATGTCAATGATATTATTAAACTATAATAATATCGAAAAAAACTGCAGTACCGGCCAAACTGGCGGACTGTTACAACATAAAGTCTGCTGTGCCTCTAAGGTGCCTCGAAGTTACTTAGAAAAAGGTTGTTCGGTGTCTTTAATATTGTAGAATAAACCATACAGATTTTTGTTAATTCAGTAAGTTACGGTATCACAAGGTGCCATTTTGTATCTTATCTTTTCCTAAACTACACATGGTTTTAATTTATGTAAAAAAGCTTACTACAGATTGGATGACTATATGAATGACAAAGAGGTATGGTGCTCTGATATTCCAGCGAAACAAATTGTAAAAGCCGACTCTTAAAGCAGGCCGTGCTGCAGTGGTTTCTTGCCGTTTCTTTTACGCTGCCATAGCACGATACGAAACGGCGTAGACTCGCTCTATTTGCATTGTATTCTGCATGACATTCAATAAGTATTCTGTAAAGAATCTACATTGAATAAATAATATGAATCTGAATTGCGTGCCACAGCCCAGGGACGACGGTCACAGCATAAGAAACTGAACAACTTTTTCCAAGTAACAGAGTTCGAATTCGAAAAAAATAATTTCAACTTCTCATAGAAACTGCATCAGGTGATAGCGTATTTTGTATGGGAGGTCAATGTTTTTGTCGTTTTTCGACCTATGTTGCTTGGGAAGCAAAACTTTGTTTAGTCACTGGTACTGAACTTGTTTGCTACCCTGTAGAAATAATCCTATGATACCACAGATGAAACAATCGTAAACTGATACTGAGGGCACAGATAGACATGCTAGTAAAGCATGCTACAACGTAGCGAATGCTACCTAGTAGCATGTGTGTACACCTTTTGCTTGACATAAGCATGCTCATTTCTAGCATGCTTATGTCATTGTCAAAAATTTACCGTCGTTCAATTTTCTAGCATGCTACCTGCGGCGCGGGTGAAAGGGGGTGTGTTTTGAGCACGTGTGAACAGGTTTGCTTATGAGCATGCTAGTGTCAATCAGTTGAAAGCTGTCACAGGTGTGTGTCGCATCCAAATACAAGTAATAGTTTTCTGTGATGAAAATGTCTCGCTGGGGCGACGAAACAACAATTTTATTAAGTTCAATTTGAAGGGCCACTTAATTTTCCATTTTCACTAACGTCTTATAGGTTATATTAGCATGCTACTTAATGGCATGTGTGTCAAGAGTATTTGATTTGAGCATGCTTATTTAGTAGCATGCTAGTAACGAGCATTCTTTTTGCAAGCAAGTGTAGACAGTTAAAGAGCATGCTCGTTACTAGCATACTAGTAAGCATGCTCATTTACTAGCATGTCTATCTGTGCCCTTAGTGTAGCAACTTCCAACATGGAAAGATCCCTTCAATGCTTTTTAAGTTATCTATTACACATCCGACGGAATTTCCGTTGATGTCTTACTTAACGTATTTTTCGACCAGGATCTTTTAATTTTATTTAATTGTTAATTCAAGTCGATACACAAGGTTTTCTGATTTTTTTAATATAAATTTTGTACTACAAAAGTTTGTTTTGTAATGTGGCAATCATCAAATACAACATGTATGTAGGTACCTACTGATAGTCTATTTGGCCCCATCGGTATTCCGATATGCATACAGGCGGTTGGTATGCCGGACCCTCAACCTACATACCTGCATTGAACAGGGTGTTTGAGTATTGACAGAAAACTCCTTGAAGTAACCAAGTTAATTTTAAAGAAAAGGTTCAAGGTGTTTTGCAACTTTGATGACGTCGACTCTCTGACCGAAATACAGTGATTTTCATCGACGACTAGCTGCTGACCAACGAGTCGGCGAATAAGATGAAATCGCAAGCAATTCAAGTCGTTTCTTTTGGCTCGGCCCTTAGTTGGTTGGTCGGCCTTTAAAACATAAAGTTTAGAGAGACTTTTGCCCAGCAATGGGACAACCATGGCGAGTAAGATAAGGTAAAGTTTAAGTAGACTAAGAATCGCTGTCAATGTTCGCAACATTAATCACCCAAGCGATATAAATCACTCAGGCGATATTTATCGATTCCGCGACTACCGTTAGGATTATTATACCCTCCAAGTTCTAGAATCAACCTTAAATATAATTCAAGAGATTACAATAGGCTAGGTCAGACAATTGACACATTTAATTGTACTAAAACGAAACCTTCGTAGAAGTTAGCAAATATATAAATAGAATAATGTATAGTCATTAATTTCAATTAAATTAAATTTCAATTTGTGTTTGTTTAATTATAAATTAAGATATTTATTTATGTATTCAGTTAAGTGATGTTGTACTGCCAAATGCATGCTGTGGCACCTAAGGACAGTGCATTTACCTTCTATTTATATCTAAGGTATTTGTGATTATTCCAATGTAACTGTTACTGGTTGTCCTAAATAAATAAAATAAAATTGCTCTCGCAACTGCAGTTGCAGTTCCTGTCGTGTACCTACTGGAGAATGACTCTTACTTTGTCCGTGCAAAATTAAATACAAATTAAACAAAATTTTAAGTTGGGACTGGTTCTTAATAGAAAAGGTAAAGTTATAGTATTAAGATTTGATTTTGTCATTTACAAAATAAACTGAACACTACTAAGCAAGATTCTCCCCCTACAATTTCACAGTATTTTTCGCTGCTAATACTATACTTTAGACCACTAGACAATGCCAAAATAAAATGCATTCCTTACAAACATGCTTATTTATTTCCAACTGGACTCCTACTACATCGAGTATCGAGTACTCTATAATTATACAGTTTCGATAGCGATTGCAGCCGTGTGTGGGTACTGGCCAGATGGCTTCGTTTGCTCAAGATCGAACCGTGTCCAGAATAGCCTGATTGCTAATTTATTCAGATAGGTATCCTTCTGTTTAGAGGAAAATAATGATGCTATCGCTGTTCATGGAAATTTTAATGTTCATTGTTTGTTGGTAGAAGAAAGGAGAATTGATTTAGATTTTCATACCAGAAATATCAATGTAATAAGATAAATAATGGTTCATTCACTGTTATTTTTCATCATCATCATAACATCACATGAAATGTCCACTACAGGACATCTCCCTCCAGAATTGTAGCTTATGCTGGATAAATATTTTGCACACACCTCGTTTGTCTCCGCTAGCGGGCACCATGAACCGCGGATGTAGGTGACCGCACAAAGTAAGATGGTATGATACACAGGAGGATGCTGCTGCCCAACCTCCAGTTTATAACCCTTAGTCGCCTCTTATGACACCCACGGGTATGTATGGGATGATGTTATTCTTTGGCACTACACGGGTAACTTTTAATTAGTTCTTAATAGCAAAAGATATGCAAGAACTCGTGATGACAAACAATTTTCCCAAAGAAATATATGGTCATATTGATAAAACTCTCAGTCTAAGAATGTATTCAAGATGTGTAATTTATAAGTGTACGAGTAAGTTACATCTTGAGAGCAATCTTACAATTAAAAGGAATTTATCAATACGACCCATAGGTTGTAAAAAGAGATAAAATTTCGGTCGTGCGATACAAATTTAACTATTGCTGTTTTTTTGACATTATGCCCCATTGTGCATCTCAGTTGCGTCGTGCTGGGGAGCACCACTACTAATATGTTACCTTTGGGTATGTACTTGACTCCTGCCAAGTTTCATGTCAGCAGGTTTAGGTGCAAGGTACCCCATATATGCTCGGCCTAAGATATCCTACTATTAGGTAATTTTCAGGACAATGTTTGTATGAAAAAAAAGATTGAAAGTTTTCCAAAAAACTTAAAAACATGGAAAAATATTGTAAATATTGTAAAGTATTGTATTGGTCGTGGAAACTTATAGTGCCTGCGTGCAAAGCCGGCAAGCCGCTAACTTATTTTTATGTAGCCTGTAGGGTGTTCCACTGCTGGGCAAAGGCCTCCTCCTCTTTTCGCTATCCGTCACGGTCCTGTGATGCTAAATCAGTAACTCCTTCTGAGCCGACCTCGGTCACATCGCCTATCTTTCGAATCACACTTCAAACTATTATTATAAAGGCGAAAGATTGTATTTTGGATCTTTGTTCGGATGTTTCTTGTTTTGGATGTGTCTTTCACGCCCAAACTACTGAACAGAATTTGCAGAAATTTGGCAGGGTGGTGGATTATAATCCAGAAAAATGTGAAAATGTATAAAATTATTTTTCTTTGTGAATCCAACGCGGTAGAAGTCACGGGCGACTGCTAGTTACTAATAACGATAAAATAACTGCGCCAACTCTTTTGCAATACGGAACTTAACTAGCAAAGGGAATCTAATATTGTAACACAAGTTCAAAGGAAATACTGCCGAGGAATAGTAATACTTTGAGTACTTTATGGATTTAAGCGCAGTATTTTTATGGCGACGAAACGTGATCGGCATTTGAAACTGCACTGTTCGATTCGACGGCTGAAATCGATATGTCGCAGGCAAATTGTATAATTCTTGGCATTCTACAAAACGCCGAGAAATTTTTAATTCGTCATTTTACATAATGCCGCGGAATTTCACAAAATGGCGCGTAATTCGTTTCTTGGCACTCGCTGGCCGCATCCGCGGCACGCTCGCCTCGAGATATCTATGGCTAACTAACCCAAAATGCGTCGTTTACATTCTGCCAGCGCTGTTTTACAATTTGCCGACCGTTTACAGTTTGCCCGCCATTTGTAAACGGCGAGTTATACGATTTGCCTGCGTCATATATAAGTACAGTATGACTATGATATATGGTCAGTCGACAGCGTCGCTATTCGTGAAGATAATAGATAACCTCTTTTTTGCTGTTTGTCTAAAAAAATCTTTCTCACTCCCAGAAGAAAATTAATCTAACGACACCTCCGTTAAACGGAGAGTGACAAATAAATATATACAAACTTAAAAAACATAATCATCATTTTGAGGCAGTCGGTAATCCAACTCGACCTAGTAACGACAGTTTTTAATTTTGTTCCCTATTTTTATTTTGGACCCCTTTACAATAATTGTAATAACATTTTTGGTATGTTTTTATTTTGCAATACTTTTGGGCAATCATATTCTAAAACTATTCCAAATTTCAATTATATAGCATGAGTGGTTGCTGAGATATACAGGTTCCGTTTTTACCATTGGTTGTTACAATTTTTTGGTTCGGAACCCTAAAAATCCGTACCACTTTACAAAATAATTTTTACTTGTTAGACGAGATAAGATAAGACAAAACGAAATTTCATTACAGGAGATTTATCTACTGTGCCTAATTTCACCAATTCCGACGCCCACGTTTGTTTTAGGGTCCTTAGCGCAGGTTATTTTCAGAAATAAAAAACCGGTCAAGTGCGAGTCGGACTCGCGCCCTAAGGGTTCCGTACCTATCTACCATATGATATACTAAAACCTTTTGCTCTTTGATTTTAAAAACTCCGTGACCATCCAACTTGACCCCTCTTTTATAGAAAAGTTCTTGAAACGGGATCTCACCTCGGTTGGTTCCTATTAGTTGTAAAAAATTTAAATATTTAATGATTTTAGACTTTTCCCTTTATTTGTACTGTGAGACCTAGCTTCTTACCAAATTTCATAATTTAAGGTCAACGGGAAGTACCCTGTAGGTTTTGCTTTTTTGCATAAATGTATGGAGATACATACATACATACATAATATCACGCCTTGTTCCCGTTGGGGTAGGCAGAAACCACAGATGGAGATGAGGACATAAAAAGCAATATCTTTTGATTGCGTCGTTGTAAAAAATTAAAATTTTCAGATCTTGTGTGGCTCATGGACCTTAATATTCGTTATCAATTTCAACCTGATACCTTATCTCGTTCGTGAGAAAAAGGGTCTCGACAAACAGACAGACAGACGGACAACAAAGTGATCCTATAAGGGTTCCATTTTTTTATTTCGAGGTATGGAACCCTAAAAATTATGTAAAAAACCAGCAATGGATAAAATTATGAGTAGAAAAAGGTGCAAAGTTTTCCCTACAAAAGAATTCACTTATTCGAGATGAGACCTCGTAACAAATTCGGAGGGAGTTCATAAAAAGATAAAAATGAGTGAAGCCTTCCGCTACTTGATTAAGTGAGGTTGCAGTAGACTTAATATAGGGTGTTTGGATACGACTTTTTTTTCTGCGTCATATAGGGTGTATTTTAAATTGCAGAGTTCTAGGGGCGGGTTCAGTTTTAATGAGGAAACAAACCAAAGAAATTTAAATATTTTTATCAATTTCTTAATCATTTTCGTGGTACCAAAGTAATTTTATATACTTTTTTGTTACAATTTTTATATTCATACAAAAAATATTTCCTTCCTCTTAACTCGCTCTGGGCTCGCAATACAACTGACATCTGATCTATAAAAAAACCTCGCAATTTTTCTATATCCTTAAAATAAACAGAATTTCTTTCACATGGTTTTGTTTTCAATTATCTCAAAGACAAAATTACATTATGATCTGAGCACTTTGAACTCAGCTGTAAACTATAAAAAAAAATTCTTCATTAATGAATAGGATAGTAGGATATTAAAAATGTCTTAATGACGTCAGTTACATTTACGTCGCTTTGCAAACAACTAGTATTATGTAGTCTAAGGCAAACAATGCCAAATCGCCATAGAAAACCCGTTTACTCTTGGCCACAAATAAAATAGTAGTAACTGACATTCTCATTTGAAAAACACCCTGTATAGCAATAGGAAAGGGAGAAAATTTTAAAATTGAGTCGTTTTTAAATTTCTTTGGTGGCGTGACCAGACTTAAATAACCTGAGGGAGGACTGTTATGCAAATATGCGGCTAGTTTTATGTTATTTTCAGTACAGTCTTTCTTTATTGAAAAATACGTGATTTTGTTTGAAACACAGAATGTACAGGGTGCGTATTCCGAAGTTTTATCGGAGCTCCAATAATATCAGATTGACAACAAGAATTACGTTCGGAAATTTACTTTGTATGGGAATTTCTTTGTCAAAGGCCGAACCATAGACTAATTATCGGCGCGATATTATCATAGTTTCACTTCGGAACACGGCAGCAGGATGTAAGGGTTAGGTTGGCAAAAACTAAAATAGCATGATCATTCAACATAACTGAACAACTTTTAGTGAATAAAACTATAATAAAATTTTAAAAAATCCATCTCCCCGCACTTGATTGGATAGTTTGTATGGAGAGGCCGATTCCATTTTTACATTTCCTGAACATTGTTCCGTTACATTGGCTGATATGCCGTTTCAGTTTTTGCCTACCCGTCCCTATATATATACACCCTGTATATAATTATAATAAGTACCAGTATAAGTTAGTTCCGAAAGTTGGTTTGGTGATTTCAGTCCCGTTACTTATTTATAGGTTACTAGCTGTGCCCACGACGGAAATAAACCAAACGCCACCAATCCACTAAGAAAGGATTTTGGAAAAGTCATCTTCCAATGGGGTGAAATAAGGGTGCAAATTTATATGAAAGTCCTTTGTCTCTTGAGCTAGATTCACATAACTTTAACTTCAAGCTCTTGGTAAAAAATAAAGAAACACGTGTTTAAGCATTTCTTAAAAATAACCCTTCAAGGGGGTGAAAAAGGGGATGATTTTTTTTCCGTATGTTGGTCTATAAGTCTTTCATTCTTGAAGGTAGAATTATAGAAATTTCGTTCCGAGCTTATGGTAAAAAATAAAAAAGTACATGTTTAAGCATTTCTTAAAAATCACCCTAAAAGGGGGTGAAAAAGGTATGATATTTTTTCCGTATGTTGGTCTATAAGTCTTTTATTTTTAAAGGTAGAATTATAGTAATTTGTTTTTGAGCTTTTGGTAAAAATAAAAAAAGGTGTTTTAGAATTTTTCAAAATTCATCCCCTAAGGGGGTGAAATTAGGGATTAAAATTTGTATGAAAGTCCGTCAATTTTGAAGTTAGGGTCTTCAAAATTTGTATTTAGACTGACGACAAAAATTAAGTTTTACGTGTCTCAGGGTTTTTAAAAATTCTACACCTTAAGGGGTGAAAAGGGGGATGAAGTTAAAACTCCTTCATTTTAAAGTAATATCCACTAAATTTATAATTTATGCATTAGGGTTGTAATTCTGTGGAACATACATCACTTTTATTGAAATTCCACCGCAAATTCAACCCTTAAAAGAGGGAAATGGGGTGAAAAAGTCTAAAAACCAATATGGATATCGTTTGTATGGTTTATCGGGTCGCTGATTACGAAAACTAAAACAATTTTGAAATCCAATGTGGTGGACGTGAATTACCATAATCCCCTGGGGATGGGTTTAGGGTGCGATAGGGTTGATATGTCTAAAAATCAATATGGGTGTCGTTTGTATGGTTTATCGGATCACTGATTACGAAAACTACAGCAATTTTGAAATCTAAGGTGGTGGACATGAAATACCATCATCCCCTGGGGATGGGGTTGGGGTGCAAAAAGGTTAATATGTCTAAAAATCAATATGGGTGTCGTTTCTATGTTTATATAAGGATAGGGATAGTGGTTAAGACGGCGTTAAGGATAGGGATAGGAGTAGGGGTAGGGTTTTGGGCAGGGATAGGCAGAGGGAGAAGGAGAAGGAGAGGTAGTTGGATGTAGGTGGAGAGAGAGGGAGTGTAAGAGGCTGAGGGAGGGGGAGAGGGAGGGGGAGAGACTGCACATTGTCCAAATATCACGCGGGCGAAGCCGCGAGCACAGCTAGTTATATATGTTACTAGCTGCCTATAGATGTTCCTAAGAGCTTTCCACTTTCTTTTGTATGTCGCCAAAATCTCTGGTACTTAGCGGTCTCTTCTAAAAAGAGTACCTGCAAAAACTGTGCGCTAAATCTTCAAACTAGGTACACTGTGTGGTGTTTTTCCGTGTGGTGCCGGCAAAGAATAGTACCAACCCATACATACCCGTGGGTGTCGTAAGAGGCGACTAAGGGTTAACTGGAGGATGGGCAGCCGCTTCCTCCTTTGTATCTTACATCTTACTTACTGCGGTCACCTACAACCGCTGTCCATGGTGCCAGCCGTAACGCTAACAAGCGAGGTCACTATGGTACTTCCCCTCCACATTTTTCCAGCAAAAGCTACAATTCTGGAGGGAGCTCCCTGTCCTGTAGTGGACGTTTCATGGGATGTTATGATGAGGTACACACTACACTACACACGGCCGCTCGTCGGTGGAAATACTCTCTGGTTTCGGGCGATTGTAACGAAGCGCTAGTTCAGCTTATACTGGTTTCGTTTCTAGGTAGTTGCTGCCGTGCGTACCTACTCCAATTATATGTATAACTGTTGTTAATAGTTCGAAGAAAAAGGCCCTTAAATATTTATAAAAGTAATAAAAATCTGTGAATCAGCTTAAATCTCAATCTTTACCTTACATGCTTAGATTTAAAGAAGTGAATCCATACATAACTTTAATGTAAACATCTTCTGTTATAGAAGGATAACTAAACTTTGCAATGTCCTAACTTTTTTCCCAATAAAGAACAGGCTTAAAACGACCAAGACTGCATATTCCCCAGTCCTCATACTCCTCAGTCTGCAAAAGGTATCCCGACCGATACGGGCAATCGGCGGCAAATCTTTGTTTGATTTTAATTAACGGGTGAACGTGCACTACAATATCCGGGCGGGAATTTTCCATCTATAGGTTTAGAGATCCTTACTCGAAGCTGTTGAGAAAAATATAAGACCATTAAATGGAATTTTGCGGAGTATTTTTTTTAATGGGGGGTATTTTTTTTTAACTTTCACACAAGGTCTTCTTATCTGTATTTAAAAATCTACTAAATTTAATATTTTTTTATGTAATTTTGTGTAAAATTTCGTCCTAAATCTTAATTTTATGTTTTGCTGTGCTCACCAGGGTCCACAAATGAAACTAAACCTGTATAATAATTACATCTTTATACCTACTTTGTGGAATGCAATAAACGTTTGAATTTGAATCCCAAACTAGGTAAAGTCTGTACTATGCCTATCAGAGACTGATATTACATACATAAATAGATAAATTACACCAAGACACAGAACAAACACTAGTATTCATCACACAAATGTTTACAGGGCTGCCAGTTGTACGATTTAAGTCGTAATCCTACGATTATTTGGTCATCGGCACGATTACAAATTTGGTAGCTTTGTATGGGAATTTGTATGACATTTTAAATTTAAATTTATAAGATTTTTTTTACTTTCTCTAGGATTTGTATGAAGGTACGATTGTTTTTACACTTTTTGTAAGATTTCCTCCAAAAATGACCTGGCAGCCCTGAATGTTTACCCTGGATGGGGATAGAACCCACATCCCACGATGTGAAAGACAAGTTCACTACCTACCACACAAACGAGCTTCTCATATTGGAATAAAAGGGTACTGTTTTTTTAGATTATTTTTTTCTGTTGATGTTATCTTGACAACTTTTGCCATTTTTATAACCAACAAAGTGAAAAAACTAATCTGAATCATTTCAAATCACAGCCCTAGCCTTATCCCGTTTTTTTCAAAGGTTTTTTACGGAGTTTGCAATCTTATAATAAACTAGCTTTTGCCCGCGAGTTCTGTCGCATGTTAAATAAAATATATATATATTATTGTTTATAATAAACTATTGTCTATCAAACAAAAAAGTTACATTGAAATCGGTTCGGTAGTTTTTGTGTGATGCTCAAGCAAATAAACAAACAAAAAGTCCCAAAATCTCTAATTTGAATTCAAGGGCATCAAAATAGCAAAACGTGATATATTTTTTTAAATATCTTCAATGTACAGACGAAATCTATTTACGATTATATAACAGTATAGATAATTGTTTTTTTTTAATTTAAAATTGAGGCATCTAATACATCTAAACAATCCACAAATCCACATAATTATGCAACAATACATTAATAAATGTGCGTTAGCAAAACAAACAGAATATCTGCCGGTGGCTCTTTGTGAAGCGATGGCAAACAATAATAGACTTAATTGAAATTATGCAAACATACAAATTCCAACGGCGCGGAACGGAACAAACTCGCTTCCCGGTGCAATGCTGCTGTTTATTTGCACCTTCTATAAACAAGGCCTCTACTTATTCGTATATCGTCAGCTTTGTAATAAACTTGCAGTGTCTTAATGACTGCGTTTTGCTGCTTGACTTGCTGCCTATATATTAGGTCTTTTCCTATAAAATTGCCGTTTTGTATGGCGAAATTTATGTAAGGTGCATTCGGGTAATTACGAAACGTTTTTAGATAAATTGACAGCGTGACAAATTATAACTGACTAATAAAATGTGGTTGAGTTTTTAGTATCAAACTCATAATAAATGGGTTCTTGAATATGTAAACTAAGCCACAACTTGAAGATAGTTTCCAAAAATTGACCCAGTAAGTAAATCAAAATGTTTTAAAATTTGGTTTTCATTTCATTGCACGAGTTTAATTCCGAATGACACGCGGATAATTCCGAATGACACTCAAAAGTGGTTTTTATTTTATTGTGCCATATGGAACACATTGCTTTTTCATTCGGGTTTACACTCCCAAAAAATATTTACCGTAGCTGATCGAAGAGTAGCATAAACATATTTATAAGATAATGTAATTCGGAATTAACCGTCACGAATTTTGTAGGCATTAACTATGAAATTTCAGGAATTACCTTAGTTGGTTATAGACGAAAATAATTAAAAATCTTTAGGTAGAGCGTTCTGAATCTAATTCACAATGCACAAAAACAACAATATAAATATCGAATGTGGAAACGTGCAGTTTAAAAACTTACCAAACAAAGAAATTGTCGACTGGGGTGTAATTTCGATAATGTAAAAAGTGCGCGAAAATTGTGTCGATGACAGTAATGGCGCCTCCACAACTTACGCTCGCTTTTAGCGACCGGAATCAACCAAAGCAGGGGAGCGGGTTAAGTTGGCCGCTAGGTAACGTATACCAGCACAAAAAATACTGGCGTGTTTGGAAGCAAATAGACATTATTGGAATTTCCCAATTTTCGGAATTAGCCGAATACACCTTAAACTCAATTTTCAGTACAAACATTTTTGCATTTTTCTTAGGAATTATAAATCCAATTTATTTTTATTTTTACAGAATTATTAGGAAGACATTAAGCTAACAGGAGCTTAAATTTAATTTTCGAAAAATATTATGTGTAAAAAAATATAACAAATCTTAACTTGACGACATTTAAAACGAATAATTTTCGAACTTTTAATTTTATATATCAAACTAAAAATAAAAACTTTATTTTATGCGTAAATTGATAATCTTGAAGTCAACTTTCAAAAATAAGACAAATGAAAAAAATTGCATTAGAATTATAGGATTTATGAATAATTTCATAGGTAAAACCCTATTATAAAAAAATATATTCGCCAGGTAATTCGCAAAAAATGTATATGCCGCAGGCAAATTGTATAATTCGTCGTTTGACATTATGCTTCGGCATTCTAAAAAATGGCGAGAAATTAGTATTCGTCTTTTTACATAATGCCACGACGTTTCACAAAACGGCGTGTAATTCGTTTCTGGCTGTTGTGGTATCTGGGTTCTGTGGTCATAAGATAAGCTAATTAAACATAACCGATCACTGCTCGGGATCACTTACTCGTACGTTGGGTTAACCGTGGCTAACGGATCTAAAATGCACCAGTAATCTAAACTCGTGTGCTGTCGCCGTTTTACAATTTACCTACCGTTAACAGTTTGCCCGCCGTTTTTAATGTAATTTGCCTGCGACATACATATAGGTGAATAATAAATAAACAAACTTCTGATTCAAATTGGTGCCTGTGTGGTAGCTAGATTAAAATAATGCCACCTTATAAATAAAAGTACTTTATTTCACGAAAAATTACATTTTACAAACTAAATTAAAGTTAACTGGTGTCGTAAAAGGCGACTAAGTGATCTTATACCGGAGGATGAAAAGCAACCTCCTTTTGCATATCATACTACTAATAGATCCCCCAAAATATACCATATCTTTTGCCATGCAAATAAGCTGCTACAGTAAATAGCTACGGCGTAGCAAATTACTACGATCGATCGTGAAATAGTAATTTTCTTATGAATCGTTAAGATAAACTTCCACCTCTTGTGGGTTTAATCGATCAATAAATTTTTCATCTCAGTAATATTAAAACATAGACAAAAATTTACACTACGCTTGGATACAAAAAAAAAGAGCACTATGCAGACGTTCTACCCAATCAAGGTTTACTAGTCTATTAACCTTTCAATAAGACAGAAAATAAATTTGAGTGAGCCGTCCTAAAAACCTAAATCTAAACATTAACATTAGTAAACTTCCTCACGAAACATTAAAGAGTCGACCACGAGTCGTTTCCCTTCATTAGCTGATATCAAATCAAGATCGGGCTTTGAAGCGACCATTACAAGTTTTCTTATTAGAAGTTACCCTATTACGACCCCTGAGCTTACCGTGATGCACCCACATCGATCCCGCCCTGTGAAAGGGAAAGGTAAGTTTGTAACTTGCAACGTCTCTGGTTGCTATGGCAATGTTTGGTCAAATTATATTTATTGCGTTTTTTTAATCGGGTGGTTTATAAACTCCTTTCCATAAGAAAAAGACGAAGACACGGTGGATCAATTTCCTAGTAAGTTGATCAACTTTCGAAAAATAATAAACTGTACCGAATTAGCTTCCGGCATTCATCGGCTGCAGCCGCAGCACGCTCGCTTCGCTCGCTCGGCTCGAGCGTTTGGTCGAAAGAGAACCTATCACGGATTGCCTTACCTAACGGACCTATGCATCTACTAATTTCCTACGAGTTGATTATTTTTCGAATGTTGATCTAGGAAATTGATCAACTTACGATTCTAATTATTTTCCGATGATACGTACATACATATAGGCTAAACATATAATCGTCCTTTTGAGATGGCCCCAGTCGGCTAAAGGAATGCTCCTGAAATATTCCACGCAGAGCACCAAATGTGATAAAAGTTTTTTTTAAACTTCTGTTCAAGAAATTTTATTCGCATGGCTGGCCCTTTGGTTGATTGTGAGCCTGCCTCCTAGGCCGTAGGCCGCGGTTTCGATCCCACAAGCATTTGTTCTTTGACTGGGTGTTATTTATTTATTTATGTCTCTGGTACCCATTTTACCTCAATATTTATATTTTTTTTTTGAAAATTTTAATTAATTGATTCAGTCAACTATTTACAAAATTGACTTTCAACGTATATTAACTTATTCAACCAAGTAATTGAGTTATCGTGTGCATAAGGACTTTACCTTTAGTGTCAGGAGTGTTTTTTCAAACTGTTTCCATACTACAAATCCTGAGTAAATCGAAAATAACTTATTTTAGACAGTTTTGAAAAAGATTTTAAAAAATCGTTTGAGTTTAACTAGTACCTATCGGAAGTCAACAACTTTTCTTATAGTTTACATTTGAATTTAATACTTACCGTTTAATGTTTTACACGATTTCCTATTACTTTTACACAAGAACACTGTTATTTATTTACTGTTTAAGAAATAGGACACAACTTGTCAAGTTATCTACTTACTTATTAAATCATCTCTAATTCTTGCTTATCAGGCACAACCAATGCTTAATCTAATCTATAGCATTTTTTGGCATGGATAAATATTCATTTTTACTAACAAACATTTAAATAGGAAAAAAAGATAACCTTACCTTTCCCGACGTTTCACAGAAAAAAAAAACATATATATATATATATTATAGTATACAAGAAGTGCGAATGTCTAACACGAACCTTAACAAACTTTGTTTACCAATAACTTATAATAATTTCAATGATACTCTTAACATGTATTTTTTTTTTCATGAAATTGCTTAAGAAACGAAGTTCTTAAGTGGGTGCATACTAGGTTACGCTCCCGGCTGTCGCCTATTTAATTAGGCTGCACTCCCGGCACAGATGCTAACATAATCCGCTTGCACGGGATTTACATAAAGAGACTTGATTTGTGTCTCACCCTGTAGGCTTTGCTGGTTTGGCTCCATTTTATTTTTATTGTTTTAAGTTGGTTAGTCAAAAAGTAAGAAAGAAAGAGGTTTTTGTAAGCAATGTGTACAACTTAAAAGCAGATCTAACGAACCCACTATTATTTAGTCTAAGCCATGATACAAAAATAACTAAAAAAAAAGCGGGTGAACCACTTGCAGCGCACTTAAAGTGTAGGAAAAGTTTAATGTAGTAAAAGTAGTTAATATGTGTAAAGTTTAGTAGTTAGTTAAGTGTTGTAAAAAAAATTTTAAAAGTTAAGTTAGTTAAGTGAAGTAAAAAAAAGTTGGTTTAGTGTTTTCTGTTAGTTTAGTGAAGTAAAAGTAGTAAGTTTAGTGTACTAAAAATTTAGAAGTTAGTTTAGTGTAGTAAAAGTGTAGAAAAAAAATGTTCATAAAGTAAATATGTTTTAAAAGTTCTATTTTTATAAAAATTTTGTGGTTAGTTTAGTATAGTAAAAGTTTAGTGTAGTAAAAGTATAGAAGTTAAACTAAAAGTTTTAGTGCCATTACCCTAGGTTTTGCAAGTGTCTATGGGCGGCAGTAACACTTACCATCAGGTAAGCTGTCTACTAGTTTGCCTGCTTTACCTTAAAAAAAAACAATGTATCACAGTAGCTTTAGCTATAAATACGCTTTCATATTATTTAACAACCCTTCCTATAGCGCTTCTGGAAAAGCAAAATATCCGAAGCTGTTGGATCAATTAATTAAATCGCAAACTAGATCTAATACCCACTGCTGAAACAAACCAGAATTGGTCAGTTAAAACTGGTGTATACTGGTTCAGAGTTGCCAGTACTTACATTGAAAAGCATTTCTAAGATAAATCATCAGTTGTTTTATGCTTTCATCTTATTTGATTTTACTAAAACCGGACATTTTGATGAACTATTTCTCTCACTCGTTTTAGATTGGATCAACAACTTACTCAAAAACCTCTTGAGTAAAAATTTTAAAACTAGCTTAAGGTTGCTAAAACATAGCCAGTATCTACTTATGCTAATTATTGTGAAACCCTAGAAAATTCGTTAGCGCAGAAATCAATTGTATCAAGTAATGAGATTCAATTGTATCAATTAATATTAACCGGAGGATGGGCAGCAAAATTTTTCTTGGTCACCATCTGCGGTCACCAACAACAGCGGTTGCCAGCTACAACGCTTACAAGCGTGGTGACTATGATAAATCCCCTCCTAAGTACAATGCTTTATTGCTGGAGTTCTGGAGGGAGCTCCCTGACCTGCAATGGACGTTTCATGGGATGTTATGATAAGTAATGAGGGAGCAACAATTTTTCCGTTCTTTTTTATGTATAGAAATAAGAATGCGTTTCGGTCTGGCAACACAGCTGATAGTGGTTGTAGCCAGCGGTTTGCTTGGCGTCTGTTTCCGTGTACACAATGCGCGGTTTGCTATAAATTAAATTGCATAGCAATAGGATGTTTATAGGCTGGGGCGATAGAGATTGTACAGTGTGTGCTAATAGTTTGTGTTTATTTGAGTAAATACTTTGCAGATAAACAACAATTCTAACGCTATGCTCTCTATTCCATTTAACCAAACCGAAGGAAGGAAGGAAGGAACCTTCTCCATGCCTGTCCTATTGCTTCCTTCTGCATGCCTGTTTTATTGCACCACCTTTATTTAATGTTCGTTGGTATACCCATGGCTTGATAACAGCTAGGCTGATTTTGCAAATAAGGTTTTTAGATATACAGAAATATTTTAAAAAGTTGCCCCAAAAACTGGGAAATTCGAAAAAAACTAAAATGCTTTTTTCTTTTAACGTAGAAATTCTAGGGCGCATGCGAAGTCGCGAGCAGACCTACTTAAGAATCAAACTAATGAGCACCCGAACTTTACTCAGTATCATCATCTTAATATCTCATGAAACGTCCACTGCAGAACAGGGAGCTCCAGCAGAACTCCTAAACCCTGTGGTACTTTAGAGGAGATTTACCAAAATCACCACACTTGTAAGCGTTGCGATGGCAACCACTGTTGTTGGTGACCGCAGTTATGTAAGATAACACGATACACAGAAAGATGCCAATCCTCTGGTTAGTAAGCCCTTAGTCGCCTCTTACGACATTCTTTACCGTCACCACACGGACATACTCAGTATAATCTTAATCAAATTCCGCCAACAGATGGCGCTGTAGAGTTTCTGAATCGCATTTTTTTTTTTGAAGAAATACTAAAAAGAGTAATGGAAATATTACTCGTTTAATGGTTTACGATACGTGTCATGATCAAAATATTAAAATATTGATTTCAATATTGTATTTCGCTAATATTGTAGTAAAACAGAAAAGTCTAGATTCATTTAAAACGAAAAGCCAAACTGACCAACTTGACATAGACTCCTTGGAACTCTTTCTACACATAGAGCTCTACGAATGCAATTTTCTTTTTAACCTAATATACCTGTCTTTGAACACCCGATAGATATTAATAGGTAAATAATCGACCACCCTCGGTACAACGTTGCGGGGAGATTTAATAGGTCTAATTTGGGAGGGACACGTTAGCTAGGGAGCCTAGATTAGGTCTCATGCCTATAGTAATTGAATCCCAGGACTATGTAGTGGTCAGTAATACCGTTTACGACAAGGTTTTGAGTGTAGATAAAGTTGAATAAAATTGAATAAAGTACATAGCATATGCAACAATTTTTAGGGTTCCGTACCTCAAAAGAAAAAAAAACGGTACCCTTATTGGATAACTTTGTTGTCCTTCTGTCTGTCGGTCAGTAAAGGTATCAAGTTTAAATTAATATCAATTATTCAGGTTTATGTATACTTGAAGGTGTGAAAATTTCAAGCTTCTACGACAGCAAGATCAAAACATACGGCCTATTTTATCCCCATCTCTCTGGAGCTACTGCTGCAAATTAAGTTTTATTTTTTTATGCCACAATTTCCACCTATAAAAAAAAATATATTCAGGCATCTGTGACCCAACAATTTAAAAAACACATATTTAAACAAAACAAAATTACAATTCAGAACCAAAACATCAAAAATAAAATTCGATTTGTCCACTATTGTTAATTATAAGATTCAAAAATAAATTAAATAAATTCAAGTAAGAATGTCAAAATTGAGGTAAATTTAAAACCACATTATAAAAATATAAATTTTGCCTACTTAACCTATGAACAAAAAGTTGACTTGAGAAAATTATATAACAACAATTTTCATTAACAAAAATATGTCCAGAAAGTCAATAATTCTCGTCAATACGTATTTTACACACATGCGAGGAACATAGTTCGGTTTGTTTACTATTATTGATTCTGTGGTTTAGTGGCAGTTTTAAATATAATCATCATCATCATAACATCTCATGAAATGTCCACGACAGGACAGCTCCCTCCAGAATTCTAGCTTTTGCTGGAAAAATGTGGAGGGGAAGTACCATAGTCACCTCGCTTGTCAGCGTTACGGCTGGCACCAGGGACCGCGGTTGTAGGTGACCGCAGTAAGTAAGATGGTATGATACACAGGAGGATGCTGCTGCCCATCCTCCAGTTTATAAACCTTAATCGCCTCTTACGACACCCACGAGTATGTATGGGTTGATACTATTCTTTTCCGGCACCACACGGAGCTTTATATAAGTGTAATAATTTAGTATAATTTAATATGTCTGGTTCATTCCTTCTACTTTGTATCCTTTTCATCATGCTCAATAAACCCTTTATTAGCTGCTTCATTCAATTCCAAAATCTAATATTTTCGTCTAGACCTGGGAGGGACTCGGTCTCTTGATTAATTTTTGCAATAATACCTCGAGAGGGACGAATTAAGACTCTCTTTATTTCCCCTTTGCAGTGGTAATTGAAATCAAACATTTGGATTTAAATTTTCCCTTCGTCTGCACTTTTACACGATTTTTTAATACATTTTGGTCACTTGATCAAGCAAAATTTTTAAAATAAGTGATTAAAAACATACTATTCTTTATAATGAATAGGTATACCACACAACAAATAGGTACCAAACATTGCAGGGTGTATAAAATATTACTAATAGATTGTATAAAAAATATTAAAACGTTCTTTTTCCCAAAAAAGTAGTTTTGGCTCAAGAAGAAGTGAAGCGCATGGAGGGTTCAATGTCGTCTATGCGCAGCTGGTGATGCAGACAAAGATGTTTTTTTGTTGTAATATCCAGTCACTAGCAAGTACCTATTGATTTCAGTAAATTACTGTAAAGTTATTCGAAGGAAAATCAAAATTCACGATCACACAAAAAAAAAACATAAAAATATATATATTTTACATCTCTCATGAATATACCAAATGGTAAGTAGGTCCTTATTACCCCCAAATGGGGCTTGTAGGTGACCAATTAGCGCTCTAGGGTAATAATGTAGCTAGAAAAGCCCTAGGGCGGTAAGTAATTGTAACGCGGGAGCACCTCCACCTCCACGCGCGGCTCCGCCTTGATGGTCGCCTCCGGCAGCGGGGCGGCGGGCGTTTTAATTACTTACCGCCCTAGGGCTTTTCTAGATACATTATTACCCTATAGCGCTAATTGGTCACCTACAATTTCGTGGTAATAAGGACATACTTACCTCACAATCGAGATGTAAAGCAGAGTAGTTAGCTCGGGTGTAAGCATCAATTGCACCCTCGAACTATAGGCGCCCTCGCTGCGCTCGTGCGCCTAAATATCTCGGGCTGCAATTGATGCCTTACCGCCCTTGGCTACTAATCTACTATTTTTACCCTGTACTATTCATAATAATTAAGTTCCTGAGTTCATCATATAACCTGAAAATTTCACCCGGCTACAGGTAAATATATATTAAATATATATCAAATATATATTAGGGCGGACAGACAGACGTTTTAGGATTCCCAGTGGCACTGTATATTGATACAGTAAAAATTTCACTGTATATTTTTAGGAAAAACCTGATGCCGATCGATACTATTTCTTGGATAAAAAATGAACTTTATCACACCAACTGAAACCTACTCAGTTATAAATATCAGGAGCCCGATTCTTAAATACTACCGAGTGATTTTCAGAATATCAAAACATTATTATTTTCATTTTATTTTTTTAGATATTGGGGGACAAATCTCTCAAATCATCTGATCCAAAGCTAGGCCTGGACTATGGGTACCAGTTTCGGATATTCATATATAAATAGATAAATAACACCCAGACACAGAACAAATACTAGTGTTCATCACACAAATGTTTTTATTTTGTTTGATTCCCACAAAATTTTTGTCCTGGACGGAAATCGAATCTGCGGCCTACGGCGTAGAAGGCAGGTACCATGCAGGTACACTACCAACCACAGCAAAGGGCCAGTCACTTTAGTTGTGATAAACTCATACAAGTAAGAAATAAACTAACTAAAGATAAACCGCCTAAATGAGTCCTCGCCCGCGGGGTACAGAGGCGCGGGGGTAAGACGACAAAGGGGGAATGAAAGAGGTGCGGGCGGCGGCGGGCGGCGGGCGGCGGGGCATTCTCATTCTCTACGCGCATCCGCTCCCCGCACCTGCCCTTGTACCCCGCGGGCGAGGAATCATTTAAGCGGTACTACTTATAAATAAATACTTCTTTGGTGTTACTGATCCAGCTACTTATTTCGCCAGACAGCCCGAGAAAGAGAGAAATCTTTTAATCATATACTAGCTCTTAGGAACTGACCATTCAAATGAAACCACTTGAAATCTTGCTTGACACATGATTGCAAAATCTGCACGTTGCACGTGTAGGGGAAAGTTCATCGGACATATTAAATCGTTAAGTGTTTTGATAAACACAGACGAGGGCTTATCCATGATGAGCCTGCCGTGGAGGATTTGAATTTGGAAATTTATAGTGATGCGCCTATTCGGCATTTTGTTGATAGAGATATCACGATACTGAAAAGTGTTTACAATGAGTTAGCCGAGATACTGAACACCGGAGTATGGAAGAGAGTGCGTTCACATTCGTTATTCCGCGCTCATAGAAGATAGTAAATTTCAAAATATCTCGCCGTATCTTTGCAAATATAATCGAGAATGTGAAGCGTTTTTTACTAATTAAAGGAGATATTATCTCCTTTCATTTCCGTCTGCATCGATACATTTGTCAAATTTTGATAAAAAAATCTAATTTTTCGCAGGTGACTGACTATGTACCTACTTCTATTGCACTTATTTTATTCTAAAACAGATTTCTAATAAAGCAGATTCAGAACACGATTTAAGCGAAATAAATCACATATATACAAAAATTGTCACGGTTGTAACCAAGTTATCAATTCACAAACTATCGACACTTGACACATTGAATGCAGAATTTTCGATAACTTAGCAACACTAATCATCGGAGGGGAAGCAGTTGGCACGTACGCTGATCTGGATTGTTTGTGTTAACTATAGGTGCTTATAAGTTTAAATAGTGATATCTAATCTATGGACACCTATTGAGGCAACCCTCGTTCATACATAGATAAGTAAAATTTATATTATTATGCCCGAGTTACAAGTACGCTCATGTTACCAGAATGCCAATGGGCATCAAAAATAAGAACTGGGTTCCCCCGACGTCGTCAATAGGACGAGAGGATGTCCTAAAAAGAGATGGTGTGACAACATGGGTACATTTTCAAAAGACTGGCTATATAGGGTGACTTTTTATTAGTTCTTGATAGCAAAAGATATGAATGTACTCATGATACTGAACAACTTTTCCCAAGGAACATAGGTCGAAATACGAAAAACCATATTTGACCTCCCATACAAAATGCGCTATCAGCTGATGCAGTGTCTATGGGAAGTCAAAACTTGATTTTCGTATTTCGACCCATGTTCCTTGGGGAAAGTTGTTCAGTATCATTAGTACATTCATACCTTTTTCTATCAAGAACTAATTAAAAGTCACCCTATAGACCGAGCCCAGAATAGAGAGGAGTAGAAAAGGGAAAGACCACGAAAGTTTGTATACTGAGGTTGGGTTGCACCAATCAACTTAACCATTATCGAATCTACTCGTCTTGCTGTCTATAGAGCAACCCACCCTTAGTATCAATCCATCCTCAGTATACTTATATTGAGTTAGGTTTTATTATTTAGGAAGGCACGTTTAGCCGTTGGTCCCGACTACTATCTACTGATGTAGTCGTTGATGAGCTATGTCAGAGACCTTCGGTGGCTCAACAACTCTGACATCAGGGTAAGTGAGGTTGGTCATCGTCCTTGCAATCTACACGACCTAATGATGATGATTTAGGACAGTATAAGATAAGTTCAACACACTGCACTAAATGAGAATTATGAGTTTTAAGACTACAAAATAAACTTCACAAGAATTCATAAAATTAAACTACGCACTCATCAAAAAGATCTAAGCAATAAAGTAGGTTTATGAAAATAACTAAAGAAAATATTGATAACAAACTTAAATCAAACGGATATTATCAGAAGTTGCTACAAGAACTTTCCTTTTTTTCGTACGATTCTACTAATTAATTGGATGCAGTTTGAGTTTCAACGGTACGACATAAGACACAATTATTACCTTACACCTTAGAATCTAATTCATCCGTAAATACTAAATCAATATTCTGAGCTGAAATAAACAATATTATCGTAATAATATATCGGCTTCGAAATTTTTTAATAAGAAGCAAGTTCGTCGTAACTTTTACGCCACTATTATTTTACGCTTTCAAAACCAGCCACCGTCCAAAAATTTTGGTAAAGCACTAGAAAGTGTACTTAAAAAGACGTTTGATGAGAATTTGAAATCTAAATATGAAGTAGGCAAATTCCGATCCCTTCCAGTGATCGTAGGATCACAGAATTGGCTATCACAATCCGTTGACAAAAGGTACGGCTTATCTGTCGGATTTAGATGAACTCAACCCTACGATATCGTTGGAAATAATGGGCAGCTCGATACCGGCATTGTTTGAGCATGAAATTAAAATCGAACGGGTTCACACGTGCGCAAGCTGTATAGATAAGGGGTTGGATGCCCTTGCGCACTGATTTGATTCGCGCACTTGTAAGAGAGTTGTGAGAGTGGAACTAGAGTCATTGAAACAAACAAAATCAGCTGTAACTTCAATTTAAAATATTTTAAATCATTTGTATTCAAAGTGATCAGCAAATATCAGACCATCAAATGTTCGATATTATTTATATAAAAGGTTTAATTTTCTTTTATTTATCTTCCTATTTATTTAAATTACTCAACAAGTAAAGTTCTTACAAAATAAATAAGCAAATTTATTTTTGTGGATTCCAGTTAGGTAGTGAATGGATTACACATTCACATATAATTATAACTAATTTTAAAACCGGCCAAGTTCAGATAACTTTCACAAACCAAACCCATGAGGGAGGGCGTAAACTGAGACGAAACCTATAGTATTTCTATCTGTACATCGAACATATTTAAAAGTGCGCGTGGGTTTTTATTATAGCTTCTTTTTTTACCCACATGGCGCCATTTTGTTTGTGAAGCGAAGTAAATGTAACTGACGTCATTAAGAGATTTTTAATATCATACAATGAAAATAGAACATCTAGATTTTTTTTATCTTTCAGTTTTCGGTGTAATAAATCGAGAAATAAGACGCGTTCTGCTCTGCCCTGCCGTATCTGCGCCTCTGCTTGCGCTCACCCTCATAAGCGTTGCCAAGCTAGAGGCTAACCTTATTTTCCGAATTTTCAAGCCGCCTAATGGGTTCTGCCTTGGCATAGTGAATATTATCTGTTTTTATGGCGATAGTTCCATACAACTTTCCCAATTCTACACAGTTGATGTTATAAGGGTTTGCTCTTTTCTTTATTTGATCGCTGAGTGTTTATCTTACCAGATTAACGCATTGTTGATTTTAAAACAAGCCCGAAAATGAGGTTGGGGTTGATCCTGCCTACTGACTAGTACACATTTACACGTCAATGAAAATACAAGAACTACTGATTAAGGGAGTGGTCCAACCGCCGACGAGAAAACGACTAACTACTCATATCGGCGATTTTCTCTTCTCAAGAAACATACAATAAATATATATTTAGTGTAAACGAGAGAGATGCATATATTAATAGTTGCTCTCTGACTGTTCACACTGCCGGCGACGACTCGCTTTACTAGTTTTGTCGCTGAGCGACAACAGCTTTCAAAGATAACGATAAAGATAAGATGCTCGCTCGCTTGATCATTTCTATACAGTGCGGCAGTACACATATCAACAAATCAGGTTTGCACAGGACTGAGCGACCGCGGGCGAGAGGCGCGAGTAATCGCTCGTCGCACTCGCACACTCGCTTATAGCCCAGCGACAAAACTATCGAAACTACACACTCGCTTCTCGCTGATCGCCAACTCGTTTATAGTTTCTAGTTCTACTCGTTTCTCGTTCATCGTCGGCGGTTGGACCACTCGCATAATGAGATCTCAATTTCAAAGTTTTTTCACCTTTAAGTTAGCATTGCTTTAATGAAGAGAAGAATTGTGTGTTTCGCTCGGCAGCAAAGTTAGTTTGCGTCTCGTACCCTTAAACCTTCGCTACGCTCAGGATCCTTCTTGTGACCCACTCGCAAAGAATCCTTCGCTTGCTCAGGTTTCAATACAAGGTACTCGCACCAAAAAACACTTTTGCTGTCTTGCAAAAAAAAATAACTATTGTTGTTCGACCTATGTCCCTTAGGGAAAGTTAGTCAGTACTAAGGCCCAAATCCACATTATCTGTTTTCGTGAGATAGTTTTTACACCCTGTGTTCATGGCAAAAATGTAACATTTGTAGCATTCAACACTTTTTGAATGTTGAATGAAAGTCTCGTCAGGCTGTTCATAGAGGCGTTTTGGTACCAACACTGATGTACGGCAGTGAAAGCTGGGTATGGCAGAAAAAGCATGAAAGTAGAATTAATGCAGTAGAAATGAGAGCGCTGAGGAGTATGATTGGTGTGAAACTGAATGACAGGATTAGAAATAGTGTGATAAGATAACGTTGTGGTGTAAAAGAAGACGTAGTCACAGATTAAATAATAGTAAACTAACGTTTACGTAGTGACTAAAATTGAGAAAGGGATGCTGAGATGGTTTGGTCATGTAGAGAGGATGAATGAAAGAAGATTGACGAAAGAGATCTACAAGGCGAGAGTGAATGGGAATGTTGGAAGAGGAAGGCCTCGGCAAACGTACCAGGACCAAATTCAGGACGTTCTGAATAAAGGCCAGGTTAAAGGTACCCTAAACCGACGAGCATGTATGAGAGGATTGATGAAAGTACAGGAAGCAAGGGAAGTATGTCAAGATCGTAGCAGGTGGAGGACTGTGGTCTCTGCCTACCCCGACGGGAACAGGGCGTGATATTATGTATGTGTGTATGAAAGTAATACTTAGAGGGTGGAAAATTTTAAAGTAACGGAACCCTTAGTTTGGCCCGGTTTTTAAAGTTTTCTAATTTCTTTTTATAAACCCATCCATTTTCTTTTCAATTAATATAACATCCGAGAATATCACACATTCCAGTCGTCTGGTTTCCTTATTTTGTTTATGCGGTGAATATTTCATATAACTGGTGTCTGCAGAATCATTATGGCTGTCTTACATGCAACCGTTGGTACACTCAACAGCTCGTCAGTAGAAACACTTTTGGACCTTATGCCGTGGTAGTAGAGTTGCAATAGTTTCTACCGACGTGCGGTTCACCGTACGCTTGGAGTATACTAACAATATTGTTTCTTTCGAGGCTTAATGTCAGCATGAATTCTCTGCCTGCGTCTGTATTCCCCAGTTCATATAACCCGAATCTATTCAAGTCGCGAGTAAATAGGCTTCAACTGGGCAAACTTGTCCCATCGTCGACCTCATCTGTCCTATAGACTACAAGTAGATCGTAGATCGAGGTTAAGAGTAAGCCCATTGACAATTTAAAAAAAAGCCGGCCAAGTGCGAGTCGGAGTCGCGCCCTAAGGGTTCCGTACCTATCTATCATATGATATACTAAACGCTTTTGTTCTTTGATTTTAAAAACTCAGCGACCATCCAACTTGACCCCTCTTTTATAGAAAAGTTCTTGAAACGGGAGCTCACCTTAATTGGTTACTATTAGTTGTGAGAAAAAATTAAATATTTAATGATTTTAGACTTTTCCCTTTATTTGTACTGTGAGACCTAGCTTCTTGCCAAGGGAAGTACCCTGTAGGTTTTGCTAGTTTGCATAAATGTATGGAGATGAGGACATAAAAAGCCATATCTTTTGATTGCGTCGTGTGTAAAAAATTTAAATTTTCAGATCTTGTGTAGTTTATAAACCTTAATATTCGTTATCAATTTCAACCTGATACCTCTCCTCGTTCGTGAGAAAAAGGGTCTTGACAGACAGACAGACGGACAACAAAGTGATCCTATAAGGGTTCCGTTTTTTTTATTTTGAGGTACGGAACCTCAAAAAAAAATTATGATTGGATTTACTGTTTACGGATTTATTACAACTATCACTTGGATTATTTGCGAAAAAATCAATATGCAAGCTGACATGTATGAAAAGTCAAAGTATGCAATACTCCATAGTTAAAATAATAATATCTAGTATTCTCATACTAACTAACATAACATCTTACGATACTTTTTTACACAAATAAAAACATTTTCTATAGTGGGCATTAATAATTAGGCACTGTAGTAAAGTTACTCTCAAACTTACCTTACGTGTGGTGCCGGCAAAGAAAGTCCGTATGATGCCGGAAAAGAATAGTACCAACCTGTAGGTATTGTATTAGGCGACTAAGGGCCTATGGACCGGAGAATGAGCAGCAGAATCACTCTGTGTATCGTACCATCTTACATACTGCGGTCACCAAAACCAGCGGTCGCCAGCCGTTTTGCAGGAGTTCTGGAGGGAACTCCCTGTCCCGCCGTGGACGTTTCAAGGGATGTTATGATTAGTAAAATTACTAAGTGATTTAGGTGGATTGTGCACAGTGAATGCATATATTATGTCGTATAGAGGTTAGGAGAGGACTTGGGTAAAAAAAACATATTTTGCACCAAATTAAATTATTTTTTTATCTTTAAATAGCTCCACCTTTTGCTCCGAAGTGTCATTGATCGTTTGCAATGCTATACATACTAGTAGAAGTAAGACGACATTTCTGTAACTACCTTTGAGACCCATTTTAGTTCTGTTTCCTTATTTTGATCTCCTAACTTTAAAGAGGTTTTGTGCAACTGACCATAAATCAACATTGACTAAATGTGGCTTTAGCGCGACCAAGGTGTGACAGAACGGTGGAAAGTCACGGGCCAGGGGATGTTAGTGGGTTCGTTGAGGCTCTGAAGTTGCAGTGGCGGAGAACGGGTTGAATATGGTTCAGGAGCAAGAAAGAAGGTAGATGATTGTACTTACAGATGGTTTAATTAAATATTTACAAACGTATTTATAATGTAGGGTGTAGACACCAATTACTGGGACCTACAAATATTGATAATACAGATTTTAATAATTAAAAGATTTACTTATCGATCTATGAACGATCGATCGATGTCAAGTGATGAAAAACCTAAAAAAATTGCGAGTGCGCAGAATAATTTTGAATTTAGAACGTCAGCTGATTGTAAACTGACACTGGCTGTATGAATTTAGAACAAAGCAAAACGAAACGCAAGCGTTTCGTTACAAAGGCTCTACTTAACAAGCGTGTTGAATTGAGTTGAAAACCAGAGTAGACACTTATATAAATTTCACCAAAATGAACGCACCGTAATTCGCTTATATCATCAATATCGGTTCGTCGTTAAAAACGCGATAGAGATAGCATTGCAGCCATTGGTCGTTAGTCACACGCTATTTAGCAGTTAGAACCGATGCCGATTTATCAATTCCACGTTCAATTTTCTGTGTGTGAACACACGGCGTGGTTTTCAAGTCGATTAATTTAACTGGGTACTGCATTATTCGTTAAACTTCGGGATTGATAAATTAAATATGGCTTCTGTATTATATTATATCATATCATATCATTATTATATCATCTCGAAGGTTTGGATGCCAAAAGAGGATCAGCAGATCTCCAGCTCCATGGTCACACTATATAACAAATTTGATGAGCCTAGCACAGGACCGTGAAAAGTGACTTAAGAGAGGGCAGTCCTTTACACAGTAATAGAAGGGAGTTAGCTCAATATTAACGTAGATGTAGTTTCAAGGCATTGACATAATGAATTGTATGAAAAACTATGTATCAACTGCTTTTTATTTAATAATCTTGAGTAGAACAATTATTATTATCACGCCCGATCTTCTTGACAAAGCTCTGCAGTATAAGAAAAGAAAAGAGTGTTTCATTTCGACTCACATCAACAACATCATCATCTTAGCAGATGACTTTCCATTTCAGTTTCAACCTACATGGGTGTTTCAACTGGCAAAACCTGCTTTCTTCTTTCACCAGGATCTTACAGGATCATAAAGCTGAATCAGCATAATATTGAAATTATGTTCGTTAGTTCCAATGAAATAGGTATCTCGAGATACTGATTTGGAATATGATGAGTAGCCAGTATAAAAGGAATATACTGTGCATAGAACTAAAGCAAATAAAGCTAATAGTCTATAGCGAGAAAAAGAACTGTTACCTCAAACTTTTAGCAAAAAACCATGTCGTGTGTATTCACCTCTATCAATCGACGTTTATATTCTGTTAATCGTGTTTGGATACGTAAGGGTGGAGATATAGTGCAGTGTACAGAGCTGATAATAGGTTTCGCTCTATGATATTGATTGTTACCCTTATGTGCATGTTGTTCATATTGGCGGAAAAGAGACAACTAGTTAAGAAAAGTTTTAATACAATTTTTAGTTACTAAGACTGGAAGTTACTATAACGAAAAGAGCGTGGCTCTTAAGTTGAAGAAGAAGAATTTTAGTTTTACACAACTTTAGATGAGTCTATTGGTATAACATTAATAAGAAACTACATAACAATATCCAATAAATAAATATGAAAAGATTTGGAGAGACCTGCAAAAGAACTTTAGGAGAAGTTAGTTTTAGTTAAAGCCAAAACATGCAAATAATAAGATATCATATCATCAAGCCAGTGGCACACCGGCAACAATATTCGCCACGTCGTCGATCCACGCTCCATAAGTCAGCCGTAGGTGGGATAAGCCGCGAGTAAATCATCGGGCGATGAATACGTGGACCGCGCCGGCGCGATAACGGTTAAATATGGCGCGCCCGCTCATATTGTGTGTACTTAACGCGGTTGTAACGCGACCGCCATAGCCGGCACGATTTATGTGTGTCACGAGCCTTAGCTGAAAAAGTTTTTGGAAAGAAAATAGCGAAATAAGAATAAGTTTTGATGCGATATATTTTTGTCACAATTTTGCGCTCACATATTTTTTTTCTTCACAGAAATTGCAACAAGATTCTTTATCAGGTTTATGCCTGTGTATATTTTCCGCGTTTTACCACCGACAACTAAAGAGGCAAATGTGGTATTTTACCCCAAAATCAATGACTCTTTTTTCTTACTCTCAATAGAGATTGTTGCAGTTATTCAGCCTGTGGCAATTTGGCTCTTACTAAGATGACGATGATAGGAGTCATTTCCCCCGAGACCCATTCACCCGAACGGGGTAAATGACACATTTAAAAATCTGTAATTTTTGATACTGTACGCAAGTACCTAATAATTTTATTTAATTCTTCCGTGTCTTTCATTCAATTGTAGTCCTTACAGAGACACTCCATTTCAACAGTGAACTCATCGATTACTATGCAGTATGCATGATCGTCACAGGTGTGTTTATCCTGCTGATTTAATAACTAGCTCGTAGCATACCTCGATACTGCTTTCCGAATATTGATGCTCTGTTGCAACGCGTTGTGGGAGTGAGTAAATATGTATTACTATGAACACTTAATAGTCTAGGCAACGAAGCGGATCGTTGTATGAAGACCCCCGAATTAAATCCTCAGTTGATGAAACTTTGCTGGGGTATTACGCTATATGAGACGGAAAATCGGTAAGTACTTTTAATTTTTCCATACAAAAAATCCAAAAATTTTATGAAAAAAAAAAATTGTTCTTTGTTTTTTGGATATTTTGAATTTACATTTAATTCATGATACTTTATCATCCTATTAAATAAAATCTGGCTTTGTTGGGGTCAACTGCTTCGTTGCCTACACTATAAAGGCATTAAGTGGACGACCTCTTGTTACTTTCAAGTGCGTACATTCATCCTAACCTCTTTTAGTGAGCGGTACAGACAAAGAAACGAAAAGCAAAGAATGATGCGTGTCAACACCTAAGGACGAAGCATGATGAAGGCTACATTTTTTATGATCACTACAGCGGCTGGGTCACTCTGCCTTCAACAACACGAATTCCTGCGCTAAGCCCGAACTGCTCGCGTAAATATTCGTCTTTGCTTAAAGTTCACTGAACCTAAATCCAGTAACTCTTAGCCACATTTTTATTAAACACTCATGTATGACAGAGCGTGTCGTGACCATCACAAATGGTCGTATGGATGCCCTCCAACGGCTTTTTAATCTTCAGTTAAACAAATTAATCTTACAGGTGGGCGAGGGTGGTGTGCCTCTTTGGCTAAGGTATGACTCTCTCCCTTATTCTGCCCGACGAGCCATCATTATAACATCCTATGAAACTTCCACTGCAGGAAGCTCCCTCTAGAATTCCGGCTTTTGCCGAAGGCAGGCCTGTGACACTCCGCACGGACTTGTCCCGTGTGGTGCCGGCAAAGAATAGTTCCAACCCATACATACATACCCGTGGGTGTCGTAAGAGGCGACTAAGGGTTATAAACTGGAGGATGGGCAGCAGCATCCTCCTTTGTATCTTACATATTACTTACTGCGGTCACGTACAACCGCGGTCCATGGTGCCAGACGTAACGCTAATAAGCGAGGTGACTATGGTACTTCCCCTCTACATTTTTCCAGCAAAAGCTAGAATTCTGGAGGGAGCTCCCTGTCCTGTAGTGGACGTTTCATGGGATGTTATGATGATGACATACCCACTTGCATCTCGCTTAGTATCTCATAAAGTGACAAAATCATCGCCTTAGCCCACCTGTCCACGATCACCCGCGATTTAAAAACGTGTCCTTAGCGGTGCATTGCAAGTATCGACTTTATGCTTAGACCGTAAAGTTGAAATTTGTCGGCCCCCCGCCTGAGAGTGTCGGATCTGTAAACGTTAGTTTACTATTATGTCATCTGTGCCGCAGGGTAAATGACATAGTCACCAAGCTTGTTAGCGTTGTGGCTGGCACCATGGACCGCGGTAACAGTGACCGCAGTATGTAAATATGGTACGATAAACAGAAGGTGCTGCTGCCCATCCTCCGGTTTTTAATCCCTTAGTCGCCTCTTAAAACACCCAAAACACCCACAGGTAGAAATGTGTTGGCACTATTATTTGTCAGCACCACACAGTCTAGAACTGTCATTGCATAAATCTGACTTGCATGAGGTAGTAGATTTACAAGGGTCGTATATTGATAATGTTGTCAAGATGTAGCTTACACATACAAATTATGCATTTTGAGTACGGTCAACCGCTTGTCGGTAGAAACTTTTTGAACTCTATTACAAAGCCATAAGGTCCAAAAGTGTTTCTACTGATGTGCGGTCGTGTGTACAATCTCAGACTTGAGAGGGGTTTATCGAATACAAGCCTTAGTCTATGAGTTGAACAACTTAGTCACGAGTAATCCATTGCCAGAACACGTTATCTTAAAAGCGCAAGAGTGTCGGAGCGCGATGTGCACCGAACTGTTCACGATCATTTGCATCGCCGGATTTGATTTGTGCGATTTGTTTTATTTTGTCGAAGGGGTGCTGAGCAGGAGATGTTTACTTTACGTGTGTATTCTTAATTATATTTATTTATTTACACTTTGATTTTTTTTAACGAGATTTACAAGGATTATTCAGGATGATATTTACATTACTACAAAAAATGATTCTCTGAACATTTCGTTTAAAAAAAGGTGTAAAAATTTCTACTTTGCTATAAAAATCTTTCACCATTAATAGAAGGTTTTGTGTGGATCGACCAGCATACTTTATTTATCAACGGGCATTAGATTGATATTTATACACATCACAGCAGATATCAAATTCTTATTTCTGCTACTACGAGTATCTTGACGTACGCAAGGCAGCAACCACGTAGAAACAAAACCAGTATAAAGCTAAACCAATGCTACAACAAAACCAGTATAAAGCTAAACCAATGCTACAATAAAACGCCCGAAACCAGAGACCCGCTCGTGGTCAAAGTATTACCACCGTCATGCGGTCGTGTGTACTTTCCTCGCTTCTTCTATTTTGATTAAACTATTCATACAGGAAAAGAGAAGGAGTTAGAGGTGACTAAGAGACTATAAACTGGAGGAAGTTCAACTAGATGGTACGGTCAACCGCACGTCAGTGGAAACATTTCCAACTCTATTACCATGCCATAAAGTGCAAAGTGTTTCTATTGACGTGCTGTTGGGTGTACGTGTATCGTACCATCTTACATACTATGATCACCAACAATTGCGCTCCATGGTACGCTCAATAGCTCGGCAGTAGAAACACTTTCGGACCTTATGGCGTGGTAATAGAGTTGAAAAAGTTTCTACCGACGTGCGATCGACCGTACCAGCCACAATAATAAGAGTGGTGACTATGGTACTTTATTTTGACATTGTATCAGCAAAAGTTGGAATTGTGAACGGAGCCCCCTGTCCTGGAGTGGATGTTCCATGGGATGTACTCGTAATGATGAAGGACGTGTAATTTTTCCTAGTCAGCTAAGTAGTTGCCTTATATTCTAAACAAATTAATGAGCATTGGTATGTTATAGTTTTTAGTAAAAGCAATGGAATCTCATCAGCATCACAATTTACCTCACAAATACCCACAGAGTAGCACAAAGGCCAACGGGATAGTGACTCAACCACAATCCTTTCAACCGACCAGATAGCACGCGCGCTGATTCCAAAACGTACTTGCTGATTCATCACCATTACTCATTATCTCACTCTATTGTAATGAACAGGAGGAGCTAGTTACTTTGACCCTTTGATTACATATGGTGCAAAAATTCATCATCTAAAAGTGAAACCGTAGTTGCAGGACCGGTAGTAATGGAGATATTTGGGAGACGCCTACGTGCAGCAGTGGACGTCTTTCGGCTGATAAGATAATGATGATGAGCTTCAAACCATGAAAATTAACTGCCTACTTTCCCCAAGGAACAATTTTTACTTCTCTTCCTTCCCATACAAAATGATTGTGCATTTTGTTTACGAAGTGAAAAAAAGGCGGCCAAGTGTTCCGTACCGCAAAAGTGTAATAAATGCACGCAAGACACGCACTTGAAGTGTTCGAATTTTTACGATGGAGCTAAAACAAAAAATCGAGCAGAAATTGCCTAAAAACACGTTTTTAGTAGGAAAGCCTCTCTGAATTGAATTTTTCTTTCATTTTTATTATTTTTCGTTATAGCGGCAACAGAAATACAAAATCTGTAAAAAACCAACTGTCTACCTATTACGGTTCATGACTTCATGAGACAAATCCCGCTGACAGACAGACAGACGAACATCGGAGGCATAATAATAGGGGCCCGTTAACCTTTGGGTACGGAGCTCTATTAATATTGTGTTACGCTCTATGTTTCTTGGGGAAAGCTTTCCAGTTTCATGGTTTGAATCAGATTCAGTTTTCAGGATTTATTTTTTTATACACTTTCTAACCAAAATAAAAAAATATTGAGTACTAAACCAAATAAAACCTTCGATTAATATTATAAATATACTTTGGTTCAATTTATGGCATCACAAAATACAGCATTTCTATCACCTCGGATATGTTAAGAAGGGGTTCTGCTGATGAAACTAAAGAACTTTTCTTAAGGAACATACCCGTACGTCCCATACAAAATGTGCTGTCAGCTGATGAAGTTGGTCGAGAAGTCGATTTTTTTTTTATGTTTCGACCTATATTCCCTGGGAAAAGTTGTTCAGTTTCCAGAACCACCTCCTAAAAATGCGGGGTGATAAAAAAATTAGGGTGTATGTACCAAATCCGGAAAAAGGGAACAAGTTGAAGAACCACACAAGTTTTAAAAAATGCCATAACGCTATTTGTACCTATTTTAAACATCATGGCTATTCTCCCGATGATCGGATAACACGCGCCATTCCCATCCCGCAGTGAATCTAATGCACTCGCAGAGTCATCATCATTATCATACCACTCGCAATACATTAATCACGTTGCTATTCCTGAACCGTATTTCAATCCCTTCTTTAGGGATAGTGAGGTGAAATTGCGGGATTTTAAATTTCAAAATACTTACAAACCTTTTTTTTGCTTATCGTTTAACCGAACTAACAAAACTTTTAACACTTTAATTAGGGAATGAATATTTTACGCTGTTTTTCTTATCAAATGTTAAAACGACGTGCAGGATTACAAAAAAAACATAGATTAAAAATTGAAGCGTGCTGAGTAGAAGTGACGATTTCATCCGTAGTCGGATCAGATGACCGCGGATCAAACTTCCCACGCCTTGCACCTCTTGATATGCGGCAATGTCACAGTATTATAGCTTATAAGTACAGTTTATCTTCTATTGTCGGTGAATCTTCATTTATATCTGTCCTGTGCCATAAAGTTTATAAAATACTTAATTCCTAAAAATTAAAGTAGACGAAAAACTTGGTCAACTAAGTCATGTGGTTGATAAGTAAAGTTCATACTTAGCTTGATTACTCATACTTAGATTTATATTAAACGTTCGTTAAATCTATAGATAACTTCCAAAAACAGATACGTTATTTCACACTTAACCATTTTCCCGTAACTTTGTGGGACACTACGTCCCTACTTTCAACCCCAAGTACCTGGACGCACTCGTGCATCCACACTTCCCTTATCAGTCCCAATGTACCGACTCGTGAACAGGGAGGGATTCAGATATTAAGGCCGAAGACATGAAAGGGCTTTTCATACAAAATATTTGGGCAACTTTTTTGTCAAAATCTGAAACAATTGTGCTCAAGGTGAAATATGTGTTTACATATTATTTATTATGTAAACATGTATTCAATGAAAATATAGCACAGTTTTTTTAATGTCACAGCTGAGCAAAGGACCACCTGGTGGTAAGTGGTCACCTCCGCCAATTACATCCAATGCCGTAATAGTGAAATTATTTGGCACTAATAAGACACCAAAAGCGCATCGCCCACATTGAGAACTAACATGGTATGTCTCATGTGCCGATAATTTTACAGATTCCCTTACCCTTCAAACCGAAACACTGCTGCTTCACGACAGAAAAAGGCAAGGGGGTGGTACTTCCCCAAGGATTTTGCACAAAAGTCCTACCACCTTCGAAAGGAGTTAATTATAATTTTAGCAGTCTTGCAAAGTGCGTAGCAATTTATCGCCATACCATCTGCTCTAATTCCACTTTCTTAACATTCTACATACATTAGAATTATTTAATATTTAAAACGCACGCATGGCTTGTGATATGAAACGAGTGGGTCAATTGATTATCAAGTATGTCTGAGGCACCAAATTGAGAAACTATAGTGTGTTGTATATTAGTCTAAGACACGTTATACGCACAAACATGAATATATTTTAAAAGAAATCATCATGACATCCCATGAAACGCCCACTACAGGACAGGCTCTGGAATTCCAGCTTTTGCTGAAACAATGTGGAGGGGAAGTACCATAATTACCACGCTTGTTAGCGTTACGGCTGGCACCATGCACCATGGACTGCGGTTGTTGGTGATCGCAGAATGCTGCCCATCGTTGGGTTGATTAACCCTTAGTCGCTTCTTACGACCCCCAGGGGTAGAGATGGGTTTGTACTACGAGTACTCCTTGCCAGCACCACACGGGGCAAAGAAAATAAAGAACTTAAACTATTGATGTATTATACATGCAATTTCGTAACTGTAAACATTTAAAGCCAAAATAGTATCAAGTCATATCTTCCCGTTATTGTCATTAAATGGCGACAAGGAGAACAAGAGCCTAGGAGCGGCTGTTCTGCGTATCGTATACTGCCATATCACTTAATAAGGCCGACTTTTTTAGTGGCAGTGTAATTCATTCACATATTTTGATGACTGCAATCTCTGCTGCGGTCAACAGCTGCAAAGCCATATAATCAGAATAATAAACAGCAACGCTTACAAGTGTGGTGACTAGAGTTACAACCCCCCAAGGTTTTTGCAATGAAATCTGTTTTATGGACAATTAAATCGCTGTAAAAAAGAATTCCATACTTTTTTTGTGTAGAAAGAGTCTGGAGAACAGGAAATCAAAGGAAATGACACGCATTTTTTAACCAATTTTTATTTTTCGCTACATTCCATTACGTTGTCGCGATTATCACGACGATGCGACGTGGTAATGCAATTCGTACGTGTTTTTTATACGTTCATTTCAACTGTATTTTTTACACGAAAATGGAATTTAATGACTTTGTGAAATAAAAATGCCTACGCTATGATAGTAATAATAATGTTTGTCTCTTGACTGACTTGACTTTTTATCTAATTTGGTTATATTTTCTTGGGGTCATATCATCCCATTAAACGTCCACTGAAGGGCAGGCCTGCTCCCTCCTACATTCCAGTATTTGCGATGTGGAGGGGATTACTACAGTCAACACTTTTGTTAGCGTTACTGCTGGCACTATGGACCGAGGTTGTTGATGACTGCAGTATGTAAGATGACACGGTACAAAGAAGAAGGACGCTGCCGCCCATCCTCCGGTTCATAATCCCTTAGTCGCCTCTTACGACACCCACGGGTAAAATGGATAGATTCTTGGCCGGCACCACACGGTAGCCCGTTTTTCGGTCTACTTATAGTAATACCTTTTTAACCGATTTCAAAAAAAGGAGGTTATCAATTCAGGCCATATGTATGTAGGTAATATTGTCAAAAATACACAATTTTCGCTTATGTTAGTCTATGAGTTTGTAAACAATAACCTTATGAAATTTGGTACATTTGTTTAGAAGCTCATAGACTAACAAACGCGATAATTGTGTATTTTTGTTTGCATTATTTTCATTAATCGGCCATACGGGCAATATTCTAACGGTAGAAATTAAAATTTAATGTGAAATTTGTATGTAAATAGGCCCAAAGTATATTTTCTAAGTGTTTTCAGTTTTACGACGACGACATAGAGAGGCAACGAAGGGGGCTCTCCGTGGTTGGCAACATGCTGGCTAGGAGGTTCCAAAAATGTGAAGATGATGTGAAGGTGTTGTTGTTCAAGACCTTCTGTCAGTCTCTGTACACCTGCCAGCTGTGGACCAACTACACTAAGAGGTCTCGCGACAGCATCAGAGTACAGTACAATAACTGTTTTCGGCACCTGATGGGCTTAAAAAGGTATTGCAGTGCCTCCGGTATGTTTTTTGAGGCACGTGTAAACTCATTTGATGCTGTTGTGAGACACAGGATAGCCTCCTTCTTGACCACTCTGCGTCATTCTGGCAACACAATCCTGGGGGGATTGTACGAAAGACTTTTTAGTACCCAATGGTACAAACGATGGCTCGAGCTCATAGCCTAATTATTATAATACTATAACTTATAACTATAACTTTTATTTATTTATTTTTTAGAACAACGTAGCTCTTGGCTATAACCGTTCTTATGTTTCTATGTATGATATGATAAGTAGTATATAAGATGGATCTTTCTGTCTGAAATAAAGAAATTTATTATTATTATTATTTATTACATACATGAAAATTGCTGACCTTGTATTTATAGTCAACTGACAACTTATGTACAGTCAAGAGTAAGTCAAGCTTGACACTCGCAGCGCGACTTTAGCTTCTACGGCTTTTGAAATAATAACGGCACAAAGTCCAATGTGTCAAGCTTGACGTGCATAGACTGTACAAAGACGTGGTCGGGGTCAAATGTTAATCTCTACTTTACATTGATTTATAAAGCCTTATAACCTAGTCTATCCTACAGTAAGTCTGATATTCTAACGCCTACGGCTAAGCTTAAGTAGCACTATATCATGGTTTAATAGCTCGATAGACACCGACCAATCGCATGCTATTACTATATCTGATTTACGCGAGTGTAATTACCGGAATATGCTTATACATTGTTCTGGAGTGTAGTTTCGTATGATTGGTTCATTAGACTTCAGATTAAATTATTGACAGATTTAATTAGGTCCTTATAGATAGGTTTAACATAAACTCTCGAATGATACTATCAGTTATTCTGACATTGTCATTTAAATCTTAGTTTTCTATACAGGATGATCCATCGGGACGGGTCAGTATGGGAAAGTCTGTAACTATAAGAGATAGAGATATTTGTTCTATGGAACTATGTCGTCGATTTTAAAGCAAAGAAAAACTGCATTCAAAGATTTTCAGAAAAACTCATACACGACTCGAGAATCGAACCTTGTCAGTTTTCAAAACAAAAATGTTGTTATTTTTTTTACGAAACTTGATTGTGTAAATTTTAATAAAAAAATACAATTTAAAATTAAAATTAATAAAAATCTACGACTTTATTCAAAGATTTTCAAAAGAACTCGTACCTATTTCAAAACAAAAAAATATTGTGTGCGTTAAAAGAAATAAATTAGGAAATTTAAGATTTAAATTTAAAATTTGGAAAACAAATTGGTTAAAATTTTATATTTATTTGTTTAATAGTAAATTTTATTCGTTACAACCTACACAATCAACTTTCGAAATAAAATAACATAACATTTTTATTTTGAAAACTGACAAGTTCCGATTGCCGAGTCGTGTATATTTTTTTTCAAATCTTTGAATGCAGTTTTACTTAATTTTAAAATTGCCGACATGGTTCCCTAGAACTAATTTCTGTATCTCTTATACTTTCAAACTTTCCCATATGGACTGACCCCTGACTTGTCCCGATGGATCACCGTGTGTGAACAGCATAGTGTGCGTCCAAATCAACTGAGTTCTTTTTAGTATGTTGCTCGGGCTATAAAACTTAATAATTTTCCCTAAGGAACATGGTTAACAATAAAATTTAAAGTCCCGTAGAAATAGTATCTGCTAATAGCGCATTTCGTATAGAAGATCAATTTTTTTTTGTAATTTTACATTTCCAAAAAAAATACAATACGTACCAATACCAGTATATTAATATTTTTTTTATTGATTTATTCCTTGCTTTGCAAAAAACAATAGATTCCTTCTTTTGCAAAAAAACAATAGATCTAATAACAGTCACCCCATTGAAGCAGGTCAAAAACATATTTTGTAGCAATGAACAGAAGTGAAAATTTTTCCTTAACTAGTATGGGATTGGTGCATCCACCCTATGTAAATTTGGTCCGAGTAACATATTGAAAGGAACGAAGTCGTTGTGGTCGCACCCTGTATTTTATAGAAGTAGATATAAACAAAATTATTTATGTATAGCTTTTGGTATGATACAATGCACTATTTCGTCAATTCAATAACCTTGTTTAAAAGTCACATTGACTAAAAGCAAAATTAATTTAAAATAATTCAAAACTTTGACGATGTTCGAATTTGCTGACGAAGAGATAAATAAAGCCTTTTTGTAATTGAATTTGAGCTAATTGGCAGAAATTCTTTGAATTCTTGAATTGAAATTTATTAAAGATTCTTCTGCTCAAAAAGGTTGGTTCAAACGGGTTTATTTTAATACGTATAATATTTCATACAGCTATGTATATTTGTGTTGAGCAAAGAGAATCCTTTCTAATTAACTGCGTTTTGAAGTGAAAACTTCTTTAGCGGCGCTTGGCACTTTTTTAGATGGCTAAAAAATGTTTAAGTCGCGTCAGAAGTCGCGTAGGATGTCGCGTCAGATCTCGCGTCAGATCCGTAGCCTGATCGAAAAAGCGTCAACTGCCAACCGTATTGTTATTACAATACGGGTTTTTATTCAGTGTCATCAAAGATGTACGCGAGCAATATGGCGCGATGGACCCTTACAAAAAGCATAATATTGAAAAATGCAAGTTTTCACTTCTGTCGGCACTCCCGCAGTGCGATCCGTCGTTTTATTTGAGTATATTACTCGAACCATAAAACTGAACAAAGTCCCCCAAAAAAACAGAAATCGAAAAACTGTTTTTTTTGCTTTTCATACAAAACTCGCCAGCCACCACCGCTAAGAGATTATTTTGTACAAGAAGACCAAAATCTTTTCTAATTTTTCAATCATTGTTCCTTTGAGGATGCTTTATTGTCCGCGTAACATACTAAAATATTCACAGTTGTTTAGATAGAAATTCATAGAGCGATTAGTACATCCAATTTTTTCAGCAGATCATTGACCTAACTGTACATACTTACTTAATAGACTAGTATGAAATTCCGAATTTGGCTCTTCTTCTTAGGGTCAGAACTTAATCTGGACCAGATCTGACAATAAAGTTTTTTGGGGTTTTGAACACCGCAGAATTCAAAAATCAATGTTGTCAAGCCGAAATCCTACTAGTTCAAAAAAGGCAAAAAATTACCTAGGCGAAATTGCGGTAGGAGGTTTCTTGTGTTAAAAGTGTTCCTTAAAACCTTTGTTGTCAAAAATGGTTCCGTTTTAGTTCTGAGAAAATTTAATTATCACTTATCTCCTACATAAAAAAACAGTCAGGAATTATTAGCAGCTTCAGGAATTATTATTGTTAAGCAGGTTTTGATTTTTGTCATAAAAATTTTCTCCTAACGCCTAGTGAGGTCTTTATTATATTGCTATTTAAATAAACAAATATTGGGGGGCAATTCACACTGTTTCCTATTTCCATTTTTGTTAGCTTTTCTACTATTACTCGCTAACCTGTAATAACTTCTTTTATTTTCATGACTTTCGGGAATTTATTTTATATACATTTCCAATAAAATCGTTTAGCTGGAAGAGCAACATTTGACACTTAACTAAAATTTGCGCTATTTTTCGAAAAGATTCAAGAATCTAAAAAACCACTCTCAATATTTTAAAGAACTATATAACGACACCTCATAAAACGGGGTAAACGAGATAAAAACGAATCCCCACTTTAAAATAAGTGGAAGTACCCAACGAATTATACACAGTTGTTATAATTCGTTCGTGGCACCCTAAAAAATATTATTTTAGCTTTTATTTTACCACTTTGTTGGCGTAATTTATGTACAAAATTACAGTTTTCAAGTACTAAAAGGTCTCTTAGCAAATCCGGACAGACAGACATACGGACATGACGAAATTAGAAAAATTCCTTGTTGACTACGGAACCCTAAAAACTGGAAAAATTTAAGATTTTACGAGATGTACTTATGCAACCTACTAGTAAGCATTTAATTAAGTTTTCCCCTAGCTCATGGAAATTACAATTTTATACACACGTACCTATATGTTGGACGCATATCAAAAGATCGGAATGCGATGCACGTAATGGTAATGATACTATGAAGTATATCTAGGTAGATAATAAGTAATAGATATAAATGAGGGGTTCTGCTTGCACTACACATTATCAAATGAAGAAGGGTAAATGTGTTTAATATAATTAGTAGACCTGAAAAAAAATAATTGAAATAATAAATGAAATAAAATAATTGTTCCGACAAAAATTTAAGGTTTTTTTTAAGTCTAAAAAGTAACACTGCTATTTCGAGACATAGTGAACATAATGAACTCTATTATTAGTGACTTAAACTTAATGTACCTTTGTATATACATTCTATTTGTTCACTATTGAAAAAGTTTAATGTGTTATTCAGATATTTCAGGCCAAAGCTCAATGACTTTTTGAAATATTTCTTTTTGATGCGATATTTAAAATAATCTCTAGAAATCCTCTACAAGCAACTCACACTGCGTGTATGCTAAAAAATTCTTTCCTCGAGGAAAGTTATTTATTTTTATGATCTGAGTAATAACCTGTGGCTATACCTTTACCTCGTCATGGAGATCTTTTGGGAAGACCTATGTCCAGCAGTGGACGTCTTTCTTTTTCTCAACAAGATCTACTCTTAACTGAAGAAGAACATATTATAATTATGTCATAAAAACAGGACCGATAACACATGATTCCTGCAAGGATATCCAAATACTTTCTTTTGTGTCAGTATGAATGAAAACATATTTACAAATAGTGTGGATGGTATTTCATCATAGTCAGTAATAATACGGGCGAGGCGCGCTGATAACATCTTTGGTGGGGTGTATTCATGACAAACCGAGCTGTACAGTGGTCAATAAAGGTAAAGACAGTGGTATGGTTTTTTATTTAAAATGGTTTGCTGGCTGGCCAAATGGGAATTTTATTAATAAATTATAAATTAACTATTTTTTAACTTGCATTGGTGTGGGAAATCAAACAATTTTTTTTCTTATTTCAATAAATTTTCCTTGGAAAAAGTTGTTTAATTTTCTTGGTCTAAGTAACCTTCTTGATTAGTGAATGGTCTTAGTAACATTCTTGATTAGTGCATGATCTAAGTAACATTCTTGATTAGTGCATGGTCTAAGTAACATTCTTGATTATTGCATGGTCTAAGTAACATTCTTGATTAGTGCATGGTCTAAGTAACATTCTTGATCAGTGAATGGTCTTAGTAACATCCTTGATTAGTGCATGGTCTAAGTAACATTCTTGATTAGTGAATAGTCTAAGTAACATTCTTGATTAGTGCATGGTATAAGTAACATTCTTGCGATTAGTGAAACCTGTATCATTGAAATTATTTAAATGGAATTGCAGGCAAGCTTGTCACAAGTTTTCTAGCCAATAAATTGCCTCTGAAAATATCTGATATAGATGTTTTACAACGACATATGAATGGGACCAACGGGTTTTCAGAAGTACTAAAAACTCGTTCATTCTAGCTTCATAAAAGCTTTCAAACCAAAAGCAGCTACACAGGGTGTAAGGAACAGCCTTCCAAATACTGAAAGGCCATGATCAGTCAAAGTAACTGAACAACTTTCAGCGAGTAAAACTTTCAGGAAATGAAAAAAAAGTTCGGTGTCTCCATACAAAATTTCAAATTTGATTGGACAGTTTGTATGGAGAGGCCGAATTTTTTTCATTTCCTGAAAGTTTAATTCACTGAAAGTTGTTCAGTTACGTTGACTGATCATGATCTCAAAGGCTGTCCCTTACTTCCTGTATTTAGAGCAATCTAATGCCAACAGTCGACATGCGTTGCGTACTGTACGAAAAATCGATACCACAATGAATATTTAACGAAACTTTCGTTAGTGATCTTCGTACGGCGGACAATCGGCAAATTGAAATAGTTTTGTTTGTCAACCGTGCATGTATAATGATAACGCCTTTATAATCGTATTTGTAATGTTATCGTGATTCCCACGTGATATGATAGTCACGTCTTTTGTTAAATGGTTTATTTTAATTAAAATTTAATTATCTCTCAATAATATTTAAATGTTGTGTCATCATCATATCGTGTGGGTTGCAAGGTCGATGACCGACCTCACAAACCCTGGTGTCAGAGTTGTTGAGCCGCCAAAGGCCTCTGACATGGCTCATTAACGACTACATCCGTAGATAGTAGTCGGGACCAACGGCTTTACGTGCCTTCAGAAGCACGGAATCATCTAATGTTGTGTAAAGGTTATAAAGATAAGAAAAGGTAAAGAAAAGATAAAGGAGAAGAAATTATGCATCTCAAATGAATTTTAGTTCTTGTTTAAGCAAATTTAATATAAAAAGCTGGTTGCTCAACCTTAATTACGCACAAACAGAGGATATAATTGTCATCTCCTTCAAATATCTTCTTGATAGTCCCAATACACACTCACTAACACACACGTATACACTCACAATTATACACACAGCGCACACACATATATTTCACAAACATCCGTTTATTCTTTGATAAGTATTTGGAATTAGTGCAGGATCCGCTATGTATTTTAGGACATTTATATCTTGAAAAATTTGACTGTATATGTAACTGTGTAATCTTAAAAATTATAAATTTTAATTGCAAGCCTACTTATACATATTATGGTACTAGCGTGTAACATTGGTAATTACCGCCGAGGCACCATTGAGATCCGAGCCGTAGGGTGATTATGGGTGTTATTCTGTGCCTAATTGCGGTGACCATAGAGCCACTTTATGAGCAAATGTGTTGAAAAAACATTTTTAAGAACAAAGCAACTCAACCAATAAATTTCTATAACTCACTAGTGAGTTATAGCAATGGAAAAGTCACAGTTTGATTAAGGGTGTTATTCTGTGCCTAATTGCGGTGACCATAGAGTTGTGTTGAAAAATTATTTTATTCCACTCTACCGACCTTATCTTAGTACTAACACTTAGATTCTTATACAGAGGTCGTTGTTTTATAAAAGCAGCACCTACCTTGGCTCTACCTAGCGGTAGTTTGAAAAATTGAATGGTTTATTTTAAGCATTAATCGGGTAAGTCAAGAGAGTATTTTGCCCGCATATTTTGCATAATATCCAATTTGGCTCATTATAACATCCCATGAAACGTCCACTACAGGACAGGAGGCTCTATCCAGAATTACAGAAAAAATGCTTGATATTACTTGGTAGTGAAGTACCATAGTCACCTCGCTTATTAGCGTTGTGGCTGGCACAATGAACCGCGATTGTTGGTGACCGCAGTATGTAAGATGGTACGATATACCGTAGGACGCTGCTGCCCATCCTCCATTTGATAATCCCTTAGTGGCCTCTTACGATACTCATAACGATCGGTTGTTACTAATATTTGCTGCCACCACACGAGCAATCCATTTGGCTTCTAAAGCTTAATCGTAGTGATATTATATATCATTCAGCCCATAATAGTAGTTTATGCAACGGTACATAATGAGGGATATAAAACTTGAGTGTCGGTTTATGGGCCGCATGCGAGCGTAGCGAGCCAAGTTCTATAATAGATGACACGAGTGTTTTATATCTAATTATGTAGAGTTGCATACACAACTTTATCAACTCTTTTATCTTGAATCCTAAAATAATGTGTTCAAAAATAAACCTTTCCTTATGTTCTTCTATTTTGCTAGTGATAACTGCTAAGTGAAGTTCCTAGCTGCTTTAGAAACACCTGAAGGTGAATCATTTACGCTTCAATCACTTATTTCATAACAAAACTTTTAAAATATGTGTAAATACAACTTCTGTTTGTTAAGTTTTCCGATACTGCAATGCAACTTCTTTGCGGCCACAGACTACATATGCAGCACTAATTAAAACATTGTTTGCCCTCCTGCGATGACTTTTAGAAAATTCAACAAGCGAAGCAAGGACTCATCATCATCATGTCGTGTGGGTTGCAAGGTCGACGACCGACCTCATTATTGAGGATTTATGATATGAGAGTAGATAAAATAATACTGACCGGTCTATACATAATTTACGTGTTTCCGGGCCACCCACAACAATCTTTATTAAAACTAGTTCAAATCAAATTGCAATATATTGGCCAATTTTAAAGTTCCATATCACAGGTTTATTTTTATTTGTAATGCGTTAAAATAAACAGCCAATTTTAACGGCTTCGCGCTTTTCCGATAACTTATCGCATTTTCAGCTTTAGCAAACAAAAGACGAACGAGTTCGACTCTTTTAAGGCGCGTTTACAAGTGCCATTAATGTGGTATGCAAAAAATAAAAAGTTACAGATCTGTAACTGTATTTTGTTAAAAAAGAATTTAAAATAATTTTAGATTTTTTTCAACAGTTTTAGATTTTTTCAACAGTTTGGTTATTTTCTGTCAATGGCGAACATGTTAAGGGGCTATGGGAGAACTAAGAAATATCATACAGAGCAAGACAAGGTGTAACAGAAATGGTACACCAACCCTAAAGGATGTGATTCAGCCCATGAAACTGAACAACTTTCCCAAAGGAACATCCCATATAAAATACCACTATCAGCTGATTCAGTCAAAACCATTTTTTTGTATCTCGACCTATGTTCCTTAGGGAAAGTTGTTCATTTTCATGGGCAGATTCACATCCTTCAGGGTTGGTATACCATTTATTTTTTAAAATTTTCATTGTTTTTATTATTTGTTAGGTGATTTTGCCATAATAAAAAATAATATGTGTATATTATTCTGTGAGAATTTAAACGCCATAGCTTGTACGTTTCAATAGATAAAAGTCGGACAGACTGACAGACGACGGACATAGCCTTAGTAATATCGTCCCATTGGTATCCTTTAGGTACGGAACCCTGAAAATTAAAATAAGTTTCATCTAAACGCCTTCCCTGTCATACCAGTAAATTACGAAACAATTCGCATGGAAAATGAAATGCCTGCTTCCGTACCATTAAGCAATTTGAATTTAACACTCGTCCCTTCATTTTCCTATTACCGCAGAAATTGCGCAGTTTTCGTAGTCGGGCCCTTCAAGAGACGACTGAATGCTTCAGTACGGGGTTCAATGGCCTTCATAAGGCTGCTTTTCTGCCAGTACTTTGTGAGGAAGCTAAGCTGTGAGCTGGAAAAATTCCGACCAATAGAATTGCGCCATTCTCCTACCTGAACAAATGTGCTGTCAAATGGAGCAATCCTATTGATTGGAATTTCCCAGCTCACGGCTTAGCTCTCTAACAGCACTCGTGGAAATTCACGCTGGAAAATTCCAGTAAATAGGATTCTCAGAGTAAAAAAAACTATAGAGTCTGTCATATACATATTCTGTATGAGCTAGTGAAGTGTACAGCGTGACCCAGTCGCGTATACTAATCGGTCAAAAAACTCAGTTAAGTTTTATAAAAATCAAGAAATCTTCGAAAATCAAATGTTTTAGTATAAACTTTGTTTGCAAAAGTGAAAATTTATCTTTTTTTACTTGTGGATTGATCATTAATACTAAGAACGAAAGCGTAAATAATCCGTAATAGCCATTTTATGCGTGATTTTTAACACCGTTTTTTATTGAATGGTAAGTGTTTTAACCAGAAAAGGTAGTATCATTTATTAGTCCCATGTCCCATATTTCTTAGACAGGAAGATAAAAATTTTACATTTTTAGGATTTGATAAAAATCCATACATATTAGTATGGAGGTCCCTCGCAAGAAAGTGATACGCTTATGGCTCCATCCTTAGCAGGAAGTGCTGCTACTCAAACATCCTTGATAGGATTTCTCAATTTGACAGCACATTTGACAAGCTAGGAAAATGGCGCAGTCCTATTGGTTAGAATTTTCCCAGTTCACACTTAGCTCGTTAGCATTATAATAATCTAAGCTTAGCTCCCTCTCTCAGCACCAGACTCAGCACTTTCTTCTAAGGATGGAGCCATAACTATATCCAATTCTTGCAAGAGACCTCCATACTAAAATGTATTAATTTTTATGAAATCCTAAACACGTGAATTTTTCATCTTTCTTTCTGAGAAATATGTGACTCGGGATTAATAAATACACTTTTTCTGGTCATAATACTTACCATTAAGGAAAAAAACAGTGTTAAAAACGAAGCATAAAATGGCTATTTATTACGGATCATTTATGCTTCCGCTCACAGTATTAATGATCAATTCATAAGTAAAAAAAGATATATTTTCACTGTCGCATACAAAATTTGCTAAAACATTAGATTTTTAAAGATTTCTTGATTCTTGTAAAACCTGACCGGGATATTTGACCGACTGGTTATAGTCGACTAGAAGACGTTTTACACTTCACTTCTTCATACAGACTATGTATGTCAAGGAGGTCTTTGTTCTGAGATGTATGTGACGGACTCTACTTTAGTCTGTGGTAGAAACTCACCCTTAGGCCGGTATTTCACTGGGACACCATGGTGGCGCGACTGGTGGCGCGACTGGTTGCACTACTGGTGTCCGTTACTAGACACCAGAATCGCTACACCCTGCGGCCACAGTATTAAGGGCTATATTTCACTGGGAGTGGTAGCGCGACCAACAGCCGGATTAGTTGGCGGCGGAACCAGTCCGGCTGTTGGTCGCGCTACCACTCCCAGTGAAATATAGCCCTTAATACTGTGGCCGCAGGGTGTGTCTTTACTGGTGGTGTCTAGTTACGGACACCAGTAGCGCAACCAGTCGCGCCACCAGTCGCGCCACCATGTCGTCCCAATGAAATACCGGCCTTAGAGTATATACAGTAATTCTTGAAACTGTGCATTCAGACCATGACACAGAACATCAAAAACCAGTACAATATTTTAAGAAGCGCTGGTTGCCAACTGGCGGGCGGTCTTTCATTCCGATCATGAAAGTTTCATCGTTTGCCGTAGTCAGAACTTGGATGGGTGACCGCTAGTGGCAGAACAACTAGATCGTATGCGTGCTTCGTAAGACACAGTAAGGGACGACCATATATAAATTAACAACGCAGCGCTTACGCAGTGCGTTCACCCCCCCTGCTTCGTTTCGTGCAGAGCGCGTGCGGCATTCCGTGCGGCATTCCGTGTGGCATGCCATGCATATTTCTATAGTATGACGCCGCAGCGGCACCGCTCAGGCACCGCATCGCAACCGCTACGCATCGTGTGGCTGGGCCCTAAGCCCCTGGTTGGTCTCGCCTATCGTCATCGGAGGCCATTTGCCGGCTTGAAAACTCTGACGTCCACGATGGCCACTAAAGAAGAAGGAAGTGGACTCTTTTAATATAAAATCGATATTTCAGATAAGATTTTATTCATTTAAGGAGAAAAAAAACCGGTCAAGTGCGAGTCGGACTCGCGCGCCGAGGGTTCCGATATACCTATAGTATTTTTGGAAGCAATAAAGTCCATTTTCAGGACCGCAAAACTAAATTTGTTTGTAAAGGTTTTTTGCAGATTTCTGAAAAACTGTGCAACTTAGAAAGATCGTTTTATTTTTGCTGTAAAGTTTACATAAACCTCTGTCAACTGTAATTAATTCAGATTTTCCCTTACTTAAACTTCGGAGATAAGGGGGGGGAATGGTATTTTTTTTGACATTTTTCATCATAACTTGAAAACTAAGAAACTTAAAAAAATACAAAAATATATTTTAAAATGTACAAGTAAAGCCCTTTCATATGATACCCCATTCGACCTAGTAGCGACCATTTGAAATTTGGCCCCCCCTATTTTGGCCCCCTTTACATTAATAATCATACTTTTTTCAAAAAATTTTCATGTGCAATTAAGTTGGGCAACTATATTCTAAAACTATTCCAAATTTCAGCTCGATAGCGTAAGTGGTTGCTGAGATATAGAGGTGTGACAGACAGACGGACAGACAGACAGACAGAGCGGCACCATAAGGGTTCCTTTTTTTTACCATTTTGGTATCGGAACCCTAAAAAGAAGGAGACTTAATATGTCCAGCTGTGGGACATTAACAGAGACGAGATATGAATTCGTGTTCAGAAATATTAGGTGCTGCCCATACATATTCATAGTCTCATACACACACACTCATATTTTTTGTGTTGCAATATTTTTATTTTAATATTGTCATTTTATTTTAGTCACTACCTAACTACTCCAATTTCTTAATTATAATGTGAGCAGTCCTTTTAGTAACAACCTGTTTTGATACCCAGACGGTACAGACGTGTGATACAGACTTGGCCTAGTGTGGGTGGGTACCAACGAAAATCTTTTGGTTTTTTTTTTTCGCTTAAAATAAATCTTTTCTTAACTGAAAAATGTTTGTTTAGCACACATGACTCTTTCGTGAACTCTATTAGACAGACAAACTTATTTACTTTTGGCCGTCATTGGCCGTATCGTATCAAATTAGTATGGATATTTACTACATAAAACCTGTTTAAAAATATGTGAAAAATTACAAAGAAAATTAAAATATGTTTATTTGGCAAAACTCTACATCAGTACAAATGCTCGTGGACCCCACACTAGGACATGCCTGTATCGTGGGGCCTGAAATGCAAGAATTTCCAACAATTTTAGGTAGAAAACATAACTAAGAGTATGTATATAATGTACTTGTCTATTTGTTCATATCTCTACCTATAAGAAAAAACATTACTTGAAAACTCTTTCAATCGAATAATTCTCCCAGCGAAACTCGTTTTGCGTGAATTCATTCAAGAAAGAGGCGATAACATTTTTCAAACCATCTGTACATCAAAAAGAAATGAAATGATCGGAGTGGAATAAATCAACATTGAACAAATTAAATACGTGTGCGAATCGGTTGAGCTGTATTGAGCCAATCCGTTTTTCTTTGCCATGCTTCTTTCGAGGAAATTGGAGGGATCGTCAAAATTCTTGCAAAAGCTTGTGTCTGAAGCAGATGTTCAATAATCTTGCAGCTTTTTTATTGGTTTTGTACATAACTCATACTTACTCCAAAGCAGGTCAGAGGCTAGCTATTTGAAACAATTTAATGTCGTGAATAAATACGTGGTTTTTTAGGCGATGTTTGCTCGATTTTTTTAGCTCTATCGTTAAAACGAGAAAATGTTTGAACCGTGAAAATTGGTCTGTTTTTAAGCTGTATAGTAAAATAACAATCAATAATAAAAACTGGTCAAGTGTGTGTCAGACTCGCTCGTTTTTTATACACCTCTGTATGACTGCGCGTCCATAACTAAGACGGTATTTTTACCTGAATGGTACGGAACCCTCGGTGCACGAGTCCGTCTCGCACTTGGCCGGTTTTTTATTATCTTTATGGTTTTGGATCAGCCTGTATAAATCAGAGACAGCACTCTAGGAGACAGTGAAAAATGTCGCCACTAGCTTTATTGCTTACTAGTGGATTAGTATTCTGTACTACTAGTCAAAAACTGCACCTGAACTTTAAATTTTCACACAATGGTCGTCACAACGATGGGACGTTTTCAAAAATTTTAATATTGATGTGGTTGTTTTAAATTTCAATACAGGTTGTAAGGAACAGGTTGGCAAATACTGAAAGGGCATGATCTGTCAACGTAGCTGAACAACTTTCAATGAATAAAACTTTCAGGAAAGGAAAAATAATTTTTTGAACTTGATTGGACAATTTGTAAGGGGAAGCAGATTTTTTTTCTCATTTCCTGAAAGATTAATTTACTGGAAGTTGTTTAGTTACGTTGACTGATCATGCCCTTTCAGTATTTTCCAACCTGTCCCTACACCCAGCACTTGCGGCACTTTCAACTTTTTAGGATTAAGAGGAAACAAAAGTATATTGTTATGACATTTTGTAAACAAGTTTTTTTTATATTTATATTTGTAACCACTATAAAAAAAAACTTTATTGATACTATAATACTAGACATCAAGGAACCCTGTCATGTCCGTCTGTCTGTCTGTCTGCGGCTTAGCTCAAAGAACGTACGGAAGAAGAAAGAAAGTACGGATATACATCCACGCCCACAAAGTAGTAAAATAAAATCTTGTACCTCCCCTACACGTAAAGTTGGGGGTAATTTTCTTGTCTACCCCAAGCTTGAAAGTGCAATTTTTTGTTGGAGTCCTGTGCCCTCCCCCCCGCCAGCTACACGGTAGTTATTGCAGATGTGAAAAAAATGACAGTAGTAAAATTATGAAACTACGAGTATCACAATTAAGTAGGCTTCTCAGATTCATGAGCTATAGCCGAAAAACTGGAAATGTTAAGAATATAATAGCATTGGCCCGACACGCACTTGGCCGGTTTTTATTTTTTACTTATTATATTGAAAATTTATGTCATTTCATTACAAATGCAAAATCATTTATTCCTCAATTCAAAATAACAGTAAAAACAAAACATTTGAGAAAATGGTACGGGCACAGCTAGTGGCTGGTTTTAAGCCCACCCAGAGTCAAGAAGAGAGGGACTAAAGTATATAATAATAATAACTAAGAAACATTAGATAATTAATCTTTTTACATACAAATTTAAAACAATAGAAAGGAAAGAAGGAAACAGAAATGCATACAAAAATTATTGAGATTAGCAACATATTATAATGTATAAGTAGTCATTTTAAATAACATGGTAAGCTACTGAATTAATTATTATTAAAAATTAATTTTACATAATCAAACCTCGCCTTAAAGGGACACCGCTCGTTTTCAAATTTAATTTGCATATTTAAAAGAAAACGTTTATAATTGTTTTTGAAACTATATAGTGTTTTACGAGCTCGTATGGGTGGTGGAATATCGTTCCAAATTTTTGCTGCAGCCAACCGAAATGAACCTGTAGCAGCGTGCATAACGAGCTTTTCAATCTCAATTACAAAAAAATTAATTAAGGTTTAAAAGTTGAAGCAAGAATTGAACAAACGAAACTTATAACTCTTCCGTTTTAGTGTGAGGCTAAATAAAAAGGGGTGGGCATCCGGCTAGACTAAGTGGTGTTTTTTAATCAAATACATTGCGATCCGTCAATGGGTCGAGACTAAAACAAAGCGATAAATTAAGGCTCCGAACGGGAGTCGAATGCTCGCCACTCGTATTGAAAGATTTACTTCCCCTGTTTAATTGCAATAACGGCTAGGCACGTTGGTATCGTATTTTTCTTTTTACACTCCGCCTCTTATTGCCTTCGGGCCGTTAAATAAATTTATGACGCCCGACAAAGTTCAGCCCACCTTTTGGGTGCGATTTTTGAGGTGCGTGCGCTGTTATGTGCTTCTGTGGTTTTCTGTCTTTCTTTGTCGCGGATTTCTTAGTAAAGTTTTTTCTTCTTGGTAGAGAACTTCTATTAGTGATAACGACCTAAAACTAATCGCACTGGATCAAGTAGTAAACTACGCGTGAGTGCGTGCAAAATGTATGGCTTGTAAAAGTGTCGCGATGTGACGGTTAGGGTACATTTCCACCAGAGATGTGAGGTAGCTAAAAATATGTGAGCTGGAGAAATTCCAATCAATAGGAGCCTAGACTTGCGCTCGAAAATATAGTAGTCCTATTGGTTGGAACTTTTTCTTACAGCTCCGCTCAAATGGCATCCATAAACCCATTTCAGCATAGTTCTCATTTGCTAAGATCGTTTTCGTAATTCGAATGGTAATTTTTTTGCAGTTTTTTTACCCCGGTAATGATTTTCTAAGCCTTTAAAGTATATGGTGAAACTAGCTTCAAAAATCGTACTCTTACGCCGCGGTGCTCTGAAATTAGGTGGGAATGGTAGGAAAAATAAAACTAAGTCTCAGGTGCGTTGTGCAAGCCCACGGGCAGTCGGATTAGCTCTTGACTCGCGGTTAAATGGCTTACCCGCTCATAAAAGTTTCTTAACGCTCATAGTTTGGGACTCCTCTTAGGGATGGACAGCATCCCGAAAGGTGCGTCTCGACTTTGCGCGCTAACCATTGAACATTGATACGCTTGGCAGCTCGCGCATGAACACCACCTTGCTGACACACGAGCAAATTCGCTACTGCCGAGATCGCAAGCCGTTCTGCAAACATGTTTTGACAGAGAGCGTCAATGAAGTCTACGGTACAGTTTACAAGCATACGAGAAGCCGGATTATCTCTTGGCCCGCGGTTGAATGGCTTGCCCGCTCATAAAAGTTTCTTAACGCTCATAGTTTGGGACTCCTCTTAGGGATGGACAGCATCCCTAAAGGTGCGTCTCGACTTTGCGCGCTAACAGCTCGCGCATGGACGCCACCATGCTGACGCGCGAGCAAATTCGCTCGTGTCAAGCTCGCGAGCCGTTAGCGAACATTTTTCAGTGAAGTCTCACATACGTTGTGCAAACATACGAGCAGTCGGATTAGCTCTTGAATTGCAGTTAAGTAAATTGCCCGCTCATAAAAATTTCTAAACGCTCATAGTTAAAAACTCTTCTTATATAGGGTGTAACAAAAAGGGTTTAGCAACCCTGAAGGATGTGAATTTGGCCATGAAACTGAACAACTTCTAAAGGAACATAGGTCGAAATATAAAAAAAAAATAACTACTATACTAACTAAATTAGCTTATAGCGCATTTTGAATGGGAGGTCAAAATTGTTTTTTTGTATTTCTACCCATGTTCCTTGGGGAAAGTTGTTCAGTTTCATGGGCAGAATCACATCCTTCAGGGTTGATATACCCTTTCTGTTACATCTTGTATGGGGATTAGGGATACAAGGTGCGTCTTGGCTTCGTGAACATTGAGCGCAGTCATGGAGCACAATAGCCAGTGGAGAGCGCATGCGGGGCAGCCGCAGTCGCCAAAAATACGCTATTTCGAGCGTATGCGACGAAAATTTCGTCAGTCAAACTTAACTCTATGTTAAGTAAAGACGTCACGCTCTTCGGATTTAATGGCCAAAACAATGCCTAGTAATGCAATGTTCCATGAGCGCAGTGCACATGGTTACCACAACGCTGACGCGCGATCAAGTTCGCTCGTCCCGGGCTCGCGAGAACATCTTTTGACTCCGAGCGTTATTACATCGTATGTATGGATTTAGGTTTGCCGCGGTCGAAGTATGCTCGCGTGTTCGACCGTGCACGAGTTGCTAAAAATGATCGATGTTTTTGCAAGCAAAGTCGAGACGCAACTTTATGTGCCAAATACAGGGTGTAAAAAGCATCTCCCGAAAACCGAAACCATGGAATCAGAACAAATTTGAAAAATTTTCCTCATGGAACATAGGTTAAAACATAAAAAAAGGGTATAATAGTTATTTGTTATGCAAGGCAGCAAAATTTTTGTTTGGCGTGAGTGCAAAAATACAAGGGTATTGAAACTCGAGCTGGCGAAGGATTCTAGGATTGAAAAGAAGAATTCTGAGCTTAGCGAGGATTTCAAGGCACGAGACACGAAATAACTTTGCTACCGAATAAAACACACAATTTTTTACCTCACTACAGCAAGAAAAACGAAAAGCGCTTGTACCTTATGCCATAATTAAACATCACGTTTTAATTTCCAAATTCTTTACCACGCTAGCAGCCAAAAATTACTTTTGCAAATAGACTTCGACCGATAATAGTACATTACTGCAGCCCCGAAAAAACGGGTATTTAGGGACGAACGTGATAATGTGGGCAGAGGCGTTAGCCGAGGCCCACATACGTGAGTCCATCAATACCTGGTTTCGGCCAAGGCTTGTATAGTGCTTTTCTCAAAAAATGCGCGGATATTCAAATTCTTACATAAATTACTTACATTTTCAGTCTCTTCACATTTTTCCACTGAAAAAGTTCTCATAAGATTTTAAATAGTCATGAAATACTTCTTCTTCTAGACTTTATCCCATCTTAATTGGGGTCGGCCCTCCTGGTCAATCTCCTAAACTCTGTCCTGTTTTGGACTTCATCAGACATAATATTGTTAACTTTCAGATCTTTTTGGATCGTTGTCCACCAGGTGGCTGGGGGTCTTCCAGGGCCTCTTTTCTTCGTAGGTATATTTAGGGCAGTCCTGACCATGTGTTCTTCCGGACGGCGCGTAATATGGCCGTACCAGCGCAAGCGTCTCTCGGTGAGCTTCTCTTGAATCGGTGCTACCTTGAATGTGCCCCTGCTATGCACATTTTGGACATGGTCTTCCAGTGTTACGCCTCCAGCCCATCTGAGCATACGCATCTCCGCCACGTGTAATTGTTGCTCATTGTTCTTTTTCACTGGCCAGCATTCCGACCCAAAGAGCATAGCAGGTCGTATAGCTGTCTTATACAACTTCCCTTTCACTTTTACAGGCATCCTTTTGTCGCATAGTGTTCCGGACAATGATTTCCACTTTTGCCACCCAACATTTACACGATGTGTAACATCAGTTTCGATCTTGCCATCGCAGCTTATGATGGAGCCAAGGTATTTAAATTAATAGTCATGAAATACATATAACCTTTTTGCACGTTTGTTTTCGACCGTTAAAGCATGGTTTTTCGAGCTTGAGAGGTGACAAATTATTTTCGTGTTTTAATAATTTTTTGGCAATAGCTGTTCACTCCCTTGGTATGAATCCTTGGTTTCATGCAGTTTTCGGGAGAAGTTTTTTGTATACACATAGTACAGTAAGTGTTTCTGCTTTTACCATCTTAAAATGTACCACGCTGCAAAATTCTGGAAGAGCTTCCTGTCCAGCAGTGGACTTTTGATGAGATGTAATGATGATACATACAAACATATAAACAAAACATCACCCCTTTTAAGGGTTCCGTCTGTCTGTCTGTCTGTCTGTCAAGACCCTTTATCTCACGAACGGGTAAAGGTGTCAGGTTGAAATTAATACCATACATTAAAATCCATGAACCACACAAGATCTGAAAATTTAAATTTTTTACAACGACGCAATCAAAAGATATGGCATTTTATGTCCTCATCTCCATACATTTATTCAAAAATGCAAAACCTACAGGGTACTTCCCGTTGACCTAAAATTATGAAATTTGGCAAGAAGCTAGGTCTCACAGTACAAATAATGGGAAAAGTCTGAAATCATTAAATATTACAACTTTTCTAACAACTAATGGTAACCAATTGTGGTGAGCTCCCGTTTCAAGAACATTCATATAAGAGAGGGGTCAAGTTGGATGGTCGCTGAGGCGATTTTTGTTTTAGTTCTATTTAAAAACGGGAACACTTACAAACTTGAAAATTGGTATGTTTATAGTGCATAAGCTATAAAATAACAACAAATAATAAAATTTGGTCAAGCGCGTGTCGGACTCCAGGTTTTAAGGCGATGCTGTTCACTACAATACCATTCCTTATTTTCGGTAAACCAAAACATCGAAACATTTCTAGCTTAAGACCAAATAGGGAAATTCAATTACACTTCGTTCCATAAATAAACCGGAAGAGTCCGATTAAAGAAGGAATTAACCCCGACAATAATTCTTCGGTTTCTGAAAGTAGGACAAGATAGTACCTGATTAACATATCTGTTAATCATGTATGTTAGGTTCATTAGGTAATTATCAGGATCAGAAATTAAATTTTAATTATTTAATAATACTTATTAGGGACGAAAAGTAGTCCCTGACGTTAACTATCATTGGGCTTTATTGAAGAAAATATCTCCAGTAAAAATACGGTTTTGCAAAACATTAAATGTTAATAGCTACTTTTTTGTGTATATCGTATTTAAATATGATGTTAAGACGCAATATTTACGAATCCACCTTAAATTTAAAGCGGAATATTTTTTTCGAATAACAGCTAAGGCAAAAATAGTAATAGACACCATAAATGTATTTAAAAATATCAATTTATATCAAAATATAAAATCTCCACTTATTTTTACATATAAGGTCCAATAAAGTCGAGGTAAAATAATAGAAATAAACTGAGCTAAACTCATCCTTTTTAAATGTAAGTGATTCTTATATATATTCACAAAAATGCCATACTAAATAAAAAAAAAAGTTTTTTGTAATCGCTGGTTTACAATGATTTTGTAAACATTTATGTTGGATTTTCCAAAAATGTGATTAAATAGCACTATTTAAATTATTAGAAAGCAAAACGGATCTATTACTATTTTTGGTTGCGAAGATAAGCTTTATTTAAATTTCGTGCTATAAAAGTTAAACAATACAAAAAAGCTAATATTTTTAGGTGGATTCATGTATAATATGAAATTCTGAATATATAGCAAGCCGTAAATAAAAAAATAATCTATTAACATTTTTTTCCGAAATTCCATATTTTTTTAATGTTTGGACGGCAAAATAAATAAATAAATGAAGTAAATTTAGGTCGATTCCATTAAAAAGCTTTACACAGAAATATAATCTATCGATCTGAAAAAGAATCACGGCTATTATCAATTATTTCCGTTTCGCCATACAATCTCTCGTAATTTTACTGGAGTATATCGACAGTTAACGTAAGACAAAAAGCGGTTTCATAACTACGTTATTTACTAAAGCCTTTTAGCAACAGTCATGCACAAAAAAATCATCATTATCAATTATATCACATCTGTATTTAGGGTTTTTTGTTATTTTTATTTTTTATCGATTCTTTTTTATTATGTATTTAGTTTCAGTGGCACAAGAATTACTGTCAGAGTATCTATCTAAAAAGTCCACGTTGACTGGATTATAATTCGAGAAACTCACATTAGCGCCGGCTCCTTTAAAACCTTCGATGTAATCTGAAACAAGAAACAAACACGCCTAAATAACAATAAAATTCTAATAAAAACTTTGAACACGCAACCGAAATTGTATGGGGAAAATTGACCAAATTATTATTTACGGTCGGGAATTAAAACGGGGGTATTAAAGGAGATTACTTTTCTGTTTGGCCCCTCTATCGAAGAACGTTAATGCTTGGTTTACACGAGCATCGTGTTTTAAACGGGAGTAAAAGGACATCGCCCGATAACTGAAAGATTCAGTGCCCGTAGACAAGAAAATTTCTATTATCGTATTATGCTACAATATTTTTTTACCGGAATCATTATAAAGCTTATTTATATTCATCATCATCATCATAACATCCCATAAAACGTCCACTACAGGACAGGGAGCTCCCTCTAGAATTCTAACTTTTGCTGGAAAAATGTAGAAGGGAAGTACCATAGTCAACTCGCTTGTTAGCGTTACGGCTGGCACCATGGACCGCGGTTGTAGATGACCGCAGTAAGTAAGATGTTAGATACAAAGGAGGATGCTGCTGCCCATCCTCCAGCTAGCATTTATATTGGCTAGTTAAAAAAGAGGCGATTCCGAAACGGGTGAATACAAAAGCACAGAATAACTTAAAAGTGAACAGTGAACTTCATAATGGTCATTATAGACGTGGAGTTTAAAGGCGTGGCTACTATAAATGTGAAAACTTGGCGACAATAGGTGTACTTCCTTTCCGATCCTGATGACGCCATCACGACATCATCAATAAAGTCGACAATAGGCTACACTCCACATCCGCGAGCTCGAACGCTCGTCCCCGCCGGCGGGGTCGTGGTCGCCGCCGTTTCAGTTCATTCCCATACTTTGGGAACTATAGGCACATTCCAGGCCGCTTCTCTCCAATCTCCGGCAACATACTAGGCCGAGGTCCGAGCCCCGCGGGGCGCCCTTAGGCTTGTAGCCTATCGCGTTTATTCTGGGTAGAGCCTTCCGCTCCCCAACCGTCCGGTGACGTTGTGACAGCCATTAGGGCTAACAACAGCATAAAAAAAAAGACTATAGGTGTAGTTGTAATAAAGTGGTCATTTCGAAAGAGGTGTCTATTTTAATACGTCGTTATGATATCAATAACTACTGAAAAAGTGATCACAAAGGAGGTCGTCTATCTTTGCCAGAAACAAAAAAGTGCAATAATGCAATTTCAAATGTAATGCACTGTGATTTCATGTAGGTATACAAGAAGAGCTGGTAAGCGAATGGCAAAAGCGTCTCCAGCTATAATAGGGAGTTCGCCTTGATGTTTGTCAACTACGTTTTAAGGGTACCGAACCAAAATGGTGACAATGAGTGGGGTATCAAATAAAAGGGCTGCATATGAACATTCTCTAATAGATTTTTGTATTTTTTACGACTCTTAGTTTTAGGATTATGATGGAAATAAAATTCCTGAAGTTTGCAAAGCAAAAAACTTGAATCAATTTAAGTCGATAGAGGATTATAATAGACATTGCAGAAAAAAATAAAACGATCCCTCTAAGTAGCACAGTTTTTTATAAATCTGCAAAAAACCTTTACGAACAAACTTAGTTTTGTGGTCCTAAAAATAGACTTTATCGCTTTCAAAAATACTATGGGCATATCGGAACCCTCGGCGCCCGACTCGAACTTGACCGTTTTTTAAAGTTTCAATGGGTGGTGATGCTTTCTTTTTTTGAGGCTAAGCAAAATATGTGAAAACTTTGTGCAAGAAAACTACATATTATAGGTATTTGACAGAAACAAACTGACTTAATAATTTTCATACAAATTACATGGTGGCAACATGATAGATTTTCCTTGCGCTGACCTGCAGCGCCATCCAGTTGAAGTTTCAAAAGGTGTTTGAAAACACCTTATTGAAAACTCTATAAACATAGCTGTAACTTGGCATATCAATGTGTCTGCACCCTAACTACAATTGTGGTTAACAATTTGTACGTTAGTATTATTATAATCTAAGAGTGTCTGTCAGACATAAAGCGAAGCGTGGGCTATAACCTCCTTTTTCAGACATGCATTTTTGCGACGGTGAACCAGACATTTATACGGCTGTGGGTCAGACTGTGAAACTTCGTTTTTAGCAGCATCTTATCAGCAATGAGCTCCTATAAGCAAATTATGAATGGAACTCATGATGAAATTGTTCAGGAAAGAATAATAATTGTTTGACCATTTTATAAAACGCTCATTTAAACCACAACCTGTCGCCGCTTCAACGTTAGGTACTTCGCATAAAAACAAACTTTTAACTTTGTCAGCAACAAGGGTATGCAAGGGATCCCGTCTACCTACATTATTTTAGCATTAGCAAAGTTGTCCCGCCCCAGTATGCCACAACAAAATGTTTAAAACGTTAATAAACATTTTAACCCTTTTTAACGGCACATGACGTCATTCTGGGACTGTTACTGACGTAGGCGAAGTAGAATCCTACTTCCTACTAATATTATAAACGCGAAAGTTTGTACAGTCTGTCAAAAAAGTCATGAAACAGAACTAAAATTATTATTAATGGTAACACATAATTTCTTCATACAAGAGTGAGTGAATGTTGCCATATAAAATCTGTTTTGGCATAGAAAGTGGCGCCCCTATTATTTTCATGACTTTTTTGACAGGCTGTAAACATGTATGGTTGTATGTTTGTTAGTCTTTCACGTAAAAACTACTGGATGGATTTTAATGAAACTTTACAATAGTATAGCTTATACATCAGAATAACACATAGGCTACCATTTATACACCTGCGCAGACTAAGTCGCGGGCACCAGCTAGTAATAACATAAAGGTCCTTCACACAACGCATTCAGGTCAAGCGCAAGTAGCGTTTGTACGCCTTAGCATTTAAAATGCGGATGATGTATGATATCTTGGCAGCAAACATTTATCCTGAAGATAGGAAGGTGGTAGGGCTTTTGTGCAAAGTCCGTCTGGGCAAGTACTACCCCCTTGCTTTTTTCTGCCTTCAAGCAGCAATGTTTACACTGCTGTGTTTCGGTTTGAGGGGCAAGGGAGCCAGATAAATTACTGGCACATGAACCACACTGTTTTATTAGTTCCCAGGGTGGGCAACGCATTTTGCTGTCTTGTAAGTGTCAATTATGCTACTAATAAGACAGTGGGTGCTATGGGCGGTGGTGACCACTTAACATCAAATGGCCCACAAGCTCGCTTGATCCAAGTTACATAAAAAAACTTTTTTGAGAAAATATTAAAAAAAAACAAATGCATTGTAACAACCTTTATATACTTCAAATGAAATCCGATTGCCTTTGTCGAATTCTTAATAACGCGCGCTGCGCTAATAAAAAAATCGTCTATACGTACACTTAACAGCACGTTAGTAGAAACACTTTTGGACCTTATGGCGTGGTAATAGAGTTGAAAAAGTTTCTACCGACGTGCGGTTGACCGTATACGCGTGCGCAAGTAGCTCGCTACGTCAATATACATCGTGTATAAGTCCCATAACACAATTATGTTGATTTAACTCCCTACGGGCATGTAAAAGTGGTAAAGTTGTAAATATAATGGATTACATGAAAAGTGCATCGAGTTGGTCCCGTGGAAACTTTTATTTAACAAAATTATATGCTTCCTTAGGGGTTTTAATAAATAAACTATAATTGTCTTGACGTAGTTACGGAAATTAGTAAAATTTTATTTGAAATATTATTTGGTATAATTTTAATATGTTTCAATAGACTTTTTTAGGTTTAAGGAAATCATTTGTTAAATTAAACTCTTGATACTTATTTTTACCCGTAACGAATAATAACAACCCATCTGTACAAGTGGGTGTAGTAAGGGGCGACTAAGGGTGTATGAACTGAAGGATGGGCAGCAGCATCTTTCTGTGTATCGCATCATCTTAAATACTGTTGTCACCCACCACAGCGGTCGCCAGGCGCAGGCGCAACTGGTCTCTACCGTAATTCCCCTCCGGCCTCCGAACCACCACGTGTTACTGCTGTATTCCGGAAGGAGTTCCCTGTCCTACAGTGGAATTTTTATAGGATGTTATGATAAGTCGACTATCTTACACTTGAAACAATACTAAAAGTCTTACGCGCTGGCATAAAGATTTCGATATTTACAGATAGGCATGTGTTTTTATAATTTAAAAACAAAACAAGCACAAAGATTCTTTAGGCTGGTTACAGAGCGTGGCGTGTCGCTGGCGCCGGCGGCATGCGAGCGTCTAGATAGTAGGTAGCGGCGGCCGGCGCGGCTGTAAAACTCTACCTACTATCTAGTGCACTTTAAAACACGCGCCTGTCGCCGGCGCGTGTCACACACCATGCTCTGAGACCAGCCTTAAACTTTCGTCTAATTTTTAACGTTTACAAGACCGAGAAAAGTAAAAACGTGTCCAAGATTTTTCCCTTCAGATCTCTGGGCGAGATATGAAAGAATCACGAAAACTCCCGGAGTATTCCGAAATATCCCGAACGAACTTTAGTTAGCAGAGTGGGCCCGAGTGGGGCTAAACAAAATGTAATTTCGCCCCAAGCGGCTCTTACGTGACCCGACAAAGATATAACGCCTTTATTAAATTATTTCGGCTTTTACAAACCGGAGGACATGTCTGAAAAAATGTGGTTAGGGATATTTTGCGGGCAAATCTTTTGTTTTGTTGTGTATGTTGGTATATATTTACAGGTAAGTACAATAATACTATGGGATCTTAATAATAATAATAATAAATTTCTTTATTTCAGACACAAAGATCCATCTTATATACTACTTATCATGTCATACATAGAAACATAAGAACGGTTATAGCCAAGAACTACGTTGTTCTAAAAAATAAATAAATAAAAGTTATAGGTATAAGTTATAGTATTATAATAATTAAGCTATGAGCTCGAGCCATCGTTTGTACCATTGGGTACTAAAAAGTCTTTCGTACAATCCCCCCAGGATTGTGTTGCCAGAATGACGCAGAGTGGTCAAGAAGGAGGCTATCCTGTGTCTCACAACAGCATCAAATGAGTTTACACGTGCCTCAAAAAACATACCGGAGGCACTGCAATACCTTTTTAAGCCCATCAGGTGCCGAAAACAGTTATTGTACTGTACTCTGATGCTGTCGCGAGACCTCTTAGTGTAGTTGGTCCACAGCTGGCAGGTGTACAGAGACTGACAGAAGGTCTTGAACAACAACACCTTCACATCATCTTCACATTTTTGGAACCTCCTAGCCAGCATGTTGCCAACCACGGAGAGCCCCTTCGTTGCCTCTCCTATCATAATAATTGATACCATGTCTTGTTAGATTTTTTTTATCTTCGATATTTTTATTAATTTGATAGGCAATTTGAACCAGCAGCTCACTCACTTTATGACACAATTACATTTTAATTTTCGTATGAAATCTATTGACATATTCATTCCGAGCTCTGGCTGCTCCATTATTTTATACATAATATAGGGTCCTATAAATAAAGTGAACATAATTTTAGCATGTCACTTAGACCATGAAACTGAACAACTTTCCCAAAGGAAAATGGGTAGAAATACGAAATACCAAATTTGACCTCCCACACAATAAGCGCTATCAGCTGATGCAGTTTCTATGGGAGGTCAAAAATTTATTTTCGTATTTTGATCTATGTTTCTCGGGGGTTTTTCAGTTTTATGGTCCGAGTAACATACTAAAATTATGTTTACTATTTCATTAGAACCTTATTTATTCTTAATGCTCACTTATTGTTTGAAATTCACTCTAGGGTATAAAATAATGTACGAAAAACGACACTACAAAACAAACGTCACCTCACCTGCATATCGGTTAAAGATAAGTTCAGGATTTTGTAACTTACCGCACTTAAGATTTGGAGCCTACTCAGCCGCCTGATACATTGAAAAATTCTTGCAGACTCCAAGCCTCTACACTGAAAAAACGGAGAGCCAACCAGGATAAATTTTCTCTTGTTTGGCATTTTGTGATTAAATCGAAAAAGATATTGAAAGATTCATTAAAGCGTCTTAGTCAATTTAAATTTGTGATCTTTAATTCAATAATCAATACAATCCAATAAGGTCTTTGCAAGCTCAAATGGAGTCAAGATGCTTGTTTGAAACTATCAAAATCTTGATTGAATCAGCAATTTTTTTTTTCAGTGTAGTAAAACATTTTCTAGTAGAGTTACTCGGCAATGATTTTCTATAAAAAATCAAGAGACTAAAGATGACTGAAAGAAAATGCACAAGCCTTCTAAAACACCAATGTATCATCTGCAAGCTTCCAACAGTCCCTAAGGAAACTTACCTATCTTAGCCGTATCACACTTCCTTTATGAAATAAACGTCTCAAGATTATTTATGTCAGGAGAGGGCGGGAGATCTAAGATTGTGACTCCTCGAATAGAGCTGCATTGAGTTACGACGACGTAAATGACTATGTAACTCCTTGAAGCCTTTCTTCTGCATTGTAACAAAATTTATTGATAATAAGCAGCAATGTATAGTGAAATCAATTTTGTATTGTTGAAGTTACGATTTTGGTGGAACAAATTGAAACAGATATTTCGCAGAATTCAAAATTATCGCTCTCAAAACGATTTGTTACGTTTCCACCCCATTGCGTCTTCGGCAAGTGATTTGAAGTATTTAGTTGGATACACTTGAAAAGAATTAGGCAAAAAATGGGTTCTTAATGTTATTTTTTATTTTACATGTTCTGTGATTTTTTTTTTTATTAAAGTTAGTGCAAATAATGGACCGACTTTTATTATAGGACCAAATTTGTGATCGCCAAAAATATAGGGCTTTTTTTTATCATCGCGGAAAATAAATCTGCCAAAAAAAGGTCAAAATACCAAAAAAAATCAACATCTTATAAAGAATGTGCTATCAGCGATTTTTTATCGTATTTTGACCTACTCGTACCTAGAAAAAGTTGTCAAGATTCGTGAGCAGAACCATCTATTGAAATATCCGGGGTTTAAAAAAAATAAACCTGTAGGTATATCAGTTGTTTTATAGCTCATTCGAGTTAAATGTTGGAAATAGTAGGTTTTTTTAGGGTTCCGTACCTCAAAATAAAAAAAAAACTGAACTTATAGGATCACTTTGTTGTCCGTCTGTCTGTCTGTCAAGACCCTTTTCTCACGAACGAGAAGAGGTATAATTGATAACGAATATTAAGGTCTATAAACCACACAAGATCTGAAAATTTAAATTTTGTACAACGACGCAATCAAAAGATATGGCTTTTTATGACCTCATCTCCATACATTTATGCAAAAAAGCAAAACCTACAGGGTACTTCCCGTTGACCTAAAATTATGAAATTTGGCAAGAAACTAGGTCTCACAGTACAAATAAAGGGAATAGTCTAAAATCATTATTATTTAAAAATTTCTCACAACTAATAGTAACCAATAATGGTGAGCTCCTGTTTCAAGAACTTTTCTATAAAAGAGGGGTCAAGTTGAATGGTCGCGTAGTTTTTAAAATCAAAGAGCAAAAGCTTTTAGTATATCATATGGTAGATAGGTACGGAACCCTTAGGGTGCGAGTCCGACTCGCACTTGGCCGGTTTTTTTAGAGTTTAATACTAGTCCCGTGGATTTTTCAAATCTAAATTTCGAGTATAACAGTTGGTTTCCACCACGGGTTTCCACCCAGCGTAAATTTTAATTTTTTTCTCTTATACCCGTGATTTTAAAATTAATTAGCAAATTTCCCGAAAAAAAAATACTTACTCAAAAAAAAAAACGTATTATCCTACCAAAATGTGTTGATCAATTGACCACCTCAGTATTAAAAAAACCGGTCAAGTGCGAGTCGGACTCGCGCGTTGAAGGTTCCGATATACCCCACTCGACCTAGTAGCGACAATTTGAAAGTTGCCCCCCCCCCCCTATTTTAGCCCCCTTTACATTAATAATCATAATTTTTTCACAATTCTTTCATGTGTAATTAAGTTGGGCAACCATATTCTAAAACTGTTTCAAATTTCAAGTCGATAGCATTAGTGGTTGCTGAGATATAGAGGTGTGACAGACTAGGCAGTAAGCTGCCGTTATTCATAATCTAAGTGACAGACAGACAGACGGACAGACAGACGGACAGACAGACAAAGCGACACCATAAGGGTTCCTTTTTTTACCATTTTGGTATCGGAATCCTAAAAAGGAAAAAACCGGCCAAGTGCGAGTCGGACTCGCGCAACGAGGGTTCCGTACCACCACATAATCATAATTGTATTAGTTGAAATTTAAGTAAGTTAATGTGCTAGATTTTTTGAGTCCGACACGCGCTTGACCAAATTTTATTATTTGTTGTTATTTTATAGCTTATGCACTATAAACATACCAATTTTCAAGTTTGTAAGTGTTCCCGTTTTTAAAATAGAACTAAAACAAAAATCGCCTCAGCGACCATCCAACTTGACCCCTCTCTTATATGAATGTTCTTGAAACGGGAGCTCACCACAATTGGTTACTATTAGTTGTGAGAAAAGTTGTAATATTTAATGATTTCAGACTTTTCCCTTTATTTGTACTGTGAGACCTAGCTTCTTGCCAAATTTCATAATTTTAGGTCAACGGGAAGTACCCTGTAGGTTTTGCTTTTTTGCTTATGGAGATGAGGACATAAAAAGCCATATCTTTTGATTGCTACGTTGTAAAAAATTTAAATTTTCAGATCTTGTGTGGTTCATGGATTCTAATATATGGTATTAGTTTCAACCTGATACCTTTACCCGTTCGTGAGATAAAGGGTCTTGACAGACAGACAGACGGACAACAAAGTGATCCTATAAGGGTTCCGTTTTTTTTTGAGGTACAGAACCCTTAAACAGATTTTCGATGTAAATGAATTTCTAACATTTTTTCTTCGGAAAAGTTACTTGTCTTCATCAATGAATCACGGGGGCTTGGCGAGCAAAACTAATGAAAATTCGCAGTACCTTAAAATATCGTATTTATCTTTTTCCTAAGATTTTCATAATGCCTGTCAGCATGGTATCCCGGTCTAGACAGCAGAACTTTGTTAGCCTATTAAAGAGCAACTTCACTAAGTCGCTAAGAAACTTACCTAGTCCCAAGCTGACTGACGTCCTTGTAAAATGCTCTCTTAAATGCTTTCTTGGAAACAATATTAAGCTTTAAGTTAACTAAAGGTAAGTACACTCATTCGAATTCATTCCTTCCGCATGGTTCAAACTCCTGGCCTTGTAAAAGGCGACTAAGTTAGAAGATCTTTTTGCGCATCATGCCATCATATAAATACTGCGGTTACCAACAACCGCGGTTCATGGTTCCAGCCGCAACGCAAACAAGCGACTTAGTGACTATGGTACTTCCGCTATGGTTCTTGCTAATTTCTGTCCTGTGCTGTGGTGTAAAATTAAGTAAGTTTGAATTGTATTGTACTTCTCCACCACACATTTCTTTCTTTCCCACTGTAATTTTTTTATAGGGTACTTATTCAGGTTAAAATATACCTACAGAAGTTAATTTAAAATTATTGACATACTAATAGTCCCAATTAGAAAACTATAGGTCCTTTTTACTCCCTGTTTAAATGTTACGAAGAGCTGGATGAATTTATTGCCAAAACGATTTAAATTTATTTCGAAAAGTAGTGTGATTTTCAATCAATTTACAATCCCCAACAAAAAACTACAACTCCTTTTTTATTCCATATATTATTTAATATTATGAGGGGATATAGTTACTAGAGTTAACAAACTAAGCTTGTATATGAACAAAATTTTGAAAACAAAATTTAAAATAAATTACATTAACGGGTATCCACTATGAAATTAATTTAACTTCATCGCGTTAATCCCGTACCGTTATTTTCATAGGGCCATCCTCGTCCCGGGAAATTTTCCTTTCCCGAGTCTGTTTTACCAGTTGTCTCGGTACAATCAGTGCCTTATGCATAAATTTGAATTTTCAATTAAGAATACTTTGAAGAAAATTTTATTAGACATAAAGCGAAACCTTTGGTCTTAAAGACGAAATACGTATTACAAGAACAAGGGTAGAGTGGAGAGGGTCACTGCAAGTTAATTTTGATAAAATATTTGTTCAAAATGTTGAAATTTTTAAAGGACTAGTGTGAGACAGTAGACTGAACGTTTTATTCAGAAATACAAAACGGTTAATTAGTTCGATTCAGAGATAAGAGTTGGGATTGACATAAGCTAATCAAACTTCACGTGATACTCTGTACCAATCTACTAGCATTCATTATACAAGAAAGCTACTCATCTAAGCCTCCTAAATTTGTATTTTTATGAAAAGTAAAAGACCTAACTACGACACTTATTTACAAAAGAGCTCATACTTATTTATCTTACACCAAAATGCATAAACCTTTACACCGTGGGCCCGAGTAACCCAAAAACTTAAATCAGGTATTTGTGACGATTTTAAAAGTAAATAATGTTATTTTATCATAGGTGTGTAACACCAATTGCGTAATTTTAACTTAGCAATTTTTTTCGAACAAAATAAATCGATTAAGTTTTATACTTCCTTGTGAACAAATCCCTAGTCTAGTCAAATCTCTATTAAACTTGACAAACCACTTCAACACGCTACGATTACGTCATCTTCATTAGGGTTTGTATCACTGGAGATTCCTAATTTGTAAAAGCCTTTGCCCAGGAGAGGAATAGCATAGGCCAGTGAAAAATAATATCTTGTAATGTAAGCAATGGTTAAAATCTTTCAGGTTACTCCGTCCCACGACCCATGGTGTATAAATAATGAACTTAAAACTTCTTACAAGAGCTAAGTAAAAGATTTTACAACAGTTTAAGGGCTCCCGCACACGACCGAGAATCGGTGGGCGATTATCGGCCGGGACAAGGACGGAAGATTCAGGTGATAACACGTCAGAGCGGGATGCCGACAAAAAATCGGTCACCGATTCTCGGTCGTGTGCGGGATCCCTAAACTAAACATATAGCTGCCGTACTCCGAAGTGAAACTAAGATAATATCGCGCCGATAATTAGTCTATGGTTCGGCCTTTGACAAAGAAATTCCCATACAATGTAAATTTCCGAACTTAATTGTAGTTGTCAATCTAATAATATCGGAGCTCCGATAAAACTTCGGAGTACGCACCCAGAAGTATGAATTTATTATAATAATTTTTACTCTTTTAATAAATACATTTTGTCTTTATATTTACGTACGTTTAGTTAAAACTGTTGCATATTTATGTAATTAAATAGCAAAATTTTCAATGTAACCCATTCTAAAATTCAACTTTTTTTAAAAATTTGCCGCTCAATTCACTTCCCTGTGCCAACCGAGCTGCACGCCAAAAGCCTGAAAGGCGTTCGCGAGATATCTTAAATGAGTTTCGTTATCTCTGCAAAGGAGATGGGATTAATAGTTAACAGCCCCTTAGCCGCTAAACAGTTCTTACTAAATTTTTTTACAAGGTACGTAGTTCATGTTTTTTAGGGTTCCGTACCTCAAAAGAAAAAAACGGAACCCTTATAGGATCACTTTGTTGTCCGTCTGTCTGTCAAGATCCTTTATCTCACGAACGGGTAGAGGTATCAGGTTGAAATTAATACCATATATTAGGATCTACGAACCACACAAGATCTGAAAATTTAAATTTTTCACAACGACGCAATCAAAAGATATGGCATTTTATGTCCTCATCTCCATACATTTATGCAAAAATGCAAAACCTATAGGGTACTTCCCGTTGACCTAAAATTATGAAATTTGGCAAGAAGCTAGGTCTCACAGTACAAATAAAGGGAAAAGTCTGAAATCATTAAATATTACAACTTTTCTCACAACTAAAAGTAACCAATTGTGGTGAGCTCCCGTTTTAAGAACATTCATATAAGACAGGGGTCAAGTTGGTTGGTCGCGGAGGCGATTTTTGTTTTAGTTCTATTTTAAAAACGGGAACACTTACAAACTTGAAAATTGGTATGTTTATAGCGCATAAGCTATAAAATAACAACAAATAATGAAATTTGGTCAAGCGCGTGTCGGAATCAAAAAATCTAGCACAATAACTTACTGAAATTTCAACTAATACAATTATGATTATGTGGTGGTACGGAACCCTTGGTGCGCGAGTCCGACTCGCACTTGGCCGGTTTTTTTATTTTTATTTACCGGTTATACAAATACAAACTGACTTACTTGCCCAAAATAAGTTGTTATCCATGAATTTTACGTTAGTATTATAAACTAAGTAGTTCGTATAAAAAAATATCATCTCCCTCCCTCCCTCCCCCCCTCTCTCCCTCCAGAATTCTAGCTTTTGCTGGAAAAAATGTGGAGGGGAAGTACCATAGTCACCTCGCTTGTAAGCGTTACGGCTGGCACTATGGACCGCGGTTGTAGGTGACCGCAGTAAGTAAGATATAAAGGAGGATGCTGCTGCCCATCCTCCAGTTAACCCTTAGTCGTCTCTTATGACACCCACGGGTGTTATTCTTTGCCGGCACCACACCAAAAAAATATGTAGCTTTTGATCAGGTTCGAAACTTGAAGTCGTCGCGCCATATCATAATCTGTTCAGCAGTTATTTGAGCTTAAATATGCAAAAAAAAAAAACAAAAGACAGCCGGTCGCACTTCAACATGGTTAAATAATAGGTCTTTACCTATGAAATTGCCGTTTTGTATGGCGAATTTTAGGTAAACTCAATTTTCAGTACTAACATTTTTACATTTTTCTTAGGAATTATAAATCCAATTTTTTTTATTTTTTTTAAAGCATTGTTGGTAAGACATTAAGCTAACAGAAGCTTAAATTTAATTTTCGAAAAATATTATCTGTAAAAAAAAATCAACAAATCTAATGATGAAACCGGACTACATTTAAGACGAACAATTTTCGAACCTTTAATTTTATATATCAAACTAAAAATAATAACTTTATTTTATGCGTAAATTGATACCCTTGAAGTCACCTTTCAAATATAAGCAAATGAAAAAAATTGCATTAGAATTATAGGAATTATGATCTCATTAATCTGTAAGAAAACTCCGGCAATTTCATAGGTAAAGACCTATTAATAAAAAAATAATCAAGTCCTCTTCCTTGCACGTCCTCACAAACCACCATAAAAAACCTTTTAAGATAAGGGAGGGAAATTTGCCCCCCCCCCTTTTTGCGCCCTTTTTACAATAATAATAAAAATATTTTTAAATGTTTACTGCTTGCAATATAGTTGAGCAAACATATTCTACAACAATTCCAAATTTCAAGTCAATAGCGGCAGTAGTTGCTGAGATAAACAGGTGTGACAGAAAGACAGACGAAGTCGCACCATAAGGGTTCCGTTTTTCCATTTTGGTTTGGAACCCTAAAACTATCACAACTCTTGTATAAATCAAAATTATTCAATTTTCAATAAAGAACTTTTAGTTCAAGGTGTCACCTAAACCGCCTTCCCGTCAACATAAACACTTCCTTTATCACTTAGGAGCCCACCCTTTCATATCCCATCTACTTAAAGCATAAAATATCACGCAAAATAGTCCTCGTTTTATTTATTCCTTTGTCGAGACTCAAACATCAAATAGCCTTTGTCCTTCCTCTTTACTTATTCAAACAAAATTACATATGCCTGGATCCGAATGGCCATCGCCCGAAATTTTACGCGCTAGAGATAGTGTCATGAATATAAATCTATCGTAAACTTCTGGGGGATAGGAAAATCTTAAGGACAAGGTATATAGTTTACTATGGTTTTGTTTAAGAGTTGTCTAGACATGACAAAAAACACAAGCAGGGTCTAGACAACAAGCTATTTGACGAAAGCGAACGTAATGAAATGTATGGAATGACAGATGATGAAATAACGTATCATATAAAAGTGACATGGGGTATCACGGGGTTTTAAGTAACAAGAAATCATCTTCTTTTCAAGGGCACCAGCTAGTTATGCACTATAATGTTAGAACAGATGTAACCAAGCACGTTCTTGCCAAACATTTATCTTAGTTTTTATAGTCTTTGTCGTTCCCGACAACGGCAACCTTCTATTTTTCTAATATATGCCCTAATATGACTTGCAAACCCAAACTTAGTCTTGAATACTCGGTCACATTTGGGGCAGTCACGGGGGGCAGAAGAGTTGTTCAAGAGCACTATAGGTGTATGAAGGCTTTGGTCTGGTCTTGGGTAATTAGAGTTTTGTGTCAAGCTGTTTGAGACGTCTTTCCTCAGAACTATGAACCCTCTTTCTAATTTTATCACCATTCAGGTCTTTTTTCTGCAAGCGCCTCCCATTTTTTAGTCAAGATTTCACAGGTTATCAAATTGTCAGCTTGTCTTTTCAGGATATCTTTAAAACGTAGATATATTAAAAGTACTTTATTTCACGAAAAATTACATTTTACAAGCTAAATTAACATATTAAGGAGTTTCATAAGAAAAACCCTGTCTCCCAAAGTAGAAAAAATTCTGTGTCTTGGGAGACTTACCCTACTTGTTTGCGTTTTCCACTAGCAAAGTTATATATCAAAATTCAATTTATTCATTTTGTTTTTTCCATAACAATCACAACACATGTTACACAAAAAAAACTACTGTACGGACTCCAACATCTATGTCGCCTGCTCTACCTATCGTAAAGGACACCACGAGAGGCTAGTGGAGTTTACGGCATGGCTCACTTTGCATTCTTTGTGCTCCCTCCCTTTATGGCTCCTTTATGGACTTACCTCCTTTTGCATAAACCTCTACGTACAGGGTCACTATGAGAGGTTTTTAGGTTATATCCCTTTCGAATACTAGATTTTCTTTCATGGCTTTAAAGACATCTACTTTGTTTGACTATTCTGGTCAACCAGTATTAAGTTGGTGTGAATTAGTCAGAAATTGTATCAGTGTTAGTTTCATATTTTCAGAAAATACATGCATAAGGTATGCTGTTTATGTCACAATAATAAATTTTTTTGTTAACCGTTTGTTAAGTACGTACAAGTATAAACTTTGCAGTAGGTATTATGCTATTTCAAAGTGGCGGGTTGTCAAAGTTTTCTTATTCTGTTACCTTTTCACTAAATACGTGTACCTATGTATAGTACTTATCTACGGGGTGTATTTGAAAACATTCGACAAATTTTTAGATTGAGTTCAGACCACGAAACTGAACAACTTTCCGTAAGGAATATGGGTCATTAGACGTAAAAACAATTGATCCGCTTTACTTTTGTTGACTGACTTTACTATGAAAGTGTATCTTTTTTTACTAGTATGTTCCTAGGCGAAAATTGTCCAGTTTCGCGGTCTCAACTCAATCTCAAAATTTGTCGAATGTTTCAAATTTCACCCTGTAGTCCATCGAATACGTTCAACGTTCGAGGAACAGAACAATAGACAAAAAGTATTTAATTTCATAAAGTTAAAATGACAAATGCCATAAACAAATAAAAATCCTGAACATCTCTATCATAAAAAAAATCTGTATATAGGGTCCTAATTAAATAGTATATTCAACGTGTAAAAGAAAGCTGTGATAATACTGAAGGGTGTGAAAATAAATTTTTGACCTCCCATGGAAACCGCATCGCACCGCATTTTGTAAAAGAGGTCTAATAGGAGAGGAGGTAGTGTTATTCTTTGTGTGTTCTTATGTTTATGTGTGCAATAAAGAATTTATTCATTCATTCATTCAGTCATTCATGCTAACTTGGTTTTTCATTTTTCGACCATATTCCTTGGAAAAAGTTGTTCAGTTTCATGGGCAGTTTCACACCCTTTAGTATTATCACATCTTTTCGTTACACGTAGTAAAATTTTAGCATGTTACTTGGACCATGAAACGGGTCGAAATATGAAAAAAATATTGACCTCCCATACAAAATGCGCTATCAACTAACACGTCATTATAGAAAGTTGTTTCTTTTATCTTATTTCGACCTATGTCCCTGAATTTTTTCATTTAATGGTTTGAGTAATGTGTTAAAATTATTTTCACTACCGATAAATACACCAGACTTTTAAAACAATTTCAACAAGAAATAAATTCTAAAATTTAAATTTAGACACCACTTATAAACACCGAAATTCATTTCAGAAAGCAATTTAGGTGACTCAGGACTAGCTCGGGCTCCGGCTCTCTATTGCGAGGCCTTTGCCTACAGGCTCCAGTTAATCATTCACCGTCGGTTGGATGCTACTGTCAGGCCTCAAAAAAGACAACTAGACTTGGCAGGATTGTAATAAGGGGACAGCGTGTATACGGTTGGGTTGCGGCATGCGTTTCATAGGTTTTGATGGGATTCTGTGCTTTTGATATGAGTTAGATATCACCCCATTATCATCAGAAATTATTCACTATTAATTTGTGTGGCGCTAGTTTTTGTTGGATAGTTAGTGACAAGAGTCACATTTTAACCATCAACAAAGCCCATAGATAACTTATAGATAGACTATGAGGGCACTGCAAGTTACCCTACGTCATCGAGTACACAATAAAACAACTTTGTGGGAGACTGTGGCCTATTAGATCTACAAAACGTAAGTTTGCGAATGCCCAATTTGGCTGGTTTGGTACAGTCGAAGAGAAGAGTTGTAACGTCATGAGTACACACAAAATCCCCGTTCGTAGTAATAGAAGTTACTTAAATAGGCAAAAAGAAAGAAACTGTTCATACATACATCCACTTTTCAGTTTGGCTAGTCAAACCCGGGCACCAGTGTGATGTGGTAACATAGGCCACTACTCTCGCTACAAAGTTGCTTTTCTCGTGTACTCGATGACATAGGATAATTTGCAGTGCACTCATAGTCACTCATAGTCATTTTCTGTAAATAAGAGACCCACAAAAACCCAGAACTATGCAAAAGACAGCATCACATACGGCAAGCTTTTAATAATAGAACAACAAAACTTACTTCAACTTTGCATACGTTTAAAATCCTACCGAAAATGCAACCACAGACAGTCTTACTGCATCTGCATGACAGCTACGTTAAAATTTGTACAAACAAAACGTGCATGAGAAATTTTAAATAAAGACTGGCTTTGCAACTCATATTGTTTATTTTGGTCTTATTTTGCTATGATTTACATTTGCTGTTGAAAATTGTTATCACTTTTTCGTAGAGTAAGTAAAATATATAGTTGTACGTTTTGGTGACTTGTGTGTTTTTGAAGCGCATTTGCCTCATTGCAATTGCTGTTTTAAAATTATTACGACAGCTAAGTAATCATCATAATCATCATACCGTGTGGGTTGCAAGGTCGATGACCGACCTCACAAAGCCTGGTGTCAGAATTGTTGAACCGCCAAAGGCCTATGACATGGCTTATTAACGGCTACCGTGCCTTCCGAAGCACGGAAACATCAATATTTTCGGACAAACAGGTAATTCATCCTGCAATGTCCTAAACAAACTGGGGAGGTCACACAAAGAGATTTTTGTTTGACGGTGTCCCCACCGAGAATCGAACCCAGAACCTCCGCATCGAGAGCCGAACGCTCTAACCACTGCACCACGGAGGTTGTTGGAGGAGCTAAGTAATTATGTTGGTCTTAGTCAGGAAACAGACAGGTTACCGCTTGTAGTATACAGTCTTAAATGTTTTCCGTGAGAAATACCTAAAGAAAAACTGTTGCATGCACACATGTGACACAAACATATACAATAAACAGTGTACGATAACAAGAACTTGTGTATTTGTTTGTGTGTGTGTGAATTGTTTGCGTGTGAGTGCATGTTCCATGTTTGTTAAAGCACTATTACTTTAAAAGTGATCATTATACGATATCAGAGACCATAGGCTTGAAATCCCTTGAGCTCTGGTTTAGTCAGGCTTGCCACGGGCCTTTTATTTTGATGCCTACTTGATAATATTGGTCATTTAAAAAAAATACAATCACTTACACGTCGCACAAAATAACTTTGGCCCTGTCGTTGATGCGCAGTAGTCAAAAATGGGCAATTTTTTTCTTCTGCGCATCAATGACAGGGCCACAGTTATTTTGTGCGCCGTATACACGACAGTGAAAACACCACTCTAATAGTAGCGTAGCAGTAGCGTTTATATTTTAAGTGCAAAGGGTTTCCACTGATGTATTGTGGGCTGTACGTGCCATCCACATTTCGTTAAAATATCGTACATTAAACCGCAATATAATTGAAAATTAACACTGACCACAAATTTAGAGCTGCAGCTGAAATCTTCACTGAAATGGTTAACCGTTAACCTCAAAGTTAAATTTTGGAGTTTAACCATGTGTTATTATTATTACCAAAATTTTTTATCTACAACTTAATCATTTTTCTACCTTCAACTAAATAATAATTCCTGAATGTTTTAAATTTTTTATGACTGTACAATTTATGTACCTACCAATATTAAGACCATAAAACTGAATCTTTTTCCAAAAAAAAAATGGCGAAAAATGAATAGTTAAATAAATATCCAATACGAGAAGTTTTGCAAAGTTTAACTTGTTTGTAACCAAATTGACTGTCAGAGTTTTCAAGCCGCGAAATGGTTTGTGTCTTGGCCACAAAATAATGTACTACTATCATACAGAATGGACATTCCACTTCCCTTGCAATCCAACACGAAACCTCGCACACGCCCGCGCGATTCCCGTGGTGCTCCCGGTCTATTGTACTGAATATGCGGGTCTATGCGACCTTCCAATTTCAAATTCGCGTTCGTTGTATGTGTAGTGTCCAGAGTATGTATTGGCTTAGTGGTTACTATCAGTGACAATATCTGGTACCAATATTTTTGTGTGCAGAGTTAGAGTTTTTTCAACCACCGGCGTTCACCCATCCAAGTTCTGACCATAGCCAACGTTGGTAAAAGTTAGGTTCAAAGAGTTCATTTTCTCAAAAGAACATTTACAGTTCACTAAAAAAGAGAAAAGAAAAAACAAAAGTTATTAAACTTACGCAAAAACAAAAGTTATAAAAAGTTGGTGATCGGAAAGACTGACCAACTATCACTCAGCATCAAACGAGAAAAAAACGGGGATGGCCTTTGCCTAAGGACTGGGATCCGTCAGGCTAATAAAAAAGAACATGTCCATGTTCCTACACCTTCAAAATTCTAAAACATTAATAAAACATTAAAAGGCTTGACAACATCGAGGACGCTTCCAACTTTTTATTTATTAAAATAATTAACTCTGAACGTATCGGACTTTGCGCTTAAAGCTTGTTTAAAAATTTAGCGCAGTTTCCCCCGGTGGAGTTTTGCGTTGCCCCTGCCGCCTCTTTCCCCTTGGCGCCCCCGTTGCCCCTCTAGCCTTCACTCTTAATTATTACTTTGGGAAAATTAAGACTGTCGTTTAGCCAGAGTGCCCAACGCTCTGAAGGTTGCGTTCGCTTCCATTTATCTAAATGTACTTTATCTTGCTTGGGGCGTAAGCGTGGAGGGAATGGAGTCGTATTTGTATTGTAACGTCAAATAGGTATATCGTTCAAAAGTTTTATTTTATAATGCGTGTTGTAATCCGCGTAAGTTTCTGCGTTATCGTGTGCGTGCGCTGAAACATAAATTTGGTTTCAAGTGTCGGCTCTAATTCTAACTTTTTATTGACTTTTTTCTAGTAAGTTAAAATATTTAAACCACCTCTTAGTTTTACACGCTGCACAATGTATAATTATCGTACGAGACAGCTCAACAACGTGTTACAAAAATGGTATTCCAAACACAAAAACAAAATATCCAAAGGTCCATTTCAAAGTCAAAAAGTCATATTTTCAAGTAAAGATTCTTCAAGCTTGATATACATTTTACGTTAAACCTTGTTCATGAATTACACTGACTTTAGAACATAAAATAACAAATCAAACTTCAAATCTTTGTAAATCTCTCCACTAAAAACTCCACGCCACCCCTGTTCTGAATTACGCCTCAACGTAATGACGCATACAGGCTGCGCGTTAAGTACATTACCTATTGTAAGTGTTCTCCGGAGGTGCCTATTCACAAGCACAGATCTCGCGACACGCTTTTACTCTAATTATAAGCCTCCTCGCCCGGGTACCTAAACGTAAATGTATTCTATTACCGAGCTGATGTAAGGAGTATAGTTTCAGCGTATGTGTGGTGCAACTCCATTGTAGTTCAGTTAAGGGTCCCCAGGAGCAGTGAGTTCCCATACAAAGTAACTTTTGCGATACCTTCTTAGTTACAAAACCCATTATGATAAAATTTTGTACATACAATTTGATGAGATGTATCAAGGTTTAAAATAGGTTTTTACTTGAAAACAATTTTTTTAAATTGTCCATGGGCGCAGTGGAAGCGTGCTGGGCCCATAACCAATTCGGATTTATGATTGAAACGATAAAAGATTTCTACGACGTATTTGCAGTAAGTAGACTGACAAGTGACACTAGCGCCACCTAGCCACAAAAACAATTAATAAAATTACTATAGGGAGTAGCTCCATACAGCATCGTTTTAGGTATTGCGATACAAAATTAAACTCAATATTCTTGACCTCGATCTAGTCTTGAGGACTGGAATGAGCTCGACGGTGGGATGAGCTTGCCCAGAAGAATAGATTCGGGTTATTAATTACAATTAATCAAATAGAGCGAGTAAAATTTTACATATATATATTCCACTCGCTTTATTTTTATTAGTTTTTTTCAATTAAAAACATACTTCAAACCTTGATAGATTTTTCATTTCCTGAAAGTTTTATTCAGTGAAAGTAGTTTAGTTACGTTGACTGATCATGCCCTTTCAGTTTTCGGGAGGCTTTTCCTTACACCCTATAAACTTTGATCTGTTATTATGTGTGTTCTTTACCTCATATTATAGATTCAATAAAAAGCATAATTTATCACTGAATTTTTATAATTTTCTATACTGTACCATTACCCGATAATTCAATTAACAATGTAATAATTAATTAATTCTTATTTATAATTGGATACTTTAAAACTAGACTGGAGGCACTAGTGTATGTTTTTCTTATTTGAATTCAAGCTTTTATAGTTTTTAGCATAAGTACTAAAGTAACAAGAATTTTATATTTTCGAATACTAACTTGATGACCGTCATTGAATAACATTATTTTATCTCCCCCTCAAGAAAGGGGATCTACTTAACTGCCCTAGAAAGAATGTATAGACGAAAACTTCATCCAATTTCACAGAAGGACAAGCTTGAATGGCGCAACTTATTAATTATATTACTCAGTATCATTGCTAGAATTAGTCGTCTAATTTCTTTGAATATTTTCTTCGCTAGCTCCACTCTAATTAGGTTAGTGATGGTACCAAGATATCAAACGACAGGGTTGGCACATGCTAAGGTGAAACTTTAGTAGAAGGAATATAATTAAAAACTAAAACGTAACTAGAATGTAACTAAAAAGTTAGCTAAATAAATTGTGCAAAATATAACGAAATTATTTTAAAAGGAATATAACTAAAAACGATAACGGAATGTAACTAAAAAGTCAGCTAAATAAATTTTGCAAAATATAACGAAATTATTTTAAAAGGAATATAACTAAAAACTAAAACGATAACGGAATGTAACTAAAAAGTTAGCTAAATAAATTGTGCAAAATAAAACGAAATTATTTTATCAGAATGATAATTTACAACATGATTTTCATATAAAAATACGACTTTTTAATCTGTAATGATTCGTATTTCCTTTTATTATGGCACTGGGTAGAAAATACTAACAGATTGTGCCATTACGTACCCGACCATTGAAAGTTCTATTTTACATTTGGACGACCGGTAAATTGCTCAATTTTGTGGGCAAGCACATTCAGAAATTTTTATTTTCTGATTCTGGGAGAAGTCACAAAATCTTTGGTCTGGCAAGTTAGAGATGACAGATGCCGATTGCTGGAGGAGACGACGGATTAGGTGGAAATTGGTACTGCTCCTCCAACTTATTTGTTCAGGTGGGCTAATGAAGAACTAACGACACCACTACTAGAACTGACACCAAGCTCTGCCTGCGTCTGTGTTCCCGAGTTCATATAACCCGAATCTATTCAAGTCGCGAGTGAATAGGCTTCTTCTGGGCAAGCTCGTCCCATTGTCAACATGATGTCTGTCCTCCAGACTAGATCGAGGTTAAGAGTAAGCCAATCGACAGTAAAAAAAAACGGTCAAGTGCGAGTCAGACTCTTTTTGTATTTTTGGAAGCAATAAAGTCCATTTTTAGGACCGCAAAACTAAATTTGTTTGTAAAGGTTATTTGCAGATTTCTAAAAAACTGTGCAACTTAGAAAGATCGTTTTAGTTTTGCAGTGATATTTACATAAACTTCTGTCAACTGTAATTAATTCAGATTTTTCCTTTCACAAACTTTGGAGATAAGGGGGGGGGGGGGGGATTTTTTTTTTCATTTTTCATCATAACTTGAAAACTAAGAGACGTAAAAATACAAAAATATATTTTAAAATCTACAAGTAAAGCCCTTTCACATGATACTCGTACCCCACTCGACCTAGTAGCGAAAATTTGAAATTTGGTCTCCCCTATTTTGGCCCCCTTTACATTAATAATCATAATTTTTTCAAAATTCTTGGCAACTACATTCTAAAACTATTCCAAATTTCATGTCAATAGCATGAGTGGTAGCTGAGACATAGAGGTCTGACAGACAGACAGACGGACAGACAGACAGACAAAGTCGCACCATAAGGGTTCCTTTTTTTTAACATTTTGGTATTGGAACCCTAAAAAGAACATAAGTCGGTGGTGTATATGGCAAGGTGACGTACGTTGCATATGATTCCTTTTTCAACTACACCTCCCGCCTCCGCTAACGTCTGATTACCTCTAACAACGACCGCTGGCGAGTCAAGAACGGTTTTGTCGTGCACGTATGCTCCGTATCAATGGCACATAAACTGAACGAATGCCGTTTTGTAAGTTAACACACAAACTACAAGACATACCGGAATGGACAAAAACAAACACATACAACACAACAAATAAAACGTAACAAAACAAAACAAAAACACACAACTAAATAAAACAAAACAAACAACAAGCAAACAAAACAAAACTATCTCTCTCTCTCTCTCTCTCTCTCTCTCTCTCTCTCTCTCTCTCTCTCTATACAAAACTGGACAGGTCTAAAATTGTAGCTCTCTTTTTTAAACCTATTCGAGGCAAGACAACTAGAAACTGGTTTTTTTTTTCACTGCTGGGCAAAGGCTTCTCCTTCGAAACATGTTTACACATGACAAATTCAATTTAGTTTAACTAAAAACGATGTTTGTTTTAGTAATTTAGTAGATTGCTTACGTTGCCAACCCTATGAGTAGCACGCATCACCCTTTTCCGAGTGGAGCAAAAACTCTCGACTCTGATCATAATCATTTTACTTTATGTTTGAATTAGTCCACTGAAGCTCTGCCAGGATTTAATTCCGAAGACTTGAGTTCAGGAAAGAGGGGTTGTGAACTTTGCTGTAGCGCTTCAAGCTGAGAATCTGTTTAAGATAGGTACTTATTTATAAAATTAAATAGTTTTTTCTTCTATCGCTACTGTAAAAATAATAAGATATTTTTAAAAGAAAAAAAGTAACAAAACTTATACGCCCGATCAGTTTGAATGAAGGATACAGACGTGGTATGGACCATAGACTTAAGAATTCACTTTACATATTTATTTTCCATTTTATGCTTTGTTTGAAAAAAAATAAAAGTTATTTGTTATGCAAGACGGCAAAATTGTTATTTGGCGTGAGTGCCTTGTACTGAAACTGTTGCAAGCGAAGGGTTCTTGGATTGTGACACGCGCGAAGCGAGTGGTTAAAAATAAGAATCCTGAGTGCAGTCAGGGTTTCAAGCCACGAGACGCCAAAAAACCTTGTTGCCGAGTAAAACACACAATTTTTCACCTCGTAACAGCGAGTAAAATGCTAACGAACAGCGCCAGCACCTTATACATCATCGCGTTCTTATTTTAAAAACCTATTTTAAGCAAGCGGCCAAAAATGACTTTTGCACGCAGTTTGAAAAGCTTTTGCTACAGTAGTGGCGAGAAATTAATGTTTTACCCAAATTTCGAAAGCTTTCCGAGCTTGTGAAAGAAAAACTTTTTTGCATAGTTTAAACATTTTTTTGTACTTTTTATGTGACGAGACGATAGTGTGAAGATTTGCATCCCACAAAGTTACCTTAAATACGCAATAAAGATATCTGTTTGAAAATTAAATACGCATTTCCAAGTTTTTCAGTATCCTGTAAGAACAGTAACTACAGAACTTAAACAATCTGAAAGAATTCCGACTTGCTTTTAGGAACCTACTTTGAAAAATCGTTTCTACATTTGACTCTGCCTATAGTTGTGAAAAGCGATTTGCTTTAGGCATTGTATACGTTGTTTATCTAGTTACCCTGATTCATGACTTCCACGCTCCTCTAAAGCAAAAACAATTTACTAAATTACTTTAACACCTCAGTCTGAGCACTAAACGAGGGTTCCTAAATAATCTAGCCTTAACCTACGAGTAATAGTTGCTCGTTCAGGACATTTGTAAGAGAAGTAGGGATGGAATGAGCTGATTACATGCTGAACCGTTATTTATTGGGATATATTTCGGTTCAGCAAGCTGGGGCACTGAATTTTCTAACTAGCAGCAATGATCTTTAACACAGTTTGATGATAGATATATTCTTAAGAAACCTAGGGTGTAAAAAACAAAACTGAAACGGCATGTTCAGTCAACGAAACTGCAAAGAAACATTTCTAGGAAATGAAAACAATTTTTACCTCTCCATAATAATTGCTCACTCTGGTTCAATTGTTTGTATTGAGAGGTCAAAATTTTCCTTAAGATGTTTCTTATAAAGTTGTTGTAAAGTTTCGTTGTCTGAGCACGGCCATTCAGTTTTTGAGACCGTGATCTGCTTTTTCTTCTTCTTCTTGCGGTGCTTCTCCATTATTGAAGGTTAGTCGTCAACTCTTCATATTTTGTTCAGTCTCTTGCCAGCTGGCAAGCTCAACCCAGGCGACGCCTGTAACCCATTGTTTTAAACTCAACAGCCACGTATGTCTTGTCTTCGAACGTCGCGGTGCCTACTTGAGACTTTGCCCAATATTATTAGTTGGAGAAGACGGTAACGTGTCTAAGGTACAATAGTTTTATTGGGGTTCCGTAGCAAAATGGCAAAAAACGGAACCCTTATAGATACGTCAAGTCCGTCTGTTTATCTGTCTGTCCGTCCGTATGTCACAGCCAATTTTTTCCGAAACTATAAGAGCTATACTGTTGAAACTTAGTAAGTAGATGTATTCTGTAAACCGCATTAAGATTATCACACAAAAATAGAAAAAAAATATAAAGTGTAGGGTTCCCCATACTTAGAACTGAAACTCAAAAATTTTTTTTTCATCAAACCCATATGTGTGGGGTATCTATGGATACACTTCCAAAGTGGTAAAATGTGTGTGTCCCCCCATGTAACTTCGAAAATAAGAGAAAAATAAAACAAAAAAAAAATATATGATGTACATTACCATGCAAACTTCCACCGAAAATTGGTTTGAACGAGTAACATAACTTTTACTTATATACGTACTGGTTTGTACGGAACCCTCAGTGCACGAGTCCGACTCGCACTTGGCCGGTTTTTTTTATGTGAAATAGGTGTTTAATTAACCCCGATCACACCTGGTGGGAAATGACGATGGGGTCAAAGATGTAGCATGCTTACCTAGATAGAAAGATCCAGATTTTATTGTTCGGGGAAAACATCGGCAGGCTGAGAAATCCACTTCTTAGTTTGCAAGAGTTGTCGGGGTTTTTTCACATGTCTCAGAACTTAATAATTGGTGACTCTTTGAACCCAGCTAACTACAGCATTCGTCGATAAAACCACATTTCTAAGGACTATATTCATGTGTGTCTCCTCCTTGATGCTCCATGTTTATATATAGTCGTACACTGAATTCGACCCATCTCTAGTGAAAAGCTACTTGGCTCTGTATTTATAAGTGTTATTTGTTTCCTATCTAATCTCCCAGATTGCGTTCTTTTTAACGATTGTAAAAAAGAGTCCTAATGTTCTTTACTCGTATTATCGTTGTTCAATTCTTTTGGTTTGGTTGTTTTTCTAGGTTTATATTTTATTTTTGCTTTTCTGTGTATATGTATTTTTATTTCACTTCAACTTTAATCGTCACTTTTGTAAATTTGTACGCTATAAATTTGGAAGTTTATTATTCAGGTCAAAAATTATAAAATTTATAAAATGTCATTTAATTGATAAAGCATCGCAGTTAAGAGTGTAAGGGACTGCTTTCAGAAAACTAAAAGGGCATGATCAGACAATGAAACGGAACCACTTTCAGTAACAAAAAAAATCGGCTTCTTAATCTCTAATTCAAGTTAAAAATTTGTATGGAGACAATGTTTCTTTTTTTAATTTTGCTGAAAATTTCGTACAATAAAAGATGTTTATGTTCATATACACAATATCATGCTCTTTCAGTTTTCGGAAATCCCTTAAACCCTGTATACCTGCAGATTTTTCTCATCTCAACGTATTTCTTTAAACTCGTAATCATCATAAGGGTTGCAAGGTCGATGAACGACCTCTCAAACCCTGGTGTCTGAGTAATTGAGCCGCTAAAGGTCCCTGAAATGGCTCATTAACGACTACTTCCGTAGATAGCAGCTGGAACCAACAACTTAACGTGCCTTCCGAAGCACTGAATTATCTCACTTCCCGCGGAAAATCAGGCGATTTATCCTGCAAACTGTGGAAGTTTCACAAAATACCTATTATTGTTTTGACAGTTTCAAAAGAAACGCTCTTACCAGGAGACCTAGGAGTCTTAATAGTATTAACCAAAGATTTCGGACCTCCTTGCTTCGCTCGGAATAGATACCTTGCTAATTTATTTTAGTAGGGTATGACATCTGCCAACATGTCACTACCTAACTGTCACTAAATAACCTGTCAAATCCATAGAAAAACGCCTACACCACCTACTAGTGACGAATTATTTCTTTACTCCTCCTTGTATAAGTACCTTTATTTTTCTGTGGTATTAACCAAGCAAAGCACTAAGAAACCGGAGGAAATCTACACCCGTTTTTATTTTAATCCATTAACACGCAACGCAAAATTTTATTCGTTTAATTAATTCCGGAATAACAATCAGTGTAACAGTAATTAGCTGCGATTGGATTAATAATTACAGCCATTGAACAACTGGACGCGAATTGGGCTGCTTTCACAATTCTATGCGATCGGATTTAATGAACCAAGCACTGTTTTGAATGTATTTCGCTACGGTTTAATGAATGTTGCATTCATTGTGTAATTGTATTTAATTTTGTATTTGTTTATTGAGCTTTTACTATAACGATTGGAGGATTTAAAATTTGACTGGTTGGTTCTTGACCTAGTTTAATTATATTTGAGTAAAATACGCAAAGAGTGCCGAGCAGACCAAAATAATTTCCCTAGGTTGTCTGTCTTGCCATCTGTCCTACCTTTGAAACGCTACCTGTATCTTTTGAAACGGTTATCCAAACTTCAATCCGCAAGTTTCCAACCTATTCAATTGACCTACTCTTTGTTGAACGTCAAAACAGAAATCTTCCATAGTAGTGCGGTCAGTTAGCCGTTTCACATAGACACGATTTACAATATCACCAAATTTTTTCCAGGTACTAGTTAGCTACATAGCTCTCAATTTTTGATAACAGCCAATTCTTGAATTTCAAAAATTTTCATAGAAAATTCAAGAATAGGCTCCAATCAAAAATTGAGAGCTATGTACCTAATTAGTACCTGTAAAAAATTTGGTGCAATTTGGTGAATTTGGCGATATAAGATATAAGAGACCAGACTATAGATTTTGTATGAAGTTTTGAACAATGACGTCATAATTCTTAACATCGTTTAGTTACTTTTTAACCGACTTCAAAAAAGAGGAGGTTCTATGTTCCACTGTATATATCTTTTTAACACTACATTAACTATAAAAAAACCGGCCAAGTGCGAGTCGGACTCGCGCACCGAGGGTTCCGTACCACGACATAATCATAATAATTGTATTTAGTTCATTTACTTATATATAAGTACTAGCCCATCGGCAAGTTACAGTGTCTCCAATTCGTTGGTCCGAAATCTGACGTTTAGGACCAACAAATGTCAGTCGTTGTCAGTCATATTGTCAACATTGGATGCAAATAAACTTACCAACAAAATGGAATGTTCTTAGTTGAAGAAACAATATACTCTTACTATTATTATTGTTATTTCTTATTATTGTTTTTGACTATAATCCAATTAATGAAACTGAAAAACCAGGCCTGAATCACAAATAAACAGTAAAAAGTTTGTTTTGTTTTTTCCCGCCATATTATTTCCGTTCCGTGTATTTAGCACCGACCGAAGTACTACACAACGTAGTTCACGCGATTTTTCACACATGGCGCTATTTTTTCTAGTATGGGGAAATTTTGAACCGCTTGTTCCCAAGACCCTATCTTGACTATATAAATCTATGATTTACTTGAAATTTCAGTAAGTTAATGTGCTAGATTTTTTGAGTCCGCCACGCACTTGACCAAATTTTATTATTTGTTGTTATTTTATAGCTTATGCATTATAATCATACCAATGTTCAACTTTGTAAGTGTTTCCATTTTTAAAATAGAACTAAAACAAAAATCGCCTCCGCGACCATCCAACTTGACCCCTGTCATATATGAATGTTCTTGAAACGGGAGCTCACCACAATTGGTTACCATTAGTTGTGAGAAAAGTTGTAATATTTAATGATTTCAGACTTTTCCCTTTATTTGTACTGTGAAACCTAGCTTCTTGCCAAATTTCATAATTTTAGGTCAACGGGAAGTACCCTGTAGGTTTTGCATTTTTGCATAAATGTATGGAGATGACGACATAAAATGCTATATCTTTTGTTTGCGTCGTTGTAAAAAATTGAAATTTTCAGATCTTGTGTGGTTCATGGACCCTAATATATGATATTAATTTCAACTTGATACCTCTACCCGTTCATGAGATAAAGGGTCTTGACAGACAGACAGACAGACGGACAACAAAGTGATCCTATAAGGGTTCCGTTTTTTTCTTTTGAGGTACGGAACCCTAAAAATAAACTACGTATGAAATTTAAAATTACTTGGTTTTCATAAATTTTAAATGATTCTTTCTTAGACACAAACAGGATTTCATTTTATTTTTGAACCAGGAAACTAGCGGCAAGTCTGGCGGCAACTGTCTATGGGAATAGTTGGAGGCAAATGTCAGAGGCCTTGAATAGTTTAAGAACTCTGATACAATACAAGGGTTTGTGAGGTCGGTCATCGATCTTACAACCCACACTATATGATGATGAATATTAAAGATTGTCACCACTGCGTAATTTGATATTTCAATTCAAAATATCAATTTATAATAAAATTCTTTCAGTACTTTTTAACAATTTTCAAACTTAAAATATCAATTTACAATTTATAATTTAATTCGTTTTCTAATTCTTTAATGCCTGCATGTCCTTTATAATTAAGTTAGTGTATTTTAGTAACTAAGTAGCTATTTTAAAGCAGTTGAAAAATGTAATGAGCGCACAGCGCCATCAAACTGCTCCTTACAGTTTGGCGCATTACTTGTAAAAAAAATTTGTTTGTTTAAACTGTTTATTGAATAAATAATAATAATTCAATTTATTTAAATCACATAGGTACAATTCATATTTGTTAGTAATATTAGACTTAAAAACTATGTTAGTATATAATAATACTCAACATTAAAATATCAAAATCATTAAATGTCAAAACATATCATTTGGCTGCTCTATTCGAGGGGATGACATGAATGGAGGTCCAATGCTCAAGGATCGGGCCATGCTCTGCCACCACAGTCAGAAGGCTACCCGCTGCATCAGGGATGCTACCCTTGTCCGTATAATGGCGTGAAAGCCATTCGTTCTGTGGGCGATATTTATGCTAGATTACTAACTATAAGTCATCATTGTCGTAGTTAAAGTATACCTGTATTATTGCGTAACATATTCCCCAGCCATACCAAAATCTTATGTTCTCATTCAAGATAACATAGAATGTTGTACGCAATCGAATCAAGATTGGAATCCCAGTGGTATTAATCTAGTACTAATGCGGTGTTCGTTACTGGCACCATTCAGTCTGTTCTGAACCGAACGCAGTTATATTAATGACCACGCTTTGTCTCTGTCCGATGCTCATTTCGAATGTGTGTTGTGTGTTTCACTCAGATCATGATATTGTAAGATCAAAAAAAAAAAAAAAATATATACTAAAATAAAATAAACATTTTATACACCGTTTTACAAAAAGTCAAAACAATCCTGACAGATGTGGATCTCCTTATGAAGCTGAAAACTTTCCCGGAGCATAGGTCAATTAATTTCCGCAAATGTTTGCGATTCAGGTTTGGTAAAAAAAAATCTTTAGAGTAGTTAATACTTTTTTACTTGACAGTTAAGTACTAAGGTACATTTTAATTTGATACACACAAAGCCTGATCCGTAAAAACCAATTAATGAATTGAGAGACAAGCGCTAAACACACAGGATAAGAATGATTCCGGACCCGTGCTGCAGAGAAAACCTTCGTAACCTCAGGTCCTATAACGCGTCAACTCTTAAAAAATTACTTACCGCTCTTGTATTGAAAACGAAATATTTCAAAACCTTACTATTCTTATGTATCAGAATTCGTCGACAAGATAATGTCAGTACGTAAGTAAACCACATGTGTTGTGTAAGTTGTGTTGCGAATGGCAGACCTTGCCCAACGAAGGGTTTGCCCGTTTAATACGAAATCGAGTAATTTTGCGGCAAAGATATAAATTGGTAAGGAATGGCGCCAGTCCTATATTGATGCTTGTTACGCCTAAGAGAAAGAATTTTTAATTAGTGAGCTCATTAATTCTGAGCGCATTAATTTTAGAAGGTCCAGATTTCGATATTTTTAAACTCTTATCCGTTTAATATAAAATGAGATTTTATAAACCGACCAACAGATAAAGAAACGCTTTTGCAAACAATTATTTTTTACTTTTTATTTTAAAATTGTTTCGTCAAATTATTCTTAAACTTATGCTTGAATATATAAATTGTTTGTATTTTTGAAATCGCCCCTCGCCTTTAAAGGTTTAATGGATTTTTTTTAGGATGCTCCATTTGGCCCCTGAAACCCGCCATATTAATTTATGCAGTGTCACTCGCGTTATTAAGACATATTTACCGGTGTATAACCACGGAGTACAGAGTGTATAACTCATCATAAGTTAAGTAGTTCTTAAGAAACATACATACATACATATTAATGTTTCTTTGTTCCCTCAGAACTACTAAACTTAAACAATATAAAGGAAAATAACCAAGTGTATATTTTTTACTACGACGACCGGTCCTGCGCTGCTCGCATCCAGCGGCTTCCCGCGACCTTGACCAGATCGTCGGTCCACCTTGTGGGGGGCCTGCCAACGCTTCGTCTTCCGGTACGTGGTCGCCACTCCAGAACCCTCACGCCCCATCGGCCATCGGTTTTTCTTGCGATGGAGATCTTTAGGGGTGGCCTATGTCCAGCAGTGGACGTCTTTCGGCTAATATGATGATATTTTTTACCTGACTGCGGCAAAGCCCAAAAGGAGTGTTTTGTGTTTGACCTGTGTACAAGGTTATTTTTTTGGACCTGATTTCCGTATGCCCATTACACGTTATTACAGAAGTCAAAAGCAACAACTTTTGTTCTACCACTTTTCTAACAACGCACGAAAAATTTTCAACTTCCCATACAAAATGGGTCGATCACGTGACCACTTTAGTATGGTGAGTCGAAAATTTTTTGTGCGTTGTTAGAAAAGTTGTAGAACAAAAGTTGTTGCATTTGACCTCTATAATAACGTGGGCATATGGAAATCGGGTCCAAAAAAATAACCTAGTATATTATATACAGGTCAAGCACATAACCATAAGCCCATATTTTATGTGTATAGTGGCTAGTGTCATGGGCACCTTTGCGACTGGCACGATTCGGAGCGGACGGTTCGACTAGATGTCCGTCCAGTTTGGACATTGTTTATTTTTTGTATGACATTTTTTGACATGAATAAATTTTTTCTATTTAGTTATTGTGTATATATATTATATACAGGTCAAACCACAGACCTAGCAAAAGCGCGCTAATGGGTCAAACACATAACACTTTTTTTGGGCTTTGCCGCAGTCGTGTAAAAAATATACACTAGGTTATTTTCCTTTAAATTATTTAAGTTACTAACAATCATTTGCTAGTGTGCAATTTTTGCTTGACAGTAACCTTGAGCTTATGTAACAGTAAAATTTCAATATCGGCGGGTAGTTTATTATACAGGGTGTAACGGGAAGGTGTGATGGGTGTGATAATAATAAAGGGTGTGAATCTGCCAACGAAACTAAACAACTTTTCCCAAGGAACACAGGTCACAGAACAAAATAAATTTTAGACCTCCCTTAAACACCGGATACACGGTCGGCGACAAGTTCCCGACAGAGGTCACCTTGGTTTGCAACCATTTGGGTCCGTTTCAACTACACGCTCGCCGACTTGTTGACAACAAGCATTGAAACAGATTAAAAAACACGATGTGGTGATACAAAATGACAGTTGGCACTGACAGTTCTTGTCTTTTCTAGTTCGGTTCAAAACAAATCACTGCTTAGAAGACTTTTCATATCTTCTTTGTCACAAAATTATCAATTTCGTTGTATTCTTTTGTTTTTAATTACCGGGAAAGGCAAGAAACGTGAGTTTATAATCTGTGCGGTCGCCAACCGCCAGCTACACGGTCGGAGACGTAACCAACGTCCTCTATTTGACTTTAGTTTGGGAAGCTGCTTTCACGACCAAGGGCGTTAAAAGGGCACTAAAAATTTGGTTGGCGACCACGAACTACACGGTTGGAACCCACCAAGGTCACCTCTGTCGGAGCTTGGTTGGCGACCGTGTATCCGGTACTTTAGAAACTGCATCAGCTGATAGCCCTTTTTGTACGGGAGGTCAAATTTGGTTTTTCGTATTTCGACGTATGTTTCTTGGAAAAAGTTGTTCAGTTTCATGGGCAGATTCACACCGCTCAGTATTATCACACCTTTATATTACACCTTGTAGAAGTGGTATGGTTAAACATTTTCATGAAAACTTCCATCCCAATTATTTCAAACAAAGATATTGTTTCAAATTATACAACCCTATGTTACATAATACTTTGTGTCTCTATGCCAACCTAAATGAATGTAGTTCAGTGAATTCAAATAAGCAAGTGCGGTTGCCATAGCAACAGCCCCCATTAAGAAGTGCATGTGTCCGGAACTAATCTCAAAACCCGTCCTGTAGTTACATGAAGTTAGTGTGTCTACGGCTCAGAAGAAGGAAAGGGTAGAAGGGCCACTTACGCTTGTATAGTCCATTTCATAAGAAAAATCTCTTCTACTAAAACTGTTGTACTTAATATTCATATTATTAACCTCAAATGTATTATAGCATCAGTAGCCTAGGCCTTTTGTTGTTAGTGAAGGAAAGTACTGTAAATTATAGTTTAGCCTCAGAAGCACCGTGGGCAGATAATACTACTCCTATTAATGTGGTGAGGCTCCTATTGTGGCAAATTTTGATTTAACAGGTTGTATTAGACTAAAAGCTGATTGATTTAGTGTATTTTTTTTCTTATACTGCTCTAAGTACTGGCCGCATATCGTCACCATTGATCGAATGATCAAGGAACATGATCGACAAATCTATTGCTTACAGTTTCATCGTGAAGTCATTAATTATTCGTGCAACATGCAGGTCCAAGCCTGACATTGAATATTGTCTTAAGGCATTTCTATTTTCACTATCCATTACAATTGTAGTTCTGTGGTCCCCCTGAGTCCCTTTACAAGACACGTGCGTCACGGTCTGACAATCCACATTGTTATTGTAAAAACATCTGTAGTTAGTTTAATCCAGAGCGAAGGGTGAAGAGCTGACTCTAATGAACTGATTCGTAAAACCAGCACTTTTTATTGCAGGGCTTACAACCGGTTAAATTTTGTTTTTTATTCTATACTATTAAACGAGCAATATTTGTATATATATATTTGTAATCCCTGTGTGGTGCCGGCAAAGAATAGTACCAACCCATACATACCCGTGGGTGTCGTAAGAGGCGACTAAGGGTTAACTGGAGGATGGGCAGCAGCGTCCTCCTTTGTCTTACATCTTACTCACTGCGGTCACCTACAACCGCGATCCATGGTGACAGCCGTAACGCTAACAAGCGAGGTGACTATGGTACTTGCCCTCCACATTTTTCCAGCAAAAGCTAGAATTCTGGAGGGAGCTCCCTGTCCTGTAGTGGACGTTTCATGGGATGTTATGATGATGATGATGATTTGTTATCGGTTTCTCGAAAACGGCTCTAACGATTTCAATGAAATTCACCATACGGGGGTTTTCGGGGGCGAAGACACGATCTAGCTAGGTCTTATGTCTTGGAAAATTCGTTTTCTCTGTGTTTTTAAGCATCTGCGTTTTAGACGAAAACTTACAGCGCCATCTGTTGGCGGGTAGCATAGCTTGCTCTCCCGATGATATTTTAGTGTTGAAGCGGCTATTATAGAGCGAAGCTCGGTCACCCAGGTACTATATATAAATATATATATTTGTAAGCAGTTTCTCTAAAACGGCTCTAACGATTTCTATGAAATTTAGCATACGGGGGTTTTTGGGGGCAAAAAATCGATCAAGCTAGGTCTCAGTCTAGGAAAATTCGTTTTCACCGTCTTTTTAAATATTTCTTAGCGCATTTTAGTTCGTTCAAGAAACTTACAGCGCCATCTGTTGTTGAGTAGCATTGCTTGGTCTCCCGATGATATTTTAATCATACAGAGCAAAGAACAACGACAGGGCCACTCCGCCCGCAGGGCAACGCAAATGAACTTCAAAGCTCTGCGATAAAGAGCATAGCTCGGTCGCCCAGGTACTTCAAATAATGTGAGTAAAGTAGAGCCAACGTAAGAAGTCCGTTTTGACGTTTTCTTAACACAAATACACAGGGTTCATTTTTCATTGAAGATCGTAATTTTTCATACATTTGACAGCTGTCACAATAGACCTATTACGATGGTCTTACATTAAACCACTGTCACGGTGGTGCCGAAAAAATATCGTAAACTTTTTGGAACCTTAAAAGCCTTGGCAAAGATGAAATTTTTAAGTGTCGAACCTTGTATTTTTAAAGAAATTCAGATTTACATTCCAGGTACTAAACTACTAACAATATTTATGAGTCAGACACGAATACTACAAATAGAACCAGTTTAAGCACCATAACTACCAGCACCAGAAGTCTGTTTAATGTTTGTTACATTTTTATACTTAGCAAACTTTTCCAGATGCAAGTAACATTAATATAACAGAGTACAGCGGACACTTGGACCCATTTAAATAAGTCACTCTCACAAACGCATAAGAGATTCTATCTGAAATAATCTGCATAATCTCTAGCGCGGATCATTATCGAGAGCTTTGCTGATAAAATCCTTTTGAACGCACTGCATGCTGCTTGGGGTTAGACAGAGCACGCGGTACGGTAATTTTTAGGGTTCCGTACCAAACTTGTGAAAAAAATAAGCGCGACTTTTCTGTCTGTCTGTCTGCCTGTCACACCTGTTTCTATGAACTTGACATTTGGACTACTTTTGAAATATTCTTGTCCAACGTTACATGTTTTTATCATTATTGTAAATAGGGCCCGAATAGTGGGGGAGGGGGGACTAAATTTTAAGTTGTCGTTGCTAGTTCAAGTGGGGTATCATATGCAAGGGCTTTACTTGTAAACTACAAAATAATTTTAGTATTTTTACGACTCTTACCGTCTTACTACAAAAAAGTTAGACATCTGTTGAACACTTCACTTCTGCGCATCAACTGACATAGCCAGTTATTTTGTGCGATTTTTTTGATCAAGTGTTCAACAGATGTCTAACTTTTTTGTCGTAAGACGTTTAAAGTCTTGCCGTTTTAGAGCCGCAGTACACACTTATAAAACGTGTAATATTATAATCTAAAGTACGCAAAACGTCTCAGGTGGTATACCTACCCTTGTATTGTCACTGAACAATTTTTGTTCTACGACTTTTGGAAATAAAATAAAAAAAAACATCCATTCACTATACAAAATGAAAACCTGATCCGATTAATTTGTATGGAGAATAGAATATTAAAAAAAAAAATTTTCCAAACTTGTAGAACAAAAGTTATTCAGTTACTACCCCCCGAGAGGTTTTGTGTATTTAGAATTACACTTTGTGTATAACAAAAATTTTGTGCAGTTGTAATACAAGAAATCAACTGGCTTACAACTCAACATTTAAATAAAACGCCAAAGACGCAGCCACACTATTAACAAAATAATTGCATATTATGTGTTCGCCAACACAAAAAAGTGTACTACTTACGTAGATGTTGATAATCTGTTGTAAATAGTATTCCAAATTCTTCGTATAAAAAACCACAACATACATAATTGAAATTGCTAAGTAAGGTTTTTAGAAGTGGGATGACCAACGTTTTGTTTAAAATAATGGGATACCCTACCACTGCCCTTCGCCCCATTTATCACGAACAAGACTTTTATTAAAGCGGCCTACACCTAAACTGTCACAAGCAATAAAATTGCTCGGTATTTATTACGCTTAAAAATTTAACCCAAAATAAAATATATTTTTAAACTCTTTTAGACGTTTAATAATGCGAAGCTAAAGATTTCTTTATTTAACAGACCAGATGGTTATAGAAGTCTCGCCAGATGTAATTTGTGTACCAACTTAAGAACTAATTAATTTTATAATGTTTCTATTATTACGTTCTTGTAATCCTTTTCCCAAATATTTTACTTTCCATACAAAAGCTTGAATAAATTTAGCTACACTCTATCCACGCGTCCAATACGTAACAGATTGCAGTTCCCATTCAAATGGAGATGCAACAAAAAATCCAATAAACAATTTCGAGTACATACGTACAAATATCACCATTCGCAAGCAAGCGACAGTTTTACTTGTAGTGGTGTTACTGAATAATTCGTTCATGTGTGTGGCTCAGCGCGATGATTCACGCGCACATAAGCAAACAGTGCATGAACACGATTCACCACAAACAAAATCGACGTTCGCTCGCCAATCGAATCTACTTGCGAGTTGCGATCCCCTACGAGGGTTCTCATTATTGAAAAGAATGTTAACATTGCACCGGCTTATCCTGGGGTCGTTTTACCAAAGAGTTAGGGCATAGAGAACGAAATAATTGGAATGCAAAAATATTTTTTCAAAAAGACAAACTAAGGTAAAAATATATCAACGTATTGGGACGCTGTTTGTTGATGTACAAGAAAAATACACTCATAAAACACAGAACTTAAACTCATTTCTAGAAAAGAGATTAAATACTTGTTCTTGTACACACAGCAAATAAACAAACATTCTTAGGAAAAAACGTAAGTCTAGTAAAACATCAAAGATCTAAATATGTTGGTGTCAAAAATCACTCACCCTTTTTGTAACTCCAAATAATGATATTTCGCCCATCGACCCCGGTTTAAACTAACGAATGGCCACCCTACTCCTCGTTACGCTTGACACTTCAATTCGGCTTAAAATTTAGTTAGGAATTTCGATTCGGCAGAGTTTGTCTATCCGCTGAATTCGTGGTAACCTTAATTGAGTCCTATTCATATGAAAAATAACAGTTTTTTACAAGTATGACCCGACAACAATTTTTTTAGGTTTCTGTTATGTTTTGTAAACTGGCAAGTAAAATGACCACGGATGCTATTTAACCGACGGCCCCAAAACAGGAGGGTAATGTTTTTCGAGTGTATGTACCTATGTATGTATTTATGCCGATTTCTTTGTCGCGCTCTGCAGCCTAAACGGCTTCATAGATTTCAACATGTGAGATATCGTTAGATTTGTATTCATTGTGGGATTATGGTGTCATAGGGTGAAAAAAAAAAATATCCTTTATATTAAATAAACTTAACAAAAAATTAATAAAAAAAAACAAAATACTCGACTGTGTTGAAAAATATGAACTGAAAAAAGAAAAGAACAAGTCGAGAACGGACCGGGACGGATTAAAATTATGTGTTTGGATGTGGTTTTTCAACTTCAAATATATTTTGTAGTTTTTGTTTGGCCTGCAATACCTCATGAAATTTTTAGAACTTGCTTTATTTTTCTTTTCAGATTATAAATACTTATAAAATTAATTTGGATTAGTTAGCTGAACCTCTGGCCTGATAATTTATTTTATTTATTTATTCTTATAAATATAAGTTGAACAGTAAGCCAATACATTATATTTATCGTCGTTATACTTTCATTCTATAATTATAACTATGCTTAATGATTGACATACTAATCAAAATCCATTTTTTTATACTGAGCTTATCTATCTATATACAACGTGTAATTCTAAATACGGAATTTGAAATGAGATGATTTTTGATTTCCGTAGCCAAATGGCAAAAAACGGAACCCTTATGGATTCATCATGTCTGTCTGTCTGTCCGTCTGTATGTCACAGTCACTTAGAACTGAAACCCAAAAATTTTTTTTTATTAAACCCATACGTGTGTGGGGTATCTATTGTATCTTCAAAATGATATTGAGGTTTCTAATATATTTGTTTTCTAAACTGAGTAGTTTACGCGAGGCCCCCCTGATAACTTCTAAAATAAGAAAATGATAAAACTAAAAAAATATATGATGTACAATACCATGCAAACTTCCACCGAAAATTAGTTTAAACGAGATCTAGTTAGTAGTTTTTTAATACGTCATAAATCTTAAACTGCAATTTACCTTTCATTCAATCAACTCAAGTCAGCTAATTTAATTAATATAATGTGGTGGTACGGAACCCTCAGTGCGCGAGTCTGACTCGCACTTGGCCAGTTTTTTTCGCTCGGTCAGCTGTATAAAGCTTCCTTAAACTTAAAGCATTTTTTAATTTATTGCTGCCGCTTAGGCTACGTTATTAAGCTGGAAGAATACTCGTAAATAGCTCTGATTTGTCATGTTTTCCTGAGTGTATTGTGATTACAAGTTCACATATACAGGATGTAAGGGGCGGTGTACTGAAAACTGAAAGGGCGTTCTCAGTAAACGAAACTAAGCAACGTTGGGAAATGAAAAAAAAAATTGTCCTCCCCATAAAAACTGTTTGATCAGAGTGAGCAATTTGTATGGAGAGGTATTTTTTTTTTTTCATTTCAAGATTTTCAGTTTCGTTAACAGAGCACGCCCTTTCATTTTTGCGGTACTTACACCCTGTATAGAAAACTTGTTTATTATGTAAAGGTTCTTGGAAGATTTATGAATAGGTACCTAGATGTACTTATCTACTAAGGTTTCAAAGACAATAATCGCATACCGCCCAATGGCCCATGCTCGCACACCTACGGGCCAAATGTTCATCTGCAGGAATTCCAAGCATTCACATATTAGCCGCGTATTTTTCCGCTTCCATACCACTGGGCAAAACTTCACAGGGAATTCATATCGTCGGCATTTCGCTCGAATTTATTTTATCACAAGTAAACCTGGGGTTCGAACCACTGGGCTGGATTTAAACACCGGTAAAGTACTGTTTATACGTTATTTAATTTATATTTGAGCCCACTTTGTAGATTTTTATCTGTGTTTTAAAGACCAATAAAAACGTTCGTCTTGAAAGTTTTATTTGGTTGCTAAAAGAAGCTTTTTTATTACTTTCAAAGAAAGAAAAATTGCGCCACACTCGACTTAACTTCAAAATACATGTAGATAATTTTAATCAATCGCTTTTATTCTGAGTACAAGCATATATGCATTTTGGGTAGTAAAATAAAAACATGCATGTTAGGATATTATGACGATAGTTTAAATTACGCCACTTTCTAAACAAAGTTTTTCGCAACAAGTAAAATCCCATAAGAATTCGCTGTTAGCTTAATAACGATAACCAACAATGCAGGCTCAATTAAAGTCATGCGCTATAAGCAAAAAAAAGCAAAATTTTCTAAAAAAAATACTAATTGAAGCAACAGACATGCAACCCCTAAACCAGAAATTGCGCAATCACGCACGTTATCGTTTCATAGGGCGATGACGCTGACACATGATTAATTACTCTTCATTTAATTACAGTCACTTTCATTAAAAATGACAAAGTGTAAACCGTTTGTTCAATAAACTCCATCGCCATAATAATTTTTCAATCTCGACGTACTAATTAAGTGATTTCATAAATATTCTCTACAAAATCGTGTTATGTGAGACATGCGAAATTAGACTTTATGGTGATGGCAAAGATTAGATAATGGGATATCATTCGACAATGTAGAGCCAATTTTAAGGCGACATCTTTTAAAATCTACAAACGTGTATATTCTGTCAGATGATATTATCTATTGACAGATGCAAAAAAGAAAAATCTATTTCAATATCGTTTGCGACACTAGTTAGATATGCTGATTATTTTGTGTAGAGGCAAAATATTCAATTAATCATTTTTTTTATAATAGAATCAGATTTAAGTGTGACATTATGATAAATAGGATCTTTTCCAGCCTAAAAAAAATACTGCTTCCATCTGCGTAAGACATTGATAAAAAACAAATTTTAAATTTTATGTGTTAAGTAGCTCATAAAAAGTTCGCGAACTTCATACACCATCTATGGAACATTTACTATTTTTCAGACGTTAATAATAAGTTACTTATTTGACTACTTTGGATACTATCGGATTTTCATCGAAACGTGTCAGACTGTCTAAATCAGTCTGTATTTTCCAAATACTAGTAACAAGTGTAAAATATTTTCCCCAATCGCTGTACCTGGCGCCCCCTAGGGATATTTCAAGGGTGAATAATCTCAAAGAATGGCAAAGGGTACAATATTTTAAAATTTCAATCGCAGTCGCTGTGAGCGGTCGTGGGAGGGTAGAACAAAGCAAACGGTGACTTTTTCTAAGTATTATAATAAGATTTTTGAGATTTTTGTTTCGGCGACGTTGATTTTGGGTTTGACACTTTTAGAAAAAAGAAAAAACAATTTCAAAAACCACGGTTGTGCTTTGATTTTGAAATGGCAAGATAAATAATCTTAAAATTTAATTTTAAAAGTAAACACAAAGGGGTTTTCATATTGTATCTGCATTCGCTTTTAAAATATATATTTTATTTATTTACTCTTTTACTTTTTCAATTACATCTTTCAGGAGATTTTGTGAGGGTACTGGACTACACAAAGAGGTACTGCCATCTGACATTTGCAACCTGTGTTTGCAACCCAGAGGGAAAACCACAGAAAACACTCCAGTCATCGTAGTCTTATACTAGTAGTAGTACTTAAAAAAAAGACAGATAAAAAAGAAAACTAAGTATATTTATAAAATATTGTGAATATAACGGCAATCCTATTTGCCACTTGTTCCTATAAAAATAGCTAAGAAAATGCAAGCAAGATCAAAATAAGATCGCTGACATTTTCTATGTCGTAAGCAAATCGTAAAACGGCATCGGCAAGTACTGATCTTAACAGTTTACAATAGGTTAGTTAATAAACTGGGCTGGGTTAGGTTATCTTACAACCACATCGCACGAGCCGAGCTAGCGAAACGAGCATGCCGTGGGAGCGGCCGGCGGATGCGAATTAAAATGCCGAGGGATTATGTGAAACGGCGAATCAAAAAATTTTACTGCGACATGTACAATATACCCCTTTTTCAAATACGCCCTGCTACACACTTGCGTTAAATCACGACTAACACTAAACACCTTGCGCCTATAACGGCTAATGGCCAGTTATGTCGTGGCGAATGTTTACCCACATAAAATTTACGTCGCTTTAAACGCTAGCAAATTCCCTATGCAAACCAGTATTATAAGGTTCTTTAGTTAGTGTTGCAGAAGTTGATATTGCACTTTTATATTTTAGTTCAGCGATTTGGTGCAGCAATACTTTTTTCCTCATTTAGAAAACTGCATTTTGTTCTAAGTACATCTACAGAAATAGTGAACATAAGTTTAGTACTTTTACTCAGACCATGAAACTAAACTAAACTTTTCCCAAGGAACATAGGTCAAAATACGAAGCTGGTCAAAATACGAAGCTGATTGCGCATTTTGTAAAGGTGGTCTAATTTGGTATTTTCCATAAGTACGTTAAATTACCCTTATCTAAAAAAGGAGCAAGTAAAAATAAAAGCAATTGGCATTTTCTGTCGTCTCGTCAAATCAATATAGATGAACGAAATCCCGAAGAATAGGAGAAGGCGCGCCAAAATTTTTCATATTTCAAGACGACTGCAGACCCCCGATAAGCGACGAAATGTGACCGAATTTCAATCAAATTTATGAGTTATAATAATGATTATAGGCACTTTATCAGCGAACGGCATAAAATTTGCAATTCCACTGAAAAGGTGTACTCTGCCGTAACAAATTTGGGAGCAATCGTATAGCGTTGATAACGATTCGTCGAATTAATCTCGGGGAAAAAGTGAGGGGACGACGATTGGGAAATGAGGAAGAAACATCGATTAATAACTAGATAATTTACAAATATATTGTTTTGTTTAGTCAGTGTCATGCCTGAATAATAATTCATCATCATCATCATATCAGCCGAAAGACGTCCACTGCTGGACATAGGCCTCCCCTAAGGAACTCCATGACGACCGGTCCTGCGCTGCTCGCATCCGGCGGCTTCCCGCGACCTTGACCAGATCGTCGGTCCACCTTGTGGGGGGACTGCCAACGCTTCGTCTTCCGTTACGTGGTCGCCACTCTAGAATCCTCACGCCCCATCGGCCATCGGTTCTTCTTGTGCCCTGCCCACTGCCACTTCAGTTTAGCAATTGTCAGGGCTATGTCAGTTACTTTAGTTCTTTTGCGGATCTCCTCATTTCTGATTCGATCGCGCAGAGACTCCGAGCATAGCCCTTTCCATAGCCCTTTGGGTGAATTTGAGCTTTCTAATAAGGCCCATCGTGAGCGACCACGTCTCGGTGCCATATGTCATCACTGGCAACACACACTGGTCAAAGACTTTCGTCTTGAGACACTGCGGTATTTTGGACGTGAAGATATTGCGGAGCTTCCCAAACGCTGCCCATCCGAGTCGGATTCGACGAGTAACCTCTTTCTCTAAGTTGGATTTACCCAGCTGGACTGTTTGTCCCAGGTATACGTACTCATCAACAACTTCGAGCGTAGAATCTCCAACTTTGAGTGGAGTGGGTACAACAAGGGTGTTAGACATAATTTTCGTCTTATCCATGTTCATTTTAAGACCCACTTGTTGTGAAACTCACAGAGGTTATTGAGCATCGTGCCGAGATCTTCCAGGGTCTCAGCCATTACGACAATATTGTCGGCAAATCGAAGGTGGGTCATTTACTCGCCATTGATGTTGATGCCAAGTCCTTTCCAGTCCAAGAGTTTGAAGACGTCTTCCAATGCAGCGGTGAACAGTTTAGGAGATATGACGTCTCCCTGTCTCACTCCTCGCTGCAATTGGATAGGTTTCGAGTCCTGGTCCTGAAGACGAACTGACATAGTGGCGTTTTTGTACAGATCCTTCAACACTTTAATGTACCGATAGTCGACTTGGCACTTCTGGAGAGATCGTAGCACGGCCCACGTCTCGATCGAATCGATGGCCTTCTCATAGTCCACAAACGCTAGGCAAAGTGGCTGGTTATACTCTTCGGTCTTCTGTATAACTTGCCGTAGCGTATGTATGTGGTCTATGGTACTGAAGCCTTTACGAAAACCGGCTTGTTCGGGAGGCTGGAAGTCGTCGAGCCTGCGCGCGAGACGGTTCGTAATGACTCTCGAGAACAGCTTATATACATGGCTCAGAAGTGAGATGGGTCTGTAATTCTCCAGCAGGGTCTTATCACCCTTTTTGAAGAAGAGTACCACCATACTTCTGTGCCATGCCTGTGGCGTTTTCCCTTCGAGTATGACAGAATTAAACAGCTTCTGAAGAGCTTTAAGCACTGGCCTTCCGCTTGCTTTCAGAAGCTCAGCCGTAATTCCATCGTGCCCCGGTGCCTTGTCGTTTCTAAGCTGTCTGAGAGCCATTCTAATCTCGTACAAGCTGACGTCCAGGATATCTTCGGTATGGTGTCGGGTAAGTCTAGCTCTTGGATCGTTGGCCAGACTGCTAACGGGTGGGCCGATTGACGTGTATAACTGCCCATAGAACTTCTCGACTTCCCTCAGTAGCTCAGGCTTGGACGATACGGTTCTGCCATCCTCGGTCTTCAGCCTCGTCAACTGGCTCTGTCTAATAGACAGATCTCTTGCGAACACTTTGGAGCCTTTGTTCCGCTCAATCGCTTTTTTAATATGGTTAGTATTAAATAGCCGAAGGTCGCGAGTCAGAGACTTAGAGATCGGCGGCTCAATAGCCGCCGATATTGAGAAGCATCTTCCGGAGACTGCAGAACCATTTCGCGTCTCTCTTCCATTAGCTTGAGGGTATGGTCAGAGATCTTTTTGGTTCTTTTAGTACGGTGGGGTCTAAAGTACTTTGACCCAATTGTATGGACAGTTTCCACGAACCCGTTATTGTAGTCGTCCACATCTACGCATTCACCAAGGCATTCAAAGCGGTTTTGCAGTTCGAGCTGAAAGCCGTCGGGGTTTTGGATATTTGTGGGTACTGGTCGGAGCGTAGACTTCATCAGTTGAGTTCTTTCCAGCTTTACGTTGATATTCAATGTGCCTCTTACCAACCGGTGATCGCTTCCGGTTTTAACCGCATTGATCACAGAGACATCATTGAATATTTGCTTCTTCGTCGACATGATAAAGTCAATCTCATTTTTTGTAGCACCATCGGGACTGATCCAGGTAATTAGTTTATTGATATTAGACAATTTTATTTTTTGATGTTAGGACTCAAATCACTTATAATTAGTAATTATTTAGATGTACAATTACTGTCAATGCGCTTACTCGTGACGCGATCTAGCCCAGACGACAGAGATAAGTTCGATGATGAAACAGACTTGCCAAAAAGTAGCCTATTCACTCGCGAGTCTAATTCATTAATGCCATACGATTAATTAACTAGATTATATAAACTTGGGAACACAGACGCAAGTAGGAATTCCATTATTAAGCCATGCGATTATATAAGATGTTAAAAAGCACTTTGTTCGTGATATCCTGCATTGCGGCTGTATTTCCAATGGTTCTCTTGGGCACACTTTCTGAAATACTTATAAATAAACATTAATTAAAACTAAGTAATGGACCACTCCAATTAACTGAAACTTTGTTGAAGAAAAAGAAAAAATGTACATGCTTATATTTCCTTAATTTCACTTTCATATTTCATTGGACTATAAATTAACCACTATTTTACCTAAAACTGTTTAATGACAGCTTTGACCTTATAAATTCTTGAGAAACTAAAATGCAAAAAACATTAAAGCAATTAACGAACCAAAATTAATATTTTGTTTCATTTGAACGTGCCCAAAACATGCCCCCCATATTAATCTTGCAGGTAACCTATGGGTGAGTAGCAAATTAAAATTATTATAACTGACTAATTATCATCAAAGAGCTGTCGGTACAGCAAATTACGGAGGGTGAATTCTAAATCGCTCTCCCATTTAGAATGAAATTTCGAGCGGTGAAAATTGTGCAGTGCGTACCCTTCGAATATTTGAAAATTTTGTCACGCATATATTATGATATGACATAGCATACAGGTGAGAAACATCAGTAAATAAAATTGGAAAGAGATATTAGATTTTACAACAAGTGCACAAAACGAACCATTTTTCCGAGACTAAAATAGAAAATAGTAATGTCAAGGAAAAAATGGTGTTGTGGACGAGTTATAAACTCTGCTTTGCACTTTGATTGCAAGGAAATAAAACGTAAAAGTACTCTCTAAATGTAACTGAAGAATGAGTTGTTCTGCTTTAGTGAAGAATATGTTGACGCGCGCGTGGCGCGCAGGGGGTGCAGCAGGCCCGCGCGCAGGGCGTACACCACCGCGATTACTTTTTTGCCCTAGTGCACAAAATTCGATTTTGTGCAGCCTATATCCTGCACAAAAAAGCACTTTCAGAGCATGAGAAGTGAAAATATTATTATTACTATTATTACCTACTATTTTTTACAAGAGTTTTAAATTTTATTACAGGTGGTGTAAAAGATTTTATCATTTTAGATTTTTTGTTTATTTTTCTTTTTTTTTCGGTTGTATTTAGGTCATTCTTTGTGTTTACATTTAGAGCCGGCCAAGAATGATACTAACCCATCTCTAACCTGGAGTGTCGTAAAAGGCGACTGAGGGATTTTGAACCGGAGGATGGGCAGTAGCGTCGTCTTGTGTATTAGTGCGGTCAGTTAGTTGTTTCACGTAGACACGTCTTACAATTTCACCATTTTTTTTTGAGGTATTAGTTAGGTACATAGCTCTCAATTTTTGATAGGAGCCAATTCTTGAATTTCAAAAAATTTCCATAGAAAATTCAAGAATTGGCTCCTATCAAAAATTGAGAGCTATGTACCTAACTAGTACCTGGAAAAAATATGGTGCAATTTGGTGAATTTGGCGATATAAGACTATAAGGGACCGGACTATATCGTATCATCTTAGGTCTAACAGTCCCTAACAACTGTCAACCGCATTTCATGGTGCCACTTGCAACGCTAACAAGCGTGGTAACTATGGTGCTGCTGCCAAATTCCACATTCTGGAAAGAGTTCTTTGTCCTACAAGAATAACAACGGATCTCCAAAAGCTCGAATGACTTTCAAAATTTCATATAAAAATTATTAACTTTTTCAAATAAAAATTATAATGCATACCCGCCTTCAAAACTTACCACCTTCACAGAATTTTCTTATGAATACTTACTCTAGGCGTAATCATATTACTTAGGTAGGACATCGCGGTATATAGATAGGACTGTATAGCAACTATAATTGCATTTAGAGCGAGCGATGGAGCCCTCGAGAGCGATACTAATGGATGGTATTAATTAATAGAAGCGTCTCTTCAAATTCGAAGATAGAATATCCATTTACAGCGCCCAAGATGTTAAAATTAAGATTGTTGAATGTTATGGGAAGATTTTCAACTTCATTCCAAAAATTTCCCTTTGAACTTGACTTTTGAAATTATTTTAGTTAATTTAAAAATAGTCGCGATATTCCCGAAAGACACTATCTTAGTAAAACAAATAAAAAAAGAACACTATTTTAAATAAAACTTTCTAATTTAAAGCCGATAGCAAAAGCTGCCCCATTTGATAACCCGCTCGTGTGGACATTGGTTAAACGAACCAAATCCTGTTTAGAGTACTAACATACATTAGCCCGTGTGGTGCCGGAAAAGAATAGTACCAACCCATCTGTACCTGTGGATACTGTAAGAGGCGACTAAGGGCTTATGAACCGGAGTATGGGCAGCAAAATCTTTCTGTGTATCGTTCCATCTTACATACTGCTGTCACGAACAACAGCAGTCGCCAGCCGCAACGTTTACAAGCGTGGTGACTATGGTAAATCCTCTCCAAAGTACTCTGCGTTTTTGCTGGAGTTCTGGGGAACTCCCTGTCCTGTAGTGGACGTTTCTTGGGATGTTATGATGATACGTTAATATGAACTATAGCCAGAGACTACAAAGTTAAAAGAAGTAGTTGCTGAGATAGCAGACAGATGAAGTCGCACTAGGGTTCCCTTTCTCAAAATGTTGGTCGGTAACCTATAAATCGGAACTGTAGAAGTTGTTGTTAAGTTTAATACAAATCCTGGAACTTGTTTTTAAGATAGATTACACACTTTGCCCCCTTTTACATTTTTTTGGAAAAGTGGGGCAAAAGGAAGTATGTCTCAAAGGGGGTCTTCTTGATTTCAAAGCTTGATGAAGAAAATTTATTGATGAAGCGAGATTTTAGAGGGCTAAGTAAATTTCAAGATATTTTTTGTCTTTTTAATTGCTTTGGTTTAGTATCCAATTGCATGAAAAAAATTCAAAGGAAAAACTGCCACGTTTTACGAATTTACGAGTAAGTTAAAGGGGTTAGTAATAAATTATTAAGTAACTTAACCTACGTCAAAAGAATGAACCAAAAAGGCTATTATTTCAACCATAATATTACCACGTTCGTCCTTTGAGAACGTTTCGCCTAGAGCAGGGATTCTCAAAGTGGTGTACGCGAACCTTAGAGATTCGGTAAAAAGGTGGTAGTCTTGGTATTCTCAACTTAAACCGGCGAGCATGTATAAAAGGATTGAGTTCAAGAAGCGAGGGAAGTATGTCAAGATCGTAGCAGGTGGACTGTGGTCTCTGCCTACACCGACGGAAAAGAGGCGTGATGAAGTATGTATACTAGTACCATATAATAATATCATTGTATGTATGTAGTCTTTGTAGATGCCTGCGACACTCATCATATTGATCTAACTATCAAGTTAGATAAAACAAATTCTAACTAAAAATGTTCCAAAATAGATGTATTTTATTGATTATTAGAATTTCGTTTTTTTTATTATTGTCAATAGGCTTACTCTTGACCTAGATCCAGCCTTGAAGACAGAGATGAGGTCGACGATGGAACGAGCTTGCCCAGAAGAAGCCTATATTCGGGTTATATGAACTCGGGAACACAGACGCAGGCAGAGAATTCCACTCTTTTGCCGTGCGCATTATAAAAAGATGTTTCAAAGCGCTTTGTGCGAATGTGCGGAATATCAGCCAAGTGTGGGTGATATCCTGTAGTGCGTCTGCACTCCCGTCGAGAAGGGAGATGGTGGAATAAGCACGTGGAGCTCTAGAGCACACTCTCCGAAGTGCAATCTGTAGAAAACCGACAGACATGCAACTTTGCGACGAGCTTCTTGGCTCTGCGATCTATCGAGTCAAGTGCGGCTAGTAAAGGTGACAGCAATTCTCCATGCAGGATCGGACTTGGGCTTTATATAAAACTAGAAGCTGTCCAGGAGTGAAGTAACGCCTAACCTTATTGAGGATGCCCAGCTTTTTTGCCGCAGTTTGGGCTTTTGACTCAATGTTAGCGCCGAAGTTCAGGTTTGCACACAACTTCTTGCCAAGTATCTCGACGCTGTCGGTAACTGGTACAGTTGTACTTCGAAAAGTAGGAGCCAGATTGACCGGACTCCTTTTGGCGGTGAACAGACACGCCTGTGTGGCGTTGAAACTCACCAGATTTTTGTCACTCCACTTGGAGACACGATTTAAGGTTGAGTTTATTCGCTCTACCATGGCCTCTCTCGAAGAACGTATCTCGTCACTGCTGGCTTTTGCGCTAGACATATATCTCTCGACGCAGTACAGATCAACAATACTAGGAAAAACGAACAAAATTTAGCATCCCATACAAAATGCTCTATCAACTGATGCAATTTCTATCTGTTTTATGACCTATGTTCCTTGGTAAAAGTAGTTCAGTTTCATGGGTATATTCACGCCCTTTAGTATTATAACAAGTTTCCGTTACACGCTCTATTTGTCTGTCCCTTTCTCTGTCTATCGAGAACCTTTATTTCAAGAATGGGTAAAAATATCAATTTAAGGTAATAATGAATTTTAAGGCCCATTGACAATTCAAGTTTTTATACTGTTAGGCAAAAACTAACATTGTGTAATTGTACTTGTGTGTGTGTGTTTTCAGAGATCTTTTAAAATGTCCACTGAATGGCGCTGCAAATGAGCACGAGGAAAATCCATCACCATGTAAACAGTATGAAACTGATTAAGTCAGTTTGGTTGCTTCTGTCAAATGCATGTAACATTTTTTCTTGTAACAGGATTTCATATAAATTACAATGTTTGAAAAAAAAAAAAGAAATTACACTTAAAAAACGTTGTTGACAGACGTCAAGAAAAACTCCCTATTATATATTTGTAATTTATGCCGAGCTCTCATTCCTAGTACTAGGGGTCAACAAAAAGTGGCCTATGTTACGCTACGTGGCAAACTTTGTACAAAAGGCACAAGCTTTCAATGTGTATCACGTGGTAGAACAGAACCCTTAGTATGCAAGTCCAACTCGCACTTGGCCAGTTTTTGTGTCTTTAATTACAATTCTTATTTCCTTTAAAACTAATTAGTTTACTTACTAATCTAACCAACTGATAAAAAAAGGAGTTTTTGGGGCCATAAGTTTAAGAAACCCTGGACCGAAGCATTGGACTTGTCCTTATATTATTTATGCGCTAGGTCAGCTCGGTCAAAGAGTCTGGGACCAGCCTTCTGTGTGACATGTCATTTATTATATTTTTCATCTCTTTAAAAATACAAAGTATTTCAAACGTAAAGTTCAAGGTGTACGAATCCACTGCACTGTGATAATTCGTTAGCCAAACGCAACGTAGTGTGCGTGTAATCAATAACATTGTATTCTTTAGACGATAAGTACATTATGATTTAACAGGAATATTTTTAAATAAATTTGGAATATTCTTCAGATGACACAGATGCTTAAAGAATGTGTCATGAGACTAGCCAGACATTCCTTGCGTAAAATAAATAAAAAAAAACCAGCCAAGTGCGAGTCGGACTCGCGCACCGAGGGTTCCGTACCACCACATAATCATAATTGTATTAGTTGAAATTTCAGTTACTGTGCTAGATTTTTTGAGTCCGACACGCGCTTGAATATATTTTCTTATTTGTTGTTATTCTACAGGTTATACTATATAAATATATCAATTTTAACGTATGTAAGTGTTCCCGTTTTTATAGAGCTAAAACAAAAATTGCCTAAAAAAACAGGTCTTTAGAATGGGAGCCCCCCTTAATTTATATTTTTTGTTTATCTTTAGTATTTGTTGTTATAGCAGCTACAGAAATACATAATTATTGAAAATTTTAACTATCTAGCTATTACTGTTCATGAGATACAGCTCAAACAAAATTTTATAATAACAGCTGACTTTGGTACTATATTATTCCATTGTTTTAAAATATTTTTTAAAACAAAAAATATAGTATTTATGTACTCAACGAGTTCTAAACAACGATACCCCACTCAATGGGGTAGGTCAATTTTTTTTTACGCTTCCCCCTTTAGCTGTTTGGGAGCCTCCCTTAATTTTTTACTTTTTTTTTTCATTTTTAGTATTTGTTGTTGTAGCGGCAACAGATATACACAATTTGTGAAAATTTCAAATTTATACCTATTACGGTTCATGAGATACAGCCCGCTGACAGACAGACAGACGGACAGACAGACATCGGAGGCATATCAATAGGGTCCCGTTTTTCACCCTTTGGGTACGGAACCCTAAAAGTAATGTCGAAGCTATTCAGAACAGACTTGAATGGAGAAAACGGACAAGGAGAGCCGACCCCAGATAATGGGAAATGGTTTAGGCTAAGAAGAAGAAGAAGTAAAATTTTGTGTATTTAAAAAAAAAACATAAAAATACCAATGGAAAAAAATACGTCTAAGACAAAATACGGCAGAATATGTTCCAAATGATCTCAGCTATCACCCACCTTCCAAACACCCTGTACATTTGTAAAGTACCTATACCTACCTCTTTTGAAAAGCTTGACTGTGAATCCACCATAGAAATCAGTAAATGACATCAGAGCCTACAACTCAATAGCCCGCAACACTGACACCGCTGGGTCTGCTTCAGCGTTTCTAAGGCAAATTATTAGCACCCCGCTACCCTTCTCTCTTACATAGGGATTACAATCATTAACGGTTTAAAATACCGATCTATGTAGAAACCTAAATATAGTTACCTACGGGGTAAAAATAGTAGATAAAAAGACTATTAGATTTGCTGACAAGTTGCGAAACAAAAAGTAACAAGAAAAGCTTGAAAAAGAATGAATACTTAAGAAAATCCTCAAGTTCAGTTCAGTAGTAACCTCAAACATTTATTTATCGTATGACATTTAGTTTTCTAGTATTAATAATTTAAAGCATAACCGATAACATAATATATTGACAAGACCAGATGCTTTTGTTTAGAAATAAGACATGATGTCATATGTTAATATATAATTATACCGTACGATATGATTCGTAGGAGAGTAAAGAAATCGACATAATTAACTCTTAATTCAATTATAATAACTTCATTCAGATTTTTTTTATCGTACAACGAATAAAACTTTTTTTACACCGACAAAAATTTGAAAAGATAACCGGTTTTAAATAATCAATCTACCCGTCACTACTACGTCCAGCTCGCTCTGCCGACTCTCAATAGAGTCATTAAGACTCTAACAAGATCTCTAAAGAGAATCACGTCTGCTTTGTTTCTATAATGCGATTTATTTTATTTGTTACAGTTATTGCTGTTCCGTGAACCTTGAATTTCGAATCCTTTAAATCCTTTAAAAGCAAATCAAGACAACAAAACAATTTTCAATTATTTTTTGCACTCTGTTTTATTTGTATCGGCCAAACAGTAAAACAAGTATGTCAAACGGTTTCGAAAGAATTCACAACCCCATTGGGATTTGGAGGCAAAAGTTCTTTGATAGATAGCTTGAATGTTAAGGTATACAGAGGCAATTTGCGCCTTGAAAACTCTTGATAACTAGTGGAAAAGTTCCTCCACGGTAAATAGATCTGTAATGAAGTATCTGTAAATACCTCAATAAAATGCGTGAGATAGACGTGTAATATTTATCACATGGTTCGTCGTCACAGTAAAATTAAAAAAAAAAATATTCTCAAACATGCTTGAAATTATTAAACAATTCTAAAAATTATTTTGACTACCTTCTTAGAGCAAAATCGAAGTATCCGTACTGGTAAAAAACATGCGAGCAGCGGCCGGGAAAGTAAGTATGAAAATCCATTTCTTCCGTGTCAGAACGGTCGGGAAAACTACTATGAAAACTCATTTCTGTCATCTAATTTCAAAATGGAACCAGCTTTTTCTCCAAAACATGGTAACCAAGGAGATGGCAACAAACGAAAGAGTTCGCCTCTGCCCACATTATCACGTTCGTTCCTCAATACCCGTTTTTTTCGACCGCTGCAATAATGTACTATTTCATTATAGAGTCCGATGATTAGCTACCTATATTGGGTATGGTTTTCAGTCTAGGATGAGGAGGTTATATGGCAGTCGCTCTGTGTAAAAACCAATGCAACCATTGGTAAAAACGGAATAAGGCTAGGGCAATGATGATGATGATTTAGCCGCCTATTTTATCAAATTAACATTCTTCATTTAAAGTTGTTGATTTGTGCTCTGGCTTATCTAATGTAACTAACTTCTGCCATACAAGGCAAACAAATAATGATTAAGACGCAGTTTCGAGACACTTGAGTACAGTTGTAACGGCAGCAGATGGTCAATAAAAGTCTCAATGTTGGAACTTTAGCTATAGAAGGGCGACAACAGGCCGTCTTACCCTAATGCTTCCATCCAACTGTCGCCCGAATAAAAGAAATGACGATTACTGCGACAGTTACCCGCTTTTGCACAAATTTTGAAGTTGACGGCAATTTTTCACTTATAAAGGGTGTAAAAGGCAAATATAAAAAACTTAATTTTACCAAACATTTGAACAAATTACAACATGAACCCCGTACTAGGATAACCATACAGGTTACGCGGGCGTCCAATTTAAACATATTAATAAATCTAAATAACTAACAATTAACCCTTATACTCGTAAAAAGGTTGAAATGCGTTATAAAAGAAGTAGAATAAGTCGGCTAAGGAGTGGAATTACCTGCCTGCGTATGTGTTCCCGAGCTCTTATAACCCGAATCTAGTAGGTCTTTACCTATGAAATTGCCGAAATTTTCTTACAGATTAATAAGATCATAATTCCTATAATTCCCATGCATTTTTTTTCATTTGTCTTATATTTGAATGTTGACTTCAAGTTTATCAATTTACGCATAAAATAAAGTTTTTATTTTTAGTTTGATATATAAAATTAAAGGTTCGAAAATTGTTCCTTTTAAATGTCGTCCGATTTCATCATTAGATTCGTTATATTTTTTTACAGATAATTTTTTCGAAAATTAAATTTAAGCTTCTGTTAGCTTAATGCCTTCTCAATAAAGCTCAAAAAAAATAAAAAAAAATTGATTTATAATTCCTAAGCAAAATGCAAACATATTAGTACTGATAATTTAGTTTACCTAAAATTCGCCATACAAAACGGCAATTTCATAGGTAAAGACCTATTATTTAAGTCGCGAGTGAATAGGCTTCTTCTGGGCAAGCTCGTTTCATCATCGATCTCATCTCTGTCCTCAGGACTAGATCGAAGTCAAGAGTAATAAAAAAGGAATTACTTGTTCTATAAAATCTCAGATTAATGCACTACTATAAAGTGATTCAATTTCTACAGGGCGAAAAAAAATGTGTTTCGTTGTTCTTCGGGAAAAAAAATCTAAATTTACAGTTGTAGAGTTCGGGAGATTGTTACACCCTGTATTATAATTGAGCGTTATTATATTAAACAGTTCGTTGCGTGTCCAAAATTACAGCTTAAAGCTTATTTTTGTGTCCCAGAGAACTCTAATTACTAAAGTTACTAAAACGTGTCGAGTTCGACGTAAACTGTACTAATTACACGTTTTTTGAACACGAAAAGAAGAAAACTATCTACTGTCGTCACAAACTATTATCAGTTGTGGAATAAATTCTAGGTAATTAACGGGACTAGATTAAAATTTGACGTGAAACCTGCTATCGGTTAGATAAATCGATTAATTGTTTTTAAGAACGACTTCTTCGTTACTTGGAGAAGGTTAACATAACGCCTCGCTGTTTATAGTAGTTTAAGACACAAGTTCTGTAATAGGTTATTACAATCGAGTTGAAGTGTTGTAAGTCCGGGAAGTTGTCAAAGGTTTACATCGCCACTAGTTTGCGACAACCCCTACGGACGGGTATCTTACGATATTTTTCAATACATTTGTGAGAACAAACTATACTTACAAATTGTATTTTTGCATCGAAACTCAAACCAAAAAACTGCGTACTTGCCACCACATAGAGACTGGTCTCTTTTCAAATAAATAAAATTTCAAAAGGCTTAAAATATGCTATAATTACAATAAATTTTGTAAATGAGTTGTTTAGTTTTATATATTTTTCAAGTATTAAGTTAAAATATATTTTTTTAAAATAAACATTTCTAATTTCTAGGCTGTAAGAAAATAAATAAATAAAAAAATTGCACTAGTTCTATTAAGAACTACTAACGAGCAATTTTTATCACCTTGTAAGTACATTTTTCAAGCAAATATATTAAAGAGTAAGTTATTTGAAAATTTATATGAAAGTTGATACTCAATTGCTCAGTTACGAAAAAAATATTGGATAAACAAACTTTTGCACGAAGAGATACTGATTTCTAAAATGTTCTACAAAAGCAGTAACTAAAACGTTTTATTTTTGATGTAAGAAACTTCCTGTATCATACTTGCAATAATAATGACATCAATTACCTCTATTATACTGCCGCGTCATATTAAGCAAGAATTTAATCAGCTCAGAAACGTCGAAATAACGTACAAGAAACGTCAGTCACACGTTGCAATACGTCGCTTGGAAAGCTAATAAAATTTTACAAGCTGTTGTCCGTGGTTTTATTTTTCAAGACGTTACCTAGATCAAGTTTATAAAAATTTTATTCCTTTTTTCCTGCATTAGCAGTTGATAATTTTAAGTTCCTGTTTATTTTTTATAGGTAAGAGAAGATAGGTCGGAAACAGACTCATATTTATTTATTTTATTAGTGGGGTGGGGTATTATTGATATTTTCATCGAAACTAATTTTCATAAAATAAATAAGTAATGGTAACGAGTCAATCCATAGTTAAAACCCACTTAAACGTTCAATCAATCCCTATCCACGGCAGAGCTACGAAGATGGCTACGCGACCGCTACGACGTAGCGGGCTACCACACAGAATATAAATAATTCGTCACAAGGCAGTGAAGGCGTCGTTCTATTAATTTGATAGGGTTACTTTAAATATTTTCTTATGCTCGGTGATGATCTGACAACGCAATTTGGGACATGCTGGCAGATATCATCCCATCGTCAAATAATTTTGCACGGTTTCTTATCCGAGCGAAGCTAGGAGGTCGAATTTCTTTGAGTTTCACAAGACAACTTTTAATCCATCAACGAGTGATCAATTGATCATTGATCTGTGGTACTATCCACCAGTTACCAAAAGTTTCTATTTTAAGTTAAAACTCTTTATAGTTCTATTGCAGATACTGACTTATCAGAGATTTTATTTAAAGAGGTTTTCTTTCCTCTGGCTGTATCTAGATTTTTTTCTAATCTATGTGTAAGAGGTTCGTTGAAGTTACTGAGATTATAGAATGTATATGAGAATAAATCAATGGACTTACTACTCGTAAGTGTTCATAAAGCTATCTCAAATGAAGCGTGCTCAAAGGCCAATAACAGTGCGAGTTAACAAACTGCTGAGGGTAGTTTAAAATCGATAACTGTTTCCACACCATCGACTTACACTCACATTGCCGCCATGTTCACTGTGGCTGAAGCAGGCCTATAAAAGTAGAATATTTTAGCATTGGTTTTTATTTTTTATTTTTTTTTATATTTAACGGGGCGTACACTGAATGGTTTAGCATCGAAAAAGGTGTTAGGCAGGGATGTGTAGCGTCACCTTGGCTGTTTAACCTGTTCATGGATAATTGTTTGATTGATCTGAAAGAGAGTATGTGTGGACTGAGAATGAATGAGTTACTCATCAAATGTCTTCTCTACGCTGATGACCAAGTTGTACTTGCGTCATCTGCTGACGAGTTGCAGGAGATGGTAACAATAATGAATGTGGCTTTGGACAAGAAAGGAATGAAAGTAAATGTAAGCAAGACTAAAGTAATGGTACTTGAAAGAGAAGAATGTATGACAGAGTGTACTATATTAATAGATGGTGAACAAGTCGAACAAGTGAAGGAGTTTGTGTATCTGGGCTCAAAGTTTACGAGAGATGGAAAGTGTGAAAGTGATATTGAAAGAAGAGTGAATGCTGGAAACATGGTGAATGGTGCCCTGCACGCCTTTATGAAGAGTCAGAAGGTGTCTCACAAGGCTCGTTTGGCTGTTCATGGGGGAGTTTTGGTACCAACACTGATGTATGGCAGTGAAAGCTGGGTATGGCAGAAGAAGCATGAAAGTAGAATTAATGCAGTGGAAATGAGAGCGCTAAGGAGTATGATTGGTGTTAAATTGAGTGACAGGATAAGAAATAGTGTGATAAGAGAACGGTGTGGCGTAAAAGAAGACGTAGTGACCAAAATCGAGAAAGGGATGCTGAGATGGTTTGGTCATGTAGAGAGGATGAATGAACGAAGATTGACGAAAGAGATCTACCAGGCGAGAGTGAATGGAAACGTTGGAAGGGGAAGGCCTAGGCGAACGTACCAGGACCAAATTCAGGACGTTCTGAATAAAGGCCAGGTTAAAAGTACCCTAAACCGACGAGCATGTATGAAAGGATTGATGAAAGTACAGGAAGCAAGGGAAGTATGTCAAGATCGTAGCAGGTGGAGGACTGTGGTCTCTGCCTACCCCAACGGGAAAGAGGCGTGATGTTATGTATGTATGTATGTATGTATGGTTTTTATTTTCCATTCCATTAAAATTTTCATCTATTAATTTTATTCAATTCTACTTGCAAATTAAAAAAATATAGAATCAGCAAGAAATACTCCAGTAAAATTACGAGAGAATGTATGGCGGAACGGAAATAATTGATAATAGCCGTGATTCTTTTTCAGATCGATAGATTATATTTCTGTGTAAAGCTTTTTTATGGAATCCACCTAAATTTACTTCATTTATTTATTTATTTTGCCGTCCAAACATTAAAAAAATATGGAATTTCGGAAAAAAATGTTAATAGATTATTTTTTTTATTTGCGGCTTGCTATATATTCAGAATTTCATATTATACATGAATCCACCTAAAAATATTAGCTTTTTTGTATTGTTTAACTTTTATAGCACGAAATTTAAATACAGCTTATCTTCGCAACCAAAAATAGTAATAGATCCGTTTTGCTTTCTAATAATTTAAATAGTGCTATATAATCACATTTTTGGCAAATCCAACATAAATGTTTACAAAATCATTGTAAACCAGCGATTACAAAAAACTTTTTTTAAATTTAGTATGGCATTTTTATGAATATATATAAGAATCACTTACATTTAAAAAGGTTGAGTTTAGCTCAGTTTATTGCTATTATTTTACCTCGACTTTATTGGCCCTTATATGTGAAAATAAGTGGAGATTTTATATTTTGAAATAAATTGATATTTTCAAATATATTTATGGTGGATTTTGATGCCTATATGTAAAGTATACGTTTATCTATGATATAAAGTATATAATTGTCTATTACTATTTTTGCCTTAGCTGTTATTCGAAAAAAATATTCCGCTTTAAATTTTAGGTGGATTCGTAAATATTGCGTCTTAACATCATATTTAAATACGATATACACAAAAAAGTAGCTATTAGCATTTAATGTTTTGCAAAACCGTATTTTTACTGGACTAAAAGGAAAGTAATTGTGATGGAATTAGTAGAAGAATTAAATGTTAACTGGACGAGGTACAACGGACGAGTAAAAGTTAGACTATTATCTTAAGACTGTTATTCTCCATTCTTTACCTAAGTGAGGATAACCTAGTGAAATCAACTATTCTTTATTGAATGTTACATTAAAAATCTTACATATATTTTGTAGGAAATGAAATCAAATAGCTACTAGCTGCGTCGACGTGGATCTATCGAAAAAGATAAAGAAAACACATTTTCCGAAGGAAATCCTCAAGTTTTATGTTTTTCTGGATCATAATCTATCTACAACTCTACCAAATTTCAGCAAATTCTGCTCAGTGGATAAGGCGTGAAAGAGTAACAAACATCAAAACATACAAACTTTTATTTATTCACTTATTAATTTCCTAGCCTTATGCCTTATTGAAATTAAAAATTAAAATATAGTGATGTGAAGTGTGATGACGTCACAACTCTGTTTCGTCTTTTACGATCACATTCATAAAATATAATTAAATAAAGTAAAATTTATTTAGCAACTTAGTAGGCCTCTTTTTAGATGAAAACAGTATATAATTTTCGACCCAGGCAACATTTATATTTAAATTAGAAAAAAATGAGCGCAAAGTTCTGAACTCTCCAAAGTTATTCAAGCAGAACCGTACAGCTTTCCTTTGAGCTCTAAACTGCCTTAACAACTCCAACACAAAGCTGTTCAAGAACAAATGACAGAAAATTAGTCTCATTTCGCAACATATAATATTAATTTTGTAATTAGAACTCTGTTGAGCGAAGAAGGCAAAGGGGGGTACAAAGGAAAGTGATTTTAATGATGGTGAGGAAGGAATAGCTGACTAATACCGACGTATACAAGTATTATAACTGCAAAAGTATCTTTGTTTGTCCGTCTGTTACGCTTTCAAGAATGAATCGACTTTAATGAAATAAGAGCCATGTCAGAGGCCTTTGGCGGCTCAACAACTCTGACACCAGGGTTTGTGAGGTCGGTCATCGACCTTGCAACCCACACGATGATGATGGTAAAGAAATAGATTTGATCCTAGGTAAAGATTTAGGAAACTTTTTTCCAGTCTGACAAAGTCGCGGGCAACAGCTGATTATAAGCTAAAAATACAATTATATTCTGATCAAAACAAAACTTTTAATATACTTATTACTCTAAACATAAAACTACGCTGTAAAGAACGCATCCGTATTGTTAGTGACTCGCTCTATTTGCATTATATTCCCAATGTTATACATGGTGTAACAGAAAGGGTATACTAACTGTTCATGAAACTGAACAACTTTCTCTGAGGAACATAGGTCGAGTTACGAAAAAAAAATGGCTGTGTATTAACGTGCCACCAAATTTGAGTAAATTTTTACCAAATAATATCCACCAAATTTTGTCTACCAAAATGGATGAATGTACACCAAATTTGCTTCTGGCATTTCGCCGGCCGCTACCGCGGCACGCTCGCTCCGCTCGGTCGGCTCGTGAATTGTGGTCGCAAGATAACCTAACCGAACCAGGTACCCAAATTTGGTATACGTTCAGCCAATTTGGTGTTCATTCATCCATTTTGTCTGAAGCGTATTGGGGTATAAAAAAATATTTTGGGAATCATTTATTTTTTTCCAGAAAAAAATGAATTCCCATACAAAATGCACTACAGCTGATTCAGTTCCCATGGGAGGCCAAAAAATTTTTTCGTATTTCGAAATATGTTCCTTAGGGAAAGTTATTTAGTTTAATGGGCACATTCACATCCTTAAGGGTTAGTACGCCCTTTTTGTTACATCCTGTATATGACGTCAATAAATATTCTGAACAACGTTCCTGAAATTTAAAATACAAAAAAGTAATTCTCAACGCAAATTAAGAAATAAATAACTCGCTAATAATAAGTGTGTGGTTACCCTATCCAAATCTATGGGACGATCAAAACTATTTCTCTTTTTAATCCGGATTCTTTGAGTAAAATTGATCAGTTATTTGAAAGCCCATAAACTAATCTGCAATCAGACAAACCAAATGGAAAAAAATATTTTCTCACTTAACAATGAAATTAATTACTTTTTTGATGTTGGAAAAATTATACTTACAGTTCCTCCAACGGGTTAGACGTCATATTCTGAAACAAACAGATAAAAAATTATTATTTTTAATAAAATAACGAATAAAGTCGCTTTACGTTTCTGTTTACGCACCTGTTTGAGATTCTACGCTTAATAAAAAAACCTCGTAAAATAATTTAAGTTACGTACTCTACAACAAATAGACAAGTAGACCAGTCAGTTCAACATTCCCAAAACGCAATGATAAAAGCTACATTTGATTCTAAAATTGGTCCGCGTACTCCATATGCCCGAGTTTGCGTTCAGCTCATTCAATTATGCAAAGCTTCCATTTGTTAACAGATTTTAGGGTAATTCTGCAAATGTCGAGTCGGTTTTATGCTAATCAGCTTAGTGTCCGTTATTTATCGGCCAACATGCTTACAACGTAATGTGCCTGCTGATAACGTTGTAATGTTTATAAACGTTATTTCGAGCAATTAGTTGCAGAAACACCCTGAGTTTGATAAACGTTTTGTTTGGTTTTGTTGCGGCGCGTGTTTGATGCTAATCTTTTTGCATTCTGCGGAATATAATAATACTTTTATCTTTGTCCTGTAACGTTTCCGTTCGATTAAAAATTTAATACTGTTATCAATTTAATTGAATTTTTATTTCAAAATCTATATAATACAACGTAAATTAAATATTCGTGTGAATCTACTAATGAAAACTAAGTAACTTTATTGTAGAAAAAAAAACTTACTTTAAAAATTTTTTTGGCTAGAGTTTTTTTCTCCTCAGGAAAGTTGCTTGCTTTAATTAGTAGAAAGAATCCCTGGGTTTCGGGAGCGAAACCAATACACATTACGAGTACGTCATACTCTTTTATTTTTAAAAGTAAAGTTCGTTAACAACTTTAATAAAATACTCGGTCTTTTCTGGAGTCAAACAGTATGGTAGTCTATTTTATTTTGTAACATACAATTTTAGAGAAATAAAGGAAATTTCACACAAAATTTGGCCCTCCTCATGGCACAAAATAAATAATCTTGTATTTTTTTGTAATGTTGAAAAAAAAATTTAAAACGGAAAAAAAATGAATCCTGTAAAATTTAAGAAATAGTTTTAATTTATTCGTATACAGGGTTAATTTTGGACCCTTAGCCAAATTTTTGTATGTTACTCAGAATACAAATCTGAACAACTTTCCAAAAGAAATATGGGTCGAAAAACGAATTTTGATTTTGGGTCTCCCATACAAACCTTGCACAGGTAACAGTGAAATTTGTATGGAACGACCAAATTTTTTTCTCGTTTTTCGACCCACGTTTCATTGGGAAAGTTGTTCAGTTTTATGTTCTGAGCAACATACTAAAATTTGGCTAGGGGTCCAAAAACAACCCTGTATTTTTATGTATTTAAAAAACCGGCAAAGTGCGAATCGGACTCGCGCACTGAGGGTTCCGTACCACCACTTAAACATAATTGTATTAGTTGAAATTTCAGTAAGTTAATGTGCTAGATTTTTTGAGTCCGACACGCGCTTGACCAAATTTTATTATTTGTTGTTATTTTATAGCTTATGCACTATAAACATACCAATTTTCAAGTTTGTAAGTGTTCCCGTTTATAAATAGAACTAAAACAAAAATCGCCTCAGCGACCATCGAACTTGACCCCTCTCTTATATGAATGTTTTTGAAACGGGAGCTCACCACATATGGTTACCATTAGTTGTTAAAAAAATTGTAATATTTAATGATTTCAGACTTTTCCCATTATTTGTACTGTGAGACCTAGCTTCTTGCCAAATTTCATAATTTTAGGTCAACGGGAAGTACCCTGTAGGTTTTGCATTTTTGAATAAATGTATGGAGATGATGAGATAATATGCCATATCTTTTGATTGTGTCCTTGTAAAAAATTGGAATTTTCAGAGCTTGTGTGGTTCATGGATCCTAATGTATGGTATCAATTTCAACCTGATACCTTTACACGTTCGTGAGATAAAGGGTCTTGACAGACAGACAGACAGACAGACAGACAGACGGACAACAAAGTGATCCTATAAGGGTTCCGTTTTTTTTCTTTTGAGATACGGAACCCTAAAAAATGTATGACTACTGTACTTGGGCATTCAGAGTGGCTCAAACTTTCAAAATATAAAATTCCTTAAAAAAAACCGGCCAAGTGCGAGTCGAACTCGCGCACCGAGGGTTCCGTACCACCACATAATCATAATTGTATTAGTTGAAATTTCAGTAAGAGATTTTTTGAGTCCGACACGCGCTTGACCAAATTTTATTATTTTTTTGCTATTTTATAGCTTATGTTCTATAAACATACCAATTTTCAAGGTTGTAAGTGTTCCCGTTTTAAAACAAAAATCGCCTACCCGACCATCCAACTTGACCCCTCTCTTATATGAATGTTCTTGAAACGGGAGCTCACCACAATTGGTTACCATTAGTTGTGAGAAAAGTTGTAATATTTAATGATTTCAGACTTTTCCCATTATTTGTACTGTGAGACCTAGCTTCTTGCCAAATTTCATAATTTTAGGTCAACGGGAAGTACCCTGTAAGTTTTTCTTTTTTGCATAAATGTATGGAGATGAGGACATAAAATGCCATATCTTTTGATTGCATCGTTATAAAAAATTAAAATTTTCAGATCTTGTGTGGTTCATGGATTCTAATATATGGTATCAATTTCAAACTGATACCTTTACCCGTTCGTGAGATAAATGGTCTTGACAGACCGACAGACAGACAGACAGACGAACTACAAAGTGATCCTGTAAGGGTTCCGTTTTTTTCTTTTGAGGTACGGAACCCTAAAAATAACATGTAGTTGCGATTTGCAAAGTTTTTCGGTTTATTCGAGTACGTTTGGTCCGCCATTGACCTCATCGGACTAAAATGTGATCGCGACTTTGTAATTTATCTAGTTTTTATGTGATCAAAAGCAATTTAACTATGAAATTGCCGAAATTTTCCGACAGATTAATTCATATAATTCTAAAGCTATTTTTTTCATTTGTCTTAATTTGAAAGTCGACTTCAAGGTTATCAATTCACGCATAAAGTCAAGGTACGAACCCATGTCAAAAATATTTTTGGTATTTTTTTTATATTTTTTAATGATAATTTAGACTATTCTAAGAAACTAATTTGGAGAAAGAATATCATTTAGATCATTAATTATTTTTATATAGCGATTTTAAGTTTGCGACCGTGTGTCGTCATATGCTCACAAGCCAAGAAATGGATTGAGAAAACTACAATGAAAGAAAGCTACTCGAGAAACGTTACAATTATAGGACAGTATGATAGACGTGATAAGCAATGAGCTGTATTCATAGTCTATAGAGCATTTTGTTTCAAAGATACGAGTATCAAGTTATTTGTAAGAACGTGAGCATGTGACGTCACCGGGTCGCAAACTTAAAATCGTTATATTAAAATGATTAATGATCTAAATGATAAAATTTTCAAACTAGTTTCTTAGGATAGTCAAAATTATCATTTAAAAATAAAAAATAAATACCAAAAATATTTTTTACATGGCCAATTGTTCGTCTTAAATGTGGTCCGATTTCATCATTAGATTTGTCATATTTTTTTAATTTATGCTTCTGTAAGCTTAATGTCTTCCCAATCATGCTTAAAAAATAAAAAAAAATTGGATTATAAATTTAAAAAAATGCAAAAATGTTAGTACTGAAAATTGAGTTTACCTAAAATTCGCCATACAAATCGGCAATTTCATAGTTGAAGAATACAGGACCGGTAGTCACCTGTTCAATTCAACCGTCACTTAATCGGCATACCTACCCCTTCAAAACCAATTCTATTAAAAAAACGTGAACGCATATCATATCATACACAAGATAACCAATCACAAATAGGGTAATTCGATAGCATATTATTTGTGGCCAGTTCCATTTCAGTCACGACAGAGGGCGCGCTCCGAGCCGTCGCGACAAAAAGTGAGCAATTTTCTGATAGCCATCTGACACGAAAATGGTTACGTTTGACATGCCATTTATATTTCCATTTGTCAAATACTGCTACTACTCTTTTGCTTGGGAGAGTCCACTGTACATCGATGGTTTATTATGCATTATAAACTCTACTATAATTTAAAAAACTTCAGTGTATTGCGAATACAGGTAACATTTAACAGAGTTTAGTGGAAGTGAAACGCTGCGTGCTCTGCTAGACATCAGCTGATATTATACGTCGTCTATCCACACACCTACTTTACCACTACACCTAGCACTCAGTAGATTAAACGATTCTGTTTTTGTCTGCTTTACGAACTCCTTCATAGATTCCTTATGCACGCGTTCCAATCTTGAATCGTCAGTAACGTTTACCCTGCAAGATATCTCACCTAGCTTACTCCATAGAACACGCAGGGAATAGATTACACGCCTGAACTTAGTAGTCTAGATGCGTAGAAAGGGAGCTATCGAAAATGGTGGGGCAGAGAGTGGCTATTCTGTACGATTGTTACATTACCTTCTTCTGTGTATATGCCTTAACAAAAATGCAAAATTTTAATGACGAATCTTTGAGAAACCCTTAGTAAATCGTGGCTTTCGGGGAAAAACGTCATAAATCATCGTTTTATTTTCCTTCGAAGATCATCGTAAGTATATTCAATCGAGAGCAGAGACGAGAAGAGTAATTAGAAAATGCTCAAACACGCAGATGTTCGCATTAACTCGAGTATTCTTTGAATCTCAGGAAAATGCTGATACGTTTACTGTCTAGTGACATCAAAAAAGTGCTCGAGCATTTTTCTGTCTGAATGAAAAAGGCGATAACGCGTAATAGTTTTTTTTCCAAAAAAACGGTTGCGATTAATAGTTTTCCATCATTTTGTACTATTTTACTGTAATATAAATAAAATCAGTTTTAAGAAGGATTTTGTACCTATCCAAAGCCAGCACAGGACGTTAGTCTTTAAATAAACCAAATTGTAACTATTACATGGCTGAACTCTGTATACAGTTGAGCACTGGCCACTGGCCCCGGTATTGCGGTGTCCGTTTGATTCCGTTTGCATTCCAATCTTGCACTCCGCAATTACTTCGTCTTAAGATCTTAAGACGAAATCAGACCCGTAGACGGTTAGGTATAAGGTAGGTATATTATAGGCGAGAACTTGTAAATGGCGTCATTTCGAGCCACTTTTTCTGTATTAAAATAAGTATATTATTCGCTGTAGGTTTTCCTAAAAAAGTTAAATAATAAAATACAGAGCATACCGGAGTTACCTTTCATTCAAATTGACTTATGTTTTTTTATTGTATGCTGGGTTTTTCTTGTCGCTTATTTTTTATCCGACTTGATGTCACCTTGTAAAACAATGTAATTCAACTGTGGTAATATCCTACAATGAATAAAGAACTTCGATTATATGGGTCAGACCACAAACAGCGTATCTTGCGCGATGCAACATGCGCCGTGTTATGCGCCGACACTGCGTTTCACAGAATTCCGACAACATGGTTTACACCAGCGCGCAAGTTAGGCTGAGAATTTTAGCCACGCAGCCATAACACAGCGTATCTTGCGCGATGCAACATGCACCGCGTTATGCGCCGACACTGCGTTTCAAAGAATTCCGACAACATGGTTTACACCAGCGCGCAAGTTACGCTGAGAATTTTAGCCACGCAGCGTATCTAACGCTTTTAAGCGGTGCAGGATACGTTGTGTCTGATCCGATCCTATTTTACGTATTAGTGCTCTTTTGGCCTCTACAACGTCTAATAAAAAGGGTATAAAAATGTCGAATTATGTGAATCTGCCCATGTAGTAACATAGCTCAACATTTCCTATGGAAAATAGGTCCAAAAAAAATAAACATTCGACATATCACGTATGATATCTAGCGCATTTTGTATTAATAGTCAATGTTTTTTACGTATTTCCAAATATAATAGATTCCTTATTATAGACATTTTATAGAGAAATTGTTTCAGTTTCATGGGCGTCAATTTGCCCATAAAGCTGAAACAATTTCATTATTTAATATTTCAGGATTAGCATACCCTTTCTGTTGCTTTTTGTGTTACACTATCGACCCAGTTAAAACGGATGAGTACATAGTTTTTTATTGAACGTCCAAATATCATAAATCACAATATTCATGGATATTGCATGAAATTGTAAAAAGAATAACTAATTTACTTGGATATAATATGTTTCAAAGAAAATACGAAGCCAGCAATATTCATTTATCCTAGCATAATCTGGGAAATAAAGTAACAAATATTCAATTTATGGGAGTTTATTTTCTCCAGGTTTCAAATTAAAACTAACGATTATTTTCTATTAATTCTAAAAATTACTTTAAAAAATGATTTAAAAAGAAAACTGTTCGTTCAACCCGGTTTCTGTATAGTCATAATCGGAACATTCCCATTGCTACTATTTCCTAGTTATAGGTAGAAGCACCCTTCACGTTTGATGCAGTTAACGTCTGCAGTGGAGTTTGCAATTAGACCCAACGTTGTTTCTCCACCACTTTCTGTTATTAGCTATTCCAGTTTCAATTCGCCGCATTGCATTCTCTTTGGTCTCTCTTGATGTGAAGACCAGGCCTATCCCAGGTTATATGAAATCCTAATGTTTTTGTACAGTTTGTTGTGTTTCAGTTCAAAGGTTTAGTACATGAGCTTTTGTTATTTTAATAGCGCGGATAAGGAAAACTTTACCCCCTCCACCTACCCCCCACCTGGTTTTCAGCCCATACTCCCGGGCGTTATTAACACTAGTCTACCTAACTAACAAGTGTGCCAAGGCTCAACCTTTAATCCGGAAAATATTGGTGTTGGCGTATAACAAAGGGACTATAAGACTGTAGGACCACTTCTTGTTTGCGCATGGAGGATGGCATCAGCTTTTCTGCTTATCGTACCTATGCCTAATACGTACCTAATACTACGAACCATTGCGGTCCATTTGTGCCTATAGCTGCCAATCACAATGATTACAAGCATAACGACTATAGTATGTACACACCTCAAAAATGGGAAGTTGCAATCGGAAAACTTCTTATAATATTACTTGAAGTATTTATTATTTTGTGCAGCTTTATTTCAAACTAGCGGTTCGCCCCGGCTTCGCACGGGTAGATATAGGTTCTTGTTGCATCGGGGGTTACTAAAGAAACCAGCCAAGCGCAAGTTGGACTCCCACCGAGGGTTCCGTACCACTAAGGTAAAAATACTGTCCTAGTTATGGGCAGTCATACCATCTTAGTCACGCAGAAGTGCATTAAATTCGCTCGAGCCGACACGCACTTCATCAAAACCATCATAACATCCCATAATACGTCCACTACAGGACAGGGAGCTCCCTCCAGAATTCGAGCCCTTGCTAGAAGAATGTGGAGGGGAAGTATCTTAGTCACCACGCTTGTTAGCATTAAGGCTGGCACCATGGACCGCGGTTGTTGGTGACCGCAGTATGTAAGATGGTGCGATACACGGAAAGATGTCGCTGCCCATCTTCCGGTTTGTAAACCCTTAGTCGCCTCTTACGACACCTACAGGTTGAGATGGGTTGGCACTATTCTTTGCCGCTACCACACGGAACGACACGCACTTGACCAGTCAAATTTTTCGTGTCTATTCTCTGTTGTAGATACTCGTAAAACCATTACAGTCACTTAAGGCGCTGTTTCTTTAATTTCAATTTTGATAACGATTACACTCATGATAACTTTTGAATGGTATGTCCGATTTGAATAATTCAAAAAGTTATTTGCAGGTACTGATATAGCCTTGAATACAAAATCATTTATTTGGATAAGGATTAATAGGTACGAATAATGTGGCCTATATAGTTTGTACCGGCGTTACTATTACATATTTTAACATGAAAAAGTAGTTATTGTGACATAACTGTAATAGTTAGACATATGGTATTGTGGACTTTTTTGTAGATATTGATGGCTTCTATAATTCTGTAGTACATTACTTTGCTCTATTGTTAATAGTTTCGGCAGCGTACTCGATATAAGGATGCTATTTAGTATTTTTTTCACACCTTGGGTTACATTATCAAAGTTTTCATACGGAACCCTAACTTTCTTTAAATATTTTATAGTCTATGTTCATCCCGGATAATGCAGGTTTCTAATGGTGAAAGAATTTTTTAAATCGGTCCAGTAGTTTCGGAGCCTATTCATTACAAACATACAAAAATAGGTACAAATCTTTCCTCTTTATAATATTAGTGTAGATGAATATTAAACCTATTTTGCTCCTATACCATTGTACCTACCATTGTTGTTGTTAAGTGCATGTAATGAACCAAATGCCAATCAATTACTTTATCCATAACAAATACAATTTAAAATGAACAGGGTTTTAAGGACGTTGTGTAAAACCTTTTAAGGGCTTATTCTGGGGGCTGATATAAATGTTGTTCTAAGACATTATAAATTCGCATTCGTAATTTGCAAATTAACTTTTAATCCATATTGTATCGATCTACCGATCATTATTTCTTGAGTGTCTAAATTCATTTTAGAATTTGAAGCATTTACGAGTAGCTCAAGCCAAGCTACGAGTATTCAAGATCCATTTCATTGAGAACTTTCCTGCCATCCGTTTACTGGTTTAACTTTGGGTCATTTTGGATGAAAAAATTCAGATAATCCCTAAACTAGTTAGAGACACATTGAATTGCAAATTTTCGGTTGGAAACGATACGACGTTTGGAATTTTCTGTTTTCCTATTAAGTTTTCCGAAGTTGCATGTAATTGCTTAATTCCACTGCGGCACGATAAAGTTCTTCTGGGCCGCAAACCTGCAATATCTAGACAGGGAGCTAGATGACAATCTACTTGTCTTTAAAATATGTTAAGGTACTTTTAATTACGATTTTAATTACGTAACGTGTTGATGGATATAATACACCAGTGATTTAAATTATCGTAGGTTGCTAAAAATTCCATAACGCAGATTTTTTAGTATTCTTAACCGAGAAATTTTCATTTTATCACTTTTGCTAAAAATAAAAAATACGTAAAATAAACATTGGGGGACATTTCACACAAGATCATCCGATCCCAAACTAGACAAAGCCTGTGCTATGGATATCAGGGACTGATATACATAAATAAATAGATAAATAATACCCAGACATGGATCAAACACTTGTGTTCATCACACAAATTTTGCCCTGGGTGGGGATCGAACCCACGGCCCACGACGTGAAAGACAGGCTCAGTAATACCAACCACAGCAATAGGTTTGTCAATACTACGGTCTAAGGCAACTACAGTGATCTTTTTTAGGTCTTATAACACTCGTGATACAGCACTTCATAACAAACCGTAAATGTTTTAAGTTTACCTCAAGCCGTTTAAACCCAAAAAATCGTAGCAAATTTTGTGTTCCTTAAAAGTTACATGGAGACTTCATAAGAAGGGTGCGCCTTTTAGAAGCATTAGGCCGAAAACTGAGATGGTCTGAAAATTTCGGTTATAGGGGTTCGCAATTAGCACAGGTCTTTGGAAGCTGATAACTTGGTTTCATGTAATGTCCTCTATCCTAAAAACATAGAAAAAAATTGTATCATGTAACTTTTCCGAACTAACGCAGTTTTTGGGTTTACGGTTACTGGCGTATACCTGCATTTTGTTTTTAATGTGAAAATTTAAGTAAAAGAATTTTCAACAAAAGGGTATTTTCGTAACGTAGGCAAACACTGCTAACTTATTGTTCCCTAATTGTTTTTCTTTCACTCAAAGCACACTGTTTCTATCACATCTCGTTTACGTAAGTATTTAATACTGTATTATCTGTATTTTTTAAGCAGTCACCCTGCAATTAGACGTTTTAACATTCAGCTCCTGGGCTATCACTTGCACGCGATACCCAACTATATTCTTGGAAGCGAATGTGGCGACAAGCCCTCGGAATTACCCCTATCTGCATAATTGCAATTTTATAACAGAAAACCTTAAAAGAGACTGTTATTACTTTAATCGTAAGTAGGGGAATTTTCTTTGTAAACACGAAAGTGAATACTAATAAAGAAAAATAGTGTTTCACACAATATTGCATGGTTTTATGATCAAAGTAGATATGGCTGTTGCTACCGCATGGTAAGTATACATTGTGTCTCACTTTATTGGGTAACATGAGACCGGATTCATATTTTTTACACTGATTAGGGGTTGACTGTACTTTTTCCTGTAAGAATTTATAAAAAATATGTAGTAAAATATAGCTAGGAGAGATCCTTAATTTTTGTTTGAATGTAAGTACTTGATAAGCAACATTACTTAAGTTAAACAAACTTATCTTTTATAAATTTTAAGGAATGCGTAGTACTTTTTCTAACTAGTCAAAAGCTTCTACTCAATTACCCATATGCACTTATAATCTAGAAATAAGCTTTTTATATCAGTCTTTAAAAGTTTTCGTATAGCGCCCTCTCACGAAGGGTAGCGAATACTGTGTAGCGCGTACCAAGCCTTTCCGTAAAAACAAACCCGGCTCTCTAGCGCCATCTAGGAAATAACTGTTGAACTTCTATAACAGGTAAGTTCCTATGGGTAGATGGCGTACTACAAAAGTTTTTGGAATGGAATTTTGGCAATGTGGGTATTGATTCTACCCTGACTTTCTAGTGGAAACAAAGCGGAAGTAGATACTGGAAGAAAGAAAGGAAATAAATTAACTTGAAGAAATAATTTAACTCTACAGGGTGTAAATGCAAAAGCGAGTTTCCTTTTAAGGGAATGCTCAGACCACAAGACTGAACCACTTTTCCAAAGAAACATGGGTCCAATTGGGATTTTTTTTGTGGGTGTTTTAATACAAATTGCACTGTCGACTAATTAAGGTTTGTATGGAGAAGCCAAAAAAAATTCTGCGATTTTGACCCATGTTTCTATGGAAAAGTTGTTCAGTTTCGTGGTCTGAGCACAACCTTGAAAGTAAACTTGCTTTGGCATTTACACCCTGTATGGTTAGAATTCAATGACGATGAAAATGATGAAATAAATACTAAATCTAATGATTCTGAAAGAAAATACCGTCTATCCATATAGCATTTTCTAAAAATATGTTAGTAAATGATGAGTAATGTAAGTAAAACATTTTAAAGCATCAAAATAAAATTTCTTGAAGGAAAATTCGACAATATCTCGTAAGAATATTATTTAGATATTGTTTCATTAAAAGCCTTTTATCGGCTGGTTATAGAGACTAAATGCATCATTGGTCTAGCATTAGATTGGTCGTTACAAGCCTGATGAACTGAAGTTATGAAAAACTGACAGTATAACCTTAGTCTATCTGTCTATTAAATGAAAAAATATATTTCAAGGTAAGCAACATTTCACACATTTTTTTTTCGTGAGTTTCTGCGACTTTCTGAGATCGTGAAATGTCGTAAGTGTTGCAAACAACTTTTCATGACGCTGTAAAGTGGATAAGTAACGTAAGGTTACATTGCGTTAAAACGATCATCAAGAACTTATGTGTATTTACAAATTGGTATTTTTTTAAATAAGCAATAAAAAAGATAAGCTTAAAATATCGCATACTTTAGCATTCGGTTATACCTACTCATCTAAGTAAGGGTTGTAGTTTTTTACGATTTTTTAATTATTATTTGTTATTCATATCGGTTATTCGTTATTCCCAGCAAAATAGCCGGATTAATCTAAATAACAAAACAACAGGTCTTGCCCTACAGGAAATACGCAATAAGAAGGCTCAGCGGTAAGCTGCAGGAAGTCCACTACATTTAATTTTGTACGCCCAATGGTAAACTTCGTAAGTCAGCAATTCTAAAGTCTGATTGTCATACGGTTTTCAATCATTTTTCGTATCTTATATCTCCTAATGCAATTGTTGCCAGCGGATATGATTAACCTACCTACTTACCTACGATGTGGGAAAAACTGGCTAAATAGTTACGAGAATTGATAAGTAATAACATTTTTTAATTTGTTACCCAGAAATAACTATTAAATGACAAATTACATAAAGTAATTGTAACTGATTAAATCTTAATTAAACTTGAAAAAAATTGTGGTACAAATTCTACAAATATTATTCTGTATTACTGTCACATCACTATAATTTTATATGAGTTCTATTATAACAATTGACCTTACTAATTATCATATTTTCTTTTCGGCAGGAATTTGTTTGTTTTAATGTTTTTCTGTCAAAACTCTACTACTTACTTATTGTAATTTAATTGAACTAATTTCCAAGTGAGTGTTACGTTTAATTTATCGATAATCACTTACTCAGATCTGTATTATAATTTTCATTAGAAATAAACTTGCTAAACACAATACAAAATTATTATTGCTCATCTTTTATTCAACGCTAATTACTTACTATCTAAAAATTGCTATCTTAAAAACTAGCAAATAAATTGTCGTAAAACCTAGTAAATTATATGTTATTTTTCTTAACAACACCATAAATAAAACTTTTTGACATACACTCTTTTTCCATGCCACTTTTTCTTTACACTCGAATACTTCCCTATCACGAGGGTCACGCAGTCGCTACGAACATCTTTTCCCTCTCATAAAATGAATTTTTATTTGGACACGCGTTAATTTATGAGAAAACGTTTTTTCCTCCAATTGTTTACGAAAGGACCGGATACAAAAATGAATTATACAAATGTTAGGGTGTACGATGTAATGTAATATTTGTTTCTAGAATTTGATTAAAAGGGGAGCGCAAATTAAAATACTAACTTGATAGAACCGTAAAAATATTAAATTGAATAAAATTCTCTCATTCTTGTTTTTTTTTATCCTGTAAAAGGTGGACTACTGACTATTGGCATTAAAATATTCTACAATGTCTTCCATTTAACAGATAAAAAGGAATCATCCGTCACTTTATTTTTATTTATTGTACAAAATCAATGAAAATAAAAACGAGATTTCATACATAAAGCACATCTAAAAACCTGTGAGGGTTTATGTAAGAAACGAGTGTTTGCTTTGATGATACTGTAGAAACCAAAGAGCCTCGCTACGCTGCTAAAATCTCTTTGGTAGAAACCACCTAAAGATAGTTAATGTGACAGACTTCAGCAAAGATGGCGTTGACCACGAAAGAAATACGACATAGAGAATGGTGGAAATGGTGGAGGGAGGCTTTTGGCCAGCTACCATTGCATAAGTGAAACGTTTTTTCTTTTCTTTTTATTTTATTATTATAATAATTAATACCATTTTTAGAGTTCCGATGGTAAAACCCGTATGGTGCGACTTTGTCTGTCTGTCTGTCTGTCCGTCTGTCTGTCACACCTCTATATCTCAGCAACCACTCATGCTATCGAATTGAAATTTGGAATAGTTTTAGAATATAGTTGCAAAGAAAACGAAAAAAAGAAAGAAAAATTTTAGCAAAAATTATATTATTAATGTAAAGGGGGCCAAAATAGGGGGGGCAAAATTTCAAATTATGGCTACTAGGTCGAGTGGGGTATCATATTATGAAAGGGCTTTACTTGTACATTCTAAAATATATTTTTTATTTTTTTACTTATCTTAGTTTTTAAGTTATGATTAAAAATGTTACTTAAAATACCATTCCCCCCCCCCCCCTTATCTCCGAAGTTTGCGTAAGGAAAAATCTGAATTAATTACAGTTGACAGAAGTTTATGTAATCTTTACAGCAAAAATAAAACGATCTTTCTAAGTTGCACAGTTTTTCAGAAATCTGCTTAAAACCTTTACAAACAAATTTAGTTTTGCGGTCTTGAAAATGGACTTTATTGGTTCCAAAAATACTATAGGTATATTGGAACCCTCGGCGTGCGAGTCCGACTCGCACTTGACCGTTTTATTTATTTTATTTATTTATTTTTATTCTTACTACTTATATGAGCCAGGAATCTGCAGATTTACTGAATTTTCTGAACTGATATGATAGTTTTGTGTGTCAAGTATATCCAACAGCATATCAGTAGAAACAATTTGGACTCGCATGGCACGGTAAAAGAGTTGCAAATGTTTGTACTGACGTGCGGCTGACCGTACTTACCTATCGACGTAAGGCGAAAGAAAATAAAAGGAAGTTTCCAGTTCGAAAATACTTTATGGCACAAATTAAACCTCCCGGCGCATAACGTCACGTTCGCAAAATGTCACACTAGGGTTTACCATAGCAAAATGTCACGTTCGCAGAATGTCACGTTCGCAAAATGTCACGTGACATTCTGCGAAAAAAATAATGAAATTTTTTCTAAGTCCACAAAGAATTAAAATTTTTCTACGTCCCAAACCCATATAAAAAAAATTCTAAGCCAAATTCATACAAAAATTTTTTTTGTTTGTTTGTTGATTCAATATATCATGAAAATTTTCTCTATATCAAAATAGTTTAAAAAAATTCTAAGTCTCAAAAAACGTGACATTTTGCAAACGTGACAATTTGCGAACGTGACATTTTGCGATCGTGACATTCTGCGTTCGTGACATTTTGCGAACATGACATTTTGCAAACGTGACAATTTGAGAAAGTGACATTTTGCGAACGTGACATTATGCGTCGGGAGGAAATTAAACTATACAGGGAGTAACAGAAAGGGTATATCAACACTGAAGGATATGATCCTGCCTATGAAACTGAACAACTTTCCCTAGGAACATAGGCCGAAATATGATTTTTTTTCCTCCCGTGCAAAATGCGCTATTTTTTACTAAGTTTTTATGACAGGTATTTTTTTGTATTTCGGCCTTTGTTTCTTAGGGAAAGTTGCTTAGTTACATTACATGAGCAGATTCACATCTGTTTGGGTTGATTTACCTTTTTTGTTACATTCTGTATAAGTGTATCGCTTTAAAAACGCTCTGTGTAAAATTAAAATGAAATGCAATGAATGCCCTATAAATAGGAAAAATCAAAAAAATATTTGTGGTTTGTCAGATAGAACGATTTTTACTTGTTTGAGTGACTTGAATGCTGGCTCTTAAGGCTGAAGCATCTCTGGTATTCCACCAGTGAAAGAACGTATTTTACGCCGCTTCACGGCTTGTTTTCTGTTTGATTTCTAAGCTCTGAGCCTTGTAATCGCGTGTGCTAGTATGAGTATTTGAATAAATTATCATTTTCAGATTTAATATTATATTATTTCTGCTAAACTGTAAGGGGAGGGTTCTCACAGTTCCTACTCTAACATCATCATTTTGTTTCTATCCGTAAAATTGAATCAATAAAAAACACCAATGCAGTGAAATCTCCCAGAGTGATATACCTAGACGACATTATTCGTCTATTAACCTGTAGCCGCCTATTCGTAGCTAAGTGAGTTCATGTTGGTGGGGAAACGTAGTGTAGCTAGCTAATTTGTCTTCGTTTAGCGTGAAGGTAAAACGGCCCACTTCTCCTGGGTTAGGTAACTACCACGACCGCATTTCTTTTTCAAAGTCTCTACCTATTTATACTATATCCTTACATACGTCTTTGTTTGATGAAACTGTACGACACTTGGCATACAACCTTGGCGTAAAAAAATTTCTTTGACTGTGCCGCCACCTAGGATTTTTTTTGTACTAACGTGTTTTTTGTTGAAAATACTGCGATATCCTGATTTCAGAAATATCTCTTTCAGGTACAGCTTGACCAACTTTTCTGAAGACTGGCCAAAAGCGGAACTACTTACGTCATTTTGACAACCTCAGAGTAAAAATGTATAGAGTCCTATATGACGGACTAGTCGTGTTAAGCATCTCCTAGTCGACTATGACAAGTCGGTCAAAAAACTAGGGTAACGTTTTACAAATCAAACAAATCTAATGTTTCATCCAAACCTTGTAATATGCGAAAGTAAAAATATATCCTTTTAACTTGTGAATTGAAGCGTAAATGATCCGTAATAGCCAAAAATGCGTGATTTTTAACAGCGTTTTTTAGGGTCCCGATACCAAAATGGTAAAAAAAGGAACCCTTATCTTATGGTGCGACTTTATCTGTCTGTCTGTCACACCTGTATATCTCAGCAACCACTCATGCTTTGGACTTGAAATTTGGAATAGTTTTAGAATATGGTTGTCCAACTTAACTGCACATGAGATAATCAACAAAAAGTTATGATTATTAATGTCAAGGGGGCCCAAATAGGGGTGGGGGGGGGGGGGGGGGCAAAATTTCAAATTGTCATTACTAGGTCGAGTGAGGTATTATAAGAAAGGGCTCTTCTTGTACATTCTAGAATAGAATTTTTTACAACTCTTAGTTTTCAAATTATGATAAAAAATGTCAAAAAAAAATACTATTCCCCTCCCCTAAAAACCATCTCCGAAGTTTGTGGAAGGAAAAATTTGAATTAATTACAGGCGATAGAAGTTTATGTAAATATTACAGCAAAAATAAAACGATCTTTCTAAGTTGCAGTTTTTAGAAATGGACTTTATTGCTTCCAAAAATACTATAGGCACGTCGGAACCCATCGGAATCCGCGCGAGTCCGACTCGCATTTGACCGGTTTTTTTCTTGAATGGTAAGTATTCTTACCAGAAAAACTGTAGTAACAAGATTATTACTTTTAAGCTATATATTTCTTAAAGAGAAAGACAAAACTTTTACGTTTTTGGGATATAAATTTTTTTTCATACATTTTAGTATGGAGGTCCCTCGCTAGAAATGGATACGGTTATGGCTCCCTCCTTATCATAAAGAGCTGCTACTTAAACCTCCTTGTGTCAGTCAGTGTTGCCTGTGCTGTTCTTGTTTTCCTGCATATTTCCAAGTATTTTATGAGAAAGTCGTACCAAAAGCGATCGAAAGTGGTGTGCGAGAAATGATTCTCATAATGACATCGTTCTTTGATGCAGAAAAGGAGCAAGAATTTCCAATAACACCATTTGTTCATGTATTCAAACGCATTGCTGCCGCTACACGTCAGTGTTGCCCAGATCTTCTTCTTTTCGTGTCGACGCAAATCCAATATTTATCCAGATTATTAATGCAGTAACAAGTAGAAGCACTAGTTAAAGACCTGCGTAAAGTTTCATTAACCTAGGTTTAAAACTCTAACCACTAGAGCATTTTGAAAATCTCAAATTTTGCCAATTGTAAAAACATGCTGCAATTCCGTGAATTACGTAGAATTTACCTTGTACTTGATAGGAACGGTACCATCATCACTTTTTAGACATTTCCAATAAGATTTAACTTTTCTTTTCTTGTTTTGGAGAAATTTTGCAAATTATCAGGATAACAGGTGCTGCTGGGGATTTTTGAAGTGAAAACTTTTTTAGCGGCGCCCAGCACTTTTTAAGATGGGAAAAAAAATATAAATTCGCATCAGATGTCGCGTCTTTGTCACGTCAGATCTTATACCAAGTTAGAACAGGCTCAATATATACAAAAGTTCTAAAGTGTGATAAAGACCAAAACATCTATTTTGTCTTTGTCGCGTCAGATCTTCAGATCTCGGATGAAGTATAGGAATGGATTTGCAAATAAGCATACCAAGTTAGAGCAGGTTCAATTTATACAAAAGTTCTAAAGTGTGATAAAGATCAAAACATCTTTTTTGTCTTGTCATAGTCTCGGCTCTTTTTTTAGCAGTCAAACTAAATACAGTTGTCAAACTAAAAATCGCTATAACTTGAAAACTACTGACCCTAGACTACTCATGTGCTGATACAAATGATAGGTCTCGATGAGATCTACATTTCGGATGACAGCTGTCAAACTAACAATCGCTATAACTCGAAAACTACTGACCCTAGACTACTCATGTGCTGAGTCAAATGATAGGTCTCAATGAGATCTACATTTCGGATGACAGCTGTCAAACTAAAAATCGCTATAATTCGAAAACTACTGACCCTAGACTACTCGTGTGCTGAGACAAATGAAAGGTCTCGATGTGATCTACATTTCGGATGACAGCTGTCAAACTAAAAATCGCTATAACTCGAAAACTACTGACCCTAGACTATTCGTGTGCTGAGACAAATGATAGGTCTCGATGTGATCTACATTTCGGATGACAGCTGTCAAACTTAAAATCGCTATAACTTGAAAACTACTGACCCTAGACTACTCATGTGCTGAGTCAAATGATAGGTCTCGATGAGATCTAAATTTCGGATGGCAGCACTTCAAAATGAACTGTTGTAATGTACCTATAAATTTATAATTGAAACAAATAACAGGCTTGGTTATTTTCTATTACTTCACTTAGTTACTGATTATTAACTGTTATAGTTATTTTATACTTTTTATTGCTAAAAGAAACCTTGCAAAACTTTGAAGAAGGTGTGTAGTTTTTGTTAAAACTATTTTTATTCAACGTAAAGTTAGGCATTTGACCGCTTTTAGTATAATTCTACAACTATTCCAAATTTCAAGATAGCATGAGTGGTTGCTTTAAAACAGGTGTGAGTGTGACAGACGGACAAACAGACAGACAAAGTCGCACCATAGAAAAGGGTTCCTTTTTTAACCGTTTCGATATCGGAAAACTAAAAAGGTAGAATTAGTTTATTTTTGTAATAGGTGGCAATCCTTTTCGATCGTAGCGCCATCGTAAAATTCTACAGATAAGTTGGTCAAGCTGTAAGTCTTGGAAACAGCAGTACAGCCAGTGCATATACAATGTGCAACGGAAGGGTGTGTGTCTGTCCATGAAACTTAACGACTTTCCTTCCCAAACCCTGTATACTCTTTACCTTTGTTAATTACACGCAACCGCAAATAAGTGACAACAAATCCAGCGCTAAGCTAGAAACGCTGGAACAGAGACCCGCTGTCAAATTCTTAACCTTGACGTGCCGCTGACTGCACCTACTTAAAATACTAAGCCCTAAAACATCCTACGCAAGCAACCCAAAATGTGGGCCGTTCTAAATGTGATCATAAATTATGCACATATCGTTAGACATATAATGCACTAAGCCTTTTAGCTTGCCTAGTATAAAGTACCTGCCCTTTTATGAAGGCTTTAAACTGTAAGTACAGGATACGGGGTCTTTAGTTCTCGTATACCCATTTTGTTTTCTGTTGTATTGATGTAACTACTTAAAATGATTACGTCACTAATAGGGCCCACGTAAGAAGTCCGTTTTGACGTTTTCTTAACAGCAACACACAGGGTTCATTATTCTGTGCAGGTCACAATTTTTGTGTGTTTGGCAACTGTCAGAACGGACCTTATTACGGTGGCTTTACTAACTTACATAATCTAACCAAAAAAAAAATTTCGGGTGCTGTAGTCTTTATAATGTTATAATCTATAAAAATAAAATAAAAATCATCAACGTAGGAGGGGTTTAACCCAATATTTACATCTAGTTCCTGCTACTATGTTGCCAAGTGCAAGTTGGAATAGGACCGAGGGTTCCGTACCACTAAGACTAGAAGCTTTTTAAAATATTATTATTAGCTATTAACCTTAATATATGACACTTGATACCTTTACCCTTTCCGGAGAAAAAGGGTCTTGATAGACAGACGGAAATAAAAATGATCTTATAAAGGTTCCGTTTTTTTTCTTTTTAAATTAGGGGCCCTAAAAAAGAAGTCGTGAGTTCGTGTCTCGTCTGTAATTGTAACTAAAAATAAAATAAAAAAACCGGCCAAGTGCAAGTTGGACTCGCACACTGAGGGTTCAGTACAAACCTGTACGTATACATACAAGTAAAAAAAAAAGTAAACTTTATGGTATTTTTATTGCTAGAAAACTTTACTATGTGATGTAACTAAAATTTATATAAAAGTTGATTGAATGAAAATTGCGGTTTATGATTTATCCTATACTATTAAACGAGCAATATTTGTATATATATACTGTTTTGTATAACTTCATATGTGCTGCGGCGGGCCCTTGCCTCGGCGAACGTTCCGGCTACGTTGGAACCGTTCCGGCTACGTTGGAGTCGTTCGCTCTGATGGCAAGAGGCCCGACGGAGTATCTCACGTGGCGTGGAAAGAGGGAAAAATTCTCGCGTGGGATGTGACTTGTGTGGATACGCTAGCGCCAACCCATCTCCGTGCTACTGCTGGACGGGCAGGTTCCGCCGCTGCTGGGGCGGAGTTGAGGAAGTCCAGGAAATATCAGAACCTTCAGGGAGGTTACATGTTCGTGCCAGTTGTGTTCGAGACGATGGGACCCTGGGGCCCTGAGGCTAAAAGGTTTATTGGGGACTTGTCCGCGCGTCTCATCGAGGTTTCCGGCGATCGCAGAGCAGGCAGCTTTCTAGCGCAAAGATTAAGTCTTGCTGTTCAGCGTGGGAACGCTGCCTGTCTGCTAGGGACTATGCCGCCTCAAGGAGACGCACTTGACACAATATTTTATTTGTGACCGAATTCTATTGTATTTTTATGACGATTGTATTATATATGATTGAAGAAATAAATTCTTATTTTCATACTTTATAGTGTTTTGGCGTATGCTGTTAGCTATATTGTGATTTGTGACTGATAATAAATAATAATAAATAATATATATTTGTAATCGGTTTCTCGAAAACGGCTCTAATGATTTCGATGAAATTTAGTATACAGGGGTTTTCGGGGACAAAAATAGATCTAACTAGGTCCCATGTCTGGGAAAATTCGTTTATACTTCACCTTCTCGGAAAGTACCTAAGTCCTGTTTTAAAAACTAAGGAGAAGGTACGTCATTTCTATGGTATAAATATGCGGGGGGAAAAGTTATATGGAAATCCATTGTTAACGTGTTTTAGCGGGATGGAATTTTGTATGAAAATCCATTGTTAACGTTTTTTTTTTTCTTAAATTTAGATAGCAGGTGGAGGACTGTGGTCTCTGCCTACCCCAACGGGAAAGAGGCGTGATGTTATGTATGTAAATTTAGATCAAAATATGTCGATAACCTATTTTAATATCATAATGCCAAAACAAGAAAAAGTTGTTATCTCTAAGTCCACGAAATGATGCTGACCGAATTCTATTGTATTTTTATGACGATTGTATTATATATGATTGAAGAAATAAATTCTTATTTTCATACTTTATAGTGTTTTGGCGTATGCTGTTAGCTATATTGTGATTTGTGACTGATAATAAATAATAATAAATAATATATATTTGTAATCGGTTTCTCGAAAACGGCTCTAATGATTTCGATGAAATTTAGTATACAGGGGTTTTCGGGGACAAAAATAGATCTAACTAGGTCCCATGTCTGGGAAAATTCGTTTATACTTTACCTTCTCGGAAAGTACCTAAGTCCTGTTTTAAAAACTAAGGAGAAGGTACGTCATTTCTATGGTATAAATATGCGGGGGGAAAAGTTATATGGAAATCCATTGTTAACGTGTTTTAGCGGGATGGAATTTTGTATGAAAATCCATTGTTAACGTTTTTTTTTTTCTTAAATTTAGATCAAAATATGTCGATAACCTATTTTAATATCATAATGCCAAAACAAGAAAAAGTTGTTATCTCTAAGTCCACGAAATGATGCTGGCCACCTACACTTTTCAGAAAAAACCATTAATTTGAAAAAAGAACGAAACCAAAATGTGGAACGAAAGCAGGCGCGCGGATTGGGTACCTATTCTTGAAAATCACCGTGTGATAAAATCTTACTCAATTAAATCAAAATTTCTGTTTTTTTCTTATTAACAGGGAAAATTTATAATGCATAAATATAAATTAGTGTTTAATTGTTAAATTTTATAAAGTATTACTAACGTTTTAACACTATCAGGGTGAAATTAAAAAGTTTTAACCTCCAAGCGATATTATATCACCCAGTGATTTTCAAAAATTGGACCCCGGTTTTCTTTTCAAAGTTGTTGAAAGTTTTAATTGTAGTTTTGTTGGTGCGTGCTTTTTACAAAAAATGTCGTCACTTAGTGACAGTGATGAAGAGTTTTTGACGCCGCTAGAACTACAAGAAAGTGCGCAAGCGGTTATTGATTGCCTATAAAATCTCGAAAGAATACAACAATGTAGGTATGTGATCGCTCAACAGTCGATGCAGGTGTTGAGCTTATTCAAAGTATATTTGACGCCTGGGAGGAGTCAAGTGATGCCATTGGCGTTTTCTGTGACTTGTCCAAGGCTTTCGATTGTGTACATCATGATATTCTTATCAGGAAATTACACCATTATGGAATTAGAGACCAGGCTCTAAGCCTTCTGGAGTCGTATCTAAATGAAAGGATCCAGAAGGTTGATGTAAATGGGAAAAGGTCACTAGGATCAAAAATTTGTATGGGCGTTCCACAAGGCTCAATCCTGGGACCATTCCTGTTCATTGTCTACATTAACGATTTGCCAAACCTTGTAAAGGACAAGAATGAGATAGTACTATTTGCAGATGATACGTCTTTGATTTTTAAAGTCAAAAGACAACAATCAAATTTTGACGACGTAAATAGTACAATCTCTAATGTAGTTGAGTGGTTCACCGTAAATAATCTTTTACTTAACGAAAAGAAAACTAAGTGTGTTAAATTTGTTTTGCCTAATGTAAAGCCAACTGCTACAAGCCTTTTAGTGAAAAACGATAAATTGAGTCTTGTGGAATCAGCTGTGTTCCTAGGTATTACCTTAGACAACAAATTACAATGGGGACCGCATATTAATAAATTGTCGAACAGACTTAGTTCTGCAGCATACGCAGTGAAAAGAATAAGAGCTCTGACGGATGTAGACACCGCGAGGTTAGTCTACTTCAGTTATTTCCATAGTCTCATGTCATATGGCCTTTTGTTATGGGGTCATGCTGCGGATGCAATCAGCATTTTTTTACTACAAAAGCGAGCTGTTCGTGCAATTTATAAAATGAAGCCTAGAGAATCTCTTCGAAATAAATTTAAAGAAATCAACATTTTGACTTTTGTGTCGCAATACATTTATGAGAATTTAATATATGCTAAACGGAATATACATATTTTTGATAAAAATTGTGACAGGCACAGTGTCAACATAAGAAACAAGAATCAACTTGCTTCTCATGTCAGCGGTATTCACAAAATTAGTAAAACATATAAAGGTCAATGTATACGCTTCTATAATAAGGTACCCACTGATATTGAAAGTTTACCGTTAGATAAATTCAAAACTGTAATCAAGCAGAAATTATGTAAGAAGGGTTATTATAAAATATCAGATTATCTAGAAGAGAAAAATCCATGGGATTAGACTACGGTTCTAACAGGCTAATTCAAAATTAAAACTGACCTATGTATGTTGTATATCAACTTTGTACATTCAAACATATTTAAAAGAGCGCGTGGGTTTTTATTGTCGCTTCTTTTTTTTCCCACAATGGCGCCACATTGTTTGTGAAGCGATGTAGTTTAGCTGACGTCATTAAGAGATTTTAATATCCAACAATGAATAAACGATTTTGATTTGATTTGATTTGATTTTGATAGTTTTATACGTTTAAAAAACGAGAAAAAAGCGCATTGATTTTCGGAAACTGTTTTGCTTGCTTATTATAGTGAAAAAGCGTATAAATATAAGCCAAGTCTTTGTATTCCATGTTGAAAAGTACCATATTGGCAAGACATAATATCAATATAATGGAATACAAAAAACTTACATCATATCTGAAAAGGAAATCTGTAATATTTTCCTCGTAGGTGAAGTATAAAGCACTATGTATCACTCGAAAGAAAGTGCGATTCCCAACTCGGGTGTATTGAGCCCTTGTTGGGAATCGGACACTTTCTCCTCTCGATGAACAATGTACTATTGTTTTATCATTCTCTTATTTTAGAAGTTACAGGTACATTTTACCACTTTGGAAGTGTCTCTCGCGCAAACTATTCAGTTTAGAAACAAAATGATATTACAAACCTTAATATTATAATTTTTGAAGACCTATCCATAGATTTACACGTATAGGTTTGATGAAAAAAATATTTTTGAGTTTCAGTTCTAAGTATGGAGAACCCTAAAATTTATTTATTATATTTATATTTTTTCTATTTTTGTGTGAAAATCTTAATGCGGTTCACAGAATACAATATTTACCAAGTTTCAACAATATAGTTCTTACAGTTTCGGAAAAAAGTGGCTGTGATATACGGACGGACAGACAGACATGACGAATCTATAAGGGTTCTGTTTTTTGCCATTTGGCTACGGAACCCTAAAAAGTATTCGTACGCTGCGTCTGAACCTCCCCATATGCTGCTAAAGACATTCCCTCCATTTTTGTACCTATATTGTAAGTTTGTGGAAATAAATGGTTTATAACACCTGTCTTACTACAAAAAAGTTAGACATCTGTTGAACACTTGATTAAAAAAATCGTACCAAATAACTCTGTCTATGTCATTGATGCGCAGATGTCAAAAATGACTATGACTTGACTTATGCGCATCAACTGACATAGCCAGTTATTTTGTGCGCATTTTTTAATCAAGTGTTCAACAGATGTCTACCTTTTTTGTAGTAAGACCCAGACTGTTTTTAGATAATCACCTAAGAACAATCCAATTCTAATAACCTTAGATTATTAATAACGGCGCTAATAACCCTGTAAACTCAAATTGATCTTTAGATCTTAAATATACAATAGTTATTTGTTATGCAAGGCAGCAAAAGCGTTATTTGGCGTGAGTGCCTTGTATTGAAACCTGAGCAAGCGAAGGATTCTAGAATTGAACCACGAGCGAAGCGAGTGGTTCAAAAGAAGAATCCTGAGCGTAGCGAAGGTTTCAAGGCACGAAACGCAAAATAACTTTGCTGCCGAGCGAAACACAATATTTTTCACCTCACTAAAGCGAGGAAGCAGCCAGTACCGCAGCGTGGAGGTCTGCCATACTGCATCACGTTCGAATTTCAAAAACCTTTTGCCCGCTAGCGGCCAAAAATCGCTTTTGGCCGCAGAAAAACCTTTTGCCCGCTAGGGGCCAAAAATCGCTTTTGGCCGCAGAATTTAACCGACAAAACAAATGTTTCCGAGCTTTGGAGGTGAAAAAAAATATTTTGTAAAGTGATTAAATAGCTATAACATATTGTGCTGCTGCAGCTGTAATACAAGGTGTAACAGAAAGGGTAAATCGACCCTGAAGGATGTGATTCTGCCCATAACACTGAACATCTTTCTCTAAGGAACATAGGTTGAAAAGTAACTTTTGACCTCCCATAGAAACTGAATCTGCTGATAGCGCATTTTGTACAGAACATTTTTTTTCTTATGTCGACCTTTGTTCCTTAGGGTAAGTTGATCAGTTTTATGGGCAGATTTTAGGGCTGGTATACCCTTTTTGTAACATTCTGTATAGCATTTGTCAAACCTGTAGATAGAAATGAAAATGATTTTATTTTAACACTTCCAGTGTTCGGATAAATCTACAAAGTAGAAAATCGCAAAATTTCACAACCACAGGCAGGATTCGAACCTGCGTCTTCTGCGTCAGTACCGCAGACGCTTTACCAACTAGGCTACTGTGGTCCTGCCTGCAGGTGGCAGCACTAACGCAACGTTGGAATGCGTATAGAGATCGCAGATTTTACAACATCATGCAGGACCACAGTAGCCTAGTTGGTAAAGCGTCTGCGGTACTGACGCAGAAGACGCAGGTTCGAATCCTGCCTGTGGTTGTGAAATTTTGCGATTTTCTACTCTGTAGATAGAAATGTCTATCTACCTCATTAAGAACACCATATTCATCGTGCAATATGGATGCAAATGCGTCCTCGCAGGTAACTCACGGAATGCCAGGAGAGCGGTAGTGGCATGAGTTATGACGTCATCTGCCGACCGCAAGAGCTGAATGTGACGTCACAGATATTGAAATGTGTGGTTATTTGAATGGAAATTCTACTGTAGAGTACTAGAAATGAGGATTTGCTAAACGTTATATTTTACTGAAATTATTTCCCTACTTCCAGTAAACCATAAAAGATTACAATGGAACATGATTTACGTCAATCGTCTTTCTGAAATAGCGTACACAATTTAAAATATCTAAACTAAACAAAAAGTCACCAATATAAACTCTTATTATGATTGCCTACCTACTTAATGTGTTAACCAAACCGCCCGTATCAAATAGCGAGGACTTAGTTACACACTTAAAATTTTGTAAAATGTAGTAACATTGTGTGTGATGTCGCCTTAAAATAAACTCCCCTTGATGATGGTTTAAACCTCAGCGGACAAAAAATATGATAGACTAACTGGTGCCCGTGACTTCGTCTGCGCAGGTTTATAAATTGTAGCCTTTGTGTTATTCTGATGTATAAGCTATATTATTGTAAAGTTTCATTAAAATCCATTCAGTAGTTTTTACGTGAAAGAGTAACAAACATCCATACTTACAAACTTTCGCGTTTATAATATTAGTAGGATTAAGGTGACATGGTGACATCATTCCTTAAATAAAGTGACATTTATTCAAGATATAATTTTTATCTAACATCTGCTAAGCCAGCTGGTGAACGTGGTAGACAAATAATCGAAATTGACAGTAGAGTATGTCTATGCTGTTAACAGAACGCACGGCAGCAAGTAAACCAGCTGGTTAAACTAGTGCTACGCTACAAACACCTGAAACCAAAGACCCACCAAAGTCAAAGTGTTACTACTGACGTGGAGGCGACTGTACATACAAAAATCAAACCGTCTCCACCTAACGATACTGGCAATCTAGCTACTATTACCAAAGGATCAATCTATTAAGCAGACAGAAACAAAATGAAATAATAATTTGTCGCGTCGCGATGCCTATGCGAGGGTGTGTTGTGACGTCATCCATCATTCCTCAGTGTTGCCAGTTTATTTGGCTCCATAATTAAAGCTCGCGCAGATGGCACTGATGACAGGGTTGCCAGGAAGTAGAATGTTAATCTTGTTTCTGTCACAGATTTACTCAAGAAACTTAACGTGTAATGAATTGGTGAAAACAGAAGACAATTATAGCAATTCTGGCGATATTTTATTCCCATTATACAAGCTGATTAGGCGATTCTTTCGTGAATATACGACACACCTAATGACAAAAATTTCGTCACTTACTGTTATAAATAAAACTAGGATAAAAAATCTAGTAATCTAAGATAATACATTTTCAATGTCGGCTCGTTGCTACACGATTCTAAGTTCTACGAAACTTGTGTGAAACACTGAACTTCCAAAAAATGAACTGAAAAATTTTGCTTTAGTTTCTGATTTCCATGATTATTTAAAACATTTTATTTGATTTTCAGCAGATTTTTTTTCTTAATTAAGATATTTTAAATTTCAAATCCCCAAACAAGTTCAAGTGATAGAGACCTATACAAAATTGATCTATATCGATAACAGAACTTACCCTCAAAAATGGTCGAATGTCTTCAAAGTCACCCAGTCAGTATATATTATGGGTACCAGAGACAGATATTCATATCATATCATATCATTTAATCTTGTTTTCATGTACAGCTTAAAGTTCTTATTAACACATAGCAGTTCGTTACATGTACCCTGTAAGGGCATTACAAGTGACTAGGCATGCAAAAACGTATTTAAATAATAATCATAAAAATTGACAAAATTAAAAATAATAATCTTGGTAAACATAAACAGCTAACTAAATTATATAAAATAAGATTGGAAGAACATGCCTTAAATTTCACAACATTATCATTCATAACACATAAATAGATCATACATAACACATAAATAGATAATAAACACAACATACAGAACAAACCGTCGTGTTCATCACGCAAATGTTTGTCCTGGGCGGGGATCGAACCCGCAGCCCACGGCGTAGAAGGTAGGATCCCTACCAGCCACACTAATGGACCAGTCGCAGGGTAGGTAGCTAACTCCGTAGGTAAAATGGAATAAAGGTAAAAAGGCAAATAAGGTAGATGATTTTTTATCAAATTTCGTAGTTACATTATTTGCTGATATATTGGGAGACATTTCACACAAGGTCATCTTGATCCCAAACTAGGTAAAGCCTGTACTATTGGATATCAGAGACTGATATACATATATATATATCAATAAATAAAAAACACCCAGATACAGAACAAATACTTGTGTTCGTCAGGCGGGGACCGAACCCGCTGCCCACTGTGTGAAAGGCAGGCAAGGCTCCAAGCTCACTACCAAGCACACCAACGAGCTTGTCAGTCTTGACATACTACGAACATAAGGCAAATACAAAAAAAAATGACATCCCATACAAATTACATCAGCTGACAGCACATTTTGTATGGGAGCTCGAATTTTTTTTTTCGCATTTCGATCTACGTTCTTTGAAAAAAGTTTTTCAGTTTTAAGGATTGATTGAAAAATAAGGGGTGTATAAAATAAAGCTGCATAAAAATAAAAGCAGTAATGTTTATTATCTATCACTACATAACAAAAATCCTCTAAAAACTCATCTCCCAGTTATCAAGCCACTAATCGGGCTGTCACCGCCACACCTGGGATTTGTGAAAAAAACACCGCTATTGACTTTCAGATCACGTAGTTGCAATCTGCATACCACGAAGGGGAAACCCCGAATGTTTTTTAGAGGATGCACTTGATTTTGATTTAAAAATATTGGGTAGGGACGGGATTTTTTTCGGTTTTTCAAATATACACAACATAAAAAAGAAGGTATAATGTACCCAGATGTTTTACTGTCCTGAAAATTAACAAAGATTTCGGTGGTGTAAATACAAGAAAAACTGTGCATTTTGTAAGAAAAGTATTTTTTTCCGCAGGTTAAGTTTCATGGTCTAAATCAAAGTTTTAAGTTTTCGGGAGATATCCTTTTACACCTTGTATTTATAACGTAATTGCTCAAATTGCGACAGATTCCGAAATTCCTACTCTACTCAATTTTTTTCTTTAAATATTTTCATTTTCCAATACCTTACAGTTTCAAATCTATGTGGTTTTAATTAATTTTTGTGTTAACTTTAACTCCAGGCCTTTAAACAATTTTAATTCCTTTTATTCATTTAATTTTTATTCCTTTCTTTGGTGACTAATATAGAAATTTTAGCTAACGACTTGATTATTTTGCAAAAAATCACTTGATTTCCCATACTGATTGGAACGATCAGCATTTCATTTTGTGTTGAGTCAAAAACTTTATACAAATTTTTAAAAATCGAAGAGCAAAGGCCGTGGTAGTCAAATAAAATTTAATATACGTCCGATTTCTTCACCTGAACTTGAATATGATAACGTGAGAGCTATTTATTTACTAAGAAACTCAGCTAGGTAGCAAGATAATATATCTCGCGGTAGTTAATTAAGAAAATTAGCTTGTTAAAATTATACAAGCCGTTCACATACGTAAAGCTCGTGAAAGTGAAATATTAGGACATGCTGTGTGATTATAGTTACAATACTTATACAACGAGTAAAAAAAGGGAACCTATTATAACCCCGAAGGATTTTCACATGAAACTGAACAATTTTTTTTAATGTGTGAGTGAGTAAGCCAGCTTGTGGGCCACCTGATGGTAAGAGGTCACCACCGCCCATAGCGCCCAATGTCTTATTAGTAGCATAATTGAAACAAACAAGACAACAAACCGCGTTGCCCATCCTGAGAACTAAGATATTGTGTCTCATGTGCCAGTAATTTCACTGGCTCCCTTGCCCTTCAAACCATAACACAGCAGTGTAAACACTGCTGCTTTACAGCAGAAAACAGCATGGGGGTGGTACTTCCCCCCCGGACGGACGGACAGACGGCCTTTGCACAAAAGCCCTACCACCTTCAACATAGGCCTAAATATTAAAAAATTGCCCGTGTGTTGCTCATCTCTACCCATAGGTGTCATAATAGGTGAATAAGGGGTTATGAACCAGAAGACGGGCAGCAGCATCTTTCTGTGTATCGTATCATCTAAAATACTGCGGTCACCAACAACCGAGGTTCATTGTGCCAGCCACAAAGCTGACAAGCGTGGTGACTATGGTACTTTCTCTCCAAAATGTACTCCGCATCTTTGTCGCTCGCTGTCGACAGCTCGCTGTCGATCCTGTAGTGGACGTTTCAGAGGATATTCTGCCCATCAAACTGAACAACTTTTCCCATGCCCATTACTCGTATTCGATAAATATTTTAACATTTAATTTTCATTTCACGTAATATGAGATTTAAAAAATCGTATTTCAATCCATATTTCGTAGGAAAAGTTGTTTAGTTTCATGAACAGATTAATCTGTTAGGATTTTTATACCCAGAAAATCTTCAATGATAAATATGGGCGTAGAACAAGCAGCGAAAACGATTGGATGAAATTTTAAAGTAAAAAAATTGTTACCCCTCCACAGCCAGATTTGTAAAATATAAATAAAAAAATATATTTTCCGAATTTTTTTTCTACCACTTTGTTAGCGTAGATGAAATGTTTATCCGTACAAAATTTCAGCTTTCTAGTTCAAAGGGTCTCTGAGCTAAGCCGCGGACAGACAGACAGACGGACATGACGAAACTAGAAGGGTTCCTTTTTGACTACGGAACCCTAAAAAGTTAAATATTCTAGACCTCTGAACTATCCTTTGAAATATGACGACTTTCGAAAAACCAATACGAAACTACCAACCAACAAGATAAAGTTTCGATTTACCAAAATTTGTTAATTTCACATCAAAGCAAACATGTTTGAAATATGAGCTGTCTCCAACTAATTTTACATATGACTTCTCGCACAAGCTAATGTTCAAATGATTAATTCAGTAATTACGACAGCGATCATACATTTATCATAATTCTGTAGTACAAAACTGGTTCATTTGGATGGGTAAATTAGTAAATTTTGAAATGCTTTGTACGTTATTAAGTACCTAATTGATTAGTGAGAACGCTAGAAGGTATGTATTTTTTTAAGTTACACATGTCACAAGAGTTTAAGAAAACCAGCAGCTGTTTTTAACTTAAAAAATAATAAACTAGTAAGTGTAGGTATTTACTAGATATTTAGGTGTGGGAAATCGGCCGAAAAATCTCTAAATCCCATGAATAAAGAAAAATATGTGACATATTCTTGTTTAGACTAAGAAAAAGCACGCTAGGCAAAATCTTTGCTTTTTCTTTTTAATCGGTTTAGGTAAAATAACGGCTCATCCTTCGATCCCATCGGCGTATGTAAACTTATGGCGGAAATCCGACTGTTCCGTTTTCTTCAATAACATGTGGGGGGTGGTCGAGGTAATTTGAACGATATTACCAAAACAAAAACATTCTACTAAAACGCTTAGTTTAGGCTTAACGAAAGGTTAACGTTTTTGTTTTGGCAATACCGTTCAATTTATCACGATCACTAGGGCCCTGAGTCAAGTGGCATTCTACAATCGCAAACGCTAGTGGAATAGAATGAAAATGTATTGGATTGACATTAGCAAACGAAATGTTGCGTGACAGCTAATGTCACTCCCATACATTTTTATTCTATTCTATAGCGTTTGCGACAATAGAAAACCACTTGACTCAGGGCCCTGAGCGGCTAACCCGAAGCTTCTATGAGAGAGGAGATAATCACTACGGCTTCTATCTTTTCCTACAACACGCAAGACACCCAGTCATATCAACTTCATCTATTTCCTTCATAATACTTAAACAACCTTCATTCTCAAAAACCGGCCAAGTGCGAGTCGGACTCGCGCACTGAGGGTTCCGTACAACCACATAAACATAATTGTATTAGTTGAAATTTCAGTAAGTTAATGTGCTAGATTTATTGAGTCCGACACGCGCTTGACCAAATTTTATTATTTGTTGTTATTTTATAACTTATGCACTATAAACATACCAATTTTCAAGTTTGTAAGTTTTCCCGCTTTTAAAATAGAACTAAAACAAAAATCGCCTCCGCGACCATCCAACTTGACCCCTCTCTTATGTGAATGTTCTTGAAATGGGAGCTCACCACAATTGGTTACTATTAGTGGTGAGAAAAGTTGTAATATTTAATGATTTCAGACTTTTCCTATTGTTTGTACTGTGAGACCTAGCTTCTTGCCAAATTTCATAATTTTAGGTCAACGGGAAGTACCCTGTAGGTTTTGCATTTTTGAATAAATGTATGGAGATGAGGACATAAAATGCCATATCTTTTGATTGCGTCGTTGTAAAAAATTGAAATTTTCAGATCTTGTGTGGTTCATGAATCCTAATATATGATATTAATTTCAACCTGATATCTCTACCCGTTCGTGAGATAAAGGGTCTTGACAGACAGACGGACAACAAAGTGATCCTATAAGGGTTCCGTTTTTTTTCTTTTGAGGTACGGAACCCTAAAAATGAATCAATCATCAATCAGTATCAACAATATAATGATAGTTCAGTATTAATTTTAACCCTTCAACTGCAATCTGTAATTTACCTCGTGCGACTGATTTACACCGGCCGTGCCGTGAGTGACGTTGACAAATGACGTCATGCTGCGGTCACGCTCCGTGTGTTTCGCACCAGTTTACCGCTGTGCCAATAGGTTGATAGCTTTGCATTTAGTTACTAATGTGTAGTACACTGTAATGGTTTTCACAGTTTTGAAGGAATATTGAATGACCGTGTTGTGGATATACAGGCTGTTGAGTAAATTGCGCAAAATCTCTCGGGTGGTAGCTCTCAACATTAAATTAAATAACATTTGTTTTAAGACTTTTGTCAATTCGCAAAAGAAATATTTGCTTTTTCGTACTAAATTACTAATTGGCTCGGTCAGCTGACCATTTGTCCTACGAAAAATTTTTATACATATCACAGCTGAACAGCGATGACAGCGTCTTCTTTATAGACAGACTTGAGATAGAAAATACAATCAACTGAGCTCCATATAGCATATGATGTCACAGCAATTTATCAGGCCACGGCGTCTGTTTGCCGAGACCATTATTGGCTATTGCACTACTATAACCGATACGCTACAATATCGCGTTCTATTGCTTATTTGCAATCAATATAAACGTTAGACAATTCACTGAGATCACAGTTGAAATGATGGTAAGAGGTGCAACGCGTTCAGATATGGGTTACCATCTTTTCCAGTTGGCAGCCCCTCGTTTTATCGATTCTTCATACAAATTGAACAGATCAGCTGATTATTTAGTACGGAGTAAATATTTTTTAAGAGTATTCCCTCGTAGTATGAAGATTGTTGCATGTAGCTCTCAGAATGAGCCCACAAAAGGTTCTACACGAAAATTCGTTCGTTAGGTTCGTTTCGTTTGTTGATAAATATCAAAACCCTGTATTACAAAAAGCTTTTCCCATCTGCAAAAATCCATCACGTTTCCCACTGACACGTAAGGAGAACCCATAAATCGAGACCTACTTGCACTGCCTCACGTAATCTCCGTCAGCAAAAAGGGTTAGTTGTTTGCACAAGCGTTGACGTCACAAAGCATCATGCTATCATATCATACGTGTCGCGACACCTTCTGACTTGTTTATGGCTGTAATCTGCAGAGTGGTTTTCATACGAAGTGTTTTGAGTGATTTTAGGATATTTGAATATAATTGTAATATCATTGATTTGAATAGGAAAGGTCTGAGAGGTTTTTGTTAGGGATTACAAGCTCGATGACATGACAATCCCTAATAACACTTTCGAATACTTATCATATCGCACGAAGTCTCCAAATAACTTGCCGAATATAGTCTCAGTCATCATCATCATAACATCCCAAGAAACGTCCACTACAGGACAGGGAGCTCCCTCTAGAATTCTAGCGTATGCTGGAAAAATGTAGAGGGGGAGTACCATAGTCACCTCGCTTGTTAGCTGTTACGGCTGGCACCATGGACCGCGGTTGTAGGTGACCGCAGTAAGTAAGATGTAAGGTACATAGGAGGATGCTGCTGCCCATCCTCCAATTTATAATCTCAGTATTTATAGTCATAGTATTTATAGTCAGTCATTTATTTATAGTCTCAGTAGTTCGGTAAATATGAGATTGACAGTGTTCTCAAAAGGTGTCCTTTGGACGTGCGCGCGCTTGTTGAATATGTAGATACGATTAAAAAGGCGTCATTTTTATAAAACTTTCAACCAAATGTGCAACAGAAATAACCCTCCTTTTTGCCGTAGCCGGGTAAAAAAGCCTTATTTTTTGTTGCTTCAAATAAAGTGTATCGAAATTTTTAAGAATCCAATATACACCCGACATTCTAAGGGTAAAAAAAATCACTAACTAATAATGTTAATTCAATTTTTCTCATTGAGTTTTATTGCACACCCAAACATATAGATGTATCAAGAGATGGATAGGTAGATAAATGCTTGCATATAATACAAATTTTACTACCAATTTTTTTTTCTGGTACTATTAGTACAATTATGGGTTGGCATTCGTAGAGGCGTACGTTCGTGAGTAAAAGATAACATTTCGACCTTGAGCGGGTCTCTAGATTCGAAGTCTTCAGAATGGCGCTGGTTCAGCTTTGAAGGTGGTAGGGCTTTTGTGGAAAGTCCGTCTGGGGAAGTACCACCCCCTTGCTTTTTTCTGCCGTGAAGCAGCAGTATTTGCACTGCTGTGTTTCGATTTGAAGGGCAAGGGAGCCAGCGAAATTACCGGCACATGAGACATATCATCTTAGTTCTCAAAGAGAGCAACACGCTTAGCTGTCTTATTAGTGTCAAATACGCCATTAATAAGAAAGTAGGTGTTATGGGCGGTGGTGACCACTTACCATCAGGTGGCCAACCTGCTCCTTTGCACAGTTGTAACATAAAGAAGTTATGTTACTTGCTGTCAAGTGTACGTTTTTTTTGTCTTTTTTCAAGTCAATATAATACAACGTGAATTTTCTTCTTTTTTTTTGTTTGTTTCTCTTCTGGGATTTGGGAGCAAATTCACATTGTACAACAAAAAACGCATTGGCTTTTCAAGGGGAATTTGACGTTACATTACATTACGTGTGTGTCCTGTGAGGTGCCGGCAAAGAATAGTACCAACCCATACATACCCGTGGGTGTCGTAAAAGGCGACCAAGGTTTAACTGGAGGATGGGCAGCAGCATCCTCCTTTGTATCTTACATCTTACTTACTGCGGTCACCTACAACAGCGGTCCATAGTGCCAGCCGTAACGCCAACTAGCGAGGTGACTATGGTACTTTCCCTCCACATTTTTACAGCAAAAGCTAGAATTCTGGAGGGAGCTCCCTGTCCTGTAGTGGACGTTTCATGGGATGTTATGATGATTATATTACGTTTGTATGAGTAGCGCCCTAGAAACAATATTCATATGGCACAGCGACCCGTATGCTTGAGTTATAGCCACCACTGGCTGCGTGGCGCCCACTGAAGATAGATTTATGGTAAGGAAAGAAGAATGTGTGAAGCAAACTGTTTTACAGCTCAGCGACGTTTATTTCTCGCCACGTACATAAAGTAGTAAAACATAGAAACACAAATCGGAGGATCACATACCTACATATAGGGAATAAAAGAGCAAACAAAGAAAGATTTTTTGAAAATCATTGATTGAATGAATAACACTTCATTGCACAACTATAATGTAACATTACAAATGGCGAGTTATAAAATGTGGGCAAAAGGCGGTCTTATAACTAAGAGTGAGTGTAGTGAGCGATGAGTGAGTGTGTGTAGTGAATGAGATATTTTTTTGCAATTTAAGAAACAAGAAGCTCATACGCACTTGCACAATGCCTCTTTTAAGTTAATTGCAGTCACTTTCGATGAAAAATAGTTGCTTAAGTCCGTGTGGTGCTGATAAAGAAAAACCGGCCAAGTGCGAGTCAGACTCGCGCACCGAGGGTTCCGTACCACCTTTTAATATAGAACTAAAACAAAAATCGCATCCGCGACCATCCAACTTGACCCCTCTCTTATATGAATGTTCTTGAAACGGGAGCTCACCACAATTGGTTATCATTAGTTGTGAGAAAAGTTGTAATATTTAATGATTTCAGACTTTTCCCATTATTTGTAGTGTGAGACCTAGCTTCTTGCCAAATTTCATAATTTTAGGTCACCGGGAAGTACCCTGTAGGTTTTGCTTTTTTGCATAAATGTATGGAGATGAGGACATAAAATGCCATATCTTTTGATTGCGTCGTTGTAAAAAATTTAAATTTTCAGATCTTGTGTGGTTTATGGATCCTAATATATGGTATTAATTTTAGCCTGATACCTTCACCCGTTAGTGAGATAAAGGGTCTTGACAGACAGACAGACAGACTGACAACAAAGTGATCCTATAAGGGTTCCGTTTTTTTCTTTTGAGGTACGGAACCCTATTAGTACCAACCCATATTTACACGTCGGTGTCGTAAGAGGCGACAAGGGGCTTATGAACCGGAGGATAGACAGCAGAATATTTCGATGTATCATACATACTCGTGTTATCTGTTTAACACACTGCGGCCGCCAACAACAGCGGTCGCCAGCCGCAACGCTTACAAGGGGAGTGACTATGGTAAATCCCCTCCAAAGTACCACGTGTTTTTGTTGAAGTTCTGGAGAGAGCTCTCTGTCCCGCAGCGGAAAAAATCTTCTTGAATTCTAAAAAAAATTCTGTATAAAATATGTAGCATGAGAAACGTGGCCTTTGTCTACGCCTGCTACGAGTGTAGACATTTCGTAGGCATTGCGTAGCAACAAAAATATTAGGTTTGCTTCATGTACTGAATTCTTGATGTAAGAAAATAAGAAGGCAACTATTGTATGTAAAACAATACAACGTCCTCACGCCTACGAGGAATTCAATTCAAATACAGGGTGCCCGAAATATTTGTTAAGCAAAAGCTTATTAAAGTTGTTCAACAAAACTGAAAAAATATACTAGAATAGTTAATTGTTATGCAAGGAAGTAAAATTGTTATTTGGTGCGAGTGCGTCGTACTAAAACTCGAGCAAGCGAAAGATTCTAATATTGAGCTACGAGCGTAGTTACTGGTTCGACGAATAACGCCGAACGCTAAATAACTTTTCTGCCGAGCGAAGCCATGGAAAAACAATAAGAAAATGGCGAAACACACTTTCACCTCACCTGCTGACAAATACGAGTAGCACCAGTGCCTTATACTATAATTCATCATCATGATATTATTAAAAAAAAAATCCACGCTAGCGGCCCAAAATTACTTTTGCAAGCAAATTTCGAAATTCTTTTATAGTACATCACCGGCGGCCTAAACTGACTTTTGTACGCCAAGTTTTCCGAGCTAGAGAGGTAAAAAGGTATTTTTGCCTAATATTTTTGGGATATAATATAATCGAGTCATCAACTATGTATTTTGTGTTTTCAGGCTCGTGTAAGAAGATCCAAAATAATAAGTAATAATCATGTTTTCACTTACAAAGTGAGCATAATGTTACTTCCAAAAGTCCATCGATCAAGTAAGATAAAAGTTTGCGCCAGTTACAGGGAATTCGCGGGGAACCTTGAAACTGTTTACCGACTTTTTTGCTTATTACTTACACACAAGGCTGAAGTAAAACTGTAATAGAGAAAAACAGAAAAATTTTCCCTGATTTTATTGCAAAAATTGCTTTCTTTGCGATAAAACGTAAGTTTTTTACTTTTATAAAACCATCTCCTGAAAACTGAAAGCTTAAACCATGTCTAACTATGAAACTAAAGAATTATCTTTTTCGATTAGGTGAATAACGAAAAAATTTGGTCTTGTGTAAAAAAATTGCTATCACGTGATGCAATTTATTTCTAGAGTAAAAAACTCTTTCATGTATTTTATATACCTATATTCTTGGGCATGTTATTCCTTTTTTTTTGTTTGAACTCACAATTTCCAAAAACTATCTTTTTACTCCCTGTAGTGTAGAGTGAAGATATTATGCAGTTATTATTTCGCAACAGTGTTACAACCTTCTTTTATTTTTTAAACCAAAAGCTTGCCAATCCCTGAACATTACATACGCAAACGTTTACTATTGTCTATTTTCTCACTAGTATAAAATTCTTTGCCAAAATTGCACCTAATCATGATCAATGCCGATGCTGGTACGACACTGATCTCACCTTGGCAATCGCCCAAATGGCCCACGATATCAGTTTTAGGGGCATTTATTAAGAAATGATACCTTATAAATCTTCTAAAGAAATGTCTTTACTGCGAAAAAAGGAAATTTTAAAAAGAATGTCAATGCGATTTTGTATGGATAGACATACATTGCTGGAAAAATTGGCATAGCCACCATGGTCACCGCCTTAATAGATTAGTTAGCGACTGTTATGTTTTAATAATAAACAGAATGTCGCAACTGCGCGTCCCTTGTTTGAACACTTTTAGTCTTGTTTTCGTACAGTCAACAGCAGGTCAAGCTTGACACTCGCAATACGAATCTAGCTCCTATAACAGCTCGAATAGGAACGGTACAAAGTTCAATGTGTCAAGATTGATGTGCTCTTGACTGTTCAACACTCACGAAAAGAGATATTACAGTGGTACATTTTCTTTACAAATAAATGTGAAATTCATCTGATAATTTTTTTTTATAAGCTGAACTTTGTTAATTTCATAAATATTTCCAAAAAATAATTAAAAACAACAAAAATGTCAAAACAGTTAATATTTTTCTCTTAAAATTAAAAGGTTTTGTGTTTCTGGTTTATAAGCCTTTTTTAGTCGTGGCGAAATCCATTATGGATACCCGGTCGCTGGTGGAAACGGTCGGGTAAATCCAAAGAATTTTTAAGAACCTACCGGTCCAGGTAAATCAGACTCCAATGACTGAAACCCCTTGGCGACCATCCTCAGCACATGACGGGTACCTCTTGGATCTGGTGTTCTTAAAAACGCAAATGCTACAAGACTAACACACCACAATGCATAAACAGGGGGTCTTGAAGGATAAAATTATGCATATAAAGTTCTTTATAGAATGTAGGTGAGCGCTGAGAAATGATTTTCCTCCCTAAAAAGTATGTTTGATTAATAAAGTTCTTCCTCTACCATGTCTTTATATAAAAGAAGTTATCTTATTTGTACAGAAACATATCCATGTTTTTGAAACAGGTGTAGGATTTAAAGGTAATTTAAGGAGTAGACAGAAGTTAATATTTAATAAACCTCACTTATCTGCATTTTATCACAGGAGTCTTTATTATATGAGCATAAAACTGTATAACCATATCCCTGATACATTTAAGGAACTTCCATTTAAGAGGTTTAAAACCAAGTTGTCGGATTGGCTAAGCACAAAGCTTTACTACAGCGTGAATGAATTTTTAAATGACAAATAATATAGGTACCTTTTTTATCTTTGACATAAATTTTAATGTTTTTTTTAGTTAAATTTTAGTCGTGTATATTATTTTATGATGTTCTTTTAATTTTTACCTTACTTTTTAAAATCTCTCTGGAATGTTAATTAATGAAACGATTATTAGTTTTTTGACATTGTAGACGATTTTGGTAAACTATAGAGAAATGAAATATTGTAATGAAACCGTTAGTTACGCAATAAACATATTTGAATTTGTATTTGAAAAAAGGAATGAAATTTTGTATGGAAAGCCAAACATGGGTCATAAAGCTTTCTCTGAAAATTCCCTGATTTCTCGTTAAATCTTGTGCCGAAAAAGGTTAAGACAACTCTGACACGAGTCTCTGAAACTGATCTTTTTTTCCAAGGGAAAATGTATGATCTTGTTTCTATGGAGAAAATACCTTTTTTTTTCGTAATTCGGCCTATGTTTCTTTAGGGTTGTTATACAATTGTTGTTACTCGTTGTACGCTCGGCAGTAAGCACGTAGAAACAAAGCCAGTATAAGCTGAACTTGCGCTACGCTCCCAAAGCCTGAAACCAGAGACCCGCTCAGCGTCAAAGTAATTCTACCGACAAGCGGCCGTGTACATGTCGATTAAACCTTTGAAATCTCAGCCACCGTATCAATATTTTTTTTCACGTAATCATGCACCAAACGAACCAAACTACCATTCTCATAATCTGTATCAAAACTTGCAGTTAACACTGGTAGTTCCCAGTAGTGGTAGTTCATAAAGTGTCAAACTCCATGTCGAAAGTAGCAAAGGCTCGAGGAAGTGATCCTCACTTGAAAGTGTGAACTAACTACTGGCTCGACACGAAGCTGGCAGGACGTGTGAAACGTATAAACAAACCTACAACGAGTCTGGGCTATTCCTGTTTCAACTTTATATTTCTTTCAATCAGCAAAAATATCCGTGTTCCTGGTTCAACTTTTTAACGAAATCGAACAACTTTTTCATCGCTGAGAAATGCAAAAAGAACGAAACGATCGTTTTTACAAAATCAAGTATAGGTATTTTACATGGAAAAGTAATTCATATCCTTAGAGACACAGTTTCATATTTCTTATGAATACTGTGCTTCCAATCTGTAATATAAATCATTATTGGTCCGAACAAGCTAGTTCAGTATATGTGTTTTATTTAACACTGGACTTCTGCCTGTTTGTCTATCTTGCCGGTGGGAATTTCGGAAAAATATTTTTTTGCGAATGTCAATGACTAAAGGCATGGAAAAAAATAGATTTTAAACGCCTGGGCTAACTAATAAATAAATAAATAAATCTTTATTGCAGATTTTTCATCCATACGAGTAGGCTTAAAAAATTATATTAATAAGTTAAGTAAGACTAGGCGGAAATATCCAGCCAGCGTTTGTACATAGTAGTGGTTGGAAGTCTACTCGCAAACTCCATGATTATACTGTTTCTACAACTGTCAACTCTGGACATGAATGATGCGATGCGCCGCCTCTGGATGGCATTAAACGTATCCACGCGCGCCTTGAAGAACATTTCCGATGCGCTACAGAAGCGTTTTAAGCCCATAAGGTGTCGAAATATGTTGTTACATTGGACACGAATGCCATCCAGGGACCGCTTCGTGTATTCAGTCCAGAGTTGGCAGGTGTAGAATGACTGACAAAACGTCTTAAAGAGCAAAAGCTTAACCTCCTCAGTCGCTTTGAAAAATTTCCTGGCAATCATATTGCCTACAATAGAAAGCGATCTCCTCTGCCTCTCTATATCATGGTCGTCTTTCATGTCAGAAGACATGATGTGAATGAGTGAGTCAGCTTCTACACTCATTATATAATTTAAGTTATTAGAAATACTACCCTAGCAACAGATACAGGGTGTAAGGGGTGTATCTAAAACTGAAAGGGCGTGCTCAGTAAACGAAACTGAACAACTTTTCCAAAGAAACGATTTTGGGAAATAAAAAAAGTTTCTTTGGGAAATCTCTCCATACAAACTGTTCGAACTGAGTGAGCAATTGTATGGAGGTCAAAAATTTTTTTAACTTCCCAAAAATGTTTCTTTGGGAAAGTTGCTCAGATTCGTTGACTGAGCACGCCCGTTCCGTTTTCGGTACACCGTCCTTTAAACCCTGTATAATACATCTAGGGCAAGTGTCTTAGGGTTGTATGGAGAAATCCCTCTCAAGTCTGAGTTTGCACACAAGATGTATAATTTGTGTGTAAAGTGCACCTTGAGACTAATTTCACACTTGACAGGGATTTATCAGTAAGATAATAAAGTGTGAGTGAAATATTTGGTGGATTTTTATGGAATTGGTACGGTTAGGAATACTCCTCAAACGATGGGTATATGCCGCGAGTGTAGTGAGGTGTGAGAGTGGCTGTATGCTTTGAAAGGAGGTTTTCAGCGCGACGACGAGTGACATTCGAGATATGCGTCGCGAATGAACTAAATGCATTGTGTGTGGTGTGCCGATTGTACCTTTTAAACATTACACCCATGACTTGTTTATTTTTTTATTATTATTTTATAGGTAGATAGATTCACCCACACATATCAAGTTACGGCAGTACAAACATTTAAACAAATATAGTCTTCAACTAAAAAGTCATTTAAAAATTTGTAATTATTACTTTCTCCAAACTTTCTCACCAAAGGACTCCAATTCCAAACGATTTAAGAATCTAATCTGGCCAACTTTTCTTTAGGAACATAGGTCGAAATAACACTTTTTAATAATTAATAATCTTCTAAATAAAAGGGATTCTTCTTAAATAAAACAACAGCGGGAAATCCTTTACACTGGGGAACTTTTGGTTAAACATGGTCTTCAACTAAAAAGTCATTAAAAAAGTTGTAATTATTACTTCCTCCAAACTTTCTCACCAAAGGACTCCAAATGCCAAACGATTTAAGAATCTAATCTGACTAAATTTTCTTAAGGAACATAGGTCAAAATAACACTTTTAAATAATCTTCTTAATAATAGGGAAATGTCTTTCATTTCATTTCATTTATTTATTACTAAATTTACAACAGTACACGTCATCACAGTTAAAACCAAATCGACAATGTAGAGTTCATAGATAAAATTATACATTAATTCACAAGTAAAAATTACAAGATATAACAATTCGAAAACAATAAAATATGTCAATAGATTAAAATTCAAATGTACACATGTCAGCATATTACGTCAAAATCAAAATTCTATAATAGTATTATGGTAACAATGTCTTATTCTTATGAAAAAAAAAACCACAGCGAAAATTTCCTTAGGCTATTTTTTCTTCACTAAAACCGTCTTATAAATTATCGGGATCCTTCCCTTCAAGTGTTAGGAGAAAGATTGAAATATGTTTTCCTTGATTAATCCGGACTATTTTTTTATCACAGGAACACATTGTAAAAAGCCGACTCTTAAAGTAGGCCGTGCTGCAGTGGTTTCTTGCCATTTCTTTTACGCTGCCATACTCGTAGCACGATCCGAAACGGCGTAGACTCGCTCTATTTGCATTGTATTCTGCATGTCATTCAATAAGTATTCTGTAAAGAATCTACATTGAACAAAATTATCTGAACCAATCAAAAAAAAAATCAAAAATCAAAAATATGTTTATTTCTCACCACAAATCATGCATGCAATAAAAGTAACTTAAAAATTGACTTGGTATTTGTGGGAGACTGGAGCCTAAACTAAGCAAAGGCCTGTATTTTAGGACTCCAGGTCTCCGCCCTGTATAAATGTCAAAATTCATCCGGGATATTAATGTGGATTAAAATATACTACAAAGTAGAAAAACAAAAGTATTGCAAAACTAAAACATTACAAAGCTACAGTAAAACAATTTTTAGAAGATATAACATATTAAAAATTTTTCAATAAAAGAAAAGGGAGTCGTGTACAGGATACGTCAGAAAGGGAGTGTGAGTGTAGGAGTGTGTGAGAGTGGTGTGTAAGTGTGTGTGAAAGTGAGTGAGTGGGAGTGTATATGATGAGCGCGTATACCTTCACCTGCTTTATGATTGAATCTTTAGAAGATTTTCTGTCTCCTCATAACTAAGCACAATCAGCCACTGGGTAACCAATTTTTTACACTCAGGTCTACAACAGGTATACATGTTGACTTTTTTGTTTATACGATTGTATAAAATTGCACCACGGACTATAAAAAATCTGTGAGCTAAAGCTGTTTGTACCAAAACATGACTACAGACCGTATAGTGTCTTCTGATTGGAATCAGAGGACGCTCGAAAGGTAAGGTCGAATGTTGTCGTAGAATTGTTGCCAAAATGTATAGCTGACGCACGCTTAAAACCTTTGCCTCACTGTAAAGCTCAACTGTTGAAAACAGTCGCGGTTTGAAAAGACAGACTTTGAGGATCAGTCTCAAAGTCTGTCTTTTCAAACCGCGACTGTTTTCAACAGTTGAGTTAGTACCAATTAGTTTTAAGGTGTGCTTTTGCGGTTTAAATTTAGGGATGGCATTATAGACTTTCGACTTTTCGGTACGACCACACCAAACCATATTTATGGTCCGACTAACGAAACTGCATAGAGGACGACCTGTTGTTTTGTAATTTACATAGTTACGTTCTATTACTACGAATCGTTCCTTGTGGTACCGGCCAAGAATAGTACCGACCAATCTTTACCTGTGGGTGTCGTAAGAGGCGACTAAGGGTTTATAAACCGGAAGATGGGCAGCAGCGTCCTTCCGTGTATCGTACCATCTTACGTACTGTGGTCACCAACAACCGCGATCTATAGTGCCAGCCGTAACGCTAACAAGCGTGGTGACTAAGGTACTTCCCCTCCACATCTTCTAGCAAGAGCTGGAATTAAAAATAAATAAATTTAATGTTGAAAATAAATGAACTTGTATTTGTAGATTGTATTTTTAATTCTGGAGGGAGCTCCCTATCCTGTAGTGGACGTATTATGGGATATTATGATGACTACGAACAGGTTTCATCCATGTACTCTCTGAAGTAACCCCATTGCTCTCTGAATGTACACTCAACAGCACGTCAGTAGAAACACTTTTGGACCTTATGGCGTGGTAATAGAGTTGAAAAAGTTTCTACCGACGAGCGATTGACCGTACGACTGTACCAAACCTGCCAGGTTGTGCATAGACAAACCAAGGTAATGTGGATCTAATAGGCCACTATACTCTCGCTATAAAGCTGCAATTTTTTGTACTCTAAGGATATCGTTCTTGTGACTTAGGATAACTTTGCGGTGCCTTCAGTTAAATAAGTTAAAAAAAAAACAAGCTTTCAGTTTTAAAGTTTAAAATATTTTTTTAGCGTTACGGCTGGCACCATGGACCGCGGTTGTTGGTGACCGTAGAATGTAAGATGATATGATACACAGAAGGATGCTACTGCCCATCCTCTGGTTCTTTAACCTCTTACGACACCCACGGGTAGAGATGGGTTGGTACTATTCTTTGCCGGTACCACACGGGGCATTTTCTTACAAAGAATTCAAGAACATTAGTAAGTATATACAGCTCATAACCCGTTTCGCAACCAAGCCACGGTCCTCCACGGGTCCTCGCATACCTCCACATTCTATCGGCACAGTCGCGCATACTTTCTCACTAATTACTGGACTACCCGCATTTTTATACGGATCACGGAGCCGATCGATTACAACTTGCGGACGAGAATTTCTTGGAAAGCTTCCGGTATGTTCTTACAAAGATTATTGGATTAGTTTTTAGATTAAAATAGACTTTACGTTCTTTGGCTTAAGACATTTCTATTTTTTTGTGAATAATCAAAATGTGTATAATAAAAAGGTCATCTACATAAAAAGGTCGGATTGTAATTTTGTACGAAAAGTCAATAGAATAACTATATTTTTATTTAGGTCATAAATTTCGAGCAGACTACCCAGAGATAACAGCTTAAAAAATCTTTTTTACTCAACATTTTACGACCCTTTAAGGGATTTATTTCCTCTATGACCCTTTCTACGACCGGTTGTACAATCGGTTATATGACCGGTTGGCACAAAACAAAAAAGATTCAAAATCAAATGGTCAAACGAACGGTCAAACAAAACTCGATTTTAAGGTTCCGTACCTCAAAAAAAAACGGAACCCTTATAGGATCACTTTGTTGTCCGTCTGTCTGTCTGTCAAGACCCTTTTATCTCACAAACAGGTAGAGGTATCAGGTTGAAATTGATACCATATATTAGGGTCCATGAACTACACAAGATCTGAAAATTTAAATTTTTTTTAACGACGCAATCAAAAGATATGGCATTTCATGTCCTCATCTCCATACATTTATGCACTAAAGCAAAACCTATAGGGTACTTCCCGTTGACCTAAAATTATGAAATTTGGCAAGAAGCTAGGTCTCACAGTACAAATAAAGAGAAAAGTCCGAAATCATTAAATATTTCAACTTTTCTAATAACTAATGGTAACCAAATAGAGGTGAGCTCCCGTTTCAAGAACATTCATATAAGAGAGGGGTCAAGTTGAATGGTCGCGGAGGCGATTTTTGTTTTAGTTCTATTTCAAAAACGGGAACACTTACAAACTTGAAAATTGGTATGTTTATAATGCATAAGCTATAAAATTACAACAAGTAATAAACTTTGGTCAAGCACGTGTCGGACTCAAAAAATTTAGCACATTAACTTACTGAAATTCCAACTAATGATTATGATTATGTGGTGGTACGGAACCCTCGGTGCGCGAGTCAGACTCGCACTTGGCCGGTTTTTTTATCTAATACAAACATAATAATATTGTGTGGTGGTAGTCCGTTGATGCATCATACTTCGCTGCAAAGGTGAATCGGTGCTATGATTGTTCAGGTAATAATATTTTTTCGGAATTGTGTATTTTGGACTTTGCTACCGGTCCCGTACGGATCACATGACTGCGAGTTAGATTCGCACTTCACTAGTTATAGAGTTTTTTTAAGAACTATCAAAGTTAGTTCGAGTGTTCTGTTTACGTGAAATGCGATATTTCTAGCAAAGTTTTGGTATAAAAAGAGGTGACAAAATGTAGCTGCTAAAAAAATCCTATTGTTTAAAACTTTTTTTGTTGACAACGAATTATTTCGTCGAATACTTATTTGTCAAAGGCCAGTATTTATTTATCCAAGGCTAGGTTTATGAAAATATTCAATAGTGTAGGCTAAGTGCACAAGTTGAAATAGTTCAACCGCATATATCTTTAGAAAAGGGTCACAGACGTCGGATTAACGTTTAATTCTAACGAACAGATGGAGGTCTCAATGTCTCTATAATAATGGTGAGTAATTCATTGAATATTGAATAGAACATTGAATAAAAGGGACAAATTTCCGAAAACTAAAAGAGCATGATCAGTCAACGTAACAGAACAACTTTTAGGAAATAAAACTTTCAGGGAATGAAATAAAATTCAGCCTCTACGTACTACCGAAACCTGTTTCTTACACATTTTATACAACGTGATTTTTTAATGCCTGACTATACTTGAATATGGTAATTATTTCATGAAACTGATCAACTTTCCCCAAGAAACATAGGTTGGAAAATGAAAAAAAAATTTGGGTTCCCCATACAAACCTTGCGCCGTCAATACTGGAATTTGTATGGGACGTATGAGACGACCAAAAAAAAATCTCATCTTTCAACCTATGTTTCTTGGGGAAAGTTGTTCAGTTTCATGTACTTACTACCATATTCAAATATAGTCAGGCGTTAAAAAATCACGTTGTATACAATGTGTAAGGAACAGGTTTCGGTTGTACGTAGAGGCTGAATTTTTTTTCATTCCCTGAAAGTTTTATTCCCTAAAAGTTGTTCTGTTACGTTGACTGATCATGCTCTTTTAGTTTTCGGAAACTTGTCCCATACAGATATAGAACAGAAAGCAGCTCTTTTTTAAGCACTTAAAAGGCATAAGGTTAAAACATTTACAAGTTGAAACTCTGTTCAGTTTTGCTTGAATTTTCTGTATTGATGACAAAGAAACGTAATTTGAATTTTTGCTTACTCAAACAAAATCAGGATTGTGAAGTTTTGAGTATATTTTTTTGGGATGTGGACATGAACTTGCATTCTGTCGGTTACGACGTTGAGTAAGAATTGTGAAGAAATAAAACTGAATTTAATAAATGAAAACATTGTGAGATTTGTTTCTCAACAACGAAAATCAAGAGAATTCGCAAACAGAAAGAAAGGTGTGAAAAGCTCCCCTTCAAAAATGAACACACTACAATAATACGTATACCTATACAATATATAAGTAGATAGGTAGGTACGTGTCGTCGCAAACGCCACGCAAATGACTACTAATACTGAAAACTAGTCGCTTTCGAGAGCACTTCTTGTTTTCTTTTTTCGCACTTCACCCACCCCTTTGTCTGAGGGTGGGCGGTTCGTACCAAGCACTTTGGTACCATAGTGTCAGTCGTCAACCAAAAATGTAAAAAAAATGCATGTATTGCATATATTTTACACTAATAACAGTTTGAAAATAAATAATATGTCCAAAACTAAAACGCTCCATGTAATAATGAACTTATTGTCAGTAAAACTCTAAAAACAAAAGTTGCCTTACAAATTGTAGTGCCCTGAATTTACAACAAAAAGCACTATGCAACTAGAATTTCAATAAGTAAAAAATAAATTCAACAATAACCTTTTTAGGGTTTCGAAGTCAACAAGGAACCCTTATAGTTTCTTCTGTCTGTCTATCTGCGGCTTAGCACAGAGACCCTTAGTACTAGAAAGCTGTAACTCTGTATGGATATAAATTGCAACCACACGTCGACAGTGGTAAAATAAAATACAGAAAATTAAAATAAAATTTCGGTGCCTCCCTACAAGTAAAGTGGGTATGATTTTTTTCCCGTCTACCCCATCGTATGGGGTGTCATAGATAGGTTTTTTAAAATAATGTGAGCTAGGTGAATATTTTTTTTCTATTTAGGGATCCGTTTGCGAAATATTTAGCTTGAAAGCGCAATTTCCCAAATATTTTTTATCTTCCCGCATTATCCTTAAAAAATGAACGGGCATTTGGTACCATTATAATCACACGCTTGGTGTCAACCGCCAAATAACTCTAACCGCAACACACCGCGGTGTAAATTGATACACTTGCAAATAATACCATACATTATTCATGTTCCAAAGGGGGACGATAGTCTGCGGCTTCAGAAGGAATCACGTGTTTTGCAACTTCTGCAAACCTTATGAACATTGAAATGTTTTCATTATTTTTCAGAAATAGAAATATTAGAATCTATTTGTTGGTTTGTTATCGAAAAAATATATAGAAACTATTTTACTAAATTTGCAGGTTCTATTGGAAGATTTTTTATTCCTGAGAATCAACATTGAATAAGATAAGCTGAATCCTAATATTTCGAATTTTATTTCAAGTTGTTCAGTAGCATAGGATACTCTTTTGGTAACACGTAAAATACTAAAATAATCGGTTCAGTAAAGTGTATGAAAACAAAGTATCCATTACATTCCATTTCATTAATATTGTATGTTTTGCGATGTTTTTTTAATTAATTTAATTATGAGAAAATTAATATTTTTATAACATATCATAATTAATTACTTTAAAATTACCTAAGATCTGCAACTATAGAGCTACCTTATACTGTTGAAAAACATTCAATAATTTATCAAATAAAAACTGTAAATACAAAATAATTACTTATTTATTTAAAATGGTCCCAACTGCCCAAAGGTATGCACACCATGACTTGATCGTCGTGGGTCAAAAGGTGGTAAAATATATTTTGCATTTTTTTTATTACTGAAAACCAGTCCTGTCACATTTCTTTTTGGATAGTAGAAATTATAGGTAATGAATTCACAGAGAGTGAGCATGTACATTGTTCCGATAGTAATATGAAGGAAGCTTCGCAAATCACACCCTCCGAACAGCTTTCTACCTAAAGTGGGTCACCCATTATACGTCTAACAAATGGGTACTAAGACGGTTGAGACATAAAGGTACCACTATACTCGTACAATCATTTCAGTAATTGTTAAATCTATCGAAATATGATCATGTATACTTACAGACACCCAATTTAAAAAATAATAGGTCTGTACCTATGAAATTGCCGTTTTGTATGGCGAATTCTAGGTAAACTCAATTTTCAGTACTAACATTTTTGCATTTTTCTTAGGAATTATAAATCCAATTTTTTTAATTTTTTTAAGGATTTTTGGGAAGACATTAGGCTAACAGAAGCTTAAATTTAATTTTCTAAAAATATTATCTGTAAAAATATATAACAAATCTAATGATGAAATCGGACGACATTAAAGACGAACAATTTTCGAACCTTTAATTTTATATATCAAACTAAAAATAAAAACTTTATTTTATGCGTAAATTAATAAACTTGAAGTTAACTTTCAAATATAAGAAAAATGAAAAAAATTGCATTAGAATTATAGGAATTATGATCTCATTAATCTGTAAGAAAATTTCGGCAATTTCATAGGTAAAGACCTATTAATTACATTTTACACACCAACTGATGCAGTATAGCGCAACATAAATCAAATAACTTAGTAAAATAAAAACTAAAAAACATAAAAACATAAAAACCGCAATTCAAGTATGCTTGTCCTGTGTGGTGTCGGCAAAGAATAGAACCAACCCATACATACCCGTGGGTGTCGTAAGAGGCGACTAAGGGTTAACTGGAGGATGGGCAGTAGCATCCTCCTTTGTATCTTACATCTTACTTACTGCGGTCACCTACAACCGCGGTCCATGGTGCCAGCCGTAACGCTAACAAGCGAGGTGACTATGGTATTTTCCCAGCAAAAGCTAGAATTCTGGAGGGAGCTCCCTGTCCTGTAGTGGACGTTTCATGGGATGTTGTGATGATGATGAAGTACGCTTAAGTTTCGATTACTCCAAAACGATTGTCATCCGTTACGAAGTTTGAGTGCCATCGTAAAGAAAGTGCAATAAGTTTATTTTGTTCCGGGTCTTAGCGCGATAATAGTTATTAGGAAAAATAAATTACCTTATTCTTCCCGACGTTTCGGCTGCGTTGCAACAGCCGTGGTCACGGTTAGACTGAAGAGAGGTGAACTACGTAGATATTATCGTGAGGGTAAACAGTTTATGGTTTACCCTCACAATTAATAATTAATTAATAATTATTTTATTTTTTAATTTATTTTGCCTAATCTAATAACTATTATCGCGCTGACACCCGGAACAATATAAACATGATTGAAAAGTGCGAAAGTCTAAAACAAGTGCAATAAGGCCTAGGTTAAAAAGTCTACAACGTACCTATATATTTGTTGTAGAACCCAAACTTTGAATATTATTTTCTTTAGCAATGCCATACAGTATGACCGTATAGTTCTTATCTGGTCCCTGGTATGGCCATAATATATTTTCAGGTCGTCGATTTTTTTTTTTGTGAATTGGCATAGAATTCACATAAAAAAATATAGTGACGCTGTCTACTGAACAGATATCGTGGTTATACTGTAAAAGCTTATCCCAAATTTTGGCTACATAAATAGCTCGTTGGTTGCCTTCAAAAGATTCTTCAACGCATCCCAAATTGTGGCTACATAAATAGCTCATAGGTTGCCTTCAAAAGATTCTTCCACTTATCCCAAATTGTGGCTACATAAATAGCTCGTAGGTTTCCTTCACAAGATTCTTCAACTTATCCCAAATTGTGGCTACAGAAATAGCTCGTAGGTTGCCTTCAAAAGATTCTTCAACGTATCTCAATTTTTGGCTACCTAAATAGCTCGTAGGTTGCCTTCTAGGGTCTATTTTTAATTACTGCCATCAGAGGCGGCTCGTCCTAAAGAGCACTGGTGCAGTGCACTCCCTATTTCACAAAACTCAAACTTAGGATGTATTACCTACCTAGTTAAGTTACATACGATTACATACCTATTTTCATAACCCTATACGTTGTATACATATATAATAGCCTAAGAAATAATTACGCAACAAATAAGTAGTCAAGTTGTACCAAGTGGCGCGCCAGCGATTCCGCTCCTATGAAGAAATCTTCAGTACAATTCCTTATACAAAATTCAATGAGTGTGAAAGAGAAACATCAACACGCTCGAGCGCGTGAAACAAAAGATTTTTTATGAGAAATTAGCCTAATCAGGAGCGCTGCTCAGTGCTACGTTGCCAGCTCGCGCGCGATGCGCATGCAGTTCGGTGACAAGGCGCTGTTGCCGATCATACGTAAACAAACTTTTCGTATACAGGTTTCAGTTACTGTCCGCAATTTTGCTTGAAAATTTAGAAATAATTGTTTTTAATAGTGTACGTGCTTAATGACTGTAAAAATGGACGAATACAGTGTCGTTTACATTAAAAAATGCGAAAAAGACTTTACAAATACGACTTGAACTCAATGAAAAGGGGCCGCCACAACCTGAAATCGCGCTAGTTCAAAAATAAAGTACAAAAATTCACTTTTAATCGTGTTTTCAAACCAGAACAATATTTAAAAACACCTTGGATGTGCGGTTATAAATAAATTGTTTTGTTTCCCGTGTCTGGTATTTGGAGCCAGCTCTGGCGCGCATAATATGTAGGTAACAATAAAGCCATAAAAAATATTTCATCAATAAATGGTAGGTAAGTAAATTTATTTAAGTATTTAATTTTTTTTGTGCACACCCATTAAAAAATGTCACGAGCCGCCTCTGACTGCCATAATCAGCAGGTGACCAATATTTGCTGTCCCGATATTACTTTCAACGGTCTTGTAAGAAAGATTGCTGTAGGCAAGTTTGACATAAACACCACTGTTGTTATCGTGGTAGGCAATCATTCTGACATAAGTAGATTAAAATTAAACAATTTTGTGACATTGTTAAACAAAATACAGGGTGAAACTAAGTGTAGGTTTATTCTGTGTAACTTCCCATATTGTTCAAATGTTACTGAGCAATGAATTTACATTTACAAAATTTGACAAGTCGTCATATTGACATTTTATATCTTGACATGAATATTTTTATAAATTATTTCACATTGACAAAGGATACTATGTATCTGCCTCTTAAGTTTAAGAAAGACCTGGCTACATTGATAGCATATAATATATCTGACTCTGTTATAGGAAGTTATACACAAAAAACTTCTTTAGTTAGTAACATTACTAACACCAATTCTTTAAACTAGTTCATACGACAAAAGGGGGTTTTTCTAAACAAAATTTTACGGAAGTAAATGAAAAAAAAAACCTTCTGGCAAAAAACTTGCTATAGCAAGGACAAAGGAAAAATCTAAGATTTTGAAATTTTTACATCAAAATATTCAAGGTTTTTCTGGAAAAATTTTAGAATTAGAAATATTCTTAGAAAGAACAAAATTTGATATTATTTGTTTGACAGAACACTGGCAAAAAGATTATCAAATGTTGATAAATTATCAAAACTATTGTATAGGCAGTGCTTTCAATCGAAAGTCTGCTTTAAACGGTGGATCATTGATTTTAGTTCGTAACAGTTTTAAGATAAAGATCCGTAAAGATATTGTTCGACTTTCAGTTGAAAGAGTATTGAGCTGGACGAGCATGTTGTAGTATGCGTATTCACACCTCCCGCTTTTCAAAATTTTTCAATATTCGAGTTAGTAATAGAAGATGTTTTAAAAAAAAGTGACAAAAGAAAATAAGTTTGTGATAGTGTGTGGTGACTTTAACGTCAATATCTTAGAAAATAATACCTATAGTAACAAACTTATAAGTCTTTTCAAATGTTTTAATTTAGAGCATGTATTTTTTGAACCTACAAGGGTGACGTCATCCTCGGCTACCTGTATTGATAACGTCTTTTGTAATTGCGATTATTTTGAGAAAAGTATCATAAACTTGCTTCAGTCTGACCACTCTGGTCAAAGTGTTACTTTTAATTATTCTTGAGTAACCCAGAATATAGATATAGAAACCAGGAGCCTAACGAGCGGTAGGTTAGAAAAGTACAAAAACATGTTATAGAAAAACTGCCCTGTCACAGTTATAATACTAATAACCCTAATAACTCATATGAAGATTTATTCACATTGATTAATACTGAATTCAGTAAAATTTTCACTATTAGAAAAAAGCAAATTATTGTAAAATTCAAATTCAGTGACTGGGCTACCGCTGGTATTCGCAAAAGTAGAGAGAGCTTTTTGAATTATATGAGCTAAGAAATTATTCAAATGACGACAATTTAATTGAATATGTCAAAAATTATTCAAAATTGTTTAAATTAGTTTGTTCAAAAGCAAAATCATTTTTTCTTTGGAAAAAAATACAGTCTGCTGATAACAAAATTAAGGCTGTATGGAATGTTATAAACAGTGAAACTGGAAAAGTGAAACCGCGTGACAATCAAATCACACTTCATACAAATCGTGGAACTATTAGTTCAAACGTAGAAGTGGCTCAAGAATTCGAAACCTTTTTTACTAATATTCCTTTGAAAACAACAGAGTCACTCAATTCTTCATCTTCACTTGCTAGCGATTTACTTCAAAAGAATGTGGACGCCTGCGAAACTGAATTTGGGTTCAATCATGTCACCCCTAACGAAATTGTTAAAGCCTTTAAAAGTATTAAAATGAAAACTACTGAGGACCTATGGGGAATGTCAGTAAAAGTCTGTAGTGCGATCATTGATACTATATATATTCTTTATATATTCTTTATTGCGCGCACACTATATCTCCATATTTAGCTGTTATATTCAATGATTGTGTTGATCATGGTACATTTCCTGACTAAATAAAAAAAAGTAAAGTAGTTCCATTATTCAAAGCTGGTGACAAAAAGGATCCCAGTAATTTTAGACCAATATCAGTCTGACCTGTACTTAGTAAATTTTTTGAGAAGGTCATACTCAATCAAATGCTTTCACACTTCAATAGAAATAACTTACTACATGACCATCAATTTGGTTTCACGAAAGGGCGCAGTACAACGGATGCCGGGACTGCACTTTTAAAATACATCTTTTGCGCGTGGGAAAAATCTGAAGATGCTATTGGTATCTTCTGTATCTATCCAAAGCATTTGATTGCGTTGATCATAGCACATTGTTGCTAAAACTTGAACATTACGGTGTTAAGAATAATTCACTTAAACTACTTAGGTCATAATTATTTGGAAAACAGGATTCAAAAGGTACAAGTAAACAGGACGAAATCACTGGGATCTGTTGTCAAAATTGGCGTACCTCAAGGGTCCATATTAGGGTTATTTTTATTCCTTATTTATATTAATGACCTTCCTTCTGTGGTGAAGAATCTATCAAAGATTGTGTTATTTGCTGATGATACTTCATTAATATTCAATGTAAGTAGGAAATCACAAAATTATAACGAAGTCAATGATGCACTTGGACAGATTCATGCATGGTTTACTGTTAAAAATCTAGTCCTAAATGCCAAAAAAACTAAATGTATAAAATTTGCACTACCAAATGTAAGGTCTACTTCACATAATGAACCATTAGATTTTGTAAATAGTACAGTTTTCTTAGGGTTAACACTAGACTCTAAACTTCAATGGGGCCCTAATATAATGGCTCTTTCTGGTCGATTGAGCTCGGCTGCATATGCTGTTAGAAAAATCAGACAACTTACTGATGTAGCTACTGCAAGGCTGGGTTACTTTAGCTACTTCCATAGCATTACGTCTTATGGCATACTGCTTTGGGGCCAAGCAGCTGATATACATTCAATATTCGTTTTACAAAAGAGGGCTATAAGAGCAATTTATTGCCTGAAGACTCGTGATTCCCTGAGAGAACTGTTCAAGGAAATCAACATTCTGACAGTGCCATGCCAGTATATCTATGAAAATATAATGTATGCTAGAAAGAACATTCATCCATTACCTAAAATTTGAGACAGGCATAATTTTAATACTAGAAATAAGCATAAAATTGATCAACCATATACTAGATTAACTAAAGTCAATACATCTTTCGTTGGTCTGTGTATACGATACTACAACAAAATACCTGACAATATAGTGCAATTACCTGAGAGAAAGTTTAAAGAATGTGTAAAGCAAACGTTATGTAAAAAAGCTTACTATAGATTGGATGACTATATGAATGACAAAGAGGTATGGTGCTCTGATATTCCAGCGAAACACAAGAAACACATTGTAAAAAGCCGACTCTTAAAGTAGGCCGTGCTGCAGTGGTTTCTTGCCGTTTCTTTTACGCTGCCATAGCACGATCCGAAACGGCGTAGACTCGCTCTATTTGCATTGTGTTCTGCATGAAATTCAATAAGTATTCTGTAAAGAATCTACATTGAATACAATTATCTGAATCTGAATCTTCAAAATATTCTTCAACCTATCCCAAATTGTGGCTACATAAATAGCTCGTAGTTTGCCTTCAAAAGATTCTTTATCTCATCTCAATCAATTGCTCTAAGGTTTCAAAAGGTCCTTCCGAGTGCAGATGAAGTACGCCTGACCTGTCGTGTACATACCATACAAAGTCATCGATAACAAAAGTTTGGCAGCACCTTAATAGAGTGCGCAATAAGGCCTGGGTTCACAAGCCCACCGCCTGTATTATTCTGTCTGACCCTAATAAATTGCGCGAGTCGAACCGACGTTGTTAGACAAATGAGTTTCGAGGCGAGCGGTTACATGTGTAAATTCAACTTGGTTTGCAAATTATAAGGTTGTATTGCTTATATACGTCCTCACTAGGACTTATAGTCCGGTCCCTTATAGTCTTATATCGCCAAATTCACCAAATTGCACCAAATTTTTTCCAGGTACTAGTTAGGTACATAGCTCTCAATTTTTGATAGGAGCAAATTCTTGAATATTGTATGGAGATTTTTTGAAATTCAAGAATTGGCTCCTATCAAAAATTGAGAGCTACGTACCTAACGTTTTGTGGACCTATAAGGCCACTACTATCGCTACAAAGTTGCAAATTTCGTGTACTAGATGACGTAGGATAACATGCAGTGCTCTTACGGTCTATGAGAACGGGCTTAGAATGCCTTGCTATTAGAGCTAAGCTAGGTAGCTAACTAGTGAGCTGGGAAAATTCCAACTATAATCCATTTTTTTCGTTTATTCCAACGATAAACAACACATTTTGCAGCCATGACACTAAAACCAGAGTATATTTGACGGAAAGAATAACATAGTTTACAGCTTTGGCTGATTGCTTTTGCCATAGCTGCAAAATGTGTTGGTAAGCTTTGGATTTTTTTTTATTGTCATTGAGCTTACACTCTTGACCTTGATCTAGTCTTGAGGACAGAGATGAGGTCAAAGACGTGATAAGCTTGCCCAGAAGAAGCCTATTCACTCGCGACTTGAATCGATTCGGGTTATATAAACTCGGGAACACGGACTGACCTACCGGAAATTGATTACTATTACCATGGACGAATAATCTATTACCCAACTTTGTCGACGTCTAATTCGGAATGCTTCTCTACTTATAAATGATTTTCTTCATATATAGTGTCCCACAAAAACATACAATTTTATTTATTTATAAATAGGATTTTATTATGAAATTTGAATACAAAAGAAAAACATTATGCCAAACAGATTCTATACTACAACAAGCGCAAACAAATAAAACGATATTTAAATACCTTATTTACAGACGTAATATAGAGAATAAATCATCTAATTCCACTTGTCACATACGCGCGCCGCCCTAATCCCGACTTGTAATGTATTTCGGAAGAGGAAAAATCCACAATCCTTAAAACCCACAGACGCGAAACGTTAATTTACAAAACACATTTTCCTTGGAGAGTTGAACGTAATTTCTTTCTCACCATGGCGTTTCCTGGAATAAATTACAAGTGTAAAATTTACAACAACAAAAGAGAAGCAACAAAAGGCTCGCGGCTCTCAACATCCGGTCTGAGACCCTTCCAAACTTAGCAGCCTGATTACGGATTTCCGACTAAAGAAAATACAAGGGGAAGTAATAATAATACGCAACAACGCAAAAAATCAAGAGTTTTCAAACAAACCATTAGTAATTAATGTCCAAATTAATCTAATGGAGGAAAACTTCTCGGTCTACATGGTTTTGGCCCCGTTTCTTCGAATTCCAGGTGTTGGATGGAACACTTTCTTCGTAACAGGAGATTTATGTGGTAGTCTACGTAATCCATTAGTTTTGGGTCGGGTTTGTAATATTTGACGTAAAGATAGAAGCGAGGATCTTTCCTGGACTCGACGTCGCCTTCATGGGTGGGGGTAGGTGCGGGGGTAGGAGGTGGCGGGCCTTTTGGTGACTTAATCGTTGGTGTGAACGGCCCTCTGCCATCGCTTGGTGGAGGTGGTCGGACTTTTCTCCACAAAAACGGCTCCTTATGTATTTTCCCGTGATGGGAACCTATGTGCCGCCTTTCTGAAAATACCTTCGGCGTAGTGATCTCATACATTTCTGGCAACGACAAATACCAATAGTCCGATCCATCCCCTATGATCGGGAACAATCGTTTATTTGAAAATTGAGGTCTGTGTTTCTTGACGAATTCTTCATATTTTTGCCTCAGTTTCTTCATGTAGTCTGTGTACTTGATGGAGGCTATAAGTTTTTCAAATTCTGACAGTTCGTTTGATGCTAAGTCAGAATATACGCCTGCTATGCAGTAGGTCCTAAGAAGATGATGAAGTTTGAAGACTACGTAAGCAAGCCACTGCCGTGCTTCGTTCTCGAGGATTCTGAGGTCATCAGCTCGACTTCTCAAGGTAAACTCAGCACATTCTGCGGATCTCCTCTCTCCCCGCTCCGTGACTGTTTTTAACCAGCGGCGGTAGGAACGGTAACAGAATTTAGTTTTTCTTGACCAGTAACCACGCCACAGGGCCTAGACAAAAACAATAAAATTATTCTTTCGAGATTTGACAGTAAGATACTTTAAAAGCTAAGAGCGAATTTAACCTTTTCTAAAAATAATAATCAAAACGCTAAATGAAGAGATACTTAGGTAACTAAGCCTGCTTTTAACTAACTTATACCTAGGGCCCAAGACAAATGGTCTATGACTGGGTGGCACTTTTTAGGGTTCCGTACCCAAGAGTGAAAAACGGGACCCTATAATATGCGTCCGATGTCTGTCTGCCTGTCAGCGGGGTGTAACTCATGAAACGTAATAGGTAGACTTGATTATGTATTTCTATTGCCGCTACCACGAAAAATTCTAAAAATTAAACAAAGGGCTTCCACACTAAAATCGTGCATTTCAGACGATTTTTGCTTAATTTATTGTTTTAGCTCTATCGTAAAAACGGGAACACTTGCAAGCATGAACATTTGTATGTTTATAGTGCATAAGTAATACGTACCTGTATAATAGTGGCATTCTTATTGTAATATTTTGCATGTCTGTTGTGCAAGGTTATTCTCAATGCTTCTAAGAAAAGTTTTCGAGCTTTATATTTCCTCCAAGCACATTGAATAATGATGGCATTTTTAGAAAGCCAGGCAATGTGTTTTCTGATCAAGTAACCTCTTGCCCTACGCTGTGGGAGAATAAGTATAATAATAATTAGTTATTCAGTCAAGTATTCAGAGAACTATGTCTTGGAGGGACGCACTGAACAATATTTTTTTTTTCCTAGCCTGTACTGTCCCACTGCTGGGCAAAGGCCTCCCCCTCGTTCCTCCAACCATCACGGTCCTGAGCAAATTCCCACCAACCGCGTCGGTACGAGTCTTAGTCGTCACGCCATCTTTTTCGTGGTCTACCTCGACGGCGTTGGCCATCGTGGGGTTTACATTGTGTGACGACTTTCGCCCACCGTCGCGGACGCATGCGACTCACGTGCCCAGCCCAGTCCCATTTAATTTTAAGTGACAAAAATTTTAACTTATAGTGACATACTTAATATATTTTTGTAAATATTTTTTGTAATTATTTTTATTCAATACTATTCTATGAAACAAACGATACTCGTCTACATCCACATATTAAGGTGTGATGTTATGGAACTTGCTTTTGTTTCGCTCGAGTTTTAACACCCCACATTATGTACCCCTTTCAGCAGCCTCGGAGTTCTAGGTTCTGGGTTCGATTTACGGTGGGACACTGTCAAACAAATTTCTTGGTGCGACCGCCCTAGTTTGGTTATCCAAAGAGTTCATCTGATTGTCCAAAGAGTTAGATGATTCCGTGCTTCGGAGGGCAAGTTAACCCGGTGGTCTTGACTACTATCTACGGATGTAGTCGTTAATGAGCCATGTCAGAGGCCTTTGGCGGCTCAACCTGAGAGAAAGTTTAAAGAATGTGTAAAGCAAACGTTATGTAAAAAAGCTTACTACAGATTGGATGACTATATGAATGACAAAGAGGTATGGTGCTCTGATATTCCAGCGAAACACAAGAAACACATTGTAAAAAGCCGACTCTTAAAGTAGGCCGTGCTGCAGTGGTTTCTTGCCGTTTCTTTTACGCTGCCATAGCACGATCCGAAACGGCGTAGACTCGCTCTATTTGCATTGTATTCTGCATGACATTCAATAAGTATTCTGTAAAGAATCTACATTGAATAAAATTATCTGAATCTGAATCTGAATCAACAACTCTGACACCAGGGTTTGCGAGGTCGGTCATCGTCCTTGCAACCCACACGATATGACGATTATGTGCAGTTGTATTAACAAATATTATTTAATGTTATATTATGTGCTTTTTATTTCATAAAAAAGAGCTGCCATATTCTAGAAATTATTACGGTTTTTCCACCAATCGTACTCGCAAATTGATACATTGTTCTCCTGAGTATTTGCTTTTATAAAAATTTTCAGTTGTAACTGACATCCAAATTTAAGAAACCTCGAAACTTGGTCCATAAACAAACATAAGGTCATAAAAAAATTAACACAAATAACATAGTTACAATTTTTATTTAATTTTCGTAAAACATTGATTCCCTTAAAAAAAATTAAAACTGTCACCTATCTTAGTGTCATGACAGTTTTTAAATTCTGTGATAGGCTACAACTAAATTCTTAGGCAATTTTCATTCTGCCGCAACGGAATAATTTTACGAAAATAAAAAATTTTTACTTTTCATTGTGCCGCAATGGAATAATTTTACGAAAAAAAAAAATGTTTACTGCATTGTGTTAAAAAAAAAGTTATGTTTTTAATAATAGGTCTTTACCTATGAAATTGCCGAAATTTTCTTAAATAAAGTTTTAATTTTTAATTTTTTTTTGATATATAAAATTAAAGGTTCGAAAATTGTTCGTCTTAAATGTCGTCCGATTTCATCATTAGATTTGTTATATTTTTATACAGATAATATTTTTCGAAAATTAAATTTAAGCTTCTGTTAGCTTAATGTCTTCCCAATAATGCTTCAAAAATAAAAAAAAATTAGACATAATTCCTAAGAAAAATGTAAAAATGTTAGTACTGACAATTGAGTTTACCTAAAATTCGCCATACAAAACGGCAATTTCATAGGTAAAGACCTATTATTACTTACGGACTCTATTCTCTATTAATAGTCTTAGTTTCAAGGATCCTTATGAGTAGGTATACCTTCGGAATGAATTTTAGAATGAATAACTTCGTAACTACTTTTTACATTCAATATAGCATTTATCTTGACAAAAAAAAACGTAGTAACAAACAAGATATGGGAAGTAATGTGGTCGGGATAAAATTTTATTTTATTTGTATAACTCAGGAAAAAAATACTAAAATGACCCTTTTTTAACCATTTTACCTACATTTTTTATCAAAAATATGAAAATTTACAATATTTTATACAAACCAATATTTTAATGGTCGTTTTACATTTTTGCTATTTTTGAATTAACAGAAAATAAATACTTTTCTCCCATTTATGTAAATTTCGGGGTCACCGTTGGTCGTAACAGCCACGTCGCAAGGCACGCTTATATAAACCTTATTAGGGTGTAAATGAGGTCGTTATTAAAATTTTTGCGTATAGATGCAAATGTTATCGAAAGTAAAGACTTAATTTTGAGTTTCTGTAGCGATTTAGAGCCACCGCGCACTAGCGATTTTTTAGTTGGCCGATAGTTTGATCGTTCTGTGAATCAGTATGTACCCCTCCCCTATGGTAGTGCGCGCATTTGTCGATTTAAAGTTGATGATTTTTCTATTGAAAGTACGATTGCGACTAAACTGTTGGAAAACTAGAAATCGCTAGTGGGCGGTGGCTCTTACAGCTAATTAAAATCAGTTAATACCAAAACATTATTACCATTTCGGGCGGGAGCAATGTAAAAGAAACGGCAAAAAGTCACTGAAACATAGCTGCAACCTACTTATAAGAGTCGACTTTGTATGAAGGTTAGAAACTTTAGTTACCTGTATGAACATTACTGCAAGGAATCTCTTACGGCGCCTGCCCTCAGCTATATCAGCTCTTTCTTGCAGCAAGGTCTGAAAATCATAGTAATTCGGCAGAAATCGCCACACTGTTGCCATTTCTAGTTTTTTTTATAATTTATCAGCGAATTCAAATAACTGTAATAAATATCTAATGATTTTTGTCACTTTTGTAAATAATTCAATGCCATGAAATCTGACAGACATAAATTTGACACTACTTAGTGACACAAGTTTTTATGTGATCGTGAAGAAAACAAAATGAGTTCATATTACACACAATTACGCGCTTATTCCATTGAGAATGCAGCTATGCAGCTTCAAGCATACATACATAACATCACGCCTCTTTCCCGTCGGGTTAGGCAGAGACCACGGTCCTCCACCTGCTACGATCTTGACATACTTCCCTTGCTTCCTGTACTTTCATCAATCCATTCATACATGCTCGTCGGTTTTGGGTACTTTTAACTTGGCTTTTATTCAGAACGTCCTGCATTTGGTCTTGGTACGTTCGCCTAGGCTTTCCCCTTCCAAAGTTTTCATTCACTCTCGCCTGGTAGAACTCTTTCATCAATCCTCGTTCATTCATCCTTTCTACAGGGTCAAACCATCTCAGAATCCCTTTCTCGATTTTGGTCACTACGTCTTCTTTTACGCCTCAACGTTCTCTTATCACACTATTTATAATCTTATCACTCAATTTAACATTAATCATACTCCTTAGCGCTCTCATTTCTACTGCATTAATTCTACTTATATGCTTCTTCTGCCATACCCAGCTTTCTCGGAAAGGATAGGAATATGCGGTCATATCATAGAGGACGTACCTTCCATTGGACGAGTTAGGATCTACTATTAGGTCCAAGTTGAATAGAGCTATATAGTTTAATTGAAGATACCTTACATACTCCTGACGACTTTGTGATTTGGGCGAGCAGTTTTCAATACACTGGGCGTTAAGTCCTAAGTACACCGGTACACGCAACGAGGTGTAAAAAAATGTTGCTTGCCACAATCTATAAATAAGTGATTTTGGTGCCTACAATTCTTTGAGAAATTAGGTGGCCGGGGCCGGCAGATTAAAGATTACTTTGTCTAAAGCTTTTTGATACGTCGCCATTCTATACTCTCAAAGACTTGGCTTTTAACTAGCTAGCTAGATTATCTTCTCCAAGAGCTAGATAGATCATCACCATTGGCCTAATTCTTTTCTTACGCGGCGAGTTCACATGGAAGGCTAGACGAAGGCACTGGTTTTTACACAGAGCGACTGCAATCTGCCACAACTCAAAGGGAAATGAGACCTAATCCTACATTTGGCTTCTAGGTAGATGACAAGTCAAAACAAAATACCATCGACCATCTTACGAAAATTGCTGTATACTTACGCAGGACCGGTCGTCATGGAGTTCTTTAGGGGAGGCCTATGTCCAGTAGTGGACGTCTTTCGGCTGATATGATGATGACGATGATGACTTATGAGTAGCGAGAGCCCACTAGTGGTCTAGGCAACGAAGCGGATCGTTGTATGAAGACCCCCGCATTAAATCCTCAGTCGATGAAACTTTGCTGGGGTATTACATTACATGAGACAAACCTTCTATAAAAAATCCAAAAGGAAATCGGTACTTTTAATTTTTCCATACAAAAATTACAAAAAATGTATGAAATTTTTTTTATATTTTTTTTTTTGGATATTTTGAATTTACATTTAATTCATGATTCTTTATCATGCTGTCAAATAAAATCTGCCTGAGAAATTTATGTTGGGGTCAACTGCTTCGTTGCCTACACTAAAGAGCATATTTGTAGTACTTAGACAAAAATGGTGGCAAAAAATATCAAACTAGATAATATTTTTTTCATGTTTGTCTATCAAAGCTCAACAGCTCATCTTTCCTGCACCTCGTAGTATAATAATGAATGAGTAACGACACTTCATATGCCGTCGACTGCTGTAATAAGTCTCGATATTTTTTCCCTTTGCTCGAAACGGGTCATTCCGCTCAGACACAGTTCTGTAATAGGCATAATAAAATTTACGCACCAAAAACTAATGAAAGACACCGATCACGAAAAAATGCTGGAGATAAAGGTGAAAATAAAAATACAACAAAGTAAAACGGTTCAAACAAATAACACGTGGACAAAACTTTATATAAAGCAAAAAGAACTGTCTAATTTGCGATCTGATTCCGCTTTTTATTTTGCTACTTTTTTAATTTTATTTTATTTTATTTTATTTTATTTTATTGTATTTTATTTTATTTTATTTTATTTTATTTTATTTTATTTTATTTTATTTTATTTTATTTTATTTTATTTTATTTTATTTTATTTTATTTTATTTTATTTTATTTTATTTTATTTTATTTTATTTTATTTTATTTTATTTTATTTTATTTTATTTTATTTTATTTTATTTTATTTTATTTTATTTTATTTTATTTTATTTTATTTTATTTTATTTTATTTTATTTTATTTTATTTTATTTTATTTTATTTTATTTTATTTTATTTTATTTTATTTTATTTTATTTTATTTTATTTTATTTTATTTTATCTTATCTTATCTTATCTTATCTTATCTTATCTTATCTTATCTTATCTTATCTTATCTTATCTTATCTTATCTTATTTTATTTTATTTTATTTTATTTTATTTTATTTTATTTTATTTTATTTTATTTTATTTTATTTTATTTTATTTTATTTTATTTTATTTTATTTTATTTTATTTTATTTTATTTTATTTTATTTTATTTTATTTTATTTTATTTTATTTTATTTTATTTTATTTTATTTTATTTTATTTTATTTTATTTTATTTTATTTTATTTTATTTTATTTTATTTTATTTTATTTTATTTTATTTTATTTTATTTTATTTTATTTTATTTTATTTTATTTTATTTTATTTTATTTTATTTTATTTTATTTTATTTTATTTTATTTTATTTTATTTTATTTTATTTTATTTTATTTTATTTTATTTTATTTTATTTTATTTTATTTTATTTTATTTTATTTTATTTTATTTTATTTTATTTTATTTTATTTTATTTTATTTTATTTTATTTTATTTTATTTTATTTTATTTTATTTTATTTTATTTTATTTTATTTTATTTTATTTTATTTTATTTTATTTTATTTTATTTTATTTTATTTTATTTTATTTTATTTTATTTTATTTTATTTTATTTTATTTTATTTTATTTTATTTTATTTTATTTTATTTTATTTTATTTTATTTTATTTTATTTTATTTTATTTTATTTTATTTTATTTTATTTTATTTTATTTTATTTTATTTTATTTTATTTTATTTTATTTTATTTTATTTTATTTTATTTTATTTTATTTTATTTTATTTTATTTTATTTTATTTTATTTTATTTTATTTTATTTTATTTTATTTTATTTTATTTTATTTTATTTTATTTTATTTTATTTTATTTTATTTTATTTAAGGACCGCCATTAGCAAATTACATTGACACTTATATTAACAACTTACTTCTAAAAACATAATTGAATGCACTGCTTGTTAAGGCAGCCACAACATGCTTAAATTTATTACATTGCAACAAACAAATAGAAATAAAACATAATATAAAAAACAGAAGTAACTAATGCTAAATGTGCAGGAAAAAGTTAACTAACAGACTGCTGTTCCCTTGCAGCGAGCAAAACTTTATTTCTGAAGCAGTTATATGAATCCTTGAAGATGTCGATGGTACCTCCAAGGGCATTGAAATGTAAAAGATTCTTTAAAGCACGCACAAATTGAGCCAACAGATTTGTTAGAGAAACATCTTTGAAATTGGAAATATTTAAAATTTGGTTGAGTACGAGATACCTATTAGCCGGCAATAAGAACCTGCACTACAAACCAAGGATTCCCCCCAAAAAAAATTTGGTCTAACCTACCCACCACGGAAGGTAAATATTTTTTTAGTAAAAATGTTTTCTCTCATAGTCATCAAAGTACATATTCTTCCTGCCCTGTTGTATTTAAACAGATAATTTTATACTAAATTTACCCCATACCTTTAAGCGTACCATAGAAAGACTGTGTCATAGTAGAATTAACCCATATTTTTTCCCATTGCTCCAAATGGGACATTTTGTCCCGCTCTCTCTTAACCATTTCGTTATCTTCCCCCATTCTCTTACATTGTTCTCTGCCTCGACCCACGTGAGACATCATGAATAATTCAACGATCAAATTGGCAAGGTGTGTATGCGTGTTTATTTATTCTCCACCCGAAATTTACTGATAATTTTCATACATATTTATGAGTAAGTCGAAATAAAATGATAAATGTGGATGAAAAACTGGGTCGGCTTTCGTAGGAATATTGTTTGTTATTTTAACCTTTATACAAATAAACATGAAACTCTCAAAAATATTTATTTTGTGATCATCCCATGAAATGTCCACTACAGGACAGGGAGCTCCCTCCTGAATTCTAGCATTTGCAGGGAAAATGTGGAGGGGAAGTACCATAGTCACCTCGCTTGTCAGCGTTACGGCTGGCAACATGGACCGCGGTTGTAGGTGACCGAAGTAAGTAAGTTGGTATGATACAAAGGTTGATGCTGCTGCCCATCCTCTAGTTTATAACCCTAAGTCGCCTCTTACGACACCCACGCGTATGTATGGGATGGTACTATTCTTTGACGGCACCAGACGGGACATGATATTATAACAATTAAACTCATGATGGTACCTACAGTAAATAGAGTAGTGTAGAGCTTATTATGGGCAGATTGTTTAACTTTGTTTATTAGCATATTATAAACAGCCATGACCAACCTAGATAAACTCCAAAGGCATGGAAAGACCAATGGCCGTAAAATTATTAATCTGAAATTTCACAAAAACTAGCACACAATGTGATGGTCCGATTCAAACTACGGCACGAGAAGACTTGTATGAAACAAACTAAAAAAAGATTTATAAACCACTTACTCGTATGAGTCAAGAAAACTTTTGCCCGAAAAGTCAATGAAGAGAGAAATATTGAAATCTATTTATCTGTACTTAAAATACAACCAAAAACACTGCTGCTATACAGACAGGCCACGTGTCCTTTATGCCGAAGGTAATATGAGTCGAAACTACCACCACCTTGACGCCATAAAACTACAGAAGAAGTTATGGGCAGCTTGATACATTTTCTAAAGTTTTGCAGCGATAGGAGTTAGATAGCGACAAGTGGATCGACAAAAAGGAGGGCGTTTCCAGTCCTAGACAAAATAATCATATTCTTACTCCATAATGTATGTCAGTCTCTTTCATCTCCACTCCCGATCCATAGGTTCTGGGTTCCATTCCTGGTAGGGATATTGTCAAGCTAAATTCTCTTTGTGAGGCATAGGATCGCAAAGAAAAATCTGATTGTCTAAAGAGTAAGATAATTTAGTGCTTCAAAAGGCACGTTAAGCAATTGGTCCTGGCTACTATAATAGAGTTAACGAAGAGTCAGGTGTTTTTTCAACAAACATTTTTCGGTTCAGAAAAGATTTAGAAAGACCTTTGTAACCACAATACTCACATTGACTACGTACAAAAAGTCAGAAACATATGTTTTCGACACATTTGCTCATAAAACAGCTCTATTTGCACTGTGTTAAGGTTCTTAGTTCAGCTTATTAAACACGTGTGCTTTTTTCATTACATAGCCGCACGAGTGTCTTTTTTATCTCGGCAAGGAGCAAGGAGTTTCTATGCTTATTACGTTAGTAACAATTTCATGAAATTTTCATGAAAATAATAAATGAATATTTATTTTATGAAATTATTTACAATAATTAACTAATCAACAATAAATTTATCAGTAACAATATATTCAATTTTTGGTAATTTATTTCAAGCTTCAAATAATAGGCTATTTAACAGTTTAATCTGTGACTCTCAAATACGCGTATTTAATCTGTGCCTGCTGAAAAAGAAATAATGTGCGCCATACTTACAAATATTTATGGTGATAATTATTGTAATTATTTCTAAAAGTGTCGAATTCTATAAATAAAAAACTGTAATTAATGTAGTCACGAAACACAAGTTTGGAGGTTGTTAAAATTAAGGGAAAGCACCAACATAATGCAGCCTACAAAATGTTCCGATGGACGTGGGGTGAACAAAGGTTAGAAAGTTTTTTGTATTTTTATTCGCAAATGTGTTGAAAAACGTTGTAAGACGCACGTGCGCATTATAATTGCGCTCATTACGCCCTAGCCTGCGACTCGGGCTGAAATTCCTGAGCCTCGAGTATAATTTGCAAATTAGCTCACTTGCATCTTAATGTACCTACTATTACCATACTTTACATGAATTTGAGGTTATGATTTTGTTTACAAAACTTCTGACTCTTTTGCGAGATCAGGTATGCAATAGTAGTTGTTAGATAAGCCATACCATACATCAATGAATGAATAACTCTTTACAGAAAGGAATAAAAATTAGCTTAACTTCGACTTCTTCTTCTTCTTCGATTCGAGTGAAAGGCGGCCTTATCACCAAAAGTGATTTCTTCCAGACAGAACTCAGACGGCTTGTAAAAAAAGTTATACTTACGGTTACAGTAAGTTTCCGAAACCGAAAGGGCATGATCAGTCAACGTAACTGAACAACTTTCAGGGAATAAAACTTTCCGGAAATGAAAAAAATATCGACCTCTTAAAAAAAACTGTCCAAGGAGAGGAAGCATTTTTATTTCCTGAAAGTATTATTCACTGAAAGTTGTTCAGTTTTCGAAAACCTACACCTTTATTCTGACTTACGCACAAACAATTTTTCAGTGACTAATTCCTCTTATAATCAGGAAAATTACTAAACTTCCTTCAAAGGCGAGACTTTTTATCTTCTTTGAAGTGTGGCGAAATAATTATCCCTAATGACTGGCCAAGATGTAGTAAATGGCATTTCTCATTAAAAGCGTGTGTAAAGCCACTGCCGCCATTAAAACACTATTAGGAGTAAGTTACGGGACACTAAAAGTAGTTCAAACATTTCAGCACAACGGTAAAAGTTTATGGGCATATTTTATTGAGTTTTGAATCGTGCCGCAGTTTGTTTACAGGTATCTGTTGGTATTTAAAAATTATAAAGGTACCTACTGTAATTTTTTTTTCGTTTATTTCTACGCTTACCAACACATTTTGCAGCCATTACACTAAAACCAGAGTATATTTGACGGAAAGAATAACATTGTTTAACAAACATGTTTTTTCTGACAGCTTTAGTCGATTGCTTTTGACATAGCTGCAAAATGTTTTGGTAAGCTTTGGAATAAACGAAGAAAATGTATCGTAATAAGCAATTGTTTTTAGGGTTCCGATACCAAAATGGTAAAAAAAAGGAACACTTATGGTGCGACTTTGTCTGTCTGTCTGTCCGTCTGTCTGTCACACCTCTATATATCAGCAACCACTCATGCTATCGACTTGAAATTTGAAATACTTTTAGAATATGGTTTCCCAACTTGATTGCACATAAAATAATTTTGAAAAAATTATGATTATTAATGTAAAGGGGCCAAAATAGGGGGGGGGGGTCAAATTTCAAATTGTCGCTACTAGGTCGAATGGGGTATCATATGAAAGGGCTTTACTTGTACATTCAAAAATATATTTTTATATTTTTTTACGTTTCTTAGTTTTCAAGTTATGATTAAAAATGTCAAAAAAAAATACCATTCCATCAAAAATACAATACCATTATCTCCGAAATTTGTAAAAGGAAAAATCATAATTAATTACAATCGATAGAAGTTTATGTAAATATTACAGCAAAAATAAAACGATCTTTCTAAGTAGCACAGTTTTTTAGTAATCTGCAAATAACCTTTACAAACAAATTTAGTTTTGCGGTCCTAAAAATGGACTTTATTGCTTCCAGAAATACTATAGGTATATCGGAACCCTCGGCGCGCGAGTCCAACTCGCACTTGACCGGTTTTTTTTTTCTCTAGAAAGTGCCTGCGTATTTCGTGTTTCTTTAATACCATTGGGAAGTTTGAAACACAAACGTTTTAAGCTGAAATAATTGAGCTTTCTAGCAGAAATAATAGATCTGTCTGAGGCTGCAATCACACCTTCTTGCTTTAGTTAATTCATATATCCTTACTACAAAGAGCAATGTGTGCCGAATTAGTTTCTGAATTAAGGGAGGTGTGATAGCGGCTTAACGCTTAAACTTATAGCACAATTTCACCTATGTCAGTCACTATCTTTCTGTTTTGTTGATTTTCAGAAGTTTTAACTTTTAAATAAGGGTTCTCAACTGTCTTTACTTCTCTTTTTGTTTTCAAACACAAATGTGTGTCGAAAATCCTGTTTAGTATTTAGGTCCCAAAAAGCGTTTCAGAAGATACACAATAACTTACTAACCTCCTTTTACTTATAAAACAGAAGGCGCGTCTTCAATATAAAAAGTCTCACATTCTTCCCAATTTCTTTCGACCCGGTCACCTTTGAACTTTGCGACGTGAGCCTTATTGCTTCGTGAGTTCGAGGAAAAACGACTTAACATTCCCATTTATGAAAACGTCATTTTCTTGGTCTTCTTTGTGGTATTTTTTCATTGTAAATTGTTGACTAGTTGGACTATCTATTCCAAAGTTTTTAAGGGCATCTTGCTGTAAAATTAAACAAATTATATCACAAGTACCTGGGCGACCAAGCTATGCTCTGCATGATTAAAATATTATCGGATGAGCAAACTATGCTACTCAACAACAGATGGCGCTGTTAGTTTCTTGAACGCACTAAAACACGCTAAGAAATATTAAAAAAGACGGACGGTTTCCCAGACATGAGACCCAGCTAGATCGATTTTTTGCCCCCAAAAACCCCTTGCATACAAAATTTCATCGAAATTGTTAGAGCCGTTTTCGAGAAACCGATTAAAAATATATATACAAATATTGCTCGTTTAATAGTATGGGATTCATTATTTTCTCATTTCGTTTGACTTGATTTTTATCAAACTAAAGCAACATATTGAATTTGAAAGATATTTGCACAGAGAAATTGAAACTAGGTTGTTGTGATGCAAGCACACGGCCAAATTACTACATCTAATTTGACTTCAAAAGCAAGATTTGGTGCATTATATCCCATTGAAAGGTTAAAATAACTTACAAAAATGTAACGAAACCCTCTCTTAACCAATTTAGAAGTTAGAGCAATTTTTCGTACACTATAGCTGGGTCGGGCAAAGTTGATGGGTAATGACAAAATTCCTCTGCCGTTGTAAACCTGGCACACCCTCGTAACTGGGTTAGGGAAAAATTAAAACTTTCGCAATATGGAGCGTGGTAAGTTCACGCGAGGTGGTAAGTTTGTAAGTTTATATCGTGGTGTAAGAAGCGAATTTTGTGACGAAGAAGATATTTTTGTTTTAAACTGCAATACCATGGTTTCTCTATGGATTTTGTAGCACAGAAGGAGCCTTGGATCGGACAAGGGGCCCTGAGTCAAAAAGCTTTCTATTATCGCAAACGCTATAGAATAGAATAAAACTCTATGGGTTTGACATTAGCTGTCACGTGACATTTTGTTAGTTGATGTCAATCCCATACATTTTCATTCTATTCTACTGGCGTTTCATCATATCATCATCATAACATCCCATGAAACGTCCACTACAGGACAGGGAACTCCCTCCAGAATTCTAGCTTTTGCTGGAAAAATGCGGAGGGGAAGTATCATAGTCACCTCGCTTGTTAGCGTTACGGCTGGCACCATGGACCGCGGTTGTAGGTGGCCGCAGTAAGTAAGATGTAAGATATAAAGGAGGATGCTGCTGCCCATTCTCCAGTTAACCCTTAGTCGCCTCTTACGACACCCACGGGTATGTATGGGTTGGTACTATTCTTTGCCGGCACCACACGGGACCACATTCAATGATATTACAATTATATAACCACCACATTAAAGTAATAGTACTATATGATAGTACTATTACTGTGACTGTACTTAGTAATCTGTGACATGGATGCCCATGTTCTAGGTTAGAAGTTTCAGATTCTTAATTGGACATATTATAAATTTTTTCTTGTTTATCTCTAATCATGTCAGAGGCAAATAGTGAGATGCACCACTTTACATAATACCTACCTAGATATTTTGCAAAACGGCTTGTATTTAAGATAAGATGATTTATTGCTTTCCACATGGTCATTCAAGGTGTTATCATATATACATAGTTACACATGTAGATATATTTCTTTTCTGGCAGTCGCCGACCGCTGCCAGTGGGATATTCGCTTGGCTGGCTCGGCTCGTTCGTTGTGGTCACAATATAACCGATAGGCTTCCTTAATAGACGGACCTAAAATGCAATGTTAAACCATTTTTTTACAGTTTGCCGGCCGTATACAATTTCTCTGTGACATTTACATACACAAAGTTTCAACTGAATAACTGGAACCCCTAAGTAGACTTAAGAAGTGTTCACTATTGTTATTCTACCTCACATGAAACCGATAAAAAAAGACTCAAGGTTATTGAATGGAGTTTGCATCGAATTCTCGTTACTGCATCGCATGAGTGAATCACATCAGAAATAAAATTAATAGATTATTGTGCATATGTTTGTACTGATGAGTTTAATCATTGGAGTAAAAATTATCAGGCGTTCCTCTGCAGAAGTCCATATTGTCAAGCTATAGTAATTAAAGTATGTCGCACCTCAACACCAATGGTCAATGTTGCCAAGTGGTTTTTAGCCTGTAAATGGCCTCTATCTGCCAAATAGATGCAAGACTTGGCAATATATGGGATATTATGGTGCTGCTGGATATGGTGCTCCCCCAAAACTTACAAGTAAAGTGCGTGGTGTCTGGTGAAGGGATGTACCATACTTCACTAGCTAGCATTGCGGCTAGCACAATCGAGTACCACGTGATTTTGTAATGTCTGTCTATACTTGAGTATTTAGGATATGAAACTGAACAACTTTCCCCTAGAAACATAAGTTGAAAAATGAGATTTTTTTTTGGTCGTCCCATACACATTCCAGTATTGACGGTGCAAGGTTTGTACGGGGAAGCCAATTTTGTTTTCATTTTCGAACCTATGTTTCTTGGGGAAAGTTGTTCAGTTTCATATACTAAGTAACATACTCAAGTATAGTCAGACATATCAAAATCACATTGTATATCGCAGAAGGACGCTGCTGCCCATGTGTGGCTAACGATCTCTTAGACACCTTTTACTAAACCCACGGAATGAAATGGACTAGTATAATTCTTAGCTTTCAGCAAGTTTACAGTAAGTCCATAGACAAAAAAAAGTAGAATAATTAGAATGACAGCTGGACAGTACTGTTAGTAAAAGCAGGACGGAGCGTTACGCTGTGTCCTTTGTTTTCTAAATATTGAGGGTTATTTTAGTCAAGTTCACGCGATCCCAAACTAGGCAAAGTATATGGGTATCAGAGACTGATAAACATACATAAATAGATAAATAACACCCATAGAGGCGTTTTAGTACCAACACTGATGTACGGCAGTGAAAGCTGGGTATGGCAGAAAAAGCATGAAAGTAGAATTAATGCAGTAGAAATGAGAGCGTTGAGGAGTATGATTAGTGTGAAATTGAGTGACAGGATTAGAAATAGTGTGATAAGAGAACGTTGTGGCGTAAAAGAAGACGTAGTGACTAAAATTGACAAAGGGATGCTGAGATGGTTTGGTCATGTAGAGAGGATGAATGAAGGAAGATTGACGAAAGAGATCCACAAGGCGAGAGTGAATGGAAACGTTGGAAGGGGAAGGCCTCGGCGAACGTACCAGGACCAAATTCAGGACGTTCTGAATAAAGGCCAGGTTAAAAGTACCCTAAACCGACGAGCATGTATGAAAGGATTGATGAAGTTCAGGAAGCAAGGGAAGTATGTCAAGATCGTAGCAGGTGGAGAACTGTGGTCTCTGCCTACCCCGACGGGAACAAGGCGTGATGTTATGTATGTATAACACCCAGACACAGAACGAACACTTGAGTTCATCATATAAATGTTTGCCCTCAGCGGGGATCGAGCCCGCGGTCCACGGCGTGAAAGGTAGGCTCACTACCAACCACACCAACGGGCTTGTTAACTGCTGCTGTCCTGCTGTCACAATCTATCATGCTAATTAAGCTACATCAATACTATGATCAATACTAACTCCTTGAGCTAATTCAAATAAAAATACTGACCAAGAACGTGTCTGATACCGTTATTAAAATAAACCCGAATATACACTAGTTGATTGATGTAACAACAATCCAAAATATTCTTTAAATCTCTTACACAAACTGAAGCAGCAACACAAAACCAAACTGCGATCAATCATAGAAATAGCAGACCGTATTACGGAAAATTCCACGACAGTTTCAGCAAAAAGAGAATCAGAAATGCATTGTTGCAGCAACAAATTCAATCAACACTTTGGCCATAGAGGCACTCAGAAAAGGTCTCGCTATTCTCGGCATTCGCAATGCTAATACAATTTAACTTTGAGCGGACTCACTATAGAAAACATTGTTCTGGAATGTTCTGCACTCGCTAACTCGGTAACAAGGACTTTTCTCGAGTTATGTTGCTTAGTTGGATAACCAAGTTGAGGTATGTCAGTCTTGTAATTTTATTATGCACTTGTTAGTTTAACGAGAACTACTAGGGCAGTTAATAGATGGTCAGGCACTCAAATAAACGGCTTTATAAAGTACACTTAAAATATAAACCGTGGGCCCCAGTAACCATAAATCCAAAAGGAGTCAAAGTCAAAGTCAAAATTGTTTATTCATTGTTGGATATTAAAATATCTTGATGACAGCTAAACTACATCGCTTCACAAACAAATTGGCATCTTATAAGCAAATAAAAACAAAAGTGTTTTGTGCTCTGTCGACATGTATTCCGAAATCGCTTAATTTTCAAGACATTCATTTATTATTATAAATTTACTAGTTGAAAAACCTACATTGAAACAAACCCTAATTATAGTGACGTAGCCTAGTCGTATCGTGTCGGAGTTGTTTGTCAAGTGTAATGTCACTCCCTCGACTAGGGATTTGTTCAGAAGGAACCGCAAAACTTAATTGATTTGTTCTTTGTCAAAAATATTATAATAATATATTTTTATTATTAAGTTATTTTCGTTTTGGCGCTATTCGCCATGGTATTCTAAGCGACAATATTTCGCAATTTTCTTTTTATAATTTATATTTTTGCGAATTACTCGTTTGTGTTCTATGGAAGGGTAGAATTTTTTTCCAGAAATAAATTTTTCATCCCCGAATTACATGAATACGAAACCGAACTCGGTACAGTAACTATATGTGGAGGTAAAACTAGAATAGAGTGTACCGTAGGACTTTCCCCCGCTTACCTCGGCATGTAAAAAATTGTTACCCTGGACTTAATCAACTCAAAATAACCCAAAGATCAACTATGCCAAGCGGCGTCTTTTAAGGAAAAAGTGCAGAGTCATTACCAATATTTCCCTAAATATGGAGGATTAAGAGAGGATAAAAAAACAATGCGAGAACTTCTAAACCAGAGCTTTTTTGTTTTCAGGCAGGTCTATGTTAGCTAAAGCCCCCGGCTTTTTAGTCCGGCCCTGTGGTTCTGCTAATGTTTTAGTACTTTAAAATATCACTTTTGTTCGCCCTGAATATCACCATTATATCCAACTAGACAAGTTTTAAAATCGCAAGAACTTTGCAGTTTATAATTATTTAATTTTTAAGCAGACAGCAAAACTTTGAAGAAACAATCGACGCCCATGTCACGTCGTCACATCACCTATTCTTTTTTAAAACCATCAAGGAAATTTTGTTTCATATGCCTCATAGAACTTCATTTATATCCTCTGGTGGCACATCAAAAACGCCGCTCTTAACACAAGCCTGTAATTCTGCAACAGACTATTTTTTGGTGACATCATCGTGTTATTCAGATCGAACAAAATTGATTGTCCGTGATAGAGAAGCTTATGTTTATACTAAAAAATATTGGAGAAAGCAGATAAAACAGACCAACCTGAAAGTCCGTAAAAGCTCTCTTGAACACCGCGGGCTCTGGTATAGAAGACATCATATCTTACATTCGTTTTCGCCAGGATTATCACATGAAAAAGACTTCGGCTCCTGGTCCAAAAAGTGCGTCTTTAATAATTTTAAAATTGAAGCAAGGAAAAAAGTCGGCTCAATGAAAGAAATAGTTATTTGTTATGCAAGGCAGCAAAAGTGTTATTTGGCGCGAGTGCCTTGCGTATTGAAACCTGAGCAACTAGAATCTATTTAAATCGCGAGTGGATAAACTTCTTCTGGGCAAGCTTGTCCCACCGTCGACCTCATATCTGTTCTTCAGCTTATTGACCATAAAAGAAAACCTGTGACTTAGGGCTCCAGGTCTCCCACCTTTCCTCGGACATAAGACGATGTAGACTCGCTCAATTTTCATTGTATTCGGTATGACATTCAATAAGTATTCTGTAAAGAATCTACATTTAATAAAAAATATCTAAATCTGACAGCAAATATGTAATAAAATACATAAACCGTCGACTTACTTAAATTTGAGTATACAAGTGCGTCTTTTCTAAAAGGGACATCATATTTCTACGAGACTTGTATAGCAACGAGTAACCGAGAGGTGAACGGTACTCCTTATAATGGTTATTTAATGAGGAGGGGCTGACCGTTTGAACGCGAGGGCTTGTTCGACGTAGTGTCCATGCAAACAGCTGCGTTTTTCATGGGATGGAAAAACGGTTCCTTCGTCGTAGGTTAAATGATCGATGTTGTGAAAAAAAGGGAGACAAAAAAGGAAGACAAAAAGGAAAAAAGGACAAACAACCAAAAAAGGACAAATTAAAGTTTGTGCTATACGGGAACACTTAGTGCTTGAGTCCGACTCGCCCTTGGCTGATTTAATTACAATTTTAAATACCACTCGTGTTTAGTATTTTAGCAATTTCATAAGGATATCTAAAATTAGAGCAAGTATAGAAAAATAAAGTCCTATTTTAAATTTCGACTCTTACTTTAACACAAATATTTGTCTACAAAATAAGTAGCATTTTACATCCTAGCTGTAAAAATTTACGATAACAACTACACATATTAGTTTATTCCCACATTTTGTCATGTAATGAGTTAATAACGTACTGCCAAAATAAAACTTGCATTAAATCATAAAAAACACAGCAACAGACACGAAAATAAAACGAAGCGGTACAAAAAATACGGTCCAAAGACTTTTTAAAAGGACAAATTCAAGGGCACTCATTATGCAGCCGTCTTTCTCTTCATGGCAGTAACATGCCTGCAAATGCGTTGTATGCATGCGTTGCCAGCAATGCATGCTATGCTTGCACGCATGGAAGCGCACAAACTTAGCTAGCGGACCGCAACGATTGCTTGGCAAGTGTGTAGGTACTTTATGCCAGGAAAAGCGTGGAAAAGACTCGTCTAGAGATCTCTTGAGCTTTTCAAAAGGTATACACAAGTCTAAGTTCAATTCAATAAGTCAGCGGAGATTAGAAGGTTTAGTAACAAATATAAAAAAAAAATCCCGACTGCGTAACGGAAAAGTGAAAATAAGTTAGGATCTTTAGGATTTAGTGATTTGAATTTTATAAGATAGCAGGCGGGCACGGAATTCCGTTTTGTCGAATAAAGTAATAATACTATCTTACAAAACGGACATTCTCTGCCCCCCTTGCAATCTACCCCGCACCCCCGCGCGCACCCGGCCGTGAAATTCTCGTGGTCCTTCTGAGGGTCTTTTGTACTGAATATGCGAGCCTACGCAAGCTTCCAATTTCAAATTCGCACTCGATGTATGTAGTGTCTAGGCTGTGGTTTTTAAGTTACAAAAGTTTTTCAAGTTACAATCAATTAAAGTTACAATCAAGTTACAAAATCTTATTTCCAGTTTTTTAGTTTTTTTTATTTGGTACGTCAAATTATTCTTAAACATTTGCCCAAACATTGCTTTGTATATACAAATATTTATTTGTTATATTTTTTTCACATCATAAGATAGAAATGTTTCATGATGTTTAATTTGGCTCGATAAATTTTATTGTTAATTTTTACTTTCTTGTTTTTAATAAAGTTTGGATTGAAGTATGTATTGCATAACAATGTATTATGATGCCTAAGATACAAGTTTTTAATATACTTAGTTTAGGTATCTCATTTTACTTAACTTAGGTGACAATAATATTTTTGAATTTAAGTTTTACTTATAATTAGGCTAAGTTTTTATTTGAAATAAATTTCATCTTTATCTTTATTTATTATATTTTATTTATTCTGACAACAAACGGTCAATACACTTATGTAGTAATTTAAGAATTTCATTCTAATAGACCTGGAGTCAACAAAGAGTAATTAGAGAAAATAAATCGATCGTTGTGTTAGTACAGCCTACAACAGGTCAAGCCCGACACTTGCAATTGGATCCACTTTGAACTGCCTGTTTGGTAAACCAATCAAATTACTAATTAAATGATGTCTTTGTATAATTTGTGTACAATTAATTAGTTTGTATAAATAAAAAATAAAATAAAATAAAATAATTTTATTTCAGACTGTGATCCATATTGAGTGTTAGTAAATTACAGGAATCTTAAGAAACTATGTTAGTAAAATTACACTAGAAGCGCCACTACTTCATATATCTACCTGCTCTGGAGTCACTGGGCACACACACATGTGTATGTACCCAGTGCCTCAAGATGGGGCAATCAGGCTTTTCATTAACGACCTTCAAGATGGTGTTGGCACTCCCCTGCACCCTGCGCATCAGCGAGGCGACTCTTTTGCGCATGACTGTATAAAAGTCATCCGTGCGCGCAAACGCAAACATAGCTGACGCACTGCAGAAACGAGGGAGCCCCAACATCATCCTGAAGGCGTTATTATACTGTACTCGAAGAGCGTTATAAGTCCTCTGCGTAAAGTTGGTCCAGAGGGCGCACGTGTATAAATTCTGGCAAAATGCCTTAAATAAGGTAATTTTTACCTCCACCGAACAGCGTGCGAACCTCCGCGCCAACATATTGCATCGGACTGATATCGCTCTTCTTTCCCTCTCAACGTCTTCATCGTCCTTCAAATCCTCGGTTACCACATGACCAAGGTATTTGAACTTCTTCACTCTCTGCAGAGCCACACCCCTCAACATAACAGGTGGAACATTGTTAGGTTTACGTATAGCTATTGATTTACCTTTGACCTGATTCTGTCAGAAACAGTATATTTCATTAAGCACACAATATAATTATAAATAATTAGACTTATTAACATCAAAGTGGAGATATAGCTGGATAATTATGTAGATTGTTGATAGGTATATATAAACGTAAGGATGTGCATGGTAGTAGGCTGGTGTTTTGGTAAATACTGAAAGAGCATGATCAATCAACTTAACTGAACAACTTTTAGTAAATAAAACTTTCCGGAAATGAAAAAAAAAATCGGCCTCTTCAAAAAAACTAACCAATCAAGTTAGCAATTTTGTATCGAGATTCAGATTTTTATTTTAATATTTTGAAAGTTTCATTCACTGAAAGTTGTTTAGTTTCGTTGAATGTCATGCTCTTTTAGTTTTCGAAAATATGTTCCTTACAAAGCTCTTAAAATTTTAAATAAAAATAATGGAACAGTAATGAAATCTTTGAGAAAATTTCTATCAAGTTACATTTTTAATGAAATTTTAATTTTCTGGGAACTCTATGGGAAATTGACATAGGGGTATTGCCATATGTAAAAAAAATCCCGATGCCGATCGGCTATAAATGAGTTTCAGAGTTAAAAATAAACCTTTAAATACGAGAGTTAAAATATCAACCTTTGATCCAATCACACGTGTAATATTTTGTAGACTTTTTTCCCGGGTCATTCACATCAACACCCCTTTCTTATCACTGTTACCAATCTTTCAGGCTCCGGTATATCCAAAAAAAAAACAGCAAGGTTAAAAAAGCAGACAGACGGTCCTTGAGTAAAGGAGTACGTATTGTGCCGGCCACTAGACTAGACTCAGACAGGAGGGAATCTTTTAATTACCTCCCTGGACGCTGCGACAGGGACGAACTCAGGATGGCAAAATTTTGTATAATAAAGAATATTTCATCATCATCATAACATCCCATGAAACGTCCACTACAGGACAGGGAGCTCCCTCCAGAATTCTAGCTTTTGCTGGAAAAATGTAGAGGAGAAGTACCGTAGTCACCTCGCTTGTTAGCGTTACGGCTGGCACCACGGACCGCGGTTGTAGGTGACCGCAGTGAGTAAGATGTAAGATACAAAGGAGGATGCTGCTGTCCATCCTCAAGTTTATAACCCTTAGTCGCCTCTTACGACACCTACGTGTATGTATGGGTTGGTACTATTCTTTTCCGGCACCACACGGGGTAGAATATTTAAGAAAATGTAAATCAATTGTTAAAAAAAAATTACCAGCAAACAATTTTGTCGTACGTGATGCAAAATATACTTAAATTCTCTTGTTGGTGCGGGGTGGAAGTTTTGTATGGGAAAGTAAAAAAGAAATCTAATCATCGACTAATTTTAAAATTGTTCAATTTTAAAGCCTGAGTTAAGTACAACCTGTGTCTGAATATTTAAAAATGTTTTCTCCTATTTTCTCGTAAACAGTGCTCTTATTTCAAAAAAGGAGGCGTTCAATCACCTTCACGGTTCTCAATTTAACTACACGACCGTAATGTCATAGTGTAATGTAATGTCACATTGTTGTGGTGTTATAGCATACAATGTACATTATAGTATACAATGTACATTGTTGTAGTGTTATAGCCGTTTGAATTTGAAAGACTTGAATTATTTCTTTAATTTTGTTTTCTGTTTTCTCACAAATAAGAGAAAAGAACTACACGACGATAATGTAAAACACTACAACAATGGACATTGTTGTAGTGTTATAGCCGTTTGAATTTGAAAGACTTGATTTATTCCTTTAACTTTGTTTTCTGTTTCCTCACAAATAGGAGAAAAGCACTATACAAGTTGCGGCCGAATGGCAATTATCGTCCTTGTTGACTTGGAATATCACTCAGACGTATATTACCTTATTTTCAGCTTTAATAGTAATGTACTATTAAAACCTACAAAAAACTAAAGTTTAATTATGTGTTTCATTTATCAATAATTAAAAATCTACTATTTTGCATACTTACATACTTATAAAGATGGCGGTAAAAAGAAGTTGTTGTTACCTGAAAAAAAAAACCAAGTTCAGTAAATTTTTGCACTACGCATTTTAAGGGTAAAGGGACAAGTTGGCAAGAACTGAAAGGGCATGATCAGTTGATGAAACTGAAAAACTTTCTCCAAGAAACATTACTGGAAATGAAAAAAAATTGTAGCCCAGTACAGTTTGTATGAAGAGGCAGATGTTTTTAATATTTCCGGTGATAAGTTTCCTGGTAAACTCTTAGTTTTTACCAGCCTGTCCCTTACACCCTAAGTAAGAATAGTTATTTGTAATGCAAGGCAGCAAAAGCGTTATTTGGCGTGAGTGCCTTGTATTGAAACCTGAGCAAGCGAAGGTTTTAAGGCACGAAACGCAAAATAACTTTGCTGCTGAGCGAATTTAACACAAAATTTTACACCTCACTAAAGCGAGGAAGCAGCCAGTACCGCAGCGTGGAGGTCTGCCATACTGCATCACGTTCAAATTTCAAAAACCTTTTGCCCGCTAGCGGCCAAAAATCGCTTTTGGCCGCAGAAAAACCTTTTGCCCGCTAGGGGCCAAAAGTCGCTTTTGGCCGCAGAATTTAACCGACAAAACAAATGTTTCCGAGCTTTGGAGGTGAAAATAATTTTCCAGGCCCATTTTTTGTGATCAACACAAACAAGGTCAAACTTTAGAACCTTAAAACTCTGCTGAAGGTAAGGAAAACCCCATTGACTCGACGTAGCGAGCAAAATTATTTGCTACTTTTCTATTCGCCAACAGATTTTTCAATTTAGCTTTTCCGCAAAGAAATGATCGGGTTTCTAGTATTAGCAAAACGAAACTACTGACGGAAAGCTTACAGTTGTATAAAGGAGCTAGCGGATACTGCCACTGAAGAGTTGCAATAAAAGACTACATTGCCTTACCCTTTTTCCGTTTTTACAACGTCTTCAGCTACCAAACCCAGGAGAAATGTCGAGTCCACTGGTTTTTACACAGCTCAGAATGCAAACCAGATTCTAGATTAGGCTTAACTACATCAGTGATCAGATTCTCATTCCGAGAGATTCTATAAACCCAGCTGAGAGCGTGTTGTCGGGTGAGTTGGTGCTGGGAACAGTTGAACAAGGGGGAGTTGGTTGAAAGGGGGTGCAGTTGCTTCTAACCGGTTTTTTCTTACGTCAATGGGTTTTACAGAGGTGGCTACCTTTTCTAGGAGATTTGACGAGGGCGATAGTTTTTACACAGAGTCCATCTGAAGTCCGCTATCCTAGAATGTGACCCAGGCCCGCAAGATTAGGCTTTGTATGGTTATTGTGGTTAACCTGGCTACCTGGCTTTTAAAGTTTCCAAATAACCAATTGACCCGTAAATAATATTATTATTAGGTTCTTAGGTTTATTAGGTTCCTGCCTTTGAAATTAGCGTTTTGTATTGAGAGCTTTAGGTAAACTCAATTTCCAGTAGGTACTAACATTTTTGCATTTTTTTATGAATTAAAAATCCAATTTTTTTTAAGCGTCATTGGGAAGACATTAAGTTTACAAAAGCTTAAATTTAATTTTCGAAAAATATTGTCTTTAATAGTACATTAAGATGCACGTGCGCTATTTTGGATATTACGGCCGAGGCTCAGAAATTGCAGCCGTTGTTTGCCGACAAGTTATTTAAGGTTTTTATAAACACAAGTAGACAGATACCTTTTTTATTTTTAAAAGATCAAAAAGCGCATTATGCACGTGAAATAATAATTCTAACATATCCTTTGAACTTGTTCGCGCAAATCCATTTCCGGTTTGAAAATTGAAATGCCAACGAAATGTTTTGGAACGAAAATGTTACATTTTATCATTTCATTTTATGGACTATGTTGGTTGTGGATATATTTTTTATAGCGCTCTTATAATTTTTTAACTGGTTTTTTTCATACAAATTGTATAAGTATAAGGAGGTTGTTCGTAGAACTTTTCTTATCATTAAACTTGTTTATTTAACTCTTTAAACTTTCTAAAGAATAAAAACACTAAGGACTAAGTAAACTGTATAGTATAAATCGTGTTTAGTCTTTTTATTAAATTGCCAAAATTTTCTTGCAGATTCACTAATTCTGCTTTTACCTATTTGAAAGTTTATTTCAATGTAATAAATATTTCAATTTTTAGATAGATATTTGATTCTAATAATTCTAATATTAAAGTTTGTTTTTAAGTCATCCATTCATCATTAGATTTGTTATATTTTCATTCACCTGATATTTGTAGGAAATATTTGGATTTGTAATTCCAAAAAAATGTTAAATGAGTTTACCGAAAAATCACCATTTAAAACGGCAATTTAAAAGAAAAAGTCCAATATTTGTTACAAAAATCTATTATTATTAAATTCCTCTATGTTCCTTTAAAAATCGCACATCGTCCTCTCTATAGTAGTTTATGCAACGGTACATTAATGAGGGGTATAAAACTCGAGTGTCGGTTTATGCCTACTCGAGCATAGTGAGCCAAGTTCCATAATAGATGACACCAGTGTTTTATACCCAACTATCTGGAGTTGCATACACAACTTTATCTACTCTCATATCGTAAATCCTAAAAAAATGTGTTCAAGAACAAACCTTTTCGTAATGTTTTTAGGGTTCCGTACCTCAAAATAAAAAAACGGAACCCTTATAGGATCACTTTGTTGTCCGTCTGTCTGTCTGTCTGTCAAGACCACTTTTCTCACGAACGAGAAAAGGTATCAGGGTGAAATTGATAACGAATATTAAGGTCCATAAACCACACAAGATCTGAAAATTTCAGTTTTTTACAACGACGCAATCAGAAGATATGGCTATTTATGTCCTCATCTCCATACATTTATGCAAAAAAGCAAAACCTACAGGGTACTTACCGTTGACCTAGAATTATGAAATTTGGCAAGAAGCTAGGTCTCACAGTACAAATAAAGGGAAAAGTCTAAAATCATTAAATATTTCAATTTTTCTCACAACTAATAACCAATTAAGGTGAGCTCCCGTTTCAAGAACTTTTCTATAAAAGAGGGGTCAAGTTGGATGGTCGCGGAGTTTTTAAAATCAAAGAGCAAAAGCTTTAAGTATATCATATGGTAGATAGGTATGGAACCCTTAGGGCGCGAGTCTGACTCGCATTTGGCCGGTTTTTTTTTCCTGGCGATACTACTAAGCAATGTTCTTAGTTGATTTAAAAACACCCGGAGGCGAATCATGAACGCTTTTATCAATAATTTCATTACAAAACCAATAAGAAACATGTGTAAATCTAAGTATATCAAACTGCTTGTCCTGACTGACTGACTGATTTGTCAACGCTGAGCCGTTACCGCTATAGGTACAGATCTGAAATTTTGTACACAGGTTCTTTGCACGTCAAAACCACCCACTAAGAAAGGATTTTGGAAAAATCATCTTCAAAGGGGGTGAAATGAGGGATGAAAGTTTGTATGAAAGTCGTTTGTTTCTTGAGCTAGATTTATACAAATTTGAATTCAAGCTTTTGGTAAAAATAAAGAAACACGTGTTTAAGCATTTCTTAAAAATCGCCCTTAAAGGAGGGGGAAAAGGGGATGTTTTATTTCCTTATATTGGTCTATAAGTCTTTCATTTTTATAGGTAGAATTATAAAAATTTGATTTTAAGCTCTCCGTAAAAAATAAAAAAGGACGTGTTTTAGAATTTCTCAAAATTCATCCCCTAAGGGGGTGAAATAAGGGATGAAAATTTGTATGAAAGTCCTTTGTTTCTTGAGTAAGATTTACAAAAATTTGACTTTAAGCTATTGGTAAAAAATAACGTGCATTTCTTAAAAATCACCCTTCAAGGGAGTGAAAAAGGGGATGATTTTTGCTCCGTATGTTGGTCTATAAGTCTTTCACTTTTAAAGGTACAATTATAGATATTTGGTTTTGAGCACTTGATAAAAAATAAAACAGTACGTATTTAAGAAATTTAAAAAATTCATCCCATAAAGGGGTGAAATAAGGGATGAAGTTTGAAGGTTTGTATGAAAGTCCGTCAGTTTTGAAGTTAGGATCTTCAAAATTTGTATTTAGACTGACGACTCAAATTAAAGTTTTATGTGTCTTAGGGTTTTTGAAAATTCTACACCCTAAGGGGTGAAAAGCGGGATGAAAATGAAAATCCTTCATTTTCAAGGTAAAATCCACTATATTTATTATTTAGGCATCAGGGTTGTAATTCTGTGGAACGCACATCACTGTTATTAAAATTCCACTCCAAATTCAACCCCTAAAAGAGAAAAATGGGGTGAAAAAGTCTAAAAACCAATATTGGTATCGTTTGTATGGTTTATCGGGTCGCTGATAACGAAAACTTAAACAATTTTGAAATCCAACGTGGTGGACGTGAAATACCATCATCCCCTGGGGATGGGGTTGGGGTGCGATAGACTTGAAATATCTAAAAATCAATATGGGAGTCGTTTGTATGGTTTATCGGGTCGCTGATTACGAGAACTGAAACAATTTTGAAATCCAACGTGGTGGACGTGAAATACCATCATCCCCTGGGGTTGAGTTTGGGGTGCGATAGGGTGAAAATGTCTAAAAATCAATATGGGTGTCGTTTCTATGTTTATATAAGGATAGGGATAGCGGTTAAGATGGCGTTAGGGATAGGGGTAGTGGTAAGGTTAGGGGCAGGGATAGGGAGAAGGAGAGGGAGAGGGATGGGGTGAGGGATGGGGAGGGGGTGAGGGAGGGGGAGAGGGAGATGGAGGGGAGAGGGAGAGAATGCACATTGTCTGATATTCACGCGAGCGGAACCGCGGGCACAGCTAGTACAACATATGTTTGCTAAGTTTTCCATCATTTCAAATATTCAATTCAACCTCCTTGCTGCATACAGCTCGCTGTTAAGACACGCCTATAAAAATTTAAAAGTTGTTCAATAGTTCTCACGCGACAACTCTTAAACTTACAATAGTACATTAAGATGCTAGTGCGCTGTTTTGCTCATTACACTCGAGACTCAGAAATTCTAGCCTGAGCCGCAGGCGAGGGCGTAATGCAGCCAAGAGTGTAATGGCAATGCGCACGCGCGTCTTACGACTATTTTCAACACATTTACGAGTAAAAATACTAAACTTTGCTACCCTTATGTCCACCGCACGTCCACCAGAACATTTTGTCGGCTGCGTATGTTCGTGTTTTCCTTAGATTTTTACAGCTTTCAAAATTGTATTTCGTGTATGAATATTTTAGATGGTTCAGGAACAGTTTGTTATTTGTAGAAGTCGCCACTTCGAAATAATTACAATATACATAATACAATATACAGCGTGAATTTGTAGTGGTTTCGCACCCGAAGCCCAGTGATTCTACTCATGATAACAAGCAACTTTCCCGAAAAAAAAATTTTTTACTCGAAAAAATTTTTTCGCCTCTCCATAGTAAAGTGGTCACGTGATCGACTCATTTTGTATGGGGAGGCGAAAAATTTTTTTCGAGTAAAAAATTTTTTTCTTCGGGAAAGTTACTTGTTTTCATGAGCAGAATCTCTGAGCTTCGGGTGCGAAACCACTACAAATTCACGCTGTACAATAAAATGGTGCGCATTATTTCTTTTTCAGTGGGCACAGATTATACGCGTATTTGAGAGGCATAGACTAAACTACCAAACAGCTTATTCCATAACCTATAAATAAATTATCAAAGATTAGATATCTTGTTACGTAAATGAGAATTTATTGTCGATTAGTTATTTATATAAATAATTTCATAAAATGACATTCATTTATGATATTTTCCAATAAGCTTAAAAACTCCTTGCTCCTAGCTGAGATTAAAAAATAATGATAAAACATTAGTGCGGTAATTTAATAAAAAAAAACACACGTGTTTAATAAGCTGGATTATGGACCTTAATACGGTGCAGATAGAGCTTTTTTGTGAGCAAATGTGTTGATAAGTTTTAACAGGTAAATTCAATACTTCAAAATACACTTGACTCCCACGGATAAAAAATAGTCTCTAAGAGTAGGCAGTGGCACAGATTGCTATTATGTAGGTGGTAACCTACAATTTTCGAACGCATTATTGAGGATTTACGATATGAGAGTAGATAAAATTATAAAAAAAAACATTTTTAGGGTTCCGATACCAAAATGGTAAAAAAAGGAACCCTTATGGTGCAACTTTGTCTGTCTGTCTGTCCGTCTGTCTGTCACACCTCTCAGCAACCACTCATGCTATTGACTTGAAATTTGGAATAGTTTTAGAATATAGTTGCCCAACTTAATTGCACATGAAATAATTTTGAAAAAAATATTATTATTAATGTAAAGGGGGCCAAAATAGGGGGGGGCCAAATTTCAAATGGTCGCCACTAGGTCGAGTGGGATATCATATGAAACGGCTTTACTTGTACATTCTAAAATATATTTTTGTATTTTTTTACGTCTCTTAGTTTTTAAGTTATGATGAAAAATGTCAAAAAAAATACCATTACCCCCCTTATCTCCGAAGTTTGTGGAAGGAAAAATCTGAATTAATTACAGTTGGCAGAAATTTATGTAAACATTACAGCAAAAATAAAACGATCTTTCTAAGTTGCAAAGTTGTTTAGAAATCTGCAAATAACCTTTACATACAAACTTAAAATTATCAATCACTGGGTGACAAAATTATTACCAAAAAAAATGCAAACTCACTTAAAGATTAATTAATATTCCTTGAATACAAAAGTTGTACATTATTTGATTATTTAATAGTTTATCAGGGTAAATTTGAATTTTATGGTCTATAAAGTAATATTTGCCAACCGGTGACATTCAAGAACTGAGTCTGTCTCAAGTCTATGAAATTTAAAATTAGATGGGTACCTAACCACAATGATATATTTGTATAATAAAACACCATTTTCAGACTACTTCCATTATTTTATTTACGCAGAGTGGGACCGGTTTGGAATTTGCATCGTCAGGCACCAAGGGGTGAGGTGACTTAGGCCGAGTGCTTGACGATTTTAATTCGAATCTAAACCGGTCGCACTAGCGTAAATATTAATTGAAATAGTGGAACCAGTGCGAAAATGGTGTTTTTATAAATGCATTGAAGTTCCATCAAGGAATCACCACACAAAGTAAATCATACAATGATATATTACATGTTACTAGCGTCTTAACCAATTCAGTTATTTATTTATACCTAATAATTGAATGTGCTACTCAAAGTTTTGACATTCCAATTTATTATTTTGATACTAGGATTTATGATGCTTTAACATTTTTCTTTATTATCATTTTATTTTTTTAGTTTGATATTTATATTTCGTCTTACTCTATTTTTGGTATTATGATAAATATTTTTGTTTGATATTTTTTTGACATGTAATACTGTTATTACCAACCGAGCAAATATATGAATATGAATATCAGTTACGATATAACGACTTTTTTATGGGAACGGTGATTAACTACAGTTTTATAAGACAACCGCATAAAGTCGGAAAAGCGCTGTATAAAACATCGCGTATTGGAGAACGTACAGTCCACCGCACGTCAGTAGAAACATTTGCAACTATATTACCATGCCATAAAGTCCAAAGTGTCTTTACTGAAATGCTGTTGAGTGTACCTAATTTGTCTCAAGAGCCTCTCAAGGCTCAATCCTGGCAATTACTCTTAGGCGATTTTCCACGATTTTTCGGTCGACTAATTAGTTGAATGGACTGGAACGTGAAGAGTAATTAAGTTTAATGATGGATGATAGTAGCCGCTTTTAATATTTAAAGGGCTGGTTTTAATTACTTAATTGAAGTGTATTAAACGGCGGTCAGAGAGGGTGGTTCTGATCGTGTGCTTATAATGAGTAAGGTGAACGATCAATGATAATTTCCTTGATAACAGGATATTATTTTAAAAAGGAAATTTTATTTTTGGTTCTAGATAGCGAAGCTAGGTGGTTCTACGAGTATACTATACCTGTGAAGAGCAAATTAGGTATAGAGCGACAAGGATATATTGCTGTTTGGATGACGGTGACAGGAGGGGGCTGCTGTCATGTATTTTGCTTATTTTGTAAGTTTCAAATTCCCATGACAGAGGCAATTTTAGCGGCAACAGTTCCGAACTAAACAAAATGTAGAGCACTACTTTTTTGTTTGTACGAGTATATCTAACTTGCTTGCTTGCTTGCTTTGTAACATTCGACGTAAGCTTCCAAACCATTTATTACAACCAAAATAATTATGTAAATCTACTTGCGAACAGTTTTCCTTGTAACTTATTGATATTTTTCATGAGGTTATTCGTTATGACAACATACTTACACTTATTGACGCATTACAAAAAAAATCTAAGTGAATTAATTATTTCCTCGCAAGACTGTGAATCTAAGAGAAGAAACGCTTCAAAGAATAAAAGACTGGACGAGAAACGGACATCAGATGACGCAGGCTTAGTAAATATTGGCCATTGAGACCCTTAGGGAAAGAAACCCTCAAGAGATAATTCCGAACGATTACTATGATTCGGGCTATAATTCCTTTTCTTTGCTTCAATCTGCACTTATTGCAGCATGTTCGAGTAAAAAAAGACTATATTAGCAGCATATGGGTCGTTCATCAGCGCCCCCTGGCGGCTTGAAGTATTGCTGCTCCTTTTATTTTGCCACTAAGTGTACAATACATTCGTTACCGACGGATATCCGCTCCCTGTGCTTAGGGTTGACACCACAATTATTTTTTATCGCAATTATTGCAACTGTGAGGCAAATGTAATTTTTAGAGATCTACTGACGGATGTTAGGTCATCGGTTATAGTGATTAATATTACTACGCTGGCTCAGCGACCCCAAGAGGATCTTGGCCTCCGACACGGGAGTTCTCCATTCTTTCCTGTTCTGTGCCGCTTCTTGCCAATCGGCTCTTTGGAGGGCATCCGGGTCTTTCCGTACTTCGTCTTCCCATCTGTACCTGGGACGAACGACTGGTCGTTTTCCACTCGGTCTCTCGCGTAAGACCCTCTCCCATTCTCTCCACGTGGCCGAGCCAGCGAAGCCTTGCAGCCTTGGTCTCGCCCATGATGTAGAGATAGTGCTTTTTATAACTCGGATATTTATAAGAAGCCGTCTTAGTTGCCAAATAAAAAATACAAGTGATCATACCTGACTGATGATGGACAACGCGCAGCCTAAAGCAATGGTTCTAGATCATAACCGCACGAATTTTTAGAAGTAAGCAAAGCGAATGATTTTGAAAAGTCATATTAGGGCTAAAGTTTATATGGAAATCCGAGCACATGGACCTGAGAACATGGCCAATAGTCAGAGATATCAACAAGAAGGTAAAACAAGTTGAATATTTGAGAAAGTGGACGTAACGGGAATATAGACCGAACGGGAAAATGCACCGATCGCACCGGAAGGAAAAAGTCGCATTTTCCTTCATGGCCTAGTTCCGACAGAACATCGAAATAAATTTAAAAATTTAACCTAAATAAATTTTAAAGTAATTTTTATTGCTCTATGACTTAACATTACCCAAACACATCGCAAAAAGAAAAAAATGGAATAAAATTTTGAAGGCTGAAAAAACTTTCTTATTTCCATAATTTGTTGGGTTCGTTACACAGGTTGGGTATTCGTGATAATTTTTAGGTTAAGTTTAGTTTGAATTTAGCAAAAAATACATAAAAGATAAACGTGTACAAAATCCAAAAGATTGATTTTCTCATGTTCTTACACATTTCAACATGCGGCAACCCTGAGCAGCTCAATCCACTTGATTGAGTAGCTTAGCAGATTGTGAGAGTCAGGTTGAGTTGCACGCAGTATGTTTGCTTATTGAAACGGTTTCATCCGCAAAAATAACATTGTATACTCATTCCGACCGGTACGGATTATGGGAATTGTTTGATATTGTTATGAGAAATGTGGCAGAGCTGATTTGGTAAGTATATTTTCAATAGATTTGCTCGAAAAATTTACAAGAACTACAATTACTAAAAGAACGTTAACATTGCCTGTAAGTCGTTACTTACCGCACTAAGGGCGATTTACTTACCATTTCTTTTTGATTCCCTAAGGCCAATAAAAAAGTGTGGTAGTAAGGAATTTTATATTCTGAGAATAAAATTATTTTAAATTTATGATGACTTTATCTGAAAAATTTATTAAACTAAGCAGCTTATTTACACAATTGATTGTAATTATAATGTCCAGTAACGTACATAATTACAGCATATTTTAAGCCTTTTGAAAAATTCGTAAAGGCTGATTGTCCGAGACGCCTTTGCCAGAAAAAAAGTTTGCGACACGTGCCTTTTTGGGAGACGTTTGCAATTTTTATGTAAATACGCAATTTGTAAGGAGTTTTCCTCACAAATGTATTGGAAAATAGATAAATAAATAAAATAAAATGAGAATTGGAAAATAGTATTGGAAGATACACGTCCGAAGGGGTTATTACAAACTCGTGACGATGGTAAACCCTCGACTGCGTCTCGGGTTACAAAGCGTCAACTCGTTTGTAATAACCATAGGTAAAAACCCTACCTACTGTTTATATCAATCGGTATATATCTATTCTAGGAAATAGTGGAAAATACCAGATTGTGTTTCTATGAGGAGAATTACTGCGCTTCGGGATAAAAAAGGATAAAAATTCACCTTTGAAAATGCGCATAATTTTACTATGGAAGCATTTTCTTTTTGTTACCATGGGCTGTCCCACTGCAAGGTTAAGGCCTTCCCTTTTACAGCATATAAACATAAAAAAGTCAAATTTATTATAAAAAATAACTTCTTAAAGTGCGCCATGATCACTTAACGTCGTCGTCTGTGTCCAACTCGGAGCGTAGTTCCAAACTCTTTGGTTGGCAACAACGCGGTCACCATCTAGTGTGGCGGCGAATATGGCGATTCCCACAAACTAAAATCCACCCCGGACACTAAATACATTGAGCGCGAATTTGAACTTTGAAACTGGAAGGCCGCGTAGGCCCGCATATTCAGTACAAAAGACCCTCGGAATCTCATAAGGACCACGAGAATCTCGCGGGCGGGTGCGCGCGGGGCTGTACGTTGCATTGTCTGTACATTGGTGGTATCTGGAGCAGTGCTTACGCAAGAGTGGACGATGCAAAAATTGATGAAAAGTTTTTAAGGGCTATTATTTTGAAATTCGCAAAAAAGAAAAATCTACTTTTCATACTAATTGGGCATCATTTCGCCACCCGCCTTCTACCATTCGGAAAACCAGACCGACGCATCCACGCACACTTGGTTAATATTCCACATATTCGCACAAAGCGCTTCGCAGCGTCATTTATGATGCACACTGCGGAGGAATGGAATTCTCTGCCAACGTCTGGTTCCACGGTTATATTACCTAAATATATTCAATTCGCGAGTGAATAGGCTTCGTGTGGATATGTTTGTTCCATCGCTACCTGTCCTCGGGGCAAGATCAGGGTCAAGTGAAAAAACTCCCATTAATCTTATCATCTAAAATTTATTAAGTGTCTAAAGTATTCTTACTTCTACGTTAACAATAAAGACATATCGGCAAAGAATATTTTATAATGTTATATTAAAAACTAAATTTCAAAGGCTCCACTTACATAACCCGACTAAATCCACATAATCAGCAGTTTTCACTCTGAATTTTAAATCGCGTTTTCTTGAATAAATCGCTAACTCAAGGCTCCTTTAAAAACTTGACCTCTTTTCCTTCTCAACTATTTGAGTAAACTTTGCATCAAAGGCTTTTTCTTTACCTTATCTGCGATAAACTACTCCTCAGCTTACATAAGAAAGAAGTTCGTTCGAACTTTGCACTTAGCTCAGGCTAAAGATTTGTTACACTAACGGTGCAGTGACTGCTTAGAGAAACGAGTAGTATAATTTGCAGGCACATTAAGACATTTCCTTTAGAAGTTAAATGGTGTCCGCCGCACCACTTCATCAGGTTCAATTTGGTACGTACCATGTGGATTTATTTATTTTATGTGAATTTGACCGGACCAAAATGGTAAAACAGAACCCTTATGGTGCGACTTCGTGTGTCTATCTGTCCCCTTGTTTAACTCAGCAACTATTCACGCTATCGACTTAAAATTTGGAATATTTTTAAAGTATGATTTCCCAACTTTATAAATTTGTAAACGAAAGAATTAAAAAATATTATTATTATTGTGAATAAGGCCCAAAATTAGGGAAAAAAATATTGTGAAAAATATAACAATCTTCTTTAGAAATCTGCAAGAAACCTTTACATAAAAATTAACTTTATTGCTACTAAAAACACTAAAGGTTTGTTTGTTTTTAATAAAATTACTGGGCATTTGAACTAAACAAAATTCATGACGTATATTTTTTTTTGTTGGGTTTAGTTGGCATTTGATGAGCCTTTGGGTGACTTCATCTGTAAGTGAGCTTTGGTAAAGATTATATACAGCAAAGCTCGGTCGCCCAGGTACTACATAATATTATGCTGTTAACTCAATTTATATGCCAAACCCGTTCAGTTTTATAGACAAAAACTCTAGCTTGTGTAGACCAGCTTTTGCTTGTCTTGTATTCAAAAATAAAGTTTCGCACCTTATTGTGCCATGATGGTTTTGGTTTAGAACAAACTATAAAGAGAGAGAGAAATAGTAATGATGGTGCTGATGTAACGAAAAAGTGACATCGACTTTTCATACTCAAAGTAGGTACATATACTGAAAAAGATCCTCGGTCATAGAACGAAATCAAAATTAATGGGGGTCTCGAGTATTTTTTCGTGTCGGTTTGAGTACACACCATTTTCTTCCGTTTTTGGCGCGAAGCCCTCATTTATTATGTAAGTTGGTGGTAAATGCAGATGGCTCTGGCGGTAAAATAACATTATTTGCCTTATTTCAACGGAAGTCCCTACTAACTTTTATTACTCGTGCTTGTGACGCAGAAAAGCTTTTACGATGAGTATCAATTATTCTGGATAAAATAAACGACTGAGATTTATCATATTAGCCAATTCCTGTTCCATTTTTACTTTAAATAGAAATAAGTCGGATGAACAAACAAAACAATTTTAATCACAGCCCCACATTACAATACTAATCGAACCCAAAACCTTTACCGCAGCAGACACTTGCACTAAAGTGACCATCGACCATCGTAATAGGCCCGTTGTGACAGCTGTCAAACGTTTGAAAAATTATGACCTGCAAAGAAAAATGAACCCTTTGTGTTGGTGTTAAGGAAACTTCAAAACGGACTTCTTATGTTGGCAATAACACCTATCATAACCGATATTTACTCGCGCGAATTATATCCCGTGCTTGAAATAGCACAAAATCGCGGGGCCACAATTCGCTGTGCGGACAGGCCCTAATTTTCAATGTGTTACAGAATTGCGAGAAAAAAATCGTGCGGCAGAAATTCGCTATGCGGACAGGCCCTTACTGACAAAACATGAATTAAAAACAGTTCTTCTGTAATTTTGAAACTTTTCGTAGGTTTTTGAAACTAAGGACCTCATAAAAACAGACTCCGAACGTGTGTCCATCAATTAATCATTTGTTAGGACAATTGCCGCAGAAAAACCACATTTTTTCTTGAATGAAACTAATTGGATTGATGGAGTATTCCGGGAACTGTCAGGAGGAGATAATGAACGAGCTACATTGAACCATTGTCTACGTGGAGAAACATTCCTCGGGCATAATGTTTGATAGCATAGTTGCGTAGACAGAAAAAAAAATTGTACGTGCTTTGCGCATTTTCTTCGTACAGATTGATCCCAAGGAACATAGACTGAAAAAAATATACAGTTTGGTCACTTACTAAACTACTTAGTATAAAAAATTTGGCCAAGTGCGAGTCGGACTCGCGCACCGAGGGTTTCGTACAAGTAAAGTACCGCCTTATTCCGGGACGCGCAGTCTCTCACTTCACCTATTTTTATAATGTGTTGTTATTCTATAGCTTCTGTACCATAAACATACCACTTTCCACGCTTGTAAGTGTTTCCGTCTTTATGGTAGAGCTAAAATAAAGGTCTGGCCAAGTGTTAGACTCGCGCACCGAAGGTGTACGGATCCCTTGACCAGTTTTATTTATTTGTAGTTATTCTTGTGCACCATAAACATACAAATTATCACGCTTGTAAGTGTTTCCGTTTTTGCGATACTAAAGAGCTAAAATAAAAAAAAAACTTGTTTGGGGGTACAAGAAACATGTTTTTTATTATGCGATTTATAAATGTTTGGTTTTTGGTTTTAGCTCTAATCGTAAAAATGGGAACACTTACATGCTTGAAAATTGATTTATAGTGCATAAGCTATCAAACAACAGTAAATAAGAAAAACTGGTCAAGTGCGAGTCACTCGCGCGAATTTAATACACTTGTACGTGACTGCGCGACCCTGACTAAAATAGTAGTAGTACGGAAGCATCGTATGGAGATCTTTAGGGGAGGCCTATGTCCAGCAGTGGACGTCTTCGACTAATATGATGAGAACGGAATTCTCCTTGTCCTCACTTGCCCGTTTTTTTATTATTTCTTAGATAAGCCGCCATAGTAACACATTTTATTTTTAAGTACGGACAGACAGACAGATAACGATGTAGGCTTAATAATAGGGTCCCGTTTATGCCCTTTGGGTACGGAACCCTAAAATGTACTTTGTTTGCTCTATGGGAAAAACTGATCAGATTAAAGGGTTAACCAGTGCTTCTCTTAAAACGTAGTTATTTAGTTTTTTGGTAAGAAAGGAAATCATAAGCAGTAATTAATTCTGTGGATTACTCTACATGTCGAATACCATGTCATCCCTTAAAAAAAACTTATCCCCGGTGATGAGTTGCTGTGATCAGTTTGAATGTCCCTTCATAGTTTGGTAGGTTAAAATCAGGAATATAGCACAGAACGGAGCTTGGATTCATATATTTCCTGATTTTATCACAATTCTGTGAAAGTATCTCTAATGAGTAATTGACAATACCATTTAAGCACTATTTTGTCCCGCAATGAACATTCTCTCTCACCGCCATGGGTTGGCTGGAAGAAATCTCTTGTAAAGATAAGCCCGCCTTGTTAAATGTCCTTTTGTTTGCTTTCTTTCTGTTTGTTAAATGTGCAATAAAGAATTTATACCTACACAGTGGATTTTCATTTAGCAACAGGTAATGTAAACGTAGTTGACAAACATCATAGATAATTGCTGGAAAGTTGCCTATTATTTGAAGATCAACACAGGTGTTCTATCTTTAGCTATGGTCCTGACAGAACAATCACAAATTGAGCCACGATCACTTCAGTACTTCAGTAGAGTTTATTTAGTCCAGAATATAGAGAAAAGGATATTCCTTTTTCAAAGAAAGAAGAACAAACTTTTTGGCCTCTAGCTTTTAGTATTTGATCAAACGAATACCCACAAAAAGATAATCGACTTACCGGCTAAACTTTTCGAGCGGTTACCTCAGGGACTTTTGTTTTACTTATTGGAAAAACTTCTTCATTGATTGAACGGAATTAGACACGCTTGCCGTTTATCAGGCTTTTCTAGATAAATAAAAGAGGTGAAACTATTCGGCTTTGAAAACCACACGTAAACTGTAATAATTAGATTTCCGGCATACCTACATTTCGGGTCAATAAAAGCGTCAATAGTACATTACTGCTATGGGAAATTCTTGAAAAAGAGTACAAAGTTTTGGGATGTAGAAGTATGTCACCGGTAAATAATAATAACCGTAAGATGATCAATTTCTTAGTAAGTTGATCAACTTTCTAAAATTAATAAACTCGTAGGAAATTCGTAGATCCGTAGCTCCGTTAGCTAAGGCAAACACAAGCTAACCGATCCTGAATGGGATCCCGAGTGGAATCGGTTAGGTTAGGTTCTCTTTCGACCAAACGCACGAGCCGAACATGCGAAGCGAGCGTGTTGCGGCAACTGCCGATAAGTGCCAGAAGCAATTTCGCTACTGTTTATTATTTTTAGAAAGTTGACTAGATTACTAGGAACTTGAACAACTTCCAATTCCGTATCATTTTCCGGTGACATATACTTGTACTCAGTAAGCTGCCGTTATTCATAATCTAAGGGTGTACTAGTGCTGTCCTGTCACTGTCATCCACATATATTCTTGCAAAGTTTCTTATCATTTTATTATTCTTGAGGGCGGAAAATATACCCATATTTCCAAGAAAAATATTGAAGGCGTACAAGATCATGGGAAACCTGGGAAAAAGATGGTATCCATATTTCTTTTTGTCTTTAATATTTAACAAAATAATAACGTTGTTATAATAACGAACGGGTCGGTTTATCAGTTCAGGCTTTACACAGCCCTGTTTCGTTACTCCTTTAGTTAAGACCCAGTTTGTATTGAAAACTAAACCCCATTCAGCCCTTGATGAAACACAAACAGGAACCGTGTCAATGACGTCACGACCGAATTTTGCCCGTCTTTTGTGTGAAGCTACGTAGTTTTGGAAACTATAGACAATGATGGCATTTGGATTATTTAACTATTAACAATAGAAGAATTATCGTTTATACTATAAACTCAAACTTTGATTTTTGTTTTATATCAAAAGTAAAAAGGTTCTCTACATTATTAGATTTCGCTTTTTAGGGTTCCGTACCTCTAAATAAAAAAACAAAACCCTTATAGGATCACTTTGTTGTTCGTCTGTCTGTCTGACTGTCTGTCTGACCCTTTTTCTCACGAACGAGAAGAGGTATCAGGTTAAAATTGATAACCAATATTAAAGTCCATAAACCACACAAGATCTGAAAATTATTTTTTTTTACAACGATCATCCTCCTCCTCATCTCCATACATTTATGCAATAAAGCAAAACCTACAGTTGACCTAAAATTATGAAATTTGGCAAGAAGGTAGGTCTCACAGCACAAATAAAGGGAAAAGTCTAAAATCATTAAATATTTAAATTTTTCTCGCAACTAAAAGTAACCAATTAAGGTGAGCTCCCGTTTCAAGAACTTTTCTATAGAAGAGGGGTCAAGTTGGATGGTCGCGGAGTTTTTAAAATCAAAGTACAAAAGCTTTTAGTATATCATATGGTAGATAGGTGCGGAACCCTTAGGGCGCGAGTCCGACTCGCAATTGGCTGGTTTTTTTTATATGTATTTTTCATTCAATCTTCATTCAATCTTTTTGTAGCGGTTAGGTTAGGTAAGGCACCAATTTTTGTTTAGAAATATGTATTTTAAAACAATTCTTTGTTTGTCAGACTTGACGGGAAGATCCGTCGCGGATCGTTCCAACGCGGAATTCCTGCAGGTGTGTCGCTACACTAATACCTAGATAGAGTGTAGTTAAAACTAACATCGCCCTTTTGGGATAGGTTGAGAACAAATTTCTCCATCTACTTCTGGATATACTTCTATCGCCTCTTCTACTCTCAAAACCCTATCAAACACTAGGGTACAGCGTGTTCAGGACAAGTTTGTCTATGACGGTTATTTTCTGCGCATGGGTGACAGGCGGAGAGCCAATGAACGATTCGCTCGCCCCCTGGGGGGAGCCGCGCTCACCACCGCGATAATATTTTGACTTCTGCGCATTAACGGTCACAGACGGAGTTATTTTGCACGCAGTATACTTTTACTTAAGGAAACAACGCTAATGTGTTATCACTAAACAGCGTTTTCAAGTATTTTACAGCATTTCTATACAAGATGGGTCTTTCAATGAGTGCTGTTTGTGAAGCAGTCAGAAATTTTGAACTTCCAAGTTAATCACTACTTAATTTTGTCAAATGTTTTGAGATTTATCCTGCAGTAATAAGATTTAATTAAGGTATGTACATTATTGTACATACTGCATAACAATAGGATATTAGGGATATATCTGTAAAGCAGAGTGTAAGGGACGGTGTACCGAAAATTAAACGGGCGCGCTTATGCAACGAAACTGAACAACTTTCCCAAAAAATATTTTTGGGATTTTCCCGAGACTTTTAACAGCCCGAGCTGAAGGCGAGGGCTGATTGTAATGTCGAGGATAAAATGATTTTGTGGACGAGTTATAAACTCTGCTTTTCACTTTGATTGCGAGAAAATAAAACGTAAAAGTACTCTCTAAATGTAACTGAAGAATGAGTTTCAGAGCATGAGTAGTGAAAAATATATAATATATATATATTTCAATACAAACTGTCACATCAGATTTTTTTTTCTAACAATAGTTTTTTGGGAAAGTTGGTCAGTTTCGTTGACTGAGCGCGCTCTTTCAGTTTTCGATACACCGTCCCTTACACGATTTATACTTACTACAGATACATCCCTAATAAATATCACAAAGTGTGTACACATCTACTTGAAAACATGACAAATTACTCATTAGATAGCTGTTAATTTAGCTTCAAATGTATCCGGTGCATTCATCACAATTTGCGTCTTAAGCAAAAGGAAACGTGTGACGTCACATTTCCGTAGTAGATGAGATATTTGTATTAGCTTCTAACTCTTTGTATATTACCCGCTTTTGCAGCCTTTCACAATTTGGACAAAGAGCGAGAAATTGTAAAAAGATTCTGTGGTTAAAAGTTAAATAGAGTCGGATTTCTACTGTCATGCTTATCATTGATAATTGTGAACGTCGTGTAGTGGACGTCTTTCAACTGATATGATGACTTTCAACTGATATCAGTTGAGAGACGTCCACTACTGGACATAGGCTCTCTCATAGCCTATGACTCCTGTGGTTAGCCTTAGTGGCTGTCACAACTTCACCGGACGGTTAGGGAGCGGAAGATTCTACCCAGGAAACAGGTAAGACTACAAGCCTAAGGGTGCCTCTCGGGGCTCGGACCTCGGCTTAGGTTGTTGCCGGGGATCGGAGAGATGCTAGATCTCTAGGATGACGGATCCTGCGCTGTTCGCATTAAACAGCTTCTGACGACCTTGACTAGATCGTCAGTCTACCTTGTAGCGGACCTACATATGCTACGTCTTCCGGTTCGCCTTTGGTTCTTATCACAACGCTAAAAAGAGTGTATTTTCTTTTTTCGGATTGGTGGCAACAATAGAACTGTTTAAACCCTAATACCAAGGTTTTAAAATCTCTTTTCAACCTTCAATTATTTTTGTAACCCCTATTGGCCTCGAAAGCACAACGTTTCCTCTACAACCTTTGCAGACAATCAGTTGAATCTGTGATTTAGCTTTTATCAAACAAAAATTGTATAAGAACGTTTATTATAAAATAGAATAGAAAAATCCATGAGATTAGAATCCACGGCTCTAACAGGCTAATTCAAAATTCAAATTGTCTTTATGTTTATTGTATCAACCCAAAACATATTCAAAGAAGGTTTTTTTTGTCACTTATTTTTTTCCCACCATGGCGCCACTTTGTTTGTAAAGCGATGTAGTAGCGGTCGTCATTAAGATTTTTTGATATCCAACAATGAATAAACGATTTGAATGTCTTAACTAAACTTAGGCTACGAGCCAAATGCTCTTTCAAATAATGCAAAGAAAGAGCACACCAATATTGCAAAAGTATAAGGTAATAGTTATTAGTTATGCAAGGAAGCAAAATTGTTATATGTCGCAAATCCTTGTATTGATACTCGAGCAAACGAAGGATCCTAGGATTTTAGGGTTCAAAAGAAGGATCATTAGCGTAACATGGATTTCAAGGCACGAAAATTTAAATAACTTTGCTGCCAAGCGAAACACACAATTTTTCACCTCACTTTAACGAGGAAAATGCTAACGAATAGCGCCAGTACCTTAATAGGTAACATAATTTTTCATCACGTTCTAATTTCAAAAACCTTTTCCACGCTAGCTGCTAAAAATTACTTTTTCAAGCCTATATCTACCGATAAAGCAGTTTTCCGAGCTTGTGAAGTGAAAAATAATTTCCGCAGTCATCTGTTTTCTTTTTACTTAACGCAGTACTCATCTCTTAACTTGACATCCCTCACCATTTGCATAATAACCCAACTAGTATTCCATCCCAACTTCGAAACTCGACCTAGACTGTCACAACTTAAAGTCCATTTCTGGTCAAAGTTTGGAAATGTGAAGCAATTCTCTAAGTTCGGTTACTCGTATGCAGTATGGAGTTGAAATCATATTAGTTAGAGCTCTTAGTCGAAGTAACATAACGATTTGATGGTCTCCATTCAGAATTGCTTGTGTGCGCTCATCGTTTACATAGGACTTAATTCGCGTGGTACATTAGTCCCGGATATAACCATCAGATAGTTGCAGTTTAGCGATGTCATAGTCCATTTTGCGGGTAGACAACTCTTGCTTAAAAACAGAATGCCTGAAAACAAAGTGACAACTAAAATTTATTAGAGCAACGCGTCAAACCGCGCAAAACCAAAATCTATATAAATAAATAATTACTATATAGAACAGATGGTCTTTCTGGTCTTTATGATGGTGGTGGAAAAAGACTAAAAATAGACTACAGAGATGATCATGTGGACTGTAAAGATGATCGACGATCCTGATGTCAGAGTAATAACTCTGCTCAATAGAGCCGAGAATGGTTTCTAACATCTTTTTTACTTTTAATAGGCTTGCTCTTGACCTCGATCTAGCCCTGAGGACAGAGATGAGGTCGATGATGGAAGCCTAAAGCTTCTTATACCACTACTTCGGTCAAGAGTAGCTGACACCTAAATGGTTAAATGTGCCTTCTGATACACAAAATTACCTGACAATAGGTGATTGATATAACTATCCTAGCCCACTAGGGACTGTCTCTGTCAGATTATCTCTCCACTCCCTCGTAGTGTCCCCACCAGCATTTAAGGGGCTGACAAGAGCTAAATACGGTTCACTTGAGCAGGTTTTTGACAAAAAGTGATGAATATATAGCCGTGAAAAAAAATTATGTTATAATTTAGCACCTTTCCAAGAAACCGACTTCGAAACAAAAAAAAAATCCAAAGTTACCTCTGCTTTTTGCTTTTAAACCGTTTTTCTTAAGTACCCATTAATCTTTGATGCCAAAACTTTTACACATTATTCAATACATTATGCCTAATAATATAGCTATTTGATAATTAATATTATGGGTTCAGAATTTGAGAAAAATGCAAAAATTAGCGAAAAACGTAAGTCAGCGCGAATCCGCTCCGTTCTAGCACGCGCATTCTGCCCTTTGTTAGAAAGGGAGGTAATTCAGCTCTTATCAGCCCCTTCAACCAAGAACCTCTAGATCGAAAGCCAAATGCTCTAAAAATACATTCATAACAGGTTGTTACCGTCACTGTGAGCACTTGTTACCGACTACCTGCTTTCCTCTTGCATTTGATTTTCCGTCCATTCTATTTAACTTCGCAGTTTCACCTCGCATCGTTCGATTTCCAATTCAGCACCTTCTTTTTAACGGAAAACCAAACCTTTTTAGGTTGAAATCTCTGCCGATAGTGGAGGGCACGTTAGGCAGGGTTTCCATTTCCTCACTCCGGTATGTTATCATACTGTCATATTTATTGTTCTGGGCAGTATAAATGTTTTTTTCTTATTAAAATTATTGCTGAAAAAAATAATCTCATACTAATCGATAGTATACAAAATTCCGTCCGTCAATGGATTTGTGGTTTTCTTGCTAGTAATATGTAGCCGCAACGCTAACAAGCATGGAGACTTCCCCTCTAAATTGTTCCAGCAAAAGCTAGAATTCTGAAGGGAGCTATGTCCTGCAGTGGACGTATTATTATGAGATGTTATGATATTAGTTATGGGTACTACTAAAATCATGATGTTTGCCTCGTAAAACTAATAGAATACCTATGGATTCGGCTACTGACTATAGTATTCAAAATTGTTGTCTACGAAGAATCGAGAGTTTGCATGCCGGTAACACCTGATAATCAATACCGGATCTGACCAGTGGAGAAACGCAGTTACGATAGGAAAATGGCCGAATCATGAGCTAATATCCAGTCGTTTATCACCGACAGACCTCGCCGCGCCAAGCATCAATCTTGCTACAGACTACTATTCAACTAATTATTGTCGATAGCTGTGACAGTCTACGCAATCTGTTATTGGGAAAATCAGGTCGAAATTACACGTTCGAAGAATGTTTTTGGTTTTTGGGATCCTTACCCAATCAAAGCCTACGCTGTCCCTCTATCAGATTTTTAAAGTGCTGTATTGTTTTTACTGTAGTTTGTGGCGTTTTGAAATTTTCACTAAATGTTCTTTAGTAAGGCGGAATTCCAAAAAAATAAAAAAAGGAAAAATTAAGAAGAGTCCCCAATGCTTTTACCGGTTTTTTTTTCATTCTATTAAAATGGAAAATTGATATACACACAAGAGACAAACTTGCTATGATTATAGAAGTAACTTGCCGAAAAACTAAATGATCAATTGCGAGTCAGACTTCACAGGACCCCCGATATTTTTGCAAAAAAGTTATTTATTTTTGTGAATTCCAAAAGTTGTAGAATAAGCCCTTAAAGAGTGTTTGTTAAAACGATGATGATGTAACCCTGATTAAAGAGATTTTGTTTTAAATTATTTTTACCACATGGCGCTACTTTGTACAGCTATGTAATTTACTGACGTCTTGAAGAGCTTAGTAAAATCTTACAATGAATAAATAATTTTAGTTTTTTTTTGCCTCTGTAAAATTACCTTTTTTTACCACCACATACAAACACAATATCCAAACTAACTAACGCTCTAGCAGCCTTCGAAATATAGCAGCTGATAGCAGCACTTATAACGTTTAACACGATCGAAGCTTGTCGAAAGTAATTGAACTGAATTGTAACAGTCGTTATACAGCGCGTTCCAATTTGCCAGTAGCCGAACCAATAAACTGCACGATCTCATTTACAGAGGACCTTCAAAAAATGTAAAATACTTTCAAATTAGTTTTGGTTCATCATAGCCATGCTATCTACAATCCAGAGGCGGAAGGTCGGATGTCTATTTTTACAACTTTTCAGTATACGTAAATAAAGTATTCAACTTATTTTTTTTTGCATACAAGCTGCGACATAAAGAAGTTTTACTTAAATTAGTATATTGCCTACAAATTATGAAATGTAATATACAAAATTTTAGTTATATAAAAGTTTTAACATGAATAATAATCTCATTTATTTTAATTAAAAGGGATCCAATTACTCATTTATTTTATCCCATTTTATATACCTTTTGGCACCAATGTCTAATATTTATATCAGATCCCAATGTGTATGATTTCGTTTATGATATAAGTTGGATATTAATATCCACCCTTTTGCCTTCCAAGTGCAAGTGTACATCAGACATTTTCAATCTTACTAATTTTCAAAATAAAAGAGTTAGCAACATTTAAATATATGGATCGAAAGAGTACAAAAAGGCCAAATCATACTCACGAAGAAAAAAATGGTCTGATGTTAACATCACACCTTTCGCCTTTGGTATGTTTGTTAGATATTATGCCTGGTTTTTCGAAGGCAAACTATTTATAAAGCTTGAAAGACCTAAAGCCATTTCGACCGAGGCTTACAGCGCTAGCCTCTCATTTCTATCAGCAAGGGTTAACGGAAAACCTAACTTAACCTACCGATATTGTAAACGCTTCTGCCCATCAGAGAATAAACAAAAAATAGCATACATACATAATATCACGCCTCTTTCCCTTCGGGGTCGCCAGAGACCACTGTCCTCCACCTGCTACGATCTTAACATACTTCCCTTGCTTCCTGTACTTTCAACAATCCTTTCATACATGCTCGTCGGTTTAACCTGGCCTTTATTTAGATCGTCTTGAAAGACGTACACAAAGATAATAAAGAAAAAATTACATATCAAAGATAATACGTTTAGAAAAGAGCTTTAAACTTTTTGCATCTTTTGTTCACCAAGGTAGGGGGTTTAAAAAGGGAATAAAAAATGATAATAGACAATACGAGTAAGAGAAACTCGTGAAAGGTAACATAACATTATGCTAAGTACACACTGCACTGGCGGGCGTTAATAAAATTAAGCATAAAAATATTTCACAGTGAAGTATGACGAGCGTACGGGTATATATTTTTGCGTCACTCGCATGAAATTTTACTATAAAATACAAAGTTTTGAACATTTTGGCCAAAACTAGATTTTGGTTGAAGGTTTCATATCACTCGCTTAGGCAACGTGTGGTCTCACTCTTTATTTTACAGTAATTTTGAGATTGTACAAAAACTAGCCTGCTGAAATAGAAACGCAGAAGTGAGCAATCGTTTTGTATAATTTTTTTGTATCATCAATGGGTTTACTCTTGACCTCGATCTATTCTTGAGGCTCGGTCTTGAGGACATAGATGAGGTTGACGATGGGATGGGACCTATTTACTCGTTAGAATTGATTCAGTTGTTTCATATCGCGTTGTAAATTAAGGATTGATTTTCCTGTCTTTCCGAACCATATAATTCTAAAATAATACAAAAAAATTGGGTTAATTCACGTTGCTTTCACGTGTGATGTATTTTCGCATGCTTATCTAAAAGGCATACGAGCGATTCAAAAATAAATCCTCGGCTGGAAGAAAGAGCCATTTGCTTATTACATTTACATCATATGGCTGTTAGCTTGGTGAAGTAAAATGTAGCATGAAATTCAGAGCAACGACATTCGTGTGTCGTACCGCACATTTGACTTGCCATTTGGGCATTTCCTGCTACCTGGAAAATATTAATGTTTACTGTGAACTTTCAAATGTACACTCAAGAGCACATCAGTAGAAATACTTTTGGACTTTATGGCATTGTAATAGAGTTGAAAAAGTTTCTAGTAACGTGCGGTTGACCGTACTTACTGATTGAGAGATGAATATTTTGAGTATTTATGTCACCGTAAAATAATACGGAATCTAAATTAATCAATTTTCTAGTAAGTTGATCATCTTTTAAAAACAATTAACTGTACCGAATTCTCTTCTGGCACTCACCGGCTGCTGCTGCACTCGCTTCGCTCGCTCGGCTCGTACGTTTTTTTGACAGATTCAGATAATTTTATTCAATGTAGATTCTTTACAGAATACTTACTGAATGTCAAGCAGATACAATGCAAATAGAGGGAGTCTACGCCATTTCGGATCGTGCTATAGCAGCGAAAAGAAACGGCAAGCGTAAAAGACCTATAGATGTTTATGATTATGATTTTTTGAAGGTTGATCAACTTACTAGGAAATTGATCAATTTACGATTCTTATAGTTTTCCAGTGACATATACAACTCATAACATCATCATCATAACGTCCCTGGCCTGAAATATACTCGTAAGGCATACAGCTAGGGCAAGGGATAGGCGAGGAAAAGGCACCATGCACTTCAAAACTATAGTTCATACAAAATGTATGAAAGCGACACGTTGTAAGTTATATGGTACGACCTGGTGCAGTTATGCTTAGCCGCCAGCTCCTTGCCTTACGCTTTACGTATGTAAAGTCGCGTCCGTGCCATATCCGTGCGCCTGCGCCTAGCCCTCGCGCCGCATGCCCTTTATGTATATTTAGCTCCCAAGAGGCCCATTGTTGGAGAGAGACCTCTCTCCAGGATTTCGCAGCAAAAAATGCGTGGTTTACTTTGGAGGCGACTTTTTAAAGTCACCACGCTTTTAAGCGTTGCGTAGAAATGCTTTTGGACCTTATGGCATCGTAATAGAGTTGAAAAAGTTTCTACCGACGAGCATTTGACCGTACGATATAGAAGGACGCATGGAGGATGGGCAACAACCCTCCAGTTCAAAAACCCTTAGTCGCCCTTTACATACGGGTAGTTCTTAGCCGGCACCAGACAGTTGTCAACCCTATACGTTTATGAGTAGCTATTGTAGTAATGAACAGAAGGAACATATTTCACACAAAAACTAAGGCGATGTGAAATTCTGTTGCCCAATTCGTACAAAAATATTGGGGACATGTTATATTTTACACCGACGCCTGCAAGTGTAAAAATAATTTAGGTGGAAAAAACACTTCTTTAGTCCAATTAAATTAAGCCATTCACGAAATTTTAATCCTTTAGTCCAATCAAATTAAGCCATTCACGTTTGAATGTGATTCGTCTTCGAAAGTTTGCTATGGATAGTGATACTAGTAGTAATATTTTTAGGGTTCCGTACCTCAAAAGAAAAAAACGAAACCCTTATAGGATCACTTTGTTGTCCGTCTGTCTGTCTGTCTGTCTGTCAAGACCCTTTATCTCACGAAGGGGTTGAAATAATACCATATATTAAGATTTATGAACCACACAAGATCTGAAAATTTAAATTTTTTACAACGACGCAATCAAAATCATCATTTTATGTCCTCATCTCCATACATTTATGCAAAAAAGCAAAACCTACAGGGTACTTCCCGTTGACCTAAAATTATGAAATTTGGCAAGAAGCTAGGTCTCACAGTACAAATAATGGGAAAAGTCTGAAATCATTAAATATTACAACTTTTCTTACAACTAATGGTAACCAATTGTGGTAAGCTCCCGTTTCAAGAACATTCATATAAGAGAGGGGTCAAATTGGATGATCGCATAAGCGATTTTTGTTTTAGTTCTATTTTGAAAACGGGAGCTCTTACAAACTTAAAAATTGGTATGTTTATAGTGAATAAGCTATAAAATAACAACAAATAATAAAAATTGGTCAAGCGCGTGTCGGACTCAAAAAATCTAGCACATTAACTTACTGAAATTTCAACTAATACAATTATGATTATGTGGTGGTACGGAACCCTCGGTCCGCGAGTCCGACTCGCACTTGGCCGGTTTTTTTAGACTTGATTTACTCGGAACTTCTGACATGGAGAACAATATCAGTATGATACAATTTCGAAAAAGTCAAATTTAAAAAATTCCTATGCTGACAATAGAGTAGCATTCGCACGATTTGGTTGAATAAATTTGGCTAATCGACAGTGATTGGAATCAAACGATATTATACCTATAGTAGTTATCTAGTCCCTTTATTCTACCGCTACACTAATTTTAAATAACCACATATATAGTATAAAGGAGAGCCTCTCCTAATAGCGAAGTTTTCAATTTGATTGTCTAAAAGTAGTTCCGTTTTAATATATTTTTTGCTGGCGGAAAGCAGACCACCAGGGTTTTGAAAAAAATTATGCTTAAAATGATTGCGATCATTTACGTTTTTCAATGCATCTTTTCCTATAGGCGCCACTTTTCTATAAAATAGGCTTGGCCTACTTCAATAAAATAGTGTTCCATATCTTAACCAATCTCCATAAACTGACCCAACCCAACACTATGATGAGGGGTGTTTACGAAGATAGTTACTTATACTCCAATCCCGGGAAATCAGTGGCGGAGCTCCTTAGTGCCTTCAGTCACGCAGCCTTTTGCTATTAGATGGCTTATCTGGTACTAGTGACTTGCCCTGGGTTTACACTATCCACCATAAACCTGGTTCACTATAGTAGACAACAGTTTTTCAAAAATAGTATCAGTAATGAAAAGCTCTAGCTACGAACTCTAGCGAAGTAAAAGTAGCATCCCATTGGGGAAAAGCATTGACTTCTCAAAGGTATAGTCCAGTCAATCTACAATATGAGGTTGTATTAAATGCACATTTAGAGATTTTTTTAAATAGTGATATAAGCTATTTGAAGCTGTAAATAAATTAATCCTGCAATTTTGTACAAACACATTTTTTTGTAAAATTATCAGTATAAGCTGACCTGTGCTACATGGTAAATATAATACTGGTTGAGTTCACCTTATTCTGGTTTCAAGAATATCAACGTTATGTCGGGGATTACAGTGGATTTATTTTTTTTATGTTTTTAATAATAAATTATCCCCTAAAGTGCATTTAATGCAACCCTCTCCATACAAACTTTCGTAGATTGACTGGACTAGTTGTGCAGCAATATTGCAACGAAATTAAAATAGCGAAGAAAATCTCCTTGAAACTTAAGAAAAGAAGTTTCAATTCACAACAATTTTACAATAGTTGCGATTGTACAAAGGACACTATTATTTTTATAGGTCAACATAACAGTACCGAATGACTTAATGCGTATTGTGGATAGATAATTTTGCAAAATCTGTTTTTGACTTGGTTTTTGACATAGAACATAACTTTTTTCTTTTTTTGTTATAGAGCCACGATTTTCTGATCTTTCAGAGAATCTTGAGGACAGAAATGGACTCAGAAGCCTCAGCAGATGAAGGGGCGGACAATTATATAACCGACGGGTAGTGATGGACATCGTCCGTCAGTGTGGCCGGTATTGCGAAAATTATAGTTTTTATCATAGAATACATGAAACAGGTTTTTATATCACAATTAAACTCAAACATGACATGTTTCAAAATCTGTTTTCCTTCCAAACCAAAGATTTTGTAAAATACGCGCATACAAACGGAGCGTTTTTCTCATGTAAATGAGTTTAATAATACGAAAATAATTGCAGTACCGGCCACACTGGCGTACTGTCAAAACAAAATGTCTGCCGTCTGTTGTGCCTCTAAAAGAAGTGTTACCGACTCTTGATACATTTTTCCGTGGAGAGAACTGAAGTGCTAAGTGAGGGAGCTAAGCTATAACCTGGAAAATTACAGCCGATAAGATTACTCCATTCGACAAGCTAGGAAAATGGCGTAATCTTATTGGTTGGAATTTTCATAGCTCACAGCTAGATCAGTTGGCAGGCGGATAACATGCTATAATTGTAATATCATTGGATAACACAAGCAAATTATAAAATGTATGACAGCAGCGATTGCCTGCAGTTACTGTCAATGCCAATGATTTAGTATCTGCAAACCTCTTGGGTAATTGCTCTACCTATGGACCTGAATAACTTCATCTTTTCGTGTCGACGCAAATCTAATGTAATTAAATGAATTTTGCCCAGTACTCAGCTACGAGAATGGCATTTTGTGTAGCTTGCATCAGTTCATCCCGCGAGCAGGTGTTAGGGCACGCGGGGCAGGACGTAAGGTGGGCCATACTCTGCGGGGAATAACCACACTCGCATGAAATGTTCGTCTCTTCAGTGAACCCCCACCTATGTCGGTTTTCCTTGCACCGGCCGACCTGAGTCTGGAGTCTATTAAGAGACTTCCAGGTCAGACATGGCAGTTCATGGCCAGGTGGGAGCTCCTTAGGAGGTATGAAATTATCCGGTGGGGCGAATTCGTCTCGCCACAATCTGCAACGGGTGGTAGAGGGGAAATAAGTCAAAATATTAAGAAAAATTCCGATAAAAATACGCTATCAGCTGATGCAGTTTCGACTACTTTAGACCTTTGTTCCTTAGGGAAAGTTGTACAGTTTTATGGATAAAGCAACCACTCAAGCGGTTTGCAGATATTAAGCGTGAATTTCATTGGTTTAGGTTTAGCTACCGAAGCCCAGTGATTCTACTAATAATAACAAGCAACTTTTATGAGAAAAAAAAAATTTCTTTGAAAAAAATTTTCGCCTCTGCATAGTCAAATTAGTCAAGTGGTCACGTGATTGGCTCATTTTGTAAGGATTTTTTTTTTCTTTGGGAAAGTTGCTTGTGTTCATGAGTAGAATCACTGGGCTTCGAGAGCAAAACCAATGAAGAATCATACAAAATACTTAGTACTCCCAACAGCACGAAAATAGAAATACTTTGGGCTGTATGGCATGGCAATAGAGATGAAAATGTTTCCACTAACGTCCAGTTGACCGTTCTTAGGTACCTAGTGTTTTGTTCCACATAAAATAATGCTGTTAGAAATCATTGAACTAAACAAGATCTCAGATTAGTACCTAAGTGTAGTGAGCTAGACTATCTGACAATTCTCTCTGACTCATCGTCACATTTTTATTCTCGGATCAAACGTAGGCATTGACTGGAAAAACACATTTGCATAGAGTTGATCTTTTCGGGATCGAGCGTTGATATCAGCAGCTCCACATATGGGCTATGAAAATAGCAGCATTCAACATTGCCGTATTGCTGACGTGTTGTCGATGTCGGCTCAACGAGTGCGTGGAAGACTGTGGCTAGCCCATTCTCATCATATTATTACTTTTATTAGCTTTGTAAAGGGAAGGAGAAGAGAGTGATTTTAATTCTTACAGATTTTATTAGAACAATCTGTTTTTACTGATGAAGTTATCAAAGATGGATAAAAGTTGCTTAAGAAAAAAGTTTGATATTTGCTATGAGGAATTCGTGTATTTTTACTATCATAACTAAAATTCCTTACTTCGAAAAGTATGACTTTTTAAGATGGTTGGGCTTTTGTGCAAGCCCGTCGTGGTAAGTACCACCCACTTACCTGTTTCAGCTTTATAGCAGCCGTTTTTGCACTGCTGTGTTTCGGTTCGATAGGTAAGGGAGCCAGTAAAATTACTAGCACAAGAGACATACCATTTTAGTTCTCAGGGTGGGCAACGCGCTTCGCTGTCTTATTAGTGTAAATATTGGCACTAATAAGAGAATGGGTGCTATGAGCGGTGGTGACCACTTACCATCTGGTGTCCCACCTGCTCGTTTGTCCACTTGTGCCATAAAAAAATGCAAAGCTGTTAGTAATAAGTAATTTCTTCCTGTGAATCCGGTAGAGATAATTAAATTTATAAGTTATGTGAAACTAGAAGTTCTTATAACCGAACTGAAGATGGAGTTTCACCAAGAATAAATTATGGTTTAAAATAGGTTACGTTCCCTTTTCTCACTATTCCAATTTAAAAAAAAAACAATGTTGAATCAAAATCACGTTTGACGCTTTGTTTAATAATATTACTATAAGAATAGTTCAATAAGTATTATTTAACATTATAATCTTTTGAATATAATTTTCCATTTTCATATCTTAGCTTAGCCTAGCTTAGCTTAGTTATTCCACGCTTTCTGCATTTAGCTTAGACTTATGATATATGAGATATGAACGTGCTTCAATTTTGATGCTGTATTTTGTACAGAGAATCGATGTGAGCTTGCCAGAAGTATGTTCACACTAGCACTTACAGGCGCAAATAAAAATTGAAAAATCTGAGCCCTAAATCCCTCCGGGCATCGGGCTGGCACGTTCCGATTCATACACCCCTCCACAAAGAGCTATAACGTTATTTATATAAAAATTACTTTGTCATCCAGTGCGAACATGCGGGGAGTGCAGTTTTTGTCGCGGATTTTATTTCACGTCATTTTCGATCTCATATTATCTGTTATAGTTGAAAGTACCTACACGATGACGAAAGTACGATGTTTTAACGAAAAATCGGTCATAACTTTGTATATTTTTTTTTTGTTACAAGTGAGCAAACGAGCTGGTGGGCCACCTGAAGTGGTCACCACCGCCCATAGCACCCACTGTCTTATTAATGGCATATTTTGATGCTAATAAGACAGCATAGCGCATTGACTGAGAAACCTCAGTTGCTATAATGTTATACTTTACTGCAGAACTGTACTAGGGGCTTTAGACCAAAGAGATTTGAACCTCGCTACGCCAGCGAGGTTCAAATCTCTTTGCTTTAGACAGTTTAGACTAACAAGTAAATGGGCAACTTTGAGAAAGCCTAATTTTTTTTCCGCGCAATGTACTAGAAATATATTTAAGGACATGTTGAACTTGGTCATTCAACTTAACTTTACTTGATGAACAATGTAAGGAAACGTTTTACACATAATAAACAAAATTTTATAAATAATATCTCGAAAGACGAAAGACTTAATAACTCGGCCAACTTCGTCCAAATTCTGGGGCTTTGCCCGTCGCGATAACTTTTAGCAAAAGGCAGTAACCTTCCAATATATGCCAAGCGATATTACTCTGGCCCCATATTGTTTTACTCGACACAACTAACAAGTTTACTGCATGCAAAATGAAAACTAACGACTGACACTACACGAACTATATCAGAGGGGCTTACGGTCTAAGAAAATCATAGACGAGAGAATTTGGTTCGACGTATCAAAGAATTGAGGAAAGATTTGGTTCAGCGATATGTTTATCAACGTAAAAGTTATGCTATTTCGTATCTTACAAGTTCCTGTTATAATATGCAGATTATTTATTTTAGCTAAGACTATTAATTGAGTATTACTTAGTGCCTCTATACTAATTACTGTTTGTTTAAACATTAGCAAAGATTTACGTCTAAAGGCTCTGGTATTTTTTTAGGGTTCCGTACCAAAAGGCTTAAAAACCGGACCCATATGTCTCTGATGTCTGTCTACCTGTCAGCGGGCTGTATTTCATGAACTGTAATATGTAGGTATACAGTTGAAATTTTCAGAAAACATATTATAATAAAAATTTAAAAAAAGGGCATCCCTACTAAAAACGTGTTATTAGGCGATTTTTTCTCGATTTTTGTTTTAGCTCTATCGTGAAAATGGGAACATTTCCAAGCGTGGAAATTGGTACGTTTATAGTAAAGTTCATAAGCTATAGAATAACTACAAATAAAAAGAACTGATCAAGTGCGATTCGGTCTCCCACGCATTTAATACACTTCCTAAGACGTCGAAAGACGGTATTTTTACTTTAGTGGTACGGAACCCTCCGTGCACGAGTCTGACTTGCACTTGGCTGGTTTTTCAACTAAACCACAACGAAACTAAATATTTATTTAAGTCGGTGTCTTACAGATGATTTACCTATACTAGTTAGTGAGAGCTTTATCCAAAAGTAAACATTTGTTGATTGAAGACTCACTAAACGTATAAAAATACATACCATCATACCAAATTCCTCGGCTTATACGTGTTCTTTCTAGCTGACCTATTTGTGCTAGCCTCTACATCGTTTCTTATGTACAGCGTCGTCTTATAAGTTCTTGTTTCTGTGAGGGAAGTTCCCATATTATAGTAGATTTATACTGCATCGCACCAGATAGATTAAAACTATGTTAAAAGGTGATATTTTTTGCTTCAAATCACATCACAATTTAATTAATATCAAAACAAGAACAGCTTAATGAGTAACACGATTGAACTTAATCACTAGATTTTAACTATGATATCACGTTGATTGTCGACACTTGTTGACTATCGATAAAAATAATCAAACATTAGATCAAAGATTCACCATTATCGATAACAAAAATAGATCCAGTGATACTTCGCGCGCGATCACTCGCAAGATATAAAATCAGGTCAGCAATATCTTCGCTTTCGGCCATTTTCCTTAGCGGATAAGTTTTGTCACGACACGCATACAATTTCTCCACTTCTTCTATACTGAAGCCAGCTCTCTCCGCAAAAGGGGTTTTAGTACCTCCAGGATTAACAGAATTGACTCTCACGCCATCCGGTGCGAGATCTAAGGCTACACATTTAGTGAAATGGTCCAGTGCGGCTTTGGAAATGCAATACGGAAGGTAGTCAGCGTCCTTAATAGGTTTGAAGGCAGCCACGCTTGATACGTTGACAATGTTTCCTTTTTCTTTAATGAGATGAGGCGTAGCAAGACTTGTTAATAAATACACAGAACGCATATTATTAGCCATGACGCGATCGTATGCTTCAATGCCATCTTTGATACTTCCTCTAGCACCAACCGCTGCGTTATTGACTAAAACATCAATTCTTCCAAATGTTATCACAGTTTCGTTCATAATTCGTTTCACATCGTCATCACTAGTTAACTCAGCTTTCACTATAAGAGGCTTGATATCCTTCTCGGTTTCACATTTGAGAGCGACGTTGTTCAAGTTGGCCTCATTTCGGCCAACTAGGACGAGCTTCGCGGAATGTTTGGCAAACATTTGAGCAGCTGTTGCCCCTATCCCGGAACTCGCACCGGTGATGATCACCACTTTGTTAGAGAAGTCCATCTTGGTTGAGAGTGGACTTGCGACTGAGGTAGCTGTTAGATTGTCTCATTTAAGATAAGTAATCTAAATGGCCTTGAAGGTTAGTTGTTGTTTGTAGATAGAGCCAATGGGCCGTATAATGAAGAAACAAGTTTTTTTAAGCGGAAACACTTGGTTATCGAACGTAATTAAATATAATTCCTGATAGTTTTTTGTCACTTTGTTGTTGATACTTTTGCTTGTGTGCTCACTTATAGACATACAAAGTTTTATTAAAAAAAACTATCTATACAGTTAAAACTGCATTAGTTGGAATCAGTTTAAAATATAGTAATTTAGGAATTTAATTAAGACTCTTAATTAAGACCCTATAAAATAAATATTCACCTTAATGTTTTAGAAACATTAAAAATGAATAAGCGTGATCTGATAAGTCACGTTTGTTACCTCAACAAAATAGGTACACACGGCCGCACATCAGTAGAAACACTTTTGGACCTTATGGCGTGGTCATAGAGTTGAAAAAGTTTCTACCGACAAGCGGTTGACCGTACCTAGTTAGCTCCGAACCCTCCCGGAAGTACAGTTTAGTGCACGACAAGCTTGACTTCGTACCGTTCTTATTTCAAACAAGCAGGAGCTGAAATTGCATTGCAAGTGTAAGACTGAATTTGCATTTGACTGTAAAAACCCTTGGGAATGTCGCTGACCCTCCAAAATATGAATTTTAAAATACATTTATAATGCAAGCCGTGGTTAATCCATTCTGACTCTGGAATTGTAGGAAAACATAAATGTGATAATTTTGAACACGTTTTCATTAAATTTATAAGCTTCTTAGATATAAGTTTTCTACAACTTTCATTAGTTGCACTCCTGAAGCTATCACTGAGCTACGGGAACGCAAATAACAACAAGATTTTTTTCAAAAAAGAAAAAAAATACTTTAAAAAAAATTTCGGCGCCCTACTAAAGTAGTCAGTTTCCCGCCCGGTGAAGCTGTGACAGCCAATAAAAGGTCATATTCAAAAAAAATTTTTTTTTTCTGGGCCTTAGGAGCAAAACCAATTAAAACTGTATTTGATTAAATTAAAATTAATCATCGAATAACAAACACAGAATGAACTCTGAGGCTTTTTTATTTGACTCCACCTGGTACGATAATTCCCTCGCTTCCTCTACTTTCTACTCATTACGTTGTGCAATATTTTATTTATTAGTTATTATTTATGTTTTATTTATTAGTCGTACCGTATAATCCTTCCGCTCTTTATATTAGGTTACCTATTAAACCTTATACCGAGAAATAGGAAGCTGGTCCAATTGGCCTGAAAAAACTGGTTTGCCTTGCTCTATGGGTACTGCATGGATACTGCTATTCAGAAATAACAAATTCAACTGGATTGAAATTGGTTCTTTGGTAAATTGGGTTAGGTTTCCTCTTAATCCTAGGAACCCGCAAAATGACCGAATTTCAACACACCCTACACAAGTTTGGCCCAGTAAGACAAGTTCGTCCTAAAATCTGATGAGACAGGTAACATACATTACGTTTCCTTTCCAAAAGACAGAGACAGGGAGCATGTTATTTCTATTTTATTCCACACAGTTTTGTATGCATGCCCGCACATGCCAACAATTTAACTTAGTAATTCGATGCAGCCTCAGAAGCATTCTGCGCCCAAACTCTATAACCACGGTCAACTTGGAAGCATGGCATTTACATGAATGATTATTCAAGCTTCAGTCTCCTGATCAACCTAATCTCAACTTTATGTCATTCGCTTAAAGCTTAATTTGAAATGGTAAACTGGTTTATCACTGCAATCTGAAAGGGCATTGTTAGAAACGTTGGGTTGTGTTAACATGCTTCTACCATGTGGTCAGGGAGAACGTACGGATGAAATACAAAAATTGTTGGGAAATTTCAACAAATACTACTACGGAGATGAAATAGGTCCAAGCCAATATCTGTTATTGGATGGAATATTTAAGAGGTAATACATGTACAGTCAAGAGCACATCAATCTTGACACATTAGACTTCGCCCCATTACACATGCCCGTGTTGTGCCGGCAAAGAATAGTACCAACCTATCTCTACCAGTGGATGTTAGAAGAGGCGACTAAGGGTTTATGAACCAGAGGATGGGCAGCAGCATCTTTCTGTGTATCGTACCATCTTACATACTGCGGTCACCAACAACAGCGGTCGCCAGCCGCAACGCTTACAAGCGTGGTGACTATGGTGAATCCCCTCCAATGTCCCACGCGTTTTTGCTGGATTTCTGGTAGGAGCTCCCTGTCCTGCAGTGGACGTTTTATAGGATGTCTATATAGGGTAGGGGTACACCATATCTATATAGGGTGTTAAGTTAATTGCGTGCCATAGCTTAAGGGGTGTTTTAGCTACGAGAAAGAAACACAAAAAAAATATTTAAAAAAATCCTACTGAAAAAAAAAACTAAAACTACATTGAAACTTAACTAACGCGGAGCAACGTCGCTAGCGCGCGAGTATCAGTGAATAAGGTAGGCATAGGCCTCCCCTAAAGATGACGACTACATAACTAAAACTCTTTCGCGCGCTTTTGATAGCGCGCCCATTCGCGCGGTCATTGCTCTCCGCGTTAGTTTAGTTTCAATGGAGATTTTTTTTAAGTAGGATTTTTTTATATAATTTTTTTGAGTTTCTTTATCGTTACTGAACCACCCCTTAAGCTATGGCACGCAATCAAATTAACACCCTGTATTATACCTCGGAAATATTCACTCTAATAATAGATGCAGCTTAAGGTGGTTGCTGAATGGCAGCACCTTACTTTTAGAAATAAATTTATTGCGTCGCAAATAGTTTTCAATAGTATTGTTCGTTTGGGGGCAATATGGGGTAGTTATAATAGGTCTTTGAAATTGCCGAAATTTTCTTACAGATTAATGAGATCATTAATCCTATAATTCTAATGCATTTTTTTTTTCATTTGTCTTATATTTGAAAGTTGACTTTAAGGTTATCAATTTACGGATAAAATAAAATAATGTCGTCCGATTTCATCATTAGATTTGTTATATTTTTTTACAGATAATATTATTCTAAAATTAAATTTAAACTTCTGTTAGCTTAATGACTTCCCAATAATGCTCAAAAAAAAATTGGAGTTATAATTCCTAAGAAAAATGCAAAAATGTTAGTACTGAAAATTGAGTTTACATAAAATTCGCCATACAAAACGGCCATTTCATAGGTAAAGACCTATTACATGTTATAACCCATAATATCATAGCTTAGCTTATCATTTATGGCTTTGTATTGGTAAAGTGTTAAAGGTGGCCGTTTTTGGCACTTTTACAATAAAAAGCTATTCACAATAAGCTAAGGTGTGATATGATGGATAAACAAAGCCAAACAAAACAACCCTTATTAAATGTTTTGTATTTATGACGCTGAAGTCAAAACTTGCAGTAGAGATAACTGACTATAGTTTCTGCATATAAAAAGCCTGTTAATTTTATGTTAAGTTGTAACACTTGTATGTAAAGTTTACATTTAGTCCTTAGAACTCTCGCTTTAGGAATAGAAACACATAGTTTTGTAGACACTGATGGGACGGTCATCGACCTCACATCAACAGGATAAGAAGGTAATTCATGTTCAAACAAGCTAATCAGCCATATACGCTAATAGAGTTGTTTACGGCCTCTCAGAGGGCTGCAAATGTCAAAGGCTTAATTATATGCCGTAATTAATTTCATAATTACTTTGTAAGATACATACACGTTGTAATTATAACGGATGTGCGCAGCTTATTCGATGATGGATAGCGTACCTGAAAATAAAGGAAATTTCTGTTATTACGTAGACACAAATATAACACAATATATTTTTTTTTTTAATATTTCGAAGCTTGTGAAAAATACTGCACATTTATAGAAAAACTGTCTTGAATAAGTCAATTGCTACAACTGTACATAGACCACCCCTATGTGGGCTGGGATAAGCAGGGCTGGTTGTCGTATAAATATGAAGAGGAGTATATAACCAACGTAGAAAGTTGAATAAAAGAAAAACGACATAAACGAAAGAAAACAAGCTGACTGAAATAAGTGGCAATTTTGTATGATTACAGTTGTTCAGTTGTTGTCGACTGAGTTCAAAGGTAATGCTTATCTCTTAAATTAAGTGTTAAAGCAGAAAGATCATCACATAGTATAAAAACATTCAAAAGATGACAATGAAACATTCGGTTTCCTACCAGCACGCTTAAAAGACAAGTCTAAGTTATTTTAAAATTTTGAATAACATGCGTTCAAAAAATAAACCAAACTCTTTGCATTAAACAAACATTTGTACGTGGGACACTCAGAAATATTTGCGACACTAAAAAAAATTGTTCTACAGGTACATATATTTTTATTAAATCTTTTCAAAGTACTCTCCACCAGCCTCTATACAAAGATTCATGCGTCTGAACCAGTTTTCAAAACACTTTTTCCAGTCCGCCGTAGACACCTCGTTTACAGCCTGCTCGAACGCAGCCAGCGCATCTTCCGGCGACGAAAATTGTATCCCCTTGAGCTGATTTTTTATTTTTGGAAATAAAAAGAAGTCACACGGTGCTAGATCAGGGCTGTAAGGAGGGTGACCCAGGAGTTTGACTGGTGTGCTGTCCAGGAAGTCCCTCGTTTTGAGCGCGGTGTGTGCAGGCGCATTGTCGTGGTGGAGCAGTAGTCCGCGGAGCCCTGTGTTTGGTCGCTTGTTGCTCACAACAGAAAAAACTTCTGGTAAACATTTGGTAGTATACCATTCGGCGTTGATGCTTCTTTGATCTCGTAAGGGAATTGAGGCCAAGTGGCCAGTCAAATTAAAAAAGCTGGCGATCAAAATCTTCCCTCCGCTTCGAGATCGCTTCACTTTGGTAGGCGTTGGTTCATTTTGAAACACCCAAACTGTCGACTGGCGCTTGGTTTCTGGATCGTATTGATAAATCCAGGACTCATCACCTGTTACGATGTCGTAAACACGCCGAGACGAGCCTGCTTCAAATTTGTTCAGCATATCACGGCACCATTCCACCCGGGCCTGCTTCTGAGCGTCGGTGAGGTAGTGCGGCACCCAGCGCGATACTATCCTCCTCACGCGAAGATGCCCGTGTAGAATCTCGTGAACGCTTCCCGATCCAATCTTTAATATGTGCTGAATCTCCTGATATGTAATTCGCCTATTATCTTGGATTAAATTTTTCACTGCTAGCACGTTTTCTTCCGTAATAGCTGTCAAAGGGCGACCGCTTCTTTCTTCATCCCCCAAGGTTGGTCGACCGCGCCTAAATTCGTTATACCAACGATACACGGTTGCCTTGGAGGGGCCTTCATCCATAAATGCCATTTGAAGTCTATCGAACGATTCATCCGGTTTCAGGCGACACTTGAAATCGTAAAAAATCATAGCTCTAAAATGTTCCCGGCGCAGATCCATTTTTCAGTAAGACACGATACTTTGAATTGGCTCGCAAAAAATGTGGAGGGAAATTTTGAAAATGGAACACACATATTTTTACTTACAAGTAATCATATTTTCGAAAAAGATTCTGACCGGCCAGTCTCCCATATATAAAAACTATTTTTCGCAATACTTTCTGAGTGGCCTGGTATATCAAAACAGAAGATTTATCAAATACTCTTGACAAGCCTATTTTAAACGGTGACCTTTGGTTCCATACTTTCGTTCTATTCAAAAAATCTTTGTCGAAGTAGTACATTTTCTACGAATTGACTTTATGGAATATACTCGTAGAATGAAGATACTTTGATCCTTGTGGAAGGTGGCAATTAATGCTATTCTTTTCCACGCGGACGACTGCTCCTGAACAATGCGTATGCGTTGTCATTTTATCGGCAAAAATATAATCGCTTAGTACTTATTCTGAAAAGAAGTACATGGTGCACTAAGTAAATAGTACTATGAATTTTACACCACCCTGTACAATGAGCCCTTCAGCTTTGCCTTTCATGTCAGATGTAACTATTTATGTTAACATCATTGGTAACAAATTAAGAGGAATAGATAGAGGATCTTGTTGTTTTGTGTCGAAAGGCCAAACAAGGATAGAAAATGTCTAAGCGCTTTAGGCGCTAACAAGCGTCTTTCAATGATGAACCGGTTCAGGTTTGCTGGTTTCTTCTAATATACTACCGAAATGTAATTTACCTTAGGGCTCACTTGACTGAAAAGTGCCCAACATTCATTGAATTTTTTTAAATAAAAGTTTTGTCGAGGATTCACAAATCGTTCAAAACACACACCCTTTCGCAAGATAGAAAATCAGTATCAGCTATGTGAAAAAAAATAAAAATAACGAGACCAATAGATGCTTAAGTAAGCGCGAAGATTTTTTCAATTAATCAGGACTTGAATTTTTCAAAATGTGTGATAACGTTCTTAATTCATTGCCATCAAAAAAGTGCTGCGTTTTTTTAATAAATAAAGCTAAACTTATGAAGTAAAGTCAGCTGCTGCTAAGAAGCTTTCCAATGAACTTAAACCACACTCATAAAAATTCTATTTTAACTTCCTATCATTGGCTACATTTATCAGAAAGCTAACAGCAAGATACTCGTACGGCTTGATGACGCAATCATCCAAATCGCGGGAGAGACGGGTCGCAACGGGTGGCCAACGCTTCGACGACACCCGTAAGTAAGGATCTGCTTCATAAATCATAGAGCCCTACCACATTGCACACTTTGGTGTAGACGACAAATTTCAACCTAACTTCAACGTACACTGCAACCTTATCATTGTGAGATCGTTGGGCTTTTTGTGCAAATTCAATGTAAAAGAACCTGCCCTTACCTACTTTTACAATAAAGCACTTTTCTGTATCGGTTTGAAGAGTAAGAAGGCCAGTGAAAATATTGACTATTCAATTCGCGATTTAATAGGCTTCTTCTTCGCAAGTTCGTTCCATCGTCGACCTCATCTCTATCCTCAGGGCTAGATAGAGGTCGAGAGTAAGCCCATTGACACTAAAAAAACACATGCAAACAAACAAACACAAAGTCTTCAGAGCGTACACTTCTTAATTGGTGTCAAAGTACGTCACAACAATACAAAAGTGCTAGAGATGGTGGTGGCCACTTATATAAGGTGACGCTTCTGCTTGTCAAGCAACAACTAAATACTTAAAACGTTTGGGTCACATTTGTAACGTTACTCATATTTAAATGTAAGACTGAACTCACTGACTGCCAAAAAGCCCACCAAGTTTGTGGAGTCTTTAGTTTAAAATAAATTATAAACTCTGCGATGTTAAACAGCTTCAAATAAAAAAAAACTTGTGACATAAAAAAAACCTGAAGCGTAAAAGCAATGTGTGACGAAATCTGAAGATAGGACAGTAGTAAGTTTTTGGGGCGGGACCGCGGATCAAGGCGCCCTGCTCATCATTTATACTTTATTATTGCAGGCTTATACTGCACCCCTTTGCGAGTATGACTTGCGTTTTTGAGGAAAAGGCTTGCTCGTGGTAACGTGTCCTATCTTGAAAAGATCCTGCCTAATATAATAAGGCAAATAAAATTCGTGTGTAACATAATTATTTATATGAGATACGGATAAACTCACGTTTTATATTGTCGGCATAGGACCGACAGGTTTCGATTGAACGTGAGTTTATCCGTATTTCACATAAATAATTATGTGTAACACTCACGAGTCGTTCATGTGTAACATATCTAATTAGTGTGTGTGTGTTACACACTTATTTTATTAGTCTCATTATGTTTTTATTAGACATTTTAGTTTATTTTTTGACACTTGTAAAATTCGTATATTTCTACATTATTTTCTATCTTTGACATTTTTTGAATTTTCCTTTTTCATTGTGTAATGTATTTTTGACGATCACGTTATGCTCGGACATATAGACAATTTTTGTGAATTAGAAATTGATAATGTGAGATAATAAAATCTAATCTAATCTAATCTATTATGCAGGCTTTAGAAATTATATTTTCCCAAAAAAAAAAACAAACTTTATATGAAAAATTATCAATTCATCAATCAACTGGTCGATTTAACTATAACCACATATGAAATAAAACTAAACTAACTAGTAATCTCTATAACACTCAATTTTAACATTTAACCCACTCCCTTTTTTTTTGTTGATAAAACTCCACACTATGTGCTGTGTTTCCTTATGTTCGTCTTATTCTATGTAGACATTTAATACATCCTAGCTTAGATTATAATGAAGGTCTCCGCGCGAAGATTTACCAGTTATTTAGGCATCCTAGATTTCAATCCATTTTCCTAATAGAAAATCGTTTCTCTTTCTAGGATCAGATCAAATGGGATGGAATTTACACTCAAATGTCTTCATCTAGTTCAAGTACTGTCTCCGTATGAAGGATGGCAAGATTGGGTCTGTTGCTCGTAAAACCAGTTTCGTGTTTATTTTTAAGCCAGAATATCCTCCTACGTCTTGATTTCATTTTGCCTTGGACTTTAATTCCTAAACTATATTCCTTTGAACCAAATGTCTTTGTCAAATCTTTTGAAAAGAATAATCGTAGGAAAATTACTAGAAATAGAACTACACCACCTAACTATAACAAAATATTCTCGTCCTAAGTTAAAGTTAGTGGTTGCATTTCAGCCTAAAACAAATCACCGTAGATGGTTGTAGTCAGCATAAACCAACAATTTGATATCGCAACGACACAAACTTTTTGCGTTTGTTACAATGTTAAACTTGGGACGAACAGTCCAACAAGGGATGCTGGTAAAACAAAATATACCGTAATTTGTTATGATTGATCAACAAAGTTTGGCAAACGGGGCTACACTGTTCAAAAAAATGTTTTGGCTGTAAATATCTGCTGTTTTTTTTTGTATAAAATCATGCACAAAATAGACTTTTACTGAAACCAGTGCAATAAATTTGAGTACCTTTCGCTAAAAAAAACTATGCATGTATATCAATCTGAAAAATCTGAGCTAAACTTTTTGATTTGAATATCAAATTAAGTAGACGAAGGCAAAGCACTTTAACAAAAAAAATCAGAAGAACGGGTTAAAAAACAATATTTCTTTAGCAAAAAAAGCTCAGTCTAGTAAACAATGCGATAAATATTCATGAGGGTAGTAAGCCTTCTTGTCATAGGCCTTGCGAGCTGAGAGCCTGATGGATGGGCCGAGTTTTGGCCCCTACCACTCGGTCTTGACATTTGAAGCTAAAAATATCAGCTAGAAAACTCATTGTTTCTTGGAAAATGGAAACGCGAAAGAAAGAACATAATATAAAGTATCATTTATTACTTTTTTAATAGAAAATGTTGGTGTTTTTCTAGTAAACTGGGCTAAGTATAATCTTAATCTTTTAGAGGTTCTTCGAAATGACTGAAAATTACTTAAAAGAAGAACACTGCTATAAAAAGTGTCTTCTAAAACGCAAAAGTACTTTTCAATTTCTACTCCACTTAACAAACGAACACTTTCTTTTAACCATTTCCTCCCCCAAAACAGGGGTAAGCTTTTTATCGATTATCCGCGACAATGTTCGACAAAGTAGATAAAAACAGAAAGTCTCAATGTTATCGGTGGGAGATTTCCGACAAGATTTTCCGCCCGTACCGGTACTTCCCGCCGTTTCCGTGTTTCCCGAGATGCTTCTTATTTCCCGAATACCCGCGTCCCGGATACACCCTACATCTAGGAATTTGCCTGAAAGGCTGGTATTGACGAGAACGAGATAGTTGATGCATCCAAATAAGAAAAAAATATTGTACAGGGTGTAAATGCCACAGCAAGTTTCCTTTCAAGGGTGTGCTCAGACCCCGGATGGATAGATGGATGTTTGTTACTCTTTCACGTAAAAAATACTGAAGGGATTTTAATGAAACTTTACAATAATATAGCTTATACATCAGAATAACACATAGGCTACAATTTATAAACCTGCGCAGACGAAGTCGCGGGCACCAGCTAGTTTAGTATAAAGAGTTTTGAGATCAGAGAAAATCATTGGTCAAAATGGATCAAAATTGCATCACTGCACCTCGCTCCGCAGGCATGAACATAAAGTCTTCCAGTGTGGCCGGTGCAGCAAAAATATCCGTTTTTATCCGAATAAAACTTATACTATTAACTTTTCCAAATTGCGCTACGTTTTTAATTAAATATTCATCAAACAGAACAACTTTGGGACTGAACAACTGTTTAAATTCAAGAACTATTCAAGTTTTTTTTTTTTATGTTAGAGCAGGCAAACGAGCAAATAGCTCACCTGATGATAAGTGTCTCTGCCGCCCATTGACACTTGCAACACCTGGGGGGGTGGTACTAGTGCGTTGCCAGCCTTTGAGAAGTTCTCTCTAAACCATCTACTAGTTCTCCTAGCTATCTAACTATAATTTCTTTCTACTATCGAAAGATTTTGCGATACTTGCCCATACTTTCGAATTTTTTTACGTACAAATCCTATCTGCCTATTGTGTCTGATCTAAATGATAATATCTCGATACCACATTTTGTCTAACGTTTTTGAATCGATCGCATTTATAACAATATCAAGGGCTAGTGATCATATCGTAGCCTTAATCACGCTTATGGATATAATAATTGTGGTGAATTGATCTGACCCAGTTACAACTAATCTCTTTATAATTTGTATCTAAACTGTCTATCCGAAAATGACTATGAAAACTACGTTGACAATAAAACTGAATTTTGTCAAAACACGTTTTGTTTATCTATTTTTTTCATACACGCATATACCACGATTTTATAGTTCGTAAGTTTTAAGATTTTTTTTGTTTCATATTTATTTTTAATCAGTATACGATCTTTATTTAATTTAAACATCAACGTTGTGCATTTTTGAATATTTTGGAATGGTTAGGAAATAATTTGGCACGAATTGTTTTATTTATCAGTATAAAAGTACATACAATATTCATTTATTGCGCTAACGTAGACAAACATGACAATTTATATTACATAAAGACAATCTTCGTCAGATCTGGCGCGCCGCTAAAGAAATTTTCACTTCAAAACTTAAACGTCTGACGCGAGATCTGACGCGACATCTGACGTGAGTTTAACATTTTTACCCATCTAAAAAGTGCCAAGCGTCGCTAAAGAAGTTTTCACTTCAAAAATTTGAGCAGTTAATATGATGATGTTATATCTATAAGTAAGTGGGACCATAGTAATAACCAATAAAACCGTAACACAAGTATGACCCGAGGCCGCAAACAAGTGGCTATAATCGTAAGTGCCAGTAGAATAAAATAAAAATGTATAAGATTGACACATGCTAGCGAAATGTTGCGTGACAGATAATGTTAATGTCAATTCTATACATTTTCAATCTATTCTACTAGCGTTTACGATTATAGAAAGCCACTTGTCTAGGTTCCCTGTCTGTCTCCATGTTAATTATTCGTTCACCTGTTTTTATACAGGGTGTAACAAAAAGGGTTTACCTACCCTGAAAGATGTGATTCTGCCCATGAAACTGAACAACTTTCTCTAAGGAACATAGATTGATAAACAAATAAAATTTGATCTCCCATACGAAACTGAATCAGCTAATAGCGCATTTTGTATGGGGTTGTCAAGAATTTCTTTTCGTGTTTCGACCCAATTTCCCGAGGGAAAGTTGTTCAGTTTCATGGGCAGAATTACATGTTTCAGGGTTGACATACGCTTTCTGTTACACCTTGTATTTCAATTACGCGCACTAATGGAATTTTTAACACAGCCCAGATTCCTAACCGGGTTGAGCAAGTACGAGTAACCGAGTATTTTTGGCACATTCATCCTCATGCTCGCACTCTGCAATAATAGCAGTTAAGCGGTTAACATCCCCCGCATCCGCTTGAGCCCTCGCCAATGGGATGCTGATTGATTTTCACAGAGCCACGCCAAGTTTTGTAGTGGATAAGCTTTTTTCTAATAGCAGTTTATGTTGACGAGTTTTTAGCTGGCTCTAGCGTAGACGACAAATCTCTTAAATTGGATCTTTATGGTATGCATTTTGCTGTGATTTTATGTAGTTCACTTTTTAGGATTGGCCTTAGAAATATAAATCGAAACCTAAAAGAAGTTTAACGGACTAGCGGAAGTATAGATCACTGTTTTTGGGTAAAAACTAGAACAATACAACCTCGCGGTTTCTACGGTTCGATTGGTAAAAGTTGTTCAGTTTTTCATAAAAATTAACTGACAAATAGTATACTGGGGTATTGTACTGAATGTACTAACTAGAATATTAGACTGCATTCATGGTTCATAATATTTTATTTTCATTTCAATATTTTATTTAAAAAAACAATATATTATATGAGAAAAATATCTAAAATAGCCCGATAACTTAGCTCGTTTGTTCGACCTTTTACGATAAAGTTGAATAAAAAACACCATCAAACAACAGGCACCTGAGATTGCAACTTTTCCGTTATCGAAAGTTCTTCAATATATCGCCTGTAATATCATAATATCTGTCGTATCCTCCTTCAAGTTTGACGATATTTTACCGAAATGCCTCAGAGGCTGGAGAAAAATATGGAGAGTAATAAAAATGTCAAGTCAGGTCATCAGAATGGGAGGCTTGAGGCGTTTTGTCGCCAGATGTGCCATATGCGACTAGGGTTGCCAGACTTCAGGATTCGGCCGGATTCAGGATTTTTGTCAGGATTCAGCCGGATTTTTCACAAGTCAATGAAAAACATTTATACATATTACAAGCAAAAAGACGTGGTCAAAATAAAAGTATCTACATTTTTATGACCAACCTTTTTAAAATTATCAGTATTTATGATTTTATTTTATTTGATACTATTTATATATTTGCCATTCAAAAATAAATTAACTCCAGGGCTAAAACACACTCTCAAATAAATTTTGTCGGTCTATGGGCCTAAAGCGCATTTCCTCTCGTTAAAATGAGTGAATTAATAGAAAAAAAATTGCAATATTTGTCAAGATTATAAAATTCTGCAGTCGCAAAAACGTATCTTGAATAATATGAAAGCAGGACAGGGCTATGAGTGAGAGCAGGGCGGAGCAATACGTGTCTCCCTCGCTCCAATATTTTTCGCATCGCTCCAACAGCCTCTGTGGTCTAGTGGTTAGAGGGCTCGGCTCTCGATCCGGAGGTTCTGGGTTCGATTCCCGGTGGGGACACTGTCAAAACAAAAATCTCTTTGTGCGACCTCCCCAGTTTGGTTAGGACATTGCAGGATGAATCACCTGATTGTCCGAAAAGTTAGATGATTCCGTGCTTCGGAAGGCACGTAAAGCCGTTGGTCCCGACTACTATCTACGGATGTAGTCGTTAATGAGCCATGTCAGAGGCCTTTGGCGGCTCAACAACTCTGACACCAGGGTTTGTGAGGTCGGTCATCGACCTTGCAACCCACACGATATGATGATGATGATCCTGCCCGCTTAGCACGCTGCAGTTATCAGTTTATCTAGGCCCATAGATTAAAGACTTTTGGCACGGGCACGTTTTTTTGACATCCGAGCAGTGCGACACATTTTGAAAGACAAGGACGGCTACATGTATTAGTGTATAAAGCTATCTCTGTCTAAAATATCAAAAACGTAATTTGTGGATTTCCTAACAATTTTTTGTCCACTGACATTTCTTCGCGCTTGGAGGTGATAGAGTAGATGACATAATTCCTCAAATAAAGTGAGTGACATTTCTCCGAGACATATTTTCTCTCGGGCAGCGTGCTAAGCCAGCTGGTAACCCTATGAGACTGAATCAATGAAAAACTGTTTTCTTTCGTGTGTCCACTTTTGAAAGGAGAAGGGATAAAGATACGAGTATATATTTATTGTATTGTTGTGCATGGAGTTGACCGGTTAACTGACTTTACTATGTAGGTTTTTCATGAAAATTACTCTAGCACGAGATTACTAAAATGTGATCATTATTATTCGAAATTGTTTTATGCGAGAACATTGCGAGACAATTCTTCTTAAAAGTTTGATTAAGAATGAAACAAAAACCTCTACAGATTGAAGAAACGTGAAAACAAAAAGACGTAGGATCAACGGCACAACACTGAAAAATCATGTTTTTTGTCTTCAAGAATGTTTATGTCAAAATGTTTATTACAATATTTTTCATTTACAATTATTTGAGAAAAATTTTAACCACGATCTAACAGTGCAGTTTTTTTGTTTAATTTTCGGGTTCATCTTAAAACCCAGAGGAGAAGGCAAATATACACTTTGGCAAGTGTAATAATATATCGCTACACTGACACAACAAATGTTGATCCGCACCTGCTTGCGTTGACACGAAAAATATTGCGCGCTCCGACACGATTTCACCTTTTTCTATTTTGCTTTGTTTTGTTTCAATAAAACTTGACAGCCGCGTGTTTTGAAGCCGATCGCTATGTTTATTTTTGTCAAAATTAGAAGAAAATTACTAAAGTATTTCAACTGCATGGCTATTCTCGCGAATTCTAGATTTAAATGTCTAAATAACAAATTATGTAAACGTGCTTATATTTCTGACATAAATTCTAGTCTTATTATCACTTGTAAAAGATCTCTATTAAAACCATCTAAGGTGATTAATTTTTAATTAACCATCTAGGATTTTGAAAATTAAACCTCGTTACAAAATGACATGTCCTGAAAAATTAAATAAGTATGTGGATTATTGTGAATCATAAAACTGATTATGCATCACGTTACGTCATCATTACGTGATGACGTATTTTACCTTAAACTGTCAGAAACTTTTAAATGATGTTTCTTGGAGAAAGTCATTTAGTTTTAAGGTTTGAATCCATCATGTCAGTTTTTGGGATATATTTTTTTTACACCATATATAATTTGTCATATCCTATACTATAAAACGAGCAATATTTGTATATATATATTTGTAATCGGTTTCTCGAAAACGGCTCTAACGATTTCAATGAAATTTACCATACGGGGGTTTTTGGGGGCAAGAAATCGATCTAGCTAGGTCTCATGTCTGGGAAAATACATTTTCCTTGTGTTTTTAAGCATTTGCGTTTTAGACAAAAACCTACAGCGCCATCTGTTGGCGGGTAGCATAACTTGCTCACCCGATGATATTTTAATGTTGAGGCAGGTATTATAGAGCGAAGCTCGGTCGCCCAGGTACTATTGTCTTAATCAGCCTATAGTGTCCCATCGCTGGACAAAGGCCTCTCTCTCTCTCTCTCTCTCTCTCTCTCCTTCACTGGTCCCTATCCAAAGCTGTTTGTTGCCAAGCCTTGCAAAAGGCTTCCTGTTCATCGTGCCATTGGCACCTTGTACGGCCTCGATGCCTCCTGTCTCTTTGTATTTTCTTTTATTCAAAAATTAAGGATAGCACTCACGTTTAGCTAAGTGACTTTTTCCCAGCACAGTTTAGAAAATACACTTGTGTGAATAACCCTTTAAGTATGAAACTCGAACCTTTTCCTTCAAAACCTAATAAAGCCCAATTTACATTTTTATTGCCTTTAAAGGCCTGAATAATTTTCTTAGGTCAGGCTACTGTAATTAGTGTTCACAACCAACGTTTATAGGCATAATATTTGCTTTAATTTCTGACATTATGTGCATTAAATAGGAACTCGAAAACTTAATATCATACTACCACATACAAAATATTAACGTCAATGATTATGTCTGCGATATGTGATTATGTCTCCATAACACACCAAGATATCGACCACGTGCTAAGCGCACATAATGTAATTTGAGACTAGCAGCCTGTCCCGGCTTTGTACGTGGGTTGCAAAAGCTCTCAAGACTTTTTTCTGACTTAATCAACAAACATCGTCCCAGTTCAGTTAATCCTATGCTCTTAAACGAGCAATATTTGTATATATATGAATATATATATACGTATACATATTTTTAATCGGTTTCTCGAAAACGGCTCTAACGATTTTGATGAAATTTAGTATCCGGGGGTTTTTGGGGACGAAAAATCGATCTATCTAGGTCTCATGTCTGGAAATATAGTTTTTTTAGACACCTACAGACCTAAACCTACAGCGCCACCTGTTGGTTGCGCTGTAGGTTAGCTTGCTCACTTGGTGATTCTTTAATGTTGAGGCACGTTGAGGCAGCTATTATAAAGCGAAGCTCGGTCATCCAGGTACTTTGCACTAAAAAACAATAGAAAAAAACTGTATCGTATATATATAGATATTTATATCTACGATCAATGTAATTTTTACTTTAAATTTATTGTATAATTTTGTGCCCCGAGAAGAAACAAAACGTTCATCTATGGCATCATGCTGGCGCTGCTATTCAATGGCTGTAACCTTAAAAAAAAACACTCGTTTCAAATAAGTACCTGGGCGACCGAGCTTCGCTCTATAATAGCCGCCTCAACGCTAAAATATCAAGGCGTGAGCAAGCTATGCTGCGCTGTAGGTATCTGTCTAAAGCGCGGTATTTTAAAATAGTGCTTAAAAATACGGAGAAAAGGAATTTTCCCAGACATGAGACCTAGCTAGATCGATTTTTGCACAACCCCCGTTTGGTAAATTTCATCAAAATCTTTAAGAGCCGTTTTCAAAAAACTGATTACAAATATATGTACAAATATTGGTCGTTAAATTTTAAAGTATTAAATATTTTTCGATGTCTTTAATTACGATTATAGTAGGATCGACACGACGCAGATATTAAAAAGCGACAGTATTTTGAATCATAACCTACGTTTAAAATTAAACTCAAAACTGAAACAGTCACTTAATAAAGCCAAATAACACAGTATAAATACAAGTGCCTATAACTCAGCAGCTTTACAATTCGCAGATTTACGGTGACAGTAACATTTCCCATTAAGCAGTACCCATGAGAAATCGCTCTGAAAGCGCTTCCGGCTTGTTTGACGTACTTATTCTCATTGCGATAATATGAATTATTTTACCAACCTTGTGCCCTAACTTTCTTATTCGTCTTATAATAAGAACCTTAGGGAAAGCGCTTTTTCTTTTTTTCGAAAATCCTTCCTTACTTACGAGAATCCCATACTATCAAACGCGCAGTATGTGTGTACATACAGCGTGATAATCTAACTATACTTGAGCATAAAACTAAGGACATAAAACTGAACGGCTTTCACCACGAAACGAAATTCTGAGAATTTTTTTTCGGTTGTCTACTAATTTCAGTATTAACGGCGCAAGGTTTGCATGGGGAAACCAATTTTTTTTTGTTTTTACCCGACTGCCCCAAAACAGGAGGGTTATGTTTTTCGAGTGTATGTATGTCGATTTCTCTATCTGAACTTAAATTTCTTGAGATATTGCAGGAGGGGACAAACAAAAACTACTGTTTTGGGGCAGTCGGGTAATCAACTTTGTGTCTTAGCAGTAGTTAATCAGTTTCATGTCCATATGCAAACTCTGAAACCAGGATTTGCGAGGTCGGTCATTGACATTGTAACCCACACGATATGATTATGTCCTTAGTACCATGCTCAAGTCTAGTCAGATGTGTTATTATCACATTGAATTTGCAATCGGTTTGTCTAAAAATCGTGGATTATAATCGATCTAGTAAGTTCACATAGTATTTATATTTATTAGAAACCCCATCAGCGCCATCTGTTGGTGGGATTTGATTAAAATTATACAAAGCGAAGCTAGGTCAACCAGGTATACACGGGCGCACGTCGGTGGAAACACTGTGATCTAGAGCAGGTCTCTGGTTCGTAGTGTAGCGCTGTTTGTCTCTACATACTTGCTGCCGCGGGTACTTTAGGTCTTATGTAAGGTATTGCTAAATTTTATCCAATTTATTGTTGTTCTCATGATCATGATATAACGATCATTGAAAATTTTAAAATAAATAATTTGTTGTATCCTGCAATCCTGCATAGCGAATACCTACCATCTCCATCCATAACATCAAAACATCTTATTTCACAGCATCATCATTTTCAGATCTGTCAAATTTAGTTTAGTTTTAGTTTGGGTCTGCCAGAATTACCTACCTTTAAAAATACCTTATTACTTTCTAAATTTCATGCATACTCCCTTAGCTAAAATAGGTAGTACGTGGTAACGGGTAATCGATAGTTGGATAGTATCAAAGCCTAAATCAAAGGCACGGTTGTGGCTTAAGTTGGGAAATAGGTCAGGCTTAGATATCACAACACTTAGAAAGCTGCTCCAAATTTGAAATAAGTGGTTTGATCACAGATCTGACGATCTTCGGATTTGATCGCTGTCGATTCACCAAGCTTGTACAAACTGGATACTACAAGGGGTAAAAATACCTCTCGAAAAGCGGAACCGTGGATTCGGACTATGAAACTGAACAACTTTTCCTCAATAGAAACATAATTTTTTTTTTCTATGGGGAGCAAAAATTTTGTTTTCACTTTTCAATATATGTTCCTTGGGAAAAGCTGTTTAGTTTCATAGTTTGAATTCACGGTTTCAGTTTTCAGGAGATATCCTTTTAAACCCTGTATCATCCTGTATACATAATTTTCGGCTTATCCGTAACGATCCAACAGAAGTTAAATAACTAAGAAGTATTTAATGACCATAATAATTATTATCTCCAAGCGCGTTCTTTAAATGAAATTTGGTCAACTCTCTTTAGAACAAAAACCACTCCTTTGCGTCGAATTTGCAAAGCTAAAAAGAAATAAAAAAGGAAATAAAAAATTTAACTATGATACAGTAATACTCAGTTATTTGGTGTGAAATTAAAAGTTTTTTATATTTATTTCAATTCGATATAATTGCTTTAGAAAAATTTGCCCTTGTATAACATTTTTCTTACAAATTACTACCGATATTTGAATTAAATTGTGATAGAATAGCCGTCCTAAATAACGCATCCAAACATTAAAAAAATAAATCATCTGAACTCTTCAAAATCGAAAAATCAAAAAAGGACAAAGAAAATGTACCAAATAATTCGGTCACATTGCGGCGTGCAAAGAATGAGAGCCAGATGCCATTCGGTCATAAGATCTCGATTGGAATGATGGGTGCCCAAATATTTTTGTTATTGAACCTGCGGATATTGGTTTGTCATAATGAGATAGGCAGCACTAAACATTGTTGGATGATAGATCGACAATTCGTAATATCTCTATGGTAATATGTTGTGATAGGTATATATTGTGAATTGGTGAGTTTACGAGGATGTTGCCGAATAATATTGCCGAAATTTTCTTACAGATTAATGAGATCATAATTCCTATAATTATAATGCTATTTTTTTCATTTGTCTTATATTTGAAAGTTGAATTCAAGGTTATCAATTTACGCATAAAATAAAGTTTTTATTTTTAGTTTGATATATAAAATTAAAGGTTCAAAAATTGTTCGTCGTAAATGTCGTCCGATTTCATCATTATATTTCTTATATTTTTTACAGATAATATTTTTCGAAAATTAAATTTAAGCTTCTGTTAGCTTAATGTCTTCCCAATATTGCTCAAAAAAATTTAAAAAATTGGATTTATAATTTCTAAGAAAAATGCAAAAATGTTGGTATTGAAAATTGAGTTTACCTAAAATTCGCCATACAAAACGGCAATTTCATAGGTTAAGACCTATTATTAAACAAGGTTTTTTTTTAATAAATTTTTTGATTAAACGTTTAATTTTAAACGTTATTTTTTGACACATTTTAACGTTTAAGGCAAGGTTCGTAGAGAGTTGTATCTTTTCCAACATTCCTAAAGAAAAATTTTACCTACAACACACATGGACGGAGTTGTTCGTCATAAACTGATTATGGACGCCCTTTATTGCAAATGGCGTAGAAAACTGGGTCATCCAAGGTTATAATTTGAAAGTCATATTGAGGCCCACTAAGCTTACACTTCTGTCCACAGTTTCATGCTTCCTTTTTCCACCAGAATATGTACCTGATTAACAGCCTAATCAAAGCGTCACAAATACACTCACCGGCACAAAAAACCGGCCGGTCTGATTTCTGTCCTACATTTTCATACAAATATGGGGTCAAACGAAGCGTCAATATTTTATCTAAATGAATAAAAATACAAATCAGGTTAATGAGGTGGTTAGATAAGAACCTCATATTTTTTTAAATTATGGGTGCCTAAAACTATGGCAGTGAAAGCTGGGTATGGCAGAAGAAGCATGAAAGTAGAATTAATGCAGTGGAAATGAGAGCGCTAAGGAGTATGATTGGTGTTAAATTGAGTGACAGGATTAGAAATAGTGTGATAAGATAACGGTGTGGCGTAAAAGAAGACGTAGTGAACAAAATCGAGAAAGGGATGCTGAGATGGTTTGGTCATGTAGAGAGGATGAATGAACGAAGATTGACGAAAGAGATCTACCAGGCGAGAGTGAATGGAAACGTTGGAAGGGGAAGGCCTAGGCGAACGTACCAGGACCAAATTCAGGACGTTCTGAATAAAGGCCAGGTTAAAAGTACTCTAAACCGACGAGCATGTATGAAAGGATTGATGAAAGTACAGGAACCAAGGGAAGTATGTCAAGATCGTAGCAGGTGGAGGACTGTGGTCTCTGCCTACCCCGACGGGAAAGAGGCGTGATGTTATGTATGTAAGTAAAACGTGGAAAGTCATGAGACACTTAAAACGTTTTAATTCGCTAAATGTATGGAATATCTGACAAAATTACGTGTGTTTTTTTTTTCTAAATGATGCACTGAATTTTCTGGATACCGTACGTACACAGGTTAAATCTTCAAGAATCATCGTCAGATACCTTAACGGACTGACTGTTTAGATATGACTATTTATTTAGCTTATATGAAATATATTGACGCTTCGTTTGACTCTATATTTGTATAAAAATGTATGTCAGAAAACAGACCAGCCGGTTTTTGTGCCGGTGAGTGTATATTCGTTTTACTGGCTCATTCAGGTAGAGCATAAATTATCATAATAAGAAAGAAAATTTGCACACAATTTTAAACACGTGACGCATAGATTTTTATCTCGTGATGACTCTTAAATCACTAAGCTTCAAATAAATCAAGAGGGTGTTTAACAAAATCCAGAAGAATAGGCTATAATTTATTGGGAAATAGGATAAGTACATTCACTTGCAGCTACTGCACTGCGATCGCAGATCGAAGAATTTATCCCCACTCTAATTTATAGCCGAAGCGAGAGGGCGGTGAATAACGGCTCCTATACAATGGCCGATCGGGGAATTTACATAAAAGAGCAACTTCGATTTTTAGAACATGCCGTATTTCCTTATTTCCTTTCTGCTTGGCTTTCCGTGCCTGTTTTTGCGTTACTGATTCCCATAAGTCCTTTATTTTTTTAAGTATTACTTTGAAACTTTTGTTTAACTACAAAATACAATAAAATAGATTTTAATTTGGCAGTATTTTGGCCGGACATTTTGTTTCTAAAAACAGAGATAGTCTTTTTTCGCTTGCCTATAACACACACAATAGCATGTTAACGTTAAGGTGGTCTAGAGAATTAGAGGTATTTATGTTCTAAAAGATAGCTAGGTAAACACTGCAAGCAGGAAATCAAAGGGCAAAAGTATCTCAGTTTATTCAGTTGAAGTCTTTCAACATCATGAGGTTTTTGAAAAATTTGCCTGAGAAATTAAGTATTTGATTTGTACAGTAGTTCCGATACAAACTGTTTTAAAGGAGAGTCTAAAGTCGATTTCATTTAAATATTTCTTTAAAAAAATTGAATTTCGTTTTGTCACTGCACCCCGTTTTTGCCGTTGCCTTGAATATTTCTAAAGAAAATACAAATCCACATCACCTAATCAAAAATTACTTGTCAGATAATGAAATCTAATCGGCAATGAGGTCGTAAGTCATATTATAGCCCGCGCTAACGTAATCGTAGTCCAATAAGCACATAATCTAGGTATCTATAGAGAAGTAGTCAGAGACCATTTTGTAACTTATTTTGTTTACAATATGATTAGTATAAGTAGCTTTGGTTTCTCTATATACGCAATAGGATATAGAAATCATGTAATTTCGAGTCTTTGATATTGTCTTTATTTATTTGCGGGCACGGTTAAACTTATGACTATGAGTTTTGCTTTTGAGGCGCTTATAAAGCGTAAGAAGTTTACCATAAAAACTCGTAATATGACGTTTGTGGGACCAATCACGTAATAGTTGTAGTCCTTTTAACCTTGGAGGTTCTAAACCCTTTTCTCTCTATTGTTGCTTGCTCAGTGTCGTCGTCAAGTCGCGTGCGCGGTCCAATTTGTGAGTTTCGCTTATCGTGCGCTAATGTTCGCTGTAACACTGCTTCCGACATGAAAACTGGTCTCACACTTCTTTACTGCCTTGTAACTAGTGTAAACACAGTGCTTTAGGAGATAGAAGTTCAGTCTGGTGTAGAAATAAAGTGACTGCAGTTGTGTTCATTCGCTACCTACCTAAGAAAATCATTACTCTAAGCTTATTCCGTTTTTGGCAATGCTTTTTACATAGTTGGTTACCTAACCTACAGAATTTGACGAGGGCACTGGTTTCCACGCAGAGCGACTTGCATCTGATCTCCGCAACCCAGAATGGGAAAGTTGTTCAGTTTCATGGTCTGAATGCACAGTTTCAAGGGTCACTGTGTTTTTCATAACACCCGATACAAAAAAATTAAATTGTTTGTTGATCGTAAATACTCTGATCCTGAAACTTTATAAAATTTATAAATATTGACAAAAGTGATCCGATCCCAAACTAGACAAAGTCATGAGTACCAGAGACTACATTACTCACATAAATAGATAAATAACATCCAGTTACAGAAAAAAATTCGTGTTCATCTCACAATTGTAGGTGGGGATCGAACCAGCAGTCCACGCCATAAAAGGCAGGCTCGCTACCAACTAGCCAACAGACCAGTCAGACAAAGTTTAGAAAAATATTTCTCTCCGTATTATAACAACTTCAAATTCTAATATCTATAGATCAGTAACATTTACCACCAACAAAAATAAGGAGAAGAAAATAGAATAACGAGAGGCAAATTCTTAAAAAGAAGTAATACTCACGATAAACAAGCCAGAAAGTTCCACGTGGAAAATTACCCGCTAAAACGACCTTTTATGAACGAACAGACACGTAATATCAAAAGCAAAATATAGTCCTTTTACCTGCCTTTTCACATCAACGAGTCTTTAAATAAGTGCCTTCAAGAACTTTTCGACTGAAGCCTGTCTAGCGAATCGTGTCATTTAAAAATTATTGAGCTGTAAACACTGATTTTACACGGGAAAATGGTCTTGATACTTCTTCATTACAAAGACGTTTATTATTAAGTGTCTGCAACCTAAAAATATCCACTCGCTGGGATACAGAACAGAAAATTTTAGAAGAGAAAAAATTATCACTACTTAGCTTGTACTGCGCAGCAATGGTTTTTGATTCGATTTCAGGTAAAACAAGACATTTCGAAATTCACAAAAAGTCTTTTTTCCATCCTTTCCAGCTGATCAGTCTTATTCGTATAAAGAGTCTAAGCATTCTTTGTGTTATTGATATGGGTCTAGCTCTCAGAATACATTCAGGCAAAGCGTACTTTCTGGCCGCAGTGGTACGGTCAACCGCTTGTCGGTAGAAACTTTTTCAACTCTATTACCACGCCATAAAGTCCAAAAGTGTTTCTACTGATGTGCGGCCGTGTGTACATACACAAAATAGCATTGAAATATACAGGGTGTAAAGGACGGTGCACCGATAACTGAAAGGGCATGCTCAGTCAACGAAACTGAACAACTTTCCCAAAGAAACATTTTTGCAAAATTAAAAATAAATTTGACCTCTACAAAATTGTTCGATCACAGTGAGGAATTTGTATGGGTAGGTTTTTTTTCATTTTCCAAGAATGTTTCTTTGAGAAAGTTGTACAGTTTCTTTGACTGAGTACGCCCTTTACATTTTCGGTACACGGTCCCTTACACCCTGTATGTAGGTAATCCGCGTAATTGACGTTTCTACATTTTCGGCCTAGAGACAGACGTACGTAATGTAAGTCCTAATTAATTTTATTGATTTTTATTTCTATAAAAGGCATTTCTTTTACTTCTATTAAAATTCTGTAAAGACGTAAGCCTGACCCCATATTACCTATTCTGCTTGCCGCATAGTCCGTTCCCTGTACGACGTGCTTGAGTAAAGTGTCCGGCAGTTCTTTCATCGTTATAGAGGCATAATCTAGCTACTCTTTTACAGACATAGCTTATACGACACGTGTTTAGTTCAACGTATTGGCAAGTTCGAGAAGTGAAACTCATATCACCTTCCTTAAATAGATTTATTATTTACCGAGACACAGTATAATATTAAAGCACAACCTTACACGCTAAGAGCTATCGACCGACTGCCTTGCCTTTCACTTTACAATCATTATCTCCCCCTACCATCGACATGTAGCCAACTTCACATGTAGCTAACTTCGCATCGTGCTCGCTGACATCCGATTGGCTGGACTTGGACGCTGCGCTACGAGCCAATGAGAAACAAAAACAACTTAAGTAACCATACTATTGACTGCCAACATATCCAAGTACTTAACTTGTATTATACACGACTATATTTAACCACACATATTTACTTTAAGTTTAGAAAAAGCCAACAAACGTTTAATCTAATTTTAGTATTAAGATCTTACATATGATCTAGGATAAACTGAAAAGATCTTTAAAGAGAGATACCGCTGTCGTTTTCACAATACACTTTAACCCTTAAACAAATACGAGCAGATTTTAATGATTATAATAAGATCACATTGATTCCTAGGTATTTTAGAGCCACCGATTTCAATTCTTTAGGAAAAATCCGGAAAATATGGGGGAAAGTGATGAAATTTTCGGTGGTAAATATTTTACCATTATCCGTGTAGAACTTGAAATGGTGGTAAAATAGTTACCATCATCCGTTTAGGTTAAGTAATTTCGATTTAACTAGTTTTATGCTTTGGCTTTACTCCCGGATTTATTTTATCAAATGAAATAAGAAAATAAATTAAAAAGAGCAAAATATTTTGAAGTAGTTTTATTAAAGTTTTATTTTAAAAAATAGCAAAAATTAAAACATTTAAGAGTTATATAATAAATACTTGACAATAATACTCTAATACTAGACAATGCACGAACAAACAAACAACCACCAAATTATAACCTAAAATATCGTACTAATAATAACTTTTATAGAATTCGAATGCCAAAATCGATAGAAGAAAATATTCTAGTTTACGTATTTGAACGCCAATGTCACTTACCAGAATTTTTGTTCCACAAAATTTCCTGAAATCTTCGAAACAGCGGTAAAATTTACCTTTTTTTTTACCAAAACACCGTATCGTCAACTTTGACACTCGACAGCTGATGATTGTGACGTTTGTAAATTTAGTGTTGCCATTTTAATAAATCTGTATTTTTCAAGGATTCATATAACCTGGTAATAAACTCTTTAGTGTTACTATGCGAGAAAATTTGTAATATTTTTGTTGAAAAATAAAAGTGGTAATCATACTACCATTGTTTTATTAAGGGTACAAAAATTACCATGAACTGTGAACTTATTTTATTGCGGTTAATTCGACTAAAGAAATAAACCACTGTCATACCTCAGTGACAAAAGCTGCGCTTACCACGATATTTCATTCATCCCAGGTGGCTATATCTTTAAGACTTGCTTGCGTTTTCAAACTAGAAATCAGCGGACTCTATATATAAACTTGTGTGCATTTTCAAGTCGCTCGATTGTCCGTGTCCCTTCAGCTATGGCCCTGATAAAACTGTGAAAAGATGATATATAGGTGTTGGACACCCGGACGCATGAAAGAGTGGGGTGAAGAAATAAAACCTTCTGTACATTTTATATCAGAGGTTGTTTATACTCTGACGAGTCACGTTTAGTCATTGAGATATGATAATTTTTTTTCGTTTATAACAACGCCTCCCAACATATTTTGCAGCTAAAATACAATCAATCGACTAAAGTTGTAAAAAAAACAAGTTTGTAAAACAATTTTATTCTTTCCGTCAAATATACTCTGGTTTTAAGCGTTGGAATAAACGAAAAAAAATAATTATATAGGGTTGTAATGGCATAAATAATATTGTTTAATAGGTTTAGGGTCCGTCTCACAGCTTGTTGCTAAGTTCCAGATAGCCTATCTGCAAGGTATTTCTGTCAGATAGTGAAAATGTTTTGTTTCACCAGTAGACGGAGAGCGCGTGGTCGTCAACCCTACCTCATCGATTACCAAGATGCGACTAATCTAGGGTGATGCACGTTAAAAAGTTATATCCGAATCAACAGGGTTGCCTGGGCGCAACCTGGCAGGTTTTGTACAGTGGGCAAAAAACTTGTCATTTTTTGGGCAAAAATTACCTCATCGATTACCAAATAGGTACATAGTACATTCGATAGTACTCATCAAGGAGTGCCTAAATCAACAGGGTTGCCTCACTCAATCCTGGCACATTCGGGAGTCGGCCTGATTTTAAGGTGGTCAAAAATTACAAAAACTACCTCATCGATTACCAAGTAGGTACTTACCACAACAGATAGAGCTCTTCAAGAAGGGGTAAAATCTACAGGGTTGCCTCCCCAAATCCTGGCACATTCGTGAGTCGGCCTGATTTTAGGTTGGCAAAAAAATACAAAACTTACTTACGATAATGAGTAATGAATTGAAACTTATACCATTTGAAGGTTCTAGACATCTTAATAATATTTGCTATAGTATGCCTACTCTTAAAGTCATGTTTCATATTATTACAGGATAGAAAGTTAAAATGGGGTACACACGGCAGCTACTATAAGCATTATAGCTACATAAAAACTTAGTATGGAGACTAAACCTAACTTTTAGAGATATTTTGACCTACATTTACAGATTTTGGAAAAAATGTACAGTCAACAAAAAAAATGGCAATATTCACATAAATTTTTATCATTCCATTTAATCTTCTTATTGATTAAGAACATAATTTTCTATGGGGTCAAACGTGGTAAATGTATTAGAACTGTCAGAAAGCACAAAATTATTTTCCCATACATATAATAGGAGAAACAGAAATTTTCATGTACCTTTTTTACGAAACATTTTATCTTTTTGTTACTAAGAAACAGAAGTCTGTAAAAGGTCCACCAGGGTCAAGGTAATAAGAATTCTCAGAAAATACAAAATAAATTTTTAACTTACTTTAAGGGCGATTTGCGTTTTCTAAGTGGGCAAAACACTTTTTGGGTAACAATTACCTGTACGAATGTAGATGTAGTGGATGTATGTGTGTGTCTGAGTGTGTGTGTGTTTGTGTGCATGTGATGTGTGTATGTGTGTAGTGTAGGATGTGTATAAAGCTCTTAAAGAAGTGGCAATATCAGCACGGTTGTCTCGCCAAATCCTGACACTATCGGCCTGTTTTTTTATTATTGAATGAATGACTGGTATATCTACGCACAACCCAAACCGCCGGACCTAGAAACTTGAAATTTTGCACATAGATACCTCATACAGTGTAGGCAACATGGTTGCCTCCCCCAATCCTGATATACACGGGAGTAAGCCTGATTTCTGATCTGAATTTAATTTAGTTTATCATAAGTTATTGTAAAATATTTAAATTTTACTTTTGCACTATTTTGTCCCGCTACCATTCACTTTTTTACTGCTTCAGATTAGCCAGAAGAAATCCTTTAATTTTGTTGTTTTATTTTACCTATGTGTGAAACAAGGAATATGCACAAAATCAGTAGGGTTACCCGCCAAATCCTGGCACTTTCGTACGTCGGCCTGATTTTGGGTTGGCGAAAAATACAAAATTTAGCTACATGAAAACATACTATGGAGACTAACCCGATATTTTGGAGAAATTTTATCGCACATTTACTGATTTATAATAAATGTACAGTAAAAAAAACACTGCAATGTTTACAAAACTTATATTTATCATTTCATTTGATCCTCTTACTGATAAATAACAATTCTCTGTGGGATCAACCGAGGTCAAAGTATTAGAACTCTCACAATTCTCGGAGTTGCAATTGAAATGGAACTGAATAAAACTGAATAAAATTTTTATTGGAATTGAATTATTTTGAACTTTGATTGGAATCATGCAAACTGTTGATCCTAGTCAATTAGCTCTTGTAGGAAAATTAGGGGCATGCCCCGTCGTCCTACTGGCGTGTCCCACTGGTAAGACGACGGGGAATTCGCATTTCTCCCTCGTATAGGTCTCGAGGATATCTTCATTACGGTTAATATCAGTCAAACTTAAAACCGATATATCTGTAACTACTGTCCCTAGACCATTCATATATTCGTACAAATGATAGATGTCGTCAACATCTATTCAGTTGACAGCTGTTAAACTTAAAACCGTTACAATTCTGAAACCATTATTCCTAGACTACTCATATGTTCGGACAAACGATAGATCGCGTCAAGATCTTTATTTCGTTTGACAGCTGTCAAAATTAAAATAGCTATAACTAAGAAACTACTGCCCTTAGACTACTTGCATACAGGGACAAATGATAGATCTTGTCGAGATCTTTATTTCGTTTGACAGCTGTCAAATCTAAAACCACTATAACTCAAAAACCACTAACCCTAGACTACTCGTATGTTCAGACAAATAATATATCTCGTCGAGATATATATTTCAGTTGACAGCTGTCAAACACAAAATCGCCATAACTCGGTTACTACTGACCCTAGACTACTCGTTTGTTTGGAATCATGCTAGATCTCGTTGAGATCTCCGTTTCGACTGCTTTATCTCGAAACACAAAATTAAAACGGCTATATCTCGTAAACTAACGATAAAAGACTACTAGTTCTGTTAAGGGAAAAAATTTGTGTTCTTGCTTGATCTTCACTTCTAGTCAAATAAAGTCTCATATCTCGTAAACTAACGTTATGAAAATACTAAATGTAGGAAAAATAATAATTTGACACTTGTAAGGTCTCTTTGAGACCTATATTTTTTCCTAAGTTTATAAGATATGGCCGTTTTTATTTTGACAGCTGTTAACTGAAATTAAGATCTCGACGAGATCTATCATTTGTCCCAACATACAAGTAGTCTAGGGTCAGTAGTTTACAAGTTGTAGCTATTTAAAATTTGACAGCTGTCAAAATAAATAAAGATCTTGACGATGTCTATCATTTGTCCAAACATACAAGTAGTCTATTGTCATTAATTTCCGAGTTACAGCGATTTTGAATTTGCCAGCTGTCAAACAAAATAAAGATTTCGACGAGACCTCTTATTTGTCCTAACATACGAGTAGTCTTGAAACTGTAGTTTCAGAGTTATATGGGGGTCTGATGGGAGGCCTATGTCCAGCCGTGGACGTTTTTCGGCTGATATGATGATGATGATGGGAGTCTGATCCAAATGGCAGACATTACATCGGCAGACAGATAGGCTGCCAAGTAAACTTATAACTGTTATTTTTTTCTTTTTGAGGTGCGGAACCTTAAAAATAATCGAACCAAATAATATAAATAAAATTAACTTAATAACATTAGCATCATAAAATAAAAATGACCACTAATTATTTAAAATCAGACCAACTGACGAAAGTCCCAGGATTTGGCGAGGTAACCCTATTAATTTTGTATATATTCTTTATTGCACATTAACAAAACAACAAATTAGCAGTCTTAACTCTAGAGATTTCTTCCAGCCAACCTAAGGCAGTGAGAAAGTTAATATCATAGGGACAGTATAGTGCAGAAAGTATAATTAATATCTATGTGCCAAATTTCAAGTCTCTAGGTCCAGCGGATTGGGCTTTGCATCGATATATCAGTCATTCATTCAGTAATAAAATAAAATCAGGCCGAAAGTGCCAGGAAAGCGAGGCCACCGTGTTGATATTGCCACTTAAAGAGCACTACATCAACATACACACACACATACTACACTACACACACATCACATGCACATAAACGCACACACACTAAGACACACACATACATCCACTACATCTACATTCGTACAGGTAATTGTTACCCAAAAAGCGTTTTACCCACTTAGAAAATGCAAATCGCCCTTAAAGTAAGGTAATTTATTTTGCATTTTCTGAGAATTCTTATTACCTTGACCCTGGTGGGCCTTTTACAGACTTCTGTTTCTTAGTAACAAGAGGATAAAATGTTTTGTAAAAAAGGTACATGAAAATTTCTGTTTCTCCTATTACATATATGGGAAAATAATTTTGTGCTTTCTGACAGTTCTAATACATTAATAGGACAGTGACAGCTTGTCATTATCGCAGTCAGACGTGTGCACGTATATTATGCCTAACGCGTACGCGTCAGCTGATGCGGGAGCAATGGCGGCCGCTGATACAGTGAAATGCAGTTCGTGCAATATTGTGATTTGTGAGGTTCTTGCCTTTATTCAAAACAAGGCAGATGTTATGAACGACGATAATATAGTACGTTTGTGTCAAACGGCTTTCACCGAAAGTGAGATCGCAAATGCGAAAAGATTACTTTACGAGTCTATGACCTGTACAAAGAAAAAAATTAAACGAAAAGGTGATGGCAAAAATAAACGCGATATTGAAGATATTGTATGCGTTATTAAGGAGACCGAGCCAGAACAGTTACCTATTTTCGTATCAAGAGACTTGGCAAGACTTCCGCCGGTTACCTTCGACCACATAGATGTGACCAGGTTGTTAAAAGACCTCATCAAGCTCCAGGATGAGATGACAGTGATCAAGAATACGTATGTAACAAGAGAAATGTTAGAAAAACAGCAGCATTCAACAGTTTCTGACGAATTAAATCGCTATGTTAACTGTCAAAGAGGAGCTGCAATTTCTAATAGCTTTAACTTAATGTGTGATAGCGGGCCTACGGGATTGCCGCACATAGTAACCAACCCAGAGACAGAGTCATTGACCTCAATTAATAGCAATAACAAATCCAAGGTCAGTGACAATGTAAACACGGCAGATAGCTCTCTCTCTACGCCTGCTGCCGAGGGTCATAGTGCTGTCTCGCTTCCACACATATTGCAGTTGAACAGCGAAACGAATCTTGTAAGAACTACGACCGCAAACGGTAAAGGAATACACACTTCCACTTCTACTCAAGACGTATTGTTAAAGCAGGACAAAATTCATAAGTCTTACACGGAAATATTGAAGGATATTACTAAGACAACAGATGACAGCGTGAAACGTTCGAGTACCACGACGCAACCTCCGGTAAGTAAACAAAGTGCGACTGATAACTCTAGTAAGGAGGATTGGAAATATGTTACGTATAAAAAGAAGTCGAAAAACCGTTTCGTAGGAAAAAAGGGTAAAGCAACAACTCAACCAGACTGTAAGTTTAAAGCGGCGATTATAAAAATACCGTTTTATATTTATAACGTGCACCAAGACTCATCGGTTCAAGACATAGCAGAGTACATAAAAAATAAGACGAAGGTAGAAGTTAATCTTGAAAAGATTGTTATGAAACAAAAAAAAGGGTACGAAGCCTATAAGTTTTTTATTCCAAAAAACAAACTAAATGAATTCATGAACGAAAATCTGTGGCCGGATGGAATATGTTTTCGTAGATTTATTAGCTATGAAAATAAAAAAGTAAGCGTAAACGCTAATCCGAGAGAAACAATAACAATTACGAATGGATAGCACAACTATAGGTACCTCAACTTTTATTAGTTTTAATTGTAAGTCACTAAAGAGATCCATGGAATGTGTTAAAATGCTGAGTCATAAGGCTGACGTCCTGGCTCTCCAGGAAACATGGCTGTTAAATCATGAAATACCAGAATTAGCGAAAATAAATCATAACTTTAGCTATTTCGGAAAATCGGCAGTGAATACGACGCAGGGATTATTGCATGGAAGACCATTTGGAGGCACTGCACTGCTGTGGAACCACAACAAGTTCGATGGTGTAACAGTGGTCCCGTGTAACAGTGATCGTATTATAGCGGTAAAAATGTGTGCGTCAGGTCGATCTACGCTTGTGTTTTGCGTATACATGCCTACTGACTCAACTGATAATCTGTTAGAGTTTGACACTTGCTTAGGTGAGATAGCAGCTATAGTGGAAAGTAGTAACATTGAATCGGTATTTATTTTAGGTGATCTTAATGCACAACCGGGTGAACTTTTTGGTAAAGAAATGTTAAATTTTTGTATGGATCAAAAATGGTTTTGTGCTGATTTACTGAAATTAGGGATTGACTTTGATACCTACACTTTTATCAGCGATGCGCATGGATGTCGGCGTTGGCTCGATCATTGTTTGGTTACTGAGGCTGCGTGGAAGTCTATCATAGATGTGAAAGTACATTATGACGTGTATTGGTCAGATCACTTTCCGCTAGAAATCCAGTGTAACCTTGCGACGATCGGGCCAGGGCTTGTGTCGGTGTCGTGTCGAAAGGTAAATAAGGTGATATGGGGCGAACGAAATGAACAACAAATTGAATTATATTCTAAAAAATGTGGGGATGTTCTTAGAGAAATAGATATTCCTTTCGAGTTAAGTCAATGCTGTAATTATATGTGTAGTAATAAATGTGATGAGCATAAAAAAGTTATAGATTGCCTGTATGATAGAATCATAGTAACTTTAAAAGAAGCAGCAATAGTTAGTTATGATAGCGGCCTGTGTGGTGAAAATCGGAACTCAAGGCGCTATATTGTAGGGTGGAACAAGCACGTCCGGGATGCTCATCGGGATGCTAGGCAGAAATTTTTAAATTGGGTTTTTTATGGAAAGCCCCGACATGGATTTTATTATAACGATATGTGTCAATGTCGGAAGTTATTTAAACAAAAATTGAAATATTGCCAAGACAATAGAGATCAAATAAAAATGGATATTTTGGCAGCTCAACATAAGAAAAAGAATTTCCGGGGATTTGGAAGGAGACAAAAAAGCTCAATAAGACGTCTAGCGTTCCGGTGAGTATTGAAGGTGTTAGGGACCCTAGAGACATAGCAAATTTGTTCAAAGATCATTTTCAAGTGCAGTCTCCATTATCATCAACTCAGGAGGAAGGTATTGAGGACGTCGTGTCAGGTACTCCTGCCCGTATCACAGCAAAAGAAGTAAGCGCTGTAATCAAAGATATGAAAAGGGGTAAGTCACCTGGACACGACGGCCTCAGTATCGAGCATTTTATCCATGCAGGACCACACCTCCCCAGGGTGCTCGCAATGTTATTCAGTATATGTATAAGGCACTCCTACCTGCCAAACGAACTTATGAGGACGGTGGTGATCCCTATTGTTAAAAATAAGACCGGTGATATTGCTGATAAAAGCAATTATCGCCCAATCTCATTGGCAACAGTTACAGCCAAAGTTCTTGACGGTATGCTTGAGCGACAGCTAAATAAGCACCTTCATCTGCATGATGCGCAATTTGGATTTCGACGTGGTTTATCAACGGATTGCGCAATCTTGTCGCTGAAGCATACCGTTAGGTATTATCTGGACAGGAACACTCCTGTTTATGCCGTGTTCCTTGATCTCTCTAGGGCATTTGATCTGGTTAGGTATGACATCCTTTGGTCTAAATTACGAGAAACTGGTGTGCCGCAGGAAGTTATCAATATATTTAAGTATTGGTATGGCCATCAGACTAACCAGGTCAAATGGCTTGATGCGTCTTCTGACGTGTATGGGTTGGAGTGCGGGGTGAGGCAGGGGGGGTTGACCTCGCCAGCACTTTTCAACCTTTACATGAATCAGCAGATTATCGGGCTCAGCAGTACCCGTGTCGGCTGTTCAATTGATGATCGTTGTGTCAATAGTATTAGCTATGCGGACGACATGGTGCTGCTGAGCCCGTCAATCAGTGCACTCAGAAGGTTACTGACTATCTGTGAGAGGTATGTGGATGAGCACGGACTTGTATATAATAGTAAGAAGAGCGAATTGTTAGTGTTTCGCAAGGGACCACGTAAACCTAACAATGTTCCACCTGTTATGTTGAGGGGTGTGGCTCTGCAGAGAGTGAAGAAGTTCAAATACCTTGGTCATGTGGTAACCGAGGATTTGAAGGACGATGAAGACGTTGAGAGGGAAAGAAGAGCGATATCAGTCCGATGCAATATGTTGGCGCGGAGGTTCGCACGCTGTTCGGTGGAGGTAAAAATTACCTTATTTAAGGCATTTTGCCAGAATTTATACACGTGCGCCCTCTGGACCAACTTTACGCAGAGGACTTATAACGCTCTTCGAGTACAGTATAATAACGCCTTCAGGATGATGTTGGGGCTCCCTCGTTTCTGCAGTGCGTCAGCTATGTTTGCGTTTGCGCGCACAGATGACTTTTATACAGTCATGCGCAAAAGAGTCGCCTCGCTGATGCGCAGGGTGCAGGGGAGTGCCAACACCATCTTGAAGGTCGTTAATGAAAAGCCTGATTGCCCCATCTTGAGGCACTGGGTACATACACATGTGTGTGTGCCCAGTGACTCCAGAGCAGGTAGATATATGAAGTAGTGGCGCTTCTAGTGTAATTTTACTAACATAGTTTCTTAAGATTCCTGTAATTTACTAACACTCAATATGGATCACGGTCTGAAATAAAATTATTTTATTTTAATTTTATTTTTATTTATTAACCTCGGTTGACCCCATAGAAAATTATGTTCTTAATCAATAAAATGATTAAATGGAATGATAAAAATTTATGTGAAAATTACCATTTTTCTTGTTGACTGTACATTTTTTCAAAATCTGTAAATGTAGATCAAAATATCTCTAAAAGTTAGAGTTAGTCTCCATACTAAGTTTTTATGTAGCTATAATGCTTATAGTAGCTGCCGTGTGTACCCCATCTTAACTTTCTATCCTGTATAATAATATGAAACATGACTTTAAGTGTAGGCATACTATAGCAAATATTATTAAGATGTCTAGAACCTTCAAATGGTATAAGTTTCAATTCATTACTCATTATCGTAAGTAAGTTTTGTATTTTTTTGCCAACCTAAAATCAGGCCGACTCACGAATGTGCCAGGATTTGGGGAGGCAACCCTGTTGATTTTGCCCCTTCTTGAAGAGCTCTATCTGTTGTGGTAAGTACCTACTTGGTAATCGATGAGGTAGTTTTTGTAATTTTTGACCACCTTAAAATCAGGCCGACTCCCGAATGTGCCAGGATTGAGTGAGGCAACCCTGTTGATTTAGGCACTCCTTGATGAGTACTATCGAATGTACTATGTACCTATTTGGTATTCGATGAGGTAATTTTTGCCCAAAAAATGACAAGTTTTTTGCCCACTGTACAAAACCTGCCAGGTTGCGCTTAGGCAACCCTGTTGATTCGGATATAACTTTTTAACGTGCATCACCCTAGATTAGTCGCATCTTGGTAATCGATGAGGTAGGGTTGACGACCACGCGCTCTACAACGCGGTAATACCACGGGCAATAACTCAAATTGATGAAGATTTTTTTTTGTAGGTTGAAGCGTATTTGTGCAAGTATGAACTTTCCTAATATGAAGAGTGCGAGTGTTTTTATACAATATGATAGAAAATTTCCCTAGTTCTTTTTACCATCATAATCTAGAAGCTAGAGCATTTTTCTTGATCGCTAAATTCTTGTCCCATAGCGTAACGCAAAAAACATACGCAGTTATTGAAAATTTTGTATGGGGAAGCCAAAAAACTGAATTTAGAAGAAATTGTCGTGATCGTATGGTATCTACATACTTACAACGGAGGACATGTTAAGCCGACCTTGCAGATTGAATGATTTTGAACCAATAAGCAACACATTTTTATGAGTTGAATAGGCACTTTAAATTAAAAAGCAATAATAATTTTTAGAATAAAGTCACATGGAATACAATAACTAACTATCCTACCTACTAATATAATTTTTATACATAATCAAAACGCGATAGGCGAATCGGGTCAAACTATCCGGCCTTCTCAATTTTTCTTCCGGAATAGACCTTCGCTGGAACTTCATGAATATTTCAACCCGGATCAATTATTAAAATGATTTACTACCCGGCCGGGTGTATGCTCAGGTTTTTCCGGTTTTTTCTTGACCCTGGTCTAAGGGATGCCCGTCGATGCGAGCAAAAAATAAGAATATGTATAACAGACGTGCCCCTAGTATGATAATCTGAGAAAATGAGCATGATTTGTTGCGAAATACTTGCTTTCGAATTCCGCTTCAGTTTGATACATTATATCTTGACAAGCTCGTTGGCGTGGTTGGTATTGAGCATGCCTTTCACGCCGTGGGCCGCGGGTTCAATCTCTGCTTAGGGCAAAATATGTCTGATGAATTAAGTATTTGTTCTGTGTCTGGGTGTTATCCATCTATTTATTCTAGGTTACTTTTTTGGACCTGATTTCCTTTTGCCCACTTATTAGTGAGGTCAAAAGCAACAACTTTTGTTCTACGACTTTGCTAACAAGCAAGAAAAATTTTCAACTTCCCATACAAAATGGGTCGGTCACGTGACCACCTTAGTATGGAGAGTCGAAATTTTTTTTTGCGTTGTTAGCAAAGTCGTAGAACAGAAGTTGTTGCTTTTGACCTCACTAATAAGTGGGCAAAAGGAAATCAGGTCCAAAAAATAACCTTGGGATCAGATGACCTTGTGTGAAATGTCCTCCAAAACACTTAACACATCATAACATACCATTAAACTTTCACTGCAGGACAGAAAGTTCCCTCCAAAACTCCAGCAAAAACGTTTGAGTGGATTAACATACTCACCACATTTGAAAGCGTTGCGGCAGACGACTGCTGTGGTTGGTGACCGCAGCTTGTGAATTGGTACTTTTTTTTTATTGAAAATGGGCTTACTCTTGACCTCGATCTAGTCTTGAAGACAGAGATGAGTTCGACGATAGAACGAGCTTACCCAGAAGAAACCTATTCACTCGCGACTTGAATTGATTCTGATACGTTACACAGAAAGATGCTGCATAATGCGACTCATTTACCCTTAGTCGCCTCTTACGACACTCACGGGTAGTGATGGTTGGGTACTATTCTTTGACGGCAAAAGACGATACTACTAAGTACTACGAAGATACTACGAAGTACGATGATACTTTTAAGGGGTAACACAATATACCAAACTGTTAATTTTATTTATAATTTAAGTTTACCTTTAAATATTGACAGTAAAACGTTTCTGACTAAAAAAGTTCATCTCACTTTACGAGATAATGATGTAAATATCAGAGGATCATAACCTTTCAATATTATATAGGTAGGTAGAATTCAAAGCAAAATATGTGTTCAAACGTGTAGTTATGCAGCAAGTGCAGGATTTTCCCCTGCAAGCATCTTAAAGAGAATTTCGCAAAAATATTTGTGATATCGAGAACGCCCTAACGTTATATGCATCTCTCAAATTTTTTTCTTGAGATATAAAATTTACTTACATTTATTAAATAGTAAATTGTATTGCCTTTGCTAAATAGTACTGGATCTGTATTGTAGGTGGTAGGGCTTTTGTGCAAAGTCCGTCTGGGGAAGTACCACCCCCTTGCCTTTTTCTGCCGTAAAGCAGCAGTGTCTGCACTGCTGTGTTTCGGTTTGAAGGGCAAGGGAGCCAGTGAAATTACCGGCACACGAGACATACCACCTTCGTTCTCAGGGTGGGTAACGCGCTTTGCTGTCTTTTTAGTGTCAAATTATTTCACTAATAAGACAGTGGGTCTCATGGGCGGTGGTGACCACTTACCACCAGGTGGCCCACCTGCTCGTTTGATCACCTATGACATTAAAAATAAATCTTCGGTACTGGATATTTGTAAGCCTCTGGAGAAGGCGTACTTTGAAATAAAAAGACGCTAAAAACTGCTGAAATATCTTCAAGTTTTCTGTCTAGGTAGGTATACCGAGGAACATGAACGAAAAGTTCTTAAGGAGTGCAGTACAGTCCCGTGTGGTGCCGGCAAAGAATAGTACCATCCCATACGTACCCATAGGTGTCGTGAAAGGCAACTAAAGGTTATAAACTGGAGGATGATCAGCAGCATCCTCCTGTGTATGATACCATCATACTTACTGCGGTCACCTACAACTGCGGTCCATGGTGTCAGCCGTAACGCTGACAAGCGAGGTGACTATGGTACTACCTCTCCGCATTTTTCCAGTAAAAGCTAGAATTCTGGAGGGAGGGAGCTCCCTGTCCTGTAGTGGACATTTCATGGGGATCTTTTTTGCTGCCATAGCACGATCCGAAACGGCGTAGACTCGCTCTATTTGCATTATATTCTGCATGACATTCAATAAGTATTCTGAAATAATGTACATTTAATAAAATTATCTGAATCTAAATCTGATGTTATGATTGATGATGATTGACAGTCAAAAGCACACCAAGCTTGACACATTGGACTTTGTAACTTTGTTACTTCAATAGAATATACGCTGCGAGTTTTTGATCAATGATCAACCCTTCATGCAGCTTCGGTCCACCACACATAGGTAAGCCAAATCACTCGGGAGGAATAACAACATTGACGTAGATAAATGCGGTTGTACAAGGAATTGTCTTGTACCATATCCAGAGATTTGCAATTTTTTGTGGGCGTCTAACTTATTAATATGCCAGAAGCAATTTTGTTAGGACCCTCGCTTTTTTCAAGGGCGTGATTTGGGCGAGTTCCTGAAATATTTACGATATTTTGTTGCGTGTGAACTCTAAACAATTTCTTTCGTAGATATTTTGGTTTTATCAGTGTGGTCTTTTAATTTTAACTTCGGTTAACATTTTTATATATCTTTATAATAGGTTTTTTCTTGATCTCAACATAGTCTTAGACACAGAGGTGAGGTTGACAATGGATTGATTTCTCCAAGCAGAAGCCTTTTATTTTGCGACTTCAATAGATTCAGAGAGCCTTGTTGAAGAGATAATAATAAAAAAGAACTTACTTATCTCTTTACGTAAGTTTGGTTAAAGGTTACTTTTAATACAACATGAAACATTGGTTCTTCTCCTAAACCCCAGTATTTCTACTAATAAAACCAAGCATCAATCCCGAAGAAAACAAATTTTTACTCGAAAAACTTGCGACTTTCCATATAAAGCGTGTCGATCCACCACTTTAGCAACGGAAGTAGAAATATTTTCGTACTGCATTTTTTTTTATACGAAAGTTGCTTTTTTATTAGTAAGATCACTAGCGCTCGGGAGTAAAACCAATGAAATTTCAGTATAGACCATTTACTACACTGGTGGGGTCCTTGGTTTTTAATGTGAGCGAGCGAGAACTAAGATGGTGTGTCCAGTAATTTCCCTGGCTACCTTGCCCTTCAAACCGGAACACAGCAGTGCAAACACTGTTGCTTCATGGCAGAAAAGAGCAATATGGTGGTACTTCCCCAGACGTACTTTAGCAGCATAGTCAAAGCAAAAACTAAACTTAATCGTACAAATTGTAAGTTCCGGAGACGGACTGAGCTTTTAGAGTATTACATTATAAATAATGAACCATCTTAAATCTGGCGTCTTAACAGCCCAGGAATTTATTTTTAGACGAAAGTCATTTTAACCCACCAAATAACAATTAGTAACTTTATTGCTTGAAAAGGCTTTAACAAGCCAAACAACAAAATTAGCCAATCGGAAACGTAATTGCTATTCGTGTGCAAATTATACAGTATACGGTCGCAGACTACCCTAAATATACAATGTACAAATGTTTCCAATTTCGAAATACAACGGTTATTTCCCCAGAAATTATATTAAATTTATTTATTATTTGGTTCTCGGTCTAAAATTGTATCTACGTGGCTGGTTTCTCTTGCGGAAGTGATTCGTTATTCGGGTTATACTTCTGACCAAAAAATATAACTTATTTTTAAATATTACGCTGACGCGTCTGCTAAATGTAGACAAATTACCAAACTTAAAAAGACAAAATCCAAGATCCTGCAAAGCGATCGCAAAATGTACAATTCGCAACAAAAACTCAAATGTATACTTAAAACTTAACCTATACCTAAATAAGAGACCGGGTCATTACATTAAGTTATTACAAAAAATAACCTTAAAATTTCTTCGAACAGAAAATAACGCAGGTAATATTTCTTTTTAATTTCGGAAAATATCGATTCCCGTGCAGCTGAATGGACTTTAGTCATAAGTCATAACTTATCACAAAATTTAAAAAGCTGTCATGTCACTAACTGAACTAAGGTGACAGTTTTTATTTTTTATTTTATTTTTAGGCTACAACTATATTCCATTTTATTAAAAGAGAATTGATATTTTACGAAAATAAATAAAAATCCGGCCAAGTGCGTGTCGGGCCACGCGCAATATAGGGATTCATAGTTTTTTTTACGATTTTTATCGCAAAGCAGGTGTTGACTAAGTATTTCATAACATTCATAACATAAAATGAATACTATGCGAGGTCGTAACGCCTGATTGCTCTGCTATTTACATTATTTCCAGTTTTTCAGTTATAGCTCATTAACCTGTAAAGCCTACTTAGCTGTGATAGTTTTACTTAGTTTTACTTAATTTCATTATATATACTACTACTTTGAATTTTTTCACATTTCCATTAACTACCGTTTAGCTGGCAGGGGGGGGGGACACGCGACTCCAACAAAAAATTGCGCTTTCAAGCTGAATATTTCGCAAACGGATCCCTAAATCTAAAAATAATCTTTGTAACCCACACTATTTTTAAAAGACCTATCCAACGATACCCGACAAGAAAACAAAATTCATCTCCACTTTACTTGTAGGGGAGGTACCCTAAAAAAAATATTTTCTTAGATTTTATTTTACCACTTTCTCGGCGTGAATGAAATACATATCAATTCTAAATTTCATCTTTCTTGTACGAAGGGTCTCTGAGCTAAGCCGCGGACAGACAGACAGATAGACGGACATGACGAAGGGTTACTCGTTGATTACGGAACCCTAATAGCTGTGATATTTGTGTTCGAAAAAAAACTAACTATCCTACGAGGGTTAAGTTTTAAGGTTTCTTACATTTTTGGGATTCTGTTGCGAATGGCCGGGATTCGAAACTGCGTCCTTACTCCCAGACTCTACGGTACAGCAAGTTATCCTATATGTCATCGGATAAATGAAATTGCAACTTTATGTAGAGGCCTATTCAAGGAATTTGAAATTTGTTGTTGGGCCTATTAGATTCACACTAGCTGTTGCCCGCGACTCCATCCGCGTTTGATAACTTTTCTCATGGTTCAAGCTACCTTCTAACCAATTTTAATCAGAATCGGTTCATCGGATCAGACAGACAAACAAAAATAATGTATTTTGTTAGCCTTTTCTTATCGCCTGCATTAATTTTTTGATGAATTCATCAAAAGTACAGACACACGGTTTCAACTGTTTGTATATGTCGCAGGCAAATTGAGTTTTCATAAGGTACACAGAAAATTACCGGTACATGTCACATCTTTATTCTTAGAATGGGCAACGTGGTTTGTTGTCTTATTTATATCTATGAACAGTATTTATAAGACATAAAGAGTTAGAGGAGGTCCTGCAGTGTTTTTTTTTTATATCACAAGTGGGCAAACGAGCAGGTGGGCCACCTGGTTGTAAGTGGTCACCACCGCCCATGACACCCACCGTCTTTGTAGTAAAATAATTAGCCATAATAAGACAGCAAAGCGCGTTACCCACCCTGAGAACTAAGATGGTATGTCTCATGTGCCGTTTATTTCACTGGCTCCCTTACCCTTCAAACCGAAACACCGCAATGCACACATATGGCTGCTGCTTTACTGCAGAAAAAGGCAAGGGGGTGGTCCTTCCCTAGACGGACTTTGCACAAAAGCCCTATCACCATCAAAACCAGTGTAAGTAGGATGTAATATAACGTAAGCTACGCGGTTTTATTATCAATGTTATCATAGTACAGAGGCTGCTTGTAAATGAGATAGCTAACGAAGTAGATAGCCAATATAAATATTCCCCGTTTAATATCTGGCTCATTTTATGCAGGAAATAATTGAAAAGTCTGAAAATGACGTGAATGCATAATTAATAAGCGATTTTGAATAACAATCGTTGGCAAATTGGTAAGTGCGGGGGAGATGTACAAGCGGAATGAGATGAGCTTCTTGAATAAATTCTGAATTAGGTTTTTGATAACGTAATTATATTAGGATTCCGGAAAGTAATGTATTTTCTGTTTAGATTTTGAAACATCTCGCGTGGAATTTATTTACCACCTGAGATTATCCATCAGTTAGGAAATCAGTTTTGGAATGTACAAGTAAAGCCCTTTCATATTATATCAGTAACGATAATTTATAATTTTACCCCCCCCCCCTTCAGACTATTCCAAATTTCAAGTAGATGAGAATGAGATGATGAGATACAAGTGTGACAGACAGACGAAGTCGCACCTTAAGGGTTCCTGTTTTACCATTTTCGATCGGAACCCTAAAAACTGGGTTTATTTTGTACGCATGTATCAAATTCGTGTCCTGTTTGTGCAACTAATGGTGACCCCACAATCGGAAGGAAATGAGCGAGCGAGCTTTGATGCGTGCTTATAGTGCGTACAGATAAGACAACATATAAAAAATCTTAAAATATTATTTAATACACATTTTTATACAGTACCTGGGTGACCGAGCTTTGCTCTACATAGTCTTGACAAAAACAAACTAATAGATGGCGCTGTAGGTTTTCTGAAACGCGCAATTTTCAAGTAATGATCTTTAAAACGGTGAAAACTATTTTTTCCAGACATAAGACCTATCTACATAGATATATTTTTTGCCTTTTAAAATCCCGTATAGTAAATTTCATCGAAATTGATTGAGCCTTTATATATATTTATATACAAATATTGCTTTACTTAAAAGTATAGGATAGGACAATGCTGTGAATTGAATTTTCTATGTATACTGGAAGCTTAGATTATGAATAACGGCAGCTTACTGACTGGAAGGCTGTTCTTGCAACCTTTGTCAAATGTTTGACAAAATACCTAGAAGAGATAATTAGAAAAAACTGACTGACTAATTTCTGCCTGATTCTCAAAAAGCTTACTTTAGTTCCTTAATACCAAATGCACTGATAATATATATTTTTTTAACATTGAGAAGAAAAGAAGAAGAAGATAAAAAATCATCATAACATAAGATAACATTACACAAAACTAATATATTTACATGAATAGGGTATTTTTATGAAATAAATTGGCTGACTTGCAAACAAAATAGACCAATTAAGAGTTCAATAATGTAAACACAAGATTGATTCGTATAAGTAGTAGGTAATATGGTATGGTTGTAAATGATCTAAAATATATTTTCGTAAATTATCCATTCACCTTGTACTTCCCAAAGCCTTCATAGAACTCAAGTTCTTGATATGTTTGACATGTCACCGCTAATGGAAGGAATCGTTTAACATCGTGACCTGATTTTAGCTTTGTTGACAAACAAACTACGCAGCTACGTTAAAGCGATCTATCCTATACCATTAAACGAGCAATATATGTATATCCTATACTATTAAACTAGCAATATTTGTATATATAACAGGTCTTTACCTATGAAATTGCCGTTTTGTATGGCGAATGTTAGGTAAACTCAAATTTCAGTACTAACATTTTTCTTAGGAATTATTAATCCATTTTTTTTGCATTATTTGGAAGACATTAAGCTAACAGAAGCTTAAATTTTATTATCGAAAAATATTATCCGTAAAAAAATTTAACAAATCTACTGATGAAATCGGACGACATTAAAGACGAACAATTTTCGAACCTTTAATTTTATATATCAAACTAAAAATTGAAACTATATTTTATGCGTAAATTGATAACCATAAAGTCAACTTTCAAATATAAGACAAATGAAAAAATATCATAAGAATTATAGGAATTATGATCTCATTAATCTGTAAGAAAATTTCGGCAATTTCATTAATATTTGTAATCGGTTTCTCGAAAACGGCTCTAATGATTTGGATGAAATTTACCGAACCGAATTTCAGGAGCGAAAAATCGATCTAGCTAGGTTTCATATCTGGAAAAGTTCATTTTCCCCGTGTTTAAAGCATTTTTTTAAATACCACGTTTTAGAAAAAAGCATAGCTTGCTCACTCGATGATATTGTTGAGGCGGCTATGTTAGAAGCGAAGCTTGGTCGCCCAGGTACTTTATTTATTTTTCAGCGTTCGCCCACGCTTCGCACGTGGGTTGCAAAAGGAAAAGGCATGTTTTATTTTCGACTTGATCGACAAATATCATGACAGTTTAATTTTTTTGCTGAACATATTTATAAATTATAGACCAAAATCTTCTAAGTGAACCACTCTATCTATTAGTGAAAACCGTACAAAAATCCATACAGTAGTTTCTGAGATCGGCAATCACAGATAGAAAGGAGTAAGACAGAAAAACGCGTCGCAGGATTTCACTTTATAATACTCGTACGAGTAGGTCTTTACCTATGAAATTGCCGAATTTTTTTACAGATTAATGAGATCATAATTCCTATAATTCTAATGCTATTTTTTCATTTGTCTTATATTTGAAAGTTGACTTCAAGGTTATCAATTTACGCATAAAATAAAGTTTTTATTTTTAGTTTGATATATAAAATGAAAGGTTCGAAAATTGTTCGTCTTAAATGTCGTCCGATTTCATCATTAGATTTGTTATATTTTTTTACAGATAATGTTTTACGAAAATTAAATTTAAGTTTCTGTTAGCTTAATGTCTTCCCAATCACGCTTAAAAAAATGGATTTGCCGATGCACCAAAATTAGTACATAAGCTTTTCCAAATATTATAAAATTGAAAACTTACTCCAAAACTAACTTGTTGCTCCTTTTCAAGCTAATTATGACTTTATTTACTTACGTCCAAAAAAAATCCTAATTTTCACATGCAACTAGATATCGTCGTGCGATTTCTATTTGAGTGTTCCACTTTTTGAATATTTAAATATAATTTTCGGTATACGCATATTTTTATTAGGCCCATTTATTTATACTCTAAAATTTTAACTCTAAAGTTTTTTTTACTCTGCGTAAATTTTAAGCTGAGATGCACTTCAATTTTAACCGTGAAATAAAATGTTCGTCGCAGTCTCGCAAATATGTTTTGTTTGAATATAGTTAAGTTCTCCCGTGTGGTATCGGCAAAGAATACTGCCAATCAATTTCTACCCTTGGCGCTTGGGTGTCGTAAGAGGCGACTTAGGGCTTATAAATCGGAGGATGGGCAGCAGCATCGTTTTGTATATCGTACCATCTTACATACTGCGGTCACCAAAAACAGCGGTCGCCAGCCGCAACGCTTACAAGCGTGGTAACTATAAATGGTAAATACCTTCCTAAGTACCACGCATTTTTGCTCAAGCTCTGGAGGGAGTTCCCTGTCCTGCAGTGGACGTTTCATTGAATATTATCATGAGTTAAGTTATATGATGCAATTGCTAATAAGTAGAAGTTTGAAGTCTGTGCGGCATTCTCATCCCTCAGAACAAATACAGATTATTGCATCTCCATTTTGCTACTTTATTAAATTACAAAAAACGTAAAATCAAGTTAATACCCTACTAAAAGTTAACCGAAAAACTCTGCCAAGTCTATAAACTTGAATTATGGGAGCTCTATAAAGATTTACGCGTACTGGATCGACTTCGCCGGCCGTTTGGTGAAATGCCTGCTATTAGACACGCACTCTAACAATGGTTATCAGAGAAAAGAGATAAAATGTACAGGGTGTCAAAATAATGTCCTTATAGGGGATGATTCTTTGTCATAAATATAAAAGGCTGTATAAAAATATTTTCATATTTAAAAGAAATAATGTTGGTTCAAAAGGTTGGTTGGTTATGTTGGTGTAAAAGGTTTATGACCTGTATAGTGAGCTGGTGAAGCAGACGAAGATTATTTTTGTAACAATATACCTACAGTCACTAACCCCACTGTCCATTTAAACGAATTACTGTATAATTCAAAGAATATGCATATCCATAATCACCTGTAATGAATTTAGAAGGGTCTGGGTACTTTTTAGGGTTCCGTAGCCAAAGGGCAAAAAACGGAACCCTTATAGATTCGTCATGTCTGTCCGTCCGTATGTCACAGCCACTTTTTTCCGAAACCATAAGAGCTATACCGTTGAAACTTGGTGAGTACATGTATTCTGTGAACCGCATTTAGATTTTCACACAAAAATAGAAAAAAAAAATTTGGGTTCCCCATACTTAGAACTGAAACTCAATTTTTTTTTTCATCAAATCCATATGTGTGGGGTATCTATGAATAGGTCTTCAAAAATGATAATGACATTTCGAATATAATTTTTTTCTAAACTGAATAGTTTGCGCGAGAGACACTTCCAAAGAGGTAAAATGTGTGTCCCCCCCCCCTGTAACTTCTGTTATAGAGAAAAATAAAACTAAAAAAAAATATATGTTGTACATTACTTACCATGCAAACTTCCACCGAAAATTGGTTTGAACGCATGAAGGAAAAAAATTTACGCGCCCAGATGGAGTAGTAATCAAAACGTACTATGGGTGCGGGCCGGGATACAATTTTGTAACTCACACACACATTCACACTTTTCTTTCAAATAGTCGTTCGAGGCATGTGACATGGACAACATCTCTGTCATAAAATATCAGAAATAAAATAAATAACACAAAACATTAATAATTGTGCGGTGAAATTTGTGCCGAAACCATGCCGCAAGCAAAACTACAAAGCTTGCTGGTATCACATTTTTCTGGTGAGTAGTAAACCGCTTGGTTTTTACAATTTTCGTGGTCAAATTTTTAGTAGAAAATTGTGTTGTTGATTTTTAGTGATGTGAAGTAGTCGCTAAAAAATTATATAGAATCGTCAGCTTATTATAATTTTATTTCATTTATTTATCGCAGTTTTCCAGAAGATTCGGCGCAAAAACTAATGGGTGCCAACATGCGGGAGAGACCAAAATTGGATTTCAACCAAATATAGCAGAATCTGCTCAGATCATTTTAATAACAGTAATTACGAATTAACTGAAGCCGGCATAAAAAGACTTTATAAAGATGCCATTCCAACCGAGAACCTATGTCACAAGGTAAATGTAAAACTAGTTTTTTCCATCCTCAGAAATCCATAATCTCTACCAGCTATCCCATCTGGAAAACAGCTGTATGTACGTTTATAACTGATGTTTTTCTGTGCAGTGTCTTATTAATATTATTAGCTAGCCCCATACAAACTTTGGACCCCCGTTTCACCCCTTCAGGTGAATTTTGAAAAATTCTTTCTTAGTCACCCCTAAATCTCACAAGGAAGCTACGTGCCAAATTTGGAGTTTCTAGACCCAGCGGTTTGGGCTGTGCGTTGATTTTTAGTTAGTCAGTCAGTCATTCATTCAGTCAATCAGATTCTTCTTTTATTTATCTAGATTTGACTATTTGTAATGGCAAATAGTTGCTGATCTAGCTTTACAGTTATTCTAAGAACTGTAAGATTTTTGTGCTAAGTTTAACAGGTAGGCAGACAGACCATAATGAAGGAGTATTGGTGTTTTATTAACTTCAGCATTATCTCTCCAAATAATATATTTTCATTCTTACAGGTTGATGAACAAGTGCTTCCCCCTCAGAACTCAACGATACATGCTTCCGAAGGTAGCTCTACATTGTCAGAAACAAGATTAAAATACAAAATTGAAGAGCAAAGGGAGAAAATAAAACAAATCAACTATGGCATATGTTACTAATTCTATTACATTTTTAATTGGACAGCAAGTGCAAATGAGCTCTACAAAACATTGTTTTACTTTTTATTGTTAATAATTCACATTGTAATAAATATTATGTCAATATCAATGATGATTTACGACAAAAATTGGTGGTCAAAAGTTATTTTACATGTAATGTAAATACGTTATACTTATTTAAATAGTTAAAAATATAAATAAAAAATATTGTTTAAAAATTTGTAATGTATTTTTATTTGTTTATGTTTAATTTGACGTGGTCCTTGCAATTTTGTATCTAATTCCGATAAGTGATAGATTTCCTCACCACCTGGATGTCTGATCTCGAACTAACGTACGTGGATAACGCTTTTACCGCTCAAGTGCAAGGTGTGGAATGATCTCCCTCTCGAGGTATTTCCTTTGCACAACAATTTAAAAGGCAAGTCTACAGACATCTCAAAGGCCGGCACCGTATCTGCTCCCCGAAATTGCAGATTTCCTGGACGACAGTGACCACTTACCATCAGGTGGGCCGTCTGTCCCTGTGCCTCTCTAGGTAGTTCGCTGCACTCTAGGAAATAAAAGATATATTTGTATGGAGAAGCAAAAAGACAAAATACCAAATGCCCAAAGAAGTAAGCAGTTCCCAATATTATTGCAAGTTGTGTAAATGTAAGTAAATAATCGATAAATATACATCACATCACTATTTTCAAATTCAGCAACCATGAAGTTTCTTGTTTTTCACATGCCAAATAAACACAAATAAATGTCGTACTTTATTGATATTTTGTTTTTAATTGGGCATGTCATGACATAAATGTCTCTATCTTTTTCTAACGTAACGTATTCAAAGATGTGTGATAGAGTTAAAAGACAAACCCCGTCTCCCGCTTTCACCTACCCTCCCACCCCTCTTAGCGGCCGCATAGGTTTCGATACAAAATAGGCATGATTACTACTCCATCTGAGCGTGTAAATTTTTTTTTTCCTTCATGTTTGAACGAGATCTAGTAAGTAGTATTTTTAAAACGTCATAAATCGTAAACCGCAATTTACCTTTCATTCAATCAACTCAAATTTAAATTTTAGTTACTTACATCACAAAATAAAGTTTTTTAGTAATAAAAATACCATAACTTTTACTTATATACGTACAGCTTTGTACGGAACCCTCAGTGCGCGAGTCCGACTCGCACTTGGTCGGTTTTTTTAATACTCTGTATGCCTTAAGCATAAAAATATAGTCATGGCGATGTTATCTGGTGGACGAAGTTTATGATCGATGGTGAAAAACCTCTGAACAGAATTTCACATCTGTAGTTGTGGCGGTTATGGCTCGGCGTTGATGAATCAGTCATAAGTCAGTCAGTCAGTCAGGACATGCTCTTTATATATTTAAATTACACGTTTACTTTTTTTTTATTGTCAATGGGCTTACTCTTGACCTCGATCTAGTCTTCAAGACAGAGATGAGGTCAACAATGGAACGAGCTTGCCCAGAAGAAGCCTGTTCACTCGCGACTTGAATAGATTCGGGTTATATAAACTCGGGAACACAGATACAGGCAGAGAATTCCACTCTTTAGCCGTGCGCATTATAAAAGATGTGTCACAGCGCTTTGTGCGAATGTGCGGTATATCAACCAAGTATCGGAGATATCCAGCGGTGCGTCTGGACTCCTGATGGTAGAAGGGAGATGGTGGAATAAGCTCGAGGAGCTCTTGAGCACCTAATTTATTTAGACATTTACTAACTATAATGTAAGAGATATCAACGCCAAATTCACTTCATAAGACCTGCGTTAATTAATACTGTTCCAATTATGGCAACCATCCCTCGGGGGATAGGTTAGAGAATAAACTAAGCTCGCTTAATCAATGTTTACGTGTAGGATAGAGTTGTTTTAATAAATAATTCTTCATCTCCACTTATATCGATGCCCCATGTCGGCCACCAAAAGGTCAGAAGCCAAACAAATCTATTTTTGCTCCTAAAATCTAGCTAGCCTTGGGGACAGAATGAAGTCCACGATTGAATGAGATCAACCGGAAGATTCTTCGTAAGGCGAGTGACACTCAATTGGAGTAGAATCGGGTTTTATGAGATCGGGAACACATACGTAAGCAAAGAATTCCTCTCTCTGGCCGAGCCCATGCATAGCGCTTCGTGTGAAAGTGTGAACTGTCAATCACATGAGGGTGACAGCTGGAAGGACGACTGAACTCCAGATTGGAGAAAGGGGAAGGCGTCAAAAGTTCGTGGACCTCATTAACACACTTACCGTAGGAAAAATCAATTTGCAATTTTGCGGCAGTGGGCCACAATGGCAGTAGGCCCACCCGTTTCTCGTCATAGAGCTTCTCTTCTATCAATTTTTTTTAAATCTTTGTTTAGGGAGTTTAGTCAGCTGAACTAACTACAACTAAATTAGCCAAACTTTGAGTAATATTTAGAGGCCGATCCTTAGGCTTCTAAATATTACTCAGAGTTCGGCTAGGTTGATAATTGGCTTAACATTCCAAAAACTGACAGCATTGGGTACTTTCTGCCTGACAGACGCCTGCAATTTTTTAACCTATAATGTTTTCCACTGCTGGGCAGGCCGCCCCTCTTTTTCGCCATTTGTCTCTGTTCTGAGCCTCCGATGGCAGCTGCTATACAATACAAAAAAATCAGGCATGAAGCAAATGCTTCTTGTCAGTCCTAAGGCACAGAATATATCATACAGAACGGACCCTACCTCCGCCCCCTTTGCAATCCACGCCGCACCCCCGCGCGCATACGCCCGCGAGATTCTCGGGATCATTGTGAGGGTATTTTGTACTGAATACGCGAGCCTACGCGACCGTCCAATTTTACATTTCGAATTCGCGTTTGATGTATGTAGTGTCTGGGGTATGCCTAAGGCCTACGGACTGACGGACCGTAAATGTATGAAGCCTATACAGTAGTGTAGGCAACGAAGCGGATCGTTGTACACTCAACAGCAAGTCAGTAGAAACACTTTTGGACCTTATGGCATGGTAATAGAGTTGAAAATGTTTCTACCGATGTGACGACCGCACTAGATCCTCAGTCGATGAAACTTTGCTGGGGTATTACACTACATGAGACAAACCTTCTATAAAAAATCCAAAAAAAAAACGGTACTTTTAATTTTTCCATACAAAAATTGCAAAAAATGAATGAAATTTTTTTGTTTGGATATTTTGAATTTACATTTAATTCATGATTCTTTATCATCCTGTCAAATAAAATCTGCCTGAGAAATTTATGTTGGGGTCAACTGCTTCGTTGCCTACACTACAGTCCGTTTAGTACGTTGCGGAGCGGATCCGTAGCGGGTGGCTCCGCATTCGACTAACTGAACGGACTGTGTAGGCTTCATACATTTTACGGTCAGTCGCGGACATCTGCGTCGCTCTGATCCAGGCCTATAAATGGAAGCAAAATCTGTTGCTTCGTTTTCTTACCTATGTTAAAACTAGAAAGCCGACTCTGATATAAAACGCAGCTTTTACTTTATTCCATTTATTTACCGTGAATCAAAGTTAAATTCAATAACGTATAATTATGAGACATTTTATTACCGATTGTAGTGAGATTGAGCATAAATGAGGCAGCATATTCTGTAAAACCAATTTCATTTTACAATATCTGTTAATTAACTTTTTATGCGCTTACCAAATGAGAGAATATTCTACTAATGCTTGTGTTGGGTGCGCAAACGGTAGTAAAGTTAATAAAAACCGTTTAGCTGGCAGGGAGAGGGGGGGGGGGGAAACTTGACTCCAACAAAAATTTCGCTTTCGAGTTCAATATTTGGCAGCTATAGCCGAAAAACTAAAAATAATAAAAATAGCAATACCAATCAGGCGCTAGGAACTCGCTGAGCATTAGCAGGTAAAATGTTTATATTATAAACTTTATAAAATACTTATTTAAACCCCGATTTGCGATAAAAAATTATTAAAAAAAAAACTACGGAACCCTATACTGCGCGTGTCCCGACACGAACTAGGTCGGTTTTTTTTATATACTTCACTATTTCCGTATGGCGAGGCATTCTGAATATTTCATACTCAATAGTTTATTGCATGATTTAGCGATACCCTTTATAATAGAACGGTAGCCAAGACTGAACTCCTATACATCTTTTTAACATGACGTCGACAAAATTGTGATAAAGATGTAAACGCGTTATGCTGAAATTCGTTACACTGAAAAGCTGCTTGGAGTACCTACTCTGTGTTTGACTTTTAATTTCGTATTTATTAATACATTTTTGTGATTTTACGAGTTACTTTACTGAGCCAGTTGCAAACCTTCTTTAATTCTAAAACTCCTTTTTGTTGACATTTACTGTTTTGTTGACAATAGAAATTACATAAAATAGTTTCAGAAGAGCTTTGGTTACTATGTATAAGATCAAACTATAGCTCCCTTTTACTAATGCTTTTATATGCTTTTGTGTGCAATGATATTGCAATTATCTATGCTTGTGTGGTGCTTTCTGTGTTATTTTGTGTTGTCATTTATTACAGGTGGTAACCCAAAGTAACTAAAATCATTTTTGGCCCTACATATTTTCACCGGTCAATCTCTCCATGACAGTGTTTTTCCTTTAACTTGAGATTGGCAGGAATGGTTGTCCCCCTTACAACGACCGATTGCCAAAATATTTTAAAAAGTGAAGTGCAGTGAGCTTTGGTTCGGCAAAAGCCCAGATTAGTAAGTATAGTTGGGCAAAAGCTTTCTGCTATTGGCTGTATCATTTTTGGACAAGAAATAGCATAACATGTACGGAATACTACCTGTATTTTTTCTGTGAAGACACGAGCAGTACTTAAACGAAACAAAGTCTGTGTACCGAAACTGAACGGGCGACCTGAGTCAACGAAACTGAACAACTTTCCCAAAGAAACATTTTTAAGAAATGATATTTTTTTTACCTCTTCATACAAATTGCTCACTCTATCAAACAGTTTGTATGGAAAGGTAAACATTTTTTTATTTGCCAAAAATGTTTCTTTACATATCTTAAATATAAATAATACATATTCTACCACATAATATTAAATATATCCTACCACATCCCACTTCCCAAGTCAGCCCGACTCCGCTGGTTCGGCCATGTGGAAAGGATGGGGGAGGATCGTGCGGTCAAAAGAGCGTATCTTAGACGTCCGGCTGGTAGACGCCCCGTCGGACGTCCTAGGTATCGTTGGATCGACCAACTCAAGAAAGATCTGTTGGAGCTTCAAATAGCCGACTGGCAACAAGCTGTACACAACAGAGAAGAATGGCGGCTCTTAGTGTCGGAGGCCAAGATCCTCTTCGGGTCGCTGAGCCAGCATAAGTAAGTACATCCCACTTCAACTGTATAAAAGCACAACTAGTTTTGCCGTAGCGTTACGACTGGGCTCAAGAACCTTTCTCGATCGCTTCTGCTTTCGCTGAGCTTTATAAACGACCTACTTTTTTACCCAATTTACATAGTAAAAGTAGTTTGCCATCTTACCTACGTACTCGTATTTTACTACTACCTATCTTTTATCTTCCAAAATTTTCCAACTTTATGACAAAAGGGGGACGTTATAATGACATAAGGTAGTAACAGCCTTCGTGGCCTTGATGTTAGAGTGCTCGGCTCTCAATCCGTAGGTTCTGGGTTCGATTCCCGGTGAGAACGTGCACTGACAAACAAAAATCCCTTTGATTGACCTCCCCAATTTGGTTAGGACATTGCAGGATGAATCACCTGATTGTTCGAAAAGTTAGATGATTCCGTGCTACGGAAGGCACGTTGAGCCGCCGTTTGTCCCGACTAATATCTACTGATGTAGTTGATGAGCCATGTCAGAAGCCTTTGGCGGCTCAACAACTCTGACACCAGGGTTAGTAAGGTCGGTTATCGTCCTTACAACCCACACGATTTGATGATGATGATGTTATAAAACCTGCCATATTTGACCTGAACTGACATTAATGTATTTATGACAAACAGCGAAATCAAAAGCTTCTTTTTGCAATACCGTAATATACAGGGTGAAACAAATAGGGTAAGTATATCAAACCTGAAAGATGTGAATATGCCCATGAAATTGAACAACTTTCCCTAAGGAACATAGGTTGAAACACAAAAAAAAATTACCTCCCATACAAAGCTTACCTCAGGTCCATGTCCCTCAGGGAAAGTTGTTCAGTTTCATGGGCAGTTTCAAATCCTTCAAGGTTGGTATACCTACCCTTTCTGTTACACCTTGTATATTTTATACAGGGTTATTTTTTTATACCCCGAATTTTAAGAGGTGGTGCTGCTCATGAAACTATGGAGTGAGTCAGAGCTTTCCGCCGCTGGTAGCCAGGCCGTGTATTACCTAAAAAAAAAAATTGCATTTTACTCCATTGCAAATACACCATTGTTAATTCCGTGGAAAAACATGTTCAGTTTCTTGGGAAGGGAAGAACAGCCTCTCAAAATATCGTGGGTGATAAGAAAACTTCTTATTTTCTATCCATATTTCAATAGCTGTACTGTAGCTGTATATCGAAGCTGGTCACACTGGTTCATCATATCATAACATCCCATAAAAGTCCACTGCTGCGGAACAGGTAGCTCCCTCCAGAACTCCAGCAAAAGCGCGTGGTACTAAGGAGAGTTGCAGCTGGCGACCGCTGTTGTTGGTGACCGTAGTATGTACTCGTATATAGTAAATAAAATACACAGAAAGATGTTGCTGCCCATCTTCCGATTTATAAGCCCTTAGTCGCTTCTTACGACACCATAGGTTGGAACTATTCTTTGCCGGTACCACGCGGTTAATGGCTAATTTTCAGAAAAGAATTTCGAAATGAGAGTACAATTTTAACGTATCAAACCAAAGCGGTGGAAAAGACCCTATGCTATGGTTATGAGGTCATTAATATGTGAAACGCGCTCTCAGTAAAGTACTAAGTGCTCAATCGCGTGAAAAATGTGAATTGGGGACCGGAGTGGAGTAACGTACGAAGACAAGATTGAACTTACGCATTTTGGAGACGATGGTTTTTTATATATTTTACGAATACACTCAAGCCTACGTCTCGACCACGACTACTTGCGTTTTGCGGAGCGGCGAGCGTTTTGAAAATTTCGTGGGAATGTCATCACAGAATTAAGTAATAGTACTATCCCATGTGGTGCCGGCAAAGAATAGTCCCATCACATACATACCCGTGGGTGTCGTAAAAGACGACTAAGGATGGGCTGGCTGGGCGGGATGGGCAGCAGCATCCTCCTGTGTATCATACCATCTTACTTACTGCGGTCACCTACAACCGCGGTCCATGTTGCCAGCCGTAACGCTGACAAGTGAGGTGACTATGGTACTTCCCCTTCACATTTTTCTGGAGGGAGCTCTCTGTCTATCATACAGAACGGACACTCTTCACCCTCCTCGCAGCCACTCCGCACCTCCACGCACACCCACCCACCCGCTAGGATCGCGTGGTCTTCTGAGGGTCCTTTTGTACTGAATATGCAGGCCTACGTGACCTTCCTATTTCAAATTGCGCTCGTTGTATGTCCGGGTGTGGTATCGCAGAAGAACATTCTTTTCCTTCCTAAGTTCATTCGGCACCATCATTGCACTCTTCATTTCTGAAGGTCGTGTTTAACTAGGTCGGTTCCTGTTGCTGTTGTTAGGCAACGGTGGTCTAGGCAAAGTCTTGTTTAGTTTATACTAAGATTCCTTGTCTTCAGCCCGACGAAAAGCGGTGGTAATGGTTAGGTTGAGTACGGCTTTGATCTGGTCTGCCGTGTGATCAGCGGAGTGTTGCTCTATCTCAAGAACTTCTCTAATCTACTCTGCGTAACATACGAGTAGTAAGCTTTTTCATATTAATTGGATTTCTTCTGGCAACGTGACCAAAATAGCTGTGTATCCTCTAGTGCCATTATGTTGAGAGTCATACGGTTACTTTCAGCTGAAAAAGGTACTTCTAGCAGCATGCGGTGCCAACACCACATTTTTTTTTTTTTTTATTTGACATCGTTACAAATAAAATTGAAAAAGCATTTCATAAACCCTAATTGGGTTTGTCTCAATGCTTACGTAATGCCAACTTACATCGAGCTTAACATTTACATTAAACAATATTTAAATAAATTATAAACAAACATATCTCAATTTGTATACTAATTGTAGTTTGGTACCTTATCGAAATAAATTATTAAATCACACTCACTCTACGTTGCGTTGCCAAGCGCCCTGTTCTGTACGCGCTTGCGCATCTTCGCAAACCAAACCTGTTTTGACGCGCGTTATACAGGTTGCTCCAGATATAAGGTCGAACTATATATTTAACTATATATTAACTACTTGTCAAAATTCAGTTGTTGTAGGAAATATCTTTTGAGAACATATGTTAAGTTTTTAGTGTTAATTTCCTCCTTGATATCTTTTGGCAAATTATTAATTAGGTGCGGTATAACATACTCCGATTTCCGCATACCGTAAAAATTTGTGTAACCGGGTAGCAAGAGAAGAAGTTTTTCGACCTGTCTAGTATTTTTGGAGTATTGTTTTTGATGCAAAATTTCAGTTCTGTAATATTGTTCTTTTAAGATAATTTGTTTGAACATAAGGTGAATGGGTAGGACATTACAGAATTGAAACAGTTCATGTTCGTTTGTTAAGTTGTTTTTTATCTTTGTAGGAACTATGAGCTTTAGGAGTCTTACTTGTAATCTATATATTTCGTCTAAATAAGTTTTAAACGTACGCCCATAGCTGCTAAGTCCGTACGACATTATGCTTTCGGCCAACGCAACATACATGTTTCTTTCAATCAAAAGGCACCCTATCTTTAGTTATATATAATTTAGCCATAAAAGCTCGCAGTTTATTACACACGGTGTTGATGTGCGGACCCCAATTAAAGCGCTGATCGACTACCAATCCTAAGTACTTTTGTTCGTCTACTATTTGCAAGGGTGGACATCCACAATGTCTGGCATCTATATCCTTAACCGAATGAAGACACTTATGAGAGTGAGCTATGATACTCGTTGAGGACACAGATCTACACTGGCTTGAATGAATATGTAGCAGTTTTGTTTTGTTAGGGTTTAGAACTAGACCAGCATCATGAGACCACTTACAAATATTGTTAAAATCTTGTTGCAATTTAAATTCTGCGACCTTAAGGTCTCGATCAGCAGATATCAGACAGGTGTCGTCAGCGTAAAGATATATTTTGCAGTGCTCAATCACATTACAGACGTCGTTGACATAAGCTAAGTAATGGAGCGGCCCAAGCACCGATCCTTGCGCCGTGCCTTCTGTTACAGAAACCCTGTGGCTAAGCGAGGATCCAACCTTTATTTGGTACGACCGATTAGAAAGGTAGCTCCTGCACCAATCGAGTGCTCGACCTCGAACCCCGGTATTATTAAGCTTCTCAATTAAGGTATTATGATTCAACGTGTCAAATGCTTTACTGTAGTCGATAAAAGTTACAAGAATGTGGTACTTATTATTTAAATATGTATTAATATCGTCTGTGAATTGGGAAAGTAGCATAGTCGTACTCTTTTTAGGTTGAAACCCAAATTGATTAGTTGATAAAACATCATGTTGCTTATAAAAACTGTGGATTTTCCCACATACGTACTTCTCAGTAATCTTATCGACCACAGGAAGCATTGTTATAGGCCTGTAGTTTGAGCAGTCTTTTGATTTTCCACCCTTGAAGATCGGTCTGACCAAGCCAGCCTTGATTTCAAAGGTGCCTTTCTTTTTCTTATGTTAGAAGCTCTCTGTAGCCTTTACGTCATTAACGGGAAGATACTAAATTGTACTGCTCGTAGCTGGTACGTACTATACAAGCGGGTATTGATTGATCCTTAATAGTCCCTTCACGTACACACAACATACCCACATTTGCATATGTTTTCATGGGAAAATGCATCGTTTCTTTCAAGATCCGCGACTACATTCTGATCATCATCATATCGTGTGGGTTGCAAGGTCGATGACCGACCTCACAAAATGAAAATGTCAAAATGCTGGCTTCTCTATGTGTAACTTGCTTAATTCGCCTTTTACGACACCTAAGGGAAAATATGCCCGTGTGGCTGGATCTCTACCCGTAAGGGATTATGAACTGGAGGATGGACTGCAGCATCTTTCTGTGTATCGTACCCTCTAACATACTGAGGTCACCAACAAAAGCGGTTGCCAGTCACAACGCTTAAAAGCTTATGGTAAATCCCCTCCAAAGTTCCACGCGTTTTTCCTCGAGTTCTGGGAGCTCCCTGTCCTGCAGTGGATGTTTCATGGGATGATATGATAAGGGAAAATATGGGATTGTACTATTCTAGCATGGTACCGCCGGCACAAGCAAACAACCAAGCCTAAGCCACACCCCGGGTACTACATACATCGAGCGCGAATTTGAAATTCAAAATGGGAAGGTCACTTAGGCTCGCATATTCAGTATAAAAGAACCTAAGAAGGACCACGAGCATCTCGCGGGTGAGTGCGCGTGGGGTGCAGGGTGGATTGCAAGGGGGGAGGGGAGTGTCCGTTCTGTATGATAGTTCTATAAACTAGACTATATTCTGTGCCTAAGCTAACCAAAATGAAAATCTCAAGAAAATAACAAAAACACATGACACATCAACCTCGACCCAAATGGACACGGTTCGATCAATCGGTTGCTCGAATAAATTGAATTCTAATTTTCAATCTCTATAACAATACCCTTCCTTCAAGACGAGTGTTGGTTCTGCCACCCGACAGCTCGGGATCGTAAACTAGGCAAGTCGAGAATTGGAACGATTTACCCCCACCCTGTATAAAGTACGGAAAATTAAACGAATCACTCTGTCGTACTCTTCGTAAAGTAAGGAGATAGACCAAAGTAAAAAAAAACATAGAATAATGTGATAATTGTAAAAATAAGTCTCAAATGGTAATTGAGTAATATAGTTCATAATCATATCGTGTGGGTTGCAAGATCCATGACCGACCTCAGAAAAACTGATGTCACAGTTATTGAGCCGCCAAAGGCCTCTGACATGGCTCATTAACGACTACATCCGTAGATAGTACTTAAGCACGGAATCATCTAACTTTTCGGACAATTAGGTGGTTCAACCTGTAATAACCAAACCAAACTGGGGAGGTCACACAAGGAGATTTTGGTTTGACAGTGTCCCCACCGGGAATCGAACAAAGAACCTTCAGATCGAGAGCCGAGCCCTCTAACCACTAGACCACGAAGGCTATAAAAGAAAGAACTATTGAAGGAAGATTGAACTGAGATAGTAAAAAAATATATCTTTACATTAAATTAACTTTACATCTAAATAAAAATTTGACTGAAACATTCTAACTCAAATCCAAACACTCCAGAAAATAAATTAAATTGCTTTAGGCCTTTCTAGGTTTTAATATATTTTTCTTTAAAGCCCACACTTTTTCATTCATGTTTCTTTTAAGGCTTGATTGATCCGATAAAATGCTTAGAAGAATAAAATAATATTCTAGCAAAATTCTTAAGATTTAGCCAAACAATAGTCTGAATAAGTACTTTTTCCTTATCTGCAGAAAAAATATTCAAAAGAAATATGTGGAAACATTAATCCTAAAAAATACGACTTTTTAATTTCATTTCCCCATACGATTAAGTTTAGATTTATAAACTAAAAAAATATAGTTCATTTCGTCCCAAGCCACGTAATAGGTTAGCTTAACAATGGGGGCAGTTCTAGCGTGGCCTCTAAATTTAAGGCTATAATTTGACAGGTCTAAAAATGTTGCTATCTTTGTTACTGCGTATAGGCTGAAAAAAGACAGCATCACTTTTAGACCTGTTAAATTTTTTAGCGGCCACGCTAAAATTGCCCCCAATGAAGTAGAAAGCAGGTTATTATATCAACAGAGATCTTTGATATATGAAAATTAGATAAAGCATCATAATTAGTATCCAAGAAATATGATAACTACAACTAACAATGAATATTGTACTAAAAACGTCAATATCTTGGACCCAAGACAACATCCAAGATTTTGACGTTTTATCTAAAATCTGTCAAAACTATCTTTTGAGCTTATCATATTTCTCAGACACTAGATTTAATACTACAAAAACATTTTTTCATAATCATAATCATTTATTTGCTTTGAATGGGGTACAATAACGATGTTAAATAATAACTGAGAACATTTCCACATTCAGCTACTAATACTAGCATGCAAATACTTATTAAATACAAACTACTAAACAAGAAACTAAATGCAACAAAGCTCAGTACTTTTTACACAAAAATTCTTTGACAGAATAAAAGGTTTGCTCAAGAAGCCAGTTATGCAGAATCGTGTTAAAATTAGTAAGAGTCAGTTCTCTAATAGACTGTGGTAGATTATTATAAATAGCAACACACATGTAACCGCAATTGTTTTTGAAGTTCGTAGTTCGCGGGGTACATTTTAATACCAATTTCTCAGGGTTACGCAAAATTCGATCACGATTTTTATGGGCTGTTTTAAATAAGTTTTGGTTTTGTTTAACAAATTTGGCAACTTCAAAAATATACAGGGACGGAAGTGTAAGTACGTGGGACACTCAGAAATATTTGCGACACTAAAAAAAATTGTTCTACAGGTACATATATTTTTATTAAATCTTTTCAAAGTACTCTCCACCAGCCTCTATACAAAGATTCATGCGTCTGAACCAGTTTTCAAAACACTTTTTCCAGTCCGCCGTAGACACCTCGTTTACAGCCTGCTCGAACGCAGCCAGCGCATCTTCCGGCGACGAAAATTGTATCCCCTTGAGCTGATTTTTTATTTTTGGAAATAAAAAGAAGTCACACGGTGCTAGATCAGGGCTGTAAGGAGGGTGACCCAGGAGTTTGACTGGTGTGCTGTCCAGGAAGTCCCTCGTTTTGAGCGCGGTGTGTGCAGGCGCATTGTCGTGGTGGAGCAGTAGTCCGCGGAGCCCTGTGTTTGGTCGCTTGTTGCTCACAACAGAAAAAACTTCTGGTAAACATTTGGTAGTATACCATTCGGCGTTGATGCTTCTTTGATCTCGTAAGGGAATTGAGGCCAAGTGGCCAGTCAAATTAAAAAAGCTGGCGATCAAAATCTTCCCCCCGCTTCGAGATCGTTTCACTTTGGTAGGCGTTGGTTCATTTTGAAACACCCAAACTGTCGACTGGCGCTTGGTTTCTGGATCGTATTGATAAATCCAGGACTCATCACCTGTTACGATGTCGTAAACACGCCGAGACGAGCCTGCTTCAAATTTGTTCAGCATATCACGGCACCATTCCACCCGGGCCTGCTTCTGAGCGTCGGTGAGGTAGTGCGGCACCCAGCGCGATACTATCCTCCTCACGCGAAGATGCCCGTGTAGAATCTCGTGAACGCTTCCCGATCCAATCTTTAATATGTGCTGAATCTCCTGATATGTAAATCGCCTATTATCTTGGATTAAATTTTTCACTGCTAGCGCGTTTTCTTCCGTAATAGCCGTCAAAGGGCGACCGCTTCTTTCTTCATCCCCCAAGGTTGGTCGACCGCGCCTAAATTCGTTATACCAACGATACACGGTTGCCTTGGAGGGGCCTTCATCCATAAATGCCATTTGAAGTCTATCGAACGATTCATCCGGTTTCAGGCGACACTTGAAATCGTAAAAAATCATAGCTCTAAAATGTTCCCGGCGCAGATCCATTTTTCAGTAAGACACGATACTTTGAATTGGCTCGCAAAAAATGTGGAGGGAAATTTTGAAAATGGAACACACATATTTTTACTTACAAGTAATCATATTTTCGAAAAAGATTCTGACCGGCCAGTCTCCCATATATAAAAACTATTTTTCGCAATACTTTCTGAGTGGCCTGGTATATTTAATTTTTTGAAAAGTGGTCGACATGAATCACGCGGTGCTACTCCACAAATGACACGAACACATTTTTTTTGTGCAATAAATACTTTACCGATGTCTGTGCTGTTTCCCCACAATATAAGCCCATATCTCAATATCGATTGTACATATCCGTAATACGCAGTCATCGCTGTTCCTATCGACGCAGTTTTTGTAAGCCTAAATAGCGCATATACAAAACTATTTACTTTTTTACGGACATTTTCAACATGGGTTTTCCACTTTAATTGGTTGTCAACACTTAATCCTAAAAACTTTGTAACATCCGAACTTACTATTTCATTTGTAATGTATTTTATATCTAATTGATGTCCTAAATGATTAAAGTTTATGTAATTAGTTTTATTAATATTGATATGCAAATTGTTATTATCCATCCATTGAATTATTGATTTTATTGTAGTGATAATGTCATGTTCATGTTCTGTCAGATTATTAGAGGTAACAATAACTGATATGTCATCTGCGAATAAAATTGCTCTGTGAGATGTAACATTAGGCAGGTCATTAATATAGATTAAAAATAATAGGGGTCCAAGCACACTACCCTGAGGTACCCCAAAAGCGTTATGTTTGTACTTAGATCTGTAAGTTTCCATAAGGTTCTTAGAATCTAGGTTATAAATTTCTATACACTGTGACCTGTTGCTAAGATAACTGTTTAACCAACTTAAGGAGGGTCCCCTTATGCCATTACTTTCCAGTTTGGAAATTAAGATGCTGTGATCAACGAAGTCGAAAGCCCTTGTCATGTCAAAGAAAAGGACAGTTGTGAGTACCTTTCTGTTGAAATTTTCTAACACCTCATTAATTAAATTAAAAGCAGCTAGCGTTGTGGATTTATTTTTCTAAAAGCCGTACTGATCTTTATGTATGATTTTATACTTATCAAAAAATTAAAGAAGCTGATTAGACATGATCTTTTCAAAATTTTTTGAAAATATAGGGACAAGAGTGATTGGGCGATAATTTCCAACCTCTTCTCTATTTCTTTTTTTATACAGCGGCCTTACAATTGACTGTTTCAGGACAGACGGAAATATTCCTTGTACAAAAGAAAGGTTAATCAGATGAGCCATTACAGGAGCTATTTGGCCTTTACATTGCTTGACGACCTTTGTACATATACCATCATGGCCTACTGCATTTGTGCTCCTCAGAGATGCTATTGCCTTGATGACATCATTAGCAAGTATTGGGTTTAAAAATATTGAGTTCTGATGATGGACAGTTATTGGATGGATTTACGGCATGCGTAGGGCTCAAAAAGAAGTCATTAAAGTGTTCAGCTATGCGCAGAGGCTCAGTTATGACATTATCATTTATAACAATTTTATCTATGATATTTGAGTCGGATATATCTTTTGTTTCACTTTCTATAACTTTCCAGGTTGCTTTACACTTATTATTCGATTTATGAATATAAATACTGTTTGCTCTCTTCTTAGAAGCATTTATGCAATTTTTCGGTGCTCGGGGAGATTCCCTCGTCACCACGCCCTGAATGACATAGTCCGAAGGGCCCTGATTTCAGCCGACGTACCCTGTATGTTGGAACCGCCGGGTCTTAGTCGTTCTGACGGCAAGAGACCCGACGGCCTGACGCTGGTACCGTGGCAGCGTGGAAAGTGCCTACTGTGGGACGCCACGTGCGTCAGCACTTTTGCTGCATCACATCTTGGCCGCACGGTGAGGGTTGCCAGGGCTGCCGCTGAAAATGCGGCTAGTAGAAAGCGTGAAAAATACGCTGTATTAGACGCTAACTATAACTTTGTCCCGCTAGCGTTTGAGACGACGGGTTGCTGGGGGTCGGAGGCCATTGCCTTCGTAAAGGAAGTCGGTCGTCGGCTTCGAGAGAGAGGGTACGATGCTCGCTCCGAATCCTACCTGGCGCAAAGGTTGTCCATTGCCATCCAACGCGGCTAGTGTCATGGGCACCTTTGCGACTGGCACGATTCGGGGCGGACTGTTTGACTAGATGTCCGTCCAGTTTGGACATTGTTTATATTTTGACATGACATTTTTTGTATGACTTTTTTGTATGACATTTTTTGACATGAATAAAATACTTGATTAATATAAATATTTTCATGATTTTTAAGTAACTTTGAATATTTACGATAAATGTTTTTTGCAGACTTTGACTTATTAGTGTAATAATTATACCTGAGTTTACCTTTACGTTTGCAACTAACTTTTAACCCTTTAGATATCCATTTTATTGATGATTTTCTATTTATCTTAATTTCAATTTTTGGAAAACAGAGGTCATAGAGAATACAAAATATTTCATAATATTTATTGAAAGCTGTTTCGAATTCGGTCTCATTAAATATATCATTGTAGGATAAACTTTCCAGGTATTGTTGAAATTTTTGAATATTTTCATCACAATAACATCTTTTAAAGGTAAAAAAAACTTGAGGTTTGGAAGGTTTACATGTAACATGTAACATAGGACACTAAGTAATTGTGCGGTATTATGGTCAGAGAGACAAAGATTTAAGACTGATCCTTGTGCATTCTTTATGTTAGAAATAAAATGGTCTATACAAGATTGACCTCGTGTAGGCTCTTTGATATGCAAGTATGTGTTATAATTTGCTAGTATGTTTTTAAGAATCAAAGAGTCGCTGTTGTCATTAATTGTGTTCACATTGATGTCACCTGTGATTATAATTTTTTTCTTATGATATTTGTTTATATATTTATGAAGCACCTGTTCTAATTTGTCAAAGAATGCATTGAGATTGGTTTTATAAGGCGTCCTGTATACACAAATAACAATGAGGTTATTTTGAGGTATTTTTACAGCACAACACTCAAAAACACTATTTTCTGAAAATTCTTTAAAAGCATCTAAAGTCCTGAACGCAATACCATGTTTTATGAAGATGCATACGCCTCCCCTTCTCGTATTTTGAAACAATCAGTATGAGAATTCATCACAGTTCTGAAACAAGGTCATCCCAGTCTGTCTAAAGGGACTACTTTAGACTGTTATACATCATAATATCCCATGAAATATCCACTACAGGACAGGGAGCTCCCTCCATAATTCTAGCTTTTACTGGAAAAATGTGGAAGGGAAGTATCATACTCACCTCGCTTGTCAGCGTTACGGCTGGCACCATGGACCGCGGTTGTAGGTGATCGCAGTGAGTAAGATGGTATAATACTTACTATAATACACTGGAGGATGCTGCTGCCCATCCTCCAGTTTATAGCCCTTAGTCGCTACGACACCCACGGGTATGTATGGGATGGTACTATCCTTTGCTGGCACTACGTTACACGGGACTGGACTGATATACATGCATACGCGTAAATAGACAAATAACACCCACACACAAAACAAACAAACACCTACGTTCATCACACAAATGTTTGCCCCGGGCGGAGATCAAACCCGTGACCTATAATATTGCACAGATCAACAGGCTTGTCTGTAGGAAGTATTCTTACAAACTCCTCGTCCTCGTAAGACCCAGAGTCCTAAAAATAGCACCTACTGTTTAACATATAGGAAAACTTATTGTAATATTTATAGAGTATACTGGGTTAAAGGGACAGCTTTCCAAAAACTGATAGGGCATGATCAGCTAACGAATCTGAACAACTTTCAGTGAATGAAACTTTCAGGAAATTAAAAAGAAAATTCGCGTCGCCATACAAAATTGTAAACTTAATTGGACATTTTTTATGGAGAGGCCGATATTTATCGTGAATCTCCCCATGAAACTGAACAACTTTCCCTATTGACCTCTCATAGAAACTGAATCAGGGGATAGCACAGGTTTTTGACCTCCCATACAAAAGTATGGGAGGTCAAAAATTTTTTTTTGTATTTCGATCTATGTTCCTTAGGAAAATTTGTTAAGTATAATGTGCAGAATCACATCCTTCAGCATAAGTATACCTCTTCTACCCCTGTACCGGGTGTAACAGAAGGGGTATACTTATGCTTTACACCCTGTGTCTCTGTCAGTGTTTAGGAACCCTCCTAATACAAATACCCATTTGTCTATGTTTATGTTTTCTAGAAAATCGGGTCATATTTTTCCAATCATTGCTGTCAATATTCCTTTGAAATCAATACTTTTCAAACAAAAGGTGTAATTTCAACTCCTTCCTATATTAACGCCCATTTTAAGTTTGTCCCCCTTCAGGTTTTCGGGGTAGCAGGGCGCTGGATAGCGGTCGCTAGGGAGGTCCTAGGGTTGCCACAGGGAGAATGAAAGCAAAGCTTAGTGTCACCATTGAGTTGTACCATTAATGGTTACTTCTGTCACTTCGTATATAGACTTTTAATTAGTTCTTGATAGCAAAAGATATGCATGTACTCATGATACTGAACAACTTTTCCCAAGGAACATAGGTCGAAATACGAAAAACCAAATTTGACATCCCATACAAAATGCGCTCTCAGCTGATGCAGTTCCTATGGGAGGTCAAAACTTGATTTTCGTATTTTCGTATTTCGACCTATGTTCCTTGGGGAAAGTTGTTCAGTATCATGAGTACATTCTTACCTTTTTCTATCAAGAACTAATTAAAAGTCACCCTATATAACGTGTAATTCCAAATACACAAAACATCTCGATGGGTATTTCTGTACCTACCTACCTATCCATGTAACTGAACATTTTTTGTTCTACAAGTTTGGAAATAATAAAAATTGGTTCTGCGTACAATAGTTGTAGAAAAAAGGTTTTTTTTTATGGGGGACAATTCACACAAAGTCATCTGATCCAAAACTAGGAGAGCCTTTGGGTAGAGAGACTGGGTATCAGAGACTGATACACATACATACGAGTACATAAATAGATAAATAACACCTAGACGCATAACAAAAAAATGTTTGCCACTGCGGGGCACCATGGACCGCGGTTTTTGGTGACCGCAGAATGCAAGATGATACGATAAACAGAAAGATGCTGCTGCCCATCCTCTGGTTCATTAACTGGAGGATAGTTCATAGTTTAGTTCATAGTTTATTATTCCTTAACAATATACATTGTGTTGGACATACATCTAAAATTCAAGCACGCCGAAAGTAATAAAGTAATTCTTATTTACAATATAAGTACTCGTACGCCTAAAATTTAGTGTAAAAGATAATAAACACTTGAAATAAGGTTGATTGTTTTTAAATTAAGACATGAAAAGTAATGAGTTCGGTTCTAAAAATAGATACCAATTAAGAGCCCAAGGTTTTAATTAGGAACCTTCCTTTGTATTTGAAATAAAGAAAATATTTACTTTAATATTACGTATGATATATAATATTTGTTTTATGTTTTAAGCACTTTTGTTTTCTTCGTAACAAGTTGCTTGTTTCCATTAGCCTTCGGGAGCAAAAAAACTAATAACATAAGATGTATATCAAAACTAAGTACTTAATTAAGGTGGTTGCTGAGCAGAAGTGCTGCCACTTTGAGAAATAAATTTATTGCGTCATAAATACAAGACATACAATAAGGATTGTTTGATTGGCGGTAATTTTGGGTAGTTCTATATTTCATTATCCATCACATCTCATCTTAGCTTATCGTGAATAGCTTTGTATTGTAAAACTGCCAAAAACGGCCACTTTTAGCACTTTACCAATACAAAGCTGTAAATGATAAGCTAAGCTATGATGTCATGGGTTATAACATATATAACTACCATATGTTGCCGCCAAACGAACAATACTACCGAAAAGTTTTGTATTTGCGACGCAATAAATTTATTTCTAAAAGTAAGGTGCTGCCACCCAGCAACCGCCTTAAGTAGGAATACTTATTACAGAAAAAATATATTGCTATTAATGGTGAGTACCTGGGCGACCGAGCTTCGGTCTATAATACGAGTAGCTGCCTTTACGCCTATAAAGCTATGCTACTCGCCAATAGAAGAGAGAGTTTTCAGTCTAAAACGCGGTATTAGAAAAATGCTTCAAAATACGGGGAAAACGAACTTTTCTAGACATGAGACCTAGCTAGATCAATGTTTCGCCCCTGAACCCCCCCCTTAGAGTCGTTTTCGAGAAACCGATTCCAAATATATATACAAATATTGCTCGTTTAATAATGTAGGATAATTATCATTGTAATCTCTCCAAGATAAGGCTGACTTTTTTCTCCAATCTGCAGCAGCCCTATTTAGTGGGTGGTGGTGTAGGCAGGCAATAAGTGCCCCCTTCTATTACACCGACACTTTAACTTGGGTGCAGTGATTTGATAACGCCGTTTGTTTCAAGAGTTATCCACATCGTCCAGCGCTTTTTTTTTTCTATTCCGCCACCCAAACAATTCACTTTGCCCCTTTAATTGAAAAGGTTTTCATTAAAATTAAGGCAGTGACCTTTTGTTTACCTTTTTTTTTCGATTGATTGCGTTGGTATAAATATTTGACCTATTGTTTTTGGTAATTAGTAAGGCGGAATTTTAATTATAAACTTAATATTTTGTTTATTTTTTAATACTTTCTGACGACATTTCTAACTGCTTTGTACAAAGTAGAGCTAAGTGAAGCGAAAAAGTGTAATCCTTCCTATCAAACAAACTTCTAATTTACTATAAAAAAATATTTCGATTCAAACAATATTTAAAGCTTCATTATTAAATTCAGTTATAAATCGATCATAACTAGGTAAATTGTAGTCTTAAAGAAGTGTTGAAAGAGAAAGAATTAAAGTAAGTCAACAAAGCATTCTTGTTTAGAAGTTATTTATAAAAAAAAACTTAAAATGGTTAACCATGCTCTACAATATTTCCTATCAAGTTGTTCTAATAACTCACATAGGAGGACAAGGCCCTCAAGGAACCCCTCATTCTATTAGTTCATCCCATTCAATATGTTTTGAGCTTAAAATAGTGGTTCAGATTACCTTAAAGGACTTTATAGATGTGTGAATTATACATAAAAATGTAAAGGTACAAAAGCCGTGTCAAAGAATTTTCTCTTTAAAAAAAATCATGTACCAAATGAAAAACAAATGAGACCCTTGACACCCTGCAGCCTTTTCAGGGTCCTGTACCCAAAAGGTAAAAAAGGGGTCCGTATTACGAGTAATAAGCCTCCGATGTCTGTCTGTCTGACAGCGGGCTGTACGAGTATCTCATGAACCGTAATGGGTAAACAAATGAGATTTTCACAGAAAATTTATTTCTGTTGCCGCTATAGCAAAAAAAAATTATAAATATAAGAAATTAGGCGGGCTTCTATACTAAAAACGTGATTCTTTAGGCAATTTTGCTCGATTTTTGTTTTAGCTCCATCGTTAAAACGGGAACGCCTATAAGCGTGAACGTTTGTCTATAAAATAACAACCAGTCATAAAACTGGTTAAGTGCGTGTCGGACTTACGTACATTTAATACAGTTCTGCAAGACGCGCATAGTGCGCGTATGGACGCAAATTATGGAATTAAGACGGTACTTTTATCTAAAATGGAAACGTTGGAAGGGGAAGGCCTAGGCGAACGTACCAGGACCAAATTCAGGACGTTCTGAATAAAGGCCAGGTTAAAAGTACCCTAAACCGACGAGCATGTATGAAAGGATTGATGAAAGTACAGGAAGCAAGGGAAGTATGTCAAGATCGTAGCAGGTGGAGGACTGTGGTCTCTGCCTACCCCGACGGGAAAGAGGCGTGATGTTATGTTATGTTATTTTTATCTTAGTGGTACGAAACCCTCGTTGCGCGAGTCCGACTCGCACTTAGGCGGAGTTTTATATTTTGATGCTTGTTGCTATAATTTATTCTTTGTTCTAACTTTTGGGGACTGTCCTGATAATTTCAACAGTCACTTCACCGAGCTAAAAAAACCTAACGAGACGAAAAACTTCTTTTATCTGAAACTCTAAGAAAACCCGTGCTTTTTCTCTGTAAGTACTATCCTTAAGAAAGGAATAAGAAAAGTTCCTCGACTGGTTATTTTAGTATGTAGGTCGCCTTAGCAGGTGGGTCAAGCGAGATAGCAGCATAACTTTGTTTAAAAAATTGGCACGAGAGTAGAAACTTGGCAGCGGAAATTCTTGTGTAAATTCTGAGTCGACTAGTCAAGTTGCTGATTGAATTTGGCTTTTATTTCAAGCTTAATTTTTCAAAGAGTTTGTTAGTTTTTTTTTCCTTTTTTAATAATAAAATTTATCCTTGTCACGTTTTTAAAGAAAAGAAAAGATAAAAGGGATAATGATTTAGGTCTATTAATTTGGAGCCCATAATTTTAAAACTTAAGAGCGTTCATCCGTTCAAATCGCGCTGGTGTCAAAATTTACGATTTTCGGCGAAGAATAAAACAATGCAGTTCTCAGTTTTCCAAGAAGACATTAATATCATATTAGATATACTTTCACGATCTGCTTTTTGGTTTAAAAACATTTCAAAATATTGGGATATTTTTCCAAATAGAATAGTTTTTTAACACGTCCGTTTTTAACTTAGCGCTTGACCGTCTACGCAGGGTGTCTACTCTCAAAGTCCGATATATCGAAACGATACTACTCGAAACATGCGAATGCAAAACTTCGTCCCTTGACAATAGAGTAGAATATTGGTTGGATGCAGTTTAAAAATTCATCCAACCAATATTCCACTCTATTGTCAAGAGACGAAGTTTCGCATTTGCATGTTTCGAGTAGTATCGTTTCGATATATCGGACTTTGAGAGTAGACACCCTGATGCGAGATATACTCGTTTGTAGGATCAAATGCTACAAGATTGAAAAAAAAAATACCATTCAAAAATTCAGGATATTTATTAGTTTTTGGTTAAAAAAAAACTCGATTTAGGTAAAAATTCATTCAAAAAAACTACAATCAAAAGTGACATTTTCAGTAGATTTACGGGATATTAACCGTGTCATTTTAGGTGAAAATGTTACACATTATTTTTTCTTTTTGGACTTAGCATTCATTAGAAGTCATTAATACTCTAAAATACTGTATCTTTTTTGTTTGGAATAAATTGTATTTATATTTTACTGTGAAATATTTAGTACTCCTATAAAATTGATGCGAGAAAGCGCCAGCACTTAGTCGTGGCCGAGGCCTTGTTGTGGCGACGCATCGGAGTAACGCTCTTAAGACAAAATTGTATTGAGAGTAAAAAATTTAAAACGTGTATATCAACTTGTTAAAATTTTCATTACGTGAATCACAGGGCTTCAGGATTGAAACGAATGAAAATGAATTTAGTATGAAGGTCCAAAAGAAAAACCGTTTTTCTTCTAAACTTCTCTTAACTTTGAAAATAAACAAGAAATATAAGTAAGATCATACTCTGTTTTAATTCAAATACTTGCCAAAGACTAAATTACTTCCTACTCTATTACCCTGGGGGCTGTTTTGTCTTAGAAATAGGTTTCCAATTTCGGCTGTGTACTTAGTTTTGTAGTTGTAGGACGTAGGTGTTGATTTAGGACGTACAGTCGGCCACACGGCAGTGGTAACACTGTAACCATAAGCGAGTCCTTGGTTTCTAGAGTTTGTAACGTAGCGCTGGTTCTGTTTATACTGGTTTTGCTTCTACTTATCTGCGTCCGTGTGTACAACAGTCAAAAGACGTGAGGCGTCTGACACGTTACTGTTCCTCGTTTCCTTGTTATTACCTATACCTTGTGTATACTCGTAAAACAAATAATTTGTGATTTCGTGCTGAAATTAGTAGTAGAGTCGGCAAAAACTATGTACGACGTTAAGGGAACATTTATTGTTTTTAATTTGCAAGTGGTCACCACCGTCGATACTTTGACACTAATTAGCCTATTCTTGTCATGTGGCTCAGCTTTAAATTTTTTTCAAAGCCAACTGGAAAAAGAAAATGATTTTTTTATTGGTAAGCGAATTAACATAGAATAACACACAATTTAGTTAGTAAAATTTGGTTCATCATTCACAGAAACAACAGAGGCCTTCAAACTAGGCAAAGCCGAAGGAGCAGTATTCAAATTACAATACAGACTGCTACAGGACCAGAACCAGGCAAGTCTCACCCTTCAGACAAGTGGCTTTCTGAGCTACGTCAGTGATCTGGGGTGAATTTGCATAGTAACGTTGTTTTCCAAACCTGAGATTTACCAAATGATAAATGTAAAAACTTATAAATGTCCATCAAAAATCAAATCCGAGTCCAGTCTATTATATAAGAATGGGAGGATAGGATAACATGTTAACGGCATTTACAAAGGTAATTCAACACTTTCGTGGTTTAGCTCACGCCTCTTACCCGTGGGAGTACGCAGATACCACGGCCCTCCACCTGCTACGATCTTTCAACATCTTTCTATGGCTTCTTCCTGTAGCTTTTAGTAGACAAAATGGTTGTTTTTGTTTAGGCTATTGCATTAAGCTCAAATGGGACTGGGCAGGCCACGTGTCCCGTATGCCGCCGGACCTATGGGCGAAGACCACCACCACCTGGCAGCCGCAAACCAACAAAAGGCATCGAGGCCGACCAAAGCGCCGATGGCGCGATGAACTTGACGTATTTTGCAAGGCCAAGCAAGAGCAGGCTTTAGATAGGGACCAAGGGAGGGAATAGGGAGAGGCTTTTGCCCAGCAGTGGGACATTATAGGCTAGATAAGATAAGATATTGCATTCAGGAAGAAATGAACCCAAATAACAAGATGCATCATTGTATCATAGCAATATAAATAAAAGAAAAGTTTTACCTACTTATTTTGCTGTCGCTCTAAGTTTAGTTTGCTTGCGTGAGTGTAATTGCAGACTAGCTGTCCGCCCCTTCACATTCGAAATGTATCGGACTTCATCGTTTGTTGCTTGCAAATGTAGTGTCCTATTTAAACACCCTCATTTTAATCACCCCGGATGGGTGGTTCTGTCCATAAAACAGAACAATTTTTCTACAGGACAAGAAAATTCATTCGACTTCCCATAAACTGCATCAGCTGATAACACATTTTGTATGGGAGGTCGAATTTTTTATCTTAGTTCGAAAAAAAAGAGTTCGAAATATAAAACTCTCATGAGAATATGAGAGATACATTCAAAAATATGCAGCCTCTTAAGTTAGAGAGTTAGGCTCACGAACCAAATGTTTTGGGAAGGTCGGGGATACTGTCAAACAAAAGTCTCACAGACTTCAGTTTGGTTAGGACATTGCAGGATGAATCACCTGATTGTAAGAAAATTTATAATATATATAATAATATAATATTTATTTATTTCAATGGATTTGTACATCAGCAAAGTAAACTTAAGTAGTACAGTGGTTATTACACAAGTGGTGCACAAATTAATTACTAAAACCTGATTCCCAAGCTAAGCGAAAGCCTGTATTTTGAGAGTCAGTGTTCTACTAAAAGCTATTGAGTGTAGCAACCAGTAACAGCACGTTATTTGAGTAGAGTAATACTAGGATATTGACTATAAAACAAACATTGTCAAACAATATGTATTAGGGTATTTGAAAGTGCATGTGTGAATGTATGTGTAAGTGTATATGAATGCGTGTGTAAGTGTGTGAGTATGCGTGTGTAAGAGTGTGTGTATGGAGAATAAATTATTAATATTGATTACTATTTGGTAATAGCCTTTCAGTTTCATCATAACTTAGATTTTGGAGCCAACTAGACAATTTCTTTTTAACCTCGAACTTATTAGACTTACAAATATTTAGAACTTTATTAATAGTGGGTTGGCTGGAAGAAATCTCTTTTAGAGATAAGCCCGCCTTTGTAAATGTCCTTTTGTATGTAACTTTCTGTATGTGAATTTGTGCAATAAAGAATATATATAATAGTATTGTAAATAATGCAACTACAGATATAAAATTGTCGAACCGAGAATTTGGTTCTTTGAGACGGAACGGGACAAATAATGTGTCTTTTTCTTTCAGAGGGGTCAGGTAGTGGCACATGAGGATGTATACGTAAAATAGCACGGAGCAAAATTAAGATGATTCCGTGCTATACAGGATGAAGACATACGATAATCTGCATACGTGTTCAGCTCCGTGCATACTTAATTACCGTTTTCATATAACCGGTGAACTGATCTACCCTACTCAATTTCATAGCTGGGCTTGTAATATGTGAAGACTTTTGTAGCGATTTATATAAGGTCCTAAAGAAATAGTGAACATAATTTCAGTATGTTACTCAGACCATGAAACTGAACAACTTTCCCCAAGGAACACAGGTCGAAATACGTAAATAAATTTTTGACCTCCCATAGAAACTATAACAGCTGATAGCGCATTTTGTATGGGAGGTCAAATTTTGTTTTTCGTATTTCGACCTATGTTCCTTGGGGAAAGTTGTTCAATTTCATGGTTTGGTACTTAAATTATGTTCACTATTTCTTAGGACCTTATATACGAATATACGAGTACAACGTGTTAACGGAATAAGTGCAACTCAGAAAATAGTTTGATCAGAATCGAGAGTAGAATAAATTTCACGGGTTTTTGATAGGGCAATTTTTTTTAAATATTTATTATTCAAATTTTTGCCGCTTCTAAATATTTCTGTGGCTACGCGGTACATACGAGTACTGAGGACGGGAGGGAAGTGGGCGTGGCGTGTGCGCACGATCCATGATGCACTTAAGAGCTCAAAAATCTACTAGACGGAACAACCGTCTATTCTCAGTAGTTCAATTGACAGTTCAATTGCAATAAACTTTAAAATATCAAAATTTTTAAAAAACATTTTTGTTTAGGTTGAATGGATTTATTTTTATAAATCTGGGTGCGTACATCGAAGTTTTATCGGAGCTCCGATATTATCAGATTGACAACAACAATTACGTTCGGAAATTTAGTTTGTATGGGAATTTCTTTGTGAAAGGCCGAACCGTAGACTAATTATCGGCGCGATATTATCGTAGTTTCACTTCGGAGTACCGCAGCTGTTGGGGTGTATGAGGGTTTCGCTTATTCCATTAATAATGTACGTATGAAAATTTTGATATTTTACGACTGCTCCGTGAAAGTGTGCAAAATAGTTTTTCTTGTTCTGAAAATTCCCAGATTTCACCGGGAAATTGCGGTTTCCTTGTTGATCCTTTGGATTGAAGCTGGCTGGCTAAACAAAGGCTTCCCGCGAAACATGCCACTAACGTCTCATGGGAAAACGTAATTATTTCTATTAGAAAACCCCCATTGCCACTCGTATAGTTAAGGACTTGTGTTATTCTTTCACGCCTTAATGGCTGAAAAGATTTCGAACAAGTTTGAACTTTGACAAAAAAAATTTACAAAATCCACTTTTTACCGTGGTAGAAGCTACCTACGAAAAAAGTCATTTGGATCCCTCATAGTCAAGTAGTTGAATTCCCTGCCTTCGACTGTGTTTCCGAGTTCATAAAACCTGAATATGTTTCGTAAGTTTGTGAGTGAACTGACTACTTCTGGGTGTGCCCTCATCCACCTATATAATTTTTAAACCAAAAAACCATTTTTTTTATTTTGCCTAAATATCACACTTAAAAAGTTTAACATGAATTATGTATCACACTTTACAGGAGCATAAAAATTTGAAGTGTATTGGAGGTGAATAAGTAGTCCAGACAACTTGACCTATTTTTCACAACCAACTTTTTTAAACACTCGGTTTACACCTTGATTAATTTTAAAGTGTTTTGGGATTCGTCTCCACCACTTCCTTACTCGGCAACGCTTCAAGGGCTTTTAAATCTGCGACGAAAAGTTTATATTACATTCCCCTACCTACATAGGGGTCGTGTCATGACTTTGGAAACTTTCAAGAGTGAGTTTTAGTATTAGTACACACAGCCGCACGTCGGTGGAAACAGTTTCTTTGAGCGGGTCTCTTATTTTGAGCGTAGCACTGGCTTAGCTTCTGCTGGTTTTGTTTCTAGGTGTTTGCTGCCGTGTGTACCAGGACCCTGAGACAAGTGGCTTTCTATTATCGTAAACGCTATAAGTGGAATAAAATAAAAATGTATAGAATTGACATTAGCTGTCACGCAACACTTCGTTAGCTAATTTCAATCTCATACGTGTTCATTCTATTCTACTAGCGTTTGCGATAGTAGAAAACCGGGGCGATCGTAACTAAAGCCCAATAACAGATGGCGCTGTAGGATTTTTGAAGAGTGCAATTTTCAAGAAATGCCCAAAAAAATGGAGAAACTGAATTTTCCCAGACATGACCCAGCTATATGGATTTTGTGGCCCTGAAAACCCCCGTATATTCAATTTCATCGAAATCATTAAAGCTAGTTTCAAGAAGTCGATTTCAATTCAATTTATGTATATATGTTACCGTTAATGTGCGGAAATCAGTCAATCTGCAGATTACCAAATTGTTTCAGTTCACACATTAACTAGATAATCCGCAGATTACCTAATTAGTCTGCAGATTAACGACCTAGTTAAAGTGCATAATTATGTTTCAAATCAAATCGGTTAGGTTAGGTGGGGTTTGGTTTGATTCGGTTAATGGGTCGGGTTTAGAAAGCTGTCACAATCTTTTTTTTATTTTACTGACTTTGACTTTATAATTTTAAGCGACCTGATTGGTTACGGGGCTTGGCTACCAGCGGCGGAAAGCGATGACTCACTCCATTCTTAAGATGGAAAAACTATTGGTGTGTACTGATACTGACTGCAAAAAAGGGGCATAAAACAAGAAGTTAAACTAATTCAGCAAAGCTACCTCGTGATGCCCCGTGATCTAAAAATAAACCTTAACATGAAAGAAAACTCAATGTAATATTCATTATAAGGAAAATAATATATTATCCAAATTTCTTAGGCGAACCGCAGCTTTGCCAAGAAATAACTACCAACATCTTAAGACTTGTGTTCTCAATCTGTGAAATACGATCCTCTTAAGACGTGATCCAATTGGAATGACCTTAAAAGTTGGGGAAGTTTTGGCACCAAACTTTAATTTCGTTATCTGATCCATCAAGAGTTTTAAAAGACTTGAGAGATGAATATATAGTACATCACGCCTTGTTCCCGTCGGGGTAGGCAGAGACCACAGTTCTCCACCTCTACGATCTTGACATACTTCCCTTGCTTTCTGTACTTTCATCAATCCTTTCATACATGCTCGTCGGCTTAGGGTACTTTTAACCTGGCCTTTATTCAGAACGTCCTGAATTTGAACCTGGTACGTTCGCCAAGGCCTTCCCCTTTCATTGTTTCTCTCTTTTGTCAATCTTCTTTCATACGTCCTCTCTACATGACCAAACCATCTCAGCATCCCTTTCTCAATTTTAGTCACTACGTCTTCTTTTACGCCACAACGTTCTCTTATCACACTATTTCTAATCCTGTCACTCAATTTCACACCAATCATACTCCACAACGCTCTCATTTCTACTGCATTAATTCTACTTTCATGCTTTTTCTGCCATACCCAGCTTCCACTGCCGTACATCAGTGTTGGTACCAATGAATTTTAAGATTTTTTTCGTTTGGATACTTACGTATTACGCAGAACCCTTTTGAGTAGCTGAAGCATCCATGTAATTAAACATAGCTATTGTCACAAATTTTATAAATAAAAAACAAAAGCTAGATTCTCCATAAAAATGAAAATCAGACTCGGTTAATTTTGTATAGAGAAACATTTTTTCGCTTCCAAAAGTTGTGAATAGTTTAAGATAAGTTATTTTCGAGAATTCTTACGGGATATGCAGACTCCAATCATACCAACATTTATATCCACAATAAATGAATACTCCATCACGAGTCAACCTCATTCAAAATGGATGACCGGAATTTCGTAAAACTCGATTGTAATTTTAATTTCCTCCTCCGAAATACAACTGACAATAACAGGCAAGAAAATTTTATTCTCAAAGGACCAACAGACCAAAGATTTGATCATGAATTTTTAAAATCTATCAAACGACAGTAACTACGTTTATTTGAATTTGTATGTGGAAATGAAATTTTAAACACAATGCGTAATTCTTTTGGGTCTAAAGTTAATGAGCACTCAAGTGTTGTTAAGTAAAACAACCCACAAAGGTTTTCATAAGGAAGAATGAGGTTTTCTGTACCAAAATGGCTGAAGAGGTACCTAAAAATACGTATCTCTCTTTTCAACTAAGTAAATATGTTACGGACAGACATCGATATGTTTCAATGAAATTATGAAAAGGATTTGGTTTATTTTCGGGCAAAAATTGTACTCGCCTATCTTATTTTATGGGTGTTTTTCTAGAGCGTGTATGATCTAGCGGGATGATAAAAGTAGACGAAGCAGGGGATGTATGTCAAAATCGTACCAGGTGAAGAACTGGTGGTGTCTGCTTACCGCGACGGGAAAGAGACGACTAAGGTTTATCTGTTAACTCTTGCACTAGAAACAAGTTTTTTCTTGTGCAAGGATTAACAGATAACCTAACCTAAGTTATCTAAAACATTTCGTTTTTTTTCTAGATAAAACTAATTTGGCCTTAAATCGGGTTTGACCGGTAACATATACAAAGTGTAACGGAAAGGTGTGATAATACTGAAGGGTGTGAATCTGCCCATGAAACTGAACAACTATTCCCAAGGAACATAGGTCAAAATACGAAAAACTAAATTTGACCTCCCATACAAAATGCGCTATCAGCTGATGCAGTTTCTATGGGAGGTCAAAAATTTAATTTTTTCTACTCGTATGACCTATGTTCCTTGGGAAAAGTTTTTCAGTTTCATCGGAAAATTTACGCCCTTTAGTATTGTTAGGTACATCTTTCCGTTAAACTCTGTGTAATAACATCGTATGCCTTCCAAATACATAACAGTACCTGGGCGACGAGCTTCGCTCTATAAATAGCCGCCTCAACCTGAAAATATCATCGGGTGAGCAAGCTATGCTACTCAACAACAGATGGCGCTGTAAGTATCTTGAACGCACTAAAACGCGCTAAGAAATATTTAAAAAGACTGTGAAAACTAATTTTCCTAGACATTAGATCTAGCTAGATCGATTTTTTCCCCCAAATACCCCTGTATACTAAATTTCATCGAAATCGTTAAAGCCGTTTTCAAGAAACCGATTTCAAATATTTATATATACAAATATTGCTCGTTTAACAGTATAGGATGAAAATAATAACATAACATTATTATTTATAACATTTGAATCTTATTCATCAGAGTGCAATTTTATTACGAGAATCACCAGAAAATTGAAGAACTTGCTTTATATAGGAATAATAATTCCAAATGGAGTCACACTTGCCTCCAATACAATCGTTGGAACACAATGTCGGTAATATTTCTACAACGCCGTCTTCGCGATTTGGTCTTTCATCCGTAAAATGCAGAATTCTTTTAAAGTTTATCTTGCGTTCAGGCTCGACACATTTATGTACATACAATAAATTGTAGATTCATGATCAAATATCGTAACAATTATTGACTAATTATATTTGCAAAGAAAAAAACCTTTCGATAAGCAGCTTAATTAAAAGCCATGGCCGAACGTTGCTGATTTTCAAAAATCTTTTCTATAGCTCAACTATGTTGTACAAGAAAAAGTTCTTACTTTTAGACCAATTTAATAGACCATGTACAGTCCAGAGCAGATCATGCTTGACACTCGTAGTGCGAGTTTAGCTCTAAGGACGTGCTCTTGACTGTACCGTACCTCAATAGTGTAAAGAGATTAATCGAAATGGATTCAATAAAATTCAGACTTGATTTTACCTTATAAAACATGATCCGAATGAACACAAATAAGAGCAGATGTTCTTCGATCCGGTTAAAACTGGAATTTATCTTGTGGCGAGGGTAAGACACGGTGGCCCACATCCAGAGGGTGTTTTCATTTCGGATTTGGCTTCCGAGTTCGCGCCAATCCTACCAGCTGCCAGTCTCGAGGGTTAGTTCCAAATGCTCCACTAGTTTGATCCATATGTCGGAAAATGGTCAAGTAATGAGTACAGTTCTTGTATTGACTTAATTTGTTTTGAAAGTGTGTTGATACAAAACTGTATTCATGACCTGACCATTCTCCGACATATCGAATTTGCAGGAAACCTTGACGATTCAGTGTAATCGCGGACATTTAAAGTACTGGCTGTCAACCGTGACCTGAACCGAGTGGAATTAAAAAGTAAGTAACTAAGCCGTTGTACTTTCACCAAGAATTTTCTACACCAATTACAGTTTATATGGCCTACTTTGGGACAAAATATGGCGATGCTTAAATAAGAAGAACAACTATCACCACCATTGATCACCGTATCTCTTATCCAAACTGGTATGTGGTTTTGTCGTGAAAGCTGCAGAGACAGACAGACAAAGTTAGTGCTGCCTATTTAGGACATCAGATTCAGGTCAGGAATTGTTGATATGATTACTGTTTAAATAATGTAGCTTGCTTAGAATGACAGCAGTGTGAGAGCAGGATGGGGCGATGCTTAAGATATTAGAGCGACAGAGACACGTATTACTCCGTCCTCTTTTCACGTATAGCTGTTATTCTAATCAAGCTAAATAATTTCGTAGGTAGTGATATTTGTTTTGCAGTAAGATGATCAATAGTCGATTTAAACAGATTTATCAGTTAGGGGTTAAAAGCTAAAACCTATTTTCAAATGTGCATTGTGTGTGTGTTGGTAACAAATCAACTTTGCTTCAAACTTAACTAAAAAAAAACTAAGTTCCATCTATGTGGTTGTTGAGAATGACCCGACCCTTACCGGATGTTTTCTCTCGACATACGATCTTGACTGGGTTTGTGATTTAAAAAGATTTGCCAGCAAACCGGCTTACCGGGGAATTCCCTGATAAACGGAACCGAAGCGGTCTTGTATCGACTTTGGTATTAAGATCGGAATAATAACATTGTAAGATACAAGTAGAGGCTTTTTTTATTAAAAATAAACCAGAAGAAGGACTGAGTTAGCTGAATATGTCAGTATAGACTAACAAGAATCATAATATGATAAATTTCCTAGTAAGTTGATAAACTGTCGAAAAATAATAAACTGTACCGAATTCGCTTCTGGGCACTCACCAGCTACAGCTGCCGCAGCACGCTCGCTACGCTCGCTTGGCTCTTACGTTTGGTTGGGAGATAACCTAACACAACATATCCAACCCTAAAAGGGATGTGTTTGTCTTATCTAAGGGACCTATGGATATACGAGTTTACTACGTGTTTATCAACATATGCGGAAATTTATCAACTTTCATATTTCATATTTATTTATTTGCTTGCCACATGGTTCAATAAGGTGTTACATATATCTTAGGTGCTATTACATGTGGCACCCCGTGGGGGCACCGCAAAATCTACTTATTCATTACAATTACATCTTACAAATTGGAACAAGACGTATACATACTGTACTATATATAAGTAAACATAAATATTTCAATTTTTAATGAGTTGGTAGCTTGTTTTATTATTATGATAGTCGGTAAATAGATCTTCTAACTTATAAAAAGCATTTCTCAGTAAAAATTGTTTTAAGTGTTCTGTATATAGAGACAGCGTTTCCTGGTTTTTTACATAGTTTGGTATGCTGTTATATATTTGTATAGCCATCGAATGTGGTCCCGATCTATACAAGTGAAGAGTTGTTTGTGGAAGTTGAAGTTTATGAAGGTTTCTATTGTTTCTTTTTATTGTTTTTACTGGGGAGTATAGTTCCATGTGCTTTCTGACGAATTTACAACATTCAAGAATATATATTGAAGTTAGAGTAAGTATCTTATGTTTGATGAAATAAGGTTTACAAGAGTCAGTTTGCGAAATATTAAATAATATTCTAATACATTTTTTTTGTATGACAAAGATGTCTTGAATCAAAGAACTATTTCCCCAGATAATGATTCCGTACATAAGTCTAGATTGAATATTTGCATAATATGCTGTAATAGATGTTTCAAGATCAGTTGTTTTTTTTAGTTGTAATAATGCGAAAACAAGCGAGGAGAGTTGTTTTGTTAATTTATAAATGTGAGGTTTCCAATTTAAGTTTGTGTCAATATTGATTCCTAAGAGGGTTGTTGTGTTATCTGTTGATATTGGCAAGCCTTTATAGTTATATTGTATATTTAGTGGTTGTTTTTGAATGGGTCTGAATTCCAAAATTTTTGTTTTGTTAGTGTTGAGCTGAAGGTTATGGGCATGGAGCCATTTTTGAATATTGTCTAATGTCATGTCAAGTTTTGGTTTTATTTCGCTTAAGTTAGTACATGAGAATAATATTGACACATCATCAGCAAAGAGGGTACAGTGTTCTTTTATAATTTTAGGTAGGTCGTTTACATACATTAGAAACAGAAGACATCCAAGAACTGTGCCTTGTGGGATCGCATTATTTAGTACTATTTTCTGTGAACGAATATTTTGAGCTTGACCCGTGTTAAAATCTACGTTTTCTATTTCTACATATTGGTCTCGATTTGAAAGGTAAGAGGAGAGCCATTTGTGAGCTATACCTCTTATGCCCGAGCCATATAACTTATCCAATAAAATATTATATTTTACGCGGTCGTAGGCTTTGCTCAAATCAAGCAAGAGACCTACGGCGTACTGCCTATTGTTAAGAATTTCCAATATTTTTTGGGTGTATTTATATATCGCGAGTGTTGTGGAGCGATTTTTGCGAAAACCGTTTTGGTTATCGTCAATAATATTATATTTTTCAAAGAAGGAATTTAGTCTGCTGCACATTGCAGTTTCAAATATTTTTGATGATGTCGGTAGTAATGAGATGGGTCGGTAATTGTTCGGGTCCATTTTGCAGCCTTTTTTATGTACTGGTCTTACAATAGAAGTTTTGAGTGCATCAGGGTAAATTCCTTCTTCGAACGATTGATTTATTAGGAAGGTGTAGGGAGATATTAGAAATTCTGCACATTTTTTTACCACTACTGGAGGCAGTTCATCAATTCCATGGCTAGTTTTATTTTTTAGTTTTCTTATAATCAACTTTACTTCTCGGGGATCGACAGGTCGTAGATAAAATGTGTTTTCTACTTGAGTTTTTATCTTTGTTAAATTAGAATTTTCTAAGTCTGGCGTGTTTTCTTTCCCAACTTCAACAAAAAACTTATTTAATACATTTGCAATGTTTTTAGGGTTTGTTTCGAGACTATTATTTACTTGCAGACTTATGTTTCGTTTATTGTAGTTGTATTTTTTATTATTTGTCTCGTTGTTTATAATTTTCCACATTGTTTTCATTTTGTTGCTTGATTTTTTAAATGTATTTATATTCTTCTGTTTTTTTGCTTTATGTACAGTCTTTTTCAATAACTTTTCGTATAATTTATAGTGTTTATGTAGTACTTTATTAGTTGTAGTTGATACGAATATTTTTTCTAATCTTTTATTTTTACAGGACGTTTTAATTCCTTTAGTTAACCAAGTAAGTTTTCTCTTTGCAGATATTTTTATCACGCGTTTAGGTATACATTTTTCAAGGATTGAATGTAGAATTTCAGAAAAATCATTGTAATTTTCGTTCACATTTTTATCGATTTGTATAATGTTGTACCAGTTTACGGACTTTAATGTATTTTTGAAATTTTCTATATTTTGTTCGCTAAATATTCTTTTTTGCACAAACAAATGTTTTAAACTAGATGAATTTGTATGAAGCGTTAAGGAAATCCCTTTGTGGTCGGAGAAACCATATTCATGAACGGAAGTATCTATAATTTGGTTTGTAAAGTTTGTAAATATTAGGTCAAGACAATTTGCGGTAGTTTCTGTAATTCGGGTAGGTTCTTTTATTTTTTGTTTAAAGTTGAATGACAACATTAGGTTTGAGAGTCGTCTTTTTTGCTTACTATTAGTTAAATAATTTACGTTAAAGTCTCCTCCTATTATGACAGATTTCTTTTTATATTTGGTTTCTAGCAAGTGTAGCAGTTTTTCGAGTTGCAAATAAAAGCTTTCGGTCTCTTTGTTGCTATTAGGCCAATACAGTACTATCAATAATAAATTAGCTTTATATAACTCTATACCACATATCTCAAATACTAGTGATTGTGAACTTTATTATTATTTTCCGGCATTTTCCGGTGATATAAGGGACGGTGGTGTAAGGGACGGTGTACCGAAAACTGAACGGGTGTTCTAAAGTCAACGAAACTGAACAACTTCACCAAAAAATATTTTTGGGAATAAAAAAAAAATTTACCTCTCCGTAAAAATGGCTCACTCTGACCGAACAGTTTGTATGGAGAGGTCGAAACTTTTTTTCATTTCCCAAAAACGTTTCTTTGGGAAAGTTGTTCAGTTTCGGTGACTGGGCACGTCCTTTCAGTTTTCGGTACACCGTCTCTTACACCCTGTACGCAATGTGAATTTTCATTGGTCAAATAAGCAACTTTCCCAAAAAAAATAAAACTATTTTCGATTCTTAACTATACAAAATGATTCGATCAAGGTAGTATGGAAATTTCCTTATGTAGTAATTGCTTAATTGTTAAAATGGTAATAAATAAATGGTACAGCTTTCTTGCGATATACGAGAGTCACCATTCAACAGTGTCCCCACCGGGAGTCGAACCCAGAACCTCCGGATCAAGAGCCGAATGCTATATAAAGGCTGCGGATAGTAATGAGTAAATAAGTACCAACTGCAAATTTAAGTTTGTAATTCCATACAAATAATATGAAAATACAAACTTACCTATACGAACTAGATTTATGTAAAAATGATTTAATGAAATATGCAGTCAGGTAGGAAACCAATTTAGGATCCAAATTGTAGAACATCAAAATAAGCTCGACGAAACAGATTTTGAGTAAATAAAATTTTTAAAATTTTAGTAGTAAGGGAACACCCCTTATATGAATTTCTAGAGACTAATTGATACTGCCGCAAATACCTTAAATAGAGATGCTTGGTCATGCAAAGTTTCATCAAGATTTTATGAGCCGTTTTTGCGAAAATCACAATTTTTCATTTTCGTTGTATGACAGCAACCCTCAAAATGAGAGCCAGCAGAAAACCACTCAAAACCCTTCGATGGATTTGCATAAAACTCTTAAATTCCAAATATGGTGTCAATCGGACCCTTCGTTTAGCCGCTAGGCCAAAACGTGACGGACAGACCGACCGACCGACGGACCGACCGACCGACCGACCGACCGATCGACGGACGGACATTTTTGGTAGACTTGTTTTTTATGATGTATAAGTGATATAGAACACATTTTTGAGAAAATTAGAAAAACTTTTTTTCACGAGTACAATACCTTTCTCGCTCCGCTCGAAAGTAAAAAGTAAGTAAAGTATTAGGAGAATCATTATGCCTCAATTTAAACCAATGAAAATGTTTACTTTGTTTAAAATCATATTCATTTCCATACTTCAGTGATAAACACTAAAATTAGGTCAAATAATAATAAATAACACGTCAGACAAGAGTTATGAAACTTTTTAATTATGTTAGGAACAGTTTCAGGAATTTTCAAGGGTTGTAAATAAAAAGAGCGCCTTTTAATTTCAGTGAAACTTTTCAAACATTCCAATTTTTCCGGCGTTGCGATGGCGTGAAGAAAGACGCTAAAAATATTACAGCTAATAATAAGAAGACGGAATTTTGCAAAGAATTTTAACATTGAAAAGTTTAAATGGAAATCATCAGCATTGCCCTAGACTCATTACGTATTGCGGAGTCTTATTTGATATAGATGGTTTATCGTAAGCACAGGGTTTTACACAGAGCGTTTGCTATCTAAGCTACACAATATTAAGAGCAAACTTGAGTCAATCCCTGGTTAGACTTTTCTGGTTGTAATCTTACCTATTATAGTCTTACTTTGCTCATGTGGTGCTGGTAAATAATAATGCCTCTCGAAGATCTCTACCCGTGGGTGTCGTTAGAGGCTACTAAGGGATTATGAAATAGAGGATGAGCAGCAGCATCCTTCTGTGTATTTTACGATCTTACATACTGCGGTTACCAACAACCGCGGTCCATAGTGCCAGCCACAGCACTATCAAGCGTGGTGACTACGGTACTTTCCCTCCACATATGGAAAGTTGGAGGGAGCTCTGTGTTATGCAGTCGACATTTCATGGGATATTATGATGATAATGAGTCAGAGATTTCAAACCGTCAGTTTCTTGCTGTTAGTACCAGCAGCCGGTACCAAACAACAGCACATCAGTAGAAACACTTTTGGGCCTTATGATGTGGTAATAGAGTTGAAAAGGTTTCTACCGAAGAGCGGTTGACTGTACCAATCAAGGACAAACAGACGTGCCCTAGAAAGCAAAGGAAAAAGTATAAATGAAAATGTTTTTGTTACATTGAAGTAGCTGCATGGGTAGGTATGTACTTACATAGATGCTACGTAATCTTTGTAGACTAAGTCTACGAAAAGACTACGCCTTGCTACGCCGTAGCTTCCTTATTTTTATTGTCATGAATATGAAATAATCTCGAAATCTTTTTTAAAAAGCTTTAAAAGCTGTTAAAGAACAGGAATTACAAATTAAAGACGAAAAGTTATGAATCGAAAAACGCCCTAGGCTGTACAAACTTCAGCTTATAATGAAAACGACGATTATGTTTCTAAAATTGGTCCCAAACTCTCGTGAAGCCTCCGGCGTACGGTACCTAATAGAGCAAGTCCGAAATATGAAACCGAGGGGAAAAGGGCCAAATAGACAACTGTAACGAACCTCATTTTCCTTATTTAGTAGACAATTTGCGAATACGTGACAGGAACAAATTGCGCCAGCAAGTAAACAGAAACAAGATAATTGCTTACCTTTGTCTCCAGTTACCATGATTCTGCTATCTTAATCAAATCCCTTTAACAATCCACTTAATAATACATCAAAGTAAATAGCACAATCACATTGCTTTGGAATACAATTTAGTGTTATTTACATTCTTCTAAAAACATAAATAATTGGTCGGCACTGCACGGGCGGTAACACACTAGACGGACTGAGGATGACTTTAACGTCTGTTTTATGTAAAGTAAGATGAGTTTCAGTAAGTATTTAGGTATTTTTAAGTCGAGTAATGTGTTGTAAGGTTTGACATGGAAAGTCACGCAGCGGGCGTGAGGTCGTACCGGATTCGCGTCGGATACTGAAGCGCGGCGGGGGTGCCTCAGGCCAAGATGCGCCGCGTGCCACCCTACCAATAGGGTTCTGGTACCTACGAAAGCCGGCCCGGCGATACAAATTTAATACTTGTTTTGGCACAAGCGATTTCGATTTGTCGACCCCCGAATCGGGAAAGTTGGATCGACCTTGTTAACGATAAAGGGTTCGCTAATTAACAGCTTTTGAAGAAATGACTGGTGAATAGTGTAGTAGCTACCATTTTATCCAAACCACTTTATACAAACTTTGAATCGAAATTGGATTTTCAAATAAAGTTCAAAAGTGAGGCATAACGGTTTTATTATAGAAACAATGTTATAATCGTGATAATTTTAACGATATTACCAAAACAAAAACGTTTCCCTAAAACATTACGTCAAGCCATAACTACGAGTAAGCGTTTTAGGCACCCCGTAATATAAACTTTACCTTGTAATAGAAACTTTGATTTTTTTACAGTTTTTCTCCTATCCTCACACTACACTAACTTTATATTCTTACACTCTCTATTCTCAATTTTTTTATCACTTTCTCTCTCTCTCTCTTTCTACTTTTTCTCTCTTGTAAAACCAATGCCAAACTCCTTATTTTTAGGGATTTTATAAAAAAAATAAAAGGATTTTACCCAGCAGTAAATTGCAATCAAAATCTTACTATTGATGGTCTCACAATTACAGTTTGTTCAATACGTATATATAGTCACTGGCGTACTCATCGCCATTTGCACAAAAGGTCTTTTAAGTTAAAGCTCATTTAATTCTATTGCTGACTCTTTCTGTTTTTTTGACAAAGAATGTGACAGCAATAGGTTTAAAGGAGCTTTAACTTTAAAGAATCTTTGTGCAACTGGCTGTCAGAGATCAAATTTAAAGTTAATCTTTCATTAAGTCTTGTTCCGTTACTTTCTTCGTCAATGAAATCGAAAAGGACAGCATTAGACTTTGTGAATGACAGAGTGATTTTTGCTAATGAAAGTCAAGCACGTCGATTTTTACCAGAAACATGACAAGTGACCGCTAATATTTTACCAACAGATGCGTTGTCCGAGCCTCGGAAGGCACGCTTAGCTGTTAATAATAATTCGACAAAAATTCTCTGCTTGCGTGAGTGTTCCGAGCTCTTATAAACTGAATCTATCAGGGCTAGATCGAGTTCAAGCGTAAGCCCATAGAAAGCGAAAAAAAAAAGACCTCTGACACGGCTTTAGGACTCTTATCAGTGGGAAGTGTCAGCGAAGAAAGTTAACCAGCCTTTTTTAACTTAACTTTTCAACATATGTAATAGTTAATCTAGTAGTTGTTTTTTAATGTCAGCTATTTGATCGCCCTTTAACTTGCTAAAACTTTATGTTTTCTGAGATAATAGTCCTAAAGCCAAGTCAGAGGCCATTTAGTTGAAGGACAGTTGCTGAAAAGATTACTCAGACTTGCCTTACAATCCTTACTCGATAGCCAACTACCTACTGAGCAGCACAGCAGTAGGCCAGCTGCGGCATTCTATCACCGACTGACCCCGATCTCCTCAATATGCGCCAAATATGCGACGTGCGGTCTTGCCCCACGCCACCCGCATACGATTGGCTTTTTAACTTAGCGGAAGAGGCGGAAATCCACTGAAAACACGTAGAACTGAATTTAAATAGGGAGGGTTTTGCAATCTGAGATAATTTGTTAAATGTGGGGCATTGTGAGGGCTGCTCAATCTCAAGGTTCAACTTATGGAATTAAAAAACTGTGATTTAATTCTGTTTGATGTTACTAGAATTTACTATGATTATAAAGCACTTTGAAGTCTGTGAATCTTTTATTACAATTCATTTCGAGTCCGTGTGGTGCTGTATTGTTTTGTATTGTATTGTATTGTATTGTATTGTATTGTATTGTATTGTATTGTATTGTATTGTATTGTATTGTATTGTATTGTATTGTATTGTATTGTATTGTATTGTATTGTATTGTATTGTATTGTATTGTATTGTATTGTATTGTATTGTATTGTATTGTATTGTATTGTATTGTATTGTATTGTATTGTATTGTATTGTATTGTATTGTATTGTATTGTATTGTATTGTATTGTATTGTATTGTATTGTATTGTATTGTATTGTATTATATTGTTTTGCATTGCATTGTATTGTATTGCATTTCATTGTATTGTATGGTATGGTATGGTATGGTATTGTATTGTATTGTATTGTATTGTATTGCATTGCATTGTATTGTATTGTATTGTATTGTATTGTATTGTATTGTATTGTATTGTATTGTATTGTATTGTATTGTATTGTATTGTATTGTATTGTATTGTATTGTTTTGTATTGTATTGTATTGTATTGTATTGTATTGTATTGTATTGCATTGCATTGCATTGCATTGCATTGCATTGTATTGTATTGTACTGTATTGTATTTATTGAGCTTTAAGAGGTAAGAGGTGACTATGGGAGTTTGAACCGGAGGATGGGTAGTGGGCACCAGCGTCCTTCTGTGTATTGCTACCATTTTATATACTTCGGTCACTAACAACCGCAGTCCAGGCTGCCAGCCGCAACGCTAACAAGCGTAGTGACTATGGTACTTCCCCTCCCCAGACCATGCATTTTTGCTGGAGTTCGGGAGGAAGCCCCCTGTCCTACAGTGAACGCTTCATTGGATGTTATGATGATGATGATAAATCACTTATAATTATTGATAAATAGTTTTAGTAACATTTGTTAAAATAGGACACATTCAAATGTAAATCTTCACAGGGGTCCAATTATTGTCGTCAGAGTAAATGTGTATTGTAGTAACACAGAACCAACAAACATCTGTATTCTTTCATCACAATAAAAAAATATTAAATAACAAAAAACCCAACTGCTTAGAGAGGAAAACAAGCTTAAATCTATTGGATTTGGTAACTTGAATTGTATAAGATACTGCAGGCGGGGACGAAAAAACGTTTTGTGGATGTTTACGACTTAATTTTGTTCGTCCCCGCCTGCAGTATCTTATACAATTCAAGTTACCAAATCCAATAGATTTAAGCTTGTTTTCCTCTCTTGTGCTAAGCAGTTGGGTTTTTTGTTATTTAATAATTTTTTTATTAAACTTTTTAGTTTTTAGATTTGCTACGTCAAGTTATGTTGTTACATTTGCTTAAACCTTAGAATCAGGTTTGTACCAGCTATTGTTTGATACCCATGTTGTAAAAGTAATGATTTAAAAAAAATATTTCACCCTTTTTTCTCTTCAAAGGTGCCGTACCAAAATATTATACCCTATCACACTCCTACAATAAATACAAATCTAACGACACCTCACATGTTGAAATCTATCAAGCCGTTTAGACATACATACATACATCAATCATTATCATAGGCCTTAGCCGTCTATGTCAGACGATTTAAGCAATGTTCTGTCGATTTCACCGTTTTTCATGGCTGAATAAGCCTACTCGGGAGCGGCAGGTCCTGCCACACGCTGCTGGTGAAGCTTGTGTTATCAATAACTGATGTTATGTCGTTATTTTTCACAACGGGCACAACACCAGGCTTCATCGTGTACCTTGCGTCAATCCAGTAATGATTTACGCCATTTGGTTCTGTCCTCAGCTGTCTGCTCCCAGTCTAGGTGTTCAATACCAAAAGTGATAATGTCTCGCTTGGCGCAATCTTTAAAGCGCAGCATTGGCCTACCAACACTTCTTTTTGCGTGCGCTATAGCACCAAGCAATACACGCTAGGGTAGACGGGTTGGTTCCATGCGGTGCACGTGCCCCAAAAATCGTAATCGTCTCTGCTTCAGCAATGCGAAGAAACTGGGCAGCTGTGCTCGTTGTAAGACCCTTTTTTTGGTTACCTTGTCCTTCCAGGAGATGCCTAGGATGTTTCGGAGGCAGAGCATATGCAAGGCATTAAGTTGTCGCTCTTGTTTTGCGTACGTCGTCCTTGCTGCTCCATACAACAGTATGCTTGAAATGCATGCTTGCTAAACGATCATCTTGGTGTTCGTCGTAAGATGTTTGTTTTGCCATACTCTTGTATTCAGCCGAACAAGAAACATGCCCGTGAAAACTTATCGACGATGATTTGTAAATCATCTGCAGTGTTGGCCACAAAGGCTGCATCATCAGCAAATAGAAGGCTGTCGACAAAAACGTCCTCGCGATGGTGCTTGGACTTAAGAAGTGAAATTATGTTGTACAACTCCCCATCAGCCCTTGTATGTAGATTGCCGAATGCTTCTCTTAATAGCAATGAGAAAAATATACCAAACAGGGTGGGTGCTAATACGCAAGCTTGGCGGACACCTCTGCGCATTTTGAACGGCTCAGATGTAATGCCACCAGGAACGACAGCGCCATTCATATCTTCGTGGAAGTTCTTTATTAAATTAAGAAGCGATATATAGTCCCTCTCTGCTGACTGTATTTTGTAATAGATTTGCAAATCTTTCCATTCACGTGCGGTTGACCGTACGTAAGGTATGGTTGAATTTGGTAGTCACAAGGAGGTTTTAGTCGCTGGTGGTTCGCTTTGGCGAAGCGTGGGCTAAAACTTCCTTGGGTAGTCGACATAAAAAAACAGCTCCTCTGTTATGGAGTAGAAAAGCTACAGTATAACGCAAAAGTAATTAATGCTACATCTTGCAAGGGAAATTTAGTCATTGCTTTATATGTTAAAACTTAGAAAATTATTTCCAAAAGGCCTAGCTAAACCCAAATATTTTATAAAGAAACTTCCCAGTTGTTTTATCAATAAAATATTACCAGATGAGCAAGCGACGCTACCCACCAACAGATGGCGCTGTAGGTTTCTAAAACGCGGTAATAAAAACAGCGCCTCTGTTATGGAGTAGAAAAACTACAGTATATTACAAAACTAATGAATGCGGCATCTTGCACGGGAAATTTAGTCATTGCTTTGTATGCTAAAACTAAGTGATTTTATTTCCAAAAGGCCTAGCAAAGCCCAACTATTTCGTAAAGAAACCTCCCAGAGTTGTTTTATCATTAAAATATTACCAGGCGAGCAAGCGACGCTACCCACCTACAGATGGCACTGTGGGATTCTAAAACGCGGTAATATCTCCACCTTTGTATGGATATCTTCCGGCTCCATCATCAGATCAGCTCCAAGTTACAATAATATTGCATTGTCATCCGATTCACATACGTATGCAAAATTTCATCTCAATCGGAACCGATTAAGATTCTCTTTTCAGTCGGGTATTTTATTTTTTGAAATAGTTTTTTTAATTTAGTACTTTTTTATTTTTTTTTATACCCTATGACACTCCTATAATGAATACGAACCTAACGACACCTCACATGTTGAAATCTACCAAGCCGTTTAGGCTGCAGAGCGCGACAAAGAAATCGACATACATACATACATACATACACTCGAAAAACATAACCCTCCTGTCTTGGGGCAGTCGGGTAATTAATGTTTATCCTGTGCAAGATTTGAACACGCGTCATACGGCAAAGAACACAGACTCACTACAAGCCACGCCGTTTGTAGAGGTCTATGTTTTTAGGGTTCGGAAGTCAACAAGGAACCTTTACAGATCAGATCAGATCATTTATTTGCAGTAAAAACCATTACAAGTGGTATGCAAATCAATTTACACAAAACATAATTCATTACATTTTTGGTCATAAAATATCATAAAATTCATTAACAATTTGAGAAAGATACAAAAAGAAAATAGAAGAAGAAGTTTATCAATCAAAGATAGGTAAAAACTTAGATTAAATTATATTATAAGTAAACATCATTTATCAATTTCAGTATAATTTTTACATATGTCATAGAGCTCGTTTAGATTATATACAGGATTGTCCAATAGGAAATGTCTTAATTTATTTACATTTATACAGTTTCTACAGTTTTGTCATGTTCATCTGTCTGTCAGTATGTCTACCCGCGGCTTAGCTCAGTGACCTAGGCAACTGTTGTTTGGTATGCATATATAATATTAGTTACGCATACAAAGTGGTAAAATAAAATCATGAAAACAATATTTTTACCCTCCCCCACGCGTAAAGTAGAGATAAAAAAAAATAGCCTTAGATAGATCATTAAAAAATATTATAAGTTTGGAGAGACCGCAATTCGATTTAGGGATGCGTTTGTGAAATATTTAGCTTAGGAGCGCAATTTTTTTGTTAGAGTCAAGTCAAATCAACCCCGCGCCCCTTGCCAGCAAAACAGTTGTTATCTGAAATGTGAAAAATTCGTAGCATATATGATGAAATTAAAAGGAAAACTGTAACAGCTAAGAAGACTACAAGTTAAAGAGTGGCGAAAAACTAAAAATAATGGAAATACTATATCAATAGCAATCAAGCGGTGGACCTTGCTGGTCATTAGGAGGGATAAGTTTATGAAAAAATCAAAACCTGTTTAATAGTAAATCTATATGTATCTGAAAGGAAGATTCTTGATCAAATCGGCGTCAACTCATCATCATAACATCCCACGAAACGTCCACTACAGGACAGGGAGCTCCCTCTAAAATTCTAGCTTTTGCTGGAAAAATGTAGAGGGGAAGTACTAGAGTCACCTCGCTTGTTAGCGTTACGGCTGGCACCATGGACCGCGGTTGTAGGTGACCGCAGTAAGTAAGATGTTAGATATAAAGAAGGTTGCTGCTGCCCATCCTCCAGTTTATAACCCTTAGTCGCCTCTTACGACACCCACGGGTATGTAAGGGTGGGTACTATTCTTTGCTGGCACCACAGGGACAACTACTTATACATAAATAAGACTGCTACAATAAATAACTGTATCATATTTAGACGTGGCACGGCCCAACAGATTCCCGAAAAATTTACGAAATTGGGAAAAAGTGCAAGTGTTTTTTTCTATGTGAATTTTGTATCAACTTAAACTTTTCTTTTATGAGCTCCCCGTATAAATCCAGGGTGGGCCGCTAGTTACTCTACAAAAAGAAAATGAAAAGTAACTTCGAATTATTCGGCAAACGTTGAGATAAAATTGTTATGTGCGTTTAGACATACATAATCAAATTATTATTAGAATCTAGAGACATTATTATTTTATCTTGAACTAATATGAAAAAGAAATATGAATTTCTTTTTCTGAGAGCTTAGTAGCAAGTAAATATTTCGCTTCATTTACCTATAAGCTGTTCAATTTTGTGCAAAAATAACTCATAATACGCATAAAACCTATAAAATCGACTCATACGAGGAAAATAAACGAAACAGGAACGTAGGTAACATTATCTTTTGTTTCAATTTTTCCGGCCCCTATAACGACACACATTCTGAAGAAGGAAAATTGAAAAGCTGAATTTGTAAAGGAATAAACAATAACCTCTCTCGGAGGGTACTTATATAAATGAGGCGACTACACGCTCCAATAACCGTTTGCTTCAATTGAATATGATTTGCCAGCAAAACCTTTTGCTACCGTGCTGTTAAAATTTGTATATTTGTTTTTTGTACGCGGAATGCATTTTTCAAGTTAAAGTTCCTTCAAATCTATTTCTGGCACATTATAATTTGTTAATGAAGAAAGTGAGAGCAATTAATTGATCTATTACTTTTACAAAATCTTCTACCGGTGTATTTTTTTAAAGGAAAAATGCGTATTTATTATATGAATTGTTTGTTTTGTAAGATCGCAGGGTAGGTTTTAATTTTTTTAAGGTTCCGTACCCAAAGAGTGAAAAAATGGGACCCTATTAATAGGCCTTCGATGTCTGTCTGTCTGTTCATCAGCGGGCTGTAGCTCACGTACCGTAATAGGTAGATAGTTCACAGATTACGTATTTCTGTGTCCGGTACAAAACAATTAATAAGTGGGGCTTCCATACTAAAAACTTATTTTTACGCGATTTTTGTTTTAGCTCAATCGTAAAAACGAAAACACTTACAAGCGTGAAAATTGGTATGTTTATAGTGCCTAAGACATAAAATAACAACAAATAATTGAAAATAGTCAAGAGCGTGTCGGACTCGCGCAAATTTAATACGCTTCTCCGTGGCTGCGCCTCCTTAACTATAAGACGGTAATTTTACCATAGTGGTACGGAACCCTCAGTTCCCGAGTATGACTCGCACTTGGCCTGTTTTCTTATCTCTGAAGTTTGCGATGTGAAAAACCTCTATTATTTTATGGTGCATAAAAATTTTAGGTACATAAATGTTTCGGCAAAAAAAAACTTCACACAAAATCTTCTTGTGCGATTCTAAAAATGAAATTTATGATATATTCTAATAATACTGTTGTTATATCGGAACTCTTAGTGCGCGAACATGACTTTCACTTGACCAGCTTTTTTACTTTCTAGTGGTCGGTATAAATAATAAAAACTCTTCACGTAAATATAGCCTTATACAAAATCCAAGAAACTCATCATTTCTATCTTTTACTAACATGGTACGATTTTTGCTCTTCTATGCAACGCTCGTAATTTCAGTTGTCTTGGCTTGGCTGGCAGTTGGCAGCTGGGCCGAAGCCCGATTTGCATAAACAGATAAGACTTGCCACTAATCCACTATTGTTTCAATTGCAAGGCTATTCATTAGGGAACACCACGGAATACTGGCTCTTATTCTACTAAGTGGTTTTCTGGGTAGAAACTATTCAGGAGTTGTAGAAACCCTTCCTTAACTGGTTGGCTCAGAACATGAAATTTTGAAAGTTTTGAACTAAAATAGACTTGTCTAGGAAAGCTTACTAAATTTTCCTGAGCATCTTCAGAAAAGTTGCTTTTGACCCATTATGACCTCACTAGTTTGAAAAACTTTGCTTTGTCGGTCTAAATCTGCGTGCGTAAGTCATTTTTAGCCGCTAGCGTGGACAAGAACTTAGAACGTAATGATACATTATGATATAAGGTACTGGAGCTATTCGTAGGCATTTTCCTCGCTAATGAAAGAAGAAAAATTTATTGTTTTGAAAGAAGAAAATCTGTGTTTTTAGCGTCAGAAGGCTTTTGGCGACGCAAAAATTTTGACATCAGGGCTTGTGAGGTGATCTTACAACCCACAGGATATGAAGCACTAGGTACTTCTAATCCTTGACAAAACTGGCTCGTATCAGTGAGTTGTATGCGTTTGGGTTTGCCGCGGTCGAACATTGTTCACGTGTTCGACCACGGAACTTACTTACTGGGTCTTCAACGAGTTAGTGGTAGTGCTCGAGTTGCGGGCATAGAGAGAACCCCTCTGTGGTGCCAGAAAGGGCTCAGAAGCAATAATCCTGGTTTGCCGCGGTCGAATATTGCTCGCGTATTCGACCGAAGCGCGAGCCGCTACGCGTATCAATGTTCGATGGTTTGCGCGAGAAGTGGAGACGCACCTTATGAACAATCCGTTTAGCAGAGTTCTCCATCTGTTATTATCTGTTGAAGGCGCTCGTTATGCTAATACCTAACGGCTGAAACTTTGTGATGACCAGCCCAGAATAGTCATAAACCATAGCGCATTTGACTGATGAAGATTATGGGTAATATTTTAAGGGTGTCCCAGTTTATCCCTAATTTTACCCCCACATTACTCGTAGGGGAAGTACAATAATTATAGTAAAGTAAGTAAGTATTAGTACAAAATTTTATATTACCACTTTGTTGGCATGGATGAAATGTATGTATAGCCATAATAAATTACAGCTTTCTAGTATTAAGGGTCACTGAGCTAAGCCGCGGACAGGCAGACAGAGTTACATAACGAAATTATGAGGGTTCCTCGTTGACTAAGGAACCCTATGTAATTTATTTTGTTCTATACCTATGTTCCTTGGGAAAAGTGTTTCAGTTTCCCTTACCTTTCCGTTACCGCTTTAGCTTTTAGCCCGTGTAGTACCAGCTAAGGTGGACTTCCACCTTATCTCTTTCTTAAGGTCCCAAGGGTGCCTATCCACTAGAGCTTTGCTAGAAAACTAACCCTTGAGCTGGGAAAATTCGAACCAATAGGATTGCTCCATCTTCCTAACTTCAAACTGAGCTAAAAAAAATGAAGCCACCCTATTGGCTAGAATTTTCCCAGCTGATAAGTAGGCTACCTAACACAGCTTTGATCTGATGGAATGGCACCATCAGAGGCATCAGCGTTTATAAAATCGCACTTCACTATTCAACAGCTTATTCCACCATCTCCCTTCTACCATCGGGAGTCCAGACGCACTGCAGGATATCACCCATACTTGGTTGATATTCCGCACATTCGCACTAAGCGCTTTGAAACATCTTTTATAATGCGCACGGCTAAAGAGTGGAATTCTCTGCCTGCGTCTGTGTTCCCGAGTTCATATAACCCGAATCTATTCAAGTCGCGAGTGAATAGGCTTCTTCTAGGTAAGCTCGTTCCATCGTCAACGTCGTAAACGACATAGAATAAGAACTTTTTTCTTTCTTCTGAATAAACATACAGTTCTCCATACGAAATGCAGGAAATTTAATACAGCGGTCAGAAGCTGACCGCATTATTGCGGGCGTCATATTGAGCTGACATGGGCCGATCCGCTCGACTGCGCCAGTATGATATAGGCAGACGGAATTCTCCTTTATTTCTATTTACAGAAAAACAGAAAATATACCCTTTAGGAAAGATCTGTTCCATTTATTTTCTTTCAGTCGGTTGGTGGATTTAATTCTTTGGAAGACGTAATGCAACAGTGTGTGACTGGCTTTATAAAACGTGTACCACGCATCTGTTAGTTAAGAAAAGTTCACGGATAAAGGGCCAACATAATTAATAAACATTAACAACATTAATTAATAAACATTATTTAAGATTGAAACTACAAAAAAAAAACAAGTCAATGCCTTTGAAATCGAGCTAAATATTAATAGCAAATACAATCAATGTTCTATCTTATTGTTTATTAGCTACCGTTATACTTCTTACGCTAACCTGTTACTAATACTAAGCGCGTGTCCGACTTGGATTTGGCAGATTTTTTTATTCGAATATTGATATTATATTCAAACTGATTTTCGCCTGATTAATATTCTTTAAATATGCATACCAAAAAGTTTCTAAATTAGCTTTTTATGTACTTGTTTCTTTAAGTGTGCAATACATTATTAATTTATTCACCAAACCTTTCGTACAAATATTTTACAAAGGGCCGTCTAACTTTTCTAGACGTTACTACGCTACAAGATCAGGAACACAGGGCTGTAATTGCTTTTTAATAGTCAAAGTTGGCTTGTTTCGTTTCGTACAACACTAACGAAACATTTATTGCTTCCGACACATGGATCTAATTTGGATGAGAGACTGGAATCGGTGACCTTTTAGATTACATCATGTCAGTACTTGGGCGACCGAGCTTCACTCTATAATAGCCACCACAACATTAAAATATAATCGGAAGAGCAAGCTATGCTACCCGCCAACAGATGGCGCAGTAGGTTTCTGTCAAAACGCGGTATTTGAAAAAAAAAAATCGTAAAAACACGGGGAAATCTAATTTTTCCAGACATGACTATATCGATTTTTCGCTCCCGAAAACCCCCGTATGGTAAATCTCATTGAAATCGTTAGAGAAACCGTTTTCGAGAAACTGAATGAATGAATGAATGAATAAATTCTTTATTGCACACATAAACATAAGAACACACAAAGAATAACACTTAAGGTTATAGAAACTGATTATAAATGTATCATAAACAAATACATATTTACAAATTTACAAATATTGCTCGTTTAATAGTATGGGATAACATCCCAGAAACGCTCGTGGCCGACTAATAGTTGCTATTTCTTTCCGGACACGAATGTTAAGCAACGTTGGCTGTGGTCATAACCCAGATGGGTGACCGCTAGTAGCACATTAACTAGAGCGTTTCCTTGCTTCGGAAGGCAGGTAAGCCGTTGCGAGAGGCCATTTGGCGGCTTGAAAACTCTGACGGCCAGGTTGGCCACTAACCTGGCAAAGCCTAATCTAGGATTGGGTCTGGTTTTACTTCTGAATTGCGGAGGTTATATGGCAGTCACTCTGCGAAAAAACTAGTGTCTTCGTCAAATCCCCCAGGTTAGGCAGCCAACTCTGTAAAAACCATTGGTCAAAAACGGAATAAGGCTAGCTAGGCGATGAACGAATGTGATAACATCCCATTAAACTTATTTTTGTGGGGGAGGTGGATAGTCCAGTCCCTTATAGTCTTATATCGCTTATTGCACCAATTTTTTCCAGGTAATAGTTAGGTACATAGCTCTAAATTTTTGACAGGAGCCAACTTTTGAATTTTCTATGGAAATTTTTTGAAATTCAAGAATTGGCTCCTATCAAAAATTTAGAGCTATGTACCTAACTAGTACCTGGAAAGAATTTGGTGAAATTTTAAATCGTGTCTACGTGAAACAGCTAACTGACCGTACTAGGAGGAGTTTGGAGTGGTAGAACTATAGTCACCTCGCTTGTTAGCGTTGCCGGGCACCATGGACTGTATGTAACATACATACATACATACATACATAACATCACGCCTTGTTCCCGTCAGGGTAGGCAGAAACCACAGTTCTCCACCTGCTACGATCTTGACATACTTCCCTTGCTTCCTGAACCTTCATCAATCTTTTCATACATGCTCGTCGGTTTAGGGTACTTTTAACCTGGCCTTTATTCAGAACGTCCTGAATTTGGTCCTGGTACGTTCGCCGAGGCCTTCCCCTTCCAACTTTTCCATTCACTCTCGCCTTGTGGATCTCTTTCGTCAATCTTCCTTCATTCATCCTCTCTACATGACCAAACCATCTCAGCATCCCTTTCTCAATTTTAGTCACTACGTCTTCTTTTACACCACAACGTTCTCTTATCACACTATTTCTAATCCTGTCACTCAATTTCACACCAATCATACTCCTCAACGCTCTCATTTCTACTGCATTAATTCTACTTTCATGCTTTTTCTGCCATACCCAGCTTTCACTGCCGTACATCAGTGTTGGTACCAAAACGCTTCTATGAACAGCCAGGCGTTTTGGTACCAACACTGATGTACGGCAGTGAAAGCTGGGTATGTACTGGGTACTGTATGTAAGATGTAACGATTCACAAAAAGACGCTGCTGCCCATCCTCAAAATCAAAAATTGTTCATTCATTGTTTAATATGAAAATATTTTAATGACGTCAGCTAAACTACATCGCTTCACAAATAAGTAGGCGCCTCGAGTTCATAATCACTTAGGTGCCTCTAACTCCAACGGGTAGAGATGGGTTGGTACTATCTTTGCCAGTATCACACGGGCAGATAAGATTTACGCAACTATAATTTTTAGAAGCTTTTTACATTTAAGGAAAATTAAAGAAAATAAAGAAAATTTACAGTACAACAGTTTTTTTTTCATTCTCCAACGTATGTTTAAATAGGAAAGTTATTCAATCTTGTTTTAAGAGCACACACTTTGAGTTTGGAAACTTAACAGTTACAACTCGTAGAGTAACTTTCTTTTGCGAGTTTCCAAAATTCTTAGTTGTTCTCAATAAGCTCTCAAAAGAACTTTACAGGAAGTAATTTGATAAATATTAAATTTCTAATCATTCGGTAACGTCACTGGATTTACTGTTTTTCTTCTACTTACAGGGTGTAAGGGACGGTGTACTGAAAACTGAAAGGGCGTGCTCAGTTAAGGAAACTAAACGTCTTTCGCAAAGAAAATATTTTGGGAATTAAAAAAACAATTTGACCTCTCCATACAAATTTCTCACTCTGATCGAACAGTTTGTATGGAGAGTTCAAACTTTTTGTTCAGTTTCATTGACTAAGCACGCCGCCCTTCAGTTTTCGGTACACCGTCCCAAACACCCGTTATATTTTTGTACTATGAGGTTTGATTATTTATTTTTTTTTTTACCAGTTGAGGTTCTGGTAACGGAGATCACATCGTTCCTCCTGCTACCATCTTGACATTATTTTTTTTTATTATTTATTTTGCAGAGCTCATCTATTCATTTGAAATCTATGTTCTTGGTCCCTTTACATAGGGGCACGGTTTAAAAGGGGGTCATTAAAACATAGGAGCGTCTTTCTCGTTTGTTTATGGTAATCGAGTTGACAAGTTGCGAAGCTGATGTACACACTGCCTAATGTGTTTGTGTGACGTGATTGGATAAGGCTCGTTCTACATGTACGTTGTAAGTTGACGTCTTCATGGTTGCCTATTTAGAGTACAGAATTTCAGAATGGGGTGAGATTTTCAAGATTTTTCAGTTAAGTAAAGCTCATGGTACAAGCTAGGATAGTGCACTATGGTGCAACTTACTTATTTACTCCTCTGGCGCAACGACAAAAATGAGTCTTGACCTCCGAAACGAGAATCTGACACTGGTCCCGGTCTTGTGCGGTGGTTCGCCAGTCGCCTGCCTAGAAGCTTGCGAAGGTCTGAGCTCACCAAGTCGATCCACCGATATCTGGGGTGGCCAACCGGATGTCGACCTGTCGGTTGACCCTCGAAAGCTTTATTGGCGTGGCGGTCCTCCCTTCCCATGGTGCAACTAAGCAATGTAAAAAACCAACGGTATACGCTTGTCAAAAACCTACTTCATTGTTACTTGTTCACAGGAGTGTTAACACCACATGGCTGTACTTTTTTATTGCCAATGGGCTTACTCTTGACCTCGATCTAATCTTGAGAACAGAGATGAGGTTGACGATGGAACGAGCTTGCTCGGATGAAGCCTATTCACTCGCGAATATAATAGATTTATGACATCTATCATCCATAGTCTCATTAGCATCTTTTTTAGTACAAAGAGCTTGCCATCGCGGAGTAGGTATTATTTTAAACTGTGGTAGGTTTTGTTTGCACCATTGATTCAAAAAAACTATTTGGGACGGCCCATGACAGGTTGACCGAAATATCTCAAGATAAAGAAACATTCAAAATCGTAGTCTTCATAAGGTAGATGGACTTTAGATAGGCGCTTGATATTCTAACTAAGGCTTGAGCATTTCTAAAACGTCAGATAAAATCGGAGCGTGGGTACGCCGTTTGATTTTCCCCGGAGCTGAACATTCACCACGCCCAGTTTACCCTGGGACGGCTCGTACAAAATTCGACAGCTCCCATACTTTGGACAGCCTCCACAGAATACCTTAGCTTAGCAAGCAAATGATACATGAGCGGTAAAAGCAAACGATTTACAGTACGATGCAATCGGATTCTTGCTGATCATCCTGAGTTGCGTGGGCCGACAATGTGGACCGACGATCTAGACTCTAGTCAAGGTCGCGGGAAGCCGCTAGATGCAAACAGCGCAGGACCGATCGTAATGGAGATCTTTAAGGGAGGCCTTTGTCCAGCAGATATGATGATGATCTTGAGTTAAAGTTTTCAAAATAAGCATGCTTACATATCGCAGATGAAAATAATAGGAAACGGACATCAAAAACCGACGCTGTTGCTTTGCATATCCATTTTATAGCGGAGGAAAAAAAGGATAAACAAATAAAAACTGATAAATTCCTGAAAATTATCAAAAATGATAATGATCATTTTACAAGTTTTTTTAAAAATTTCGGTTTTCTGAAGTTCATGCCGTAGGTGACCTTTGAAAAAAATCTTAGGTCTATTTACCTTTTAAGTGACTCGCGTTTGAAACGCTCGTATTGTAGCCTCGTAGCGATACCTCTGTCTTCCCCACCCTCGAATAACCCGGATGGGTGACCGCTAGTGATTAATGACGCTTTTCGTGCTTTATGCGGTAAGTTGAGCCATTGGGCCTGACTGCTTTTCAGAGTGTAGGAAACTCTTGGTTGTACTTAGAATCAGTCAAGCTAAATTACCTGCACGATAACTAACATACAGTAACGCCAGTTGCAGAAATGCATATTAAAATTTAAAGCGCATTTAAATCTATTGCACATTCTTTCTGTTTTTGTTCAAAGAAAGGAGTTAAGGAGTCAACTTAAGAGAAGATTTCAGCAATTGACTGGAGACTTTAACTGCCCTCGTCTGTGGCAGCCACCTAACTTACTAACGAACTCCTCCTAAACCTGTCAAAGTAAGTTCAGTTTGGTTCAGTTCGACTATACTTCGACATCTTAAAGTGACAGGCAAACGTGAGTGGCGGCGAAAATGAAATCAAAGTTTTTCGCCGAAATAACACGGAAATTTACGAAAGTTTATCGTTTCGTTGGAAGTTTCAATAAGGTCATGTTATCTGAGAATTTGTATTTGTGATCGTATTTGATAATAACCTGATATACTTAGTTTCGGACTTCTAACAAGAGCTTAACGAGGAAAACTATCACATTTTATTTGCAAATACCTAAGGGAATAACATAAATGTTTCGCGAATCAAACATGTAGCAGCAGATATTATATTGTTAGTAGTTTTTCTATTGCATAAGCAGTACTAAGTATCCACAAACAAGTGAACATCAATAAAACTGGCAAAACTCACTAAAAATAAGTGATGCTTTTCTATAAAATCGGGGGACGGTACAAGCAACTGAACTAGGAAAAAGGAGCGTTTTAAGATTTCTAAGATTTTTTTTCCAGCCACCTAGCGCTCCCATCATTTAAAAAGATATAACTCGCTAAATACAAAACTTATCGAAAATCCGTCTTACAAAATTGAAGTAAAGGTACCTTAGTTTATGTAGAACCTATCAATCCTGAAAAATATAGTTCACTGTAGATACAGATACAAAATCTGCTAAAAGTGGCCGTTTTTCGCACTTTTTGTATCTGTGTTTACAGTGAACTACATTTTTTAGAATTGATAGTTTCTAAAATTAACCTTACTTCAATTTTGTAAGACGGATTTTCGATAAGTTTTGTATTTAGAGACTAATATTTTTTTAACTGATGGGCTGACTTTTATGTGCTCTACCTACCAATTTTTAACCGACTTCAAAAAAGGAGGAGGTTCTATGTTCCACTGTATGTATTTTTTTTATGTATGTTCACCGATTACTACGTCAGTTGTGAACCGATTTGCAAAATTATTTTTTTATCTGAAAGGGTATACTCCTAAAATGGTCCCATTGTCACCAAATTAGGATCTGATAATGGGATCCTGAGGAAATCGATGGCAACCTTCAAATTTTATAGGCACGTTATACGTGTTTCATATATTTTTCAAAGCTATACAGGTATATGCGTCTGGTAATTATCTTTTTTAATGTTGAGGATCTGATGATGGAAGGTCTAACTCCTTTAAGGTTAGGAGTTGGGGGATAATTCTTTAAAATTAAAGGTTTGTATTGACCGATACCGACCGACCGGTGGGTGGTTTTACGGCCATTTTCACTAAACATCTTCAAAGTTAAAGCCCCTTCAAATATATTGCAGTCACTTTTTGAGTCATCAAAACAGAAGGTTTCAGCAATAGATTTAACAGTGCTTTAACCTTAAAGAAGCTTAAAGCTTAAAATAGTACCACACTATCTACGGGTGTCAAAAAAGGTGACTAAGAGATCTTGAAAGAGAGAATGGGTCAAGCTTGTTTTAAGAGATCCAGATTAACCCTAGTCCCTACTCAACGACATGCAGCGTTACTGCTCATGGCTTTTTAGTGACATCACGATTGTAAATAGTGATATGACAACACTGCGTTTTTGTGCTTCGGAAGGCCTTGTAACTCGTTAATCTGAGCAACTATTAAGTATTGGTCATTAAGCGATGATATTAAAACAGTATCAGTCAGGGTTACCTTGATGCCTACACCTTACGGGTACACCTGATCTGCCACTGTGATGCACTGACTCACAGTAGAAGTCGGGAAACGGGAGGACACATACTATACCCTGAAGATGCTCGAACTCTCAATCCTAGGCAGATTGTCAGCTTCTTTGAGGCTGTCGGTGTGGCCGAGGAAATGTAATATAAAGGGTCGGCTACAATAGATCTGCACAGGTCGCTGTGGCCGTTGGGAATTAGGAGCCCGGCCCCTTTACCCTCAAAACATAAACAACATACACCTTACGGTGTTTGCTTAACACTAAAACTTGTAAAATAAAAAACATTTTCACAAAAACACACCTTCAAAATATGGTAAGGTTTCCATTAGCAATAAGACGACTAAAATAAGCATAGCAGAACTCAGTAAAATAATAGAAAACAAAAGCCTTTGTTTTTAACCGACTTCAAAAAAGAAGGAGGTTCTATGTTCCACTGTATGCATTTTTTTACTGACGATCGATTTAAGAGATTTCATCCGTAAAATGCCCGAACCTGTTTAGTGACATCATGATTGTAAGTAGTGATATGACAACACCACGTATTTTTTACTTCGGAAGGCCTTTTAAGTCGTTTGTCCCAGTCTCTTACGGAGTAATCATCAGAAAATGGTTTTACAACAGAATCAGGCAGCGTTACCAACCACCTAGTGATGACTGCACCTTACAGGGTTTGCTTAACACTCATCATCAGCATCATCATCATAACATCCCATAAAACGTCCACTACAGGACAGGGAGCTCCCTCTAGAATTCTAGCTTTTGCTGGAAAAATGCAGAGGGGAAGTACCATAGTCACCTCGCTTGTTAGCGTTACGGCTGGCACCATGGACCGCGGTTGTAGGTGACCGCAGTAAGTAAGATGTTAGATACAAATGAGGATGCTGCTGCCCATCCTCCAGTTTATAACCCTTAGTCGCCTCTTACGACACCCACGGGTATGGAAGGGTTGGTACTATTCTTGGCCGGCGCCACACGGGGGGGTGCTTAACACTAAAACTTGTAAAATAAAAAGAGTTTTAACAAAAACTACACACCTCGTTCAAAGTCTGGCAAGGTTTCTAGTAGCACTAAAAAGTATAAAATAACCTTACATACATACATAGCATCACGCCTTGTTCCCGTTGGGTTAGGCAGAGACCACAGTTCTCCACCTGCTACGATCTCTACATACTTCCCTTGCTTCCTGAACTTTCATCAATTCTTTCATACATGCTCGTCGGTTTAGGGTTCTTTTAACCTGGCCTTTATTCAGAACGTCCTGAATTTGAAAATAACCTTAGCAGTTAATAATCAGTAACTTAGTGAAGTAATAGAAAATAACCAAGCCAGTTTTTTATTTCAACTTTTTGGAACGTTTAAAGTCGAGGGCACATGTAGTACCTAATGAAACTATAGAATTTATTTTAATCAAAACATTTTCCTATATCAAAACAAGGGCTCGAATCCTGCAAATTATTTGATCGTTTTTAAAGTAATTGTAATTTAAATAATACTTCTCATCAGCTCATAAGAATGGACGAATTCAAGAGTAATCTTTCTTTGAAACCTTGCAAATGATCTTAGCTTTCCTCAGATATAAAATACACCAACAACAGTTCCCAAAACAGCAGCTTCAATAAAACTCCAAAGTTACCACCCGATTTAATTCCCTTACAGCTCGTTTCACCCGTTTCGAGAAAATAAATGCTAACTATGATTAAGACCACTTTGGCTTCGCTCAACTTGAATCTTTTCCAACTTTTAAACGAATTGTTTTGTGCAAAATAATAAAAGCTTACGGCTGTCACGTGAGCTAGGGAATTGTGACGTCATTCCTCCAAGGTCTTATTTCAGTGGTCTTTATTGTGCCTCCGCGCCGCAAAGAACGCTATGCTCTTTTAATACATCAATGGTGCGTCCTTACAAAATAGTTATTTTCGATACAAGTGCGGAAAGGAAGTAAATCCTGAAGAGTTGTCGTGATATAGAACACGAGCGCGACACGCGAGTGTTCTACGCGCCACGAGTCAGGATTTACTCTTGAGCACGTGTATCGAACAACTTTTTACAATGCCTTTTCTAGAACTTGTCATTTTAATCAATAAAACAGATAAAACAACTGCTAGAACTTTGCAAGAATTTTTTTGTAGAAAATGGCGGGAATATCAGCAACTGCGCGCGCACGAAAATAATAAAATCATTATTCGCAAATTTTTTTATATATTTTAAGGACTTTATATTTATCTTTTTACTCAGATTTTTAGCTATTAATAAAAATATTTCTGAACACTAAAGACTCCTTGCTCTGAACTTTTTATCTTTTGTACGTTTAAATTAAAAAGTTACTTTCCCGCACGGGCTGGCAGATCATGCTAGAATTGTCTACTTTCCGCACGGTTTGCTGCCTATTCGAGCAAATGCATTGTAAATATATGTTTCAAGATAGGTTAAGCTCAGTAATAGCCTGTCCAAGCGTTGATAGATACTAGATAGCCAAAGAGATTAAAGCGTTACGCGTTTTTTTAGATATATATTTTCATAACTTAACCACTTTTACAAACGTGCGAAGAAAGACTGTTTTTGATATTTTTGTATATACGTCGAAATATTATGAAGTAAAATTATAGAACTTATTCATTATCGGTCTGTTAAAACGTCTAAGGTTAGGTGAACGACTGCACAGAAACTGAATAATCACGCTTCTTTCCTGTCAGTGTAGGTAGAGACTACAGTCCCCCACCTGCAATGATCTTGACATACTTCTCTTACTTCGTTTACTTTCATACACGCTCTCAACAATGAAGAAGGCAAAGGCTTGTAGGAATGCCCCTTGTGCTTTTAATAATAATAACCCTTCTTCCCCCTAAAGCTCGTACTTTCTTTAGTTAATCGGCAGTCACGCCTTTCTAAATTCAAAAACTAATTCGGCATACATTGCTGGGAGGCTTGGTTCTGTCAATTCCAATAGTTTTACTTCAGCCAGCAATGTATGCCGAAATGATGCCGAATAAGTTTCTGAATGAATAAAAATGTGATAGCGACTTTATGGTGGATAGGTTTATTATGATGCTATATCTCGCCGAATTCTGTCGGAAGTATCCACCTCGTAAGGCTATCACCACACATTTATACAGATAACAAGACCACTGAACTTTTCCCATATGTTATGCAATGCAAAAACTTTGAGGTCATTCCCTGATGGACGCTTAAGAGGGTTTTCTTGTAATATACATCTTATCAAGGGGAGTTAGCCTGCAGAACCCGGCATATAAATCTTCTCTTTAGTGCTACACCTGTCGATTCTATAATTTACTACCGGCTTAAAAGTTTCTTGCAGAAAATCCCAAACACTTGAGAAATAAAATACACGTCCTTCGTCACAGCGATTGAGTTTGTAAAAACCGGTAACTAAACTAATCTAGTCAAATATGTTAAGAATGGTAATTTTATATGCATACAAGAGGAGGTCTTGCATTGAGAAGTTGGTGATACTTACATTTTAAAGTTGTGATAAATACGCACGGCAGGAAGCACGTAGAAACAAAACCAGAATAAGCTGAACCAGCGCTACTCGGCAAAAGCCCGAAACTAGAGACCTGCTCAAAGTCATTATAGAATAATAAAGATATTTTACTCGTAACTTTTTATTTAATTATCAAAAAAGTAAACAATCGAAAACACTTGTTACATTTCTAATTCTAGCGTGTCTTTTCTTTTACATACTACGGCGTTCAGAAAGTAGTGAGAATGACTAGTAGTGAGCACTTTTCTACGTAGCTTCACCATATCTTTGGACTCTAAATCCCACAGATTTCCGAAGCGTCCCTTTGAAAAATAAGCTTTCATCTTGATTTTGCTTTCGTATATGTTTCTCCTTCGATGTTGAGCAACAGATAGAAGTAACCAAGCTGCCGTTATTCATAATCTAAGGACGTAACTATGATCAGATAACTGTCAGTTAAATCTAGTAAGTGGGGGCAGTGGTTAATTTGTTCAAACTCGGCTTGTTAAATTTGCATTAGTAAAAACTTTAGTTTTTCTCAATTTTCAAGTTGCTTGCTGGATTAGCTGACTGGCTGTTGAACGTTTTTAAATATTATGGCCTAAGTTTCAGACACCGTCTTTTAAATTAAATAAACTATCAATAGCCATAAACATCAAAAGACTTTATTGCTGAAATGTTATTCATTCTTACTACTTGTTGAACACCTCTCGTATTTTATGTTTATAATTTTTTGCCGTCAGCCGCATTTTTTTCAGTCTTTCGACATGTTTTCCATCTGTTGCCTCTAAGAAACTATCAGCATTATGTTACGAGAACTGAATATAACAATTTGCTAAAATGTTCTTTATTAGATTTTGGTAACAATGTTCTAACTTATTTCTAACTTAGAGTCCGGTTTCCGGTTTTATCACCGAGTGACTTTTGTGAATTTGAAGATTAGAAAACTGCCCAAGTGCGAGTCCGACTCGCGTACCGAGGGTTCCGACCAATAAGGTAAAAATACCGTCTTAGTCAAGGACGCGAACTCGCAGTCGCGCAGCACGTGACCAGTTTTTATTATTTGTTTTTACTCTATAGTTTATGAACTGTAAAATACCAATTTTCACGCTTTAAGTGTTCCCGTTTTTACCTATAATAGTACGGAAACAAGTAATCGAGCAAAAATCGTCTATAAAAGACGTTTGTTGTAGCAAAGCTCCCCTTAGTTTTTTAGGGTTCCGTACCTCAAAAGAAAAAAACGGAACCCTTATAGGATCACTTTGTTGTCCGTCTGTCTGTCTGTCTGTCTGTCAAGACCCTTTATCTCACGAACGGGTAAAGGGATCAGGTTGAAATTCATACCATATATTAGGATCCATGAACCACACAAGATCTGAAAATTTCAATTTTTTACAACGACGCAATCAAAAGATTTGGCACTTTATGTCCTCATCTCCATACATTTATTCAAAAATGCAAAACCTACAGGGTACTTCCCGTTGACCTAAAATTATGAAATTTGGCAAGAAGGTAGGTCTCACAGTACAAATAATGGGAAAAGTCTGAAATCATTAAATATTACAACTTTTCTCACAACTAATGGTAACCAATTGTGGTGAGCTCCCGTTTCAAGAACATTCATATAAGAGAGGGGTCAAGTTGGATGGTCGCTGAGGCGATTTTTGTTTTAGTTCTATTTAAAAACGGGAACACTTACAAACTTGAAAATTGGTATGTTTATAGTGCATAAGCTATAAAATAATAACAAATAATAAAATTTGGTCAAGCACGTGTCGGACTCAAAAAATCTAGCACATTAACTTACTGAAATTTCAACTAATACAATTATGTTTATGTGGTGGTACGGAACCCTCAGTGCGCGAGTCCGACTCGCACTTGGCCGGTTTTTATTTTTATTATTTTTGTTATAACAAAAATACAATAAAAACAGAACAACAAAAATAAATAATCTGCGAAAATTTCAAATGTCCACCGGTACGGTTCATGAGATACAGCCCGCTGATAGTTAGGCAGAACGACATTTTATCACTCAGTGGACCTGTAACGTGTCTCTTTTTCGTAGGTACTTCATTCAAGAATTGGATTTCTGCGCCGTAGTTGTAAAACCAAGTGTAAAACTTATTCATGTTCCAAATATGCTGATGTATTGGATCGTTTCCTAACATCCTATATTAAAGTTACAAACACGGCGGTCTGTCGGTCCGCAGTCGACGGGCTATTTTACTTGCAAATAGCTTGATATCGACTGGACCAACTTTTATTAGCATCGGGAATATTGTTACGGTGTACTGCTGCCACTATAGGTAAGTATATCGAGCTCGTGTTCACATTTTACTTCCTATAATATGTTTAGGGTCCGTTTTACCGCTTGCTGACATATAAATAGCTGAGCTAAATATGTGTGTCGGCATATTACTAACAGCGCCTCATTAGTCCGAGTGAAGACTCCTTGGTCATGGCTTCTGAAATAGAGTTTCAGCTAAGTAATTTTAGACTAGACAGCTGTTGCTCTGACAAAGTGCCGATGTCAAAGAACACGTCACAAAAATCTAGCTTTGAAAAGATTGGTGCAAGTTCTATGTCATCCGCAAATTGTTATAATATTCCAGTAGTGCAATCATCGATAATAATGATTCAGTGTATAATTAGCAGACAATAGTACTTCAGTTATAACAGTCAAATTACTGATGTTCCTACAAAATTATATCTAGACCCACTATAGATAAGGGTCTCGCAGACATTTTTCGCTATATGATTTGCACGTATTTCAAATCGCTGGACTATTGGCCTCCTGCGCCAATATGTGCATCTAATTTGTGCATGTTTATGTTTATCTGTCAGTTCTATCAATCAGACACGTGTGAAACAAAACATTAATGCAAAACAACTAGGCCCTAAACGGTTATTGTTGAAAATTCGAAAAAAGTCACAATAATTGTACGTATGATGAAATTAAAAGAAAACTCGCGGACTACGAGTTTGGTACCCGTCCACCACTACATAGGGCAAGCTTCTGCGTGATTTTTGTAAAAACTCCGCGCGCTCTGCATCTAGAGTACGGACTTCCTAAATCTGGTATAAATGTTCTTGAAATGGAAGCTCATCTTAAATGGGCTATACTTGGTTGTAAAAAAAGTTGCAATATTTACTGATTTTCGACTTTATCTAGGTCAACGGGAAGTACTTACCCCATAAATTTTGGTTTGGTACATAAATATGGAGATGGGGACATAAATGGCTACGTCCTGAATTTTTCGATTGTGTTGACTTAATAGTAAAAAACTTTGAAACGTTTAATTGTTCAATTATATTATTAATATTTTATATCAACTTCCACTTTGCCCGTTTGCAAGAAAAAGGGTCTTGGCAGACAGACTGAGGGTTAAAAGAGATTCCAGAAGACTTCTGTTTTTTAGGGTTCCGTACCTCAAAATAAAAAACGGAACCCTTATAGGATCACTTTGTTGTCCGTCTGTCTGTCTGTCAAGAACCTTTTTCTCACGAACGAGAAGAGGTATCAGGTTGAAATTGATGAAGAATATTAAAGTCTATAAACCACACAAAATCTGAAAATTTCAATTTTTTACAACGACGCAATCAAAAGATATGGCTTTTTATGTCCTCATCTCCATACATTTATGCAAAAAAGCAAAACCTACAGGGTACTTCCCGTTGACCTAAAATTATGAAATTTGGCAAGAAGCTAGGTCTCACAGTACAAATAAAGGGAAAAGTCTAAAATCATTAAATATTTCAATTTTTCTCTTAACTAATACTAATCAATTAAGGTGAGCTCCCGTCTCAAGAACTTTACTATAAAAGAGGGGTCAAGTTGGATGGTCGCGGAGTTTTTAAAATCAAAGATCAGAAGCTTTTAGTATATCATATGGTAGATAGGTATGGAATCCTTAGGGCGCGAGTCCGACTCGCACTTGGCCGGTTTTTTTTCTTATACTATCAGTTGCTGCATCAAATATGATAAGGCAATTTTTTACATTATTGCTGCAATTTTGTTATGGTAAAGGACCGCCGACAACATGCTCTACTAATAATTACCAAAATCTTTTAATACGGTACCAAATATGAAACCACAAAAATAAATTACTGTTTCATACAGTTTAGTAACGTAGAAAATATATACAAATTGTTTTTTTTTTTCACTATATTTTTTCACCTCACAAGCTCGGAAAAATTTGTTTTATCGGTCGAAATTTTCGTGCGAACTTCATTTTTTAAATCAAATCAAATAATTTAATTGCAAGAATACAGTATACAAAGGTCTTAAATAATAATTATCAGGTACTTAGTGTATTCGGCCTGCTTAACAGGCGTGCAAAATAATAATATGTCAAACTATTAAATACATGAATACATGTATGTTAAACTTAAAAATTAATTATATTTGGAACTATTGATTCAATAAAGTTAGCTGCTAGCGTGAAAAAGCTTTTTGAAATTAGAACAATGATGAATTATAATATGATATACCAGCGCTGGTAAAATTTTTCCGCGTCTGGTGCCTTGAACGCCTCGCGCAGCTCTGGATTCTTTCAGGTTATACAATCCTTCGCTAACTCGAGTTTCAATACAAGGCACTCGCACCAAATATCAATTTTGCTCCCTTGAATGACAAATAACTATTTCTGAGCTGAGTAATCATCCGACTGTTTTCATAGTGTCAGTCAGTTAAAACCATGGCTAGTAAGTTCCAAGGGTTTTTGCCATGGGTTTAGTACATGATGAGCTTAAAAGGCCCCGTGTGGTGCCGGTAAAGAATAGTACCAACCCATCTATACCCGTGGGTGTCGTAAGAGGCGACTAAGAGTTAATGAACCAGAGGATGGGCAGCAGCATCCTTCTGTGTATCGTATTCTATCATCTTACATTCTCCGTTCACAAACAACCAAGGACGCGCGGCGGCGGCGCGCTGTAGTGGACGTTTTAGGGCTCCCGCACACGACCGAGAATCGGTGGGCGATTATCGGCCAGGACAAGGAGGGAAGATTCAGGTGATAACACGTCAGAGCGGGATGCCGACAAAAAATCGGCCACCGATTCTCGGTCGTGTGCGGGAGCCCTTATGGGTGTCATTATGAAATGAAAAGTAAACAAACACCTATACCAATACTATCTAAATAGCATCCAATACTTAGCCTATGACAGAATAGGTATGTACTGACCATTTATAAAAACGATATAAAACGTAAAACATAATTCTGCTTAAACACAGTACTGGTGAACAAAAAGTGTATAAATTATAGTATTTAACCTCCCAAGGGTTAGAACCAAAACACATGTCCGTCAGAGTCTAGCTCATAATAATATTTAGTAACGTTGGTAAGCTCCGCTTGACACGCTAATATAGTGTAGATAACACAGCAGGTTCAATTTCAGCAAAGTAAGTAAAGTAAGGTTAGTGAAAGAATTAAGGGTCTGCTAAGGATGGACGAACAAGATCGAAATAAATATACAGAGAAAAGGACAATACTTTGAATGATAATTGGGAATATGCATGATGTTTTTTATTTTAAAAAAATTATCCTCATTCATGTAATAAACAGTTTAGTAAAACAATTTCTCGAATAACTATGAAATCAAAAAAGATATAAGCCACCGAAAAATTTTTTCTGTCTCTTTCTAGCAAAACGAAATTAAATAAGAAGTTTATATGGCCGTAGTGGCATATGACGTCACATGCCATGTCGGATCTCTCCGTCTAATCGGCGCGTAATTAATAGTTTTAAATGCTTATATCAGCCGTATTTCTTAGCCGATTTTAATTTTCATTTCACTTTTTGTCATCTCTACTACGGTTTTTCATATTTTGTTAATAGATGCGACTAAAAAAATTTATGCATTTTCCCTATTAAAGATTAGGTTATTTTACTGATATTGTAGGTTTTTTATAGTCGCTTCTTTATTTTCCCCACATAGCGCCACTTTGTTTACGAAGCGACGTAAATGCAACTGACGTCATTAAGAGATTTTTAAATAAATGAAGAACTTTTTTTTGTTAAATAGGCACCTAAATCTTAATCTGTAACTCATGAAAAGTATTAATATGGTAAATACCCACTTTAATGATAATTATGTAAGTAAAGGTCCAGAGAGAAGGTACACTACATACATTGTAAAGTATTTTTTTTCATACTTCACTCCTTCTTAATTTACCTTAAATTATGTACCACATTATCATAATTACATCCAATAAAACGTCCTCTACAGGACAGGGAGATCCCTCCAGAATTCCAAGAAAAACATTTGGTACAAACGGCCACACGTCATTGGAAATACATGTAGACCATGTAAGATGGTACGATATACAGAAGGAAACTGCTGCACATCTTCCAGTTTACAATCCCTTTGTCGCCTCTTACGACACCCACATGTAGAGAAGGGTTAGTACTTCTCTTTGCCGGCACGACTAGGTGGTAATCTCTGTCTATTCTTGTACATTCTTTTTATTATTTCCAATCTCAATAGTTATGAATACTGAAGCTTGATCAAGTATGAAGACTTTTCGCAGTATTTTCATTTTATGTTTTCCATTTTATTATGAGTGGGCTGTAATAAAAGTGTCGTAATTAAATTACTCTGTGGCTACCCTCGCATGTGTAAACACATTTCTGGCGAAACATGTCCTAGTACGAGATAATGTAATTATTTCCCATGTCGAGCCCGCAGTGTATGAGTAGGTAGAGTATAATGACGGTTTTTTACTGAAATATTAACGTGCTTTATCGAGGAATTCCATTAACGGGTTGAGTTTTTGTGTTGCGTTTTTGCTTGTACAAATTTGTCGGGCTTGTTTGGTTCATAACAAGTAATTTTTATTCACGAAACAAGCATTTAACGATACAAGGATTTGAAGAAATAAGGATTTGATGAAACAAGGATTTGACGAAACAAAGATTTGATGAATCAAGAATTTGACGATTTGATGAATCAAGAATTTGACGATTTGATGAATCAAGAATTTCGTTACACATAAGTCTTCTGAGAAACCACTAAATGGATCGAAAAAAGAAAAAAAAAGGACCCTGGCTAGTAAATAAATATGTAGTAGTTTAAGGTACAAGCACGATACAAGTTCCGTACGTAGGTTTATTAGAAACGAGTTAAAGCTTTGTAAACCCGAGACGCAGTCGAGGGTTTGCCCCATCGTCACGAGTTTGTAATAACCCCACTACCCCTATAGGGACGGGTATCTTAGGCTATTTTTTTTTCAATACATTTGTTAGAAAAAACTACTTACAAATTCCATTTTTGCATTGAAACTTATCCAAGTTGTCTCGTTTATTAAATAAGTTGTTTACTTGTTTAGTCTCGTTTGTTCACATACCAACTTTTCCAGAGAAACATTTTGTAAATGAAAAAAAATGTTACCCTCTTCATACATACTGTTCGACCAGAGTAAGCAATTTGTATGGAGAGGTGAAATATTATTTTCATTTCCCAAAAATATTTTGTTTGGGAAAGTTGTTCAGTACTAAGCACACCCTGTATAAAACTCCTTGCTACCATACTTTTTCATTGGACTTAGGGAAATTAAAAAAATGGTAAGAAAATCGCACTAGATCGGTTATAAACTACTTACGAGCAATATTTACGTTCTTGTATTCCATCTTTCGAGCAATTTTCAAACAAATGTATTGAAAACAAAGATTTTGGAAACTACGCCAAGCGCAGCGTTTTTCTTACGTCAATGATTGAAAATAAGATTTCCAAATTACCTAAAAGTACAAAATCTTACTTCCTCTTAACATCTTTCACATTCGCCTCACAAAGATTAACGCCCCTATTTACATTAATTTCCGTAAACAGATAAATCAAACAATTCATTTAATTACTCAAGCGTTATATTTCAATTACGAGATCGGCCAAGAAACAGAAGATAAAGGTAGAAAGAGACACAACGAATTATTGATTCTCCGATTGAGGGGATCGATTCTTGAATATCACCGGGCAAATTATAGATTACCTCGACTTGTTCAGGGACAGAATACGTACAGTCGATTACAAATCAAAACTAACATTTTTATTTTTAATGTTAGTTTTATACTAGGTTATTTTTTGGACCTGATATGAGTATGCCTACCTTGTTAATGAGGTCAAAAGCAACAACTTTTGTTCTACTACTTTACTAACAAGTTCAACAACGCACAAAAAAATTTCGACTCTCCATACTAAAGTGACCGACCCATTTTGTATGGGAAGATGAAAATTTTTCGTGGGTTGTTAGCAAAGTCGTAAAACAATAGTTGTTGCTTTTGACCTCACTAATAAGGTAAAATATATAAATAACCTAGTATTTCTTTGATTGATTCAAATAATTCGTCAATATAATAATTGATCAAAAATATCATCCAAAAATTTTACACCACAGCTTTGGAATTTTGAAAGTGAAGAACGATATTCGCTAAAACTTCAATATTTGATTTACCGTGACTGCTTTTTTCGAGTTTTTTTTTAATCCCGTAAATCACTTCCTTATAGAATGTCACTCAAAAAGACCAAAATTAAATGTTATCCTTTTTAAGAAGAATAATATTCGTCAAAAAGGTATTGGTTATTTAAAGAAATATGCATCTTATATATCATTATAGAAATATATATCTTACATTAAGAATTTCTCAAGGCCTTTTTTTTTTTTTTACTTTCCAAAAGACAAAAATGATAAATTGTTTGATTCCATTTAATTTACCTTTTATGAGATTCCCAAAACTGTTTTAGAAAATTTTATGTCTTGTGTTGTAAAATTTGTTGTTGGTGTTTTTTATAATAATTTGTAATATGTGCAGCACTTAGAAAAACCTATGAAAGTTTATAGAGTGTTAACTTCCAAAATTGTGAGATAAATTTGTTATTAAATAAATAAATACAAAAAAAATATATAATGAAATCTTACGATACCAATTCAAGAATCGATGCCCAGTTGGGAATAAATTCGAATATTAATTTCTACCAACAATACCGACAAACAAATTAAAGTGCCAGATGTCTTTTCCAGACTTCCAATTTTATCCCAAGTTGATTTATTATGAACAATCGTTATTTCGGTTTTCGGTTGTTCAGAAACGCTTTGTGGTTGTATTGACGATTGTCTTTTTGGAAGTGATTTACAACTTACCCACCCCTTATTTATTTCACTCCAGAAGCTCCGTGATTCTATTCACGAAAACAAACTACTTTCCAAAAGAAAAAAAATTACTCGAATAAAGTTTTCGACTCTTCTTACTAAAGTGGCCACGTGATCGACGCATTTTGTATGGGATGTCAAAAAAAATTTTTTTTTCTTTAGCAAAGTTGCTGGTTACTAAGTAGAATCACTGTGCTTCGGTAGCAAAACCGATGAAAATTCACGCTGCTGTACGTGCAACAACTACGGGCTAGGGTCCATCTCGCCCACTAAAAAACTGGTCCGCGGGCGAGAACTACAACTTCTTTCCAGAATCATTTGAAGAATGTTGAAAACAGCTCCAAATCCATTGAATAGTTTAAAGTTTTAAACAAACACACGACAGGTAAAGTAAACCACTCACAGGCAGGCACAAAGCTAAAATAAAAGTTTGTTAAAGCTATCTTCGTCACTTTCTTTGTCATAGAAACAGAAAGAAATCGCAAGCAACAGATTTTAACAGAGTTTTAAAAATAAAAACGCTTTGTGCAGCCTGTAAGTTTTACACATCGAGATAACAAAAAGCAGCTCACAACCTCTCACTAGGTTCTATCGGGCGTTACTCTCGGTGGAGCCTAGCGTGGATCCAAGTGGAATGACCCATATAAGTCACATAGTGTTAGATATATACGGTATATATCTGCAAATGTCTCGAGTGGTTGCTCTACAAACCAAACTGAACAACTTTCCCTAAAAAACAAAACAAAAAAAAATGTACGCCCATACAAAATACGTTATCAGCTGATGCTGTTTCTATGGGACGTTGACATTTATTATTTTGTATTTCGATCTATGTTCCTTAGAGATAGTTATTCAGTTTCATGGGTAGAGCAACCACCCGAGAGGTTTGCAGACATATACCAAACATCCTAGGTAATTTTACGTATATTAATATTTAAAGTTAATAAAATTTAAATAACAGGTTAACAAGATCCACACAAAAAACATCACAAAACTATTATCTAGTGACTGAAACCAGGACCGCACAATAACTACATATCAACTAAAGGCATTTCTTAGTTGGAATAAATAGTACCTGTTGCAACGTCTTTCTGTATGCGCGTCGTATACTGTAATTTCTTGTGTGAAATAGATAAAATATATATATTTTTCAATGGGAAAGGTCTAACTCTAGAAGGCGCCGCTTCGGTAGACCGAGAGAGGCATACGTGGCTGTCGAACTTAAAAGACTGAATAGGCGTTGCCAGGCCTGAAGAACTGTTCCTGCTAGCAAGACAGGACAAAATACCTAATGCAGAGCTGACGGTCAAGCTTCAGCAATGGAGAGGCACCGCAAGAAGAAGAATAAAAAATTAAATAAATAATGCACCTAAGTCAATTAAGACAACAGAATAGCAAGGCTGACATCGACCTTATAAGAAACGAAAAAAAGTTCAAATAAAGACTCATTAATCCAGAAAAATGTCCGAAACACGCCCAAATTAATCACGGCTTATGAATGTCCTACTTTTCCATCTTAAGTTATAAGGAAATTCAACTTAATTTTCCTAAGCCACAGTGTCTTAATGAAAATTAATTTATGCTCTTAAGATGGCACTATAGCGAATAGATAGCCAATTAGGTTGGCATCAATCTTGCGTTTCCAGCGGAGAAAAAACTTCTAAGATAATTGAAAATGATTTTTTTTTTAAAGATACTACTAGATACTTCTTATAAAAAGATTTGATGAGAGTTTTTTTACAGGATTGTACGGTCCTTTTAAAACTAAAGTATATATTTCTAAGGATGTCTTCAGAATATCAACTAAATTTACCACCGGTCGAAAACTAATCTTGAATACAACAGTAGAATATTCCGCACATTTGCACAAAGCGCTTTGAAACATCTTTTATAATGGGCACGGCTAAAGAGTGGAATTCTCTGCCCCCGTCTGTGTTCCCAAGTTCATATAACCCGAACCTATTCAAGTCGCGAGTGAATATGCTTCTTCTGGGCAAGCTCGTTCCATCGTTGACCTCACCTCTGTCTTCAAGACTAGATCGAGGTCAAGAGCATTGACAATAAAAACAAATTAATAAAATAAGCGCAAAAGGAAGTTTATTAAGAACTTACATCTTCGTTAGTTCGTTTAGTTTTGTATAAAATCTATAAGTACACAAAAAAGCTTGCTTTTTTATCAGGTACACATTTTTATATATAATTTAAATAAATTAATATTGTTACGAAAACAAGCCTGGTTATTATGGTACTTCCCCTTCAAATTGTACCATTGTGGCTGGAATTCTGTTGCTGTGGACGTTCCATGGAATGTTATGAAAATGACGATACGGAACTATAAGTGTGTTTAAGTTGTAAGATTAAAGTAATGATTAGAAAAAAGCAGGTCCTGTATGTGTGTACAATTTCGCCATCGCCATTGCCAGCCAAGTTCACCGTTAAAAGAAATCATAATTAATAGTCTTCCGCCCCTGTCTTAATAGAGAGCTCTTCTCTCTCCATGTTTTCCTGTACTATAATAAATTAATCTCAATCCCTCGCTGCTTCTCTGGAACTACACTTTCGTCATCAAAAACTTTTAGAACGCTTTACATCGGTGTGTTGAAGTTGTTGAAATTTTGATCTATTTTTTTGGGAAAAAATATTCGGATTGATGATCGACCATATTCATTTTCGTAGATTTCCGGGTTATGATTTCTAGTAAAAAATAGTCCGTCCTCGTTTATGCAATGTGTGACAAAAAAGATATTATAATTCGGTATTACGAGAATCTGCCCATGAAACTGAACAACTTTCCACACTCACTCATAACATGCCATGAAACGTCCACTGCAGGACAGGGAGCTCCCTCCAGAATTCCAGCAAAGACGCATGGTACATTGGAGGGGATTTACCATAGTCACCACGCTTGTGAGCGTTTCGGCTGGCGACCGCTGTTGTTGGTGACCGCAGTGTATAACATGGTACGATACACAGAAAGATGCTGCTGCCTCTCCTCCGGTTTATAAGCCCTTTGTCGCCTCTTACGACACCCACGGATAGAGATAGGTTGGAACTATTCTTTGCTGGCACCACACAAATGAACAACTTTCCACAAGATCAAAATACGAAAAATAAATAACCCCTCAAAGAAAATTCATCAACTGGTAACACATTTTGTATTAGATATTTAAAAAACCCGGTCAAGTGCGAGTCGGACTCGCGCGCCGAGGGTTCCGACATACTTTTTGTATTTTTGGAAGCAATAAAGTCCATTTTAAGGACCACAAAACTAAATTTGTTTGTAAAGGTTATTAGCAGATTACTAAAAAACTGTGCCACTTAGAAAGATCGTTTTCAGATTTTTTCCTTTCACAAACTTTGGAGATAATGGGGGAGAATGGTATTTTTTTTGACATTTTTCGTCATAACTTGAAAACTAAGAGACGTAAAAAAAACCAAAAATATATTTCAGAATGTACAAGTAAAGCCCTTTCATATAGTACCCCAATCGACCTAGTAGCGACAATTTGAAATTTGCCCCCCCCCCCCCTATTTTGGCCCCCTTTACATTAATAATCATAATTTTTTCAAAATTCTTTTATGTTCAATTAAGTTTGGCATTTATATTCTAAAACTATTTCAAATTCAGGTCGATAGCATGAGTGGTTGCTGAGATATAGAGGTGTGACAGACAGACAGACAGACAAAGCGGCACCATAAGGGTTCCTTTTTTTACCATTTTGGTATCGGACCCTAAAAACGGTCAAGTGCAAGTCGGACTCACGCGCCTAGGGTTCTGATATTCCTGTTTAGAAGCAATATACTTAGTCCATTTTTAGGACCGCTTCTTCGTAAAAGTTTAGGAGATTCCAAAAAAACTGTGCTACTAAGAGAGATCGTTTTATTTTTCCTGTAATATTTACATTAACAGCTTTCGACTGTAATTATAATTTTTGAAGATAAAAGGGGGGGGGGGGGGAAGCTATTTTTTTTTTCATCATTTTTCATCATAACTTGAAAACTTGTAGTTGTAAAAAAATACAAAATCATTTTTTTGTAATTACGCCGTAAAACAGGAGCCTTTGCGCTGCTGTATTTCAGTTTGAAAGGTAAGGTAGCCAGTGAAATTTCCGGCACATGAGACATACCATCTTAGTTCTCAGGGTGGGCAAAGTGCTTTACTGTCTTATTAGTGTCAAATCCTGTCACTAATAGGATAATGCCCCGTGTGGTGCCGGCAAAGAATAGTACCAACCCTTACATACCCGTGGTTGTCATAAGAGGCGACTAAGGGTTATAAATTGGAAGATGGGCAGCAGCATCCTCCTTTGTATCTAACATCTTACTGCGGTCACCTACAACCGCGGTCCATGGTGCCAGCCGTAACGCTAACAAGCGAGGTGACTATGGTACTTCCCCTCTACATTTTTCCAGCAAAAGCTAGAATTCTAGAGGGAGCTCCCTGTCCTGTAGTGGACGTGTCATAGGATGTTATGATGAATAGGATAATGAATGTTATGGGCGGTGGTGATCACATGGTGACTACTTATCATCAGGTGGCCCACATTCTCGTTTGTTTGCTTGTGTTGAGACTTAAAAAAAAACTTTTACAGCGAGCACCAATGAACAGCATTTACATCAAAACTCTTCGCGACTACACCATACCAAGCTTAAGAAACAATGGACTAGTCGAGGTGAAATGAAAATAAATATATGTGGCCAAGCTAAGACGTGGACGTCGTCGCAGCTATAAGTTGTTTTTATTGTATAGTCTTAAGTCCGTAATAAAAGTCTTTCCTTGTTCTTTAAGAAACCTCAGAAAGGATATTAAGGAGCTAAAGCAGGATTAAGATAGTTTGCAGTTTCTGAAAACGAACCCTAAAAAGTAACTGATGTTTTAATCTTACTTACTCTGTTTATGAAATGGGCAGCAAATAAACCGGCAACAATGGATTTTCTGCCTAATTCCTACAGGAAAAATGCATATGGCGGAAAACCGCTGTTACACTAATAGGATGAAAGAAGATATCAATAATACTAGTATTAATAAGTAATAAGTAATAAGTAAAACAATTTTCTCAAAGATCAGGTTTAATATTTTTCGAGATACGAGAGAGGTTAATGTAAATTATTACAGAAAAAATAATTTTCGATATTCAAAATAGCAAAAATTTTAGGAATCTGAAAAATCCTTCACAAACAAGCTTAGTTATGCGGTCCTCAAAATGGACTTTAATTCTTCTAAAAATACTACATCGGAACACTCGGCGCGCGAGAACGACTCGCACTTGACCGGTTTTTTTGCAAGCTGCGTGTAATTTTCATCCAAAATTTCTAAAGATTTACTGCAATAGAAACGAACCAACATAACCTAATCCAACCTTCTATTCTATACAAGGAAACTAATTCGCACGGAACAGTTTAGAAGTAGCACTTGACTTTTACGACCAAATGAGTTTTGTACATGCGGGTGAAATAGGGCAAGGATCTCAAGACAGCCTAGTAATAAAATGTAAGGTCTCTTTCTCTCATATACTGGATCTTTTTATCCTTTTTCAAACATTAAGTAGAGGGAAAAGACTTAACTGAAACGTGTACAAAGCTTGCTTCCGTTGCACGAAACCCTGCCTCACAAGGTGGCAGAGCAGAAATGTAATGTAGTAATAGATACCACTAAGCAACACTGGATTTTAGTAGGTTGCCATCGCATGTCCTGGAAGAACTATTATTTTTTTTCGTCGTCGTAAGTAGTATCTATCACTATATTTCATTTCTGATCAGCCACCTTGTGAGGTAGGGTTTCGTGCAACGGGAGCTTAGTCGTGGCTGACCAGAAAAACTGCCAAGCTGAAGGCAGGCAACCCTATATATTCATGAACGGCACGTCTAGGGCAATCGATCTGCATCAATTTAATCGTGCCACCTGATGAGCTAATTGACCCCATTTTAGGGGCTCACAAAACATGGCTGACCTTAAAACCTGCCAGGGTTTGGGCTGGCAACCTACGCGGGTTGTTATTTCCAAATGTGTCTCTTTCGATGAGTAAACGTTTCGATCTGCCACCTTATGATGTAATTTTCGATCAAAATAGCAATACAACGACGAAAAAAAATAAAAAATCTTCCAGGATACGCGATGGCAACCTACTAAAATCCAGTGTTTCTAAGTAGTATCTAACACTACATTACATTTCTGCTCTGCCCCCTTGTGAGGTAGGGTTTCGTGCCACGGGAGCTTGGTCTAAAAGGTTCGTGTAATTGGCTCTAAGGGTAGTATTAACAAATCCAAAACCACCAGGTAGCCTAGTTAGTAAAGCGTCTCCGGTACTGGCGGAAAGACTCAGGTTTGAATCCTGCCTGTGGTTGTGAAATTTTGCGATTTTCTGCTTTGTAGGTTTATTCCAGCACAGGTAGTGTTAAAATAAAATAATTTTCAATTATACCCAGTCTTACCAATTTTAGACTTAAATTCTATCTGCAATGATGGACTAGTTGAGCTAGTACAGCAAATGCTTACTAGGTGGCAGCTCAAACGCAACGTTGAAATGCGTATAGAGGTCACAACTTTTTTAGTGTGGCTGGACCACACGGTAGCCTAGTTGGTAAAGCGTCTCCGATACTAGGTTTGAATCCTGCCTGTGGCTGTTAAATTTAGTGACTTTCTTTCTACTTTGTAAATTAATAAATCCATCACAGGTGTGATATTGCACTCATGATGCCTAATTTGTAAGTGTAAAGTAGATTTGGAGAGCAATCTCACACTTGATAGGGATTTATTAATACGATCATAAGTTATCGTGCAGGTACACACGGCTGCACATCAGTAGAAACACTTTTGGACCTTATAGCGTGGTAATAGGATTGAAAAAGTTTCTACCGACAAGCGGTTGACCGTACCGTCAAGCCAGCCTCTAATAAGACGTAATGATCACCGAGAGCAAATAATTTTTGTTGTGATTGCAATCCACACTAACGAGGAAGACGAAAATAATATGGTCTCAATAAATCTCCAAACAAGATACCCTTTATGAGACACAGGTTAAACGTCCTTGGTTACAAGAGCGAAGCAATTTTCTCTCGAAAGATGTTTGAGTGCGTGTGGGTGTTTTTATCGAAAACCAAATCAGTAAGTGAAAAGATTTCATTCCAGGTTACATTAACGCTTGATTGGAATCTTTTAACAATCTTCCCATCTTAATTCTATCCGAGTATAGCCAGTTCACAAAATATATAGCCGGTTTACTAATAATTTATCTGCGGTATAGCTATGAATAGTAGCACCCCATCTCTACCTCTTTTTAGGGTTCCGTACCTCAAAATAAAAAAATCGGAACCCTTATAGGATCACTTTGTTGTCCGTCTGTCTGTCTGTCTGTCTGTCAAGACCCTTTTTCTCACGAACGAGAAGAGGTATCAGATTGAAATTGATACCGAATATTAAGGTCCATTAACCACACAAGATCTGAAAATTTAAATTTTTTACTACGACGCAATCAAAAGATATGGCTTTTTATGTCCTCATCTCCATACATTTATGCAAAAAAGCAAAACCTACAGGGTACTTCCCGTTGACCTAAAATTATCAAATTTAGCAAGAAGCTAGGTATCACAGTACAAATAAAGGGAAAAGTCTAAAATCATTAAATATTTAAATTTTTCTCACAACTAATAGTAACCAATTATGGTGAGCTCCCGTTTCAAGAACTTTTGTATACTCGTAAAAGAGACCCCTCTTTTATACAAAAGTTCTTGAAACGGGAAGTTGGATTGTTGCGGAGTTTTTAAAATCAAAGAGCAAAGCTTTTAGTATATCATATGGTAGATAGGTACTAAAGGAACCCTTAGGGCGCGATTCCGACTCGCACTTGGCCGTTTTTTTTTATTGTCAATGACCCTTGACCTCAATCTAGTATTGGAAGAGAGATGAGGTTGGCGATGGGACGAGCTTGCCCAGAAGAAACCTATTCACTCGCGACCTGAATAGATTCGGGTTATATGAACTCGGGAACACAGACGCTGGAAGACAATTCCACTCTTTAGCCTTGCGTATTATAACAGATGTTGTTTTTAAGCGCTTTGTGCGAATGTGTGGAATATCAAACAAGTGTGGGTAATATCCTGCGGTGCGTTTGGACTCGCAATGGTAAAAGGGGGTTGGTTGAATAAGCTCGTGGATTCCTTGAGCACACTCTCCGAAGTACAAGCTGTAATAGATCGACATACATGCAACTTTGCGACGGTGGGCAGACTGTGAAACTTGGTTTTCACCAGCATTTCATCACCAACGAGCTTCTTGGCTCTGCGATTTATCGAGTCTAGTGCGTCTAGTTGGTATTTAGCTGAGCCATTCCAAACGTCACAGCAATCTCCATGTAGGATCGGACTTGGGCTTTATATAAAACTAGAAGCTGTCCAGGAGTGAAGTATCGCTTAACCTTATTGAGGATGCCCAGCTTTTTTGCCACAGTTTGGGCTTTTGACTCATGTTTGCGCCGAAGTTCTGGTTTGCACACAACTTCATGCCAAAAAGCTCGATGTTCTCGGTCATTGGTACAAAACAAAAGCCATAGGAGCTACCTATGTGTGTCGTAACGAACGATTAAGGGATTTTGAACCATAGGATGAGCAGCAGCGTCCTCTTGCGTTCGTTCCATCTTACATACTGCGATCACCAACCACCGCAGACCACTGAGCCAGCGGCAACGCTAACTTGCGAGTCTTGCGATTTGAATGCTGCCTTTGCTGTTGTTTAGATTTTCTACTTCATAGAATATCGAAACACAAGTAATATTTTAATAAAAACAGTTTTCAAATATATGAAAAAACAGTCAAGTCCTGCAGAAGTCTGGAAAAACCTCAGATCTTATTTACCTACTTAGCGTACCTTGGCTAAAGTTTACGAACTCTTGTGTCTGCTACCCTCACACATGTACATATAGGTACAGACCCAGCTGTAACTCTTAACTTTAGCTTTTCGCTAAAGTTAGTTCAAAGGATAAGTATGTATCTACCTATACTGCGACTTCAGAAACATAGGCTTTATACTTACTGAACTAGGTATTATAAGTTCGGTAAATTATTTGAAAATAAATTACAAACAATGCTTTATTTTTGGCGGGAATATAGCGTGGGCGTTAGCTTGTTCGATTGAAATTGTTTTTATTTTTGTTTTTTGTGAATATAAAGATAGTGTATCGCATTTGAAGCGATCTCGTGCTGTCTCAAAAAGTCACAGACATTTTCCTTCCTAAAGGGAAGCACAAAGATGACATAAAAAAGTGTTAAGTGATGTTTGGTTTGCGGCTACCAAATGTAAGGTCTACTTCACATAACATAGTATTGAATAGTGAGCGATTAGATTTTGTAAATAGTACAGTTTTCTTAGGATTAACACTAGACTCTAAACTTCAATGGGGCCCTCATATAACGGCTCTTTCTGGTCGATTGAGCTCGGCTGCATATGCTGTTAGAAAAATCAGACAACTTACTGATGTAGCTACTGCAAGGCTGGTTTACTTTAGCTACTTCCATAGCATTATGTCTTATGGCATACTGCTTTGGGGCCGAGCAGCTGATATACATTCAATATTCGTTTTACAAAAGAGGGCTATAAGAGCAATTTATTGCCTGAAGACTCGTGATTCCCTGAGAGAACTGTTCAAGGAAATCAACATTATGACAGTGCCATGCCAGTATATCTATGAAAATATAATGTATGCTAGAAAGAACATTTATCAATTACCAAAAATTTGTGACAGGCATAATTTTAATACTAGAAATAAGCATAAAATTGATCAACCATATACTAGATTAACTAAAGTCAATACATCTTTCGTTGGTCTGTGTATACGATACTACAACAAAATACCTGACAATACAGTGCAATTACCTGAGAGAAAGTTTAAAGAATGTGTAAAGCAAACGTTATGTAAAATAGCTTACTATAGATTTATTTATTTATTTATTTATTTGGGAAAACAAACAGTAGTACAGTGTGTATTACTAAATTTAAATATTTGCAAAACATAGTTAGATAGATCGTAGATTCGGTCGTAGATTGGATGACTATATGAATGACAAAGAGGTATGGTGCTCTGATATTCCAGCGAAACACAAGAAACACATTGTAAAAAGCCGACTCTTAAAGTAGGCCGTGCTGCAGTGGTTTCTTGCCGTTTCTTTTACGCTGCCATAGCACGATCCGAAACGGCGTAGACTCGCTCTATTTGCATTGTATTCTGCATGACATTCAATAAGTATTCTGTAAAGAATCTACATTGAATAAAATTATCTGAATCTGAATCTGGCCAAAGGACTTGGTGTCTAGGCTAGAATTATCTAAAAAAAAAAACAACTTTTGCCCAAGTAACGGTTTTAAATATTTGAATCTAAAATTGTCTTTTGTATTATTTATATCTAAAATTATGAAGCAACATGGATGCATGACAGCTTAAAGATTAAATTTAAATTAGATCTTTTATTTAAACAAAAGAAATTTGATACAGAGATAAATGAATGAATTGATGACAAAATTTGTAAATTTGAAAGTTGATTATTAACTCAGATAATCTTAACAAAATGTTTCCCCACTACTTATTTTGTTACAAAAAGGTCAAAATGTTCAACACTATATAAAACAATACATCTACTGTTTCGGGCTAAACAGTTGTAAAAAGTAATTAACTAAGTATTTCACTTAAGAGGTATACTCAGCAACACTCGTAAGTAATTAATGACGACCGTTAGAAAACCCAGAGAAACATCATAATTTTTCAATGAGGATGTGACGGTAGGTATAACATGAAAGATTTAATATCAACCCTAAAGGATGATTATTTACCCATGAAACTGAACAACTTTCCCTTAGAAACATAGGTCGGAATACGGAAATTAAAATTTGATTTCACATACAAAATACCAGCAGCGATACAGTTTCTGTAGGAAGTAATTTCTCTTAATTCGACTTATGTTCATGAGAGAAAGTTGTTCAGTTTTATGGACAGTTTCATATCTTTCAGACTTGATAAACACTTTTTGATACACCTTGTAATATCTCTGTTTTTTGTTTAATGGCCAGTTAAAGGTGTTGCCGTTTTTACTTATACAATATAGGTACTTACACACAAATTACTGAGACAAAACCTTGATCGCGGGCAACCAGTGACCTTTTACAGCTACAAGTATTTATAAGTAGTTTTATATCAGTCAGCATTGCTTGTTTTGAGTACACATGATCAAATTGGTACTATACTTCGTGTTAAAAATGCAGTGAGTCATGTGTGGAAGTGAGTCAGGGTAAAGGTGTATTCACTCACAGTGGATATACTGGGTGTAAGGGACAGGTTGACAAATATTGAAAGGGCATGATCAGTCAACGTAACTGAACAACTTTCAGCAAACAAAACTCTCCGGAAATGAAAAAAATATCGGCCTCTCCATACAAATTGTAAACTTGATTGCAGAGTTTGTATGGAGTTTGTGGCCCGATTTTTTACATTTCCGGAAAGTTTTATTTACTGAAAGTTGTTCAGATACGTTGACTGATCATGCCCTTTCAGTATTTTCCAACCTGTCCCTTGCTCCCAGTATGTTTTTTTTTATTTTTAGGTTAAGTGCAAATAATGGTTGTAAGGCTTTTGTGCAAATGCATAGTCCGTCTAGGGAACTACCAACTCCTTACATTTTTCTGGTGTGAAGCAGCAGTGTTTGCCCTGCTGTGTTTCGGTTTGAAGGGTAAGACAGCCAGTGAAGATACCGGCACATGAGTCATACCATCTTAGTTATCAGGGTGGGTAACGCGCTTTGCTATCTTATTAGTGTCAAATTGTTTCACTAATAAGACAGTGGGTGTCATGGGTGGTGGTGACCACTTACGATCAGGTGGCCCACCTGATCGTTTAGCCACATGTGACGTAAAAAAATTGTCATTGTGAACATGGCTTAATAATTTTAAGAGACCTCATTGGTGTGGCTATAGTCTGACCACAACCGCTGTACCGCGCCTTAGGTATGCGCGGGGAGTTGGGGGAGTGGGAAGGAAAGAGCAAGAGTGGCAAGAGCTATAGTTGCCGCCACAGATCAGAAATAGTTGCCTCCGTGAACGATGACACCTTCTTTTCTTGATATTTGGATTATCATGTGGATTGCATTATTATAAAAAGTATTATGTCCAAAGTAGAGTTTATAGCGGAGGTCAGGTAGCAGTCAATCTGTGTAAAAACCAGTCTCCTCCATAAAAAACCGGCCAAGTGCGAGTCGGACTCGCGCACCGAGGGTTCCGTACCACCACATAATCATAATTGTATTAGTTGAAATTTCAGGAAGTTCATGTGCTAGATTTTTTGAGTCCGACACGCGCTTGACCAAATTGTATTATTTGTTGTTATTTTATTGCTTATGCACTATAAACATACCAATTTTCAAGTTTGTAAGTGTTCCCGTTTTTAAAATAGAACTAAAACAAAAATCGCCTCCACGACCATCCAACTTGACCCCTCTCTTATATGAATGTTCTTGAAACGGGAGCTCACCACAATTGGTTACCATTAGTTGTGAGAAAAGTTTAATATTTAATGATTTTAGACTTTTCTCATTATTTTGTACTTTGAGACCTAGCTTCTTGCCAAATTTCATAATTTTAGGTCAACGGGAAGTACCCTGTAGGTTTTGCATTTTTGAATAAATGTATGGAGATGAGTACATAAAATGCCATATCTTTTGATTTCGTCTTTGTAAAAAATTGAAATTTTCAGATCTTGTGTGGTTCATAGATCCTAATATGTGGTATTAATTTCAACCTCATACCTTTACCCGTTCGTGAGATAAAGGGTCTTGACAGACAGACAGACAGACGGACAACAAAGTGATCCTATAATGGTTCCGTTTTTTTCTTTTGAGGTACGGAACCCTAAAAATCATTTGAATGATGGATATATTTGTTGTTTTTAAAGCTAATAAAGTCCAAAGTTAGTGTGACATGGCATATTGTAGGAACTGTGGTAGGTACTTCAAATCTGGAATCAATATCAAGTAAAAATGTTCAATAAGGTCTACCCACCGCCACCCCACGCCTTAACTAGACTACGCTGGTAGGTATATTGAATACAAAATTATTAAGGCCCTGTATTTTTCCAAGAGTGAGAACTCCAAAGTCGTTCTAAACGCGCGTAGGCGCAGATATTAGGTACAAGTAATTTGGGTTACGAATTAGTTAGCATTTTCGATAAAGGGCAATGTTGTCATGGATGCGAATGTTTAATAGAGTACCAAGCATTAAATATATTTTTAAAAAATCTCCTCACAGAGCTCTGAAGTCCACCTGTGTTGCCCTGCGAGGCGGAGTGGCCCTATTGTTGTTCTGTGGGTCTCCTAAAGGTCCTATTACAACGCTTTGGTACTGTAGATGTGGTGAAATAATGAAAAATACTTTCTGCCACTCTTCCGTTATTCGCGTTTATGTCGCACTTCAGTTATTGGAGCTTCAGTGATGTCATTAATGTCGCTTTTTCGGTTTTTGCAATTATGTGGTTTCGCACTTCCGTGATTCCTCGAACTTTGCTGATGTCGCAACTACGTGGTAAGACCCTGTTGGAGTATGTTGAGTTGTCCTTTAGTATTATAAAGAAAGAAAGAAAGAAAGACATAATGAAAGAAAGAAAGCAAGAAAGAAAGAAAGAAAGAAAGAAGGAAGGAGGGAGGGATGGAGGGAAGGAAGGAAGGAAGGGAAGGAAGGAAGGAGTGAGAAGATAGTCCTATGTCCTTCAAGCCCCTTTTTACGCTATACACGGTACTAAATAAGTTCTAGCCCCTTAAAAGAAGTTCGTAGATGTACGGATCGTAGTGAAGCAAGAACCTAGATTTCTGCCTGATTTATGTAAAAGCAGTAACACACTTTCCTTACAGTTGAAGGAAAACCTTGGAGGGGATAAAAGAAAACAGAGCGACATTATAATACTTACTTACTTATGCTGGCTCAGTGACCCGAAGAGGATCTTGGCCTCCGACACTAAGAGCCGCCATTCTTCTCTGTTGTGTAACTTGATGCCAGTCGGCTATTTGAAGCTCCAATAGGTCTTTCTTGAGTTGGTCGATCCAACGATACCTAGGACATCCAACGGGGCGTCTACCAGTCGGACGTCCAAGATGCGCTCTTTTGACCGCATGATCCTCCCCCATCCTTTCCACATGGCTGAACCAGCGGAGTCGGGCTGACTTGGTCTCTCCAATGATGTTAGGCTAGGCTATAAGGTCTTCTATTTCCTGGTTCTTCCTAACCCTCCATGTTCCGTCTTCTCTCATTGCTGGTCCTAACATTTTCTGTAGAATTTTCCTCTCTGCTACTAAAAGTTTGTCTTCATTCCTTCCGCATCCATACATCAAGATGGGCCTGATGACGGTCTTATAGACCCGAATCTTGGTTCTTCTGCTGATAAGCTTGGACACGAGAATTTTGTGAAGGGCTGCTGAACATCTTAGTGCGCTTTGGATTCGAATATCAATAGACGACATTATAATATTAGCATTTTATTATTATTAAATACTTTTGTCTTGCTTTTGACCTCGATCGAAAGACAGAGATGAGAGGTTGACTGTGGAACGAGCTTTGCCAGAAAAAGCCTATATAATAGTATTCGCGATTTTAATAAAATCGGATTAACTCAAGCAGAAACTCAAGACGCAGGAAGCTAATTCAATTTCTTGGCTGTGCGCATTATAAAATATTTTGCGAAGCGTTTTGTACGAATGTGTGTTCGAGATTTTTTTTATTTTATCTTGATCCTGCGACACAATGTATCATGATAATCAGTTAGTCTGTAATCTGTACCTAACCTAACCCATTAAGTTCACAGATGACGTAACTTTTAGAAAACAGTCGACACTTTTTATATTTCGGGTGTTCTGTTAGCCTGCAGTAAAATAAATTAAATACCACAGACAACTCCACGTGCATGTTGACCTTGTCGTACATTCAACTTAAACCGTTCTTAAACAAAATACTTTTGGACCCAATCACTCATTTAAGGTGTTACCAACTATATCAGTAAGATATCGACGGCTATAAAATTATTAGGTAATTTTATCATACTTATTATTGGTTTTTGTTTCACTCACAAGCTTTTATTTTTCAAACTAAATGTCTCTACCTACTGAACCTATGTATCCAATCGCTCTTTTAAGGTGCAAAGGCTTGAGTTTGTAATCGACAGCTGCTATTAAAATTATCAGTTATGAAATTGTGATGAAGTTATTTTAAGATATTCTTTTTTTTTTCACTGCGAAGCTTTTTGTTTCGGTTATTTTCTAAAATGTTTCAAATCCCTTATTGTAACAGGAACTGAAATAATTGAAATTAATACAAGGTTATTTTTTTATCACCCTTAACAAATTAAAAGAGGCGATTCTGCACATGAAACAAAATATATTTTGTCATGGAACATAAATTGTAGCACCAATTTTTTTTAGCTTCCTATAGAAAATACATTAGCTGAGAGAGCATTTTGTTTCAGGCGTAAAAGTATACTTTTAACCTTATTCGAAAAAATATCTGATCTATCAACAGAACCATCTTTAAGATTCCGGGAAGATATAAAAGCCCTGTCAGTAATCGATTTGAAAAAAAAAGCCTTAGCTCTGAATAAACATACAACTCTAAATAAAAACATATCTAAATATACACAAAATTAATATAAACAGGACGCTTCACACAAAGTCATCCGATCCCAAACTAGGGAAAATCTGTATTATGGGTACCAGAGACTACTATACATACATTAAATAGATAAATAACACCCAAGCATAGGCCAAGTAAACACTCGTGTTCATTACACAAATGTTTACCTGGGCAGGGATCAAACACGCGGCCCGCGGTGTAGAAGGCAGGGTCACTACCAACCACACCAACGGGCTAGTCGAATCGAATCACGTCTATTTGAATGGAGGTCTGGTCACACCTCAATTTGTTACATAACCTTGTGGTGCCGAGCGGTCGGAGAATAATTTCCAAGTTGGTTTCCTACAACTTTGTCTCGAAAGTAATTTTCACCGAGTTGATTTACTCTCCTACGCTCACAAATTTCTCGCTGTCTAGATTCTCCGGCAATTTTGATTAGAGAAACATTTTGTGTTACGCGCGTGTTTTAAGCCTAATTCTGGAATATTTCAAACAAGAGTAATACTGAAATTATTATTTTTATTTCATGGGTACAACCGTGGTCACTCGCGCTTGTTCACCTCTTAGCTTATTTGCGCTTGCACACGAAAATACAAGTGCTCTCGAGCCGTTCGTCAATCAAACAAAATTCGTCCGTAATATCACATGTAAAAATTACAAAAAGAAGTGCACAGGATACGTCACCAAGCTGCAAAGGGCACACTGCACATTACAACTATAGATGGTTGCGTTATCGCTTTTCTAACAGTTGAAAGCTTAGAGATAGCGTGGTTAGGCGTCTCCGCAGTATTCAAGCGCAAAATAAATAAAGGGATCAGGCATGAAAAACCGCAATAGTACACCTATAGGTGACTTTTAATTATGTAGTTCTTGATAGCTTGTCTTTTTTTGACCCATGTTTCTTTAGGAAAGTTGTTTGTAATCACGAGTAAATAAATATCTTTTGCTATTAAGAACTAATAAAAAGTCACCCTCTATAATATAATATAACATATTATGCTTCAGCGTCGTTATACTCTAATAATTTTTTCATTTTCATAATTTCAAGAAAATGTTAAAGCAAAATAATCACTACACGTTTTCCAGCTAATTTACTCCCTCTGAGCTTGTTAACTTATATTTCATTAATCATACATAACACATAAATTCTCAGATCTCTTTTTTGGAACAAAATCCTCCAGTTTTATATCTACAAATCTGCGATTACGTAAACTCGCTTCGCTGGTAGGTACGTGAGAACTACGCTACATCAAGATATCAAAATTATTTTGCGTGATAACTGTCTTTGTTTTGTAAAACAAAAGAAACCGCGATCTAGATCGTGTACAGCGTTTTATTAGATTTTTGCAATTATGCAAGAAATAAATGCAAACTAAGCACGGGTAACAATAAGTTCGGGCTACCACAGCCTGGTCATCTACCTTATAAGATAGATAAACGAAACCATAATGTGGTGAAGGTAGATGCTTAGTAACACACTTTTGCTAGGGGTTTGAATTCCGTAACCTGAAAGAAGTAAGAGATGTATGAAGTATGTTATGAATGTTATGACTTATGAGGTAGATGAACAGACCGCGGGAGCCCGAACTTAAAATAAAAAGTTTTGTTAAAGTTACTCTAAAATCGCGCGTCGTCTCTGATTATACATAATAGAGATTTTTGTGTTTAATCATCGGTACGTACTTTTTTTTAATACGACTCAGTTTCTGTGTTAGAGTTAAAGAGTTAAGTGATACTTATTATTATTATCAATTAAGTTTAAAACTAAAGACCTAGATGCGAGGGCAAAGCCTTTCAGCCTTCACAGTCTTTAGCAAACGATAAACTGCTACCATAACAGGTAAGTTTAATTTTACTGCTCTTGTAAGTAAAACTTGTACAAAAATAAACGTCTCACTTGCTGACATTTATCGAGACGCTCTCGTTCCAAAAGGACGACACTTCCCAGAGTCCACACATCCGATACACGGCGAGTCAACGTGCGGGATTTTCGCGGTCGCACCCACGGGCCCTTCCAATGCAACTCAAGGCCTTTGCTGTCCGTATAAAACGAGTTCACCGGCCCGCAACGACACACTTTGTTACTTTCACGCGAGCAGTGAACATTTTCAAAATGTACAGGCTCGCAGTGTACGCCTTTGTGATCGCGGCCGTGACGTGCCAGCAGCAGGAGGGGGCGAGACGCGTTCCCAAATACGCCGGTGACCCGAAAACGGCAGCCATCGTCCAGGAAGCGAGATACCTCAGCGGAAACGGAGCTTTCGGGGCTGCGTACCAACAAGAAGATGGCATCGACTTCAAAGAAGAAACGGATCAAGATGGAAACCGACGAGGCAGTTATTCCTATATTGATCCTAGTGGACAAAGGAAGACAGTGAATTACATTGCTGGCAAGAATGGATTCCAAGCCGTCGGCGACCACATTCCGACCGCACCTCAGCCCGTCGCGCCCACTCCCGGCTACACACCCGACCCACGATACAACCCACCCGACTACAAGGCGCAACAATATACCGCCCCTCAACAATATACCGCTCCTCAGCAATACACTGCCTCCGCTCCAGTACGGAACTATGCCGGTAAACCTGACGAGGATGACGGACAATACCACCCTGAGTTGTACGAAAAAGAGAACTACGACTCACCTCAACCTCAACAGTACCAAGCTCAGCCCCAATACCAGTCTCAACAGTACCAGGCTCAGCCTCAACCTCAAACTCAATCGTACAGCTTAAACAACATTTACCCAGGAACGCAGCAAGCTCAGTACAGCGGTCTTCACACTCAAGTCTCTCCACAAACGTACACTCAGCCTCAGACGTACTCACAACCGCAACCAGTGGCTCGCCAGCAGTACTTTGAGCCTACCACCCCTCCCCCGACCCGCTTCTTCCCTCCCGGCAAGTTCAGCTTAAACAGACAACCTGATGGTTATACTTACTCCTTCCACAAGGTGTAAATTTCTAAATGTAGCTTCAATTAAAAACAGGCGGGGTGCGTAGGAGAATAAACCCCACACTCGATGCTTTGAAGCATTTCTTAATTATTGTTTGCTGTGATATTGTGTGTTAATGGACAGGTTATTGCGTTGTTCATGTTGTTAAATAGTAGAGGGTCGGAGGGTAGGATTCAGTTCGTTAACTGAACTTGTAAATAAATGTAGAATTACCAAAACTGTAAAGAAATAAATTTTAAAGAAAATCTTCAATTTCTTTACCCTAAAAGCTTTGACAAACAAAAAAAGAAAATTAAACAAAATACGCCTCATAAAATATCGATAACTGCACGAAACAATGAAATACGTACAACGTGAATTTTTATTAGTTTTAATCCCGAAGCCCAGTGATTCTACTCATAAAAAGAAGCAAATTTCCCGAAGAAAAAAAATTTTTCGTCTCTCTATAGTAAAGTGGTCACATGATCGACTCATTTTGTATGGAAAGGTGAAAATATTTATTCGAGCAAAATATTATTTTCTTTGATAAAGTTGCTTGTTTTCATGAGTAGAATCTCTTGGCTTCGGTATTAATTCGAATAAAAATTCACTCTGTATATTGAAGAACATTTAATTGAATAATTGTTTAATTTCGATAATTGATCGACTTGAGTCGAATTTCTCTACACTTATAACATCGCCTGTCAAAGTAAAATTAACGCCTCTAAATCGAATTTGCACTAGTACTTCCTGGTGGCAAGGCTGGCCGTGTCCGCATTCTAGTAACTTGCACAAGCCACTGGATCGAGCAACTAGATCACCTTACTTCAACACAAGGATATTATTATATTAACTACCTACAAAACCAGTCTCAGCTCCTACCACGCCCTACTTGCTTTTACCTGCAGATTTATCTGGTCACCATATGCTAATTACTTAGTAACAATATTTCTTACGATTATTCAATTAGATAATGAAAAGCTGTGCTGTTAGGGATGCTCATTTTTTATCAGTCTTAACATAAAAAAATCCGACGTATTGTAATATAAATTTTTGTTTAGGGAAAATCATAAAATGAAAAATAGATTTATAAGACAAAAAATATTATAAGATAAAAGAGATTTTAAAAAAATGTATAGTCGAAACACAGTCCAAACAAATGTGTGGTGGAGTGGAATTCTGCGTGCGTGTTACCGAGTTCATATAACCCGAATCTATTCAATTTGCGAGTGAATAGGCTTCTGGGCAAGCTCGTTCCATCGTCGACCTCATCTCTGTCCTCAAGATTAGATCGACGTCAAGAGTAAGCCCATTGACAAAAAAAAATAAGCCTGGTATCAGAATTTTAAATTGTCCGGTCAAGTGCGAGTCGGACTCGCGCACCGAGGGTTCCGATATACTTTTTTTATTTTTGGAAGCAATTAAGTCCATTTTTAGGACCGCAAAACTAAATTTGTTTGTAAAGGTTATTTGCAGATTTCTAAAAAACTGTGCTACTTAGAAAGATCGTTTTATTTTTGCTGTAATGTTTACATAAACTTTTGTGAACTGTAATTAATTCAGATTTTTCCTTTCACAAACTTCGGAGATATGGGGGGGGGGATGGTATTTTTTTTAACTAAGAGACGTAAAAAACTACGTAAATATATTTAAGAATGTACAAGTAAAGTCCTTTCATATCCCCACTCGACCTAGTAACGACAATTTGAAATTTGGACCCCTATTTCGGCCCCCTTTATATTAATTATCAAATGTTTTTCAAAATTCTTTCATGTGCAATTAAATTGGGCAACTAAATTCTAAAAGTATTCCAAATTTCAAGTCGATAGCATGAGTGGTTGCCGAGATATAGAGGTGTGACAGACAGACAGACAGACAAAGTCACACCATAAGGGTTCCTTTTTTTTACCATTTTGGTATCGGAACCCTAGAAATGTAAAGGATATTCAAGAAATAACGGTTATCACCAATCAATCAACAAACTTACAAAACACTGTTATCAAAATTCCAACTCACCATTTTACTAAAGGTTACACTTGCAAATGCACGCAATGTATTTCGTTCCAATGATCGTATTGTTTATAATAACACTGCCCGTAATGGAGTTGATGCAAGTCATTGTTATTGAGTCATTGCACAGTAACAAGTTAGCACTGTTGATACACACGGTCGGATTTGTTGAACTCCCCCTAGAGGGAACCGTTTTTAATCTGATAGGATTGCAAAGAAAGTACACTAATCACATATTCAAATGCCAATATACGGAAAAATAAATCATTCATAATCAAGTCGATCTCAATTCAGTAGGTTTGATATAATTTCAGGTACTACAAGAAGGAATATTATTTAATAAAGGAATCATCTCTCAATAAAGGACCAATCTGGCTAATTTAAAATGAAATTTTAAAATATTAACTACGATAAAATTATGACATCATAAAATCTCACAATTAGTAAAAATTATTATTTTGTGTTTATTTAAATACTTTGACAGTTACGTTATGTTTCACTTATTTATTTTAGAAATTTGTCTTGAAAAATTTGAAGCTTATTATAAAAGTTTATGCGCATTAAGGTTCAATTGAGGTTTCAATATATACCTAGTACGCGATAGCTTGGGAATGCGGACAAAAGGTATGGCGTGCCATACATTTTGCCTGCACTCCCGAGCTGTCGCGTACTTTAGTTTTTGTGGTTTGACCCACGTTATAAATAAGAGATATTTTAATGTGGTGCGATAAGAAATGTATGTAAACTTCAAAGCAAAGAGAGTGATAGTCAGGCTCGTCAGACGACATTTTGGCTGCTTTGATTATTTGAAAACAGGGCCATTAGACTGAATGCACCTACTAGTTAGCCTGAATATATTCATTACCTAACTATTACTACTAACTACCTAGTACCTATATCGCCGTCATCTTCAAACATTTCAATTTTGCGCCTGATCAAATCAGATCGTGAAATTTCGTGGTATATCCACATAAAACCGATTTTGCCATTCTGACTGTTTGTAATCAGGATTGCCATAGTAAATAAAATTTATTTTATTGCAGTTTTTTTTTTATACAGGATGTAAGGGACGGTGTACCGAAAACTGAAAGGGCGTGCTCTACTAGACATCTTTCCCAAAGAAACATTTTTAGGAAATAAAAAAAAAAATCTTTTCATACAAACTGTTCGATCAGAGTGAGCAATTTGTATGGAGAGGTCAATTGGTGACTGCAGTATTTAAGATGGTACAACACACTGAAGGACGCTGATGCCCATCCACCTGTCCAAGTTTCAAGTAGTTTATAGCATAATTATGTAAAGTGGCAAATTTGACAATATCTCGATGTTTTTCAAAATGCCTAGGCATTTTGTAAAATGGCAAATTTCACAATTCACCTGCGACATATCCAATCCATGATGATGCACTTCCAACAAAAAAATTTGATGATCAAAATAGCAGACAAAGATGCTAGAGGATGGTCCCAGTCACAGACCCGTCGAGGCCAACCTCTGTCACAATGGTTTCGCGTAAACAATTTTTTTGGAATACTGGTAATGGGTACGCCATAGATAAAAAACTGGCCAAGTGCGTGTCGGGCTACGCCCAGGGTACGGTTCCGTAGTTGCCTCAGGAATCATTTTCCATAAACCTATTGCCTCCTAACGAAGGTTTTTAAGTATTTTAACTATTGCTCACTAACCTGTAGACTAAATATAAAGGGTGTTAGGGACAGCCTTTCGAATACTAAAGGGGCATGATCGATCAGTCAACGGCACTGAACAACTTTCAGTGAACAAAACTTTCAGAAAACGAAAAAAAACTGTGTGTCTATACAAAATTGTAAACTTGATCGGGCAGTTTGTATGAAGAAGCCGATATATTTTTCGTTTCCTGAAAGTTTTGTTTACTGAAATATGTTCAGTGTCGTTGACTGAACATGCCCCTACAGTATTCGGAAGGCTGTCCCTAACACCCTGTATAAATTTACCACTTTGTCAGCGTAACAATTAATTTTGCACACATGCAAAATTAAAATTTTCTATTACTAAGGGACTCTGATAGACGGACGGACAGACATGACGAAACTGTAAGGGTTTCTTGTTTAGTACGGAACCCTAAAGAGGCCTGTCCTTTGGACCCGCTATAGGCTACTTTTATATTTTGCTCACCCACTTTACTCCCTCTTTGCTTTTTACTCATAAAATTTGTAAGTACACCTAGATATATCTTTTGCAACCGTGTGAATAGAACCAAAATATTTCACACATTAATTGTGCAACAATTGTTGAGTTCTTTACTAAAATTAAGTAAACGAGCAATTAGTTCGCTATGTGCTATGTGGAAAAGTTTCGTGATGATAAAACAATAAAGTTGTGAAAACTAAGACATTTTACGATTAAAAGACCATTATATCAAGACGAAAGTCTTTGACCAGTGTGTGTTGCCAGTGATGACATATGGCACCGAGACGTGGCCGCTCACAATGGGCCTTATCAGGAAGTTCAAAGTCACCCAAAGGGCTATGGAAAGGGCTATGCTCGGAGTCTCTCTGCGCGATCGAATCAGAAATGAGGAGATCCGCAAAAGATCTAAAGTAACTGACATAGCCCTGAGAATCGCTAAACTAAAGTGGCAGTGGGCAGGACACATCGCAAGAAGAACCGATGGCTGATGCGGCGTTAGGGTTCTAAAGTGGCGACCACGTACCGGAAGATGAAGCGTTGCCCACAAGGTGGACCGATGATCTGGTCAAGGTCGCGGGAAGCTGCTGGATGCGAGCAGCGCAGGATCGGTCGTCATAGAGATCTTTAGGGGAGGCCTATGTCCAGCAGTAGACGTCCTTAGGCAGATATGATGATGATGATGATATCAAAATATTGTCCTTTTGTTCTATCCCTGGTTGGCTGTAAGTTTTACTTGATACGTCTATGTGGGTAGGTACAGTCGAGAGCGTCGAGCTGCCACCCACGTCCCTACCCCTCACCCTCTGACTTATTCAAATCTTGATGTAGTACCAATGATTGCCACCAGAGGGCCTTTATCCACTTTGCATGAAATGACCCCCTAAACAAACGCATAGATAATACTAGGTTATTTTTTTGGGTCTGATTTCCTTTTGCCCACATAATATTGAGGTCAAAAGTAACAACTTTTGTTCTACGACTTTGCTAACAACGCACGAAAATTTTTTAACTTCCCATGAAAAATGGGTCGGTCACGTGACCACTTTAGTATGGAGAGTCGAAAATTTTTCGTGCGTTGTTAGCAAAGTCGTAGAACAAAAGTTGTTGCTTTTGACCTCACTAATAAGTGGGGAAAAGGAAATCAGGTCCAAAAAAATAAACTTGTATATCAGCCAATATTTTATATATGAAAATATTTACGAAAAAATGGCGGCATGAGAAAATAAGAAAGCAAGAATAAGTGACATGATGACTGCTGCCAAAATGTTTATTTCTCTTCGCTCTTTATTGTAACTACTAGCTGGTGCCCGCGACTTCGTCTGCGCAGGATAAATTGTAGCCTTTGTGTTATTCTGATGTATAAGCTATATTATTGTAAAGTTTCATAAAAATCCATTCAGTAGTTTTTACGTGAAAGAGTAACAAACATCCATCTATCTATCCATACTTACAAACTTTCGCGTAGGATAAATCTCATGCCGCCACTTTCTTTTTAAATGAAATAAAAATTAATAGGGTTTAGTAAGATTTAACGAAAAATAGCCTTAACTGACGTCTTTGAGTACAGCATTTAGTAAAAAAAGCAGACATAGAAAATAATTTTGGTGGGTTTTGTAATTGGATACTGAGATAAGATAAGATTAGTTAAAAAACGACGGTTTGGTGAAAAAATATTATATTTCAAAATTTAAGCGCAACTAAAATTTTATTTACAACCATTCTTTAGATTTATTGTATTTTTCAACTCTTGTAGTAAGGGTTCCTATCTTTTCAATTTCACTGCACAATACATCGCCGACTTTTAGGAATTCCGGTGGATTGGAGTACATGCCAACACCTCCAGGGGTACCAGTTAATATGAGGTCTCCTGGCAGTAGGGTCATGATTCTGTAAAAGAAAAAACCTATAGAGCTTAAAATTATGAAGGAAAGATGTTCACTCTAGGATAATGGCCTTCTCTAAATGGTGCCCTTACGACAGTTCCTAAGTTAAGCTGCAAATTCAAAGACTAATTCGGTATACATTGCTGATGGACTTGGTTTTGTTAATTCCAATATCCTTACTTAAACCAGAAATCTTTGCCTAATAAAATTCGTTTCCGAATTAAGGAAGGTGTGAAAGCGGCTTCACCCACAAACACCGACTTTCTGCACCTTGATGAACCCACTATCTACCTTGGGGAGCCTGTCCACACTACGTCTTCTGTCAACTTAAACTCTTGATAACTCTTCCCAAATGTATGTTGAAATCACAGGCTCAGGAAGAAGTTTGATTTTGTTGCAATACGACTTTTTGGTATCATTGCAAGTACTTTAATAACTTCCAAAATCAAAATCAATCTATAGTTAGGGTGCTGGCTGCAATTTGGGTATATGATTTGCTCATGATTCATATTAATAGGGATGATAGATCAGCTCAATACGAATCGATTTGGTCCTTACAAGTTTTTCTGTGCGTTGTTGCGTTTTTGAGTAAAAGCAAAAAAAAAGAAAAAAAGATACTAAATAATGTTTTTTTTTATCTGCCTTTGTGGCTCCTGTTTAAAATACTTCTGAAGATGTATAAAATTGAAGAGGCAGACATGCAGGGCTCTGTATTATCACGGGACGAAGTAGTGAATTTTTGCATTTTGAAGAGCTGTAACTTTACGACGCAGGGCTATTATGGGGGCAGACCATTTTTCTGGGGTTTTATACATTGTATTTAATCAGATAGTCATAGTCTGCCAGGTGTACGTTTCATTGTCAAATTTCAAAATAGTTAAAACTTAATTCCTCAAAAACGCAGAGGTGTGGATGTCCGCCAATATTTTTTGTATCTTCTAGAGGGTGCTTCTTATCATCAGTCAAAAAGGCAGACATGAGCAAATCATATAGAAATTTGCCCTTCTTCACCCTTACTACTAGTTATCTTCAGATTAATAATGATGTGATTAATATAATTTTGCTTCACTAACAAAATGGTGCCATGTGGGAATAAGAGGAAACTGCGACAAAAATCTGATAAATGTCCTGAACCCTCAGTCAGCCGCACCTTGTCGCCGCAAAAGAAACGACTCGTCTTGGGTAAATACATTCTGTGTTTAGCACCGTGGCTTGATGGTTAATTCAAGCTCCCGCCACCTCCCGCTCTAAATAACCACGACTCCAAAGATTCACTTTAAGTCCCCTTTAACGATAGGCTGAGGATCATCATAACATCCCATGAAACGTCCACTGCAGGACAGGAAGCTCCCTCCAGAATTCCGGCTATTGCTGGAAAAATGTGGAGGCGGAGCACCTTAGTCACCACGCTTCTGCTGGCACCATGGACCGTGGTTGTTGGTGAACGCAGTATTTAAGATGGTACGCTACACAGAAAGATGCTGTTGCCCATCATCTGGTCCATAATTCTTTAGTCGCCTTTTACGACATCCTAGATAGAGACGGGTTGGCATTATTGTTTGCCAGTACCACTCGGGACAGGCAGAGGATACCATAGTCCAATCTAAGGCTACCTTTCCATCCAAGCACGTACCCAGAATTTTTTGTCGGGGGGGGTCCAGGTCCAGGCAAATGATTAAGGTATCGCGTAAATGGATACTTAAAATTAAAAGAAAATTGTTTTCACAAATTATTTAATGCATATCTCGGTAATATAAGACAGTATTATAACGTTAAATTTAAACGTCTTGGTCTTAAGGACATTTGGTGTAAAACGTCGTCTACTGAAAGAATCTGAGTTGAATGGGCTGACATCAATACCAAACCAGTTAGACGATCATTGCCCATTTTATTGCGTAAATAGGTTTTAACCCTTTTTAAAGTTGAAAACGATCTTTCGACGCTTGCAGTAGATACAGGGAGAGACACTAACAGTTTTAATAGTGTGTGTATATGTGGATAAAATACAGCATCACACTTAGCCAACACTTCTATTGCTTCTCTCTTGATTGAAGTTTGATCAGCATTTTTCCACTTTTCAGCCCATAGGTGATATTCGCTCTCCAATGTGACCGCAGACACATCGTCATCTAAGTAAGAAAGTAGATTTGACAAGTTCTGTGCATTGTTGACACATATCTTATGTGGTAATAACATTTCTAGCGTTGTCAAAATTTGTACATTGCTCCCTTCAAATCGACTTTTCAGACTTCCAAGAAGGTCATCCAGACACGGAATGAAAATACTTCTTTTGAAATATTCCAATGGTGAATCTGCTGGATAATTTTCTCTATGTACTTGTCTGCCAGTTATTCGTGGCATTGTGATAGATTCGATGCCAAAGAGAGTGCAAGAGAGATTTACAACTCTTGTGAATATCTTTTTAAATTCTTCGTCTAGTGTATTACTTCTTAAGTTCTGAATCTGTTGTATTACATCCTTTGCAAAAGTCAATGCAGAACTTAAATCATGTTCAGGACTTTGCAAATACTGAGACAACGCCAGTGTATAACTTAGCAACTTCTCACAAACTAAAACAGATATTGAGAATGCTGGACTTTTCATTGCTGAAACCAATTGTTCCGCTTTAGCTGCAATGTCTCTTCCTGTTGCAGAAACATCAAAGAGGCTAATGACAATGGGTTCAATTAGCTCAACAAATACGATGATGGCGTTATGACGTTCCACAAATCGCGTTTCACAAACACCTATTAACCGTGTCCTTTTTATCTCTGGTACTAATGCCTGAATGTGACTTTTCAGTATATGACCATTTAATGAATTATTTCGAAATAAATTGCAAATGTCCTTAATGGTTTGTAGACAGTTTTTGACACACGGTGTTGTCATACCTGCACTAAGTGCAAGATTCAAACGATGATTGGCACAATGGACATACATGGCTTTAGGATATAATTCTCTGATTCGTGCTTGTACGCCTTTGAACTCACCACTGAAAGATCCAGCTCCATCATAACCTTGCCCAGCTAGTTTTTCCAAATTCAAGCCAAGTTCTCCGCATTTTTTTATTATCAAGTTTGAAATCGCGACACCAGTCATTTCCGTCAGTGGTATAAAACACAAAAAATCATCTTTGAGAACCATATTTTTGAGATCGACATATCGCGCACATAGAGAAAACTGTTCAATTCCTGATACATCCAAAGTTTCATCTGCAAGGATACTGAAAAACCCTGATTCATTTGCATCTTTTACGATTTTAGTTTGAATTAATTTACCACAGATATCAATAATTTCGTTTACGATTTTAGGACTTGTATACATTGCATTTTTTTTTGCATTTTCTAAATGTTCTTTGAGTGTATTGTCACCCGCTTCCACTCTGAACCTTAATAGGGCTCTAAATTTTCCATCTCGACAATCTCGGGCATCTAGTGTTTTGGAAAGATCAGAACTCTCGTCATCACCGCGAAGTGCAATTTCATTTTGTCCGCAAAATATAACTGTTTTTATTATGGGTCTAATAGCGTCTCTGTTCTCTAAGATTTGCTTCCTTCGGTTAGAATCGAGTTGACTGATAACTGAAAGTGTTGAATCAGCTTGTTGCACGAGGAAATTTTCCGCTAAAGTCGTTGATTCCTTGTGATAAGCAGTTTTCTCGTGATCGCGAAACTTCTCCACTGCGTGTTTCCATTTAACGAATGGATTATCAACTAAAACACCTATTTTTTGATGTTTACCCTTTCCAACGCAATCTTTGGAGAATGCCACACAATATTTACAAAATGCACCATCAAAGTGTTTTGAATATATCAACCATTTCCATTTGTTAATCCAGTTCCTTTGAAACTTCAACATCTTTCCACCCACATTTTTTGCTGGGAATTGAAAGTCATTATCTGGATTGGTCAGTGAAAGAATAATTGTTCTCACCGCGTCTGGTACAGTTGTGTTAGAAAATTCCTTTGATTTTAAAATATGATGTCCAATATCGTGTTCGTTTGGGACTTCCAGAGCAGTATCTGTTTCCTTTAAACATATATTAGATAAGTGAGAAGTTGATGATCCACTTGGTCTAGGTTCATGCTGTGGTGCAGCGAAATCATCAGCAACAGGTAGAGTCGTACTGTCTAGATTGACGATTTTTGATAATGTTGATGGTCCACTCGTTCCGGGTTGATTCTGTGGTAAAGTTAAATCATCAGCAGCAGCTAGAGACGTTTTGTCTAGGTTGGCAATTTTCGATAACGATTTATCAGATCTTTTAAAATTTCCTTTGTCCATATCTTCCTCGCTATGTTTGGCTATTTTAGGCCGGAAAAAGTCGCTTATTTTAGAATTACGCTTCATTGTCGTGGTGATAAGCAGGACTTCGTCTTCATCACATAAGTCAAATTGTAGATAGTCTCAGTCCTTTTTTTTGTCGTTTTTCGTTGATTGAATGACTCGTTCAGCCCTGTAAACGTACAATAAAAATGTAGTAACTACTCAATGAAGAACTAGCGGTGCCCGCGACTTCATCCGCGTGGACTAACAGTTTTAAGTGAACAACAGCGCCATCAGTTGCCTTTTCAATAAACTACACCATTCCTAGATTTTAAATTATATTATTATATTATATTATTATATCTTCTCTTCCGGTGAACCGATTTGGATGAAATAAAGCCTACACTTTTTTTTATACGGGCTCACTCTTGGCTTCGGGGGCAAAGGTGAAGCCTAAGATGGAAGCGAGTTTGCCCGGAAGCCCACAAGAGGGCACTGGTTACCCCGCGCCCGCACACCAGGGTTGCCAGACGTACGAGAAATCTCGTACCATTACGAGATTTAGAGGGTCTGTACGAGATTCAAGATTAACAAAAATCTCGTACACTCTTTTACAAGATTTTAACAATGACGACTTTTTTCGCATACCTATATCAGCCAAAAAGTTAATTTAGTTAGTAGTAGTAGTAAATATGCAAATTTATTTACTTTTTCTTATCATTAACCATCTAACACAAAACGATCGACACGGCGCATCACTAAATGCACTACCTCATCACTAAATGAAACTTGACAACTTTGAGTGGGGAATTCCCGTTCATAATATTCTTTTGTTGTTCTCCTTATTACACTATTTCTTTATATTATATTATTATTCTTTTTTCACTCACCTGTAGCTTGATTGAACTAAATCTACTACACAACCGAGCGTCGGCGCGTGGTGGATTAACAAATGCTATCATAAAGCGTGCGCACGAACAGAATCCGTCGAGCGAACTGAACCGACCGACCGATTCGGTGTCTGCGGGGGCGGTGAGGTGGGGCGGCCCGGTCACCGTGGCCGGCCGAGGCGGAAGTTATTAATACTTGCTCCAATGACCGTTGAGGTGCCCCGCCACCACCCGCCCGCCCCGCAGATCAAAACTGAGAGTCATATTTGGCACTGTACTTACTACTGAGGGATTTATTTTATGGGTTGCATCTATTTTCGGGAGGGGTCCGGACCCCTTGGACCCCCCCCCCTGGGTACGTCCTTGTTTCCATCAGAGCTGTGCAAGGAAGTTAAGCCATGAACTGGAAAAATTCCAACCAATAAAGAAGCTTAAAGCTGCGCATGCTCTTAGCTTTGGCTATTAGTTGGAATATTCCAGCTAACAGCCTAGTTTTTAGATGGAGAGCTGGCAACGGTAGAGAGATTTATAGAGAGACCAACGAAACCACCCTAATTAGTAAGTAAGCCCGACTACCCTTATTCGTAGATACGGGCGCTTGCCAGTTGTGCGTGGCACGGGATGGAAGTGGTGGGGCAGCAAAGGTGTTGAAAACTCTATTGAAGTTGAGCCATTTATAGAGCTCTATAAATGGTGTGGTATTTATAGCTAGTAATTCACTGAATTCAAATATAAAATTGCCAGGCATTGTAGTTGGTGAAAAAGTTGTGGCAGGTGCTGTAACGCATGTTTTTTCTGTATGGTCTATAATAGAGCTTCCTAATAGATGGCGCTGTAGGGTTTCTGAAAAGCGCTATTCTCAAGAAATGCTAGAAATATTGTCCCAGACATGAGACATGGCATAATGCTAGATCGATTTTTCGTCCCCGAAAATCCCTGTACAGCAAATTTCATCGAAATCATTAGAGTCGCTTTCGAAAAACCGATCACGATGGTGATGAACGATGAAGTTTACTATACGGGGGTTTTCGGGGCGAAATGTTGATCTAACTAGGTTCCGTGTCTGGGGAAATTCGTTTTCTAGCATTTCTTGACAAATGCGCGTTTCAGAAACCCTTCGGCGCCATCTATTAGGGGGCTTTGGTAAAGATTTACAGGAAAAACCATAGACATAAGCATAGAAGACCAACAATGAGTGCGAGCGAGAAACAAATCTCTTATGGTGATACTGCAAGATAGCAAAGGATAGCGAATCGAATAGCTCTGTAACCGATTTTGAATGACAGGGGGTCACTTTGGGCCACGCGGAAAACCAGCTTTCCAGTTTTTTGTAAAAAATTGCGTAAAAACGACATATTTATATAAAAATAAGGATACTTTTAGTTATGACGGTGTGTAGTGTAGTTGGATGTGGTGTTAATCACAAAAATAGTCCAGAGAAATGTACATTTCACGGGTAAATTCCTAGGACGTTATTACTTTTGAACTATATGTTTTTTTGCTTAAAATAACTTATATTTCATGTTTAAAATATAGAATAGCTTCTTCTGAATTGCTAATTTTCGTATTTTGCATTGAAATAAGTTAAGTTGTTGATAATGTTCTGAATTTTAGTGTTATATTTTTCATCAATATAGCTCACATTCACGCTAGGGCTTGACTCAAATTTATCGATACCTATTTCCTTTATGTGTATAATACGAGCTCACAGACGCATTGTTACGCGTCGCGTACTGAAATACTTGATTTACCATTTTCGTCTTGAAATAAACAGAAGTAGGTCAGTCCTAACTTTGTTTTGCTATTTTGTTCAACAGTTTCCAAAGGATTCGAATATAAAAGGAAAATTGATAAGGGTGATTGGACGAGTTAGAATTCTAAAAAATACTCTTAAGTTTGTAGCAAAAACTTTCTAGATGTAGGTATATAAAAGAAAATGTCGACTAAATACAACTTTATTAAAAGGAGCTAACAGATTCGGCAGCTTGGAATCGGGGTTGACTAATTTAGTTCTGATACCAATTAAAAAAAAAATCAGCGCCGGCAGCCATTTCAGCAACCGGCGCCGGTCGGTAGCTCATATGGGACCCGGCGCCGTCAGCAGCGGAGGCACTTCCGTATAGTTATTATCGGCTCAAACAAATTGTTACCAAAATATAATGTCATTCCTTCCTTAAAACTGATTATTTTAAAATTTTTGTTTATAAAGTAGAAAATCGCAAAATTTCACAACCACAGACAGTATTCAAACCTGCGTCTTCTCCGTAAGTACCGGAGACGTTTTACCTACTAGGCTAAAATGTGGTTCTGTTCTGTCTGATGTTGTGAAATATGCGTCTTCAATACGCATTCCAACGTTGCGTTGCGTTTGTGGTTGTGAAATTTAGCGATTTTCTGCTTTGTAGAATTATCAGCCATTAACGTCTTCCGTGGTCTAGTGGTTAGAACGCTCGGCTCTCGATCCGGAGTCCGGAGGTTCTGTGTTTGATTCCCGGTGGGGACTCTGTCAGACAAAAATCCCTTTGTGCGACTTCCCTAGTTTGGTTAGGACATTGCAGGATGAATCACCTGATAGTCCGATAAGTTGGATGATTCCGTGCTTCGGTAGGCACGTTAAGCCGTTGATCCCGACTGCTACCTATGGATGTAGTCGTTAAAGAGCCATATGTCAGAGGCCTTTGGCGGCCTCAAATGCTATATTTTGACATTTGCTCCATACATTAAAAATAAAAAAAAATACATTGGCCTAAGATAGGGGCTCATGCTGGTGGCACTGGTCGTGCAGTGACGAAGATAAAAAAAATAGGTTTGAACAAAGAAACATAAATTACAGTTCCACCAACTTTTTTGGGTTGGTACCTAGAAAAGGGGCTTTCTGTAATCGTAAACGGTAGTTGCATATAATATAGCCATAGCCGTCACGCATTATTTCGTCAGTTAATATCAATCTCATACATTTTTATTCTATACTACTGGCATTTACGATAGTAGAAATCCACTTATCTACGGCCCCAGGCGGAGAAATGGAGGATTATCGACACTACTACCTACTACAAGTGAAACAATGCGATTGTTGACAGCGACGCTACCGCCTGAACAGACAAGTCAATGTCGCCAGGGTACATGAATATCGATACCAAAACGTACATCACTATTTAACGCACACATTGACAAATCAAAATTGGTTACGCGTTTTCGGGCTCTTTGTTTATCTATAGGCAGTAAGCTGCCGTTATTCATAATGTAAGGGAAAAACTGACATTTCAGCGCCTGCCACTACTTTTACACTGACTAAAACGCCTGCCAATGTTATATTAGTATTCATAAAATTTTTAGCTACAATACCATACCAAACATAGAGCTCCATAAATTACTCAACTTAATTTGATTTTTCAACACATTTGCTGTCCCACCACTCCCAACCCCACCAACGCACTGCTGGCAGGCGCCTGGATCTATGAATAATGGCAGTAGGGCTTACTAATTAGGGTGCAGGTTTTGTTGTTTATAAATCAGTCAATGCAATACGTTGCCAGCTCTTCTGTCTATTTCTCGTAAAGCTCGCACGGAAAAGCATCAATCAGGATCTTCATAGCGAAGCTTTACTTAGGAAATCTATAAAACAGAAGATAAAGAACAAACTTACGTAGACAATCTGGAGATGACATCAGGGATTTTGTGTATAAGGTTTTTAGTGTTACTTTTCTGTTTATAGACTCCGTTTAGGTTGCATGCTATGTTTAAGTTCTCTGGGTTGCCTATTTCATCAGTAGTTACTATCCAAGGACCGATGGGACAAAAGGTGTCCATTGACTGGAGAACATAAATTATGATACACTTTTTAAACTTCTTTTACGTCTTACTTTCCCATATTTAGGGTTCCGTACCTCAAAAGAAAAAATTTCTATCTGTCAAGTGCTTTTTTCTCCCGAACTAATAAAGGTCATCATAGCATCCCATTATACGTCCACTGCAGGACAGGGAGCTCCCTCCAGTATTCCAGCTCTTGCTAGAAGAATGTGGAGGGGAGGTACCTTAGTCACCACGCTTGTTAGCGTTACGGCTGCCACCATAGACCGCGGTTGTTGGTGACCGCAGTACCTAGATTTATAGACCCTTAGTCGCCTCTAACGACACCCACGAGTAGATAAAGTTATCAAGTTGAAATTAATATCAAATATTAAGGTCTACGGTACCTTAAAGCTGTAAAAATTTCAAGCGTCTACATGAATAAAATATAAAGATACATCTCCATACATTTATGAATCAAACGAAAACCTATTGGGCACTTCCCGTTGACCTAAAATAATGAAATTTGGCAGGAAGCTATAATATGTCTCATAGCATAGGAATTACAACTTTTCACACAGCTTTTCACATTACTGTAACACCACAACACTACCGACCGTTAGATGGCTCTACTCAGTTTCTGAAAGGCGTTATCGCCTTGTAAACGGTGTTAGTACGAATACGCCTATTATTTACTGTTACTAGTCCTCGCGCAAGTAATCATAATGAATTAAGGAGAGCTCCCGTTTCAAGTACATTCATACAACTATATAATTCATACAACTATACAACTCCATGGTCTATATGTACAATTCCATGGTTTGAATCTACAGATACATGGTCTGAATCTACAGATCCATGGTCTGAATCTACAATTCTATGGTCTGAATCTACACCTCCATGGTCTGAATCTACAATTCCATGGTCTGAATCTACAGATTAAATTTTCGTGAGATGTCTTTTTACACCCTACTAAATACAGACCTTTCCAAGCAAAAACTGTCCCCCGTTCTTCTCCCTTTGCCAGTCCCTGGCGCTAATATCTTGGGCAATGGTAAATCCAAACACGTGTTCATACGCCTCCCATGGTGGAACGCAGGTCGTTTTCTTGCCAATAACAGCACAAAGCTCTACCTCGTAATCGACTTTCTATAAATATAATAACTTTCATTATTTTGTCGCTTTTCAAGGATGTTCAATGATATTTAAGAATAGTGAAAATCATGGATTTCTTTTGTTTGATATTGCAATATTCCCGAAGTTTTTGTCAACTTTTGATTACGCTATTTAATTTCGTATACATTTTTGCGATGTTTCCGTTCATCACATTTACCATCCCTCAGATTATTTACAAACTTCCAACATTTTCATATAATAACTTATGCAAGATAGCTTTTGACGAAGAGTGCATAAAGAAATCGCAACCGCTGCTAGTAAATATCTCTATGGTTAAGACAGTGGAAATGGAAGAAGTGTAAGACACCAAATATTCGATTAGAATAGTCGTACATAAAATTACCTCAGAAACACCATCTCGTAGTAACAGTGGGTCATTCGGTCCAATAATAGTACTAGAAAACTTGCTGAATATCATTGGCACTTTCGGTGGATTCAATTTGTGCATTTCACAATGGTCTTTATAATTTAGACCCACACAGAGGATCTTGTCCATTCTGTGAATTGGAGCTTGCAGGCAAATATGTTTCAGAGAAATTTGACATTGGGGTATTCTGTCTTTATATCTGTAAAAAACATTGACGATAATCACAAGCCCAGAAGCCCGTACGATTTCTCAAAAAATTTGTAGAGTAACACAAATAATAATTTTAATACCGGTCAAGAGCGAGTCAGACTCGCGCGCTGAGGGTATTTTTAGAAGCTGCAAAGTACATTTTAGGACCGCAAAAGTAAATTTGTTTGCGAAGGTTTTTTGTAGATTTCTAAAAGACGGTGCTGAGAGATTGATTTATTTTCCTTTAATACTTATGTAAACGCCTATCGACTATCATTAATTCAGATTTTCCGTGCGCAAACTTCGGAGATAAGGGGGAGTTAGATATTTTTTCAGACATTTTTAATCATAACTTGAAAATTAAGAGTTGTGTTAAAATTTAAAGATTTATTTTGGAATTAACGAGTGAAGCCCTTTCATATTCATATTATACCCCATTTGACCTAGACACGACAGTTTTAAATTCCCCCCCCCCCCATTGGGGCCCCCCTTTACTTTAATAATTTTGTAATAATAATAAATAGATAATATATTATATTATTCTTTCATTTGCAAGAAAGTTTAGTATTTAGTTTAGTAACTTTCAAGTCGATGGCATGAGTTGCAGACAGACAAAGCCGGACGAAGACAGACCATTCCGTTTTTTCCATTTTGGTTGGTAATATTATTGCGGAATTATTTCTTAGTCAATTAAAGATATTGCCTGCCACTCATATATCTTATGAGAAAATATTTAATAATATTTTTTTGGAAGACACAGTTACTCTTATCTCTAATAATAGGTATAGAGAATTTTGTTAACTCAGTGTGATTCAGTTGACAAATTATGTATGTAAGCTGATGATCTGTGCTTCCTAGTAGAAGCCCCAATTGGCCTGCAGCAGCTGTTTAAGGAGCAGCAATTTTGGACTAAAGATCAGTTATCAGAAGACGAGGTGATGTCCTTGGATATTAACGGTCTTGAGACACAAGCTATAAAAAATTGTAAGGACGTACGGAAGCAGGATGAAAATTTTTGATATCATACAACTATTTACACGGTGGACATCTGATGCGCCGGGAACATGAGCGCCTGGTCAAAATTGCGCTTAATATTGATATAGGGAAACAACCCCGAGGACGCCCAAAAGCTACTTGGTGGAGTAACCTGGTCTTATTGTGGAAGAGAGTTCACTGCAAAAATGGGCTACATAAGCCACATAAAGGCACATCAGCGCCATAATCCTTTGTAAGGAGTTGACAGCAAATGCCATGGCTGGAAACTTTCAGACAATGATGATAATGACTACTAACAAAACCAAATTCAGGACACTATGAATACTAGCCAAGTCAGGAGTGTTAAGTTGGTAGGTCTAGCATTAGTGAAAGAAGTTCGCATACATATTCATGTTCTCTATGAATCTTTGCTAGGCTACTGACTTATTGACTGTGTGACTGTGTCACTTATGTTGGACTTGTAAAAACAGAAAATACGTAAATCTCGTAATAAATAATTATAAACTACAAAAGTGTATCCAGTGCGCAACATCAATTAAATACCGCGAGTGCTAAATACGTAGGCTAGCTAGGGTCAAAGTAACTACCGTCGTCAAGTGTGATCCTTATTCTTTCAGGAAGCTTCCACATTACTTAAGGTAATCTAGAGGGAGAAAAACCAGAAGGTCAAGATCAAGTTCGAGTTTCACGAGTTCCTGAGGACGTTCGTTCCGGCGAGAGAGCTGTGTACGAAGGTGATGATGAGGATGATTTTGCCAGTGCTGATGAAGAGCAAGAGCAATTGGAAGTAGTTGAGCCCCTAGCAGCAGTGGAGCCTCGATACAACCTGAGAGATAGGTCAACCATCGCACGTCCTAAGAAGTACGAAGACTACGTGTGTTTCGTAGGAACTGAAAGCTTTCCTCAGACATACAAAGAGACTAAAGAGAGAGAAGATAGTGCCGAATGGCAGAAAGCCATGACGAGCGAGATCAAATCCCTAGGCGAAAACAAGGTTTGGACATTGTGCCAACTACCACCAAACCGCAAGGCACTACCATGCAAGTGGGTTTTTAGAATCAAACGAAACCCAGATGGTACAGTTGACAAATACAAGGCTAGACTTGTAGTAAAAGGATTCAAGCAACGCAAAGGGATAGATTATGAACAGACGTTCAGCCCTGTTGCCCGGATGGCTACAATAAGAGCTTTGCTGAGTGTCAGCGCCAAGGAGAAGCTGCATCTGACACAGTTTGATGTTTCAACAGCCTTCCTGAATGGCAAGCTGAAAGAGGAAATCTACATGCAGCAGCCAGATGGATTCAGCGATGGCACATCAAAAGTCTGTCGACTTCAAAAAAGCCTGTATGGCCTAAAACAAGCACCTCGTTGTTGGAATTCGTGCTTTGAGGAAATTCTGCTTGAGAAAGGTTTTATACAGAACGCAGCTGACCCCTGTCTTTTCACCAAGGAAGTGGGAGACAAGAAAATACTCATTACTCTGTATGTGGACGACGGGCTGGTAGCCACTTCAGATAAAGCATTCTGCACCAGCACCAGTTTCTGAAAGAATTGGGAGACACGCTGAAGATTACTACCAAGCCAGCATCCTATTACCTAGGACTGGAGATAGATCGATCGGATGACGGTTCTATTACGATTTCTCAGCAAGCCTATGCGAAGAAAATCTTGGAACGTTTTCGAATGTCAGATTGCAATCCAGTCGCAACGCCCATAGAAAGGACTACTGAAGCAGGGAAAGTTGAAGCTAACCCTGGCGAGAAAAGTTTTCCCTATAGAGAGGCAGTAGGAGCTCTGGCGTATCTTATGACAGGTACGCGCCCGGACATTGCATACGCAGTCGGAGTGGTGTCCAGAAAATTAGAAAATCCATCCTGGACTGATTGGCTGAAGGTAAAGAGGATCTTCAGATACCTTAAAGGTACCATAACTTACGGAATAAGTTATAGCTCTGGAAGCCAGAAAGCCATCATTGAAGGATATAGTGATGCTGATCACGGCGGTGACGAGCTCACTGGACGCTCCACCTCAGGAGTGGTATGCCTATACGCAGGAGGTGCCGTATCGTGGATGAGCCAACGGCAACCATCGGTCGCGATTTCGACAACAGAAGCCGAAATTGTAGCAGCCAGCGAAGGTGCTCGTGAACTTGTATGGCTACAACGAGTCTACAGCAAGCTTACAGACCTTAAAGGTATACCAACATTGAAAGTGGACAATGAGGCAGCGATTCGTCTTGCGCACAACCCCGAGTTTCACAAGGGGACCAAGCACATCCGCGTGCGACATTTCTACGTTCGAGAAACTGTGGAAGAAGGTTTAGTGGACGTACAAAAGACGAGTTCTGCGCAGCAACTAGCTGATTTGCTTACAAAGGCAGTGCCAAAGCCAAGGCTCACTTTACTAAGAGCTGGGTTGGGGCTGCGAACACCGTTACACCAATGAGGGAAAGTGTTAAGTTGGTAGGTCAAGCATTAGTGAAAGAAGTTCGCATACATATTCATGTTCTCTATGAATCGTTGCTAGGCTACTGACTTATTGACTGTGTGACTGTGTCACTTATGTTAGACTTGTAAAAACCAAGGAGGTTTTAATCCACGCTACGCTCTAGGAAGGAGAGATGAATGGCCAAAAAAAGCGTGACGACGAGTATATCCAATAGTCGCGGTGGCGTCTCTTTCACACAGTAGGGTGACCTAACTATTTTACGCTTGGGGATGTAATATTATTAAAGCCCTCTGGAACAGCAGCTTCATTTTTTATATTTTATTTGGCAGGATATTATCCTTTAGTTTCTACCTGATAAGTTGTGTTTCCCTCGGCAACAAAGTGTTTCGTGTCTTAAAATCCTCGCAGCGCTGAGGATTCTTCTTTAGAACCACTCGCTTGGCTCGTGGCTCAATTATAGAGTCATAGAGGTAAATGAAGTCAAGTCTGTTTGGTGCCGGCAAAGTATAGTACCAACTACCAACCCATCTCCACCCGTGGGTATCGTAATGTACGTACAGTATACGTTTCATGGGGTGTCATGTACAACATGAGAATATTATTCAAGCATGGTATGTGCATGTCATGAATATTATTCAAGCATGTCATGAGTACCTTGGGCTCAATTCTTGAATAACACCGGATGATAAATAATTATCACCCAAAAAATTAAGAATTAAAAAAAATTCTTTACAAAAGTGCAGAATGATATTCGTAAAATATAAAGTAGTGATTGATTGTTACTTTTCATGTATTATGGTTTACATTTTTAACAGATTATCAGGGTACATTTGATATTTTTTTATGTTTAAAGTGAGCAAACGAGCAGGTGGGCCACCTGATGGTAAGTGGTCACCACCGCCCATTCTTATTTGATGTCTCAAAAATTATATTTTATCACTCGGTAATATTCAACAATTGGGTCAGAGCTTTTTCAGCAGCAGCATTCTTTTTTTTTGTTTCCAAAATAAACCTTTTTTAATTTCTTTCTTCTTGCTTTCCAGAAAAGCCCAGGGAATTCTTGAAAATCACCGGGTGATAAAATATCACTTTTGAGACTTTAAAAATTCACATTTGCGTTGATTAACTGTTGAAAGGTAAATCAGAATACATGAAAATTAACAATAAAGGACTCCTTTATATTTTAAGAAGATCAATTTCAACTTTTGAGAACAAAAATCTATGATTTTTAATTTTTTGAGTGATATTTTATCACCCGGTGATAGTCAAGAATTGTTCTCCAGGTACGTTGCATGCCTCATCATCAAAAAGCAAAGCAATTAATAAAACTTTACGTGTATTTTATGATTTATTGTTTATTAATAAACAAAATTCATTATAGGTACGACATGTTACAAAATAATCGTACAAATATATGATTTTATTTCTTATTTCATTGATTCTGTTCTGACTTTACATTTTTTTCACTCACATGGAATAACAATAATTTAAAAATATGGACTGGCTGTTGAACTTTGCCTCATTTATACGTTTCTAAATATTATGGCCCAAGTTTTTGTCACTATCTTTTTACTGAAATAAACTATCAATACTCACAAACATTAAAAGACTTAAAACCAATATGTTGTTCATTCTCACAACTTATTGAACAGCCCTCGTAACATCAGCTGTCTCTCTGTCCATCTATATTTGTGATCCGTCTGGCTGTCCGGGAACAACAGGTCGATACAGGTTTTTGTTGGTATTCTTCTAAAAACTCATCATCAACCAACTTCATTTGGGCCTAATTGCGAGCCACCTACTTTTTAACCGACTTCAAAAAGGCGGAGGTTCTCTATTCGATCGTATTTTTTTATTATTATTTTTTTAAATGAATGAATCATTCTTACCTACCAAGTGACATCTGTCCACATCTAAAACTTTTTTAAACAAATTCCAACCCAAGGGCATCACATAAATTCTCTCAATAATGCCTGGTACTTCCCCTCCACATTTTTCCAGCAAAAGCTAGAATTCTGGAGGGAGCTCCCTGTCCTGTAGTGGACGTTCATGGGATGTTATGATGATGATGATGATGCCTGGAACAAAACTTTGATGCTGACCGTAAATGGCTCGAAATATCTATCGCGAGTCCGCGCAGGGCAGGCGCGTGAATTATTGGCTTCCCGCATGTCGTCAATAAGAACGCAGAAAATAACCGGCAGCATCAGATGTACTATTTTACTATTATTGTACAACAGTACAGGTTCCGTTGTTTCGATTGATTTTCTTTTAAAACTAATGCAAGCTGTTTTTCTCTTTCATGTTTAGATTCAGATATCTTCATCATAATGTTATTTCATCATAATGTAAGGATAAGTTGTTCAGTTTTATGGGCAGATTCTGCAGATTCACATCCCACAATACTGATGTGGTTGTACCTTTTTAGTTTCCTTTGTGTTCAAATATCGTACATTACAGCCACCCTACTTCATACGTAAAACAGTTCGGCTTTTTCATAGAAAAATTAAAGGAATAATGGATACCCATAGAAGAATATTCCGCAAATAGCATAACTATCAATTTTGCAGCCATTTACTCTACAATATTTCACTGTTTTAGCAGAAAAAATACGCGATTTTAATTTTTATTTTTTTTTTTGGTTTCATTCTTCCTTTCGGAAAGGCAAAGAGTACAAAGCCCATACAGCCATGTCTGATATGTTTAATCTTTCTTTTTGCTCCCCTCGTAAAGCGATAGTGAACTTTACGAAGGAAAATGTTCGTGACTTTTTGGGACAACACAAACGGGGCTTAAACACGAGATCACTTGAAATCTTCATCAGCTGCGCACTCCGTAGTCAATTTACTGCATAACACACTATCTTTATTATCCACTAAATCACTAAATGCCCAAAAAACAAAATTTCAATTAAGCAGGCAAACGCCCATGTCGAGTTCCCGCCAAAAAGTCCACGCGATTTTAAACAAAATTTAGCATGACATAAAAATGTGTCAAAGACGGGGATACCAGTAATGTATTAAAAACTATTACCAAAAAGGTTGATGACGAATGAAGAAGTACATAACCTGCTTGACCTTAAACAACACAATTAGATCAAAAATATTTTATAGAGTTTCCGACATAAATCACAGAACCAAAAGCACCCGAAAAATATAAAATTTTTAAGATTTAGCTCTAAAAAGGTTTTCTATATGAAGACCAAGCATAATGTCAAAAGATTTTTTCCTACCAACCCGCAATTTCGTTTTGCTATGGCAACTGTGTGAGCGTGACACAACCGCGACTAATTGACCTCTCGCTCGGCACAATTTCTCTTCTTCGCAAATCACAGGAATTTATACCGTATTATAATATACGATTGACTAAATTTGTGTAGCAAGATTTTTGCATTAAACACTCCTTCCTAGAGCGTAGCGTGGATTAAAACCTCCTTGGTAAAAACAGAAAATACGTAAATCTCGTAATAAATAATTATAAACTACCAAAGTGTATCCAGTGCGCAACATCAATTAAATACCGCGAGTGCTAAATACGTAGGCTAGCTAGGGTCAAAGTAACTACCGTCGTCAAGTGTGATCCTTATTCTTTCAGGAAGCTTCCACATTACTTAAGGTAATCTGCACACTTTTATCTGCATTTTCAAGAAGGAGTAGCCTGAAATATCGACGGATGGTGAGAGCAGGAGACGCAAATGAAGTAATATATCTCTAGTGGAATATGGTCTCTGATTACTATAATGGAAAAAGGTGTCATGTATATAGGGTTCTACAGAAATAGTGAACATCATTCTAGTATGTTACTCAGACCATCAAACTGAACAACATTCCCAAAGGAACATAGGTCGAAATACGAAAAACCAAATTTGACCTCCCATACAAAATGCGCTATCAGCTGAGCCAGTTTCAATGGGAGGTCAAAAATCGATTTTCGTATTTCAACCTATGTGCCTTGAGGAAAGTTGTTCAGCTTCATGGTCTGAGTAACATACTAAAATTGTGTTTACTATTTCATTAGAACCTAATACGAGTATGTATGAATGCAGATCTTACTCCAAAATTCTCTTCATGTAACAGTCTCTTTGTAAATACCCCAGCATGTTACTCGGTATACAGGAATCCCTTTTATTGATGTCAACAACACAACTGCCTTCTTCTGTTATGTATCCCACCCGAATATCGTTTGGTTTGTCCTTGTAGGTAAACTGGATGTACTTCATATTTGCACTGTATGTTTTCGAGAGATTTCTTGATAAGATAAAAAATATATTTACAACTTCCAGAACCATTTAAAAAGCTATCCTGGCCACATTTTTACACATGGAATTCAATATGTTATTTTATTATGACAGATTTTTCTATTGATCATTCTAAAATATTTAATGAAGAACGCTTTAAAAACAGTATGATGCATTATTTAGGTAAAAACATTGAGGCAACGATATTCCAATATTCAACATTGTCACGTCCAAGTCACGTCTAGCTCCTCCAAGATTGTCACATTGTCAGTAACAGATTGTCAGGTGAAATGAGAAAACCTTTACAGAATACAAGGTTTTAATAAACAAAATTTTAGTAACATTTGCTTAGCTAGACAAGACTTCAATGACACAATCAAAGCTCTGACTACACAGTGACAATCTTCATCTAGCCAGCATCAACTAGATACAAGAAGTTCACATCATTCTCCCGCACTAGTGTGTTACAAAATCTTTTAAAAATTCTGGTGCTTTACGTAAGCGTCCAGATCTGCGAGGCATTGGCTCCGGTGGCAGCGGTGGCAGTGGCTCTGAAACTTGCTCTCTGCTATTATCAGATTCGGTTTCAGTGGCAGCTGGCGTCTCCATATGAGGGGCCATTGTCTCCGAAGATGTATTGCCTTCGACAGTATCATTAGGCACTTGCTGAACATCATCCAACCGCAGTTCTTCTCCCCCTGAACCTAGTGGAGCTAGGTGACGGTTGGACACTGTTGTTTCTCGGCCGTCTGGAAACCGGATGTATGAAAAATCTGGATTGCTGTGAATTAATTCAACCTCTTCTACAATCGGCTGATATTTATTAGCTCGATTAAATTTCTTCATTAAAACTTGTCCAGAATTTGTCAGCCACGTTGGAATGGATGTGCCGTTAGTAGATCTACGTGGGTGTCTAAACATTCGTTCATGTGGCGTGCAGTTAGAAGCAGTACATAGTAAGGATCGAATAGAATGCAAGGCTTGTGGTAATACTTGCTCCCAATTTTCGACAGGTAGGTTCTTTGTTTTCAGAGCTAAAAGAATCGTTCTCCAAAGAGTAGAATTAAACTTTTCAACTTGTCCGTTGCCTTGAGGGTTATATGCTGTAGTTCGGCTTGTAGCGATACCTCGAGCGTGTAAAAATTCCTGTACTTCGGCGGAAAGAAAGGCTGTCCCACGATCCGAGTGCACGTAGGAAGGCATGCCGAATATCATGAATAAGTTGTTGAGGTGTTTAATCACAGTTTTCGAGCTTACATCTGAGCATGGAAAGGCAAACGGAAAACGTGAAAATTCGTCAATTGCAGTAAGTATGAATTTGTTATTAGAATTTGTTGGAACTGGTCCTTTAAAGTCTATACTGAGGCGTTCAAAAGCAGCCGTTGCTTTGACTAGTCTCCTTGGGTCATCACAGTTACTCCGGAAGAATCTAGGTTTAATTTCAGAGCAGGTTCGACAAGAACTTGTCATATTCCGGACTTCCTCAATAGAATAAGGTAGATTTTTTGAGCGAACCCAGTGGTACATTCTTGTCACGCCAGGATGACAGAGAGCCTCATGAAGTGAGAAAAGATTAGCCGTTCGTATTTGTAACGTAGCACAAACTCGGGACAGTGCGTCAGCAGCATAATTCTCTTTCCCTGGTCTGTATATAATTTCATATTTATAGGCAGCAAGTTCCAATCGCCATCTCTGAATTTTCTCATTCTTAATTTTGCTTAAGTGCTTTTTATCAAACATAAAAGATACCGAGCGTTGGTCAGTTACTAATTTAAATTCTCTTCCAATTAAAAAATGTCTCCATTTTTTAAGTGACTCTACAATAGCATATGCTTCTTTTTCAATGGCTGAGTGATTTTGTTCGCTAGGATTTAAAGTTCTGGAAAAGAATGCCACTGGCCTGGAATCTTGCGTTAGTACTGCTGCAATAGAATGGTCAGATGCGTCAGTTTCGACCATAAAAGGTATATTTTCATTAATTGCATGAATTGAAGACTTTGCTATATCAGTTTTAAGGCTTTCAAAGCATTTGATGAGTTCGTTTGTGAGCGGAAAAGTAGCCGTCTTGGCGAGTGAATGTATTCGTTCAGAGAAATTGGGAATCCATTTGGAGTAATGTGCAAACATGCCGAGTGTCCTCCTTAAGGTCGGCAAATCGCTTGGTGGTGGCAAATTAATAAGTGGCTTGAGGCGCTCACTGTCAGGCTTGATAACATGATTTTGGATGTTGTAGCCAAGAATATTTATAGACTGTTGGGAAAATTTACATTTTTGCATACTCAGAGTTAGACCAAATTTCTTGGCAGCATTCATAAAGCGCTCTAAATTCTGATCGTGTTCTTCACGAGTACGGCCACAAATGGTAATATCATCGAGATACGCGAATGTGTTTTGAAGCTTCTCTTTTCTTATAATCCAATCAATTGTTCGTTGGAAGCTTGATACGCCATTAGTTACCCCAAAGGGAATACGTCTGAATTGGTATAAGTTTCCCAGTGCTTCAAAGGCGGTATATTTTCTCTCTTCGGGAAGAATTGGCACCTGATGGTAGGCACTTTTTAAGTCTATTAAGCTGAACATCGTATTCTTTGCGATTTTTGAAACTAAGTCCTCTATATTAGGTAATGGGTATGCGTCGAGTTCCGTGTAGCGGTTGATTGTTTGAGAGTAATCTATAACGAGTCGTTTTCTATGAGTTTCGCTTCTAGTTATTAGTACTTGGGCTCTCCATGGTGATTTACTTTCCTCAATAACGCCTTCTGCGATAAGATTTTGAATCTCCTCTTTAATAAATTTACTATCCTCATCGCTGTGTCTTCGGGATTTTACAGCAATAGGTTTGCAATCAGGAGATATATTTGCAAAAAGCGGTACAGCTGGAACCGATGCTTCAGCTACGTTACATACATAGAGTGGGTGTTTTGGCCCACCAAATGAGAACTCTAGCGACGAATGTTCTTCGAGGACGTCGTGGCCGATAATTATGTCGGCGCAAAGATTCTTCACGATAAGAAGATTCACGTTATCATAGATATGATTCCCGATTCGAATAGTTTGAAAAGTTTGACCTTGTACTTGTGAAGTATGATTTAGTGAGGCCATAGAAATTGTTTGATTACAAGATTTTCTTTTCAATCCGCAGAGATTAGCGAAGTTGTCGTTGATAAAACTGACTGAGCTACCGGTGTCAAGAAGTGCTTCTGCTCTGATTCCTTTAACAAAGGCGGGTACAGTAGCTTTGCGTAATGAAGAAGGTGATGCTGCTATGATACAAGCTGAAAAGTCTTCCTTGCCCGTTGTCATAGAATTTGTAGGCTTAGAAGTGCTTCTGCAGACAGAGGCAAAATGTCCCTTCTTGTTACAGAGTTGACAGGTTCGTTCCAATGCGGGACAGTCCTTACGAGGATGTACCTGACCCCCACAGAAGAAGCATTTTCGACGGCGAAAGTGAGTAGCAGCAGTGCAGCCCTCATCTTGCACAGTTTGTTGGTTTGGGCTAACCAGCAAAGGTTCTTCTTGTGTAACAGTGTTTACAGTCATGGTGTTGAAGCTTTGGGAATTGACTTCAGCCGTTTCTAGAGACAGTGCTTGGTTATAGGCTTGGTCAAGCGATAGAGTTAAGTTTTCTAGAAGCCTTTGTCTTATTTTGTGTGATAATATTCCAGAAATAAAAGCATCACGTACACTATCGTTCCTGTTTGTTTCTGCGTCTACTGCAGCAAAGTCACAGTCTTTGGATAGAAGTTTTAAAGCTTGTAAATATGCGTCAATACTTTCTTCAGTTCGTTGTTTTCGAGTAGCTAGCATGTGTCTTGCAAAAATTAGATTTTTAGGTTTTACATAAAGTTTATCTAATAAAGAAATCGCCTCGTCGTAGCTTTCGACTTCACTTATGTAAGTGTATATGTTAGGTGAAATATGGTTCACTAAAAGTTGAAGTTTGACCTCGTTCCATCCTGCTGGCGTTGGCGCCGACTTTGCGTCCGTTGCTGATGAAGGAGCGGCCGGTTTTTGTGCGATGATAAAACTTTCAAATGTCTTACGCCAGTGCACCCATGCTCGGGCAGCGAAGTTATCGGAAGGGTCCACATCGAATCTTTCTGGTCGCAGGTACTTATCCATGTTTCAAATTTTAATCTTGTTTATTAAATTGAAATGAGAAAACCTTTACAGAATACAAGGTTTTAATAAACAAAATTTTAGTAACATTTGCTTAGCTAGACAAGACTTCAATGACACAATCAAAGCTCTGACTACACAGTGACAATCTTCATCTAGCCAGCATCAATTAGATACAAGAAGTTCACATCATCAGGAAATAACAATGACATAAGAAAAACACTCCGCTTCTAAACGCATTGCGCGTAGTTTCCAATATCTTAAAGCATGGTCAACTGACCTAGTAGCAGATGGTCCAAAACGCAGATCGTCCAGACGCACTTCGTCCAAGTCGCATTTGGTCCAAGTACAGTTACAAGAGAAAATGTCCTACCTGGTGAAAAGAGATCCTTAGAATCACACTTTTTGTTAGGGGCTCGAGTTCCGTAACTTAAAGAAGTATGAGAAATCCCTAGATGAAATCGATTTTAGGTTCCAAATTATGTCAAGCCTTATGATTCATGGACCAAATTATATAAATGTTAAGAAAAACATAAATTTAAAAACCATAATAAACTAAAGTTTTCACCCGCATTCCTGGCACAGTCGTCAGTCAGCCTGGTTAAATATTCCCATACATGGCCTTCAGAGAGATTTTTTTTATTATCGGAGGAATGAAACCATTGTAGGATGATAGCTCTAGAGGTGCTATTGACGAATGTCTAAAGTTGCTTTGCCCTAACCTTGAAGGTTTTCAGAACAGCCAAAATCAAAAACATATTTACGAATTATTTATACTTCTGGCAGGTTACGGAATTCGAGCCCCAAACAAAAAAGTGTGTTACAAAGCATCTACTTTCTCCACATTATGGTTTCATTTATGTATCTTATGAGGTACATGGCCAGGCTGCGGGAGCCCGAACGAATAGAAAACCTTTAAGTAACGCGGAAAACCGCGCAAAGGAAGTCGTGTTTATGTAACTAACTCCCCAATGATTTTGGATACCTTGGAAACTTGGATAAGAAACCCACTTTTTTTTGTAGCAACGTGACTTGTTTGAAAAAACGAGTCTCTCCGTTGTACGTATAGTTTTTATCAAAGATTTCGGAAACTACGCGCAGGGCGTTTAGAAGCGGAGCGTTTTCTTACGTCAGTGGCTCCTTTGCCCAAGTTTCGCCATTTTTTTTATTTTAGGAATAAGCAAAGCGCGCGTTTTTCTTTTCATGAAAAGCTTCGCCAAAGAAACGCAACGTTTTGACGAACGAAGCAAGGAGTCCGAATTCCTTGCTTTTGACTGTTGACCTTCTTTTTGACACAAAAACATTTCGTAAACATTTCACACCAGTTTCACACCATAAAAAATATTCGTTTATTTTACAATTTCACATTATCATAAACATAAAGTATGAATCCCATGCAAAAATCCGATAATATTTTTCCAAACACAACAATCAACAAAAAAAATACTAAAAAATCGCTCTTAAGTTAGCTCTTACATTTAAAACCAAATTGTTATACCTAGAAAGAAATTAAAACCTGTACACATCTGTAAACATGCTCCACAAATAGCACCCAATCCAAAGCAAATAAAGAACGGCTTCAATCCCAATCATTTCGTAATCTTGTGATAAAATATTTTTATAAAGCCATGAAGTTTGTGCAATACAAAACTAATTCAAGGACCAAGGGAAGCAAAGGCAGAAAAGGAGTTCGCGTTGGCTACATCAGTGGAGACTGTGTTGTGGATTTGTATGACCATGACTACGAACTGCCTACAAGCATGATAGACTTCCTTCAGAACGATTACTACTGGAAGAGACTTGCCCAGTAAGGTTATTTTATTATTACATAGATTGTCATGCCTCTATCCCGTAGTCAAATATTAGACAGGGTATTAAACTGAAGGACAGGTTGGCAAAAACTGAAAAGGCATGATCCGATGTAACTGAACAACTTTTATCAAGAAAAATAAATATCATGGAAAGTTTTGTAAAAATCGGACGCACCATACAATAAATATTGGAAAGCTTGTATGTAGAGGCCGATTTATTTTACGTTTCCGGTGATATATTTCTTACTAAAAGTGGTTCAGTTTTATCGACTGATCATGCCCTTTCAGTCTTTGCTAGCCTGTTTCTTACACCCTGTATACAACGTGTTAATTAAATAACGCATAACCTCTCGGGTGGTGGCTCTGGACATGAAACTGAAGAACTTTTGTTCTAAGAATTTTTAAAATTCGCAAAAAAATATTTTGCGTTTTCTTACTAATTGTCTTGGTCAGCTTATCGATTTGTATGAAGGAGCAATATTTTTTTTTTAAATACAATTTTCGCATTTACAATTTTTATTTCTTTAAAATATTGACTTTGATGTTTCGGAAAGTTGATCTTAGCTATGGAAAAAGGTATGTGGCTGATCTTCAGTGTTTTTCGCTGGGAATCAATTAACATTTGAAACATAACTTTTGAAATTCTGAAAATTCAAATATACTTTGAGTAACTGTTAAAATATACATAAAAATATATGAAAATTTACACTGTGGTTCTCAATTTATTTGGTTAAGTCAATGTATATTATCATCCAGTGATATTCAAGAATTGAGTCCCTGGTCGGTCTAGCATCTCCTGATGATGCTGTTAGCTGCGTATGCGCATTTATTAGCGCAGTGCACTTGCACAGTGAACGCATGAGAAGCCGTCATTGGCGCATCGGTATTCAATTACAATTAATTTAAGCTTTTTTTTTCACAGTAAAAAAGACACTCTTCCGTTTTGCACCACCAAACTTCACAATGCTATTTTGAAAGCTCCTGTAAGTGGTATGAATAAAGTTATGGGCGTAGTCTTAAATTACAAAGACTTTTACGAACAAGCAGACTTAGTACGAAAGGCTGACGAAAAAGAAAGAGAACAAATAGAAAAAGAGAAGGAAAAAGAAAGGGAAAGAGAATTGGAAAAACAAAAAGAATTGGAAAAAGAAGAAGAGGAGGAAAATGCAGAAGAAAAGGAAAAAGTAAGAGCAGCATTCAAAACAGAGAAAGAAAAGGAACTGGAAAGGCAAATGGAAATAGAAAGGGAAAAGGAAAGAGAATTAGAAAGAGAATACGAAAGGAAAAAACTAAAATATAAGTATAAATATTGTGTAATACCAGAAGTACCTGCAGTGTTTTCTAAGTTCCCCAGTACAGTCATTGGGCCAAGCGATCCGGTACTGATAAGAACTGATGTAACTCAGGTTAGTTGGCCCGAAAATTACATGATAATCTTGTTAAATCTTTTGTAGTAGTAAATTATCGTATCGTCGTATCGTCTTCGTAGGTATTATAAACTGATATTAATTATTTGCAAATCATGCAGAAAACATGGTGTCATTCTTCTATATTATACAGGGTGTAAGGAAAGGTACCGATTTCCTTTTAACCACATGTTCTATAAGTAGAATAAAGAACAATAGACATGTTTAAAAATTAAAAAATAATTAAAAAAAACAGATTTTAAAAATTTATATTAAAATTTAATTGTGTCCACCCTCACCAGACTCAAGACTATCGCACCGTTAAGCGAAATGTAGTGAAATCATATAATTTTAAACACGGCAATATTAATTAACGAGGCAATTTTTTGTATGGTCTGTTTAAATTGTGACTGCTTGTTACTGGATTCGTAGGCCAGTTTCTTAGAGTAGGTACTGGTTAAACAATTATTATTGTCATCATATGAATTGTATGTTTATTTAGCTACTAGCGGTCCGCCCCGGCTTCGCACGGGTAGATATAGGTTCTTTTTGCGTCGAAAGTTATTCAAAAAAACCGGCCAAGTGCTAGTCAGACTCGCGCCCTAAGGGTTCCGTACCTATCTATCATATGATATACTAAAACCTTTTGCTCTTTGACTTTACAAACTCCGCGACCATCCAACTTAACCCCTCTTTTATAGAAAAGTTCTTGTAACTGGTAACCTTAATTGGTTATTATAAGTTATGAGAAAAATTATGATATTTAATGATTTTAGACTTTTGTCTTTATTTGTGCTGTGAGTTCGTGAGAAAAAGGGTCTCGACAAACAGACAGACAGACGGACAACAAAGTGATCCTATAAGGGTTCCGTTTTTTTTATTTTGAGGTAAGGAACCCTCAAAAGAGTATGCTATAAAGAAAATTTGGCTATTATTTTTTATTTTAATGTTTAGGTCCTGAAGCAATAGACAAAGCTAGATTTCTCATCATCACATACACTCTTAGACGCTCCTACCCCGTGAGGGATAAAGGCGTGATGATACACTCATTATCACATACAGGAACCATTAGCCAAATTTTACGTGTCTATTCTCTATTGTATAAAACCATTAGAGTCACTTACAGCAAACGTTAGTTTACTATTATTTAATCTGTGTTACAGCGCCGTTTCTTAAATTTCAATTTTGATAATTATTACACTCATGATAAGTTTTGAATGGTACGTCCGATTTGAATAATTCAAAAAGTTATTTACAGGTACTGGATATAGCCTTGAGTATTAAGTCATTTATTTAGATAAAGATTAATACCAAGGTACGAATACTGAGGCCTATTATAGTTTGTACCGGCGTTTTACCAAGAAAAAGTAGTTATTGTGACATAACTGTAATAGTTAGACATATTGTATCCCAGACTTTTTTGTAGATATTAATGTCCTCTATAAGACTGTAATACATCATTTTGCTCTATTGTCAATAGTTTCGGCAGCGTGCGTGATATAAGGATGCTATTTGGTATTTTTTTCACACCTTGGGTTACATAATCGAAGTTTTCATACGGAACCCTAACTTTTTTGAAAATATTTTATAGCCTATATTCATCAGGGATAATGTAGGATTCTAATGGTGAAAGAATTTTTCAAATCGGTCCAGTAGTTTCGGAACCTATTCGATGCAAACAAACAAACAATCAAATCTTTCCTTTATATAATATTATATTATTATTATTAGTGTAGACAACACAGAGAACTCGAGCTCTGAAAGCCTTCTGGGGCATATTTATGATTATGAAACGGCCAAAGAGCACAGCCTATCTATGTTTTTTCAGAAAGTTGACTACGAAGTTGAGCTCTGTGTTGTAATAGGGAGAATAACAACTGAGGTGAAAGCTGAAGATGCGTACAATCATGTGTTCGGATACACCATTGCTCAGGACATCAGCGCCAGGGATTGGCATGACGAGGTCAACTGTGGACAGCATACCGTTGGATCGGTTCGTATTGAAAAAATCGGTCTAGTGCGAGTCGGACTCGCGCGCCGAGGGATCCGATTTACGAGTACATATAGCATTTTTGGAAGCAATAAAGTAAATTTTTAGGACCGCAAAACTAAATTTGTTTGTAAGGGTTTTTTGCAGATTTCTAAAAAACTGTACGAGTACAACTTAGAAAAATTGTTTTATTTTTGCTGTTATACTTACATAAACTTCTATTGACTGTAATTAAATAAAATTTTTCCTTTCACTAACTTCGGAGATAAGGGTGGGATCGTATTTTTTCTGACATTTATCATCATAACTTGAATACTAAGAAAAAAAATACCAAAATCTATTTTGGAATGTACAAGTGAAGCCCTTTCATATAAAAAGGCTTACCCCTCGACCTAGTAACGACAATTTAAATTTAAAATAATTTTTTTATTCTTTCATTGTCGGGCAATAAACTGTTACAAATTTCAAGTCTGAGTGGTTGCTGTGATATACAGATGTGACAGACAGATAAGGTTTCCGTTTTTAAAATTTTTGTATCTTTCTGCAGCTGTATTTCAGAGTTCATATAACCCAAATCAATCTACCTGATCTTGTATCGTCGTTGAACTCATCTGTCTTCAGATGCTTGCATATCGATAGTAACAAAAGACTATCAATAATAACATCTTTACAGTCAATGGATACCTTCTGCCCCATTGGTCCGTGGATAGTTACTCCAGATGAAATAGGTGACGTGAATAACTTGAGCATTAAGTGCAGTCTCAATGGCGTCTGCAAACAAGACAGCAATACTAAAAATTTTATATTCAAGATTCCAGAAATTATTGAAAGGATTTCTTCGTAAGTAATATTACCGTGTGGTGCAAAAAATAGGTATCTTTACCCGTGGTTGTTGTAAGAGGCGACTAAGGGATTATAAACTGGAATATGGGCGCAGCAGCGTCTTTCTGTATATTGAACCATCTTACCTACTGCAGTCACCACCAACCGCAGTCGATGGTGCCAGCAGCCGCAAAGATAGCAAGCGTTTAGACTCCACTCTCATTTGCCTTCCAATATGTACCAAGTGTTTTTGCTGGAGTTCTGGAAAGAGCTCCCTGTTCTGCCGTGGACGTTTCAGGGAATTTTATGATGATGAATGTAGGAATATTGTAACCTTTATCTGGTCTCGAGAGACCAGTTTCTAGGGTTTGTAAATTAGCGTTAGTGTACTAAATCTAAAAAGTAGAGTAAGCAAGAAAAGGCCACTCAATTTTAAATATTTATCAAATTTTCAGGGTCATGACACTTTATCCAGGAGACCTTATCCTAACTGGAACCCCAGCAGGAATAGGAAAGTTCTCGAACCCTGAAGAATACCTGCAGCCTGGTGACGTTCTAACTAGTGAGATAGAAAACATTGGGGTCCTTGAAACAAGGATCGAAGCGTACATACCACCGTACCGACCACCGAGACATAAGGAAATTCTGTGGCCTTACTAGAGCCGCAATCACACCTTCCTAAACTCGAAGACAAATTTGGCATATTGCTGGGAGGCTTGGTTCTGTTATTTCAAATTTCATTACTTCAACGAACAATGCCGGATTAGTTTCTGAAGGTGTGTTAGCGGCTTAACAATGCTGATGTAATAAAAGTATCAGGTTATTTCCATGGTATATTGTTAATTTTTTAACCGCCTAAATAATTCGAGTGTGACTTACTTGCATAACGACCATTCATCCTTTCTGGAAACTGACCGCTCTTACGGCTTTCTCTTCTATCACGTCCTCGGTAACCACAGCGATGTGCAGGACCGGTTGCACCACCTGTTGTTTTAATTGAAGATTAACTAAGTGCCACAATTCTGTCAACCCCAAACGTTTGAGGCTTTCATCCTAAGGTTCTATCAACGTGTTCAACTACAGCAAACTCACAGTGCACTGTGTTTTACTATCACAAAAAAGGTATTCGCGTATCAAAACCTTCATAAAATCTCATAGTTTAGAAGCAGACAAAACCATAAACACTTAGATGTCGTTAAAGGGTCGCTCCTGTCATAGCAGAATTGCCACGGCTCATCTCGCGGCCAACTATCGACTTTAGAACTTGACGTGGTAAAATCACGAACAAGAATGAGCTGTTGATAATCGCGGCCTCGTCTTCACGTTGCATCATGTTGGCTAAACTAACACAGCTCACGCCCTTTACACGCCATTCGTAATAGTAGTACCAACCTCACGATCTGAATAAAGCCATCATTGCCAACTTCAATGTCCAACATCGACAATCCACATTGGTACGAAAATTCAGTACTAAAGTATGGCCAATGTAAGAAGTCTATTTTGGCGTTTTTCAACACTAACACACAGGTCGTAATTTTTCATACGTTTGACAGTTGTCAGAATGGATCTATTCTTTAATTTGCGTTTGGCGTAGCTTCGCCGTGCTTGGGCCACTGCATTGGTGCTGCTGCACGAACGTTTGTTTTTGAAAATACCGCGGGTTTTTGAAATAAGATTCGTTTTGCGACATACATATATACCAAGAACAGTGTGGGGCCAACTACACTCCCCCTGCGGAACGAACACCAAACGTAACATCAACATCGTCACTTCTATATTGCCCAATTTTAACAAGTTGTGTTTTTCCGAGGAGATAGCTGCTAAGAAAAGAAATTTGGGTATCACCACTTATAACTAAAAGCTTTTCATAAAATCATACTACAGAAGTGTTATAACGAACAATAAATTATTATTCTGTCAAGTACATAAATGGTTGCGTATCATAAAATAATAAATTGAAACTAGTATATAGTCTCGGCGATCCAGTTGGTGTAAGACGAAACCTTGGTGTTGACTCCGGGGAAAGTTTCGTGACCGCATCCATAACCCCAGGACACGACTCCGACAAGGAACAGTTGCCCAAAATTATCAGACAAGTATAGTGGGCCTCCGGAGTCACCCTGGCAGGCGTCTCTGCCGCCCTCGTCCAAGATGCCCACGCAAATCATGTTTTCGGTGACGAGCAGAGAGCTTGGCAGCAGGTTAGCGTAACGGTACCGGCACTCCTCAAAGTTAATTGTGTAGACCGTCACGTCCCGAAGCACCTCAGATAGTGTGCCTCCGCTCTGTTTATAGGAACAGACAAATTTTGGAAAAATGAATTTAGTAAGACAAAAACAAAATAATATGTACCAAATTGTTCAATAACTTTATATATTTTAAGGGTACCGTAGTGTTTTAAGGGTAAATAAAATCTTTAAAAAAAAAATTTAGGGTTCCGATACCAAAAAGGTAAAATGTGGAACCCTTATTGTGCGATTTTGTCTGTCCGTCTGTCTGGCTGTCTGTCACACATGAATATCTCAGCAACCACTCATGCTATCGACTTGAAATTCGGAAAAGTTTTAGAATATGGTTGCCTTACTTAATTGCACATGAAAGAATATAAAAAAAATATGATTATTACTGTAATAGTGGGGAGCATCATTTAAAATTGTCGTTACTTGGTCGAGTGGCGTATCCTATGAAAGGACTTTACTTGTAAATTCTAAAATATATTTTTGTATTTTTTTACGACTCTTAGTTTTCAATTAGTGATGAAAAATTACAAAATAATACCGTTCCCCCTTCTTATCCGAATTTTGTGAAAGGAAAAATCTAAATTAATTACAGTCAATAAAAGTTTATGTATTTAGTACAGCAAAAATAAAACGATCTTTAGTTTTTTAGAAATCTGCAAAACACCTTTACAAACATATTTAGTGTTGTGGTCCTTAAAATAGACTTTATTACTTCCAAAATACTATAGGTGTATCGGAACCCTCGGCGCGCGAGTCCGACTCGCAATTGACTGGTTTTTTTAGAGTACGTCTACACGTAAAGTCGGCACGAAATTACACTCTACTTATTATTCGGCATTCAAGAAACATCTTTTGAAACATCTTTTGTAGTGTGCACATACAAGGAGTGGAATATTTTGCCTGACTGTGTCTCTGTACCTGAGTTCATATAACCCGAATATATTCAAGGCGCGATTCAATCGGCTGGGTAAGATCATTTCATAGTCGACCTCATTTGTGTCCCGAAGGCAAAATTGAGGTAAAGAGCAAATTAAATTTTGGGTCGAAACTTTGTATTAACTTACAGAAGTGGTGCCCCATCCGGCGTGGATGACTTCAGTATTGTCAGGAACTTCGTAGTTTGGGGTAATGATGATGCCTGGCCTGACCACTAGGTTAAAGGTGAGGCGTGACTCCAGTCTCACCACGGTGATGTCTCCATCGTTTGCCAGAGAACCATACGTCGGGTGCAGATATTCTCTGGTGACTCCGACCACCTGTCCTCCAATATTGCGGTAAGAGCTACCCGCCCTGATCCTACGGTACTCAGGCTGGTAGAATCTAAAAAGAGAAAAAAGAACAACAACAACAGACTTCTTTTTGGGATGAGGTGACTTTTTAACGAAATTTAAAAATGAGGTAATATGTCTTTAAAGCAAAGATTTTGGAAACTACGCCAGGGGGTTTTTCTTACGTCAATGCTTTAAAGGCACAAAATACACACCGATGCAAAAAAAATTACGATTGTCTATGCCATCCGTCTGTACGCCTGTCTGTCTGACTGTCCTGCCTTAAACTGGCTGTATCTTTTGATCTTTAATAGGTAACTGATAGATAGAATAAATATGTATTACTATAGTGGATATACTAACCAATAATTAAAAATTATAAAAAGTGAGAAAGAAGCGTAACCCAATAAAATAAAAGCTTTTGCTCTTTGATTTTAAAAGCTCCGTGACCATCCAACTTGACCCCTCTTTTATAAAAAAGTTCTTGAAACGGGAGCTCAACTTAATTGGTTATTATTAGTTGTGAGAAAAATTGAAATATTTAATTATTTTAGACTTTTCCCTTTATTTGTACTGTGAGACCTAGCTTCTTGCCAAATTTCATAATTTTAGGTCAACGGGAAGTACCCTGTAGGTTTTGCTTTTTTGCATAAATGTATGGAGATGAGGACATAAAAAGTCATATCTTTTGATTGCGTCGTTGTATAAAATTGAAATTTTCAGATATTGTGTGGTTTATGGAGCCTAATATTCGTTATCAATTTCAACCTTATACCTCTTCTCGTTCCTGAGAAAAAAGGTCTTGACAGACATACAGACAGACGGACAACAAAATGATCCTATAAGGGTTCCGTTTTTTTATTTTGAGGTACGGAACCCTAAAAACGAGTTTATTTTACGTTTTTTTTTTGTTTTGCTCTATCGGAGATCTGCAGAAGAACAAAAGTAACTGACATAGCCCTGAGAGTCGCTAAACTAAAGTGGCAGTGGGCAGGGCACATCGCAAGAAGAAACGATGGCCGACGGGGCGTAAGGGTTCTAGAGTGGCGACCACGTACCGGAAGACGAAGCGTTGGCAGGCCCCCACAAGGTGAACCAACGATCTGGTCAAGGTCGCGGGAAGCCGCTGGATGCGAGCAGCGCAGGACCGGTCGTCATGGAGATCTTTAAGGGAGGCCTATGTCCAGCAGTGGACGTCTTTCAGCTGATATGATGAAACTTCACGAAAGCGATGACATCACTACGACGGTCGCGATCACCTCCTCAATCCTTGTGAGAGCCGTCGTAGATGTCAAATCAAATCAAATCAAATATATTTATTAAAAGTTTACAAACAAGGTTATTACAAACATATTTATTATAGGCACCATATGCTTACTGTATAAAATTATGTGTTTTGACACCCACACTAGGTTACCCTGTGCCGTGGGCATCATGAAAGCGTGTGTGAGCGAGTATTTCTTTGTGTGATGTAGTAGAAGGTGTAGAATGTGTTTGAGAATGTTATGCGCAATATGTCTGTATCTATTCCTATGTTTACGTTGATTATTTATTATATTGTAAGTCTATACATAGTAATGTTATATTATATACTTGTGTGTATCACATAATAACATAATTAAAACATATATCCTATATTATTAAACGAGCAATATTTGTATATATATATATTTCTAATCGATTTCTCGAGCACGGCTTTAGCGATTTCGATGAACTCTACCTACCAATCGGGGGCTTTCGGGGGCGAAAGATCGATCTATGTACTGGAAAAATTCGTACAAAATGTGTTTTTTCTCCATACATGATGGCGCTGTAGTTTATACAGGGAAAAGCTCGGTCACTCAGATAGTTTAGTTATAATATACCTCGAATTGTTCAATGATTTATACGATCACATTCAATAGATCTTCAGTAGCCTTGTAGGACAGATCGAGGAGCCATGTCCTGATTTTCGGTTTGGCTTGACTAGTTCTGAAGGACTTGATTTCGCAGCTTGCCACGACCTTGTTATAAATATTTGGATGTAAAAAACTACTAAACCTTCTCGCAAAACTAGTACGAACCGGAACAGTAGGTATACAGAATCTTATATATTTAAGAAGGTCTGTATATGAGGCAGACAAAAGCGTGGATGTATGGGTCGATAGGACAGACTTAAAGACGTAAAGCTTTCGGACTGACAGAACCTTAGCGTCTTTGTACAGTGTTTCGGTAGGAAACATGTAAGGTTTGCGGAGCATTACCTTTAGTACTGCACGCTGTGCTCTTTCTGCTGTTATCATAAAAGTTTTACAGGTCCCTCCCCATACAGATATGCAGTACCAAAAGATGGACTCACACAAACTCGTGTACACCATATTTAAAACATGTTTATCCGCACAATCTCGTAACAATTTCATAATGTACATTACTTTACGAGCACGAGCCGCAACTGCTTCAATATGGGGTTTAAATGTCAATCGTTCGTCGAGTACAACTCCAAGATACTTGATGGATTCAGTATGGACGATTGTATCGCAAATGCACTGATTTGTGTACGGAACTCTACAGCATGTATGAATTTTAATAGAAGGTCTTATTTCGGGCTTGGTTAAAGCTGTTTTGTAGAAACAGAGGTATTTGGTCTTTGTGGAGTTAAGTGACAAAAGATTATGGTCAAGCCAATGAGCTACAGATCCAAGTCCCATTTCAGCATTATAAAATACTTCTTTCCATGAGTTACCGTGCACTAGGATTGCAGTGTCATCAGCGTAACAGATAACCTCAGCATTCGGGAGCTGTATATTAAGTAACTCATTTATATAAATGGTAAAGAGGCTAGGCCCCAGAATACTACCTTGCGGAACGCCGAAAGTAGTTTTTGACTGCCCGCTCATAACAGATCCAACCCGAGTGCACTGGTATCGATCTTTTAGATAAGAACAAAACCATTCATGAGCACGGGCCCTAATGCCGATTCTTTCCAGCTTTGCCAGAAGAATCGGCACCGAGACCGTGTCAAACGCCTTTGCGAGGTCTATAAATATTCCAGCACATAATCTGCCTTTGTCAAGATGGTCAACTACATGCTGAGTGAGAAGCGAAACTGCGTCCTCGGTGGAGCGACCTGGACGAAAGCCAAATTGTCTGTGAGAGAGTAAACTTTGAGTTTCTAAGTATGACACCAGGCGCTTATTGACAATTTTTTCTAAGAGTTTTGAAAAGACACCTAATAGGGATATAGGCCTGTAGTTGGAGGGTAGATTTTTCGGTCCAGTCTTGTAAATAGGTATAACAACAGCATTTTTCCAAGTGTCAGGGAACATACCAGTACACATGCTTGTATTAAAAACATGTGTTAGTGGTTCTACTATACAATCACATATTTGTTTAATGAAAGAGTTAGTCATACCATCCAAACCAGGAGAACTATCATTTTTTAAGTTTTTAATGAGTTTCTCTACTTCGTGCGAAAGAAAATGCAAGGGACTGTGTGCAGTATGCATTTACCAGTTTCATACCTAATTTTTATGGCATAGTTGTATATAAATATTAATAATTAATGCTCACATTGAGCCTTGTTTTACTCCTGCTGCTTGCTATACTATAATAACTATGATAAAACCTATAATTTATATAGTCCTTACATTTTAAGTAACTTACACGATAGGAGGGTAGCGTTGCCATATGGTACCAGAGCTTATTTTCTAAATTAAAAATCTGATTAAGATTTTAGTACTTGCGTATCGTCAAGTGGACCATAACAAACAACATATGAAGAAAAAACCGTAATGTAATACCTCAAAAAACTCAGTCTTTTATGTCTGAGCAGCTTGGCGTAGGGGTTTGTTACGAAGTGACCTTCTTCGGCCTGTTGGTCCGCGGGAGCTATTATATTTCACTCCTACCCTCCATGCGCCATTTGCAAGGCGGTTGATGGGCTTTCCTCTATCCGCCACCTGGGGACGCGTTCTCTAGGGGACAGGCTCCCCCGAGAACAGTAGTTTTCGAGTTATAGTGATTATAAATTTGACAGCTGACATCCGAAATAAAGATCTCATCGAGACCTATCATTTGTTTTAAAACACGATAAGTCTAGAGTCAGTACTTTCCAAGTTATGGGGTTTTTCTAGTTAGAAAGCTGTCATCCGAAATGTAGATCTTATCGAGACCTATAATTTGTCTCAGTACACGAGTAGTCTAGGGTCAGTAGTTTTCAAGTTATAGCGATTTTTACTTTGACAGCTGTTATCCGAAATGTAGATCTCATCGAATCCTATCATTTGACTCAGCACATGAGTAGGGTCGGTAGTTTTCGAGCTACAGCGATTTTTTGTTTGACAGCTGTCAGTCGAAATGTAGATCTCGACGAGATCTATTATTTTTCCCAGCACAAGAGTAATCTAGGGTCAGTAGTTTTCGAGTTATTGTGATTATAAATTTGACAGCTGTCAACCAAAATTAACATCGCGATGAGATCTATCATTAACAACAAAAAAAGGACAGGTTACACTCCGGGAGTGCCGGCAGAAGTGAAAACTTGAACTTTTGAATATTATGCTTTTTGTAAGGGTCAATCGCGCCATTGCTCGGGTTTTCCTTGATGTCACTGAATAAAAACCCGTATTATAATAACTATACGGTTGACAGTTGACGCTTTTTCGATCAGGCTACAGATCGGACCTCGATCTGTCACAACATCTGACGCGACATCTGATGCGAGTTTATCATTTTTTCCCCATCTAAAAAAGTGCCAAGAGCCGCTAAAGAAGTTTTCACTTCAAAAAAAAATCCGCTGACATTATAAGAGAATTTTTGTTCGCGGAACTTTCTGTGTTGGAATTTCCGCAGGTGTGTCGGTCGCTACACTAACAAACACCGCAATTCACTGGAGCACTGAAGGTGCAGAACAGGACTTCCGTAAAATAGAAAGCTTAAGTGGGCACATGCCCCCGTGTGCAAAACACATGGCAAGGCAACAGGATAGATGGTGGACCAGAGCGACAACGGAGGGGCAACTAAGGTAAACGCATTGCTGCAAGCAAGTAAGTGCTGGTTTAGAACTGCACGGGACTGGAGTATGCCAGACTAAGCTCAGCCAGTGTTATATTGGTCAAGTCTTCAGTGCTTGATACTTACAGTCCGTCGAAGCAATGAGCTGCAGAGAGCACCCATTGTGTGGTGAGGATGTTGGCCGCACAACTTTGGCTCCAGGTGCCTGTGAAAAAGCCCTGGCTCTCGACGGCTACTATGGATGGGTATCGATCAATTGTTGTAGGTTGGCCTCCCACTATGCGGTCCGGAAGCGCGTACCCACCTGCTATGTAAACAAAGTTCATGCTATGATTGAAAGATAGCTTATTTTAGGTCTAGTTTAATGTTTCAAGAAACACAAACTAGCTCTTGGTAAGAGAATCGTGATGTGAATCCATAGGGAATATGCATGATGTTCTATTATTTAAAAAAATTATCCTCATTCACGTAATAAACAGGTTAGTAAAAGTAGTTTTCGAAATACTATGAAATTAAAAAAGATAAAGCAATCGAAGATTTGTTTCTGTCTTTTTCTAGCAAAACGAAATTCAATACGAAGTTCATATGGCCGTAGTGTGGCATGTGACGTCATTTGCCTTGTCGGATCTCTCTGTCTAATCGGTGCGTAATTAATAGTTTTAAATGCCTATAACAGCCGTATTTCTTATACGATTTAAATTTAAATTTAACTTTTTGTCATCTCTACTACAGTTTTTCATATTTTGTTAATAAATGCTACTACACTTTATGCATATTCCCTATTATTTGGACAACGTTGCTTTTCTAACACCATAATTGGATATAAACTTAACAAAATAATATTCCCAAATCGGTTCAGCGGTTCTCAAGTGATGCGCTTACCAACGAACAGCATATAATTTTAATTTATTTATGGCTAGATTAATGTAAATAGATTAATATCTAAGCTATTTACGACAAACATTTGATTATTTATCTAGTTCTGGCTTTGGGAACTTCCTTCAAGCGTATTATGACTAGCGACGATTACACTGCGGATGTGGTTAAGACATTATAATAATAAATTTATATTTATGTTCCATATTTTTTCAACGGCTCGAAGAATTTTTCTTACAAGTACCTAAACATTGCTTATAATGTAGTCACTTCCCGCTTCCCGCACTCTTTCAATTAATTTACCGTATTTCATTGCAGCAGATATTTACTTGAAAAATTCATAATTAGGCTTAATACATCCAACACTACTATAACAGTTTCTACACATATTTCTAAGTAGTGACAATATTGAAATTTGGATGAGTTTCTACGTAAAAACAAAATTTATAAGTAATCTATTCTAAAAAATTCGTAACAGTTATTGCGAACACGTGACGGATTACGATGGCAAACTTTCGACTTCGTCATGGGATTAGAAAACGTCAACTCGTTTGCTACCTTACTTACGAAATTTGTATTTTAAACTACTATTACCTGCCAACAGCACCGAAAAGAAAGCCAAAGGGACCATTGTATATTATCACAACTAGACAGGAAATTAATTCTTGTGTGATATGTCCTCCAATTTATATACTACAATGTTATCTAAGTTTATGATTATTTCAATAAAACTTACTACTGTACACTATTACCTACCTTACATATTGGAATTATAATTTTTAGAGCTATTTATTACATTAAAGATTAGGATTAGATACCAAATACTGAGCTACCATTGTACTGTTAAACCGTTATGAACAAACTGTATCCCGCGACTCTTTTATTTTATTTATTTTTTTAATTACATTGGAACCTTCTTAAATATATATATATATAAGACCCCGCTAAACCCGTAATAGGTTTGTCTCGAAGTCTATCCGCACTACATAAATTTATCGATAAAGCTATAAAGAAAATTAATAACAATTATAATGCAATACCTACCTACTATAAAAACCAATATGAATGATAAATGATAACAATGTTAAGTTCGAGCGCATAAATCAACACAAACTTCATTTCATAGTGCTGAGTACTTGCATCAAAACTGGTTTGAGAACGTCGATAACACAGGATGTTCCAAACGCACGTTTAGAGATTGGTTAGTTGGTACGTTTAATACGGGTTGTAAAGTTTCGTGATAAATTCGTTTTTTATTACTTTAGCTAGGTTATTTGTAGTGATGCTTTCTCGTACCTCTTTTGGTAATTTATTGATAAAATCGGGCAATAAGTATACAGAGGTTCTTTTACCATAGTAGTTACAGAAAGTTGGCTTTATCAGGACCTTATTTGTGACCCGCCTAGTGATTTTTTCACATTTTTTTTTATTTTTTTTTTTTTTTATTTATTTCATTAACTACAATCTATATTTTAAGTTAAATCTTCGCCAAACTATGCAATAGTTTATAGGCGTTGCGCTCATATATCATTTTTTATATTATTACCTCAGACTGTAGATATTTTAAACTATATAGCTTTCCCTAACCTAACATGCGTTTTACATAATAAATACTAACTTAACCTATAGGTACAGTCAGGAGCACGTCAATCTTGACACAGTGGAACTTATACATTTCTAATTCCTCTCATTAGTGTCAAGCATGACGCGCCGTTGACTGCCCTTGCTTATCTAGAATACATTTTTTCAATTTTGTTTTCAAGCCAGACTTAGAAGAAATTTTCATTTGGTCCAATAGCATTGGAAACGCATTACACAAGCGTGGAACTATGAAATCTCTCGTCCTCTCTCCATAATAATTTGTAACACTTTTTTGTACTAATTTTCCCTTTTCTTTAGACCTAGAATTGTATTCAAAATTTCTTTCTACTTTAAATTCGCTTGTGTAATATGTTTCCAGTGCTATTAGATAATTAACTTTCTTATCAACCGATAATATCTCACATTCTTCAAAGAGCTTGTTGTAATCCTTTTTGCACTTCTCTTTGGTTTTTTTGTCAACAAGCTTTTTCAAGAACCTCACTTGCAATTTCTTTATATTATCTAAATAGGTTTTAAAAGTTAATCCGTAGCAGCTAAGCCCATAGCTCACTAATGATTCAGGCAATGCAAAGTAAACCATGTACAGTGTTTTTCTGTCCAACACTTTTTCCAGATGAAAGAAATTACCTAGGATCAACCTGAGCTTGTTGCATACACTGTCTACTTGCATCTTCCAACTAAATCTGCTTTCCATAATAATTCCTAAATACTTTATACTTTTAACATATTCTAAGCCTCCACAATCACAAGAAACATTATTACTGTGCAAACATTCGTATGAGTGACCTATGATTTTTAAACTCTCGCTTTTTATTTCCCTTGCTACTCTATTGTAGGGTGAACATATATGCATACACTTTGTTTTGTTGTTGTTGAGAATAATGCCGTTGTCGTGGGCCCATTTAGTAATATTTTCAAAATCTGATTCTAACTTTTCTTTAATTTTATAAACATCTTTGTCTGCTATCAGCAAGCACGTGTCGTCTGCATACATGAATACCCTACAATGTTTAACTACGTTCACCATACTGTTAACATGTATAATATACCCTACCGGTCCAAAAACTGATCCGGTCGGTACACCTAGAGTTATGGGCTCCTCTGCTCCTGTTGTGCCAGACACACTGGTGCATAGTGTTCTGTTACTCAGATAGCTACTAAAAAACCTGTTAGTAGGTCCACGAATACCGCACTCATCCATAGATTTTAGTAGTTGACAATGTTCCAGCGTATCAAACGCCTTTTTAAAGTCAATAAATAAGGCTAAAACTTGCTTCCCATTATCAAGCTCATTGTTGATAAAGTCCGTAAATTCTGTTAATACAGTATTCGTGCTCCTCCCTTTTCTAAAGCCATGTTGACAATCTGCTAAAATTTTAAATCTTTCCAAAAAAACACTGATCTGATTAACAACTACCTTTTCTACAATTTTGTTTATCACAGATAAGATTGCTACAGGTCTGTAGTTTGTATAATCTAAATGAGATCCCTGCTTGTATATAGGTCTGACTATCGCTTTTTTCAACTCATCCGGGTAAACTCCTCTTGATACGCACAAATTGATGAACCTCGCTAATACTTGACATATTTGATCTTTTGCATATTTCAGATCCTGAACCCTTATTTGATCGAACCCCGGTGCCTTACTAATTTCTAACATATCTATAATTTTACCTACATTTTTACTATCTACTTTTCTAAATCTAAATGTTACATTTGCCTCTTCTACATATGTACTCCTATTTAACAATTTACAGTTGCAGCTGTGCTTTAAGTTTACAATCTCCTGGGTAAATGTTTTAGAAAATTTTGTACATATATTATACAAACTGTCTGTCCTACCCAAGTATTTATTTATTGTACTATCAATAGTAACCTTTTTCTTACCAATCCATTCATTTATATTAGCCCAAATTTTTCTATAATCCCCATGACAGTTTACTAATTGACTCTGTCTATACCTATTCTTTGCTAAATTTATTTCTTTATTAACCTTATTCCTATATTTTGTATAATTCAGCCTGTTGCACATATTAGTAGGATCTGTTTTCCAAACTCGAAATAACTCGTTTTTCATCTGTAACATACTAATTAATTTTTTATTTATCCACGGCTTTGTCAATCTCTTATTAGAAATAGTTTTTTTTACAGTACATTGCAAATACAGGGAACTAAAAATAAAACACAACTTATAATATAACAGTATAGGACAGTCAATTTTTAACATATCTCTCCATTCAATAGAATCAAGTTTTTCTTTAACTAGCTTATTATCTATCACCGCCCGTATTTCTTTGTTATTATCCGTCACCTGTTTACGCTCTCCGCATTCAATTCGCGCGCCAATCAAATAGTGATCCGACAGGTTGCACGCGAATGTGTGCGCACTGACACATTCCGACGCACACTTCAATCTTACCCAGGCATGATCTAAACACGACGCTTGTACCTGTCCGTCTACTACCGCCTCGCGCGTTATCGTTGTCTCCGGTATGACGCATTGTAGGCCATGATCACACAGGTTGGTTTTGTATCTCCTTATGACTTCATTCGGGTTTTCGTTCATGATATTGAGGTTCATATCTCCAATAATAATAACGTCGTCTCGGCTTGGTAAACTTTCCACCAGTTGGTCTAGTTGAGTAATAAAATGGTTCTTGTTTTTATTTGGAGGCCTATACATGGCAATTATGTGCATCGTCTTAGCTCGCAACTTTAGTTTTCCGTGCATAATTTCCGCTGCTGTTAGTCCAATGTGTTGTGCTTCAAAGTTCATTTCTTTCTTGGCGTATATCAATATACCTCCTCCTCTCTTATATTCTCTAGTATATTCATAGGTATCATATCCATCTAGCTTAAATAACGGTATCTCAGCTTCTTTTATGTTTATTTCCGATAATATAATTATATCTATCTTCTGATCACATGTTTCTAAAAGTACTTGTAATTGGTTGAATTGCTTTCTTAAGGAACGTATATTTAAATGTATTATATCTATTTCTGTATTTTTATTTTTTCTTTCTATGTAATTACTCCACTCACCCAAATCTCCGTACCTACTAAACTTAAAATTATCCTGATTACTTGTATGAAAATCGAATTTTGTTTATTTATAAAAAACCACGTAGTGTAACCCGACGCAAGTCGTTTGTTTACTTTTTGTTCACCATATCTGCTAATCGTTTTATATCACTTTCGCTTCTTATGGAATAGATTTTTTTTTCTGCTTCGCTAACTTTGGCTAGAATTCTCGAATTTTGAATCCATATATATTTGAACGACGGTTTTAGGTCATTTTTGGCCATCCAAAACAATTGTCTCAAATATTTACACAGATCTTCGTTAATATAGATGTTTTTGTCATTGTCATCCTCATAAATATTGCCATTTGTTAACCGTTGCTTCCTCTGCTTAATCCACTGTTCTTTAGCGGTTTTTGTGCGCAATGTTATTATAACGGGCTGTGGGCGAGACTTATCTTCTTTCGACTTATCTGCGCCTACCCTCTTTACTTCTTGAATGTCCTCTGGGTTTAATTTTAATTTTGTTGCTAAAGTTTTTACAACTAAATTCAGGTTTTCATTTCCTCGTTTTTCCAATCCCATTATCTCAACATTTCTCTCTTTTTCCTTCTGTTCTAGTTCAATCACTCTTTCCTCCAGCGCTTTATTACACTTTTCTAAATATATATTTTTCTGATCCAGGTTTTTCAATTTATTTTCAGCCTGTTTTTTGAACTCGAACATTTCTTGATATTGCTCTGCATAAAAAGACACTGTATTTTTCATTTCTTCCAAGCTCTCTTCTAATTTATAAACAATTTCAAGTTTTTCATTTACTTTGGCTAAAAGACTCTCCATAGTTTCTTTTTCTTTATCAATTTTTATCTTTGCTGATTGGTTACGTTGCTGCTGAGATCCCTGAGGTTGATTAACATCCTGTGTTTTCGGTGACTCAGTGCCTTTATAACAATCATCACAGCACTGCTGTTGTTGAAAATTTTTCATGGTTTTTGCACACTTTGCATGAAAAATCCCTTGGCATACTCCTTTACATTTCATCACCTCATCCTTAGTTAGGGACATGAACTGTTTACATTTTTTACACTGTGACATTTTAGCACAATTACAATTCGTTACGCGTGTAGATAGATAAATTAATCGTAAGCCGGTTGAACCACGTCCGTGCGTCGAGCGCGACCACAGCGAACTGTGGTTGATTTAGGATGTTGGATTTCTGTTCTAAAATATTGCTCTTTAAGTATTTGATATTTAAAATTAAGATGTACCGGTAATATCTTACAGTACTTAAAAAGTTCCATTTCATTTTTTATTTGACGTTTAAAATTATAGGGTACTTTAATAATCTTACTTGTAACTTATAGATTTCATCCAGATACGATTTGAAAGTGCGTCGTACACATTTACATTTGACTTGTGAATGCAAATTATTTGCAGTAGCAGAGTGCAGACAACTATGATCGTGACCGATAACTTTTATTGTGTCAACGGTTCTAGACTGAGTTGAGTGAATGTGTATTATTTTCGTCTTTTCAGCATTAAGAACAAGTCCAGCATCATGTGACCATCTACATATATTATCAAAGTCACCCTGTAGTTTATATTAAGCTGTTTTAAGGCATTTATCAGCCGCTATTAGACAAGTGTCGTCCGCGTATTGATAAATGGTACAGTTTTGAATGCAATTATTCATATCATTAACATACGCAAGATAATGTAGTGGGCCTAGCACCGAACCTTGTGCTGTTCCTTCAGTGACAGGTTCCTTGTGACTATATTCATCCCCAACCCTAACATGGTAGCTCCGGTTCTGTAAATAGTCAGCACACCACTACAAGGTGGAGCCTCTTACACCTGAGTCTTCAAGTTTTTGTACGAGTGTGCTATGACGTAGCGTATCAAAAGCCTTACTATAGTCGATAAGGATCATAAGGACATGTTTTTTGTCATTAAGGTGTTATATTCTTTCTTTTAAATCTTTATTGTTGTGCCAAATGTTTCCATTATATTTTCGATATTTTGTACGCTCTGGGTATTTGCCTTTATATTTATTACCTAGCCTGTATATTTAGGTGCACTCAACCGCATAGTGCTCTAAACATAGATGTAATATAGCTTTATCATTGTTGTTTCTTGATGCTGCTCAGTTTCGAAATTATTTTATATTCTTTCTTTTATTAAGATGATACATGCATCACTGTAATAGAAGTACCTCAATCCGTTTGCGGAGGAACATCAAAGTCCCTAAAACACAGGTTTTTAACTTGATTTTCCGAACATCTAGATATAGACATTTTTGTACAAGTTTTTAATACCTGTTTGCATAAGGCATTGTATCTACTTTATTTTTGTACAATAAATCATTTATTTATTTTATTTATTCATTAATTTCATCTGCAAATCTCGACAGTAACAAAGATGTACTTTTTTTAGCTTGAAAACCGAACTAATTTTTTTTTTTTAAATCTTTATTGATAAAGGTTTTGGTCGCTGAACGACTACGTCAGCCTAATAGTTTTACATAATTTGACATTTTACTTAACTAAAGTTTAACAATTTAGGGCTTAATTTCTAATTTTAATCAGCTTGGATATCATAGCGTATAATTTAAAAGCGAGAGGTGATAGAGGATTTGATAAAATAATACTACATAGTCCAAGCTCTGTTAACTTACTACCTCCCTCTAATTCAATTGCTCTACGTTCTGTCTCTACCCGGGTACATTCTACTAAAGCGTGGTACACATCCTCTCTCATCCCACAATTAGAACAATTTGGAGATTCCACCACCCTCATCATATGACCAAAAGCATTTAGCGGAATATGTCCCACACGTAAACGCATACTAATCACTAAAAGTTGTCGGCTTATTTGTTGATCGACAAACCAAGGTATCTTAGGTGGTTCAGTATTAATAGTTTTGTACCAAATGCCCTTCTCTCGAGACCTTTCATCAAAATACTCTTTCCAAATCTTATAGCACTCGAGCTTAACATTTCCTAAAAGATCTCCAAAGAAGGGCAAATGGTTTATCTCAATTCCTTCATATATTTCTGTTTTCGCTAGAACATCAGCCTGCTCATTTCCTACCAGATTTACATGTGATGGAATCCACTGAAATTTAACATTCTTGCCACTTTTTTGTATTTTTAAAAAAGTATCCAGACTGCCATAAGCTTCAGGACGACCTCGTTTACCCGAAGTGCATCGAATCAAATGTTGGAGAGCACTTTTAGAATCACTTAGTACCACATAATTCTTTTGATCACAAGATTCTATGTAAGATAAAGCTTCAGAAATTGCGTGCAACTCTGCTTCCATAATAGGTATTTTATTATTTAATTTAAAATTTACCATATTTAATTTCTTTCTGAGAAGCGGCCCACTCCGCGGCCGCTCCTGCCTCCCTGGTGCACCGCAGCAAGTGCGTGGCGGCAAAAGTGCTGACGCACGTTGCATCCCAAATTAAGCTCCTTCCCTTAATCCACGGCACCAAAGTCAATCCGTCCGGGCGCTTTCCGTCATCTCTGCTCAGCCCTGGCGGCTCTAAGCTGCAGGGAACTTCCGCAGATATTAGGGCCCGACGGATGATTTCATTCAAGCTATGGTGCCGTGGGAATCTACCAGCGCACTTACTGCAGCTTAAACCGTGGTGACCATTGGCGTCGACTCCAGTGCCACACTTGCACAAGTGTGGTTCGCACACCTGGCAGCCGAGCCTCAAAGCCACAGCGACCCTAAGTGAGCCGTCGTCTAGCACCGTTCCCAAATGCGGAGAAGGGAGAGCATGGAGCCACGCACCCGACTCTGGACGAGATGCGGCTTTTAATCGTGCTACATCAGAGCCAGTAGCGGAGTCCACGAGCTTTGCCAGTTCCGCCTTACACACTACGTCGTGCCATTGGCGTTGCACAGAGGGATTATTGGGGTGAGTTGAATCTGGACAGAGCTGTGACCAAGCACCTAAAGCCTCATTCAAAAAGGGTATGTCAACTCTGCCACCATCAATTTTAAGTAATTTAGTGACTAAATCGACAACCCCGAAAGAAGAGGCCAAGAAATTAAATATGGTAACCTGGCAGACACATATATTTTCCTCCCTTTTGCCGTGGAAGTGACGGGTGTGTGGTGCAAACAGGCCATTAGTTTCGTGAGGGAGCTGGGGCGGCGTTTGCGAAGAAAGGGTGCCGATCCCCGTGCCGAATCGTACCTGGTGCAGCACATCTCACTGGCCATCCAACGCGGTAACGCAGCCAGTGTGATGGGCACATTCCCACCGGGTACGATTCGGGGCGGGCTCTTTGACTAAAGATTTTAGTTTAGATTGTGATATTTTGACTACTACAGTTTTTGTATTGTATTTTATTATAATTTGACTTTTGTGAATTGATATGAATGACCAATAAAATTTATTTGAATTTAAAATTGGCTTTAACATTTAACTGAATATCGAAAAATGCTGCTCCAACGCCCTCATTGTCCTTAGATCCATCCGTGTAAATCTGATAAAATCCTTCATACTTTTCTTGGATTGTATGTATAGATTTTCTCAGTAAAAATGTAGGACATTGATATCTTTTGGGCCCTTTGGCATCTATATCTAAGTTAACATGGGATTTAATATCTATATTAGACATCCAGGTAGGTAAAGAAAACATTTCCAATATTCCAGAACTGTGTACACCTTCACTGCTCAGCTCGTTTTGAATTTTTACAAGTAACGGTATTTTCTTATTTTCTCAATATGTTGTCTGTTCGCAAAGTGAAGCTAGTTCTGTTATCATCGCAATGGTCTCGCTGTTGGTCACTGATTTGGATTTCAGCCAGAATTTACTCGCTAAATATTTCCTTCTGATGAACAGTGGAGGTAAACACAGCTCTGATTCCATAGCATGTTTTGGATTACTTTTTATAAAACCTCCAACTACTCTCATGGCCTGGTTTTGGATTTTATCTAATTTAACAATATTTGTCTCAGCACTATTATCAAAAAGAAAGCTTGCAACATCTAATCTACTTCGAATTATAGCAATATACAGTTGTCTTAAGTGCAAAGGATGTATTCCCCAAGATGACCCTGCTAAAACATTAAACACATTTAAAAACTTTTTGGTTTTCTCCCCTATTTCGTTTATATGTTTTCCCCATCTCAAGGAACAATCTAACCATACTCCTAAGTATTTTAATGTAGTTACATGTTCTAAACAAATGTTTTGGATGATAATATTACATGGATGACGGACCCTTCCTCTCGAAAATAAGCACAACTTGCTCTTTGTAGGTGATAACTCTAAGCCTATGTTTCTTAACAAATTTGTCATATTATTTACAGCTTCTTGAAGAGTTTCCGTCATAAATCTTAAATTCTGTCCTGAAATGTACAATACAAAATCATCGGCATATTGGGATATATAAACATTTAAAATATTCTTACAAATATCACTAGTCACTATATTAAATAAAATTGGTGACATAGGGTCACCTTGGGCCAATCCTTTATCCGTCCACCTTGTGACTGCAACGTGGCTTCCCGTGTCAGTAACAGTGAGATGTCTTTCTTTAAGAAATTGCCATATGTAAGTACAAATAGTAGATCCTACTTCTAGCTGATCTAATTTAGATGCAACTTTTACAATATTAACATTATTATATGCGTTATCAATATCTACAAAGCATCCTATTGTTTGTTCTTTATTAGTAAAACCGATTTGAATTTTAGTTATTAGCCGTGTCAGATTGTCTAAGCATGACTGAGTTCTGCGAAAACCTATTGTATTACTAGAGAATACATTTTGACTCTCAAAGTACCATTCTAATCTCCTAGTAATAATATTATGTAAAGTTTTACAAAAACATGATATCAGCGATATTGGTCTCAGCGCCGAAATATCACCTGGATCTCGTCCTGGTTTTGGTATCGGGACAACTTTAATATTCCGCCACTGCCACGGAACCTGGCCTAAAGATAAACACCTGTTGAACATATCGACTAGAACCTGTTTATTAGGAACATGATAGATCATTGAATATGAAACGTCGTCTATGCCGGGTGCGGTGTCCTTCATTTTTATTGTATTCATTAATTCTCGTACTAAAATAGGAGCCTCCAATTGAGGATTACTAGAAGTAAAAACAGGTGGTTGAGACGCAACATAATCAGGTGTTAGATATCTTAAAAACTCACTCGCTCTCTCTCGATCTAGGGCATTTTTGACAACTCGATAGCCTTTCAGCCATTGCATTTCATGCCACATCTCACTACTGGAGACAGTTTCACAAATGCTATCACAAAACCTATGAAAAGATTCGGCTAAAGCCTTTCTAATCAGTCTTTGTGCTTCAGCTACCTTCCGACTATAAATATTTAGATTTATAGGTATAGGATTTCTTCTAACCTGGGTCAGTGCTAACCTACGTTCTGCTACGGCTTTCGACAATTCTTGAGACCAATATGGTTTTGGAATAAATTTACTAGCTGGATTGAGACAAATTTTAACAATGGGAATAGATTTATCAGCCGCAAAATTAATTAAATTAAATAAAAGGTCATACATTTCCTGAGCGTCACCTGTAAGATTCATGGTTTCCAATTTTTCTATTAAAACATCTTTATATTTTTGCCAGTCTGCATTTTTGTAATTGCGTTTTTTAGTCAATGTTTTATTACGTTCAATTTCAGTTGATATAAAAACCATTAAATTATCGCTTGCTAGAGTTTCTTTAAATATACTCCAATTAAATCGTAACGCAATATCAGATGATGCAAAAGTTATATCGGGTGAGCTTTTTTGCCAGATATTCGATACCATTTTAATCCTAGTGGCTTCGCCATTATTAAGTGAGACATAATTATAATCAACGGCTGCATCGTATATTTGCAAGCCCCTATTATTGTTTTTGTATGACCAGTTTGTGTGATGGCCACTAAAATCTCCCCCGATTATAGTTTTACTGGACCACTTCGAAAACAATGACCTCCAATCATCTCCAGCCGTATTTATATTCGGGGGACAATAAATGGCAACCACATTATCTAAAAAATCACAGTTGAAAATTTTTATGCTTATACATTGTATACCTTGATTACATAAACGAATATTACAAATTTGCGACTGAATAGACCTATGTGTCAAAATTGCAATTCCTCCATACGAGTCATCCCGGTCTTGTCTATAAATATTATATGTTCCAATTTTTAGTAGACTATCTGGTTCTAACCAAGTTTCAGAAATAATACCTATATGAATTCTTTTTTGTAATAAAATATTTTGCAATGAATCTTTCTTCGGCCTCAAACTTTGGGCGTTCCATTGTATTAAATTTAATTTTAAGCTTTTGTTATTAAGGGTCATTCATAAACATTGATATAAACTCTCCTACATTTTTTAAATAGGGCCATTCTGAAAAATTTTTAACCACTAATAATATCAACCATTCAAAACAACATTTAAAAGCATTTTTCAACTTTTCCTTAATATTCATGTTGCGCATAAAGATGATGTCCCTCAACCTCGCCAGTAACTCACTGAAATGTACTCCATCGTTGTTTTGTGCTGGCCGCTCTGGACTGTGGAGGGGTCCGCGGGGTTGGGCGCGGGCGCGGAGGGCTCGCGACGTCCCCACTCCGACCCATCCACCACGCTGCTGCTTCTACTAGCTTGGGAAACCGGTTTTTTGGTTGCATTATTACTTGACCTTGCTTTAAATAATTGTGAATAGTCCAATAAATTTGCCGTGTATTTGTGGTTACCCGTATAATGCGTTTGTATAATATCGAAACTGTTTGACGTATTCGGGAGCTCATCCTTTTTATTGATGATTGGTCGTTCAGCCTCTTGCCTTAAGTCTGGTACCACGTACAGGTCACAGGCACTACGATAGGTACAATTAAATTCTGCCATAAGTTCCCTAATTCTTTTCTCTTTTCGAAACACTTGACAAGTTTTTCTTAAAGCCATGTGATTTCCGCCGCAATTCACGCATTTGTAGATATCAATCTCACAGTTTTCGTGGAAGCCTCCGCATTTGGGACATATGACTTTCTTGGATGTACATCTGGTTTTTGTATGTCCAAATTTCCAGCATTTTTAAGCATTGTGTTACTGGGAATACGTAGGGTTCTACTGTGATGCGTAAATTATCCACATTTATGTAAGGCGGTATGTATGAACAGCTAAAAACTAGGCGAATACCCTCACTAGGTACCCACTTACTCTCCTCATCACGTCGTTTCAGTCTCTTAATCGATAATATAGGTACATTGTTAGGACATGATATTGCCGTCTTAATGTCTTCGTCTGAAAATTCCAAATCTACGTTCCTTACAATTCCGTAGGACACAACCACATCAGACGGGCAATTTACTCTCCAACCCATTTCTTTCAATTCCTCGCATTCCATAATCTTGTTGGCGTAGTCATAACTGGGGGTTTCTAAATGTAACTCGTATGGATTTATGTACTTGATTTTCGAAATATCTAGTAGTACTAGTCGCGTAAATAATTTTGCAATAGCGAACTGCTTCGGTAATATCGTTGTGCTTGAGATTATAATTTCAACCTTAATTTGGCTAGGTTTCTTACCTTTTTTTCCCACCCTGGTCCATTCAAGAATGTCTTCTTCTCTGCTCCGTTTATTTGTAGCTTCTTGTTGGCTACACCAACACGAGTTCGGGGTTCACCGGGTGCTTTGTGACTTAAACACGAGATCAAGTTTACAAATCGTCTTTATTAAACACACAAGTTCAAACAACGATAACAACAGGTAATAACAAGAGTCAACAAGAGTCAAACAGAAAACTTAACAAGTGACGAGCACGCAGGCTCAGACGAGTTCGCGGGCACTGGCACTGACTAGTCACTAACTAGTTTTCACTGTCTTGTCAACTCCTTGAGTGGACTGTATAACGTTCACTTGTTCACTGCACTGTACAACTGACTGTTTCCAACTGTGTTCGGATCGTAGACAGAACTGGAACTGTATCTTCGACTGTACTGTGCACTTGTATTCTTGAGCTGTAGACTGTGGTCGAACTGCAACTGTGACTGCAACTGACTTCTTCAAGTGGACTGTATAGGGTTCGTTCACTACAGGAGAGTTCTCGACTGTAGACTGGAAGTTCACAGTAGACTGGACGATTCACTCAGTTGACTGGAACGGTTGACAGTTGATTACTGGACGATCACTCAGCTTCGAACTGTGTAGAATGGTGGATTTGGACGCGCTTATATCCTGCTAGCGCCGGCCGGAACTAGCGTACGTCACGCCGAGCGCACGCTGTCTATCTCGCTCGCACGCGCTGGCTGTCTCGCTCGCTTTGTGCTCTCGCGGCGTCGGTGCGGGGCGCGGGGGCGGGTGATGTTCGTGCGTAGCTTGCTCTGGTACTTGAGTGTTGCGTTCCGTGTCGCCGTCCGCAACACTTCTTGAGTTGATGAGTTCTCCTGGTTGCAATCCTCACCGTCGACCGAATCTTCTACGTTATTCTGCTCCACAACTGCACTTGTCTTACTCTCCTCCTCGTAGTCCATCTCATTTTCGCTTTCTGCTTCACTCATTATTATTAATTAGAACCGTGATTGGAGCGGACACCTGCTGTACAAGCTGAGACGAGTGGCAGATATAAATCTTATTAAATTAGTCCATACATCTCTATGTGAGTCTGTCTTAAACTATTGCGTTATATTATGGGGAGCTGCGCTCAAGACACACCTAATCAAAATAGAACGAGGGCAAAGAGCAGTGCTGAAAGTAGCGTATAAAAAACCACGACATTATCCTACTAGCCTACTCTACAAAGAATGGCAAACTCTAACAGTACGTCAGTCTAAATATATAAAAGAGCATGTCCTGACTGACTGACTGACTGATTCATCAACGCCGAGCCGTAACCGCTATAGATACAGATCTGAAATTTTGAACACAGTTTCAATGTGCGTCAAAACCACCCACTCAGAAAGGATTTTGGAAAATTCATCTCTCAAAGGGGTGAAATAAGGGATGAAAGTTTGTATGAAAGTCCTTTGTTTCTTGAGCTAGATTCACACAAATTTGAATTTAAGCTTGTGGTAAAAAATAAAGAAACACGTGTTTAAGCATTTCTTAAAAATCACCCTTCAAGGGGGTGAAAAAGGGGATGATTTTTTTTCCGTATGTTGGTCTATAAGTCTTTCAGTTTTAAAGGTAGAATTACAGAAATTTGTATTTAAGCTTTTGGTAAATAATTAAAAAGTAAGTATTTTAGAATTTTCCAAAATTCATCCCCTAAGAGGGTGAAATACGGGATGAAAGTTTGTATGAAAGTCCGTCAGTTTTGAAGTTAGGATCTTCAAAATTTTTATTTGGACTGACGACTAAAAATTAAGTTTTACGTGTCTCAGGGTTTTTAAAAATTTTACACCCTAAGTGGTGAAAAGGGGGATGAAGTGGAAACTCTTTCATTTCAAAGTAATATCCACTAAATTTATTATTTAGGCATTAGGGTTGTAATTCTACGGAACATACATCTCTGTTATTGAAATTCCACCCCAAATTCAACCCCTTAAAGAGGGAAATGGGGTGAAAAAGTCCAAAAACCAATATGGGTATCATTTTTATGGTTTACCGGGTCGCTGATTACGAAAACTAAAACAATTTTGAAATCCAATGTGGTGGACGTGAAATACCATCATCCCCTGGGGATGGGGTTGGGTGCGATAGGGTTGATATGTCTAAAAATCAATATGGGTGTCGTTTGTATGGTTTATCAGATCGCTGATTACGAAAACTACAATAATTTTGAAATCTAAGGTGGTGGACGTGAAATACCATCATCCCCTGGGGATGGGGTTGGGGTGCAATAGGGTTACAATTTCTAAAAATCAATATGGGTGTCGTTTCTATGTTTATATAAGGATAGGGATAGCGGTTAAGACGGCATTAAGTATAGGGATAGGAGTAGGGTTAGGGGCAGGGATAGGGATAGGGAGAGGGAGTGGGATGGAGGTAGAGAGAGTGGGAGAGGGAGAGACTGCACATTGTCTGAATATCACGCGGGCGAAGCCGCGGGCACAGCTAGTTATTCATATTAGCAACTACGCTGAGGTTTCATAAAACGGCGCTACAAAGTAATGTCATCTCTAACAGATCTGCGCGTAACCTGAAGTGGAAAGCAAATCCTACTAGAACAAAGTTCGCAAATAGATCTTTTGATTTCACAGGCCCACAATTATATAATAAAATTAACGCTAAACTCAAAATAGCACAACTCTCCAGATACCTATGCAAAAAAGAAAAAAGAAATTCTTCTCTCTCTTAACTATGCTGAATCAGAAGAGCTGTTGGAGATCCTTAAATAAAGACATTCCACACACACATTAAATCTTTTTTGCTCGGTTCAAGCGTACACTGCCATACAAGAACATCCATACACACAGCAATCACACACATCCACCCACACGCACACACAAGTATATACGCACAAGCAAATGACTGCCTATGTCTTCTAATATAGTTTCTTTTTAGTTTAGATAATGCTTTTAAAGCAATATTAGTATGTAATATATCCATTGACGTAAGAAAAACGCTGCGCCCCCTGGCGTAGTTTCCAAAATCTTTGAATATATCATATGGGAAGAGTCTGATGTCCCACAACACAGGGATTCCTAGTGTGGGGATCAGTACCCAACCACTAGTTACAAAGAAAACAAATAATAACATTTATTTACTTGTTATATCTGCACATTTCTGACACACATGTACACATACTCACAAACACACATCTACACATACAAATACTTACGCATACATCTGCAATTTTTTACTTGCACAGTATTGTTAACCTCTTTTTTTAAATAATATTATTTTACTTTTAACAAGAAACCTTGTATTGTATTTAGCGGAAGAGTGCTGGCAACCCACAACACAGGGTACTATATCCTAGTGTGGGTGTCAGCTTGCAATGTAAATATGATGTAATATTTTTCCTAATAAACTATTTTATTTTATTTTTATTATTTTAAATAATATACTCAATTATAACAGGGATTGATGACAATTATAACTTTTAAGGGTTTTCTGCTATTTAACAAAGGCTTTCGATGTAATACAGGCTGATCTGCTTTTGGACAAACTTTGTTGTTATGGGATTATGAAAAATATTTACAAATTGCTGAAATCTTTCTTGGACTATAGAAAGCAGACTGTACAGATTAATTCTGATCGTCGTAAGTTTAGATCAAACCCTGGTCATGTATCCATCGGCATTCCTCAAGGATCAGCCTTAGGAAGCACATTATTTCTTGTATTCATTAACGACTTAGCAAACTTTATAACCGAGGGTTTAGCAGTGTTGTTCGCTGATGACACTACGGTCGTGGTAAGCGCGCGCACTTATGATCAATTGAACGCAAAATTAAACACAACTTACGAACAGCTGCGTGAGTGGTTCACGGTAAATGGTTTGGTACTAAATCCAACAAAATCAAACCTGTTGCTTTTTATTGCACGACCGCTAACAACACCGCCTGCTTTTAAATGTCCTGTACCGTTTCAAACCAAATGTCGGTTCCTAGGGCTCGTGCTAGATTCCAACGTGAACTGAAAGTCTCACGTAGAGTTTCTCTGTAGCAGACTAAGCAGTGCCGCATATTCGTTACGTAACTTACGACCGTTAGTTTCTGAGCCCATGATGCTCCAGATATACTACGCGCATTTTCATTTGGTCGTACGACGTCATGTTATGGGGCAATTCTACAGATCCCCATCGTATCTTCGCTATCCAAAAACGCGCACTGAGGACAATAGCTGGGGCAAAACTAAGAACGTCATGTGGAAAGCTATTTAAAAATTACAAAATTTTAACTTTAAGTTCATTATATTTTATACATATAATAAAAGAGTAGAAACCGCGTGTCTGTACTTTTGATAAATTTATAAAAAAAATTAGTGTGGGCGATAAGAAACGACTAATAGAACACAAAAATATGTTTTTTGAACTTTTTGTCTGTCTGTCTGTCTGTATGTTTTCGATAAACTCCGAAACTACTGAACGGATTTTCTCGCGGTTTTCGCAGATAGATTCAGCTTAGCTCTGAGCAACATATAGGCTATGCTTAATTCAAATCGGTTCACTCAATCAGAAGCTACACTAATGTAAAGTATCAAATTGGCTGTCCGATAATAACTCACAAACCGATTAAAACTGAGTTTTCAATTACGAGTTTGGCTTACTTTTGTGCAACATAAAAGTTTAGTTTCATTGCAAACGGTTCACTCAGACAGAAGGAACGCTAAGTTGCATGCGGTGGCGCAAATAACTCACAAACTATTGAATGGATTCAAACGGGGTTTTCAATAAACTGTCAAGCTTACTTCTTTGCAACATATTAGCTAACTTTAATTAAAAACGGCTCACTCAGACAGGTGCGTGAAATTTCCAGCGGAGGCGCCAATATCTCACAAACAACTGAACCGATTAAAACAAGGTTTTCAGTAACGTATTTGGCTTACTTCATGCAAAATGTATGCTTAGTTTCATTGCAAACGGTTCACTCAGACATAAAATACACTAAGTTTCAGGCACCAATAACACACAAACTACTAAACGGATATAAACTGGGTTTTCAATAACTTGTTGAGCTTAATTCTTTGCAATCTATTAGCTTACTTTCATTGAAAACGGTTCACTCAGACAGAAATTGCCCAAATTTTCAATAGGCGGCGCCAATAGCGAACAAACTACTGTACCGACTCCAACTGGCGTTTCCATGACGTGCTTGGATTAGGTACTTCCGTGCAACATATAAGCTTAGGTTAGTTGAAAACGGTTCACTTAGAAGTTACGCAAAGTTTCAAGCGCAGGCGCGAATAATTCAAAAACTTTTGAGTAGATTCAAACGTGGCTTTCAATAACGCGTTTGGCTTACTCCTTTGCAATAAATAAGCGAATTCATTGCAAAAGGTTCACTCTGACAGAAGATACGGAAAGTTTCAAGCAGCAGAACCTAGAACTCACCTACTGAACTGGTTTAAAGTCAAACGAGGTTTTCAATGATGCGTCGGGCTACTTTCTGTGCAACATATAAGCTTTATTTCATTGCAAACGGTTCACTCAGACAGAAGGTTCGCAAAATTTTAAGCGGCCGCACCAATACCTCACAAACTACTTGAACGACTTAAACGGGGTTTTCAACAACGTATTGGGTTGCTTTCGTGCAATATTTAAACTTTTTTTATTGCAATCGGTTCATTCAAACAGATAATAGGCGAGTTCAAAGTTTCAAGCTGTGAAACTGAGCTGAAATCAAACAAAGCTTATAATTTTGTACGGAAAAAAGCCAAATACGTTGTTGAAAATTCCGTTTGATCCGGTCCAGATGTTTGTGTAAAAGTCGTGGGTACAACTAAAGATTGGTAAAATCTAGATTTAGTTTTATTGTAAAAATAATAATAAAAAAAACCTATTTCGGCATGGCGGTGCACTAAATGTAAAAAAAAATTATGAATGTTCTAAAGTTTTGAAAACTTAGGAAGTAGGTACTTATAAAAGAAATACTTCAAAAAATAAAGAGAGAAGTGAATCATTGTTTTTTAGAAATTGTCTTTTAAGGGGAGAGATAAGTTACAAAGATTGTACGGAAGTCAAGTCCAACAGTTTTGTATGTAGAGTTAGGTACATGTAGAGTTAAAAGCATGTGAAGCTAGACACGTTGGACTTTGTACCGCTCTTTTTCAGTAGCCACAGAAGCTAAAGTTACTAAGCCACAGATTTAGTTAGACTTTGTTTTGTATAAGAAATAACAAAACCCGTATCATAGTTCCTCCGCGTGGAATTCGACTATGATTTTACACTTACGAGGAGTGGGCGACCTAACAGTCCACACCTAAACAAGAGGTGTTTGATTTCTTTAAAAAATCCGTATTATTGGTATACTCTGTATACCTAATAATATAAAGGCGAGAACTGCACTGTCTGTCTGTTACGCTTTTATGACTAATCCGATAAACCGATTGTGATAAAAACTTGGTACGAAGATAGTTTGAACCATAGGAAAAGTCATTAGCTACTTTTTCTGAACCCCACGCGGACGGAGTCGCGGGCAACAGCTAGTATGAAATAATTAAATACGTACGACAAAATATGGCAAAGTTTGAACGATGCACATGTGGAGGACTAAATTTGCGGAGCGTGGGAAAATTGGCCCCGGTATCACGTCGAATCGAGCTGGCGAACAATTTACGCGTAATTGGTCCCAAATATTATGAGCATCTATCTATCTTACCACACAATGACGAAACGTTATATCGCCAACTAAAAGACTTTTTATTAGATAATGAATTTTAAAATTAAAATGAATATTTAAAGTTGTAATTAAAATAACCTAACTTTGATTTTTTTTTTATTATTTTATATAAACATTCAATACATAATGTATTGCCTAAATTTTTATTAACATTTTTTGCCATATAATTTTTATTTCATTTGACATTATTGCAATCCATTTTTGACATTTTTGATTATTGTTACATTTTTTGAAGATCATATCTAGACGACTCATAGACGACTCTGACATTTGAATAATATATGTTAATCTGAATTTGATAATGTGAAATAAATAAAGCTAATCTAATCTTTAAATTAAGGGTAATCCTTTCTGAATGACCTTGAGACTGAATAATTTCGTAACCACTCTACATTAAATAAAAACGTAATAACAATCAAAATATGAGAAGTGATGTGGTCGAGATAGAATAATAGAAGAAAAAAAAAATCTTCAATGAGCGTTATGTTGTCCATTTTTTCCAATTCAAAATATATGAAAATTTACAATATTTTAGTTTTACATTTTTGAAATAACATAGGAACGATATTGACGTGTACGGAAGCTGGTAGCATTAAAACAATAGAAGTGCAACAGGGCAGGTCTTTGGCTCCACACGCGCTATAGTAGGAAGAATGTCCATGTAGGAAGGAACAGTACCTAGATGGTAAAGCCGAAATCTCACCTGGTCAGCCACCAATGGCCACGTGTTGACCGCTCCAGATGATTCGTCCAGCTGCCGATTTGGGTTGGTAAAAACGATGATTCCACTATAGCACAGTGTTGATATAGGTCCCAGAAAGTTCTTATAATCACATCCGATAGAAAGCCCGGAGAAAACGTTGGGAAAAGTACTCCCAAAATGCGCACGATGTGCATCGGCCAGCGGTCACTCAACAACTCTCCTCTCGAAAGCCGCGGGGTGCGGTGCGGCGCGGTGGAGGGCTCGCGATACATTAGCAAATGCACAGACGAGACTTCGGCATTTGGATCTCGGTACCTTAATTTCCTTCAGTCCATATAAATGAATAATGGGAATTACGCGCCCTGAAAAAATTAATATTTTTGTTGATATCTGCTCTATACGATGTACTTAAACAAACCTGAGCGGGGCCCAAGTATACATATAAAAAAACGAAATGGCGGCCAATTAAAGAAAAAAAAATCTTGAAATTCTTCTATAACTAAAAAACTAAAAGGTATAGCGAAAAATATTGTAGGTAAAAAACGTTGTGCATTAAATAATCTACAAAGTTCAGTGTTTTGCGTTAGAACTTTTGAAACTTTAAAAATTCAAATACTCGTATTATTATTATTTATTTTATTTAAGTAACATATTAAAACAATGACAACAACTTTTTAAAACAATGTAACAAAAACTAAGGTGTTTATCCGTACATTGCATAATTCGTTGACGATAGTCTGCGCTTGTAGAGTGTGAGTAGATAAGGTATGTAGGTAGGTAAGTATTACTGTTGGAGTTATCTTATTAAATATGTGTGCGTACAGGTGAGGTAAGGCAATGGTGCATGCGAGTGTGCGTGAGCGAATTGAATGTTTGGTTTGATGTTTGTAAAGTTGGTTGCGTTGTGGCTGTGTGAGTGGAGTAGATATAATATAGGATGTTCTTCTTAATTGGTTAGTTAGTTATAGATTAGTTAAGTTATATTAATAAGATATAGGTTAGTTATTTAACTTTTATTTAAAAGTACTTATAATAATAAATACAATTAAGTTATAAGGTAATATTAGATATTGTGTAATTATGTATAAATTCAAAATAAAAAATTGTAATGATTTAATTTACAGATATCCGTATAAAATGTATATATATATATGTTTATATATATAAACGAGGGTAATTTGTCTGTCTGTTTGTATTGTAATCATTTCATAAAATTTGGGGCTTCATCATGGGGGTGGATAGCTAGTTTATTAATTTTTTAACTTTGATAAACTGTTAAAATCCTAATACATGAAAATTTACAATCAAACACCATTTAATTATTATTTAACGAAATAAATCTACTATTTTCAAAATCTAAAAATCTTAAAAATATTTTATCGCCCGGTGATATTCAAGAATTGAGTCACTGGACGGTCTGGAGTATACTAGATGCTGTTGCCTGCGATTGCGCATTTATTAGCGCAGTGCACTTGCATAGAGAACGCATCAGCAGTCGTCATTGACGCATGGGTATCCTGTTTCAATTACAATTAACTAAAACTTTTTTTTTTACAGAAAAATAACACTGTCCCGTTTTGTACCACCAAACTCCACAATTCTATTTTGAAAGCTCCTGTAAGTAATATGAATAAAGTGATGGGCGTAGTCCTAAATTACAAAGACTTTTACGAACAAGCAGACGAAGTAAGAAAGACTGATGAAAAAGAAAGAGAACAAATAGAAAAAGAGAAGGAAAACGAAAGGGAAAGAAAATTGGAAAAACAAAAAGAATTATAAAAAGAAAAAGAGGAGGAAAATTCAGAATAAAAGGAAAAAACCGGCCAAGTGCGAGTCGGACCCGCGCACCGAGGGTTGCGTACCACCACATAATCATAATTGTATTAGTTGAAATTTCAGTAAGTTAATGTGCTAGATTGTTTGAGTCTGACACGCGCTTGACCAAATTTTATTATTTTTTGTTGTTTTATAGCTTATGCACTATAAACATACCAATTTTCAAGTTTGTAAGTGTTCCCGTTTTAAAATAGAACTAAAACAAAAATCGCCTCCGCGACAATTCAACTTGACCCCTTTCGTATATGAATGTTCTTGAAACGGAAACTCACCTGAATTGGTTACCATTAGTTGTGAGAAAAGTTGTAATATTTAATGATTTCAGACTTTTCCCTTTATTTGTACTGTGAGACCTAGCTTCTTGCCAAGTTTCTTAATTTTAGGTCAATGGGAAGTACCCTATAGGTTTTGCTTTTTTGTATAAATGTATGGAGATGAGGACATAAAAAGCCATATCTTTTGATTGCGTCGTTGTAAAAAATTTAAATTTTCAGATCTTGTGTGGTTCATAGACCCTAATATATGGTATCAATTTCATATTCATATTTATTCAGTTTTAGATATACATCGTCATAAATTAACCATATATCTCTACTTCAACATGATACCTCTACCCGTTCGTGAGATAAAGGCTCTTGACAGACAGACAGACAGACGGACCACAAAGTGATCCTATAAGGGTTCCGTTTTTTTCTTTTGAGGTACGGAACCCTAATAAGAGCAGCATTCAAAACAGAGAAAGAAAAGGAACTAGAAAGGCAAATGGAAATAGAAAGGGAAAAGGAAAGAGAATTAGAAAGAAAATACGAAAGGAAAAACTAAAATATAAATATAATTATTGTGCAATACCAGAAGTACCTGCAGTGTTTTCTTAGTTACCCAGTACAGTCATTGGGCCAAACGATCCAGTACTGATAAGAACTGATGTAACTCAGGTTAGTAGGCCCAAAAATTACATGATAATCTTGTTAAATCTTTTGTAGTAGTAAATTATCGTATCGTCGTATCGTCTTCGTAGGTATTATAAACTGAATTTATTATTTGCAAATCATGCAGAAAACATGGTGTCATTCTTCTATATTATACAGGCTGTAAGGAAAGGTACCGATTTTCTTTTAACCACGTCATGTTCTACAAGTAGAATAAAGAACAATAAGCATGTTAAAAAAAAACAGATTTAAAAATTACCACCTTCACCAGACTCAAGTCTATCGCACCGATAAGCGTGAGTATTTGCTTCAAATGTCGTCCTTATGTAGTTTTCTATCTCCTATCTCTGTTGCACGCTACTGAATGGAGTTCATTAGTGAATAACGGCGGTAGCGCTTTGCGATTCTTAGAATATGGTTGGCAACTAAAATTTTTTTTTTCGAAGGAAGTATTTTATATTTATGTTATATTTTTAATATCAATATGTTTAATATACTTAGTCTACTTACACATGTGATTAAAAGAAAATCGGTACTTTTCCTTACACCCTGTATTATAGTGTAACAATTTTTTAAATGAAGAAATGGATTTCAAAAATCCAAATTAGTTTTTCTATGAAAGTTTAGGCCAAAGTGCAAAGACATCGGAGCAGCGCAATTTGTCTCTTCGTTTGTAATATTTGCAAGTTCATAAAAAATTCACTAACACCGGTCTAGACCCGGCAAATGAAAAGAAACTTGAGATTACACAGGCCCTAAGCTGACTACTGAGAACACAAAAGATGTACATTTTTCTGTCATGTTTGTCATGGGTATTTTTCTGTACAACTGTTTATTTTACAGAATTTACTTATTAGACAAAACTCAATCCTACTATAATATTATAAACGCGAAAGTTTGTAAGTTGGATGGATGGATGGATGTTTGTTACTCTTTCACGTAAAAACTACTGAATTGATTTAAATAGAACTTTACAGTAATATAGCTTATACATCAGAAAAAAACATAGGCTACAATTTATAAACCTACGCAGACGAAGTCGCGGGTACCAGCTAGTGACTTCATATTATTAAAGGTCTTTTTCCAGAAACATTCTACCTCTGCACGCATACAATTTTAACGAGGCAATATTTGACGAGGCAATTTTTTGTTTGGTCTGTTTTATTTGTGACAGCTTAGTACTCGTATCGTAGGATTCGTAGAAATTTTTTTACTTACCCGTACCTACGTACTGGTTAAACAATTGTTACCATATGAACTGTACATTGTACAACTGTACAACTGTATAACTGTACATTGTAAATTATAAATAAATAAATAAATAAATGAATTGTATGTTTATTTAGCTAGAACACAGAGAACGCGAGCTCTGAAAGTCTTCTGGGACATATTTATGACTAGCTATTGCCCGCGACTCCGTCCGCGTGGGGTTCAGAAAAAGTAGATAATGTCTTTTCCCATGGTTCAAACTATCTTCGAAACCAAGTTTTTATCACAATCGGTTTATCGGATTAGTCATAAAAGCCTAACAGACAGACAGACAGACAGTGCAGTTCTCGCCTTTATATTATTAGGTAAACAGAAAACCGATAATACGATTTTTTGTAAGTAAATTAAACACCTCTTGTTTACGTGTGGACTGTTAGGTCGTACACTATCCTCGTAAGTGTAAAATCATAGTCGAATTCCACCCGGAGTAACTATGATACGGGTTTTGTTATTTCTTATACAAAACAAAGCCTCAGTCACTTTAGCTTCTGTGGCTACTGAAAAAAGAGCGGTACAAAGTCCAACGTGTCTAGCTTCACATGCTTTTAACTCTACATGTACCTACATACAAAACTGTTGGACTTCACTTCCGTACAATCTTTGTAACTTATCTCTCCCCTTAAAAGACAATTCCTAAAAAACAATGATTCACTTCTCTCTTTATTTTTTGAAGTGTTTCGTTTATAAGTACCTACTTCCTAAGTTTTCAAAACTTTAGAACTTTCATTATTTTTGGCACCGCCATGCCGAAACAGGATTTTTTTTAATTATTATTTATACAATAAAACAAAATCTAGATTTGACTAATCTTTAGCTGTACCCACGACTTTTACACAACTGGACCGGATCAAACGGAATTTTCGACAACGTATTTGGCTTTCTTCCGTACAAAATTACAAACTTTGTTTGATTTCAGCTCGGTTTCACAGCTTGTAACTTTGAACTCGCCTGTTATTTGTTTGAATGAACCGATTGGGATAAAATAAAACCGGCCAAGTGCGAGTCGGACTCGCGCACCGAGGGTTCCGTACCACCACATAATCATAATTGTATTAGTTGAAATTTCAGTAAGTTAATGTGCTAGATTTTTTGAGTCAAATTTAATTATTTGTTGTTATTTTATAGCTTATGTACTATAAACATACCAATTTTCAAGGTTGTAAGTGTTCCCGTTTTTAAATAGAACTAAAACAAAAATCGCGTCAACGACCATCCAACTTGACCCCTCTCTTATATGAATGTTCTTGAAACGGGAGCTCACCACAATTGGTTACCATTAGTTGTGAGAAAAGTTGTAATATTTAATGATTTCAGACTTTTCCCATTATTTGTACTGTGAGACCTAGCTTCTTGCCAAATTTCATAATTTTAGGTCTACGGGAAGTACCCTGTAGGTTTGTCTGGTATGGAGATGAGGACATAAGATGCCATATCTTTTGATTGCGTCGTTTTAAAAAATTTTAATTTTCAGATCTTGTGTGGTTCATGGATCTTAATATATATAATTAATTTCAACTTGATACTTTTACCCGTTCGTGAGAAAAAAGTTCAAATATTGCACGAAAGCAACCCAAATACGTAGTTGAAAACCCCGTTTAAGTCGTTCAAGTAGTTTGTGAGGTACTGGTGCGGCCGCTTAAAATTTCGCGAACCTTCTGTCTGAGTGAACCGTTTGCAATGAAATAAAGCTTATATGTTGCACAAAAAGAAGCTCGACGCGTCATTGAAAACCTTGTTTGACTTTGAACCAGTGCAGTAGGTGAGTTCTTGGTTCTGCAGCATGAAACTTTACATATGTTCTGTCAGAGTGAACCTTTCGCAATGAAACTTATCTTATTTAATGCACAGGAGTAAGCCAAACGCGTTATTGAAAGCCACGTTTGAGTCTGCTCAAAAGTTTTTGAATTATTTGCGCCTTCGCTTGAAACTTTGCGTAACTTCTATCTAAGTGAACCGTTTTCAACTAACCTAAGCTTATATGTTGCATGGAAGTACCTAATCCAAGCACGGTATGCAAATGCCAGTTGGAGTCAGTACAGTAGTTTGTGAGCTATTGGCGCCGCCTATTGAAACTTCGGGCATTTTCTGACTGAGTGAACCGTTTTCAATGAAAGTAAGCTAATACATTGCAAAGAATTAAGCTAAACACGTTATTGAAAACCCCTTTCATATTCGTTTAGTAGTTTATGAGTTATTGGTGCCGCCGCTTGAAACTTAGTGTATTTTATGTTTGAGTGAACTGTTTGCAATGAAACTAAGCATACATGTTGGTTGGAGTAAGCCAAATACGTTACCGAAAACCTCATTTTAATCGGTTCAGTTGTTTGTGAGATATTGGCGCCTCCGCTGTAAATTTTGCGCACCTGTCTGAGTGAGCCGTTTTCAATGAAAGTAAGTTAATACATAGAGTAATATAATATATGTTGCAAAGAAGTAAGCTTGACAGTTTATTGAAAACCCGGTTTGTGAGTTATTTGCGCCGCCGCATGAAACTTATTGAATCTTCTGTCTGAGTGAACCATTTGCAATAAAACTAAGCATACATGTTGCACGAAGTAAGCCAAATACGATACTTAAATCCTCGGTTTAATCGGTTCAGTTGTTTGGGAGTTCTGTCTAAGTGAGCCGTTTTCAATGACAGTAAGCCAATATGTTGCAAAGAAGTAAGCCTGATAGATTATTGAAAACACCGTTTGAATCCGTTCAATAGTTTGTGAGTTATTTGCGCCGCCGCATGAAACTTCGCGTACCTTCTGTCTGAGTGAACCGTTTGCAATGAAACTTAACTTTTATGTTGCAAAAAAATTTGCCAAACTCGTAATTTAAAACCCCGTTTGAATCGGTTTGGTAGTTTGTGAGTTATAGGCGCACAGGCAGTTTGTTATTTTACATTAGTGTAGCTTCTGATTGAACCGTGAACCGATTTGAATGAAACATAGCCTATATGTTGCTCAGAGCTAGGCTTAATCTACCTGCGAAAACCGCGTGAAAATCCGTTCAGTGGTTTCGGAGTTTATCGAAAACATACAGACAGACAGACAGACAGACAGACAGACAGACAGACAAAAAATTTTAAAAATATATTTTTGTGTTCTATTAGTCCTTTTTTATCGCCCACACTCATTTTTTTATAAATTCATCAAAAGTACAGACACACGATTTTTACTCTTTTATTATATTAAGAACTTATCTAGAGAATTTTGTGATGGCGCCACGATCGAAAAGGGTTGCCACCTATTACAAAAATAAACAAATTCAGCCTTTTTTAATACTCTTAACTACATGGTGAAATATGACATGACTTATTACTGTTTGCCTCCTTGCTCGCAATCACAAATAAAAGATACCTATACAGGGTGTAAAAAAAAAGTACGATGATCCTTCTTAGGGGTGATTCTACATCACTAATAATTTAATAACCCTCCGGGCGCTTCACTTCTACTTGAGCTAAAACTACTTTTTTTAAGAAGAAGTATTTTTAATATTTTATTGTACAATCTATTAATGATGTAGAATCACGCCTTAGAAGGAACATCGTACTTTTTAGGGTTCCGTACCTCAAAATAAAAAAACGGAACCCTTATTATAGGATCATTTGTTTGTCCGTCTGTCTGTCTGTCTGTCAAGACCCTTTTCCTCACGAACGAGAAGAGGTATCAGGTTGAAATTGATAAAGAATAATAAGGTCCATAAACCACACAAGATCTGTTTTTTTTTTTTAAAACGACTCAATCAAAAGATATGGCTCTTTATGTCCTCATCTCCATACATTTATGCAAAAAAGCAAATCCTACTGGGTACTTCCCGTTGACCTAAAATTATGAAATTTGACAAGAAGCTAGGTCTCACAATACAAATAAAGGGAAAAGTCTAAAATCATTGAATATTTAAATTTTTCTCACAATTAAAATAACCAATTAAAGTGAGCTCCCGTTTCAAGAACTTTTCTATAAAGGAGGGGTCAAGTTGGATGGTCGCGGAGTTTTTTTAAAATCAAAGAGCAAATCCTTTTAGTATGTCATATGGTAGATAGGTACGAAACCCTTAGGGCGCGAGTCAGACTCGCACTTGGCCGGTTTTTCACACCCTGTATAAGTAAATACAAAGATCGATGATAAAGACAACGGCCTTGACTAAACGGTAAGTTTTTAGGCAAATTGGCCTCGGAATCATTAAAGCATACGATTAATATATTAAATGTTTATTTTGTTAATAACTAGCTAGTGCCCGCGACTTCGACTGTGCAGGTTTATAAGTTGTAGCCTATGTGTTATTCTGATGTATAAGCTATATTATTGTAAAGTTTCATTAAAATCCATTTAGTAGTTTTTACATGAAAGAGTAACAAACATCCATCCACCCATACTTACAAACTTTCGCGTTTATAATATTAGTAGGAAGGATAACATATCAAAATAGCTATTTTTATAATTATTTTTTTCATAGAAAAAGAAGATCCGGATTATTCCTTTTACTGATAACCTTTCACACAGTAATTAAATTAAATTTTGATGCTTGACAAGCATTTTCTAAACGGACGAACATGCTTGACAAGCATTGTAAAAATATAAAATTACTTGAAATACATAAAATACTTGGAAATATGCAGAAAAACAAGAACAGCACAGACAACACTGACTGATACAAGGAGGTTTAAGTAGCAGCTCTTTCGGCTAAGGAGGGAGCCATAACCGTATCCATTTCTTGCGAGGGACCTCCATACTAAAATGTATGTACACTTGTTCACGTATGGACTGTTAGGTCGCCCACTATCCTCATAAGTGTAAAATGCAGACGAAGTGTAATACGGGTTTCTTAATTTCATATACAAAACCTGTAACTAAATCTGAGGCTCAGTCACTTTAGCTTCTGTTACTTCTGAAAAAAGAGCGGTACAAAGTCCACCGTGTCAAGATACACATGCTTTTGACTGTAGGTACATGTACCTGAACACAAAACTGTAGTATTTCTATACAAACTTTGTTTGAACACTTATTTCCCCCTTTAAAAGATGATTTCTAAAACATGAAGGTTCACATCTCTCTTTATTTCTTAAAGTATTTTATTAATCTATTTTACCTAAGTTTTCAAAACTCTAAAAGTTTCATATGTATATTTTTTTATGAGTTGCGTATCTTCTATTCGAGTGAACCGATTACAATGATACACCGCTTTTATATTGCAAGAAAGAACACCAAGGGTGTGTAATAAATCATATAACAACTTTTAATATAACATTTAATTGATATAACAACGTTTCATATAACTTTGTTTCATATTATAATTATTTCATATAATCGACATTTCACATATTTTCATTTTGTATAATTTCAAAACGTATAATAAACATTTCCTATAATTTTTTTTCATATAATCATCATTTCGTATAATACCCATTTTATATAATATCATTTCGTATAATAATCACTTCATATAAAATTCAAATGTAAAATTAACAAACCTGAACAATAAATTCAATTCATTAAATTGCAAGTAAGCAAGCATGCATACAGCAAGCATGCATACAGCAAGCATCCCAGGTAGCAAAATGACGTCAAAATGACGTCATAATACAGTCATTTTCGACGTAGGAGACGTCATATTATGACGTCTGTATGACCAGCCAATGACGTACTATTGTCACAGCCTTATGACGTCATATGAGGACGGTAGGATGACGTCTCTGAAGACGTACTGATGACGTCTCTTACGACGTACTGATGACGTCTCTTACGACGTACTGATGACGTCTCTTACGACGTACTGATGACGTCTCTTATGACGTACTCACGACGTACTGTATTAGTTCATTCTGTAGACGTGGCTTCAAGACAAAGGCAAAGCGGCGCTGCTGTAGGTGGCTTAATAAAAATAAATAGCTGCATAACTGAAGATGTGATGTTATAAGTGATGTTAAGTCACTTTAACCAATCTAGCCATCTAGGAACGTTATTTATAGGTATAACCTATAACCCTACATTTCCACCACCAAGGAAATGTCACGGCTACATACCACGTCATACTGCGAGAGGGTCATTCTACGAGAAAAAATCTCAATACCACGATATACAAAATGCTGCGTTTTGTACAGCGCCATCTCCTACATATATTTATTACTATAAAAATGACGTCAGTTTGACGTACGATTCCGACGAATGCAGTACCCTACCAACCTTATATTAACCAAAAAAAAAATTACGTACAATTTCGATAAATAAATTACTGACCCGTTATTCATTGAATAAACTGTAAGATTACGTCACTCTCCCGACTTTGTCGACCTACCAAAGACTGACCACAGCTGACCTTTCGCTAACTGACCCAAAGTGACCAGGATGGACATTAAATTTGAATGACCTTTAATGGACTTCAGCTGATTCTTGAAAAACGCTCACTGTTCACTGGTACAGCACAGTCCTAAAATGACCAAGAAGTGACGACATTTTGGCGATTTTTCCAAATAATCGATATCGATTTGGGACTTCATTCTTTGTGGACATAGAAAAAATTTATTATAATTTCATTAGTTTTTTGTATTTCGTATAGTAGAAATGTCCTTAGGCACAATGTCACGTTCGCAGAACTTGATATTTTGCGAACGTCACATTTTGCTATGGTGAACCCTAGTGTGACATTTTGCGAACGTGACATTATGCGCCGGGAAGCTATATTCATTACTTCGGCTATGATTTATGAATGAACTTTCTGGTCCGATCCGACTGAGCGGCGATGGCTTTTCAATATACACTGGGTACATGTTAGTATTATTATAATCTAAGGTACATTTTATTCGTAGAGTTAATTGATCACAAGTAGGTACAGTAATGACTGAAAGTGACGACATCTTGACAGACGATTTCGACCAATACAGTACGGTCTTAAACTGACTAAAAATGACGTCAGTTAGACGAACGATTCCGACCAATGTAGTACCGACCCTGTCCTGACCAAAAAATGACGTCAGTTTTACGTCCTATCTCGACGAATGTAGTACTGACCCTAAATTGACCTTAAAATGACGTCAGTTTTTCGTCCTATCTCGACGAATGTAGTACTGACCCTAAATTGACCTTAAAATGACGTCAGTTTTACGCCTTATCTCGACGAGTGTAGTACTGACCCTAAATTGACCTTAAAATGACGTCAGTTTTACGTCCTATCTCGACGAATGTAGTACTGACCCTAAATTGACCTTAAAATGACGTCAGTTTTACGTCCTATCTCGACGAATGTAGTACTGACCCTAAATTGACCTTAAAATGACGTCAATTTTACGTCCTATCTTGACGAGTGTAGTACTGACCCTAAATTGACCTTAAAATGACGTCAGTTTTACGTCCTATCTCGACGAATGTAGTACTGACCCTAAATTGACCTTAAAATGACGTACTTTTTTCGTCCCAGACGTCATTTTGCTACCTGGGATGCATACAAGCAAGCATTCATACAAGCAAGCATGCATGCATGCATGCAAACAAGCAGGCATGCGCATGCATTCATGTCAACCTCACCTGAAGGGTATGGCGGAATGAAGCGGAGCTCGCTCCGCTCGCCTCCGCTCAATTCCGCCATACCCTTCGAACCTAACCAACTGTGTCGGGGTGCCCCGAACTCTTTTGCTCGCTTCGCTCGCCTATTATCGATACTACTAAGCCCTTGCAAGCAAGCATGCATACAACAAACATGCATACAGCAAGCATGCATACAAGCAAGCACGCATGCGCATGCATTCATGTCAACCTAACCTGAAGGGCATGGCGGAATAAAGCGGAGCTCGCTCCGCTCGCCTCCGCTCAATTCCGCCATACCCTTCGAACCTAACCCACTGTGTCGGGGTGCCCCGAACTCTTTTGCTCGCTTCGCTCGCCTATGATCAATTTTATTGAGCCTTTACCTGTACTATTTTATTTACTATCGTATCCTTTTTGCAACGATTTTAATCAAATAAGCATATAACAACCTATACAAAATTGTTATAAATTATATGATTATTATTATATTTTTTATTATTATAAATAAAATAAATAATAAAAAAATAAATAAATATTAATATATCAAATGAACTTATATCAAGTGAATTTTATATGAAAGATATTTAGGTGAAATGATAGTTATGCCAAATGTTAGTATAGAAAATGTTCATTATAGTAAACGTTCATTATGTCAAACAAAATTATGCTAATAGTTGTTATATGAAACGTTTATTATATCAATTGAATGTTATTGAAACGTTGATATACGAAAAATATTTATACGAAATGATGCGCACCCACGCCAAACACATTATTGAAAACCTCGTTTGTATCCTCTGTTTCAGTGAACCGTTTGCAATGAAACAAATCTGAGCAATGAAACAAAATTAACCCTAATAGATAAGATAATTGTTTATTTCCAAAAAACGTGGTTTTTAAGTGTACATTAGCGTTCTTACTTATTACATCTTTTGTTTCTGACTCTGCCTCTTAAACTAAGTTAAAAAAAACCTGTATTTTAAGAGACAGCGTTCAACCGTGATACTTAATATTCAAAATGAATAGGAACGTGTGATCACTGTAGATACTAGAAAAACAACAATTATTAAAAAAGAGAAAAGAAAAACAAAATAATGTTTTAAATTAAAATACAATGTAGAATTTTACGTGCGCAAGAGTGGAACTAGATGTGTTTGAGAGTGATAGTGTGCGTGTGTGTGTGTGTGTTAGGGAGAGAGTATGTATGTATGTTTGTGTGTATATGATTGCGTTGTTTGTTATACCTATGCGTTTCGCTGAGATATAATATATAGGTAGTATGTCATACTATGAAAGAAAATGTAGCAAGTCCTCAGTTTGGGAATAGTTTTGCAGCAATAACCAATTTGTAACCTTAGTTTTTACTTCATGCCTGTTTAATTTAAGGATCAATTCATTTTATTGTGTATTTTTTTGTAAATATTGATACTTGAAACTAATGTGTTATTGTTAACCTTATTTCAAGCGGTTGAGTGGTCTGTGAGTTATTGGCGCCGCCGCTTGAAACTTGGATTTTACTCTGTTTGAGTGAACTGATTGCAATGAAACTAAGCTTATATGTTGCACGGAAATAAACTTAATACATTACCTATCGAAAACCCGGTTCAAATCGGTTCAGTGGTTTGAGAGTTTATCGCGAATACACAACCAGACAAACAGACCAACAGACAAAAATTCCAAAAATGAACCGAATGGTTTCTATTACCTTTTTTGTGACCCCCCAGATCAAGATCAATTTTTCCCGATAATTTCAATGAACAGAATCGGCGAGTTATTAGATGATCAATTCACAAGTAAAAATGATATATTTTCACTTTCGCATATAAAGTTTGGATGAAACATTAGATTTTTTTAAAGATTTTTTTTATATTTGTAAAACGTAACCAAGACCCTAGTTTTTTGACCGACTTGTCATAGTCGACTAGGAGACGCTTTACTCGACTATGTTTAGGACGGACTCTACAGTTTTTACTCTGAGGACTGTCAAAAACAAAATGACGTTTTCAAAATGACGTAAGTAGTTCCGCTTTTGGCCATTCTACAGAAAAGTTGGTCTAGCTGTATATAGATTATGAAACAGCCAAAGAGCACAGCCTATCTATATTTTTCATTGACGTAAGAAAAACGCTCCCCCTGGCGTAGTTTCCAAAATCTTTGATATTTTTTCATAAAGTTAACTACGATGTTGAGCTCTGTGTTGTAATAGGGAGAATACTCGTAACAACTGAGGTGAAAGCTGAAGATGCGTACAATCATGTGTTCGGTTTCACCATTGCTCAGGACATCAGCGCCAGGGATTGGCATGACGAGGTCAACTGTGGACAGCATACCGTTGGATCGGTTCGTATTAAAAAAATCGGCAAAGTGCGAGTCGGACTGGCGCCCTAAGGGTTCCGTACCTATCTACCATATGATATACTAAAAGCTTTTGCTCTTTGATTTTAAAAACTCCGGACCATCCAACTTGACCCCTCTTTTATAGAAAAGTTCTTGAAACGGGAGCTCACCTTAATTGGTTACTATTAGTTGTGAGAAAAAATTTAATAATTAATGATTTTAGACTTTTCCCTTTATTTGTAATGTGAGACTTAGCTTCTTGTCAAATTTCATAATTTTAGGTCAACGGGAAGTACCCTGTAGGTTTTGCATTTTTGCATAAATGTATGGAGATGAGGACATAAAAAGCCATATCTTTTGATTGCGTCGTGGTAAAAAATTTAAATTTTCAGATCTTGTGTGATTTATAGACCTTAATATTCTTTATCAATTTCAAATTGATACCACTTCTCGTTCGTGAGAAAAAGGTTCTTGACAGTCAGACAGACAGAGAGACATACGGACAACAAAGTGATCCTATAAGGGTAGTTTTTTTATTTTGAGGTACGGAAACCTAAAAACGGTCAAGTGCGAGTTGGACTAGCACTCCGAGGGTTCCGATATACCTATATTTTTGGAAGCAATAAAGTCCATTTTTAGGACCGCAAAATTAAATTTGTTTGTAAAGGTTTTTTGCAGATTTTAAAATTGTTTTATTTTTCCTACAATTTTTACCTCTACATAATTCAATTTTTTCCTATTGCGATCTTCAGAGACAGGAGATAGGGAGGACTGTTTTTTTGTAATTTTTCTTGAAAACTAAGAAAAAAATACCAAAGTCTATTTTGGAATGTACAAGTAAAGCCCTTTCATATGATACCCTACTCGACCTAGTAACGACAAATTAAAATCTTGCCCCCCTATTTGGACCCCTTTTTATTTACAATTAAACTGGGCAATCATATGCTAAAAGTGTTCCAAAGTACAATGCTCATAATGTATGGAAAAACAACCCAGGCCAGGCGCAAATGAAATGTAACTCAAATAATAGATTAAAATGAGTAATTCATTACTGCATTGGGGGCATCATCGATATAGATGGCTAAGTGTGTGAATTTGCTATTTAATTTTTTCAGGGGTCGTATTATTATTTAAGTAAAAGATACATTAAATAGTCACAAATGCGATTGAAAGTCGTTTTATCGGACTTGCATAAAGTAAGTTACAGGATTACCCCTAAAAAGAAGGAAAAAAAATCTTTGAGAAAAATATCGTTTATTTTATATTAATAAAATGTCTTTGCTTACAAGTTTTCCGGGTCTAATGCCCATATGATTCACAAAACGATGCTGGAGGATCATTCATTCATTCGTTCATATCGTGTGAGTGGCAAAATCGATGACCGACCTCACAAACCCACCAGGGTTGGCAGTTCAATAACTCTGACACCGGTCAGAGTTATTAAGCCGACGCGAATCGACGGTGCTGAAAGACGTCAATTGTTTGACTGAATTGACTGACATGAGACGATATCATGAGTGTTTGCTGTGATATACTGGTGTGACAGACAGACAGACGAAGTCGAACCATAAGGGTTCCGTTTTTACCATTTTTGTTCGGAACTCTAAAAATCATTATTTATCATCCTCAAAATGTTTATCGATTTTCTAGCTACCAATTCCTTGATAATAGCTGGCCGTGCGATTAGCTAGTAGTTTGCGCTCTTGACCTCAATATAGCTTCTAGCAAGCTTCTACTCGTAGTAGGTATCAAATATCCTACTGTACTTTTCTTATGACAACGAATCTTTCTGCGGCTGTATTTCCGAGTTCATATAACCCGATTTTTTTTAAATCGTAAGTGAATAAGCTGCTTCTGGCTGATCTTGTATCACCGTTGACCTCATTTCTATTTTCAGTGCTAGTTTATTATCAAGAAAGAGCAAGTCTATCAATATTAACAAAAAACTAGCATTTTTTTATTGTTAATGGCACATCAGGTTAATGGGCTTAATCTTGACCTCGATCTAGTCTTGAGGACAGAAATGAGGTTGACGATGGAATAATGACAATAATTACATTTTTCCAGTCAATGGATACCTTCTGCCCCATTGGTCCGTGGATAGTTACTCCGGATGAAATAGGTGACGTGAATAACTTGAGCATTTAGTGCAGTCGCAAATGTCGCATTGGCGTCTGCAAACAAGACAGCAATACTAAAAATTTTATATTCAAGATTCCTGAAATTATTGAAAGGATTTCTTCGTAAGTAATGTTCCCGTGTGGTGCAAAGAATAGGTATCTTCACCCGTCTGGTAAGAGGCGACTAAGGGATTATGAACCGGAATATGGGCGCAACAGCGTCCTTCTGTGTATCGTACCATCTTACCTACTGTAGTCACCATCAACCGCGGTCGATGGTGCCAGCAGCCGCAAAGCTCGCAAGCGTTTTGACTCCACGCTCTAATATGCCTTCCAATATCTGTAAAAACCTGATTAAGGTTTAGGAGGCGCCGCATCATTAATTATAAATTCATAAATTGTCAATGATTTCAATAAATAAAAAATAAAATATATGTAGGTACCAAGTGTTTTTGCTGGAGTTCTGGAGGGAGCTCCCTGTTCTGCAGTGGACGTTTCATGGGATATTATGATGTTGAATGTAGAAATATTACGAACTTAATCAGTTGTCTGATTTCTAGGACTTATAATACAACACAGCAGCACTTGTGTACACACGGCCGCACATCAGTAGAAACACTTTTGGACCTTATGTTGTGGTACATACATACATACATAACATCACGCCTCTTTCCCGTTTGGGTAGGCAGAGACCACAGTCCTCCACCTGCTACGATCTTGACATACTTCCCTTGCTTCCTGTACTTTCATCAATCCTTTCATACATGCTCGTCGGTTTAGGGTAATTTTAACCTGGCCTTTATTCAGAACGTCCTGAATTTGGTCCTGGTACGTTCGCCTAGGCCTTCCCCTTCCAACGTTTCCATTCACTCTCGCCTGGTAGATCTCTTTCGTCAATCTTCGTTCATTCATCCTCTCTACATGACCAAACCATCTCAGCATCCCTTTCTCGATTTTGGTCACTACGTCTTCTTTTACGCCGCACCGTTCTCTTATCACACTATTTCTAATTCTGTCACTCAATTTAACACCAATCATACTCCTTAGCGCTCTCATTTCCACTGCATTAATTCTACTTTCATGCTTCTTCTGCCATACCCAGCTTTCACTGCCATACATCAGTGTTGGTACCAAAACTCCCCCATGAACAGCCAAACGAGCCTTGTGAGACACCTTCTGACTCCTCATAAAGGCGTGCAGGGCACCATTCACCATGTTTCCAGCATTCACTCTTCTTTCAATATCACTTTCACACTTTCCATCTCTCGTAAACTTTGAGCCCAGATACACAAACTCCTTCACTTGTTCGACTTGTTCTCCATCTATTAATATAGTACACTCTGTCATACATTCTTCTCTTTCAAGTACCATTACTTTAGTCTTGCTTACATTTACTTTCATTCTTTTCCTGTCCAAAGCCACATTCATCATTGTTACCATCTCCTGCAACTCGTCAGCAGATGACGCAAGTACAACTTGGTCATCAGCGTAGAGAAGACATTTGATGAGTAACTCATTCATTCTCAGTCCACACATACTCTCTTTCAGATCAATCAAACAATTATCCGTGAACAGGTTAAACAGCCAAGGTGACGCTACACATCCCTGCCTAACACCTTTTTCGATGCTAAACCATTCAGTGTACGCCCCGTTTATTCTGACACAAGCACTGGAATCCTCATAGAGAGATTTCAGTGCTTGAATCAGATGACCGTTTACCCCATACATAGACAATGCCGACCACAATTCATTCCTCACCACTCGGTCATAGGCCTTTTCCAAATCCACGAACGCGCAGTAGACTTTTTGGTTTTTAGCCAAAAACTTTTCAGCTATGCACCGCAAGGAAAAGACCTGATCTGTACATCCCATTCCCTTTCTAAATCCCGCTTGTACGTCCCATATTTTATCGTCAGTATCTTTCATCACTCTTTGCCGACGACACTGAGAAGGCTTATCCCGCGATAATTTTTGCAGTCCTGTTGTGACCCTTTTCCCTTGTACAGCGGCACAATCACAGCCTTGCACCAGTCACCTGGTACTTGGCCGTTCGTCCAACACAAGTTGAAAAGGCGGTACAACTGACTAGCCACAATGCCTTGCCCAGCCTTCAACATCTCGACCGACACTCTATCATACCCAGCTGCTTTACCTGATTTCATACTTTTCATCGCTTTCATAATCTCATCCATACTTATCTCACTTACACAATTCTCCTCTTCATTCTCATTCATTTCCACAGAAGACCTAGGTTCGCTGGCCTCTGCTTTTTCTCTCTCAAACAGACTTTCAAAATATTCCTTCCACCTCCTCAGAACACATTCTTCACCTTTTATAATACTTCCATTCTGGCTTCTGATTTTACTCAGCTCCGATGTTCCAAACTTTCCTCGGGCTGTCCGTATGGATTTCCAGAAAAATTTTTGGTTGGACTGGAAATCTTCAGTAAGCCTTCTGTCAAACTCATCCTTACACTCCTCTTTCTTTCTCTCAACAACTTCCTTAACAAAACCTTTCGCTCTTTTATATACCTTTCTTGCTACACTTACGTCATCACTTGTTGCCCTCTGCATTCTTTGGTTAGCTTTTACTGCTAACCAATCTGACCATGCTTTCTTCTTCTCACAAACAGCTGCCTGTACACTTTTATCCATCCACATATTCTTCTTCTTTCCACACTTTCTCCTTTTTGACACCCCACAAACATTGACAGCTATACCTACTACTCCATCTTTAAATTCATTCCACAAACGTTCAATATCATTTACTTCATCCAGGTTCTCAAATCTTTCACTCAAGCCTTTCAAGTATTCTTTTCTGACATCCTCCTCTTGCAATCTCTCTACTTTGATACGTTCTAGAACGCTCGTCTGCTCTTGTGGTCTATGCCGCCACCGGTTAAATAGACCACCAATTCGGGTCACAACCAGGTGGTGGTCTATGTCGATGGCGGCTCCACGATATGCGCGAGCGTCCAGAACTCTTTTTCTCAATCTTTCATCCACAACTACAAAATCGATCATACTTCTCGCATTACCCTCCTCTCTTGTATACATATGGATCCTTTTGTGGTCAAACATAGTGTTTGCCACAAAAAGACTCCATTCCAAACATATCTCAAGCAAACTTATTCCATTATCATTCACACGTTCATCACCAAACTTACCAACAACTCTTTCATAACCGTCACGCTTTCTTCCTACCCATCCATTAAAATCACCTAGCATGATAACTCGTTCATTCTGATCACATTTCTCTAACGTGTCTCTCATATTTTCCCAAAACTCATCTGTTTCTTTCTGGGCTTTCAGGGACTTTCGAGAACCAATATTCGTTGGTGCATATGCACCTAGAACAAAAATTCGGGTCAGTCCGACTTTCAGTCTGACCCAGATGAGTCTTGGGCTCACACACTCGACTTCTTTCACGCACTCTACCATTCTTCCGGAAAGTATGACACCGACTCCCTGACAGCCTCTGCTGGTACTGGGAACACCAGACCAGGGCCGTGTTCTGTGGTGTCACAACCTTTCCGTTTAGTCTCATTCACACAGAGAACGTCTATACGCCTTTCATCCATCATCTGACATACTTCATCTATTTTGCCATTCATTCCACCTCTGACATTCATCGTAGCAAAGCGGCTCTCCGTAGCCCGCTTTTCGCCCCCGGGAGGAACGTGACGTGATGGGTTGCGAACCACACCGCCGCCTTTTAAGTTTTTATTTTTATTCATAAACATTGCGTTCCCACGAGTAGCAAGGGATTACGGTCCATCCTGGCAGAGCCCGCATGCCAGGACAAGGCTAGCCTAGTTCTGGGTTCGCCTGGGCCCAGGGCCTGTGACCGCTTTCGACTAGACTAGCCTCTAGCCACGCATCCATCGGCGCGGTCAACCTTAGATTGGCGGAATGGACAGGGATAAAAGGAACGGGAGGGTTAGGTTAGTTGGGACAGGAATGCTTGGTGTAGGAAAGGAATAAGGTAAAAGGATATTACTTTCTCGGAAGGATCAGGATGAGTTAGTAATAGCTCGGGGAGCCGGGGTCGCGTACCCGTATACAATACAACAACTCCCAAGGAGAGGGTAGTTGAGATGTGTACCCCCTGAAAGTGTACCCCCTGTTGTGGTAATAGAGTTGAAAAAGTTTCTACCGACAAGCGGTTGACCGTACTACCTACTTAACTAGAAGCTAAAACAAAAAATATCTAAGAGTTAGTTAGACTTTACCCAGGAGACCTTATCCTAACTGGAACCCCAGCAGGAATTGGAAAGTTCTCGAACACTGAGGAATACCTGCAGACTGGTGACGTTCTAACTAGTGAGATAGAAAACATCGAGGTCCTCGAAACAAGGATCGAAGTACACCACCAAGACATAAAGCCGCAATCACACCTTCCTTAATTCAAAGATTATTTCGGCGTACATTAAATTGCTGGGAGGCTTGGTTCTGTTATTTCAAATTTCATTACTTCAACGAGCAATGCCGGATTAGTTTCTGAAGGTGTGTGTACACGACGACGTGTATATCATTAAGTTTTTAGTAATATAAATCCACACTAGATGGCGTTGTACGCCTTTTGCAATTCGCTGTAACGCGGTATAGAGATTTTTTCCTGTTTAATGACCCCCCAGCGAATTTGCCTAATAAACTGTTATCTGTTCACACCGTGAATCGGATTTGGTGGTTTTATTTTATATTACCCTTTATCCCGGTACACCTTGGAGGCCAGAGCACGGACGTGTCGTGGTCCTTCGAGCCGGATATAACTTTATATTCGGAGGGCACTTTGGTGGAGTGCAACTTTTGGGCGGATTTCGGAACCCCACGGGCAGTGGATCGCTGTCGTGAACGTGGGCGGGACAGACCGGCGCGACGTCATCGCGAGGTCTGAGGTGCGGCGGGGGTAACGGTACCCCTGACGAGGCAGTTGACAGACGGAGCCGGGAGTGGCGCTGGCGAGCAAGGAAAGGTGGTTTGCTCTGTGTGAGACAGAGACAGCAACAGGAGTGACGTCAGCTGGAGCAGTGACGTATCGGATCGGTAACCAAGTTGTGAAGTGAGTGACCCTGGAAAAAACTGTGAGTACTCTTTGATTTCAATTTGAACCTTATTTCATCGGAAGTTAAATAATAGTGCAGTGGAACTTGAAGATTGACTTTCAATGTGCTTTGCCAATTTGAACCTTATTGGTTAGGATAAGATTTCTTAGAAATTTAATAGAAAAAGTTAACTTGTAATCTGTCAGTTATATATTGGACAATTTTGAACTTTATTTGTAAGGAAAAATTTACTTTAACTTTCTTGTCGTTCATTAACTTAGAATAATTTTGCATGAAATAGTTAGGACTTAGAATAGTTTCGCATAAAACGAAGGTACGGGGAACCTATGCCCGATTTTTACCAGAGTTGATTTGTGTTTAAAGACTTGTAAAATTTTCAACATTCACTTTGGACTTAGAAAAATTCCTTCATTTAATCAGTCTTATAAAGTTAAGTAAAGATGGCCGGTGGAGACGATGGGGATTCCGGTAAGGAAAATGTCATGGATTCATTGTTATTATTACAAGAGGACATAGGTTCTCGTATTAAAAAGGCGCTTACTAATTTTAATAAGACTCCAAAGGATCGCCTCACTAAAAGTTACGGCGAAAGTAGACTCGATAATCTTGAACAAATGTGGGCACAATTCATGAAGAGGCATGCAGATTTATTATATCAGGTTCCACGAAAAGAGTTGAAAAAGACAGATTACATGAAGGAAGACTTTTATGAAAAGGTTGAGGAGGATTATGTAAATTGTAAATGTGCGATTAAAATCTTTTTAGAATCTTTGTCTGAAACTCTAGAGAAGGAAAACAAATCAATGGTTAAATTACCGAAAATTAATATACCAGTGTTTTCAGGGAAATATTCTGAGTGGAATACTTTTAAAGATTTATTTGTTGCGGTAATACACAATAGGAAGGATTTAGATGGCGCTCAGAAGCTGCATTATTTAAAAGGTTATTTGTCGGGAGAAGCCGAACAATTGCTGCGGCATATCCCCACTACTGAGGCCAACTATTCTAGGTGTTGGGAGTTATTAGAGCAGAGGTACGATAACAAGAAATATGTTTGTAATTGCGTTTTAAAAAGGTTGTTTAGCCAACGAACCCTGCTGAATGAATCTCCTAGTGGCCTAAAGAACTTGATGGATACTACTAATGACTGTTTGTGTACTTTACAAAATATAGGCGTTGATGTTGACAGTTGGGACGTCATTGTTATTTATATTTTAACAATGAAACTGGATCCTGAGACCAGGCGAGAATGGGAGTTTAGTGTTTCGGATAGTGATTCGTCTGATGAGTTGCCCACGTTCGCCCAGTTCAAGGATTTTCTGACTAGTCGGTATCGTGCAATTGAATTTTTGCCTGTAGAAAATAGAGTCCAAAACAAATCTCCACAATCACATCCCAACAGTCAACCCGTCAAGTCACATCATGTATCTAATACTGAATGTCCGTTTTGTACGGAGGACCATAAAATTGGTAGCTGCAAGAAATTTGCAAAGGAACCAGTTGAAGCTCGTCGCGATTTTGTACAATCTCACAATATTTGTTTTTGCTGCCTTGGACTAAATCACTCTGCAATGTTCTGTCAATTTAATGTGAAATGTCGTACCTGCAAGGGTAGACATCATACGCTCTTGCATCCTAAGAGTACTGGGGGTAAGGGTTCTGGCGAAGCCAGCGGTGTCAGCAATGACAAGGGTACTTCGAGTGGAGCTGTGCCTCCATCGAAAAGTACAAATAGCTCAGGTGGAATGGAGAGACCTACATCGAACTCGGAACCGGTGGTGTCTTGTGTTTCTACGGAAAAGGTTTTTAAACAGGTATTGCTAGCGACGGCGCTAGTCAATACCAGGACAAGACACGGTAACACTTATATGATTCGGGCTTTACTAGACCAAGGGTCACAGGCGTCATTTGTGACTGAATCTACTGATCAGTCTCTCGGATTGAAAAAGACTCCTGTAAACAGGAAGATTTCAGGAGTAGGTGGAGAACGTGGTCTATTCTCCAAGTCTATCGTCAATATGGACATTGTATCACGCTACAACCCCGAAGTAGTCATCAACGTGAAGGCATACGTCTTGAAGTCCATCACCAGTCTTATACCATCGCATAAGATTGAGATGATGGAATGGAAAGGACTTGCAGAACTGACGCTAGCGGATCCAGAATATAATACGCCCAGTCGTATTGATGTATTACTGGGAGCTGAGGTCTACAGTCAGATCATTTTGAACGGGGTAGAAAGAGGTCCGCGTGGCTCACCAGTTGCACAAGCCACTTCTTTAGGGTGGATCTTGTCTGGTGCGGTGCATCATCCAACTGCGGTTGCTTGTGATAAGGTAAGAGTTATGCACTCTCAAATGGATGAAGACGATCTTCTAAAACGGTTCTGGGAACTTGAAGACGCTAAGGTTCCCGAGGGATTCAAAATGCTAAGTGATGAAGATAAATATTGCAAAAGACTTTTTGCTGAAACCACAAAAAGGGATGAAGATGGTCGGTACGTAGTACGTCTTCCTTTTAAAACTACGAACCCGTTAAGGCATACGACGATGCGTTGGAGAGTTTCGCCAATCTGTTTGACAGCGGACATCGTTAAGATGTACAGGCAGATAAAGCTAGCTGAGGAAGATATTGACTACCATAGAATCCTGTGGAGGGATGACAATAAGTCAACAAATATTAATCATTATCGAATGTTGAGGGTGACATTCGGTGTGGCGTCTGCACCGTTCCTAGCAGTCAGCGCATTCAATCAAGCGGCTATAGATGATTTAGATGCACCTCCAAAAGTAGCTCGCAAAGTTCTAACAGACTTTTATATGGATGATTTACTAACTGGCTGTGAAACTAAGGAAGAAGGAATAGAGTTGTACGAGGAAATGAATAAGCTTTTAGGAAAAGCAGGATTTGAGTTGCAGAAATGGACTAGTAATAATGAAGATTTGGTAAAGGCTATGCAGGAAAGAGAGATGGAGAAAGAGAGAGCAGAAGGAACAAAGGAGTTAAGTGAAAGAGAAGTTGGAAAGGAAGGACCAAAAATTAAGGTCGATGATATAATAAAAATAGGAGGACTCACCTGGAAACGCAAAGAAGACTCCTTCCGGTACAAGGTTGATCTGCCTCCTCTAAAAGATGGTGTTATCACAAAGCGGATGATAATATCCGACATATCTCGATTTTATGATCCCCTAGGTTGGGCCGCGCCCAGTATTATAGTGTCAAAGATCTTTATACAGAAGCTTTGGCTAGCTAGATTGGAGTGGGATGAAGAGGTGCCGAAAGCATTGCTTGATGAATGGCTTGCTTACCGAAAGGAATTAAAGATACTGGAAAGTATTTACATACCTCGTTGGATTGGGACTAGATTTGACGATAAGGTTGTGGAGCTTCATGGATTTTGTGATGCCTCTAAGGTGGCATACGCTGCGGTCGTTTACTCAAGAGTGATTGACGCAGAGAAGAAGGTTCACGTAGCGTTGATATCGTCAAAGACAAAGGTTGCTCCTGTGAAACAAGTCTCCATCCCGAAGCTGGAATTGTGCGGTGCTGTGCTTTTGACCAGACTTATGACCGAAGTGGCTACTGTGTTGGAAGTGGATAAGTCTCAATTGCATGCGTGGACTGATTCCACGGTAGTTCTTGCGTGGTTGAATAGCCATCCCAGCCGATGGAAGGTTTTCGTAGCCAATAGAGTGTCGGAAATATTGACGAGTTTGGATTTGCACAACTGGTCACACGTCTCGACAAAACAGAATCCCGCTGATAAAGATTAGTGTATTGTATTGTATAGTGCTTCAAGAGGTTTGCACCCCTCTGAGCTGGTAAATCATCAGATGTGGTTTCGTGGACCGGACTTTTTGTACACAAAAGGTATTGATTATACTAAACCAAAGGATTTAGTGACGGATCTTGAAGAAACGAAATCGTTTCACATAAATGAGGAACCTTCAGTCTGGGAGAGATTTTCGTCTTTGACAAGGATGTTGAGAGTTCTTGCGTACTGCAAGCGGTTTTACAAAAATTGTAAAAATAAGTCTAAGAATGATGGTCACCTCTCGATGGCTGAACTAACTGTTACAAGGCAGTGTCAGTAAGAAGATTTTAAGGAGGACATTGCAGTCATAAAGAAAAATGACAAGTTACCGAAAGGTAGCAGTCTACGATTACTTAACCCTTACTTGGACGAGGACGGAGTTTTACAAGTGGGCGGTAGACTCACCCACTCTCAAATGAACGAGAACCGCAAACATCCCATATTGTTGCCGAAACAATCACATTTGAGCAATTTGATCGTTGCTGATGCTCATAAAATGACACTTCATGGTGGTCCACAAATAATGTTATGATACATTCAGTCGAAATATTGGATACTGGGAGCAAAGCAGCTTATCAAATCCTTTTATCGCAAATGTGTTACGTGCGCAAAGACTGCAGGGGTTACACAAACCCAATTAATGGGACAGTTGCCGACACAAAGAGTAAGTCCAATGAGACCATTTAAAAACAGTGGTGTCGATTATGCTGGACCCATACAGATTCAGACGACCAAAGGTTGTGGTCACAAGTCTCATAAGGGATATATATATACCTGTTCGTCTGCATGGCGACACGGGCAGTACATTTAGAGGACCTAACCTCCAAAGGGTTTTTGCAGGCATTCAAGAGATTTATTGCAAGGAGGGGGTACTGCTCAGATCTATGGTGTGATAATGGCACAAATTTCACTGGAGCGGCCAGTGAATTAAAAAGACTCTTTTTAATAGAAAAGAGGTCTATGCTCGATGAAGTTGCTGAGGCTCTTGCAACAAATGGCTGCAACTGGCATTTTATTCCATCTAGATCTCCTAATTTCGGTGGACTCTGGGAGGCGGGGGTGAAATCCGTCAAGTACCACCTCAAAAGGATTATCGGTCAATCCACATTGACCTTCGAGGAGATGTCAACAGTTTTGGCGCAGGTGGAGGCCTGCCTAAATTTCTGACCCTTGTCAGCACTTCCGTGCGATGAGAATGATGACCTGGCCTGGCCATTTTCTGGTTGGAGAATCACTGTTGGCACCACCCGAAAGGAAAGTCGAAAATGTTAAGGTTAGCTCGTTGAGAAGATGGCAATATACGCAGCGAATGGTAAAAGATTTTTGGCGTCGCTGGTCTCGCGAATACCTGACAAAATTTTATCACAGATACAAATGGTCGTCTCCAGGACCCCAACCCAAAATAGGTGATATTGTCGTAGTGAAGGAGGATGGCTTATCCACGTGTCGCTGGTTGTACGGCAAAGTAATTGATGTTCATCCAGAGCAGGACAACATTGTGAGAGTTGTTTCTTTGAAAGTGCGAAATGGACCAAAGAGACTAAAAGACTAGAAGGACTAAAGAGACCAGTTACCAAAATATGTCTCGTCCCAGAAGCAGATTAATTTTTATTTTAGGATTTGTTATTCATTAAGGTTAAAGTTGGTTATTAAAACATTATCATTGTTAACTTTCAATGACTTTACACTTGTTGCGTTGTTGTTGGTTGGTTGGTTGTTTTTCACTTGTAGTAACCTTGTACTTATGTGTTACTTTTAAAATTTTTAATAAAACTAGGATTAGTTCTGTCACGGTGGGCGGCACTGTGAGTTTAAGGACAACTGTCATTTTGTCCTTGGTGGGCGGTATGTACACGACGCGAAGTTTTTAGTAATAGAAATCTATACTAGATGGCGTTATACGCCTATTGCATTTCGCTGTAACGCGGTATTGATATTTTTTCCTGTTTAATGACCCCCCAGCGAATTTGCATAATAAACTGTTATCTGTTCACACCTTGAATCGGATTTGGTGGTTGTATTTTATATTACCCTTTATCCCGGTACACCTTGGAGGCCAGAGCACGGTCGTGTTCACTAAGTGCAACAATCCTGTCAACCCCAAACGTTGGAGCCTTTTATCCTAAGCTTCAACGTGTTCAACTACAGAAAACTCACAGTGCAACGTGTTTTACTATCACAAAATAGGTATTCGCGTATGATAACCTAAAATCTCATAGTTTAGAAGCAGACAAGACCATAAACACTGAAGCGCGGGACATATCAATGAGGCGTCGGTCGAGGGTATGGAACGGTCGCGGCGCCCGTCACTTTGTGTTTCATACAAAATGTATAGAAGCGGTTTGGCGCCGTGCATATTCAGGTGGCGTGGCGAGGATGGGGTAAGGGCGCAGCTCAGGCGTCGCTTCCCACCCGCGCCGCGCCGCAGTTTGCGGTGGTACGCCATACAATGCACACAGATCCGTCCGCAGTATTATCAAAATGCGTGACGATATGCAATTTAATATCGCGTTTTGCGAGTTAATTGAAAAATATCCCGTTATATACGATTACAATCGATCAGGTTATAGTAACAGATGTGTGCAGGATAAAGCATGGGAACTTTTAACATATTATTAATATTATTTAGTTACAAGGTCGGGTTTCGATTAACTTGTATAATTAATTTGTATTCAATAAATTTAATCACTAAGGTGATCCGTTTTCCATACAAAAATTCGTATGACTTGCATTCTTACGCGGGACATAAAATTCCGTTGAAAAGCGAACAAATACTGTTATTTTCAGTTTAATTTTTCGCTAATTAATACAAAAATACAGCTAATGTACTGAAAGTACTAGTTTTTGTTTCCAATTTTTGGTTCAATATTAGGATTTTGGGCGTGCGGTCAAAACTGTACGGTTGTTCTTTGTGTGCATGTGTGAGTGATCGTACTCATGTAAATCACGGACTGACGAGAGTAATTGACTTTACTGGACATATGGAGATATTTTTTTTATCGAAATTGTTGTTAGGCGTTGAAGTTGCACCATGAAATTTACGCTGATCTACTTTTTGCACATATATAGTTGGTACTTACTGCATTAAAAAATAAAACCTTATATTTGCAGCAGTGGCTCCATCTAGTTGCGTTCGGATCTAAGCTGGCCGTCACAGATCACCTTTACGATTTCGATTAACTTGTACAAATTTACAGTACCTGGGCGACCGGGCTTCGCCCTAATATTATCGGGTGAGCAAGCTATGCTACCCGCCAACAGATGGCGCTGTAGGTTTTTTGCCTAAAACGCAAATACTTAAAAACACGGAGAAAACGAATTTTCCACGACATGAGACCTAGCTAGATCGAATTTTTGCCCCCGAAAACCCCCGTATCGTAAATAACATCTAAATCGTTAGAGCCGTTTTTGAGAAACCGATTACAAATATGTTGAAGACACGAACTGGGGCGGAAGAGGGATGGCACTATGTGTGCAAGGGATAGACATCAGTAATAGCAGAGAACACTGTATTGGCCGAACTATTGGTAATGGACATCGATAACATCTTCCACAATCGCCTAATTTATTCGAGTGTGACTTACTTGCATGACGATCATTCAGCCTGACTTGCCATTGACCACTCATACGATATTCTTTTCCATCAAGTCGTCGGTAACCACAGCGGTATGCAGGTTTTGTCGTCCCACCTGTTGTTTTATTTTAAGAAGATTAACTAAGTGCCACAATCCTGTCAACCACAAACGTTAGAGGCTATCATAAGATTCTATCCACATGTTCAACTACAGCAAACTCACAGTGCACCGTTTTTTTATTATCACAAAAGGTATTCGCGTATCATAACCTAAAATCTCACAGTTTAGGACAGAAAAGATCATAAACACTTAGCTGCCGTTAAAGGGTCGTTAAAATTGCCATGGCTCATCCTTCAGCGGCTGCAGGCTTCATCTCGCGGCCAACTTCACTTTAGAACTTAACGTGGTAAAATCGCGAACAAGAATGAGCTGTTGAAAATGGCTGCCTCGCCTTCGCGTTGCTACGTGTTATGCTCTTACCCTTGATGGTACTGCACTACACTACACTGAAGGCTTCCAAATAAAACCACTTTTAAGTTTAACGAAGGTTTATTACCATTAAAGGTGTATTAGAGGCATAAGAAAAATCAATGTGCATCGGAGACCTTATTCTACGAATAAAATATCACGATACCGCGTTTCAACTTTGGATGAAATCGATTTCAACGCCATTTAGTGAAAATCGTTGGAACTAAATTCCGAACATACCACCCTCCAAAGACATTTAGTGAAAAAATGTTTTTCTAAAAAAGAAAACAGGGATAAAATCAACTACAATTTTAGCGACAGTAGTAAGAATTTATATCCAACGAGACTAAAATAATTTTAGTGAAACTAAGCCCAAACATATGGGTTGTTAAGACAAAATCAAAAAATTATGTAACAGTAACATGAGAATAACGATGTGAACTCAAACATAACATTTTACATGACTTAAAAAAATTCAGCAAATACATAAACTAAAACTTATTTTCTAATTTAACAAATCATTGGTTTACAGGTAGAACACAAATTTTTGAAATAGGTCTCTTAAGCGTAGACGTCTTGGTGCGTAAGGTGACTACACGAGTGATGTTATCATGACCGGGGTGTTTTTCCATAATTCGACCTAATAACCAGCGATTTGGAGGTAAATTGTCCTCCTTTATAAGAACCACATCGCCCTCGTTGGGCTCAGAGGTTTGCGATGACCACTTGTATCTTTGCATCGAGGTACTGAGGTATTCAGAGGACCAACGTTTCCAAAACGAGGATAACATTCTCTTAACGAATTGCCATCTTGACAGACAGTTAACATTAGAACTTTCATAGGTTTCCTCAGGTACTGCAAGGAGAGGTGCACCAACTAAAAAATGACCGGGTGTTAACGGCAAAGGATCTCCAGGTTCTGTAGTGTCAATTACGCTAAGAGGCCGGGAATTCAAACAAGCTTCGATCTGACACAATAGCGTACTCATCTCTTCATAAGTCAGAGTGGTGTCACCAATAACCCGTTTTAGATGAAACTTCGTGGATTTCACCCCTGCCTCCCATAATCCACTAGAATTGGGGGCGTGCGGGGGAATGAAATGCCATTCCGTGCCCATGTTCTCCAACTGCTCTGCAGCAGTCCTTTGGATCTCTTGGAGCTCTTTAGCGGCACCTACAAATGTGGTCCCATTATCGCTCCACATGTGTGCGCAATGACCGCGTCGTGCCACAAATCGCTTAAACGCGGCTAAAAATGCTTGAGTGGTCATATCGCTTAGGTACTATTTCCAAATGTAAAGCGCGTGTAGCCATACATATGAACAAGCAAATATATCCCTTGTAGCTCCGGTGTCCACGACCTTTAGTAGTCCTTTATATTTCTAGGACCGGCATAGTATACCCCACTGTTGAGGAATGGCCGTGAGGGAACGTATCGAGGTGATAGTAGTGATCCCATCAGCTGCTGGGTGCTATGAGCTCTCTGTTTAACGCAAACAACACATTTGTGAATGTGCTGTTTCACCAAATTTCTTGCACCTATAATCCAATAGGCTGATCTTAAATAGTTCATCATCAATGATGGACCACCGTGTAGTGTCCTCATGTAACCTTCCGCTACGATTAATTTAGTCAAGTGAGAGTCTCTTGGAAGTATTACAGGGTGTTTTGTTTCTTCACTTAATTGAGCTCTTTGTAATCTTCCACTGACTCGAATCAACCCTTTATCGTCCAGGTATGGAAAGAGCAAAGGAGAATGCCCATGAGTGGTATCGCAAAATTATTCAAAATTGTTCAAAAAAAAGATACGCTTTTTGTACAAAAAAAATATATCTTTAATACTCATTCCTGTAGAAGGTACCCATTTGCGAAGTTATCAGCTCTTTTCTCATTCACAAGGTTATCGTACCCACAAAAGGGTTACATTTTTATACATTTCAGGCTTTTTTTTTTTGCGGGTAGACGTCGCCGACGCAACATCTTTTCGTATTCAAGTGCATATTTTATTAAAATAAAATACTTACAGTGTTATTTTCCTACACATATGCACTAGTTTAAATTCGTCACCGCATCTACACTTGCAACATACATAAATTATCACTCGTGCACTTCAGGAGTCCTTTATCATCACTTCACACATTATGGACTTGTCATCACTTTTGGCTTCCCACAAAAACGACATCGCAGGACTGTTCCGGCGGATGGGTACCTTCGAGGAGAGGCTCAAGACAGCAACAGCAACATCTACAGCAGCACCAGTGCAGACGGACCTGCCAGCTCTAGCTCAAGAGTTCGCTTCTTTCAAGACGGCGGTGTGGCAGGTGCTAAATAAACTTGCTTCTCAGACCGAGCTTCTGACCCTGGGACATGACCGCCATGAAACATTCCTGCGCAGAAAGGTCTTGTTATTCCATGGGATCCCTGAAGTAAAGGACGAAAAGGTCAGTGAAGTGATTAAGTCGCTATTAACCAACAAAATGAATTTACCTGACATTACCTTGGGGGATTTGCATTCTTGTCATCGCCTGGGGACTACAACAAAGAAGTCACGACCTGTTCTAGTTCGATTCCGCGACTATGAAATTAGACGTCTAACTTGGGACTCAAAAACAACACTGAAGGACACGGGGATTGTAATTTCTGAGTTCCTCACCAAAGCCCGCCACGACGTCTTTATGGCAGCTAGAAAATATTTTGGCGTAAGAAACTGCTGGTCTTCAGAGGGTAAAGTGGTCATAATCTTGCCAGACAAGTCCCGCAAGAAGATTGAAACAGCTTCCAAACTGGAGTCTCTTACTTTGCTGTTTCCAACCTCACAAGAGCAAGAGCCCCCCAGCCCACAGCCAGCATCGCCAGTCAATGTAGTAGCGCCGACCAAGCCAAGAAAGAGGGCTGGTGCTAAGAAATAGCATCCTTCACGGGCATCCATCATACACGTAAAGTCCTACTCCAAGGAACACATAGATTCGTCGACCTCTCTCTTTTAGTCGTATTATAGGTATGGTATATTATTGATTTATATTCTTTGTCAGGTAGTTTTATCAAAATTATTTACGATTTTAACACTTTATTTCATGTAGGTGAGCAAATAAAATAATTGTCTGTTTTGTTTGTGATGTCGAATGACATTTTACTTTTTAAACTTTTCTCATCGCTCACGCGCAGTGGTACCTTGTGAATCGAATTTCATTTGGATCTCACTAGTTGTTCGTCTTTTCTTTTTTAAATGTTTGTTCTTTCTTTATTATCTTTATTGTTTTGTAAGTAGGTTAACAATATTGAGTGCTCAAAATATTGTGTTTAAAATATTGTAGCAAGTGTGGATTTGGATGGCGTTTATTAATTAGGGTCTATAAATTGTATTTAAGTAATTTGAAGTATCTTTAATAGGTAAGCTATATAGGTAGTTATATATTTATATAGTAGGTATTATTATTATTTATGGATGACTTAGCCGACATCAACAATAGCTTTTTCTCTTGCTCTTCCTCGTCTGATCTTTTTCTTAGTGCTGAAAGTGATGGGGAGAATTCTATAGACTTGTCTGTTCATGATCAGTTGAAAGTTGCCTTCTCCAAATTCCCAAATAATTTTAACGTCGTTCATATCAATGCTCAGAGTATTCCTTGCCACTACTCCGATCTTCTGGCGTCCTTTAGCAATTCCTCTGTCGATGCAATCCTCATATCTGAATTCTTTCTAAAACCGTCCCTTCCTTCTACCCAGTTTCCTCTTCCTGGTTACAAGCTCATACGCAATGACCGGACGGGTAAAGGAGGCGGTGGTGTCGCAATTTACCTGCGTGCTGATATAGTACACGCGGTATTAAGTGTGTCTCCTAGTGTGTACTCAAGATCCGCTGAACACCTCTTCATTGAGGTTACGCTTAGGCATAAGAAGTTGTTGCTGGCAGTGTATTATAGCCCCTCACTACATATTGACTATTTCGATTCATTAGAAACTCTCTTAACCAATTTATGCCCCAGCTATGACCACATTATTCTACTCGGGGATTTTAACACCTGCCTCATTAAGGATGACACCCGCTCTCGTAAACTTAAGCTACTCGTTTCCTCACTCAGTCTGCATATCCTTCCCCTTTCCCCAACGCACCACTCCCCTAACAACACTCCTTCCCTTCTTGATCTAATGATCACTTCCTGTCCCGATAACATCGCCGTTCATGGCCAATTTCCTGCAAATTTTTCATATCATGACCTTATTTATTTATCGTATAAAATAAAACCTCCTCGTCGTAGACCTAAATTCCGTTTTTTGCGTAGTTTCAGGGGTATCAACTTGGAGGCTTTAAGACGTGATGCGTCCAACATCGACTGGACCCCTGTCTTTGCCGCTGACCACATCGATGTGAAAGTCCAGGAATTACAGTCAATCATTCTTAAATTGTATGACATTCATGCTCCTGTAAAACGCGTTAAAATTAAACATGCACCTGCTCCTTGGCTCACGCAGGACATTAAAGATTGGATGGCTCGGCGTGATAAAGCGAAAAAACGGTTTCAGAGGTTCCCCTCAGAGTTAAATTTAACCAGATATAAGCACCTGCGTAGCTTTTGTGGTCGACTGTGTAGAGATACTAAGAGACGTCACATTCATAGCTCCATCTATAATTGCGATCCCGGGACAGTGTGGAAATTCCTCAGGACCCTGGGTATCGGCAAGTCGTCAGTTTCTTCAGACTCTCCCGTTGATCTTAATTCACTTAATGTTTTCTTCTCTTCTCCTCCTGTAAGTTTAGACTATCGTGTCAAAGCGAATACAATCTCTCAAATTAGTAATCAACCATTGCCAGTTTGTTCTTCCTTTCACTTTAACACTGTGGCTGAAGAGGAGGTTAGAAAGCATATTATTTCAATTACTTCTACTGCTGTGGGCAATGATAACCTTTGTTTTCGCATGATGTCCCTTATCCTTCCCGAGCTTTTACCAATTCGCACTCATGTCTTTAACCATTCTCTGGTAACAAGTTCTTTCCCTTTGGCATGGAAACTTGCCAACATTATTCCACTTCCTAAAACTGCCAATCCTACATCCTTTACCGAGTTTCGCCCGATATCTATACTTCCCTTTTTCTCTAAAGTCCTCGAACACATTGTCCACAAGCAGCTAGCTGGTCACATAGCATCTAACAGTCTTCTCTCTCAATTTCAGTCTGGCTTTAGGCCAGGTCACAGCACGGTTACTGCACTACTAAAAGTCACCGACGACATCCGGCTTGCCATGGAGAACAAAACGATTACCATTCTTACGTTACTTGACTTTAGTAGTGCATTTAATTCTGTTGACTTTGATGTGCTCCTCGCTATCCTTCGCTCACTCAACATCTCCGCTTCAGCTACAGCGTGGTTTGATTCTTACCTTCGCGGTCGCTCGCAGCGGGTCCGCTCGGACGAGGAATCCTCTGACTGGTGTGATCTGGTTGCGGGTGTACCGCAGGGTGGCGTTCTCTCTCCTCTTCTCTTCTCTATCTTCATCAATACTGTTACATCAGTCATCTCCTCTAACTTCCATCTCTACGCAGACGACTTGCAAATCTATCGCAGCTGTAACGTCTGTGATGTCAATAGTGCTATTAACAGTCTTAACGCAGATTTGGAATTTATTTCCACATGGGCCGAAACGTTTGGCCTGCTTGTCAACCCGAACAAGTCTAAGGCTATGATTATCGGTAGTCCATATATGTGCAGACAACTGGATTCTTACGCTATTACACCAGTTGTTTACAATGGCACTCCCATTGATTTTGTCAAAACCGTCAAGAATCTTGGTGTGGTAATGGACCCTAATCTCTCCTGTGTTTCACATGTAAATGAGGTCAGCCGGAAGATGCATTTTTCTCTGCATTCACTTAAACGCCTTCAAAGTTTCCTACCCCTAAAAACTAAGATTTCCCTTGCCCAAAGTCTCCTTTTTCCTATCCTTGACTACGCCGACTCATGCTATTTGGACGTCACTGAGGAGCTCTTAAACAAGCTTGAGCGTCTCCAAAACTTGTGCATTCGATTCATATTCGGTTTGCGCAAGTATGACCACGTGTCTCATTTCCGTTCGCAGCTCAAGTGGCTCCCGATCCGTTACCGCAGGAATACTCATATCCTTTCGCTTCTTTATAATATCCTGAATAATCCCAATTCCCCTCCATATCTCCGCGAGCGTTTTGAATTTTCGCGTCCTCAAGAGGAGCCCTGTCGCCGCAGCGTCAGATTCAACCTCTCTATCCCCTCCCACCACTCCGATTTCTACTCCTACTCTTTCACTGTTCATTCGGCCAGGCTGTGGAACTCCCTCCCTCACACTATACGTGACAGTCCTACTATCGCTGTCTTCAAGAAGCGAGTTAAGGAGCATTATCTTTCTTTGTCTAAGTGATCCATATAGTGTATTTATGTATTTATGTATATATATAATATATATTTATATATGTATATTTATATATGTATACTTGTGTATTTATATAGTTTAAGTATAATGTTAAGGTCTAGTTTTTGTGCACGTCCTATCTGCCTCTTCCAGTCAAATCACGCTTCTGTAGGTCTGCTGGAAGAAATTTCATTTAGAAATAAGCAGCGCCTGTTGTGTCCTTTTTCTTAATTTTAATTTTCTTAATGTATTTTCATGTGTACAATAAACTGTAAATAAATAAATAATAAAAAGACTTGCCTGGCAACACTACACTTGTCAGCAGTAATTTGACAATATGGAACGCGGGGTGTGAAATCTCTAATTCAAGAATTGGAATGGGCTAATTACTGTGAAACCCGGAGAACTACATTCAAATGCCTAATTATTTTATGAAGTCCGTACAGCTAAATTTAAATTAAACCATAAAGAATTGTGACACAACAAGGTTTATACCGATTTTTGACCGATACTAAGTCCCATAGTCACTTGGGCATTTTCCTTTAACTTGCTGTTTTGTCCTTGTATTGTCCCTATTGTTTCTAATTGTTTGTATTCTGTTTCAAAATATTTCACTTGTGTAATTTTTAAGCACTGTTGTAAGCTAACGTCTAACTCCTTCTTCTGTAAATATTTTGTACTGTTTTTGTCTTTATTTAGAAATCGTCTGCAATAAGCCAAGATTCTTTGTAGACTTTGCAGAGAAGAGAATCTTGTCAGGAAAGACTCCTCTGGAGCGGTTGAAAAGTGACTTTCCACTGATTCTTCAAGCGTCACGTTTAGAATTTTCGGTTTTTGAGCTCTCTCAAAAATGGAGTCCCTGAAAACCTAAGTGAATCGCTGATGGGAGCGGTCGGCAATACTCGACGTGAGGCTAGGTCTGCCGGGATCAACTCGGTTGACACATGATACCACTGCGACGAATTCAACGATGTCAACACTTCCGACACTCTGTTTCCCACAAAGGTTTTCCATCTGTTTGGATGGCTTTTCAGCCATGCCAGCACGACTGTTGCGTAAGTCCATGCTCTTATGTTGTCCTTCAGTACACACGAAACTTCGGTCTTGATACTTGAAGAATGCTGATTTGTTTGATTGGTGCTACTCTCGTTTTTGCGACTTCAATTGATGTGTGAACTTTGCCATTTGCATTGACAACTTTGAGTTACACTACGGCTGAATATGCGGCCTTAGATGCATCGCTGAAATCATGGAGCTCAGTGATAACAACATCAGACCCTGAACTCATACATCGAGGGATTTCTATCTTCTTAGGTTCAGATAGTTCCTTGCGGTAAGTATGCCACTCCTGTACTAGTTCGTTGCTCATCTCCTCATCCCAACCTAATCCTGTGCGCCACAACTTTTGAATTAAGATCTTTGCTAAAAAGATGGTAGGTGCTATCCATTCTAGCGGGTCAAAGAGTCGTGCAATGTCTGAAATAATAATCCTTTTAGTTACAGATCCAGGCATCATCAGGGGAAGAGTCACCGAATATTGAAACGTGTCAACCTTGCGGTCCCAGGTAAGGCCGAGTATTTTTGTAGTATTATTAAGTTTGTTCTCTATTTCTTTTCTTTCTTTGTCCTTTTCCTCTTTGTTCTGTTTGTCCTTTTCCTCAATGTTCTGATTATTCCCTTTGATAATTTCCTTTGTTCTTTCTCGTTCAGCAGTAAACGTGTTTATTTTCTCTAAGAGTTCTTTGTTGTTGCTATTCCACTTCTGCAATTTGAAACCTCCCTTTTCTAAAAGCTCGGTTGTTTGTTTATACAACTCCACTCCTTCGTTGAGGCTACTACATCCTGTCATTAGGTCATCCATGTAAAAGTTGATTATAACTTTATCAGCCGCCAGCTTGTACTTATGACCTTCGTCATGTGCTATTTGTTGCAGAGCTTTCACTGCCAGATGAGGAGCACAAGCTGTTCCAAATGTTACAGTAACTAGCTCATAGTCCTTTATTTCTGTTGCAGGATCATCTCGCCATACTATACGCTGGAACATTGTATCTTCTTCCGCCACTCTAACTTGCCGATGCATCCTCCATCGCATTACTGTGTGACGCAAGTCCGCCTGTAATGTGGGGCCTACCATCAGCGTATCATTTAGAGAAACTCCATTTTGGTTCTTCTGCGATGCACTAAACACGACGCGAACCTTTGAGGTGGACTTATCGTTCCTGATTACGGCATGATGTGGTAGGTAGACTGCTTCTTCTTTTTTTGTGTCCTTGTCTGTAACGTGTACACTTTTCTTTCAAATCCTTATCCTTTGCGAATCTTTTTTCTAGTGACTTCAGTCTAGCTATAGCGATATTTCGGGTATCACCATATTTACAATTAGGATCTTCATCTCGGAAAGGTAATTTGACGACATAGCGTCCATCCTTTGTTCTAGTAGTTTTTTTAGTGAATAGATCTTCACATCTCTGTTCTTCTTTGGTTAGTATTTTGCTTAACATCTCCAGTTTGCTCTTCAATTTCCCAAAACTTCTTAGGAATTTCATCTTCGTTGATCTTTGCGTGAAAAACTCAAATCTGAGTTGAACTGTCACCTCTATTATTAGGTTGTACTATACCAGATACTATCCACCCAAGTGTGGTGCTCTGAGCAATCAAAGTATCAGATGGACTCTTTTTAATTCCTTCTTTCATGATTGTACTGTAAACATCAGCTCCTAATAAAATATTTATTTTATTAGGAACGTTGAACTCTGGGTCTGCTAAGGGCAAACCTTGTAAATCAACCCACTCGATTGAGTCTACATGTTTTTCAGGAAGATATGATGTGATATTGCTCAAAACATAGGCGTTGAGCTGCACCTTGAACTGGGGATCTACTCTCGACTGTATGCACCGCAAGGAAAAGACCTGATCTGTACATCCCATTCCCTTTCTAAATCCCGCTTGTACATCCCATATTTTTTCGTCAGTATCTTTCATCACTCTTTCAATCAAAACCTTTGCATACAGTTTGCCGACGACACTAAGAAGGCTTAATTAATTAATAACGAATATTCGGTAATTTTTGCAGTCCTGTTGTGACCCTTTTTCCTTGTACAGCGGCACAATCACAGCCTTGCACCAGTCACCTGGTACTTGGCTGTTCGTCCAACACAGGTTGAAAAGGCGGTACAACTGACTAGCCATAATGCCTCGCCCAGCCTTCAACATCTCGACCGACACTCTATCATACCCAGCTGCTTTACCTGATTTCAAACTATTCATTGCTTTCATAATCTCATCCATACTTATCTCACTTACATAATTATCATCTTTATTCTCATCTTCATTCTCATTCATTTCCACAGAAGACCTCGGTACGCTAGCCTCTGCTTTTTCTCTCTCAAACAGACTTTCAAAATATTCCTTCCACCTCCTCAGCACACATTCTTCACCTTTTATAATACTTCCATCCTGGCTTCTGATTTTACTCAGCTCCGACTTTCCAAACTTTCCTCGGGCTGTCCGTATGGATTTCCAGAAAAACTTTTGGTTGGACTGGAAATCTTCAGTAAGCCTTCTGTCAAACTCATCCTTACACTCCTCTTTCTTTCTCTCAACAACTTCCTTAACAATACCTTTCGCTCTTTTATATACCTTTCTTGCTACACTAACGTCATCACTTGTTACCTTCTGCATTCTTTGGTAAGCTTTTACGGCTAACCAATCTGACCATGCCTTCTTCTTCTCACAAACAGCTGCCTGTACTTTTTTATCCATTCACATATTCTTCTTTTTTCTACCCTATCTCCTTTTTGACACCCCACAAACATCGACAGCTATACCTACTACTCCATCTTTAAATTCATTCCACAAACATTCAATATCATTTACTTCAACCAGGTTCTCAAATCTTAGACTCAAGCCTTTCAAATATTCTTTTCTGACATCCTCCTCTTGCAATCTCTCTACTTTAATACGTTCTAGAACGCTCGTCTGCTCTTGTGGTCTATGCCGCCACCAGTTAAATAGACCACCAATTCGGGTCACAACCAGGTGGTGGTCTGTGTCGATGGCGACTCCACGATATGCGCGAGCGTCCAGAACTCTTTTCCTCAATCTTTTATCCACAACTACAAAATCGATCATACTTCTCGCATCACCCTCCTCTCTTGTATACGTATGGATCTTTTTGTGGTCAAACATAGTGTTTGCCACAAAAAGACTCCATTCCAAACATATCTCAAGCAAACTTATTCCATTATCATTCACACGTTCATCACCAAACTTACCAAGAACTCTTTCATAACCGTCACGCTTTCTTCCTACCCATCCATTAAAATCACCAAGCATGATAACTCGTTCATTCTGATCACATTTCTCTAACGTATCTCTCATATTTTCCCAAAACTCATCTGTTTCTTTCTGGGCTTTCAGGGACTTTCGCGAACCCATATTCGTTGGTGCATATGCACATAGAACAAAAATTTGGGTCAGTCCGACTTTATGTTTATACATACAAATATTGCTCGTTTAATAGTATAGGATTTACTTATTACAACAAAATTCGAATGCCCTTAATACGTCCACTGCCGCCGCCATTTTGAGGCACCGCATCCGCGCCATAACCGTGTCATAACCACGCCATAACCGCGCCATAACCACGTCATACCCTCATCTCACCCACGACCGACACCTCTTAGATATGTCCCGCGACTTAGCTGTCGTTAAAGGGTTGCTCCTGTCATCTCAGAATTGCCACGACTCATCCGCCAGCGGCTGCAGGCTTCGTCTCGCGGCCAACAATCGACTTTAGAACTTGACGTGGTAAAATCTCGAACAAGAATGAGATGTTGACAATGGCGGCCTCGTCTTCACGTTGCAACGTGTTGGCTAAACTGACACAGACCAGAATCAGAATCAGAAATATTTATTATTACTGAGACGTCACAACACAACACAAAAATCATACATAGGGTAAGAGAAGAACAATAACAAAAAAAAGGTATACAAAAAAAAAAGAAAAGAACATGACACTACGCCTAGTGCTGTGACAACCACAGTGAATAAAAGGGCCTCACTCAGCAAATGTCGCGGCACATGCCACGACGCTGGTTTTCGGTGAACCCTGCAGAGTGAGGCACGGACGAATGACCACGTCCCTTTGCGCGCCATTCATAATAGTAGTACGGACCTCCGCCGCGTGAAGCGTTTGTACGCGCCGTCAAACGCGCGTGTCTGACGCCGCGCTCGAACGTCTCACACAAACGCGCCACGCGGCGCCGCCAGTACAAATTCTCATTCCTGCCATACGCGACGTACGTACGTCGCGTTCGAACGCTTCACTCGGCGGCGTCAGTACAAATTCGTCTTTGTGGTATCGATTGTACCGTCAAAAGCGGGTCAAAGTAAATAAATAAACAAATACTGACTCAAAAATGCTTCTAAAGGTCATTATTTGTTAATATACAGGGTGTTAGGCTAGGATAACTATACAGGATGTTAGGGTAAGTATACAGGGTGTTACTACATAGGGTGTTAGGGTAAGTATACAGGGTGTTACTACACAGGGTGTTAGGATAAGTAGGTATACAGGGTGTTAGTTTAGGACACGGAGTAAGGAAGGGGAGAGGAGATGTTGATATCAGTCGAGCCATGATTCAATCAATTGAGCCATGAAGTCACGAAAGGGGGCGGGGCATACGCCATTTCCTCTTTGAAGTTACCAGTGATCACATCGAAACACGCTCTGCAAAAAATTGTTTAAATAGTTGGAAAAAAAACTCCCATTATGAAGTGTTGTGTGCCTTTGTGTTTAAATTCGTCATAAAGGCAAAAAGAAACTGCATTTAATGTGTCTTTTCACTTGTAAGTAAGATTTTTCAATAAAATTTGCCATCGATGTACTGTAGGCATGTGGCCGTAACATTAGTTTTGCTTTATGTCGCTAGATGGTTTTGGGAATATTTGTAGACGATCGAAATTCACCCCTTCTTTTTACTTCCACAGACTCAATTTACATTTCTGGTTTTAGCTTTAACAATAGTTTGATAAAAATTACGTGAATATCGTGAATATTTTATTTATTTGGAGAAATATTTGTAGTTTGTAGTTATGAAGTTTGTAGTAGCGCCACCTAGTATGCAGTGGACAAACTCGCCAGAGTTAGGTTCAAGAACCGTCTTCCAGATTTCAGCAAGTTAGTAGTATATAGGGTCTTAATTTAATAACGTGCCATAGCTTAGTGGATGTTCAGTATCGATAAAAGAACACAATAAGATATGAAAAAAAAACCTTCTTAAAAAAATTAAAACTCCATTGAAACTAAACTAACGAGGAGCGCAATCACCCAGATCATCAAACCAGCGCGCAAGTATCAGTGGATTAGGTAGGCACATACATAATTGTAACTGTTTCTTTTTTGCGTTAGTTTAGTTTCAATTTCAAGTTTTAGTTAGTCAAGGAGATTTCGTTTAAATTTTTTGTGTTTCTTTATCGTTACCGAACCATCTCCTAAGCTTTGGCAATAAACACTCAGTAGATAGAGAGCGGGAAGTTCAAACAAAATCGTGAACAACATACCTACTTCTCATAGTAGGAATAGCGGAATGCCTCTTATTTTTAATTTGATTACTAAGTAGGTATACAAATGAATAGCTATTGTTATTTTTGAATTTAGAAATCAATATAGTTGGCTCTATATTTATATAGATAGAGGGAGCATAACGTGTTAAGCTGCCACCACTTTTATCTTTTTAATCTACTTCAAAAATAAGAGGTTATCAATTCGACCCGTCCTGTCAAAAATACACAGTTTTTGTAGCTTAGCTTACAGATTCGCCGAGTTCGCGATTTTGTTATACGTATAGATTGGTCGCTATTTTCATAAGCAACGAGGAAGGGTTACCGACTGCCCGCTCTTAGTTTCAGGTTATAATTTAATTGCGAGCCATAGCTCTAGAGCGAGATCCGTATCAGTGACTGAATAACTTTTTCCAAGGAACATAGGTCGAAAAACAAAAAGTAATTTTGGACTTTCCATACCTACTGAGTGACCAACACAATTGTATGGGAAGTCCAAAATGTATGTCCTTTATCGAACTATGTTCCTTTAGGAAAGTCGTTCAGATACTGATACTGAACCCGCGAGCGGCACGCAATTAAATTAACACCCTGTATAAACAATTTATTTTTGTAGTATAGTGTCTTTATAGTGTCTTTTACGTCATCTAGTAGCGTAACCACAAAAAGTGCTAGTAGTTTCACTTTTTGCCACTAGATGGATTTTACATAAGTAGGTGGTGTCTAGTTATGTCCCGCCAACCCGTGACTCGATCTTCACCCCCGCGCACTGTCACGCTTCGTGTCGTCGCTCCTCTCCCCTTCCTTACTCCGTGGTTTAGGATCACTATATGTACAGGGTCTTAGGGTAGTACAGGGTGTTTTTTTTTATGTATGTTCTATTGTATCCTCTGACATGATGTTCAGAGACATTGTCATTCGAAAACGGACTTCTAAGCATTCAGTCAGTCAGGTCACACGCCCGACGGCTGCCGGCGCCGGCCACACGCTCCGCTTTGAAACCAACCTAAAGGAGCTTTTATCTTTAAAGAAGCTTTCCGAAACTGGCGGTTACTCTTAAAATTAGGATATACAAACAAACAAAAAGAAAAAAAACAAACAAAATCAAACAGGTATGTATTATCTACTTAAGGTGTGCTGGACTGTTCATAAAGGCGCGGCGTTCGAACGTGCGTATCAGAAACGCGGAAACATGCTCAAAACTGCAGAAACATGCAGTAACATGCGGAAACATGCAGAAACATACGAAAAATTAATGTTTCAATGAATAAATGAAAAACAATCAAACGAAAACAAACAAAAATCAATAAACAAACAAACAAAATATTATCTACTATGGCGGTACTTCAGGTGCGCTTGACTGTACATAAAGCGCAGCGTTCGAACGCGGCGTGTCAGGCAGACGCCCTTCGTATGAGAAACGCGCCGTACGAAACGGTTCACGAGGCGAGGCTCATAGAAACACGAACGCCGGCCGTCGAACGCGCGCGTATTGCGAGACGCGCCGTATGATCCGCGTCACGAGGTGGGGCTCATAGAAACACGAACGCTAGGCATCGAACGCCGGACGAGCGGACGGCCTACCAACCTAACGATCTGAATAATTTAATTTAATTTATTTCAGGGAAAAATCTCACAGCTAATAAATGATTATTTCTAGTTACAAATTAACATTTGTATGCCAAATTAAGAGATCTTCACTTATTAAAATTACAATTGGTACAAAATGGTAAGAAAGTTATAAAATTTCTACACAATGAAACCAAAATTTAAAAATTAAAATAAAGCCATCAATGTCCAACAACGACAATCCACATTGATCCGGAAATTCAGTACTAAAACTAATTTGCGTTTGGCGTAGCTTCGCCGTGCTTGTGCAACTGCATTGGTGCTGCTGCCATGAACGTTTGTCTTTGAAAATTCCGCGGGAAATTTGAAATAAGAATCGTTCTACGACATACATATATACCAGAGATTTGAACCTCGCTACGATCGGCGAGGTGTGATATATACCAAGAACAGTGTGGGGCCAACTACACTCCCCCTGCGGAACGAAAAACAAACGTAACATCAACATCATCACTTATATATTGCCCAATTTCAACAAGTTGTGTTCTTCCGAGGAGATAGCTTTTCAGTCAAGAAATCTGGGTATCACCACTTACAATTAAAAACTTTTCATGAAATCATACAACAGATGTGTTATAACAAAAAAAATATTATAATTCTGTCAAGTACATAAATGGGTGCGTATCATAAAATAATTAATTGGAACTAGTATATAGTCGCGGCGATCCAGTTGGTGTAAGACGAAACCTTGGTGTTGACTCCGGGGAAAGTTGCGTTACCACACCCATTACCCCAGGACACGACTCCGACGAGGAACAGCTGCCCCCAGACATCAGACAAGTATAGAGGGCCTCCGTCATCACCCTCGCAGGTGTCTCTGCCGCCCACATACCGGACGCCAGCGCAAATCATGTTTTCGGTGACGACCTGAGGTTGTGGCAGCAGGTTAGCGTAACGGTCCTGGCACTCCTCCAAGTTAATTGTGAAGACCCTCACGTCCTGAAGCACCTCAGATGGAATGCCTCCGCTCTGTTTATAGAAACAGACAAATTTTGGAAAAAGGAATTTAGTAAGACAAAAACAAAATAGTATGTACCAAGTTGTTCAATAACTTTATTTATTTTAAGGGTAAATAAATTCTTTAAAAACATTTTTTTAGGGTACCGAAACCAAAATGGTAAAAAAAGGAACGAAGGAACCTAATGGTGCGACCAAAGATTTCGGACCTCCTTGCGGTGCGACTTTGTCTGTCCGTCTGTCTGTCTGTCACACCTGTATATCTCAGCAACCACTTGCTATCGACTTGAAATTCGGAACAGTTTCAGAATATGTTTGCCCAACTTAATTGCACATGAAAGAATAAAAAAATATATGATTATTACTGTAATAGGGGGGGGGGGCAAAATTTCAAATTGTATTTAGGTACTAGGTCGAGTGGAGTATAATATGAAAGGGCTTTACTTGTCGACTTTGACTTCGGGCTTTGATTGAAAGTTGTTCAATATCGTTGACTGATCATGCCCCTTCAGTATTCGGAAGGCTGTCCCTAACAGCCTGTATTTTTGTATTTTTTTTACGACTCTTAGGCTCGAATTTATAGTCGCGACTCAACCCTAAGTATAACTTAGCGCATGCGCAGCACGTTGCATCAGGACCTCAGCTAAAACTCAGCTATTCGATAGTCGTTGCCTTTCCTTCTGATTTGAGTTGAGGGTAAGTCGGGTCGATTCTTGACCGGGAGGATTATAACGAACACGTAAAGTCTATATTTGTCTCTTTCACTTATTTGGAGTTGTATGAAAAGAAGGATTATCTGACATAACTGTCATCAAAAATCTAGTAGAAATTTTTTCGAAGGGCACAAATCGCACAAATCCGTCAAAGAAATGTCATTATGAGATATGAAAACAACAATTTTTTACATATTCATTTTATTTAGTATTTAATTAGTATGTACCAAGCTAGGAACCTACTGGAAAGAACGACAATAATCATATGCAATGTGCATTAGCGACCAGCGATATAAATTTATTCAATTATAATGTAATAATGGTAAGTGAAACATGATTTTAGTTCTCCATATATTTTCAAATTGTTTTCAAAGATTTAGCAGAAGATGAAGGGCTTGGTAGCCTTTTGTAAACTTTGAATATCTTATAAAACACTGCTTGGCCAGTTTCGCTAAATTTTCCTGCGTTCAAAGTGGAGCAATATGGGTGTTTACCCGTGGCCTATATGTCCTATATAATACGTATTTACATTCCATAAAATGGATCACAATTTGATCTGAGTACAATCCACTTGCTTACAAATGCTTTTGTAGTTTAACTGAACAATTTTATTTTATTTAGTCAAAACTTTTAAATAAGTATTTTTATTTTTCAGGTTGTTTGCACGAACTATAAAGTTGACCAATAAAAAGTCTGAGCTGACGACCAATATAAAGTAATTTAGATGTGCAGCTTCAGCTACATGTTAATGTTATGTTCAAATACGTAGCCAAACGTTGGTCTGAAGATCTTACCGCCGAAAAGCTGCCACCAGGTCACGATCTTCCCTGGTCCATATGGAAGTCACTGAACAGACTGCGATCGGGCGTTGGCAGGTGCGGGGAACTCATGAAGAGGTGGGGCTTCTCTGATAACGACAAGTGTGAATGCAGTATTTTGCAAACTATGACACACTTGCGGTCGTACCCTACTTCTCCAGTTTCCTGCACTCGGAGGGACCTTCTTGAAGGCAACTAAAAGGCTATTTATTTGGCTACTTTTTGGGCTAAGCTTTTATAGTCAGTTTTGCCGATGACTCGAAAAGAAGAAGAAGAAGACGACCGCTAATCTAGCTCGAAAGAAAACATACAAATATATGGATCGTATTCTATCTATGTATTGCCTTGTCCGAAATATGTTTTATGGTGGGAATATATAATCACATCTTATTTTACTCGACGTAAAAATATTTTTCACTTCTCATGCTCTGAAAGCGTGATGTAGGCTGCACAAACTCGAATTTTGTGCACTAGGTACGCCCTGCGCGCGGGCCTGCTGCACCCTCCCCCCCCCCCCGCGCAGCGCGCGCGTCAACGTATTCTTCCCTTAAGCAAGTCATTCTTCATTTACATTTAGAGAGTCCTTTTACGTTTTATTTCCTCGCAATCCAAGTGAAAAGCAAAGTTTATAACTCGTCCACAAAACCATTTTATCCTCGACTTTACTATCAGCCCTCGCCTTCTGCTTGGGCTGCTAAAAGTCTCAGAAAAATGGTTCGTTTTGTGCACTTGTTGTAAAATCTTGAAGACAAAGCATTTCAAACGTTTCAAGTTGCTAGCGGAAAACCTAAAAAAAACCGGCCAAGTGCGAGTCGGACTCGTGCCCTAAGGGTTCCGTACCTATCTATTTGCTCTTTGACTTTAAAAACTCCGCGACCATGCAACTTGACCCCTCTATTATAGAAAAGTTCTTTAAACGGGAGCTCACCTTAACCACCTTAGTAACCACTATTAGTTGTGAAAAAAACTGTAATATTCAATAATTTTAGACTTTTCTCTTTATTTGTACTGTCAGACCTAGCTTCTTGCCAAATTTCATAATTGTAGGTCAACGGGAAGTACCCTCTAGGTTTTGCTTATTGCATAAATGTATGGAGATGAGGACATAAAAAGTCATATCATTTGATTACGTCGTTGTAAAAAAAATTAATTTTCAGATCTTATGTGGTTTAAATATACTTTAATATTCGTTATCATTTTCAACCTGATACCTTTACCCGTTCGTGAGAAAAAGGACCCTCAAAAGGACCTTTGTTTGTGAGACGTTGATAAGAAGATCAAGCCTTACACATAGCCAAAACTGTTTTGTACTCCATAAATAATTTCCGTTGATTTTTAGGGTTCCGCACCCAAATGGTGAAAACGGGACCCTATAGATATCCCTCCGATGTCTGTCTGTCAGTCTGTCTGTCTGTCAGCAGGCTGTATCTCATGAACCGTAATAGGTAGAAATTTTAAATTTTTACAAATTATGTATATCTGTTGCCGCTACAACAACAAATACTAAAAATAAAAAAAAAACCGGCCGAGTGCGAGTCGGACTCGCGCCCTAAGGGTTCCGTACCTATCTACTATACATATGATATACTAAAAGAGTTTGCTCTTTGATTTTAAAAACTCTGCGATCATCCAACTTGACCCCTCTTTTATAGAAAAATTCTTGAAAAGGGAGCTCACTTTAATTGGTTACTATTAATTGTGTGAAATATTGAAATATTTAATGATTTTAGACTTTTCCCATTATTTGTGCTGTGAGACCTAGCTTCTTGCCAAATTTCATAATTTTAGGTCAACGGGAAGTGCCCTGTAGGTTTTGCTTTTTTGCATAAATGTATGGAGATGAGGACATAAAAAGCCATATCTTTAGATTGCGTCGTTGTAAAAAATTGAAATTTTCAGATCTTGTGTGGTTTATAGACTTTAATATTCGTTATCAATTTCAACCTTATACCTCTTAAGGGTCTTGACAAACAGACAGACAGGGTTCTGTTTTTTATTTTGAGGTACGGAACCCTAAAAATGAACAGCTGAAGAGGGGCGCAAAATTTTTTTTTACCTTCCCCATTGATTGGGGTATTGTTGTTTAGAGCTCGTTGAGCAGAGGAATACTGTATTTCTTATTTTAAAAAATATTTAAAAACGAAGGAATAAGATGCACGAAAGTCTTTCGTTTTTTTTTTTATTTTGTTTAGGCTGTATCTCATGAACAGTAATAGGTAGACAGTTGAAATTTTCACAGATTATGTATTTCTATTGTGGCTATAACAACAAATACTAAAAATTTAAAATTAAGGCAGGCATCCCTGCTACAAACGTGTTGTTAAACGCGTGTAGGCGATTTTTGCTCGATTTTTTGTTTTAGCTCTATCGTAAAAACGGGAACATTTACAAGCGTGATGATTTGTGTTATTTATAGTGCATAAGCTATTAAATAACAGCAAATAATCAAAACTGGTCAAGTGCGAGTCGGACTCAAAAAATCTAGCACAGTAAGTTACTGAAATTTCAACTAATACAATTGGTACAGAACCCTCGGTGCGCGAGTCCGACTCGCACTTGGCCGGTTTTTTACAATGTCCTCATTACCACATAAGCTTTCTCTGTTCCGTCCTCAATAAGCAGTTAGCAATTTTGCTGATGTATCTAAAAATACAATGTCGCAACGTTTGTCATGTCTGCGTTTACCTTTTCAAAGTTATTTTTATCAGAAAGTGACATCTGTGCGATATCTCTTGATAAATAACACTGTCCATGTCCTCATAAACTGAAAACTTCATTGAAAATTACATAGAGGTCACTTTCAGTAAAATGACCAAAGAGCGAAGCAAGGAGGTTTTTGTTCTGAGAAAATGACCATTTGACAAGTAAAGGAAACACAGACGAGCGGCTGATGAGCGGTTTTAGCGGTAATTTATAAATTGATAAATAGGAGTGTTTTTGGATAGATTCTCTAAAAAACGGAGGACCTTTTTTTTAAATGGAGTATGCGCACGCGTGCACCCAGAATATACAGGTTGAAAAAAAAAATACACTAAAGTGATACGGGAAACATATATATTAGCCACCGGATGGATTTACATGATGGATTTACAAAACATCAACTCGTTTGTAATAACTCTACCTGCGGAACATGTGTCCACAACGTAAGAGCAGCACGAACCATTTGAGGCTACTGTCGACCCCCGCCTCCCCCCTTAAAATTAAATCTATTTCACCTACAAACTTGCAATTTTGCATGGTTAGTAAGACCCAAACTAAAAAGTAACCCTTCGACCAATATAAAGAGTTATAGACGGGCCATATGGAACATCGTTTGAAAACCGATCAAGTGAGTGAGGTCACTCACTTTGATTTAGTCGGTGTTCGGATGCTCAACGAGTAACACGTGTGAGCAAATAATTAACTTCCCGCCTTTCTAATAAAATAAAGCCGTCCTGTGCTTTTCAAAGTATTCAAATAACTCAAGAAAATACGAACGAAGATTTAGGCGTCACATTTCACTTGTTAATATATTTTTTTGTAAAATCTAATTATTTGATAATTTTCTTGATAAAAAACCTTCGCCGGCCTTGCCGCCATTATTCAGCGACGCGTGATTGAAACGACGGCATCTCGACGAACATTCGCTATCTCGCTCGCGCTACGGTGCGAGCGCGTGTTTCTATCTCTGTTAGGGACTGTGTGTGCATGTGATTAGGAAAACTGTAACCGTGGGTGTGCGTTTACATGTAGTTGTAGCGAGACTTGTTTTTTATTAGCATTTTGTACGGATAAGGCCCATAACTCTTTATATTGGTCGAAGAGTAAGACCCGCCTATAGAATCCTATTTTTTTCCTAAATTTCATGTAAGTATAAACCATTACCTTTTCTTGAGATATTGACGTCCAAAAGTCACTATCTTGTACACATGTATGTTAAACTACTACAACCTATCATTTTACGTACTGGGTGAGTACGGTCAACCGCTCGTCGGTAGAAACTTTGTCAACTCTATTACCACGCTATAAGGTCCAAAAGTGTTTATACTGATGTGCTGTTGAGTGTACTACGGCACCACCCTTGACCGGTTTTCTATTGAATTGTAAATCTAAATAGGTACGGTCAACCGCTTGTCGGTAGAAACTTTTTCAACTCTATTATCACGCCATAAGGTCCAAAAGTGTCTCTACCGATGTGCGGCCGTGTGTACTCGGGACGATTGAGAAGGTTTTTCGGCACGTTTTGGAATAAATTTTCCAGTGATGCAAGATGATCGAGTGTTATTCGAGAGTTAAAAAAATGTGTCACATAATCTCCGTTGTCCTTTTGCAAAATCAGTTCTCTAAAATTTTAAACGCCCGTCTACCTGTTCAGGAAACTCGACTCAACCTGAGTTAAGATTTATATTTCTATCTCTTTCTTTCATTAAGTTGAGATCTTGGCTAATTTATAAACAAATTGAGCTGAGTAAAGGGTGAGAAGAGGGTGAGTAAAGAAATGGCCCTCCCTGAGTTCACGTTTGGTTTTTGCTTTGGACTAAAAAAAATGTATTATCTATGGAAAAAACGTGATCATTATAAGGGCTGTTATATTTTCAATAATTTTAATGAATTGATAATAGTGCGTTAAGATGCAAGTGCGCTATTTTGTTGATTACGCCCGAGGCTCGAGAATTGCAGCCCGAGCCGCAGGCGAGGGCGTAATGGAGCCGAGAGTGTAAGACCAAACCGCATGCGCTTCTTACGACGTTTTTCAACACATTTACAAATAAAAACAGGTAACATTTGCTTACCTGATAAGGCTTTTGTGGAAAGTCCGTCTGGGGAAGTACCACCCCCTTGCTTTTTTCTGTTGTGAAGCAGCAGTGTTTGCACTGCTGTGTTTCGGTTTGATTGAAGGGCAAAGGAACCAGTAAAATTACCGGCAGATTACCAAGGAAAACTGTGATATGAAGAATTATACTATATGCCTGCAACAGTTACATCACGCACGATCCATTCATGCTTTTACCGTTTTTAAAAAGGAACCCTTATGGTGCGACTTTGTCTGTCTGTCTGTCTGTCACACCTCTATATCTCAGCTATCTCTTTTCACTCATGCTATCGACTTGAAATTTGGAATGGTTTTAGAATATAAGAAGTTGCCCAAGTTAATTGCACACGTAAAAATTTTGAAAAAATTATGATTATTAACTAGCTGTTGCCCGCGACTTCGTCCGCGAGGGATTCTATCTGACCCTCCATCCATCTTCCCTTCCGTCTATCTGTCGTCCTTTCGTCCGTCCGTCCAACCATCTGTCCAACCGTCCGTCAAACCATCCCTGGCCCTGCTCCTCTCCCTCTCTCCCCCACCCCCTCCCTTTTCCTCTCCCTCTCCCTGTCCCTCTCCCACTCCCTCTCCCTACCCTTATTCCTATCCCTTCCCCTATCCCTACCCCTAACGCCATCTTAACCGCTATCCCTATCTTCATATAAACATAGAAACGACACCCATATTGATTTTTAGTAGTGATGGGCCGACTATGGGGTTTGCCGATCAGCCGACTAGGCGACTAGTCGGTTTTGATATTGCCGGATAGTCAGCCGACTAGTCGGCAGTGCCGATCATCCTTATTTCGTACTTGATCCCAGATATAATCTGCAGTTTTTTTGAGCCGCAAAATATATTAACAATGAGGTTACAATTTTTACTAGAAGTTTTAAAGATTCCTTGAGCAACGATGATAGTGATGCACTGCTTATGTCATGGCTAAGGACAGAACATAATAAATATTAAGATCCTGTGTTTTTATTTCATACTATTACTGCCGAATAATCGGCGCAGTTTTTACCGATTAGTCGCCGACTAGTAACCGACTTTAAAATATGCCGAATAGTCGGTTTTACCGACTAGTCGGTGTATAGTCGGCCCATCTCTAATTTTTAGACATTTCAACCCTATCGCACCCCAATTTCACGTCCACCACGTTGGATTTCAAAGTTGTAGTTTTCGTAATCAGCGACCCGACAAACCATACAAATGACACCCATATTGATTTTAAGACATTTCAACCCTATCGCACCCCAACCCCATCCCCAAGGAATGATGGTATTTCACGTCCACCACGTTGGATTTAAAAATTGTTGTAGTTTTTGTAATCAGCGACCCGATAAACCATACAAACGATACCCATATTGGTTTTTAGACTTTTTCACCCCATTTCCCTCTTTTAGGGGTTGAATTTTAGGGTGGAATTTTAAAAACAGTGATGTACGTTCCACAGAATTACAACCCTAATACCTAAACAATAAATTTTGTGGATTTTACTTTGAAAATGAAGGATTTTCAACTTCATCCCCCTTTTTACCCCTTAGGGTGTAGAATTTTCAAAAACCCTGAGACACGTGCATATTAATTTTTAATCGTTAGCCTAAATACAAAATTTGAAGATCCTAACTTCAAAACTGACAAACTTTCATTCAAACTTTCATCCCCTATTTTACCCCTTTAGGGGTGGAATTTTGAAAAACCCTTTCTTATTGCACCGTTAAACTTTATAAGAGACCTAAATGCGTAATTTGGAATTTCTAGACCCAGCGGTTTGGGCGGTGCGTTGATATGTCAGTCAGTGAGTCAGGCACCTTCTTAATTAACATTAAATGCATTTTCCCGTTAGAATGAAGGGTTTTCATGCGGTAAAAAGTAGCCTATGTGTTACGAGTATTGTAGGACCTAACCTATATGTGTGCCAAGTTTCGTTAAAATCCATTCAGTAGTTTTGACGTGAAAGAGTAACAAACATCCATCCATACTTACAAACTTTCGCGTTTATCTAAATATATATATATTTATATATTTTTTATTATTATATATATAAAATTGCTTGTCCTGACTGACTGATTTATCAACGCCGAGCCGTAACCGCTATAGCTACAGAGCTGAAATTTTGTACACAGGTTTATTGCACTTCAAAACCACCCACTAAGGAAGGATTTACCAAAACTCATCCCTTAAGGGGGTGAAAAAGGGATGAAAATTTGTATGAAAGTCCTTTATTTCTTAAGTAAGATTCACAAAATTTTGAATTTAAACTTTTGAAATTAAGAAATGTGCTTAAGCATTTCTTAAAAATCACCTTTCAAGGAGGTGAAAAAGGGGATGTTTAGTTGCCGTATGTTGGTCTATAACTTTGTCTTTCATTTTTATAGGTAGAATTGTAAAAAAAAATTTTTGAGCTCCGTAAAAAATAAAAAAGGACGTGTTTTAGAATTTCTCAAAATTCATCCCCTAAGAGGGTGAAATATGGGATGAAAATTTGTATGAAAGTCCGTCAGTTTTGAATTTAGGATCTTCAAAATTTGTCATTAGACTAACGACTAAAAATTAAGTTTTACGTGTCTCAGGGTTTTTGAAAATTCTACACCCCAAGGGGTGAAAAGGGGGATGAAGTTGAAAATCCACTAAATTTATTATTTAGTCATTAGGGTTGTAATTCTGTGGAACGCACATCACTGGTGTTGAAATTCCACCCCAAATTCAACTCCTGAAAGAGGGAAATGGGGTGAAAAAGTCTAAAAACCAATATGGGTATCATTTGTATGGTTTATCGGGTCGCTGATTAAAAAAACTAAAACAATTTTGAAATCCAACGTGGTGGACGTGAAACACCGTCATACCCTGGGGATGGGTTTGGGGTGCGATAGAGTTGAAATGTCTAAAAATCAATATGGGTGTCGTTTGTATGATTTATCGGGTCGCTGATTACGAGAACTACAACAATTTTGAAATCCATCGTGGTGGACGTGAAATACCATCATCCCCTGGGGATGGGTTTGGGGTGCGATAGGGTAAAAATGTCTAAAAATCAATATGGGTTTAGTTTCTATGTTTATGTAAGGATAGGGATAGCGGATAGGGGTAGGCGTAGGGTTAGGGGCAGGGATAGGAAGAGGGAAATGGAGAAGGAGAGGGATGGGGAGAGGGAGGGGCAGGGGGTGAGGGAGGGGGAGGTTGAGAGGGAGGGGGAGAGGGAGAAACTGCACATTGTCTGAATTTCACGCGAGCGAAGCCGCGGGCACAGCTAGTAATTATAAGTTGGATGTAAAGGGGGCCAAAATATTAATTGTCGCTACTAGGTCAAGTGGGGTATCATATGAAAGGGCTTTACTTGTACATTCTAAAATATATTTTTGTATTTTGTTACGTTTCTTAGTTTTCAAATTATGATAAAAAATGTCATAAAGAAAACCCATTCCCCCCTTTTCTCCGAAGTTTGTGTAAGAAAAATCTGAATTAATTACAGTTGACAGAAGTTTATGTAAACTTTACAGCAAAAATAAAACGATCTTTCTTAGTTGCACAGTTTTTCAGAAATCTGCAAAAAACCTTTACAAATAAATTTAGTTTTGCGGTCCTGAAAATAGACTTTATTGCTTCCAAAAATACTATAGGTATATCGGAACCCTCGGCGCGCGTGTCCGACTTGCACTTGACCGGTTTTTTTACATGAATTTTAATAAACGCTTTCTATGACTTCATTATTTATATGATTTTAGAAAACAAGACAGAAACTTTCCGCCCCTTTTGGAATCCATACCTTACCCGGTTGCATGCCGGGCATTTAATATTATTTCATCTGTGGCCGGGCCCAATTCAGTCTATTCAGACTTTAGTGTGTTCAGGTAGATTCCACAAGGTGATGCATCAGTAAAACCAGGGAGGCATAGCGAAGGATCCAGCAGTGTGAAAGATAGAGCAGCGCGGCGCCCTTCAGAAGTATGCTTCCTTCTGACCGTTGATTGTACTGCGGCCGTTGTTTATGTTGTTTTCTCTTTTCGTATTTTCCATTCTCAAGCTTTATATGGGGAAAACATCGCATTACAAAAGATATTAATTTACCTATTCAAAAGGTAAAATAGTTCAGCAAATGAACAACCTCTATAAGTTTTTCGTTGCAAAAAAGTATAATACCTTTATGTGACGAATCCTTCTCAATGTACTCTCAAGAACTGAACGCATAATATAATTAATCTGTGGTCTAGCATGGGTCTAGCTGCCACGTTGTCAACAAACAATGTCATGGCGAAATACGTTTTGTTATGAGATGTGATGCCATTAAATAAATATACAATACAATACGAAGTGGTAAATTTTTTTGAAATCAATAAAATTATAAACTAAACATTATTTAACTATCTAAACAAAATAATTGGTAGGCACCTCTAGGTAACCGATCATTGTTTCGATTTTTGGTTAATTGTGTGTATGTATTATATTAGGTTAAATAAATAATGTTCTCTTTTTCAGCATTGTTGCAAAATTCCATACATGTTTGCGAAACGTATGTGTAACATGGCCAGTCCCTTAGATTATGAATAACGGCAGCTTCCAAAGCCTAGCTGACTAAACCTGGCAAAAGCATTGCTAAAAAACGAATAAGTTTCGATTATTGTCAGAAGATCGTACCTGCGAGTATACTTGTTCGCTTAGATTATGAATAACGGCAGCTTACTGTTGTTCGTCATTACTTACTAGCCGGAAGATGTCCACTGCTGTCGAGGCCTCCCCTGGAGTTCTCTTCAACCATTTATCTTTAACGACCAGAACTGCGCTGCCTGCATCCAGCGGTTTTTTTTACAGGGGGAAGGGTAGGGGATATTTGAAGCACGAAAATAGAAAACTTGGTTATATGAGTTGATATTTATAACAATAAAACTACTCGTTAGATTTACGCCGGATTTATTATTTATTTCAATGTTCAATGTAGGTATAGTAAGCAAATGTTGCCCACATTTATATTAGGGTGATGTGATGCCATAGTCTCGTGTAGTGCCGGCAAAGAATAGTACCATCCCATACATACCGGTGGGTGTCGTAAGTGGCGATAAAGATTGAAGATGTGCGTTAAACTTGATGCAGGCGACGATATCCACGCTACACTAAAGCCATTGTGTGTCTTTGAGCCATACAATTTAAATTCAACTTTGAGCAAATCAACAAGGAACTTCTCCTCATAATTTCTTTTTCAATAGAAATTTTATAATGCAGTAGCAATGGGTCATACGAGGTCGTAATGGTTTAAAGAGCAAGTTCAGAATGGTGTTCTTTTGAAAACAATAAAATCGTGATACAAATAATATGGGTTGTGGTACGGACACGAGGAACAACCCAGTATACAATCGTTGGACACTTCTCACAAAGTGACCTGATCCCAAACTAGGCAAAGTAAAGTAAACCTGTACTTTGGGTAACAGAGGCTAATATACATAAATAGATAAATAACACAGACACAGGATAAACACTCGTGTTCATCACACAAATGTTTGCCCTTAGCGGAAATCCCGTCCGCGGCCTTCGGCGTAGAAGGCAGGCTCACTACCAACCACACCAACGGGCCGTTAACTAATTCATATTATGAACGTTAGGTGGGATGTTATCGGTATTGTGAAGGTACCCAAATTGCGAATATGAGTTATACAAAAGTGTTATGTTCAAAAAAATGTTTCACGTTTTTTTTTATTTTTGATAAAAAATATGTATACAGGGTCTTTTCAAGTTTGTGATCAAAATACCCTGTATGATTTGAATTACATTGTGCAGGTTCTCCTTTTGACGTTTAACTGACATCCTCAAGTCAGGGTCGACCATGACTAACCTTTGACAGGTTCGTGAGTAAAGATTCATGACGTCACGGTAAAAAATTTGTGCTAATTGATAGTCAAAAACTTGAGCCGAACTCAAGTTTTGGCCCTCAGTAGAGCTATTTGTCTATGGCATACTAAACTGCGTTTAGTTTGGGAAAAAATAGTTTAGTCTTGGTTTAAAGAATATTTTCTTACATGCATTATTTTGCAATTTTGATGTATTTTAATAATTAGTGTACGCTGAGCAAAACACTTAAGGAAATCTAAAGAAATATTTTGTTTCAGCTTAGTATTATCATGTTTTGTGGTTATTTTTTTTTTCAACTCAAAGCAGTAACCAAACGCAGAGACAAGTCGAGCGTTTAGTCCTCTTGACGTAAAATCTGTCAAATTATTTCTACTACATTTGTTTACACAGATTCCCTCCCTGAGTTCAGGCTGAGTTTAGGATCAGGTTGAGTTCAACCTGAGTTCTAGATAAGTCAAGCTTTATCAATTCGGGCCTTAGTTTTCAAGTTGTGATGAAGAATGTCAAAAAAATATCACTCTCCTTATCTCCGAAGTTTGTGCCTGGAAAAATCTAAATTAATTAAAGTCGATAAAATTTATGTTTTGATTAAAGCAAAAATAAAACGATCTTTCTAAGTTGCACAGATTTTTTAGAAATCTGCAAAATACCTTTACAAACATGTTTAGTTTTTCGGTCCTAAAAATGGACTTTATTGCTTCCAAAAATACTATAGGTAGGTATATCGGAACCCTCGGTGCGCGAGTCCGACTCGCACTTGACTGGTTTTTTTAGAGTAGGGACCTACGTCTACACGTAAAGTCGGCACGAAATTACATTCTACTTTTGCATTCAAAAAACATCTTTTACAGTGCGCACATACAAGGAGTGGAATTTCCTGCCAGTGTCTCTGTTCCCGAGTTCATATAACCCGAATATATTCAAGGAGCGATTCAATAGTCGACCTCATTTGTGTCCCCAAGGCAAAATTGAGGTCAAGAGCAAATTAAATGTTGAGCCGAAACTTTGTATTAACTTACAGCAGTGGTGCCCCATCCGGCGTGGATGACTTCAGTATTGTCAGCAACTTGGTAGTTTGGGGTAATGATGGTGCCTGGCCTGACCAATGTATTTAAGGTGAGGCGTGTCTGCAGTCTCACCACGGTGATGTCTCCATCGTTCCCCAGAGAACCCCACGTTGGGTGATGATATTCTCTGACGATTCCGACCACCTGTCCTGCAGTGTTGCGGTAAGTGCTACCCGCTCTGATCCTACGGTACTCAGGCTGGTATAATCTTAAAAGAGAAAAAAGAACTTTGCATTATTTTTGATATTAGATGCAATCTGTGGATGCAATTTAGCTACTAGATAGATAGATAGATAGATAGATAGATAGATAGATAGATAGATAGATAGATAGATAGATAGATAGATAGATAGATAGATAGATAGATAGATAGATAGATAGATAGATAGATAGATAGATAGATAGATAGATAGATAGATAGATAGATAGATAGATAGATAGATAGATAGATAGATAGATAGATAGATAGATAGATAGATAGATAGATAGATAGATAGATAGATAGATAGATAGATAGATAGATAGATAGATAGATAGATAGATAGATAGATAGATAGATAGATAGATAGATAGATAGATAGATAGATAGATAGATAGATAGATAGATAGATAGATAGATAGATAGATAGATAGATAGATAGATAGATAGATAGATAGATAGATAGATAGATAGATAGATAGATAGATAGATAGATAGATAGATAGATAGATAGATAGATAGATAGATAGATAGATAGATAGATAGATAGATAGATAGATAGATAGATAGATAGATAGATAGATAGATAGATAGATAGATAGATAGATAGATAGATAGATAGATAGATAGATAGATAGATAGATAGATAGATAGATAGATAGATAGATAGATAGATAGATAGATAGATAGATAGATAGATAGATAGATAGATAGATAGATAGATAGATAGATAGATAGATAGATAGATAGATAGATAGATAGATAGATAGATAGATAGATAGATAGATAGATAGATAGATAGATAGATAGATAGATAGATAGATAGATAGATAGATAGATAGATAGATAGATAGATAGATAGATAGATAGATAGATAGATAGATAGATAGATAGATAGATAGATAGATAGATAGATAGATAGATAGATAGATAGATAGATAGATAGATAGATAGATAGATAGATAGATAGATAGATAGATAGATAGATAGATAGATAGATAGATAGATAGATAGATAGATAGATAGATAGATAGATAGATAGATAGATAGATAGATAGATAGATAGATAGATAGATAGATAGATAGATAGATAGATAGATAGATAGATAGATAGATAGATAGATAGATAGATAGATAGATAGATAAAAATGTTTATTCATACACATATTCGACACACAATATACGAGGGACAGTAGACTATGAAGGTCAAAATCAAAAGATACAAATTTCTAAATTTTTTAACACTGGCGCGAGTACATGTGTGCCGCAGCGGTACAAAAAGGCCGTAGCTCAGTGTATTATATAGCCCGGAAGGGCAAAACACCGTAGCTATAGAAAGAAGCTTTTCGGAACCTTTAAGCTAAGTTAAGATAATCATTTATTTCATGACAACATAAAACACAATATAATACATTTGAGGACTTACGAAAATAACTTATTGCTAATACATTTTACTTAAGGCAAACCAGTGACTATGATAACCATTCAAAAATACCATTGCCCAAATTATGGTACACTAAAACTAATTAAAGTCCTAGCTAAGCCATGAAAATACAATGAAATGAATTTCCTTAATAACACTTAAAGACACAAACATAAGAGCTCCCGCACACGACCGAGAATCGCTGGCCGATTATCGGCCAGGACAAGGACGGAAGATTCAGGTGATAACACGTCAGAGCGGGATGCCGACAAAAAATCGGTCACCGATTCTCGGTCGTGTGCGGGAAGCCTAAAAAGGTTGTTGTGTGCGTTTACTTGTAGGTACTACTTTACTACCCTGTATTCCATACACTCATTTGGAAGTGCGCTCTAGGCGCCACCATAGTCTATATAATTAATGTATAATGTATTCGTAATTTTTTCTATCCAGACAATCTCACCAGTTTTATGGTAAAACTGCTTTTTGAAGCGCATGCAGGTTGCACATTTCGGCGACTCAGATATTTTAATGCAGTCAGAAACCTTTCGGTACACTCGGTCCCCTAACAGTCTTCGATTCATTGGGTGATAAAAAACGTATTATATACTTTCATAATTTGTAAAACCTGTCTCTGGGCACGGAACCAGGACATTCGTGAAGAGGAACATGTGGTGTTCTAGACATTCGTAATGATAAAACGACTTGGTTTCATTGGTCGCTAGCCCATATGATGGGTGCGAGTCACGTATACGTGGTTCCTTGTTTAGTGATGGGTCTCACAGCATACGAGATAATGACCCGTCGACCAACGGAAAAGCATACCGTACACTTTTAATTTTTCCACATACTTTAACATACAGCGATAAAGAGGCGGTCTACCTGTTTTTGTAATATTCTGCGAATGGTCCCTTTAATCTATCTAGATGACACATCATAATTTCGAGTCCTTAGATCAAACAAGTATCGACGCCATCCTCGGCATCAAACTTCAAGATCGTATCGTGTAGCGACACACCTGCGGATTTTCTGACGCAGAGAGTTCCGATTATTACGCTCGCAACGCTTTTTAGGTTCATCATAACATCCCATGAAACGTCCACTACAGGACAGGGAGCTCCCTCCAGAATTCCAGCTGTTGCTGGGAAAATGTGGAGGGGAAGTACCATAGTCACCTCCCTTGTTAGCGTTACGGCTGGCACCATAGACCGCGGTTGTAGGTGACCGCAGTAAGTAAGATGTAAGATACAAAGGAGGATGCTGCTGCCACAAAGGAACTGCGTTTTTAGGTCACCTCTGACAAATAAAAAAAAATTCCGCTGATATAACAAGACATTACTTAACAGAACTTTTGGTCGCGGAACTTTCTTGACGCCCGGATACTCGCACTGAGCGGACGTGCGCATGATTTGCTTGTGCCTTTTTAAAATTATCAATTCGAGTAGTACGCAAACATCGTCCTAATTTACGTTTATAAGTGAGTGCATATTAAGTTTTCCCTAACTGGTGACTTGAGCTTATTATTTTATATCTTTACCTGTGCAAAGTGCATCACAATCCCCGCACGGACGGGGCGCCCCCGCGGAAAAAAAACAGTTGTCATTATTCATCCCGTTCTCTCACCTGTGGTCCAACACCTGCGCGTGCGTCATCGATTCTGTTTGTGCTACAGTGCTACGGTTCTACGCGCCCAGTTTAAGATGAGCTGTTCTAACTCGCCCGTGAATTCGATGGCCAGTTCTTTGGACACTGGTGGATCCCAGCCTGACCTATCGAAATATGATGTTAACGCGTTAAATGCTCCGCTTCGAAAACGAAGGCAATCTGACGATCGTGATTTTGGAAGAGAACTTGCCGATTTTAAGAAAGAAATAATGTCAGCTCTTCAAGGCATTCAAACAACACAAAGTGAGTCGTATAATACCTTACGGCAGGACGTTTAAACGGTCAATAATCAACTTACCGCTATTAGAACAACTACTGATCGCCTATCTGAGGAACAAAAGCTGATCACGTCCGATATTGCTGCCTTAACAAATTCTATGGATTTTCACTCGGAACAACAAACAAAACTTCAAACCAGAGTTGATAAAATATCCAAAGACTTAAGCAAGATTACATCTTTGAAAAATAACCTTGCTGAAATGCAAATTCAAATAGATAAGCTGCAGAATGAACAAAATATCTCCCAACAACGTGATCGTTTAAACAACGTGGAAATTTTGGGTATTCCCGAAAAAAACAATGAGAATTTAGGTCAAGTCCTACTATCCATTGCAAAAATTGTTGGCTTACAAATGTCATCTCCGGACATTATTCACATCCATCGTGTACCTACCCGTGTCACAGGCAAGCCCAAAAGCATAATTGCGAAACTTCATTGAAAGATAGCCTAATCTCCGCAGTTCGCAATAAAAAAAACCGGCCAAGTGCGAGTCGGACTCGCGCACTGAGGGTTCCGTACCACCACATAAACATAATTGTATTATTTGAAATTTCAGTAAGTTAATGTGCTAGATTTCTTGAGTCCGACACGCGCTTGACCAAATTTTATTATTTGTTGTTATTTTATAGCTTATGCACTATAAACAAACCAATTTTAAAGTTTGTAAGTGTTCCCGTTTTTAAATAGAACTAAAACAAAAATCGCCTCAGCGACCATCCAACTTGACCCCTCTCTTATATGAATGTTCTTGAAACGGGAGGTCACCACAATTGGTTACCATTAGTTGTGAGAAAAGTTGTAATATTTAATGATTTCAGACTTTTCCCATTATTTGTACTGTGAGACCTAGCTTCTTGCCAAATTTCATAATTTTAGGTCAACGGGAAGTACCCTGTAGGTTTTGCATTTTTGAATAAATGTATGGAGATGAGGACATAAAATGCCATATCTTTTGATTGCGTCGTTGTAAAAATTTAAATTTTTAGATCTTGTGTGGTTCATGGATCCTAATATATGGTATTAATTTCAACCTGATACCTTTACCCGTTCGTGAGATAAAGGGTCTTGACAGACAGACAGACAGACAGACGGACAACAAAGTGATCCTATAAGGGTTCCGTTTTTTTTCTTTTGAGGTACGGAATCCTAAAAAGGAATCACTACTACCGACATTGGATTGGATGGCGCGGCGACTGATGTCTACATTAACGAGCACCTTACACCTTATTACAAAATACTACAAAAGGAAGTCCGGAAAGCAGCAAAAGTTGCAGGCTATGAGTTCGTCTAGATTCGCAATTGCAAAATCTACGTCAGGAAGAACAAAACATCGTCTTCTTTTATTATTCGAGATAGGCGTGATCTCCCTAAGATAAAATGACTTTTTGCGCTTTGTAAATTTTTCCCGTGCCATACCCTATGTTTTAGTTTTTGTCATTCTCAACACACACTCATCTTTACACTCACACATACATTCACTATACTAATATGTAATACCTACACATTACTTACTCATGCTTATTCATACAGTAAAATAGTCGATTTTTTGAGCTCAAACAATGCAATGTCGTCATCATGGATTAACCCTGCTTGCATCTCTTCATACTGGATTTTTTTCCCACGGCAGAGAGGTAACAGCTGGTTATGTAAGTTATACTTATACTTTTCTCTAGTACCTATTCCTTGTTGTTAATACAAAAATTAAACTTTTGATCGTTCAAGATGTCAACTTCCTCAATTAAAAATAAAAACCTAAACTTATATTACCAAAACGCCCGCGGGTTACGTTCGAAATGTTTGGAGTTTTAGAATAATATTTTACTATATGACTACGACATTCTTTTAGTAAGTGAAACATGGCTTCAGTCGGACATTCATGACACAGAACTCTGTGACAGCAGATACGAGATTTTCCGCTGTGATCGAAATTTGGAACTCACTAATAAAAAAAACCGGTGGCGGTGTAATGATTTGCGCTCAGCGCGAATTAGGAGCCTATCTTATGAATGACTGGCCATATTGCAATATGGAATCACTCTGTATAACCATACCTGCGCGCGCGCTCGGCTCGTCAGTCGACCTACATATAGCTATTGTTTATATACCACCAGATTACGCCGACCTACCGGACCGGGTAAATCGCATCAAATGTAACGTGCTGCGCGTTATGGATCTATTTCCATGGGACAGTTTTCTATTATTGGGGGATTTTAATCTACCTTTTATTAAATGGAATGCCGATAGCTATCGTATATTATCCGCTCCTTCGGAAATGATCCATAACACCGCAGTCTCTTTAACCGCTCCCAGGCCGTCATTTTGGGTGGCTTTAGGTCCGATTATACCACAGTACCCTCAGGGGTCCCACAGGGGTCACATCTCGGCCCTCTCTTTTACAATGTCACATCTTCGATATCGGTGATTGTATCAAATACTCTAGACACCTAATGTACGCTGATGATAAAAAAATATTTATCAGAGTTAATTCTGTTACTGACTGCGAGCTATTACAGCATGATCTCAACTCCCTTTATTCATATTACGAACGTAACAGGATCACAGTCAGTATCGGTAAGTGTCAATCCATCAGTTTTACACGTAAAAAAAATCGAACTTTATTCTCTTATCACTTCAGTGACCGATGCATAGAAAGGGTTCATTTGATCAAAGATCTAGGAGTTTATTTTGACAGTAAAATGCTCCTCTCTAGTCACAGTGATATAATCACCGAAAGAGCGTATCGGAATCTAGGCTTTGTAATAAGAACTTGCAAACCATTTAAATGTCCTATAAGTTTAAAGGTCGTTTATTATGCATACGTGCGTAGTATTCTAGAATATGCGTGCTCAATATGGTCACCTATATACGACAAACACATTAGCCAAGTCGAGCGAATACAGAAAAAAATTATAAATCACCTAAATTTCAAATGCTGTGAATCTGCTGACTCCTATAGAGATAGTTGTCGGAATTATAAACTGCTGACCCTTGAAGATCGTAGAACATTGTTGGACATGGGCCTGTTTCACGATATACTAAGTGGACGTTTAAATTGCCCGGAGCTGGTAGCACACATTTCGTTGAGTGTTCCAAGACGCCGTACCAGACACACCTCTCGTTTTTGTGTCCCGTTTCACCCTACTAACTATGGTCAAAATGCAGTGCTTACCCGACTAGTAAAAACATATAACACAAGTTTTGAAGACGTTGACCCTTTTAACCTTTCTAAACACAAATTTAAAGACGAGGTAAAGTCCATGACTACTGCATTGTAATTCATTAATTTATCTACTCTCATTTCTTTCCGCTCAAAACCTGCCTTATCCTGGTACAGTCAGCGTCATGTCAGAGGATACATTTGCCACTCTGCTAACTACCATACCATTAAGACTAGAAGCTCGCTGCTGACGTGCTGTTGGGTGTACACAACTAACTTGCATTACTTTGAATAAGCAAATTCTGATACATATATAGCGTAAGATATACAGCTTCACACACTGAAACACACACACTTTACACACAAAAACACACACACACTTCACACACACACCCACACACACGACATACACAACAAACTCTCTTTAGTTCTAACTTACCAAAAAATTTTTTTTCATTTTCAAATTGCTTGGCACCATACGCTCTTGCGAGTATAATCAGGACGTAATATAAGTTTAAATATGTAGTACACACGGCCGCACATCAGTAGAAACACTTTTGGACCTTATGGCGTGGTAATAGAGTTGAAAAAGTTTCTACCGATAAGCGGTTGACCGTACGTGGATAGCTGTAATTGGCCTTTCTCTTTTAGGTTTGTTTTGTAATTTTTAATCACTATTTTTAAGGCTGTTGTTATCCCTAAAATAATAAAATAAAATAAAATTTCCGCAGGTGTGTCGGTCGATTCACCGGAGCACTGAAGGTGCAGAACAGGACTTCCGTAAAATAATAAGAAAGCTTAAGTGGGCACACGCCCACGTGTGCAAAACACATGGCAAGGCGAGAAGATAGTTGGTGGACCAGAGCGACAACGGAGCGGCGACTAAGGTCCTTCGTGCATTTCTGCAAGCAAGCACGTGCTGGTTTAGAACTGCACGGGACTGGAGTTAGTGGCGCATAAAAGAAGAGGCCTATCAGCCAGTGTTATATTGGTGAAGTCTTCAGTGCGTGATACTTACAGTCCGTCGAAGCAATGAGCTGCAGAGAGCACCCATTGTGACGTGAGGATGTTTCCCGCACAAGTTTGGCTCCAGGTGCCTGTGGAGACGCCTTGGCTCTCGACGGCTACTATGGCTGGGTACCGACTAATTGTTGTAGGTTGGCCTCCCACTATGCGGTCCGGAAGCGCGTACCCACCTGCGATGTAAACAAAGTTCATGCTATGTTTGAAAGATGACATATTTCAGGTCTAGTTTAATGTTTCAAGAGAAACATCTTCAACACAAACTAGCTCTTACCAGTCGTGATGTGAATCCATCGTTCGAATCATTCCTACCTTTTATTCCCAAATTTTCCAATTATTTGGATAACGTTGCTTTTCTCGTACCTAATACCTTAGTTGGACATTAACTTAACAAAATAATATTCCCAAATCGGTTCAGCGGTTCTCAAATGATGCGCTTACCAACGAACAGCATAAAATTTTAATTAATTAACCTCTAGATTTATGTAGATAGATTAATAGCTAAGCTATCGACTAACATTTGATGATTTATCTAGTTCTAGCTTTGGGAACTTCCTTAAAGCATATTATGACAGGCTAACGATTAAACTGCGGGCGTGGTTAGGACATTATAATAATAAATTTATATTTATGTTCCATATTTTTTTCAATGGCTCGAAGATTCAAAAAAAGAATTTTTCTTACAAGTACGTAAACATTGCTAATATGTAGTCACTTCCCGCTTCCCGCACTCTTGCGATTTACTTACCGTATTTCATTGCAGCAGATTTTTACTTGAAAAATTCATATTAGGTTCAATACGTCCAACACTACTTTACCAGTTTCTACACAAATTTCTACGTAGAAACAAAATGTATAAGTAATTTATTCTAAAAAATCCGTAACGATTATTGCGAACACGTGACGAATGACGATGGCAAACTTTTGACTTCGTCATGGGATTACAAAACGTCAACTCGTTTGCTACCTTACTTACGTAATTTGTATTTTAAACTACTACGAGTATTACCTGCCAACAGCAACGAAAAGAAAGCCAAAGGCACCATTGTATATTATCACAACTAGACAGGAAAATAATTGTTGTGTGGTGTGTCCTCTAATTTATATACTACAATGTTATCTAAGTTTATGATTATTTCAATAAAACTTCCTACTGTACACATATTGGAATTATAATTTGTAGATCTATTTATTGCATTAAAGATTATGATTAGATACCAAATACTGAGCTACCATTGTACTGTTAAACCATTTTGAACTAACTGTATCCCGCGACTCTGTTCATCTAAAATGTTTGCGTTTGCTCCTCAAACCATGACCGGTATGTATGTTCATGTGTTTCCTCATAACTACTTATAATTAGAAAAAAACCGGTCAAGTGCGAGTCGGACTCGCACGCCGAGGGTTCCGATATACCTATAGTATTTTTGGAAGCAATAAAGTCCATTTTCAGGACCGCAAAACTAAATTTGTTTGTAAAGGTTTTTTGCAGATTTCTGAAAAACTGTGCAACTTAGAAAGATCGTTTTATTTTTGCTGTAAAGTTTATATAAACTTCTGTCAACTGTAATTAATTCAGATTTTTCCTTACTCAAACTTCGGAGATAAGGGGAGGGGAATGGTATTTTTCTTGACATTTTTCATCATAACTTTAAAACTAAGAAATTTAAAAAAATACAAAAATATATTTTAAAATGTACAAGTAAAGCCCTTTCATATGATACCCCACTCGACCTAGTAGCGACAATTTGAAATTTGGCCCCCCCTATTTTGGCCCCCTTTATATTAATAATCATACTTTTTTCAAAATTTTTTCTTGTGCAATTAAGTTGGGCAACTATATTCTAAAACTATTCCAAATTTCAGGTTGATAGCATAAGTGGTTGCTGAGATATAGAGGTGTGACAGACAGACGGACAGACAGACCGACAGACAGACAGAGCGGCACCATAAGGGTTCCTTTTTTTTACCATTTTGGTATCGGAACCCTAAAAATGGGGAATCGTAGAAACGTCTTCATCATCCGCTGGTTATCTATGTATATAAAAGAAGAAGGTGACTGACTGACTGACTGACATATCAACGCACAGCCCAAACCGCTGGGTCTAGAGATTCCAAATTTGGCATGTAGGTTCCTTATGAGGCCTAGGGGTGCAATAAGAAAGGGTTTTATAAAATTCCACCCCTAAGAGGGTAAAATAGGGGATAAAAATTTGTATGAAAGTCCTTCAGTTTTGTAGTAAGGATCTTTAAAATTTGTATTTAGGCTGACGACTAAAAATGAATATCGACATGTCTCAGGGTTTTTGAAAATTCGACACCCTTAAGGGTGAAAAGGGGGATGAAGTTGAAAATTCTTTATTTTTAAAGTAAAATCCACATAATTTATTATTAAGGCATTAATGATGTAATTCTATGCAACGTTCAACACTATTATTGAAATTCCACCCCAAATTTAACCCCTAAAAAAGGGAAATGGGGTGAAAAAGTCTAAAAACCAATATGGGTGTCGTTTGTATTGTTTATCGGGTCGCTGATTACGAAAACTGCAACAACTTTGAAATCCAACGTGGTGGACGTGAAATACCATCATCCCCTGGGGATGGGGTACGGGTGCGATAGGTTTGAAATGTCTAAAAATAAATATGGGTGTCGTTTCTATGTTAGGGATATCGGTTAAATTGGCGTTTGGGGTAGGGATAGGGGCAGGGATAGGGAGAGGTAGAGGTATAGAGGTAGAGAGGTAGAGAGGTAGAGAGGTAGAGAGGTAGAGAGGTAGAGAGGTAGAGAGGTAGAGAGGTAGAGAGGTAGAGAGGTAGAGAGGTAGAGAGGTAGAGAGGTAGAGAGGTAGAGAGGTAGAGAGGTAGAGAGGCAGAGAGGCAGAGAGGCAGAGAGGTAGAGAGGCAGAGAGGCTGAGAGGCAGAGAGGCAGAGAGGCAGAGAGGCAGAGAGGTAGAGAGGCAGAGAGGCAGAGAGGCAGAGAGGCAGATAGGCAGAGAGGCAGAGAGGCAGAGTGGCAGAGAGGCAGAGAGGCAGATAGGCAGAGAGGCAGAGAGGCAGAGAGGCATAGAGGCAGAGAGGCAGGGAGGCAGAGAGGCAGAGAGGCAGAGAGGCAGAGAGGCAGAGAGGTAGAGAGGCAGAGAGGCAGAGAGGCAGAGAGGCAGAGAGGCAGAGAGGCAGAGAGGCAGAGAGGCAGAGAGGCAGAGAGGCAGAGAGGCAGAGAGGCAGAGAGGCAGAGAGGCAGAGAGGCAGAGAGGCAGAGAGGCAGAGAGGCAGAGAGGCAGAGAGGCAGAGAGGCAGAGAGGCAGAGAGGCAGAGAGGCAGAGAGGCAGAGAGGCAGAGAGGCAGAGAGGCAGAGAGGCAGAGAGGCAGAGAGGCAGAGAGGCAGAGAGGCAGAGAGGCAGAGAGGCAGAGAGGCAGAGAGGCAGAGAGGCAGAGAGGCAGAGAGGCAGAGAGGCAGAGAGGCAGAGAGGCAGAGAGGCAGAGAGGCAGAGAGGCAGAGAGGCAGAGAGGCAGAGAGGCAGAGAGGTAGATAGGTAGAGAGGTAGAGACGTAGAGACGTAGACAGGTAGAGGTACAGGTAGAGGGAGAGGGAGAAGGAGGGGAAGGGGGAGAAGGAGGGAGAGAGGGAGGGGGATGGGTCGAGGGAGAGGGAGGGGCAGGGGGAGAGGGAGGAGGGGGAGGGGGATAGGAAGGGGGGAGAGGGAGAGGGTTTGAGTTTTTCTCAATTACTTCTGCGAATTGGCTCTGTTTTGAAATATTACAAAAAGGTGTCTCTCATCTCTCTCTTTACATTTGTTAGGATACTGCTGCTAAGTTCCTCTGTTCTGAGTAATTTATGAGTAACGTCTGTATATTATATATATAAAATTCAGCTGGATCTTGAATTATACTCATTGATTTGCGCAGGGTTAGTCCTGTTTTTCCTTAGTTTAAAATTACCCCGAAATGACAGGAAAGTATCTCATTGCTTCGGAAAACCGGTAACAACATAAATACGAAATACACGCGAGCGAAGCCGCGGGCAACAGCTAGTAAGATATAAGACGTCACATTAAAATGAATATGGCGCCCTCTAGAAGACATTTAAGTTAGTTATTTAGTGAGCTCCTGCTTCCGCAATTAAACTCTAATTTAGCCTTTTTTGCGTGCAGGTTTGTCTGGTCATTGAAGCCAGCCCAGCTTCTTCTAGAAGGTCAGAAGTCTCCTGGGACTTTCGCAGGCTTCTCGCAGCTACCTCTTGTTGTTGAAGATTTTAGTCCGTTGGTCGGCCAACGCATCGCATTCTAATTTTGAAGAATATTTTAATCAACTAACCTCCGAGCTTTACATTTCTGATTTCTTGATGTTCAAGTTATATTTCATAGCATTTTCATATAAGTCGTCAGATAATTTGTGTGACCTAGGTTTATTTAGCTTAGTTGCAAAAGAAAACATTAATTCTACCGCGACATTCTTTCTAGTTTTACAAAAGGTAAACAACTGACTACCTTTCGAACAGTTTTGAACGAAACGAAATTGAATGAACGGAAATAACAGAATTACAGTAATCTATGCTTCTCAAAACCGAACTCATTTGCGCGCAGCGTACGAGTTCAGACATACTGGCGCCTGCCACCCGAACGTGTCTCAGCGCCCTCTTATGGCGATGCTAGCGCTAGAATCAGAATCAAGAGGTATTAGTACTCTTGTACTCTCGCAGAGAATCAGCCGGTACTGTGCCCACAAATGGTTTGTAACCTTTCATTCCCTTGGTACTCCTAATTTTGTAACGTTCATTCAAAAACACCTTGATGATTTTGTAGGGTCCTGCATAAACTTTATCAATTTTATGATTTACTCCTGTTTCAGAGTTTGTGATAGCATTGTTCCATAATACTAGCTCTCCTTTCTTGTATTTTACATCAGGGGCTGCAACACACCGTGAGCGATCACCACCGAGGCACCACCAGCCTTCACCTCGTCGAGCTACGGTCAAATGGCAATACGATTACGCCGAACCACGTTGAGACCGATCACCGTCACCATACCGAACGAGGACATCGCGACGCGACCGATCTCCGTCGCCGTCTTCTTATTATGACGACCGACGACCAACTTGAAGCTCACGCCACAAGAGCGCAGAGCGCCTAACAGACACCATGGAGCGAATGATAGATCTTCGCCCGAAGTCTCATCAAGCATTGGAGCTACCAACATTCAGCGGTGCCCCTACGGAGTGGCTACCCTTCAAGGCAGCGTTCCGCGACTCAACGGCCCTGTACAAGCTATCGCCAATCGAGAATCTGGGACGCCTCCGGATCGCCTTACGGGGGAGGCAAGAGAAGCAGTGTCATCCCTACTGTACACCGCAAGAAGCCCAGACATCATCATGAGGTCGCTTGAACGAGCCTTATGGCAACCAAGAATGGTCACCGCAAGAATCATGGCCGATCTACACAAGCTGCCACCAATGGACGAGACAGCACAAGGAATGCATCGCTTCGCCATCACAATTCTATTCTAAATTTGAAGCTTCTATGTCTACTAGGAGTGCCTTAGAGTTTTGATAATCGGTCAGTCAGCCAGTGAGTGAGTGACAAAATTAAAAAACTTTGTCTAGCTATAATTCTTAAACTACTAGTTCAAATTGAATGAAATTTTAAGGACACTGCCGTGCCCCTAGATGTATGGAGCATCAAAAGGACAAAATACCAAATGCCCAAAGAAGTAAGCAGTTCCCAATATTATTGCAAGTAGCAAGTTGATCACCATTCTATATGAGAGGTTCGATAAATTATTCCAGTAGCCACGTGATAAAATGTAAGTACATACATACATAACATCACGCCTAAAAAATGTAAAAAAAAAGAATGTAAATGTAAGTAAATAATCGATAAATATACCACACCACATCACTATTTTCAAATTCCGCAACCATGAAGTTTCTTGTTTTATACATGCCCAATAACATTGACGTAAGAAAAACGCTGCGCTTCTAAAGGACCTGAAGCTATTGTCTATGGAAAACTTATCTGATAAAGTTAATGCTATTTCTTTCTAACTAATCTTTGTTTAGAAATGTTGAAAAAGTATAACAATATTTTATCAGTATCGAAACTTTTTTTTTCGAAAACACTTTGTCGCCAGTTCGCCATTTTGAAAAACGGTATACGACAGTACGTGGGCTGTCAAATTGGTGTACACGTTCGACAATTTTATTGTTATTGTAAACAAACATATCAGTTTAGAAATGTTTATCGGCGCAGGAGGCCATAATATCATAATCACAAGATTCACAAGGATATAGTGGGTTTAGGTATAATTAACCAGGATCTAATTATTGTCACGTCACGTTCCGTGCTCCGGGCTTATGATGAGGCACCCGTACCCTTCTGTTCCAGTCTGACCCTGGGTAGCTATTACAACTGACTCCATGTTTGCACATCCTGTGCTGTGATACCACTAATCATTAGTTCAGGAGTTATTATGATTCGTTTTGGGTCCAGGACAATCCCAACCCTCCACCAAGATGGTTTGTTGTGACGTCCTTTCACCTTGACGCTTCATAAGATCGACAGCTAACTAAATACTCAGCTGCCAGTCTATTCCTGAAGCAAGGAGGCCTCACTCGGTGTCGCTAAGAAGGTGCTGCTAGTATATGCCTACATGTTTTTATAAATTGATTTCTTTATTTAGGCTTCAGCAGGATGCCAGTGTTCTATTTTGTTGTGTAGTGCAAGGAAAATCAAGAATCATCCACAATTATCTACTTACATTTTATCACGTGGCTACTGGACTAATTTATCGAACCTCTCATATACAATGGTGATCAACTTGCAACTTGAAATAATATTGGGAACTGCTTTATTCTTTGGGCATTTGGTATTTTGTCCTTTTGATGCTCCGTACATCTAGGGGCACGGCATTGCCCTTAAAATTTCATTCAATTTGAACTAGTAGTGAATTATAGCTAGTCAAAGTTTCTCAATTTTGTCACTCACTCAATGGCTGACTGACCGATTATCAAAACTCTAAGGCACTCCTAGTAGACATAGAAGCTTCAAATTTAGAATAGAATTGTGATGGCGAAGCGATGCATTCCTTGTGCTGTCTCGTCCATTGGTGGCAGCTTGTGTAGATCGGCCATGATTCTTGCAGTGACCATTCTTGGTTGCCAGAAGGCTCGTTCAAGCGACCTCATGATGATGTCTGGGCTTCTTGCGGTGTACAGTAGGGATGACACTGCTTCTCTTGCCTTCCCCCGTAAGGCAATCCGGAGGCGTCCCAGATTCTCGATTGGCGATAGCTTGTACAGGGCCGTTGAGTCGCGGAACGCTGCCTGAAGGGTAGCCACTCCGTAGGGGCACCGCTGAATGTTGGTAGCTCCAATGCTTGATGAGACTTCGGGTGAAGATCCATCATTCGCTCCATGGTGTCTGTTAAGCGCTCTGCGCTCTTGTGACGTGAGCTTCAAGTTGTAACTCTATGACCCTAGGTACAAATTAAGATACTTAAAAACCATTAAACAGCTGGCTGGGAGCTGAAAAATATCTTAGAAACGCATAAAAATTGAGAAATACTACAAAGTTAATGAAAATGGACATTAAGATAGGTTTAGAGATATGTTATTATATAAAAACATTGCTTAAAGCAGTTAAAAGTAGTATTCGCAATGCTTTATAGGAATATCTTTCCATCAAGTATCAATTTAGAACAATAACCTGCCTGTATTGAAATATTCATACGAAAACGGGCTATCGAAGCGTTTTGGCGCGAAACTGCGCCGTGGAATTCGTGTACAACTGAGCGATCTGTCGTTTTATATTACGAAGTATAATTATGGGGAAGACGGTCGTCGAGTAGGCGGCGGACCGAATCCAAGAAATATTGGCAAATGGATTAATCACATGAAAGGTGATAATATGAGACTAAATTAATACGAAAGGCATTTCGTATAATATGTAGGCAGACGCTTAGGCCCCCTGTTCGAAAAACTGAAAAGTATAAAATGGAACAAATACTTATCGAACGCGTCTGTTTGGTGGAGTGCATGGCATGATGGAAAACCCAAAAAGTTTGGGAATTCTTATATTTCTGACGAAAAATACAAAATGATTGGGGCAAGTTGGGAGCTGTTTGCGATGTTATTGAAGGAATGTGGTACTGTTCTGAGTAAAGCAGAGATTATGTTATCGAGACGTGAAAATCCGGTACACGAATCGATGTTTGCTTGGTGGTGGCGACACTTTCGACGATGACGAGCTTACAGTCTCTTTGTGTTTTGTACGACGAGAGCTTCTTGAAGCGGCGCGCCTGGAGTTCGCTATCATGAGCTGCTTGTCTGAATTACACAACTATCTTGCCTAACACTGTTCAGCTAATAGTGCGTAGAATGATGAAAGTCCGTGTCCTGAGTGCTATGAACAGTACGACTACGGTGATGATATGTTGGTTTCGTCATTGGAAATGTCTAAAAGTATGTCTCCGATGTATCAATCACTATTTTTAAATGACACATAAAAGCAAGTAGCTTGAATTTGCCTTCAATATTTGTCTAGGACGTTTAGATCCAAAACGACTTGAATTGGTCAAGCGAGAATTTGAATTCATGTTGGAAAATGGCATAATTTCACCATTGACCTCAGAATGGGCAAGTCCACTCCATGTTGTTATCAAACCGGATGGTTCGCCACGTCCATGTGGAGACTACAGAAGATTAAACGCGCAAACTGATCCAGATAGGTATCCCAAGAATAGACGATTTCCTGACAATTCTCCCTGGTAAGAATATTTATTCCAAAATTGATTTATTTAAAGCATATTACCAAATCCCTATGGCAGAAGACTTTTCCATTTTAACGTTATGAGGTTTGGTCTCAGAAACGCACCAACAACTTTTCAGCGATTTATAAATACTGTTTTAAGAGGTTAACCTTTTGTATTCGCTTATTTAGACGATATTTTAACCCTTAATCAAACGGAGTACTTTTTTATGAGATAAATGAAAACTAAGAATGGTTTTTAGGTAAGTTGGGTGCGTAGATTCAGAAAAAATATATAAAAATTGGATAGGGAATGGGGAAAGGGTGTTTTTGCTGTGGGAAATAATTTCCCATTATCCGTTACTGTATAGCAAAATTTTATGGAATTGGGAAATTATTTCCCATTGTCCGATACGGTTACGGACTTTTACTTTTACTAGTAGTTCCCCCCTGCTTTGCTTGTTTTTTTTTGTAAGTAATTCAAAGTATGTAACATGCAACCCAAAATAAAAGATGTTTATTATTTATTTATTTATTTAATATTATAATAAGAAAGTAAGAAGTATTAATACAAAAAAGGCGGAATTATCATTGCAATGCAATCATCATACTTATAATTATAACTACATATTAAATTTATTCTTCAGAAGATGGAGCAGTATGAAAAGCTTTAAAGCAGGTTTTGGCGCACAGAGCTACATTACATGTGGAACATTGTATTTTGGTCCTCTGTTCTTGCTTTTTCAAACTGCAGAACTTACATCTCTTGTAAGTACTGATTTCTTCTAGCAAGTGTATGCCCACATTCAATAAACGGATTTCATCTGGCACTCCAAAGACACCACCCTTTTTGTTTTTAAACCGTATAGCTTGTCCTGGTGCTTTCCTTGTTGTGTGATTGTCTACTAATGCACGTGCCAAACGTAACCTGAAATCTCGGTGACCATGCAACGTTGCAACGTGTGTGTCAATGTAAGTAATATATGCATTTATAATGGAAGCATCGAACATGAAGAATAGAAGTCTCATCCAATATTTTCGGGATTTTCGGTCAATTGGGTATGAAGACCTAAAATGATCAAATAAATCTACCCCACCCATGCTTAGAGTATATGAAGCAATAGCTTTCGGGCACAGAACCTCTTTTCTAGTTCCATCTTTTTGGGTTCTTTTCACGAGCATTACGTCACGTGGTTGATGTGCGGTTGAGAGCACATTTACTTCTTTAGTGTCCATCCACTTGACGGCTGTTACGGGCTCTGATGTAACAGCTGTGAATTGATGTTTTTCCAATCTCATCTGTTTCGGCTGCTTTTTATTCTTCATGACATCAGGCAGATATTTTTTGTTGCTTGGAACTGTTTCTACTGCATAAATATTTTTGTCAAATAGATCTTCCATAAGTGGAACACTGGTGAAAAAATTGTCGAAAGCAACTAACGTATTTCCAGGTAATTACATAGTTTCGTCACCACATTGTAACCTAGTCCGTCATTCTCTGTGCTATCACCTTTACCGGTATAAACTTCAAATTGGTACAAGTACCCCTTTTTGGCGTCACATCTAGCCCAAACTTTGAAGCCCCGTTTGATTGTTTTTTTTTGGCATATACTGTTTTAATGTACTGCGACCTTTAAATTTCACCATGCACTCGTCAATTGACTGCACACTTGAATTGTATGCTTGTCTTTGATAAACCTTGTTCAGTTCTGTAATAAGAGGTCTCACTTTATATAATTTATCATGGTCAGGAGAGTCTCTTGGTGGTTGCATTTCATTGTCGTTAAGGTGTAGGTTTTCAGTGATCTTTTTAAATCGCACGATTGGAAAAACTTGTGCAATTTCTTTGTTATAATAGAAAGGATCTGACGACCAGTATAACTCGAAATCCGGAAGAGGATTTAACCCCATCATGATCAAAATTCCTAGATAAGCCCTGATATCATCTTCAGTGACTGGTTTCCAATTAGCGCTTTCTTTTTGAACTGCGTACCGGTTAGTTTGTTCCGCTATGATCAATATCAATTTATCTGGAAAAAATCTTTCAAAAACAGTTAAAGGCTGAGTTTTGTGCGTGTCCTGGAACTTGGGTTTAAAACGCTTATCAAAAACTGGAATATCATGGGTTAAGTCAGCTGTTTTCCAATCTCTAGGTCGAGACCAGTCCCTGGGAACTACGTTGTGATTCTCTTCTTGATCATCTTCCATTAATTCATCTATATCAATGTCCTCTTCAAACATATTGCCTGGTCTTTGAATAGTAGCCACTTGTTCGAGAGGTGGAATGGTTGGAGCCTCTTCGGGTATGTCAACTATTTTTTGTTGAATGTCATGAGATGAGGGACTGCCTTGATCTTGAGTGCATAATTCTTGAACATGGAGTGGACTATTTGAAGTATCTTGCTCAGTAACATTGCGGACTGTATTTTGAACATGGAGTGGACTATTAGATGTGTCTTGCTCAAAAACATTACCGTCCGTATTTTGTATCGTTGCATTCTGAGACTGGTCATCTAAAATTGGCAATAAATCTGACCGTGTTGTCTGCGAAACGGGTTCATCTTCAACGTTGTCATCATCTATATTATCTTCGATGCCAAAAATTTCTTCGAGACGATGTTCTATTAGATATTCATCAGGTTGATTTAAGTAACTTGCAGAAGGAGAACAAATACTATTAGCATAGCAATCATCGTCTTCAGAATCATAATCGGACAAATCAGATAAATCAGCCAAGTTTTCTACTGCTTCTTCTAGTTTTTTTTTAGTAAGTGGTTGTGGTTTTCGTATTTTTTTCTTATTCATTTTTCTTATTCATTTTTCTTTTGCTGGAAATAAATACAAAAAATTTGAAGAATAACAATATCGGATACGGATAACTTTTTTGTGCACCAGACAGACGGTCAGAAATTCTATATATATATTAAGGAAACAAAGAAAATTTTAAGTGCAGGAACAAACAATGGGAAATAATTTCCCACTTACTAAAACCTAAAAATTTCTAGTAAATCGTACTGCTTCCACAGTTCTTTTCAAGCCAAATATACAGAAAATAAGTCTAGTTTATGATAGTATTCACTATATGCACTTACCAGATTTTTTTTTCACTTTAACCTCAAAACACTAACGAGAACTGGTTTTTTGGCAAAAAAATCGTGACCTCTGACTTTCTCTTTGACATTTGGTGACATATGACCGCCATTAAAAAAATGTTGCCATTTTTCAAATTTTAAATATTACCAAGATTTTAAATTTCCATAGATAATATTCCTGGGTGTTGCCATTAAAAAAATAAAAAATATTTAGTGAATTAGGACGAAGTGGGAAATAATTTCCCAATGTTTGATTAAGGGTTAATAGGTTTTGAGGTGCATGAATTGCAATTCAAAACCGTACTTGATAGGTTTAATCAATGTGGATTGAGAATCAACATTGCAAAATAATGGTATATGTATGTGTTCAGATTTACCTAAATAAAAATATTTTTAATTTAAAAAAAAATAATTAATTTAAAAAATCAGAATTTGGTCTCAAGGAGGTAATGTTTTTAGGTTTCCTGGTTACACCCAATGGCACCAAACCACTACCCGATAAAGTTAAAACCATTGTAGATTAAAAACTTCCAGAAACTATACACGAATTACCTACCTTTTTAGGACTTATTAACTTTTATAGACGATTTTTAGGGTTCCGATACCAAAATGGTAAAAAAAGGAACCCTTATGGTGCCGCTCTGTCTGTCTGTCTGTCTGTCTGTCCGTCTGTCTGTCACACCTCTATATCTCAGCAACCACTTATGCTATCAGCCTGAAATTTGGAATAGTTTTAGAATATAGTTGCCCAACTTAATTGCACAAGAAAAAATTTTGAAAAAAGTATGATTATTAATATAAAGGGGGCCAAAATAGGGGGGCCAAATTTCAAATTGTCGCTACTAGGTCGAGTGGGGTATCATATGAAAGGGCTTTACTTGTACATTTTAAAATATATTTTTGTATTTTTTTAAATTTCTTAGTTTTAAAGTTATGATGAAAAATGTCAAGAAAAATACCATTCCCCCCCCCTTATCTCCGAAGTTTGATTAAGGAAAAATCTGAATTAATTACAGTTGACAGAAGTTTATATAAACTTTACAGCAAAAATAAAACGATCTTTCTAAGTTGCACAGTTTTTCAGAAATCTGCAAAAAACCTTTACAAACAAATTTAGTTTTGCGGTCCTGAAAATGGACTTTATTGCTTCCAAAAATACTATAGGTATATCGGAACCCTCGGCGCACGAGTCCGACTCGCACTTGACCGGTTTTTTGAAAAATGCAGCTGATACGCAAGCAATATTACACGACTATTTAAAAGGAGCTAAAAAACGTGACAACACTAAAATTCAATGGACTTCACAAGTGATAGAAAAATTTTATAAATGCAAACAAGATTTAGTCAACACTACCCTGCTTACTTTGCCAAATTGCGATTTTCCTTTAGGTACCTTTATTTACAAATCAGTCTGTATTACAACAATATGAAGATAGTTGTAGGAAGCCAATAACATTTTATTCAAAAAAAAAATGCACGGAAAATATACAGTACCTACGATAGAGAACTACTAAGTATTTATTTATCTATAAAACAATTTAAACATTATTTAGAAGGACGTGTCTTTACGGTTTATACAGACCATAAGCCACTGACTTACGCATTTAAGCAACACAATGAAAAAGCCAGTCCCAGACAATTACGACAACTACAATACATTTCACAATTTAAAACGGACATTCGTTATGTGGAAAGGACAATATTATAGCAGACACAATGTCAAGAATCTCTTCAATCGAAACGATTGATAACGATCAAATTTGTGATGCACAAATTGAAGATAGCGAACTAAAAATCTTACAAAATTCAAAATCACTAAAATTTAAGCCACATCTACTTAGCTCAGGTAAAATACTACACTGCGACATCTCAACAAATAATATTCGACCATATATCCCTATTCAATTTCGTCAAGCGATTTTTGCCTCAATTCATAATTTATCTCACCCAAGTGTTAGATCAACAGTCACACAAATGGCTTGTAAATTTATTTGGATGAACATTAAAAAGGACTGTAAAAAATGGGCACAGACATGTATTGCCTGCCAAAAAAAAAATTACTAGGCATACTTAAAGTAAACTTGCTTGTTATGACGAGCCTGATGAACGTTTTCAGACAGTTCATAATTATAGACTTAATAGGTCCCTTGCCTCTTTCAGATGGCAATATGTACTGTCTTACATGCATTGATCGATTTTCAGACTGGATTGAAGGAATTCTAATGCCAAATGCAACAGCGGAAATAGTTGCTTAATCTTTTTACACTAACTGGAATTCTGGATTTGGTGTACCTTGTACAAATTATTTGTGATAAAGGCCTTCAATTCAAATAAAAAATTTTCAAAGACTTATCAGAAATCTGTGGTTTTAAAATTAATTACACAACTGCATACCACCCTCAAAGCAACGGAAAGATAGAACGTATGCATAGGACACTTATAGCCGCACTTAAATGTCATAATCATATCAAATGGACAGACGCACTACCGACTGTACCTACTGTTGGGACTCCGTACTGCCCTTAGAGAAGATAAAAATTATACTATAAGTCAAATGGTCTATGGAACCACTATTAAAGTGCCTGGCCAATTTTTCCAAAACTCAAACACTAATAGAGATCCTAATTCATTTGTGGCTAATTTACAAAGAATAGTGGATCAGTTGTTACCAAGACAACAAAGACGCCGCACTAATCAGAATAATTTTGTACATAAAGATTTGTTTACATGCACTCATGTATTTGTCAGGATAGACAGAATCAAAGCACCTTTAGAACAAGTTTATGAAGGACCATATCTAATCAATAAACGTTTTGATAAATATTTTACCTTACAAATTAAAAACGAATCCATTCATATTTCTATAGATAGATTGAAACCTGCTTATATATTTAGATGATGAACCAAATCCTATTGTAAATAAAACTAAACGTGTTAGTTTTTCTTAATTTATTATGTAACTAGCGAGCCGCCCCGGCTTCGCACGGGTGAAATGCTGATACTAAATATACTATTTATAGGCACGCGTCGCCGGTCCCCGGTCGGCCGGTACCGCCGCCGCAACCGCTGTGTCCTTCCCTGCATTTTAAATCTGTAATATCTTCAAAAATATTCATTTAAATTACATGCTGTAATGGGCCATATTGATCTTAATTAAATGCACCATGTATTTAAGGTACTTAATTGGATAAGAATTAACGCTGTATTGCTTAAAATCGCTTCGTAAAAAAAATAAAGGATAAAAAATTGTTATTGTGGGTTATCCCTAAGAGAAAGATATATACCATCCCGGACTATTTTGTAGAACTTTTTAAGTTGTACAATACTGTAGTACATTATTTTGATCTATCTCGTACGGTTCATCCAGCGTTTGCAATGTAAGCGCAAAAAGTGTGTTTATTTATTGAAACCTCTAAAATTATCAGTGTTTCTCTACTATATTATGCATGTATTATACATTTATACCTTCCTCTTAAATCACTCTATCTATTAAAAGAAACCGCATTAAAATCCGTTGCGTAGTTTTAAAGATCTAAGCATACATAGGGTCAGACAGACAGATAGCGAAAAGCGACTTTATTTTATACTATGTAGTGATATATTTAATTTAACATTTACTCCAATATTAATGTTAACTTTTAATTAGATTAGTTTATTTTGTTCAATTATTAATATTGTAACATATAATATTTTAACGATAATACCTACTTATAATGTATCGTGCAGTGCACTGGAGGGCGAGTAATGTAGCGACCTGTTTTCGCACACCTGCACAGGCTGAATGCAAACCATTTTCTTCTTTGAAGCTGACGTTTTTGTTATGTTTTCGATTTTCTGTAAAAACTACGTTTTGTCTAAAATATAGTGAATATTACCAATTAAATCTTTCATTGTGCCGACAATACCGGCACAGATATATATACCAAAGAGATTCGAACCTCGCTACGCTCCGCGAGGTTTAAATCTCTTTGATATATACCAAGAACAGTGTGGGGCCAACTACACTCCCCCTGCGGAACGAACACCAAACGTAACATCAACATCGTCACTTCTATAGGGTGACTTTTAATTAGTTCTTGATAGAAAAAGGTATGAATGTACCCACACATGATACTGAACAACTTTCCCCAAGGAACATAGGTCGAAATAAGAAAATCAAGTTTTGACCTCCCATAGAAACTACATTAGCTGATAGGGCATTTTGTATGGGAGGTCAAATTTGGTTTTTCGTATTTCGACCTATGTTCCTTGGAAAAATTTGTTCAGTATCATGAGTACATGCATATCTTTTGCTATCAAGAACGAATTAAAAGTCACCCTATATATTGCCCAATTTTAACAAGTTGTGTTCTTCCGAGGAGATAGCTGCTAAGAAAAGAAATTTGGGTATCACCACTTACAACTAAAAACTTTTCATAAAATCATACAACAGAAGTGTTACAACAAAAAATAAATTATTATTCTGTCAAGTACATATATAAATGGATGCGTATCATAAAATAATTAATTGGAACTAGTATATAGTCGCGGCGATCCAGTTGGTGTAAGACGAAACCTTGGTGCTGACTCCGGGGAAAGTAGCGTTACCGCACCCATTACCCCAGGACACGACTCCGACGATGAACAGCTGCCTGAAGACATCAGACATGTACAGTGGGCCTCCTTCGTCACCCTCGCAGGTGTCTCTGCCGCCCAAATACCGGACGCCAGCGCATATCATGTTTTCGGTGACGAGCTGAGGTTGTGGCAGGTTAGCGTAAATGTTTCGGCACTCTTCCGAGTTCATTGTGAAGACCCTCACGTCCTGAAGCACCTCAGACGGATTGCCTCCGCTCTGTTTATAGAAACAGACAAATTTTATAAAAAGGAATTTAGTAAGTAAAAACAAAATAGTATGTACCAAGTTGTTCAATAAGTTTATTTTCACCTCCAAAGCTCGGAAACATTTGTTTTGTCGGTTAAATTCTGCGGCCAAAAGCGATTTTTGGCCCCTAGCGGGCAAAAGGTTTTTGAAATTCGAACGCGATGTACTTATTATTTTGTAGTATGCTGCAGTACTGGCCGCTTGTAAAACCAGCCACGCACTATCGTTTTCAAGATGAGAAAGAGGGATGCAGCTATATAGGAAAGAAACAAATAGTATTATGAATAGTGAATGCCTGGTGGGTAAGGTACTGGCTGAAATGAAAATTAAATATAAAATTCGATCGCCTTTTTTTTTATTCTCTTGCCCAGATTAATGGACTCGCCCTTTGACTTCAAATCAACGCAACACAAAATAGATTTGCCTGCCACTGCCTATCCTCTGTCTCCACTTTGAAATCCCATGAAAATGAACCTTGTTCTGCAAATTTATCAAGTAGTTTATAGGTAGAGTCATGAACATAAGCACAACAGTCCCAAAAATAATAATAATTTAATTATAGTGATTTCATTTTTAATGTCTAGTATTGTCTAGTGTAAACTCTTTGACCTTGAGTTGGTCTCTGGTTACGGAGGTTTGTAGCGAAGCGCTGGTTCAGGTTATACTGGTTATGTTTCCACTTGCTTGCTGCCGTCAGTACCATTATGTAGGTATTATGCCCTTACGTTAAAACGTATGAGTAATTAGTTAAACACTTATTTCTTATATTTGAATTGCTTTTCTTGCATTATGTTAACATTTCCTCGCTTTAATGAGGTGAAAAATTTTGTGTTTCGCTCGGCAGCAAAGTTATTTTGCGTCTCGTGCCTTGAAACCTTCGCCACGCTCAGGATTCTTCTTTTGAACCACTCGCTTCGCTCGTGGTTCAATCCTAGAATCCTTCGCTTGCTCAGGTTTCAATACGAGGCACTCGCGCCAAATAAACCTTTCGCTGCCATGCATAACAAATAACTATTATTTTATCTACTCTCATATCGTTAATCCTCAATAATGCGTTCAAAAATTGTACGTTATCATCTCCATAATGTCAATCTGTGCTAAGAAACACTCTTAGAAGCATTTTTTTTATCTGTGGGACCTATTAAACAATTTTTTAATTTTTATAGGCGCGCCATTGACAGCTTGATGCGTTTGTAGTCTGTGGCTTTAAGGAGGTTTCATTGCAATAACGGAAAACTCAGCAAACAAAAGTTGTATTTACATATTTTTATTAGTTTTGTAATGAAATAAGTGATAAAATCGTTTACGATTTGCCTTCGAGTGTTTTTAAAGCAGCTGTAGAAACTTCACTTAGCAGTTATCACCGGAAAAAGAGACAAACATTAAGGTTTGTTTTTGAACACATTATTTTAGGATTCACGATATGAGAGTAGATAAAGTTGTGTATGCAACTCCACATAATTAGGTATAAAACACTCGTGTCTTCTATTATGGAATTTGGCTCGCTACGCTCGCCTGCGACCCATAAACCGACAATCGAGTTTTATACCCCTCATTAAAAACCGTTGCATAAACTACTATTAAGGGTACCGTAGTGTTTTAAGGGTAAATAAAATCTTTAAAAACATTTTTTTAGGGTTGCGATACCAAAATGGTCAAAAGGGAACCCTTATTGTGCTACTTTGTCTGTCCGTCTGTCTCTCACACCTGTATATCTCAGCAACCACTCATGCTATCGACTTGAAATTCGGAACAGTTTTAGAACATGTTTGCCCAACTTAATTGCACATGAAAGAAAAAACTAATTATGATTATGTAATAGGGGGGGGGGGATATACAGGGTGTTAGGGACCGCCTTCCGAATACTGAAGGGGCTTGATCATACAAACTATCCGATCAAGCTTACAATTTTGTATGGAAACGCGGATTTTTCTTTCGTTTCCTGAAAGTTTTGTTCACTGAAAGTTGTTCAATGTCGTTGACTGATCATGCCCCTTCAGTATTTGGAAGGCTGTCCCTAACACCCTGTATTATTTTTTTTCGACTACTAGTTTTCAAGTTGTGATGAAGAATGACAAAAAAAATACCATTCCCCCCTCCTTATCTCCGAAGTTTGTGAAAGGAAAATATCTAAATTTTTTACAGTCGATAAAAATTTATGTATTGGTTACATTACATCAAAAATAAAACGATCTTTCTAAGTTGCACAGTTTTGTAGAGATCTGCAAAAAACCTTTACAAACATATTTAGTTTTGCGGTCCTAAAAATCGACCTTATTGTTTCCAAAAATACTATAGGTATATCGGAACCATCGGCGCGACACTCTTACTTGCTATTAGGGTTCCGTACCTCAAAAGAAAAAATCCGAACCCTTATAAGATCACCTTGTTGTCCGTCTGTCTGTGTCTGCCTGTCTGTCTGTCTGTCTGTAAATTAATACCATATATTAGGGTCCATGAACCACACAAGATCTGAAAATTTAAATTTTTTACAAAGACGCAATCAAAAGATATGGCATTTTATGTCCTCATCTTCATACATTTATGCACTAAAGCAAAACCTATAGGGTACTTCCTGTTGACCTAAAGGCAAGAAGCTAGGTCTTACAGTACAAATAAAAGGAAGTCTAAAATAATTACATTACAATAGGATAGGATAGGTTTTAAAGGTTTTACTAATTATCTAGTTTTCTGTTAAATATTTTCAAAATTGCTTTTATACAATTTATTAATGAGGATATAGCGAGACATTGGACGTATATTTTACAAAAAAATATTCAGTCGTTTTTTCCCTGGAGGAGCTCAAACTTGGTGTGTTTCGAAAATGTTTCTTTGATTTTAAGATAACCAGATGCTCAAATGTGGCAATGTAGTATATTTCCAGAATCAGCTCTTAAATATTACATTTTTTCTCACAACTAATGGTAACCAATTGTGGTGAGCTCCCGTTTCAAGAACATTCATATAAGAGAGGGGTCAAGTTGGATGGTCGCTGAGGCGATTTTTGTTTTAGTTCTATTTAAAAACGGGAACACTTACAAACTTGAAAATTGGTATGTTTATAGTGCATAGGCTATAAAATAACAACAAATAATAAAATTTGGTCAAGCGCGTGTCGGACACAAAAAAACTAGCACTCTGAAATTTCAACTAATACAATTATGATTATGTGGTGGTACGGAACCCTCGGTGCGCGAGTCCGACTCGCACTTGGCCTGTTTTTTTTTGAGTGGGTACCTACGTCTACACGTAAAGTCGGCACGAAATTACTTTCTACTTTTAATTCGACTTTCAAAAAACATCTTTTATAGTGCGCACATACAAGGAGTGGAATTTCCTGCCTGTGTCTCTGTACCCGAGTTCATATAACCCGATTATATTCAAGGTGCGACTCAATAGTCGACCTCATTTGTGTTCCCAAGGCAAAATTGAGGTAAAGAGCATATTAAATGTTGGGCCGAAACTTTGTATTAACTTACAGCAGTGGAGCCCCAGCCGGCGTGGATGACTTCAGTATTGTCAGGAACTTGGTAGTTTGGTGTAATGATGGTGCCTCGCCTGACCATTGTGTTAAAGGCGAGGCGTAACTCCAGTCTCACCACGGTGATGTCTCCATCGTTCCCCAGAGAACCCCATGTCGGGTGCAGATATGCTCTGGTGATTCCGACCACCTGTCCTCCCATGTTGCGGTAAGAGCTACCCGCCCTGATCCTACGGTACTCAGGCTGGTATAATCTTAAAAAAAAAAAACATTGCATTATTTTTTACTAGCGGCCCGCCCCGGCTTCGCACGGGTACTAACAAACGGGTAGAGTGGTGACTTTTATTGCGATATATGACGAAGCCTTCAATTTGCTACACAATTTTTAAAACATTCTAAAATATTTCGTTGTACCTCCGGATGACAACCTCAAAAGAATATACCATAATAATATGCGTGCCCTCCGTGTGTGCCCCGTGCTATCAACGGAAATGCGCATCGAGTGTGAAGCTCATTCTAGGACTTTAATTAGAGGGATTTTAATATTGTGATATCTTCCAAGATATTCATTTGAATAACATGGTATGAAAGGATTGATGAAAGTTCAGGAAGCAAGGGAAGTATGTCAAGATCGTAGCAGGTGGAGAACTGTGGTCTCTGCCTACCCCGACGGGAACAAGGCGTGATATTATGTATGCATGTATAACATGGTGTAAAGGACAATTTTGATCTGTGTTCATTGCTTATTATTACTAACCTTTTAATTTAGATAAGGATCCGTACCTTACGGGCAAAAATACGTTGCAAAACTACCTTATTTAAAAAGTTGGTTTATGTGGGTTATCCTTAAAACTTAGATAAATACTATCGCGAACGTCGGTTCATATATTGTAATATCATTGATCGCGAACTTTTCTTTAGAACTCTTAGAGAGTAGTAGTTTTCTTTAAAGCTCTCTAGAGGCACGTTTTTTTCCGACTTGATCGACAAACATTATAACAGGTCAGTTAATTTGCACTAAATATTTATAAATTATAGCCACAAACCTTCATATTGAATTGATCTATCTATTAGTGAAATTCGCATCAAAATCAATACAGTAATTCCTGAGTTTATCGATGACAGACAGACATGATGATGACAGAAAAACTTTGGACTTTCTTTTTAACCTACTTCAAAAAAGGAGGAGGTTCTATGTTCCACTGTATGTATTTTTAGGGTTCCGTACCTCAAAAGAAAAAAACGGAACCCTTATAGTATCACTTTGTTGTCCGTCTGTCTGTCTGTCTGTCAAGACCCTTTATCTCACGAACGCGGGTAAACGTATCAGCATAGATTTATATATAAGTTAATGGGTATCAGGTTGAAATTAATAATATATACTCGTATTAGGATCCATGAACCACACAAGATCTGAAAATTTCAATTTTTTACAACGACGCAATCGAAAGATATGGCATTTTATGTCCTCATCTCCATACATTTATGCAAACAAGCAAAACCTACAGGGTACTTCCCGTTGACCTAAAATTATGAAATTCGGCAAGAAGCTAGGTCTCACAGTACAAATAATGAGAAAAGTCTGAAATCATTAAATATTACAACTTTTCTCACAACTAATGGTAACCAATTGTGGTGAGCTCCCGTTTCAAGAACATTCATATAAGGGAGGGGTCAAGTTGGATGGTCGCTGAGGTGATTTTTGTTTTAGTTCTATTTTAAAAACGGGAACACATGCAAACTAGAAAATTGGTATGTTTATAGTGCATAAGCTATAAAATAACAACAAATAATAAAATTTTGTCAAGCGCGTGTCGGACTAAAAAAATCTAGCACATTAACTTACTGAAATTTCAAATCCTATTTGCGCGAGTCCGACTCGCACTTGGCCGGTTTTTTTTATGTACACCGATTACTCCGTCCGTTGTGAACCGATTTGCAAAATTCTTTTTTTATCCGATAAGGTATACTCCTGAGGTTGTCTCATTGTCACCAAGTCAGGATCTGATGAAGGGATCCTGACGAAATCGAGGGAAACCCTCAAACTTTATAGGCACTTCGTGTTTCATATATTTTTCAAAGCTATACAAGTACACAGCCCGTGTGGTGCCGGCAATAGTACCTTAGGTGTCGTACAAAATAAAAAAGGGTTAATAGTCTCTACCCGAGGGAGTCGTAAAAGGCGACTAAGGGTTAAATACCAGAGAATGGGCAGCAACATCCTTCTGTGTCGCCCGTGTAGTGCCGGCATAGAATAGTACCAACCCATCTCTATCTGAGGGTGTCGTAAAAGGCGACTAAGGGTTAATAAACCAGAAAATGGGCAGCAGCATTCTTCTGTGTCGTTTTTAGGGTTCCGTACCTCAAAAGAAAAAAACGGAACCCTTATAGGATCACTTTGTTGTCCGTCTGTCTGTCTGTCTGTCTGTCAAGACCCTTTATCTCACGAACGGGTAAAGGTATCAAGTTGAAATTAATATCACATATTAGGATCTATAAACCACACAAGATCTGAAAATTAAAATTTTTTACAACAACGCAATCAAAAGATATGGCATTTTATGTCCTCATCTCCATACATTTATTCAAAAATGCAAAACCTACAGGGTACTTCCCGTTGACCTAAAATTATGAAATTTGGCAAGAAGCTAGGTCTCACAGTACAAATAATGGGAAAAGTCTGAAATCATTAAATATTACAACTTTTCTCACAACTAATGGTAACCAATTGTGGTGAGCTCCCGTTTCAAGAACATTTATATAAGAGAGGGGCCAAGTTGTATGGTCGCTGAGGCGATTTTTGTTTTAGTTCTATTTAAAAACGGGAACACTTACAAACTTGAAAATTGGTATGTTTATAGTGCATAGGCTATAAAATAACAACAAATAATAAAATTTGGTCAAGCGCGTGTCGGACTCAAAAAATCTAGCACATTAACTTACTGAAATTTCAACTTATACAATTATGTTTATGTGGTGGTACGGAACCCTCAGTGCGCGAGTCCGACTCGCACTTGGCCGGTTTTTTTTACGTGTTTCATATATTTTTCAAAGCTATACAAGTATGTAGCCCGTGTGGTGCTGGCAAATAATAGTACCAACCCTTGGGTGTCATAAAAGACGACTAAGGGTTAATATACTCTATCCGCGGGAGTCGTGAAAGGCGACTAAGGTTTAATAAACCAGAGAATGGGCAGCAGCACCTTTCTGTGACGCCAGTGTGGTGCCGGCATAGAATAGTATCAACTCATCTCTACCCGTGGGTGTCGTGAAAGGCGACTAAGGGTTAACGAACCGAAGAATGGGCAGCAGCATCCTTCTGTGTCACCCGTATGGTGCCGGCATAGAATGGTACCAACCCATCTTTAACCGTGGGTGTCGTAAAAGTTGACTAAGTAATATATCGTACCATCTTACAAACTGTGGTCACCAACAACAGCGGTCGCCAGCCGCAACGTTTACAAGCGTAGTGACTATGGTAAATCCTCTCCTAAATACCACGCTTTTTTGCCAGAGTTTTGGAGGGAGCCTGATCTGCAATGGTCGTTTCATGGGATTATATGATGATTCTTTTGTGTATCGTATCATCTTGCATTCTGCAGTCGCCAACAACCGCGGTCCATGGTGCCAGCTGTGACGTTAACAAGTGTGGTGACTATGGTACTTCCCCTCCACATTGTTCCAGCAAAAGCTGGAATTTTGGAGGGAGCTTAGCTCCCTGTCCTGTGGTGAAGGTTTTATGGGATGTTGTGATACAAGTATTTGCTCCTGGTATTCATCATATCATGTTAATGATGTGGTGATGGATGAAACAACTCCTTAACGGTTATGATTTGGAGGATAATTCTTTAAAATTGTAGTTACGCTTTAAGATCGATAGTTTGAAGCATTTGTGGCCGAGTGGAAGTTGCTCTTTCTTTGCGATCACGAAAATTAAGTAACTTTGGACGTGGTGTAGTCAGAACCTGGATGAGCGACCGCTAGTGGCACAACAATTAGAGCATTCTATCAATTGTAAAACGATTTTCAAAATTTCTTTTTTTTTACTGATCATCAATTTTAGAGTTAGAGATTCAGAAATTCATGCGTGAAATGCTCTAACCTTTTAACTGACATCATGATTCTAAACAGTGACATGACAACACCAAATTTTTTGTGTATCAAAAGATCAGAAGGCCTTTTAAATGGTTTGTCCTAGCTACATTTAAGGAGTGATAATCAGATTATGATTTTATAACAGGATCAGTCAGGGTTACCATCCAAAATGAACAATTTCTTGTAAATTTGTAATTGAAATAAACAAACATAGGCTTGGTTATATTCTATTACTAGCTGTTGCCCGCGACTCCGTCCGCGTGGGGTTCAGAAAAAGTAGCTGATGACTTTTCCTATGGTTCAAACTATCTTCATACTCGTACCAAGTGTATATCACAATCGGTTTATTGGATTAGTCATAAAAGCTTAACAGACAGACAGCCAGTGCAGTTCTCGCCTTTATATTATTAGGTATACAGAGTACCGATAGTACGGATTTTTGAAAATTAAACACGTCTTGTATACGTGTGGACTGTTAGGTCGCCCACTATCCTCGTAAGTGTAAAATTATAGTCGAATTCTACGCGGCAAACTATGATACGGGTTTCGTTATATCTTATACAAAACAAAGCCTAACTAAATCTGAGGCTCAGTCACTGTGGCAACTGAAAAAAGAGCGGTACAAAGTCCAACGTGGCTTCACATGCTTTTAACTGTATATGTACCTGCATACAAAACTGTTGGACTACACTTCTGTACAATCGTTGTAACTTATTTCTCCCCTTAAAAGACAATTTCTAAAAAACAATGATTCACATCTCTCTTTATTTATTTAAGTATTTTGTTTATAATTACCTACTTCCTAAGTTTTCAAAACTTTAGAACTTTCATAATTTTTTAGGGTTCCGATACCAAAATGGTAAAAAAAAGGAACCTTATGGTGCCGCTCTGTCTGTCTGTCTGTCCGTCTGTCTGTCACACCTCTATATCTCAGCAACCACTTATGCTATCATTCTGAAATTTGGAACAGTTTTAGAATATAGTTGTCCAACTTAATTTCACATGAAAATTTTTTGAAAAAAGTATGATTATTAATGTAAAGGGGCCAAAATAGGGGGGTTCAAATTTCAAATTGTCGCTACTAGGTCGAGTGAGGTATCATATGAAAGGGCTTTACTTGTACATTTTAAAATATATATGTATATATTTTTTTAAGTTTCTTAGTTTTCAAGTTATGATGAAAAATTTTAAAAAAAATACCATTCCCCCCCCCTTATCTCCGAAGTTTGAGTAAGGAAAAATCTGAATTAATTACAGTTGACAGAAGTTTATATAAACTTCACAGCAAAAATAAAACGATCTTTCTAAGTTGCACAGTTTTTCAGAAATCTGCAAAAAACCTTTACAAACAAATTTAGTTTTGCGGTCCTAAAAATGGACTTTATTGCTTCCAAAAATACTATAGGTATATCGGAACCCTCGGCGCGCGAGTCCGACTCGCACTTGACCCGGTTTTTTTTTTACATTTGTTGCACTGCCATGCCGAAACAGGATTTTTTTCTCTTATTTTTATAATAATTCTAAATCTAGATTTTAACAATCTTTGGCTGTACGCACAACTTTAAAACAAACAACTGGACCGGATCAAACGGACTTTTCAACAACGTATTTGGCTTTCTTCCGTACAAATATAAGCTTTGTTTGATTTCAGCTTGGTTTCACAGCTTGAAACTTTGAACTCGCCCATTTTCTGTATGAGTGAACCGATTGCAATAAAAAAAGTTCAAATATTGCACGAAAGCAACCTAAATACCTTATTGAAAACTCCGTTTAAGTCGTTCAAGTACTTTGTGAGGTATTGGTGTGGCCGCTTAAAATTTCGCGAACCTTCTGTGTGAATGAACCGTTTGCAATGTAATAAAGCTTATATGTTGCACAGAAAGAAGCCCGACGCGTCATTGAAAACCTCGTTTGAACCAGTTCAGTTGGTGAGTTCTTGGTTCTGCAGCTTGAAACTTTGCGTATCTTCTGTCAGAGTGAACCTTTCGCAATGAAACTAAGCTTGTTTATTGCACAGGAGTAAGCCAAACGCGTTACTGAAAGCCACGTTTGAATCTGCTCAAAAATTTGTAAGTTATTCGCGCCTTTGCTTGAAACTTTGCGTAACTTCTATCTGAGTGAACCGTTTTCAACTAACCTAAGCTTATATGTTGCACGAAAGTACCTAATCCAAGCACGTCATGAAAATGCCAGTAGGAATCAGTACAGTAGTTTGTGAGCTATTTGCGCGGTCTATTGAAACTTCAGGCATTTTCTGTTCGATAGAACCGTTTTCAATGAAAGAAAGCTAATACATTGCAAAGAATTAAGCTAAACACTTTATTGAAAACCCCGTTTAAATCCGTTTAGTAGTTGGTGAGTTATTGGGGCCGCCACTTGAAACTTAGTGAATTTTATGTCTGAGTGAACCGTTTGCAATGAAACTAAGCATAAATGTTGCATGGAGTAGCCAAATACGTTACTGAAAACCTCGTTTTAATCGGTTCAGTTGTTTGTGAGATATTGGCGCCTCCGCTGGAAATTTCGCGCACCTGTCTGAATGAGCCGTTTTCAATGAAAGTAAGCTAATGTGTTGCAAAGAAGTAAGCTTGACAGTTTATTGAAAACCCTGTTTGAATCCGTTTAATAGTTTGTGAGTTATTTGCGCCGCCGCATGAAACTTAGCGTACCTTCTGTCTGAGTGAACCGTTTGCAATGAAACTAAAGTTTTATGTTGCACAAATGTAAGCCAAACTCGTAATTAAAAACTGAGTTTGAATCGGTTTGCGAGTTATTGTCGTACAGGCAATTTAATACTTTACAATGGTATAGCTTCGGATTGAGTGAACCGATTTGAATGAAAAATTGCCTATATGTTGCACAGACCTAAGCCTTATCGGTTTGCGAAAACCGCGAGAAAATCCGTTCAGTAGTTTCGGAGTTTATCGAAAACATACAGACAAACAGACAGACAGACAAAAAGTTCAGAAAACATATTTTTGAGTTTTATTAGTCGTTTCTTATCGCTCACACTATTTTTTTTATAAATTTATTAAAAGTACAAACACGCGGTTTCTACTCTTTTATTATATGTATAGATTTCACTACGTTGCTGATAATTACTGCTATGGTTATTTTATGGTTTTTAGTGCTAATAGATTCCTTAAAAAAATTTGGAGGAGGTGATTCGTTTTTGTTAAAACTATTTTTATATAATATGTAGTGATGATTATATTAGATGCAATCTGTGGATGCAATTTAGCTACTACTATGTAAAAGTCGACTGACTTTTCTTTATACAGCTATAGAAAGAAGCTTTTCGGAACCTTTCGGTAAACTCGGTCCCCTAACAATAGTCTCCGATTTACTGGGTGTTAAAAAACGTAATATATACTTTCATAATTTGTAAAACCTGTCCCTGGGCACTGAACCAGGACATTCGTAAAGAGGAACATGTGGTGTTCTGGACATTCGTAAAGATAAAACGACTTGGTTTCATTGGTCGCTATCCATATGATGGGTGCGAGCCACGTATAGTGGTTCCTTGTTCGTTCAGTGATGGGTCTGCTAGCATACGAGCTAATGACCGGTCGACTAATGGAAAAGCATACCGTACACTTTTGATTTTTCCACATACACTAACATAAAGCTTAAAGAGGCGGTAACAAGTATCGACGCCATCCTCGGCACCAAGCTTCAAGATCGTATAGTGTAGCGTCACACCTGCGGATTTTCTGACGCAGAGAGTTCCGATTATTACGCTCGCAACGCTTTTTAGGTTACCTATGACAAATAAAAAAAACCGGCCAAGTGCGAGTCGGACTCGCGCACTGAGGGTTCCGTACCACCACATAAACATAATTGTGTTAGTTGAAATTTCAGTAAGTTAATGTGCTAGATTTTTGGAGCCCGACACGCGCTTGACCAAATTTTATTATTTGTTGTTATTTTATAGCTTATGCACTATAAACATACCAATTTTCAAGTTAGTAATTGTTCCCGTTTTTAAAATAGAACTAAAACAAAAATCGCCTCAGCGACCATCCAACTTGACCCCTCTCTTATATGAAAGTTCTTGAAACGGGAGCTCACCACAATTGGTTACCATTAGTTGGGAGAAAAGTTGAAATATGTAATGATTTCAGACTTTTCCCATTATTTGTACTGTGAGACCTAGCTTCTTGCCGAATTTCATAATTTTAGGTCAACGGGAAGTACCCTGTAGGTTTTGCATTTTTGAATAAATGTATGGAGATGAGGACATAAAATGCCATATCTTTTGACTGCGTCGTTGTAAAAAATTGAAATTTTCAGATCTTGTGTGGTTCATGGATCCTAATATATGGTATTAGTTTCAACCTGATACATTTACCCGTTCGTGAGATAAAGGGTCTTGACAGACAGACAGACAGACAGACAGACAGACAGACAGACAGACAGACGGACAACAAAGTGATCCTATAAGGGTTCCGTTTTTTTCTTTTGAGGTACGGAACCCTAAAAATACATTGACATTATACAAGACATTACTTAACAGAACTTTTGGTCGCGGAACTTTCTGCGTCGAAATTTCCGCAGGTGTGTCGGTCGCTACACTAACAAACACCGCAATTCGCCGGAGCACTGAAGGTGCAGAACAGGACTTCCGTAAAATAATAAGAAAGCTTAAGTGGGCACACGCCCGCGTGTGCAAAACACATGGCAAGGCAACAGGATAGATGGTGTTTCAGAGCGACAACAGAGGGGCGACTAAGGTAAACGCATTGCTGCAAGCAAGCAAGTATTGGTTTAGAACTGCACGGGACTGGAGTTAGTGGCGCATAAAAGAAGAGGCCTATGCTCAGCCAGTGTCATATTAGTCAAGTCTTCAGTGCGTGATACTTACAGTCCGTCGAAGCAATGAGCTGCAGAGAGCACCCATTCTGTGGTCAGGATGTTGGCCGCACAACTTTGGCTCCAGGTGCCCGTGAGGGAGCCCTGGCTCTCAACGGCTACTATGGATGGGTATCGATCAATTGTTGTAGGTTGGCCTCCCACTATGCGGTCCGGAAGCGCGTACCCACCTGCGATTTAAACAAAGTTCATGCTATGATTGAAAGATGGCTTATTTTAGGTCTAGTTTAATGTTTCAAGAAAAACATCTTCAACACAAACTAGCTCTTACCAGTCGTGATGTGAATCCATCGTTCCAATCATTCCTACCTTTTTTTCCCAAATTTTAAATCGGTTCAGCGGTTCTCAAATGATGCGCTTACCAACGAACAGCATAAAATTTTAAATAATTAATCTCTAGATTTATGTAGATAGATTAATAGCTAAGCTATAATATTTACGACAAACATTTGATTATTTATCTAGTTCTAGATTTGGGAACTTCCTTCAAGCGTATTATGACTAGCTAACGATTAAACTGCGGGCGTGATTAGTACATTATAATAATAAATTTATATTTATGTTCCATATTTTTTTCAATGGCTCGAAGATTAAAAAATAAGAATTTTTCTTACAAGTAGGTACGTAAACATTGCTAATATGTAGTCACTTCCCGCTTCCCGCACTCTTGCGATTTACTTACCGTATTTCATTGCAGCAGATTTTTACTTGAAAAATTCATATTAGGCTCAATACGTCCAACACTACTTTACCAGTTTCTACACATATTTCTAAGTAGTGAAAATATTGAAATTTGGAAGAGTTTCTACGTCGAAACAAAATTTTAAGTAATTTATTCTAAAAAATCCGTAACGGTTATTGCGGACACATGACGATTGACGATGGAAAACTTTCGACTTCGTCATGGATTTACAAAACGTCAACTCGTTTGCTACCTTACTTACGTAATTTGTATTTTAAACTACTATTACCTGCCAACAGCAACGAAAAGAAAGCCAAAGGCACCATTGTATATTATCACAACTAGACAGGAAAGTAATTCTTGTGTGGTATGTCCTCTAATTTATATACTACAATCTTATCTAAGTTTATGATTATTTCAATAAAACTTCCTACTGTACACTACCTTGCATATTTTAATTATAATTTGTAGATGTATTAATTAAATTAAAGATTAAGATTAGATACTAAATACTGAGCTACCATTGTACTGTTAAACCATTATGAACTAACTGTAACCCGCGACTCTGTTCATCTAAAATGTTTACGTTTGCTCCTCAAACCATGACCGGTATGTATGTTTATGTGTTTCCTCATAACTACTTATAATTTTACAAATTGGGAATCGTAGAAACATCTTCATCATCCGCTGGTTATATGATATAAGACGTCACATTAAAATGAATATGGCGCCCTCTAGAAGACATTTTAGTTAGTGGTCTCCTGTTTCTGCAATTAAACTCTAAATTGGTCCTTTTTGCGTGCAGGTTAGTCTGGTCATTGAAGCCAGCCCAGCAGATTCTTTACAGAATACTCATTGAATGTCATGCAGAATACAATGCAAATAGAGCGAGTCTACACCGTTTCGGATCGTGCTATGGCAGCGTGAAAGAAACAGCAAGAAACCACTGCAGCAATACCTACTTTAAGAGTCGGCTTTTTACAATATGTTTCTTCTGTTTCGCGAATATCAGAACACCATACCTCCTTGTCATTAATATAGTCATCTAATCTATAGTAAGCTTTTTTACATAATTTTGCTTTATACAGTCTTTAAACTTTATCTCAGGTAATTGCACTATATTGTCAGGCATTTTGTTGTAGTAACGTACTCACAGACCAACGAAAGATGTATTGACTTTAGTTAATCTAGTTGATCAATTTTGTACTTATTTGTAGTATTAAAATTATGCCTGTCACAATTCTATGAGGGCACCATTGAAGTTTAAAGTCTAGTGTTTACCCTAAGAAAACTGTACTATGGACAAAATCTAATGTTTCATTATTCAATACTACTTTATGTGAATCCTCCCCTAATCCCCGTATGGTACCGGTAAAGAATAGTACTAACCCTAACATACCCGTGGGTGTCGTAAGAGGCGACTAAGAGTTAACTGGAGGATGGGCAGCAGCATCCTCCTTTGTATCAAACATCTTACTTACTGCGAACCTACAACCGCGGTCTATGGTGCCAGCCGTAACGCTGACAAGCGAGGTGACTTACTTCCCCTCTTATTCTTTCGAGCAAAAGCAAGAATTCTGGAGGGAGCTCCCTGTCCTGTAGTCGTAGTTTCATAGGATGACTTTATGTGAATCAGACCTTAGATTTGGTAGTGCAAATTTAGTAATACTTTTAGTTTTTTTGGCGTTTAAGACTAAATTATTGACAGTAAACCATGCATGAACCTTTCCAAGTGCATCATTAACCTCTGTGATTTCCTACTTACATTAAATATTAATGAAGTATCATCAGCAAATAAAACAATCTTTGACAGATTCCTCACCACCAAAGGTAGGTCATTAATATAAATAAGGAATAAAAATGGCCCTAATATGGACCCTTGAGGTACACCACTTTTGACTACAGATCCCAGTGCCTTCGTCCCGTTTACTTGTGGCTTTTGAATCCTTTTCTCCAAATATGACTTAAGGAGTTTAAGTGATTTATTCTTAACACCATAATGATCAAGTTTTAGCAACAATGTGCTATGATCTACGCAATCAAATGCTTTGGATAGATCACAGAAGATGCCAATAGCATCTTCAGATTTTTCCCACGCGCAAAAGATTTATTTAAAAAGTGCACTTCCGGCATCTTTTTGTAATTGGTCGAATGCCCGACACGGGATTACACGAAGAATATAATAGAGGATATTCTATTTTAGGAGCCTTAAAAGGAGTAATAATAAATTAGGAATCATTATTATAATAATTATAATTGCTTGGAAAAGCTCGTCTAAAGCCGCGAATCAACGCGTATTAAAACCTCCATGGTTAGAATCTACTTCGTCAAATAGGAAATGTGAGAATAGAAGTGGTGTGATTGGTCGGTATGGGGCGATCTTATCCCAAAATTTGAAAAGTGTGGAACATGCGGAACATGGAAGCTACGTCGCTCTTTTCCTGCTGCGACCACGTCGAAAGCGCAAGATGGACTCCGACTATTGAGAAAAAAAATCTTCAAAAATATGGATATACGCCGAGTTTCAACGCTGCCAACAATTGTAAGCTAAGTACCTAGGGTATTTCGTCCTCCTAATAGTAAATTAAGTTCGACTCGACATTACGGTTTCATGACGCCATTCGAGGCTACCCACTGACGGCGATCTTTGACAAGAAAATTATTGTTTTACTATAATATTTTTGTGTTATAGCGCGACTTCGGAGTACTCTGACGTCAAAACGCGTGTTGAGTTATAAAATAAACCAATATTGAAGGGTAGTCTTTGTCCAAGGGGAGACTAAATGTTCTGGGGCTTAGTCTCATATTCTTTTAAAACTTACAGGAGGTCGATGGACCATGTCAAACAGAAACCTAACAAAGCAGTAACTTCTCTGAGGCAGCCGATGAGACTCAAATAGTCGACGAGGCTGAACACAGGCCAGCTCAGCAGCTCCAGACACAACAGTACCCAGCAGAAGAGACATCACTAAGACAGACGCAGACGGTAAGTAAAATTGATTATCTGCTTCGCTGATCTGCTTTATTTAATGCGACCAACCTACTTTGGACAGCTTTCTTGTGTGACTGAGTTATTTGGACCTATCTATCCTTCTCTGAGATTCTATTAAATACAATCAATTTTACTAACTATAAAAGCTACTGCTATAAATGGTAAGCTACTACCCACTTCAATATAAAATTCAATTCTAAGGCTGTTATAAAGAAGGTTTTTTTTTTATTATTGAAAATGGGCTTACTCTTGACTTCAATCTAGTCTTGAAGACAGAGATGAGGTCGACGATGGAACGAGCTTAGCCAGAAGAAGCCTATTCACTCGCGACTTGAATAGATTCGAACTGCGCACTATAAAAGATGTTTCAAAGCGCTTTGTGCGAATGTGCGGAATATCAACCAAGTATGGGTGATATCCTGCGGTGCGTCTGGACTCCCGATGGTAGAAGGGAGATGGTGGAATAAGCTCGTGGAGCTCTAGAGCACACTCTCCGAAGTACAATCTGTAGAAGACCGACAGACATGCAACTTTGCGACGGTGGGCCAGACTTTGAAACTTGGTTTTCACCAGCATCTCATCACCAACGAGCTTCTTGGCTCTGCGATCTATCGAGTCAAGTGCGGCTAGCTGGTATTTGGCTGAGCTATCCCAAAGGTGACAGCAATTCTCCATGCACGATCGGACTTGGGCTTTATATAAAACTAGAAGCTGTCCAGGAGTGAAGTAACGCTTAACCTTATTGAGGATGCCCAGCTTTTTTGCCGCAGTTTGGGCTTTTGACTCAATGTTAGCGCCGAAGTTCAGGTTTGCACACAACTTAATGCCAAGTAGCTCGAGGCTGTCGGTAACTGGTACAGTTGTACCTCGAAAAGTAGGAGCCAGATTGAACGGACTCCTTTTAGCGGTGAACAGACACGCCTGCGTTTTGGTGGCGTTGAAACTTACCAGATTTTTGTCACCCCGGTCGGAGACAAGACTTAAGGTTGAGTTTATACGGTCTACCATGGCCTCTCTCAAAGAACGTATTTCGTCACTGCTGGCTTTTGCGCTTGAGATATATCTCTCGACGACAGTACTGTCATCTGCGTACCCAACAATACTAGGACCAAGTAGGTCGTTGATGTGCAGCAGGAAAAGAGTCGCAGAGAGAACCGACCCCTGAGGAACCCCGGCATCAATAGCCACGAGGTCAGAGGAGCAGCCATCAAGGACTACTCGGATCGACCGTTCGCTCAGGAAGTCAGAAATCCAAGAGCAAAAGTCAGCGGGAATGCCGTATGCAGGAAGTTTGCTCAGCAGACTTGCGTGCCACACCCTGTCGAAGGCCTTCGAGATGTCTAGTGACACGGCAAGGGCTTCGCTGTATTTCTCGATGGCCTCCCCCCAGCAATGCGTGACATACACTAGAAGATCCCAAGTTGATCGTCCCCGGCGAAAGCCATACTGACTGTCACTGAGTAGGTCGTTAGCTTCTAGGTATGTCAGCAGTTTTCCATTGAGTACCCTTTCCATAACTTTGCAGAGTATGGAGGTGATGGCGATTGGCCGATAGTTGCTGGGGTCGGCACGACTACCCTTCTTGAGCACTGGCTGTACGTTGGCAACCTTCCAAGATTTTGGCACCGTTCTTGTTTTAAGAGAGAGGCGGTACAAACGTGTTAGCACAGGAGACAACTCAGGCGCACAGGTTCTCAAGACTTTTGCTAGTATTCAATCAGGACCGCTTGCTTTGTTCACGTCTAGGCTTCGGACTACTCTACTAACCTCTTTTGCGTGTATTGTGACGTCCGACATCGAAGAGTCACAGCGAGGAATTGTTGGTGGTTGATAAGAGCCGGCATCTAAACGAGAATTGCTTGCAAATAGAGACGCAAATAAATTTGCTTTCTCTGTTACATAGTGAGCTAGCGACCCGTCAGGTTTTAGCAGGGGAGGTAATGTAGGACGGCAGAAGTTTGTTTCGACCGATTTGGATAGGGACCAAAATTGTTTGCTACCAGAGGGGTAGGATGCAAGTTTGGTCCCTATATGACTGACATGGTCGTAACTCTGAGGAGGAGAGCTTTGCCAGTCTGCAAAATCCCTTCCTGTCGCACATCTTTCGCAATTCTACGCCCTAAGTGCTAAAATATATAATAAGATTCACAAACGGCTTCAGATTTATACTCTGACTAAGTATGAAGTCAAAACAAACCTATCCAAATGGTTACAAAAATTATCATATGAGGATACTGAAAGCCTCCTTTCTAGTACGGCCCAATAATTATATTTAATAATCTATAGTTTTAATATAATTAGTTAGCTAGTTAATAAACACCACACACGTCCGCACTTGACTGCACTACACCTAGCCTCACAATAAAATATTTTAACAACATTTTTTTGAGATCGGTTCCCTATATCACAGGTTACTTTTGTACTTAGTTTAGGGAATGTACTTCATAAAATTATGTTATAAGACTCATTATAAACGTACTATGGGTAATGTGAGAGTGAAGTGGGTGCAGGAGCACAAGGACCTGGCAGAATAACAGCATCGCAGTGCTGCTGCGGTCCATGCTGAGCCAGGCAACCTTTTCGCTCCCACAGTACACCACAAAAATATAATTATACTTTAGACTAAGACTAGTAATAGTATTATTTTGTAACTAGTAATTAATTTGTTTTGTACTGTGTAAGTGAATAAATGATTTTTATTTAAAAAAAAAAAACGTGCCTTTCGGATCACCCTCTTGCAGAACTTTGCAGCATAATTGAATGCCTTTTTCTTCGCGCGAACCCGTCGAGCTCGAACTTTGCGATCACGGGCTTGAACCCAGGCTTGGTATGCGGACTGTATTCGAGCTTCAGCGCGAGCGCAGTCCGCATTGAACCAAGGTCGGGCTTTGTGACCGAGCGGTATGTCAGAGAACGGAATATAGTATTCCAACCCCTGCCGTATCACATCCGCAACCGCTTCAGCTGAACAAGAGGGATCGCTCGAAGAAAAACACACTGGCTGCCATGGGTAGGATGCAAAGAAGTGCCGCATCTCATCCCAATCTGCTGACTCGTATCGCCAAACTCGCCTCGTGCCTCTTGGGCTATCATCCGGAGGAGAGCTGATCGACACGGACTTCACCAGACAGTGGTCGGATGTTCCCAGAGGGGCTGATACCGACACCGAGTGCCTGTCTGGATCTGTAGTCAGCAGTAAGTCCAAGCAATTGGGCGTGTGTCCGTCTACATCAGGCACCCGCATAGCTACATTCACCAGCTGGGTGAGATCTAGCGACAATGCAAACCTACACGCCTCTCTCCCAGCATGGTCAGTTTTCTGGTATGGGAACAACCACTCGCTGTGGTGGGCATTAAAATCCCCCAGAAAATGAAGCTGCGCTGTTGGGTACCGTTGTTGGGCACAATCCGCCTTCTCTAAGAGGTGCTCAAAGAAGGCTCTTTCAGGCGGTCGTCTCCTGGTCACCGCTGTGCGACCGGTAGACACCGACGTAGAGAGATTTCTCTATGCCGGTGTCCACCAGAATCCACAGTGTTGATGACCCTGAATCTTCAAAGCAACGGAGACGCCGATAGCAAATGACATCGCGGACGTACACACAGACCCCGGCTCGTTTTTTAAACTTTTGTTCCAACGAGTAACCCGGGTAGTTGAAGTACGCCACGTCTGACGGCGTTGCTATCTGCGTCTCCGTTAAAAAGAATAGGTGCGGCTTCTCGGTCTCAAGGTGGAAGTGGACCGGATCGAGATTGGAGTGCAACCCCCGGATGTTAATGAGGTGCACTTTTAGTAGGAGGAAGTGCCGCCGTTTGTATACCTTTTTCTTTTTAGACTTTTTCATTGGGGAGTTTGTTGTTGTGGGGAAACGGAAACTGGTCGAGACGCGGCTTGGTTATCAAATGAAACTCTTCGGCTCATCTGACCAGTGGGGAACTCACCTGGAGACTGCGGGGACGACCGAGCCCCCCTGAAATGGCCGTCGGGTCCTCCCGTCCAGTCGCCAGCTGGCACGACGGAGCATTCCAGGATTTTTCGCTAGTTGGCGGGGCAGCCTTTCCCACGTCGGCTTTCGTGGTACTTGGGCCCCCATCTACCTGCGGCCAACGGCAGAGACCGTGCCTCGGATCCCGCTACCCTCCAGTATGAGTTACCCGGAACAGACTTGCTTAGAGACCAAGACCGATCCTAAGGCACGCAACTGACCACCTCCGATCCCCCAGTGGCACTGGCACTCCCGCACACCGACGAAACACAGACAAGCTGTTTGGCGTCGGGCTCCGGCGGGAGGGTTGTCGCGAGCCAGGCGGCCGAAGCCTACCACCGCTGAGAGAGACCTTCAGCCGTCGCCACAGAACGTGATGTCCCGCAGCGCAGCGCCGTTGCCCCGGGTGGACCGCTAGGAGGTAGATCTCTACCACCCCTAAAAGGTCTTTTTGGCTCAAATGCTACAAATGAAACATACATTTGAATCATCTAATAAACTCATTCTTTTCTATGCAACAAGCTAAGATACAAAGCTGATGATAAATAAGCTTGACTTGGGGAAAAATAAAACCCTAGTATATTGCAATACATCCTAAAACGGGGTTGCAAATACAAATAAAGTCAGTTTGTAAGTCATCTCGCACATAGAAAGTAATGAAATACCTTTTTCTAAATAAGCAGTCCGAGCTAAAAGGACTGGATGCATTTCGGGCCTTTCCACTGTTAAAATAAACTAAAATTTCTTGAAGAAAGTCAAATATCAACCTTGGAGAAGTTTAGATGTACTATTTTTATGTTTGTCTTCTGATTTTTCACCATTGGGTCTGCCTGCTTCCTTTCACACAAATTACTTTACAATGAACTTATTTTAGTAAATTTTTACTTACTTAACTTTTGAACGGTCCGCACTCAAACGGATTTAGGGTTACTCGCTGATCACTTCGTCGTGTCCTAAAAGCTGCTAGACACCTTATCGGCCATTCTACTACCAGGACATACCCTATCTAGTCTTTCGGAGCTACAGAAACAGCGCTAGGAAATTTTAGGTCACAGTTAGGTCTCTCTTTAGGTACTGCTAAGTTTAGTTAGGAATGTAGATAATACAGATTTACATTACAGATTCATAAACTATATACTCACACTTACATCTCTTAATAGGATAGCTCAGGGTGTCTACTCTTAAAGTCCGATATATCGAAACGATACTACTCGAAACATCCAAATACAAAACTTCGTCCCTTGACAATAGAGTAGAATATTTGTAGGATGAATTTTTAAACTGCATCCAACCAATATTCTACTCTATTGTCAAGGGACGAAGTTTTGCATTTGCATGTTTCGAGTAGTATCGTTTCGATATATCGGACTTTGAGAGTAGACACCCTGAGTAGCTAAGCCATTACATTTTGAACTGCGTCCTTTCGTGAAACCAAATTGATGGTCATATAGTAAGTTATTTCTATTGAAGTGCGAAAGTATTTGATTGAGTATGACCTTCTCAAAAATTTTACTAAGTACAGGCAAGACTGGTATGGGTCTAAAGTTACTGGGTTCCTTTTTGTCACTTGCTTTGAATAATGGAACTTCTTTACTTTTTTTCATTATGTCAGGAAAAGTAGCATGATCGACACAATCATTAAATATAACAGCTAAATATGGAGATATAGTATCAATGATCGCACTACAGACTTTGACTAACATTCTCCACAGGTCCTCAGTAGTTTAAATTTTAATATTTTTAAAGGTTTTAACAATTTCGTTAGGGGTGACATGTTTGAACCCAAATTCAGTTTTGCAGGCGTCCACATTCTTTTAAAGTAAATCGCTAGCAAGTAAAGATGATCCCACCAAAAACATAAATGTAAAAATGTAGGCCAAGTTCTTGTACATAAAAAAAGAGTTGAAATCAAATCTAAACTTAGTTAGGTACTTGTTTTCATGACATGACTAATTCTGACCTTTTAGAAGTACTACTTTTTTAAATATTTAGTAAATTATTTTTATTCTGACTCGCACTTGACCATTTTCTAAAGTTTTCCTTTATTTTTATGCTAACGACTACCCCGATGCCAAATTTCAGATTTGTAGGTCTTAGAGAAGTATGACCAACATTTTTATACATAATAATGACTATAACCTGACTCGCACTTGACCATTTTGCAATTTTAGATGTTTTCTTTACTTTTTTAAATGTTAACGATTATCCCCATGCCAAATCTCAGATTTTTAAGTCTTAGAGAAGTATTACCAACATTCTTATACATAATTTTGACTAAAACCTGACTCGCACTTGACCAATTTCCAATATTAGAATTTTCCCATTACTTTTACCCTGACGACTAGCTATATGCCAAATTTCAGCTTTGTAGGTCTTCTAGAAGTGGTCAAACATTTTGATGAGCTGTCAGTCAGTGAGTACCAAATTTACAATTTTCTCGAGTCTATAACTTTTTTTGTAATAGCTACAATATTGAAACTTTTTATTCAAAGTAAATTAAATGGTTTTATTATGTCCGTAAAGTTTCATCCAAATCTAATAATCAGGTAAGAAGATACAGGGGGGTCAAAAGTGGCTCGAAGCGTTTCGGGTAAATAGTGCACGGTGTGCGCGCGGCCTGTGCTTAGAACTTGGCCGGCGCACTACAGTGCGCTTTGATGAATTGAGTGACTGTGTTGTTTTCAAAGGAATATTAGTAAAAAAGGTTTAGAATTCTTGAGCCACTTCTACGTTCGAAATAATAGTTCCGCGATTTATATGAGGTGTGAATTGATTGTCACGGTGGTGTCACGGTTTGACTTTACCAGTTTCACTGTTTATAACATTCCATACAGCCTTAATTTTTTTTGCAGCAGACTGTATTTTTTCCGTAGAAAAAAATATTTTGCTTTTAAACAAACTAACTTAAACAATTTTAAATATTTTTTGACATATTCAACGAAACTGTCATGATTTGAATCATTTCTTAGCTCATATAATTCAAAAAGTCTCTCTCTACTTTGGCGAATACCAGTGGTAGCCCAGTCACTGAATTTGAGTTTTTACTGAATTAAGTATTAATCAATGTGAATAAATCTTCACATGAGTTATCAGGGTTTAATAAACCTGATAACAAGAAAAACTGCCCTGTCACAATAATATTACTAATGTATTATACTGCTCTTCTTATCATAGGGACCGCACTTGCTTGGCGCGCAATTTCGAGAAAATCGCGCCTAAAGTTTTTTTTTTGCATTAAGTCATCCTGCCTAAACTATTTGGAATGTTTAAACTATTTTTGTTTTGTACTATAGGTATAAAAATAGGCTTTCGATATACAAGTTTATCTTCTTATTTATTTATTTTATGTAATTATAAAAAAAATTATGTCTTGTTAATATTATGGAACCAATTTTTCAAATTTCCTAAGCATAAGGAACGTAATTGCAGGTATTGCGTTGTTTATGTTAAGGAAAGTGAAATTGCGGTCTTTTTGCTTGGAAAATCAATGAAAAATCCTCCTCATTCATAATGCAATTGCATAAAATACGGTTATCATGATAAATAAATACCAGTGCATAGGTGCAAATGCGGTGAATATGACCGCGAAATACATACAAAAAACAAGAAGGAACAAATAAAGTTCGTCTTTGTTGGTAAGGTTTTTGTTTTTTTCTATTGCCAGTGTAAGCTGGTGAGTATCTTCTTCTTGGATTGGGTTTTCGTTAATTTCTATTTCAACTTCTGATGTAAGCTGTTGAGTATCTTCTTCTTGGATTGGGTTTTCGTTTCTTTCTATTTCAGGTGTAAGCTGATGTATATCTGTATCCAAGGGTAGGCTTTTGTCTTTTCTTGTTGCGGGTGTAAGCTGCTGAGTGACGTTTTCTTCGATTGCGTTTTTGTTCGTCTTTTTTTTGTTTGAAGTAACAAAACCACAACCCAAGAAGAAGATACTTCCTAGCTTACAAGCTGGTAAGTATCTTCTTATAGGATTGTGGTTTTGTTACTTTCTATTTCTGTTTCAGGTGTAAGCTGGTGAGTATCTTCTTCTTGGATTGGATTTTTGTTACTTTCTGTTTCTGTTTCAGGTGTAAGCTAGTGGGTATCTTTTTCTGTGATTGGGTTTTCGTTTATTTCTATTTCTACTTCAGGTGTAAGCTGTTGAGTATTTTCTTCTTGGATTGGGTTTTCGTTTCTTTCTATTTCGGGTGTAGGGTAGGCTCTTGTCTCTTCTTATTGCAGGAGTTTGCTGGCGAGTGTCTTCTTCTTCAATTGCGTTTCCGTTTCTCCTACTTTCTGTTTAAGGTGTGAGCTGGTAAGCATCTTCTTCATGGATTGTGTTCTTGTTACTTTCTATTTCTATTTCAGCTGTAAGCTGGTGAGTATATCTTCTTCTTGGATTGGGTTTTTGTTACTTTCTATTTCTGCCTTAGGTGTAAGTTGGTGAATATCTTCTTCTTGGATTGGATTATTGTTACATTCTATTTTTATTTCAGGTATGAACTGGTGAGTATCTTCTTCTTGGATTAGGTTTTCGTTTCTTTCTATTTAAGGTGTCAGCTGTTATATCTGTATCCAAGGGGAGGCTTATGTCTCATATTGTTGCAGGAGTTTTCTGGTGAGTTTCTCTTTATTTCTGTTTAAGGTGTGAGCTGGTAAGTATCGTCTTCTTGGATTGTGTTTTTGCTACTTTCTATTTTTGTTTCTGGTGTAAGCTGGTGAGGATCTTCTTCTTGGATTAGGTTTTGTTTCTTTCTATTTCAGTTTCAGGTGTAAGCTTATAAGTATCTTCTTTATGGATTTGATTTTCATTTCTTTCTATTTCTTTTACAAGCAGGTGTTCGTCTTTGTTGGTAAAGTTTTTGATTTTTTTTATTGCAGGTGTAAACTGGTGAGTGTTTTCTTCTGAATTGTGTTTTCTAATATTTCTATTTATTTTTTACGTTCGTGCTGGTGTGTATCTTTTTTCTTTCTATTGCATGTTTCAGCTGTTTTCTATCTGTGTCGTGAGGTAGGTTTTTATCTCTTTTCATAACATATGTAAGCTGGTGAGTATCTTCTACTTGGATTAGGTTTCCTTTTTTTATTATTCTACTTCAGATGTAAGCTGATTGGAATCATGTTCTTGAATTAAGTTTTTATTACATGCATCTTTGATCCAGGTTAAGTTTTAACTTGTTGTTTTGATAAGTATATGCTTTTATGTATGCTCCTCGTGGTTTGGACTTTTGTTTCTTAAAAAAAATAGGAATCATAATAAACAGTATATGATAACATAAAAACAATTAATTATGGTACAAAAGTAACTTATCTATTTTGAAATATCAGCTATTAGGACACAGCACACACACAACTCCGCTCACTGCACCGTGTACAATGAACTAACGCGTCCAATCCCAACCCCTGCAAACGTTTTTCTCGGCAAACGCCTCCTACTTTCCTAGGCATAACAACCGTATAGCTATTATGATATTTCAATTTCGTTTATTTTACTAGTAATAAGAACCGTAAGTGGCTGTACTGCGTTTTTTTCAAACGAAACTTTCCTAAGCATATCAACTGCATGAGCTATTACGGTGCTAATGACAAGTATATTCCGAATACATTAATACTCGTATACAATACTAAGTTTGAACACAGTAATAGCCGTTACGGTCGTTATGTCTAGGAAACATCCTCGGCTTTTGGCAAATACGGCTATTATACTTAGCGAAAAGTACCTTTAGAAATTAAATAAATGGTACAGCAGCACTGCACTTACTTTCTCGCAATACTCAAGGAAAAACTATCAACCGCAAACTTAAATTTGTAATGCCATACACATAGTATGGAAATACAAACTTTTATTTACGTTTTTCCAAAAAAATGTTCGAATGAAATATACAGATCAATTCAGAATTCAAATTGTCAAACATTAAAACAAAAAAAACATCAAACGATTTCGAGTAAATCACATGTTTAACTTTTGGTAGTACTGGAACACCCTTTATATGAATTTTCAAAGATCAATAGATACTACCGTAGGATACTTGCATGGAGATTTTTTTAATTTCCCAACCAATGTTCCTTATGGATTATTGTTCAGTTTAGTCTACTGAGCAAGCCCTTTCAGTTTTTGGTACACCCTGTGTACTAAATTTTATTCAAAATATTATAAAGAATATCCAGTCAGGTAGACAACCAATCCAGGAGTAATATTATAGAAAATTTTAATATACTCAATGGAACCAATTTTAGGTAAATCACATATTTACGATATGGTGGTACAGGAACACCCCTTATATGAAATTACACAGATCATTTGATACTGACGCAAGATATCTTATATGGAGATGCTTGGTCATGCAAAGTTTCATCAAGATTCTATGAGCCGTTTTTGAGAAAATTACAATTTATCATTTTCGTTGTTTGACAGCTACCCTCAAAAAGAGAGCCAGCCAGAAACCACTTAGAAGCCTTCGATGGATTTGGATAAAACTCCTAAATTCCAAATATGGTGTCAATCGCACCATTCGTTTAGCCGCTAGGCCAAAGCGTGACGGACAAACCGACCGACCGACGGACCGACTGACCGACCGACCGGCCGACCGACCGACCGACCGACGGACGGACATTTTTGGGAGTCTTGTTTCTTATGATGTACTAGCTGTTGCCCGCGGCTTCGCTCGCGTGGATTTCGTATTTATGTTGTTACCGGTTTTCCGAAGCAATGAGATATTATCCCGTCATTTCGGGGTAATTTTAAACTAAGGAAAAACAGGACTAACCCTGCGCAAATCGATGAGTATAATTCAAGATCCAGCTGAATTTTATATAATATACAGACGTTACTCATAAATTACTCAGAACAGAGGAACTTAGCAGCAGTATCCTAACAAATGTAAAGAGAGAGATGAGAGACACCTTTATGTAATATTTCAAAACAGAGCCAATTCGCAGAAGTAATTGAGAAAAACTAAAACCCTTTCCCTCTCTCTCCCTCTCCCCCCTTCCTCTCCCCCTCTCTCTGTTTCTCCCTCTCTCTCTCCCCCTCCCCCTCCCTCTGTCTCTCCCCCTCCCCCTCCTCCCTACCCCCTGCCCCTCCCTTTCCCCCTCCCGCTCCCCCTCCCTCTCCCTTTTCATCACCCCCTCCCCCTCCCTCACTCCCTCCCTCTCCCCCTTCCCCTCCTTCTCCCTCTCCATCTATCTCTACCTGTACCTGTAATCCTCTACCTCTCTACCTCTCTACGTCTCAACCTCTCTACCTCTCTACCTATCTACCTCTCTACCTCTCTAGACTACCTCTCTACCTCTATACCTCTCTACCTCTCTACCTCTCTACCTCTCTACCTATCTACCTCTCTACCTCTCTACCTCTCTACCTCTCTACCTCTCTACCTCTCTACCTCTCTACCTCTCTACATCTCTACTTCTCTACGTCTCTACGTCTCTACCTTTCTACGTCTCTACGTCTCTACCTCTCTACCTCTATACCTCTCTACCTCTCTACCTCTCTACCTCTCTACGTCTCTACGTCTCTACGTCTCGACCTCTCTACCTATCTACGTCTCTACCTCTCTACCTCTCTACCTCCCTACCTCCCTAACTCTCTACCTCTCTACCTCTCTACCTCTCTACCTCTCTACCTCTCTACCTCTCTACCTCTCTACCTCTCTACCTCTCTACATCTCTACATCTCTACCTCTCTACCTCTCTACCTCTCTACCTCTCTACCTCTCTACCTCTCTACCTCTCTACCTCTCTACCTCTCTACCTCTCTACCTCTCTACCTCTCTACCTCTCTACCTCTCTACCTCTCTACCTCTCTACCTCTCTACCTCTCTACCTCTCTACCTCTCTACCTCTCTACCTCTCTACCTCTCTACCTCTCTACCTCTCTACCTCTCTACCTCTCTACCTCTCTACCTCTCTACCTCTCTACCTCTCTACCTCTCTACCTCTCTACCTCTCTACCTCTCTACCTCTCTACCTCTCTACCTCTCTACCTCTCTACCTCTCTACCTCTCTACCTCTCTACCACTCTACCTCTCTACCTCTCTACCTCTACCTCTACCTGTCCCTATCCCTACCCCTTACGCCAATTTAACCGCTATCCCTAACATAGAAACGACACCCATATTTATTTTTAGACATTTCAAACCTATCGCACCCCAACCCCATCCCCAGGGGACGATGGTATTTCACGTCCACCACGTTGGATTTCAAAGTTGTTGTAGCTTTCGTGATTAGTGACCCGATAAACCATACAAACGACACCCATATTGATTTTTAGACATTTCAAACCTATCGCACCCCAACTCCATCCCCAGGGGGATGATGGTATTTCACGTCCACCACGTTGGATTTCAAAATTGTAGTAGTTTTCGTAATCAGCGACCCGATAAACCATACAACCGACACCCATATTGATTTTTAGACATTTCAAACCTATCGCACCCCAACTCCATCCCCAGGGGGATGCTGGTATTTCACGTCCACCACGTTGGATTTCAAATTTGTTGTAGTTTTCGTAATCAGCGACCCGATAAACCATACAAACGATACCCATATTGGTTTTTAGACTTTTTCACCCCATTTTCTTATATAAGGGGTTGAATTTGGGGTGGAATTTCAATAACAGTGATGAACGTTGCATAGAATTACATCATTAATGCCTAAATAATAAATTATGTGGATTTTACTTTAAGAATAAAGAATTTTCAACTTCATCCCCCTTTTCACCCTTAAGGGTGTCGAATTTTCAAAAACCCTGAGACACGTCATTAATAATTTTTAGTCGTCAGCCTAAATAAAAATTTTGAAGATCCTAACTTCAAAACTGACGGACTTTCATACAAACTTTCATCCCCTATTTTACCCCCTTAGGGGTGGAATTTTGTAAAACCCTTTCTTAGTGCACCCCTAGGCCTCATAAGGAACCTACATGCCAAATTTGGAATCTCTACACCCAGTGGTTTGGGCTGTGCGTTGATATGTCAGTCAGTCAGTCAGTCAGTCAGTCACCTTCTTCTTTTATATATATAGATAAGCTTTCGACCGTGTAGATCACGTGATACTACTGCAAAAATTGCAAAATCTGGGAATACACGGAGACCTTTTAAGATGGATAGAATCTTACATCTCGAACAGAAGGCAGGCTGTCGTAGTTGCTGGATATCGTTCTGATTACATCCACATACCCTCAGGAGTACCCCAAGGTTCAATTCTTGGTCCTTTGTTGTACCTAGCCTATCTTCACGACATAGGAGATTGTTTCAGACATGCTAAGTATCTGCTTTACGCAGACGATAAAAAAATATACCACAAAATAAAAGGTTGCGTTGATAGCGCTAACTTACAAGATGATTTAAATAGATTATCTGAGTATTACGTCAGAAACAGAATTGGAGTAAATCTAAGCAAATGTGTGCACATCACATTCACACGTGGCGCACCTATTGACACTTATTATCACTTAAATGGAACTAAAATCACGAAAGACAGTTTTGTAAAAGACTTGGGTGTGCTCTTGGATACTAAATTAACATTTTCATCCCATGTAGATCAAATTGTAAACAAGGCCTTTAAAAATCTAGGTTTTATTTACCGAATTACAAAGCCTTTTACAGATCTGTCATGTATGAAAGTTCTCTTTTACGCTTATGTACGCAGCATATTAGAATACTGTTGCAGCATATGGAATCCACAGTATATTGTATATGATAATGCCTTAGAACGTGTCCAGAGAAAATTTGCTAAACACCTGAACTACCGCAGTCGATTTACTTCCGACTCCTATGAACAGTCGTGTCTGAAACATGGTTTGATGTCACTGAGAAATCGAAGGTTAGTGCGTGATATGGCACTGTTCCATGACATATGCTCTGGTACTCTTGATTGCTCACAGCTTGTCAATGACATTTTACAGTTGCGCGTGCCGGAAAAACGCACCAGGCATACGCAGCTTTTTTATACACCTCAAACCCGAACTAATTATGCAGCGAACTCTGTAAAAATACGTCTATCTCGAATTTATAACAAAATGTTCTCAGAAACAGATCCTTTCTTCCAAACTAAACTTCAATTTATTAAGCAAATTGCAAGTACCTTGCAAAATAAAGATAAATAATTTATCTTACTACTTTGCGGCATGTAAACCCATTTTAAGATACAACTACACTGACACTACTCAACACAAATACACACTACTTCACACACACACCGTATCTTCATTGCTAATGTGATTTGTGAGCGACAAACCTTATCAATTTTGTTTAACTTTGTAATTGTCTTAATTTTTATTTCGAAATTTTTTCCTACCTGCCCTAAATTAACTTGATAATATTTTTTGTTTACGTAGTGAAGATCTGTAATTGGCTAATGTACTGTTTATTGTATTGGTTTGTATTTTAAGTATTAATGCTGTAGATCTTAGTTAAATAAATAAAAATAAAAATAAAATAAAATAAAATAGATAAGTGATATATAGAACACATTTTTGAGAAAATTAGAAAAACTTGTTTTCACGAATACAATACCAAAAACAAAAAAAGATCTACAGATCCTTGTAGATCTCGTTGCGCTGATTCCGAATATTAACTCATTTTGACAAAAAATGTCGAACGCGGTCCTTATGGTAAGGGCGGCAGTATAATTGTGACAGGGCAGTTTTTCTTGTAACGTGTTTTTGTACTTTTCTAACCTACTGTTCGTTCTATTTTCTGGTTTACTCGCGAGAATAATTAAAAGTAACACTTTGACCAGAGTGGTCAGACTGAAGCGAGTTCATGACACTTTTCTCAAAATAATCGCAATTACAAAAGATGTTATCAATACAGGTAGCCGAGGATGCGTCACCCTTGTAGGTTCAATAAATAAATCAAATTAAAACATTTGAAAAGATTTAAAAGTTTCTTAAGTAGGTACTATAGGTATTATTTTCTAAGATATTCATGTTTAAGTCACCACACACTATCACAAACTTATTTAATATTGTCACTTTTTTCAAAACATGGTAGATGTTACAACTCGAACATTGAAAAGGTTATAAAAATGGGAGGTCTGTATACGCATACTACAACATGCTTGTCCAGCTCAACACAAGATATTTCAATACATCTTTCAACCGAAAGTCGAACAATATCTTTACGGTTCTTTATCTTAAAACTGTTACAAACTAAAATCAGTGATCCACCGCGTAAAGCAGACTGTTGAAAGCACTGGCTAATCTAGCTATACAATAATTTTCATAATAAATCTACATTTGATAGTTTTTTTGCCAGTATTCTGTCAAGCAAACAATATCAAATTTTGTTCTTTCTAAAAATAATTCTAATTCTAAAAAAAATCCGGAAAGACCTTGAATATTTTGAAGCAAAATTTTCAAAATATTAGACTTTTCCTTTGTCTTTGCTATGGGAAGTTTTTTGCCTGAAGGGTATTTTTAGGGTTCCGTACCTCAAAAGAAAAAAACGGAACCCTTATAGGATCACTTTGTTGTCCGTCTGTCTGTCTGTCTGTCTGTCAAGACCCTTTATTTCACGAACGGGTGAAGGGATCAGGTTGAAATTAATACCATATATTAGAAAATTTCAATTTTTTAGAACTACGCAATCAAAAGATATGGCATTGTATGGCCTCATCTCCATACATTTATTCAAAAATGCAAAACCTACAGGGTACTTCCCGTTGACCTAAAATTATGAAATTTGGCAAGAAGCTAGGTCTCACAGTACAAATAATGAGAAAAGTCTGAAATCATTAAATATTACAACTTTTCTCACAACTAATGGTAACCAATTGTGGTGAGCTCCCGTTTCAAGAACATTCATATAAGAGAGGGGTCAAGTTGGATGGTCGCTGAGGCGATTTTTGTTTTAGTTCTATTTAAAAACGGGAACACTTACAAACTTGAAAATTGGTATGTTTATAGTGCATAAGCTATAAAATAATAACAAATAATAAAATTTGGTCAAGCGCGTGTCGGACTCAAAAAATTTTGCACATTAACTTACTGAAATTTCAACTAATACAATTATGTTTATGTGGTGGTACGGAACCCTCAGTGCGCGAGTCCGACTCGCACTTGGCCGGTTTTGTTTGTTTTCTTTTACTTCAGTAAAATTTTGTTTAGAAAAACCCTCTGTTGTCGTATGAACTACGAGTAGTTTAAAGAATTAGTGTTAGTAATGTTACTAACTAAAGAAGTTTTTTGTGTATAACTTCCTATAACAGAGTCAGATATATTATATGCTATCAATGTAGCCAGGTGTTTCTTAAACATAATATCCTGTGTCAATGTAAAATAATGTATAAATATACTCATGTCAAGGTATAAAATGTCACTATGACGACTTGCCAAATTTTGTAAATGTAAATTCATTCTGTGTATACATTTGTTGTGTTGCTCAGTGACATTTGAACTATATGGAAAATTACACAGAATAAACCTACACTTAGTTTTACTCTATATTCTGTTTAACAATGTCACAATTTTAAACCTACACTTAGTTTCACTCTATATTTTTGTTTAACAATGTCACAATTCTTTTTAATTTCAATCTACTTATGTCAGAATGATTGCCTACCATAATTACAACAGTGGTAATTATGTCCAACTTGCCTACAGCAATCTTTCTTACAAGACCATCAAAAGAAACATCAGGACAGCAAATATTGGTCACCTACTGATTATGGCAGTAATTAAAAATAAACCCTTAACCTACTCCTATCCTATCTGAATATACTACGGTCTTCTTGTTATCGACGGGTGGCTGCTGTTCCATCGTGGCGCCACCAGCGGCGGCATCATGTGTTGGCGACATTGGCGACGTGTGAAGTCTTCAATCGCAGGCACCACGCTCTCAGCGATGTGCTGCCGGGGTGCCACCACGATGATCTCACTCACAGTTGTCTGCTCATGCTGGGCTCCGCGCTGCTGTCGTAGATTGTACGTGTGTAGCTTTGTGCGGCGTTGTTTCCTCGTAAGGCGAGCTGAAAATTGCTAGTAAAAAATGTTGACGTTAAACCGTAGGTCGAAGGCGTACAGGTAGAAGACATGCTGATATTTGATGTCCCCGATAGTTCCAGGGCACAAGCAACCTCTTTGTCATTGCTGAGGGTGGCTATCAATTGCTGCTGAGTGGTATAAAGCTGCTTGAGCTCAGCTGTGGATGACAACATTTCATGCATGTGCTGCTCACTTTCTATATATTTATTTGTCAATAGTTGAAGCGATAATTGACTTTTATCATAAGCCGTTGTAAGATTCTGGGAGATTCGCAGGCTTCTCGGAGCGACCTCGTGTTGTCGAGGATTTTAGCCCGTTGGTCGGCCAACGCATCGCGCTCCAGGATCACGTGGTTGGCCGTCTCTTCTGCTTTAAGGCAGGCCCAACATAATGGGCTATAAGTGACGACGATTGTGTGGGTAGGTGTGAATAGGTGTTTGTTGAGCGAGAATAGTGCTCAAAAAGACACTAAAGTGAATGAATGAATTTTTATACAGTACATAAAAATCGCTAAATGTTTGTAAAGTTTTTCGCTGGAATAAATATTTTAAGATATCTTGAGAGGGGAAAATGGGTAATTAAGAAAAAGTCTAACAGCGTAAAATAATATCTCTTGACTGATTCATCAGCGCCGAGCTATCGCTGCGTCCAGTACTTTTAGTACTTCATAACACTTTTTTCTACAACTGTGCTTAAAATTGGCTCACCCCAGCGAACTGGCTCACCGACGAATTATTTCTCCTATATTTCCTTCGTTCCACGAGCTACAACTCTCAAAACGGGCTTTAAAATAAAATCCTTTTGAGGCGAAGTGATCCGAAGTCCACTTACCAAAAACTCAGCCCCAAGGAAGAACATAAATAGTATACAGGAAGTTAGGAAACGTACTGCAATCTTTGTAACCACATTTACTTGCATAGACATAAGCATAGCGTTATTCATAATCTAAGTTTACTTGTCATGTTCTTCGAAAAAGGATATACACTCACCGGCAGAAATAAGTAACATTTTTTTTGTTAATGGCCATAAAGTTTTAACGTGTATCGGTATCTGTTTTAAAAAAAAAAATTAAAATGCCGCATTCATACAGATTCCAAAAATAAAAGCTTTGTTGAAACCATAAGCTGCCGTTATTCATAATCTAAGGTTGAAACTATTATAAAAGAAAATGGAAAAAAAAAAATTAACTCAAAGTGGCAGTGACGTAAAAATTCTTGCAAAAATACAGGACAACAAAACCTACTTTTATATAAGGTGACTTTTAATTAGTTCTTGATAGCAAAAGATATGCATGTACTCATGATATTGAACAACTTTTCCCAAGGAACATAGCTCGAAATACGAAAAACCAAATTTGACCTCCCATACAAAATGTGCTATCAGCTGATGTAGTTTCTATGGGAGGTCCTATGTTCCTTGGGGAAAGTTGTTCAGTATCATGAGTTCATTCATACCTTTTTGTATCAAGAACTAATTAAAAATCACCCTATATGTTGGTAAAGACCAGTATCTATAAATAGAATTTTGTTTTTAAAGAACAGGGGGCAATTCAAATTTTTTTATATAAAAAGAACCCTGAACACGCTTGTATGAACCCTGTGCACCTATAGTTATACCGTCATATTTAAACTTATAGCTAAGCTGAACTTAGTGACAATTTTGAGTAACTTAAAGGTCTGTAATCAATCGATCAATATAGATATGTGCGTAAAAAATAAAAAATGTGCGACGATGAGGAAATTATTAATCTAAAATTATTACTATTCGACTTTAAAGAATTATAAAATGAGTATCCTATGGCTGCCAATTTACACAAAATATCTGACGAGTTAGCAACTCAATATTATTTTAAATTAAAAGACAAGAGAACAGAATATTTTAACTCTAAAATAAATAATAGTTCGAACAAGAGTAAAGGCATGTGGCAGGTAGTTAACACCGAGCTAGGTAGGAAGACTCGAGATCGTGTTGACTTCACGGAGTTGTTATTAGACGAAAATGGCCAACCATATGCCTCTAAAACATTGTTGGTAGATGCGTTGAATGAGAAGTTTGTGAGCGCGGCCCTGCTGGCCGGAGCCCCCGTCGCCAATGCTACGTCCTCGGTGGCTGCGCTGGCGACGTCTGTGCCGGCTAGTGACGAGTGCGCACGGATCCGCAGATTCACACCCTACGAAGTAGAACAGATATTGCGAAGGAATATAGTTCCTAAAGCTAGTCTCGACCTGTACGATTTGTCAGCCAGCATTCTTCGAGACGTCGGCGCAGCAGTTAGCCCCGCGCTGTCCCATCTATATAATGAATGCATACGTAGCGGCGTGTACCCCGATGCGCTTAAAAGAGTGAAAATTGCACCGCTCTACAAAGGAAAAGGAAAGAAGTCTGTGGCTAGGTCCTATCGCCCGATATCGCTGGTGCCATGTATCAGCAAGGTATATGAGGTGGGACTGAATAACAGACTATTGTCCTTCTGGAGTCCTCGTAATGTGCTCTCGGAGCGCCAATACGCGTATCGCGCGGGGCGCAGCACGACCGACTTGGTGCGCGAGGTGGTGCGGTGCGTGCTGGGCGCGCGCGAGGCCGGGCAACACGTCGCTGTGGTCTGCTGCGACCTCTCAACAGAACTGTTCAGGTGCTTCATACGTGGTTCGGTTCGAACGGGCTGGCACTAAACATTGACAAAACCTGTTTTATGGGTGTAAGTCTAAATGGGCACAGACCAAAATCAATGACAGTACTCGCCGCCAACACACCCATTCAACAGGTAACTACTACCCGACTTCTCGGTTTCCACATCGACAGTGCTCTCGTGTGGAACACACACGTCGAAGAGATGTGCAAACGGTTGGGACGGAGTTGTTATGCGTTACGACGGTTGGCATCTACCGCGTCCAGAGACGTCGTCAGGAGCTGCTACTTCGCCACCGTGCACTCGGTGTTGACGTACGGCACGGAATTGTGGGCGCGCGCGGGTGACTGGCGCCGCGTCTTTGTCATGCAAAAGCGAGCCGTGCGTGCGGTGGCCTCGGTCCCTGACGACGAATCTGCGCGCGAACATTTTAAAAACCTTCATATACTGCCTCTTCCTTGCCTGTGGGTGTACAGCGTCGCAGTATTTGTGTTTACACACTTAGAATCTTATAAACGAAGAGGAACAAACTCTACATACTCCCTTCGTAGCAATAAACGCCACAACCAGCTGATCGCTCCCAATCATAAATTAGTAAGATCCGAGCAGTCAGTGTACGTTGTCGGTCCGACGGTGTACAACCGGCTGCCGGACAAAGTGCGAAATGCAACTTCCATGCCGGCTTTTAAGAACAGCCTTAAAAAATGGCTACTAGACAGACAATTTTACGAATATCATGACTTTTTTAAAGTAGATGAGTCTTAAACGCTTATTTTTATTATAAATAATTGTATTTTACCAATTATTATTATTTTGTATATCTCAAATTTTATATTGACTTATAACAATTGTTATAGAATAAATTTTCATTTTCATTTTTGTTGCGTCCGGTAGGACGCACTGTTATTTATCGGGATGCATCTAGTAAAACTAGCTAATAATGGTACGTAGGACACAGACAGAACATCCCCGCTCGCCGGCTGGCTATGAAGTGATATTCTCCCCGAGTACCCACATTTATTATGTACGTCACATCTCTTCCTTTTTATATGATTTGAAATACTTTTATATATCATTCTTTACATAATACTTAATGGTCATCATAACATGCAGAATACAATTCAAATAGAGCGACTCGACTACCGTCTCGGATCGTGCTATGGCAGCGTAAAAGAGACGGCAAGAAACCACTGCAGCACGGCCTACTTTAAGAGTCGGCTTTATACAATGGGTTCCCTGTGTCGTGCTAGAATACCAAAGTACTATAAGTCTTACATTGAACCGATTTAGATACGATAGTATCATTATTAAAATTTACAACTTCGTTCATTAGGTAATTAAGTTTCTTCTAGGTACTGTCCACTTTTCTCCATTTTTCCTTTCATTTGTGGATGCTTCTTGCAACACTGAGAGTTCCAGTATTGTTGTTGTGGTCGCTGGCAGTCTAAAGTCATCTTTAAGCAGAAACTCCACCTGTGAACAATATTGCAGTATCTTTATTCTCATTAAGGTGCAATTTCGCGCTTGCGCGCGATACTTAGGTAGTATTATTTATTATTTTATTTTTATTTTATTAGGATATCCAACAGCTTTCCTTATAACTAAGTTTTGAAAATATATGTTCTTACACTTATTTGTTAAAAGAACGCGTTTATTATAAAAGTCAGGGAATGAGATTTCTGTCTTCTGATGAATTGTTAGGATATTTGTTCCAAATTAATTAGAATTTGAATTATGTTTTTAAAATTTATCTAAAACATTTTATAATATCGGTTTGTGAACCACCTCTTTACAAATAATATTTTTTTATTCTTAAAATAGCAATTCCACAGTTAGTTATCAAGATAATCAGGATGCTTTGGCAGTTTTTTTTTTAATACTATTTTAACTCGAGCATGACAAAGCATTTGTTTAGTCTTGGTTCATAAGAAACTGAACTGTCACCCTATCTGCGTGTGTGATATTGGAGCCCATTTTTTTTCTTTAAGTTTTACGAGTAGACATGTGTTGCTTTGCCATGGCATTAATGGCATCAAACGACCCATAGAAAATTTATGGTATTTATAATGTTTTTCAACTCTGGAAGATTTATGGCATCTTTCGACCCATGGAATATTTATGGCGTCGTTTGATCCATGCGTACACATTTGTGCATTTTTCGACCCATGGGTAATTGTGGCGTCTTTCGACCCATCGATTATTGTGGCGTCTTTCGATCCATGGATTATTGTGGCGTCATTCGACCCATAGATTTTTGTGGCTTCTTTCGACAGTTTCGACCCATAGATTATTGTGGCGTCTTTCGACAGTTTCGACCCATAGGTTATTGTGTTTTTTTTTTCCATGGATTATTGTGGCGTCTTTAGACCCATAGATTTTTTTGGCGTCTTTCGACCCATAGATTATTGTGGTGTTTTTTGACCCATGGGCTATTGTGGTGTCTTTCGACTTGTGGCCAAATCAACACATGCCTCCCGACCACGCATATAAACCTTTATGGATATGAAAAGTCTTTCAAGACACGAGCAGGAATTGAACCCGCACCTTTGGACCGAACCAACTAGTATTTTTTGTATTTACATACACCAGACACCAGAAGCAGCACGATCCAATGCACTGACCACTGTGCTATCGCATCTAGACTCCCCCATTCACATGGTTCACATGCGTAGTTTTTCTCATATTAGTGATGCAACAAGTATAAAAATTTATTTTATTTTTAATTGGCTAAATAATAATGACGTATTTACGTCTTGAAATATCCAATATTCAGCATATAACAGTTTCCTTATAAATATTTAATCTCTTTTTTTTTAGCTTTTAATTCCTTATCTGTACCGAAATATTATTATGGATTTAAAAATTTGAGACGCTGTTGTTAGGTATTTTTATTCATTTGTGGTATCATTAAGAACTTATTCGTTTTCACAGCTAATACATGGACGAACAAACTCTTGTGACAACTGTGTATATTTTAATCGAAACAAATTATACATTTCCTTATTTTTTTTCTTTACTCTAAGTTTGGATCAATAAAAGAAGATGTCTATATGTGTTTGCAACTTTTAAGGTCTTACATACACAATGGAAAAATACTAGCTTGATTTCGTTGCATCACCAATATAACTGAGGATTTCAATCCATTCGAGGATTATCGTTAAAACTAACATTTCCTTTGTTTTGTTTTCGTTAGTTTATTTTGTGGCTTTATAGAATATCAAGACTCTTTTATGATAAAAAGCAAACACACACACAAGTTGATATTTTGTTTTTACTCTTGGTAAGTTAAGTACCTATTACTTGTTATTTTCAATAGGGTGTTTTCCCGCACCTTGTGAAAGTTCAACTGGATGGCGCTGCTGAATATCGTCAGGAAAATGGAAACACTGATACTAAAGTATAGTGAAAACATGTTCGCATACGTTATACCTCGGTATGTCTATTTAAATCACATTGATTTGTCTCTTTCATTGATTTTTATTCTAATAATTTTTTTTTTCTGTTTTAAGAAATATCTAGTAATAGTAAAATTGTTTAGCGCCTAAGTTTCAACATTTTTTTTTTTAAGTAACCTCCACTCTGGTGCTGACTGAGAAACAGTGCCATAAGCATTTGAACTCAAGTACTTGTTAGTATCTCCTAGTTAGTCTATGAGTACTTGTTGCAAATCTCAAATGTCTTTAGTATATTTTCTTCCAAAAAGATTTAATTTATTTTAAAAAGCCATAAAACAGAAATTACCACAGTGCTGAGCGTGCCACCTAACGACAGTTAAAACCGTAGTTGAAAATATCATAGAAAATTGCCTATTATTGACATCAGTCCGTTATATTGGCCAATAATGATGCTATGCGTATTTTACAAAACATAAATATAGCTGTAAATTTTTATTTAATCACTAGTAAATCTTTAATAATTCGTAGTTAATGGATATCACCTATGTAATATTGCTCTAAATTATAATTCATTAAGAGATTGTAATATCCAACAATGAATAAACTATATTTGATTTGATTGCAAAACTAAAAATTTTTTATACACTTGTGAAGGAAAGTACTGCAGCACCACAAGCGCTTTATTTCGTCTTATGCGGCAAATTCTTTTTCATGTGAAGTTTGTTTGACTTTCTTACTTATATACCTACTTTCATCTAGGGATTCTGTGCTGCCGCTGCTGGTCAGTCATCGTTGCATGTTTTCAATGTTAACCGGCACACAACTTTTTCTCGCAATGTCTCCTCTACTCTAGTGACAATACTCAATGTGCCCAACATACTATACTACTTATCAACGAGCAACATTTGCTTTGTATAAATAAAAGTATACTTGTAATCAAAAATTACTCGAGTTTCAATGAAATTTACTATAAGTGGTTTTCGGGCCGAAAATCGATCTATTCTCATGTGTACGAACCTTTTCGTTTTGCCCTTTTTTTTCAAAATTCAGGAAACCCCTGGTGCCATATCTTGGTCTGCTTCGAGTAAGATTATTCGGAGCAAGCTGAGTTGCCTAGCTGTACCTACTTGCATATTATACTTTGTAGGTAATATAGAAGTGTAATAATTATTAAGCCCATCTTGTTTACATATTTTTTTTAGGATTTCATCTAATAACACCTACTTCCATTCCGTACCTACTTACCAAGATTTATAATTAATAATAAAAGTTAAAAAGTAGTTTTAAGGTGTTTGTTAATGATGTATTAAACAAAAATATTTGGTAGGTAGGTAATTATAGTTGGATCAATAGATATTTATAAGGAGTTAGCACAGTGAAATTTGTTCCACATCAAGAGTTGTTATTTACATACCTGGCTTATTTTTTATTCTGGTCTTGGTATTTTGGTCCTGTCTACCGAATGTCTACTTATTAATTATAAATTGTTTACAACACGATTAGCTGGTATTGCTTCATAAGCAAGTTATATACATAGTGTAGGTGATTCTGTTGGTAATCTTAAGTTGGTTGCCTATATTTTGTTAACGTCAAAACGTACTCGTCGTCGTACTCTAGTAAGTTGAGTGCATAGGGTAGGTACGGTACGACACATAGTAACGAGTTTTATTTACCATTACGTCGGTGTCATAATAAGCCCTTACGCAAGCATATAAGCACTTACGTAAAACCTCAAAAACCCTGGTGTCAGAGTTACTGATCTGCCTATAATAACTAGAACAACCGTTTAAGCCTGCATCCCGAAGCACGCATTTATATTATTTTAACGGTCAATCAAGTAGCTTTATTATGCAACGTCTTAACCACTTTTGTTTGACGTGTCTCCACGGGGATTCGATCCCAAAAATTATGGTTCGAGAACCGCAATTTCTAAGTTGGTACAGTCAAGAGCACATCAAGCCTGACACATTGAACTTTGTACCGTTGTTATTTCATTAGATGTACGGCTGGATTCGCACTACCAGTATCAAGCTTGACCCGTTGTTTACTGCACTATAGATTACCTTCAGAGGCTGATAAAAATATTTTGTTTACTTTGTTTTTGTATAAGTATTAGGTTATTTAAAGGAATTCACTCACGTGTAACAATTTAGTTCTTGTGTAGGTATTAGCTACTACCTCGGTAACAGAAATAATGCATCATTAAAATACGGTCAGGCAGCCATCAGCGGAAACAATTGACGAAAGATATATTTGAAACGCATTTCCGTAATTTAATTTTTCTTGAGTATGAGAAATAAGGCACAGCAAGGGTTTAAAGTTATGCCACACACATGAGAGTCTAAGCGAAATTCTCTGTATATTTTTCGAAACCTACTAGAAACATTGTTTGGGATGGCGGTCGAACACTTGTAAACAAACGGTTCAATTTTATTGATCAATGCATAATTTAGCAAATACGTGAATGGAGACATTTTTCAGGGTAGATATGTGTCTAATCCTCCTTTTTTCCATTGCTTGAGATGGCAAAGGTTTTTCTAGTTATTTTTTGCGGATAATTTGAAAATATTGTCAAAAATTGTTTTCCACTCACCACGCTTTCATTTCATCGTCGTCGCCACTGTTGCGTCCGGTAGGACGCACTGTTATTTATCGGGATGCATCTAGTAAAACTAGCTAATAATGGTACGTAGGACACAGACAGAACATCCCCGCTCGCCGGCTGGCTATGAAGTGATATTCTCCCCGAGTACCCACATTTATTATGTACGTCACAATTTTCATTTTCATAAAATACCTACATGTAGATATATTCTGTCTGTTATGTACATTTGTCTTCGCAAGTGCACAAATCTGTGCACTTAAGTTGCCGCTGCAAGCACCTGCATCTGTGGCCACCACACTTCTTTTTGCAGCTGCACCTGATCATTTCCATATATGCTTCGGAAGCCACTGGCAAGTCTGTCCATGTAAGTTGCCAGCTGTCACTGACTTTGGTCCATCCCCAATTAGATGGATCAGGAAGGTTTTGAGTCGGTAACATCTGACCTCATACCTAGACAGCTTGAAACACCGCTCGCAGGAAATTTTGGTACAGAGCGGCTTTTGTTGGAGGTATATTTTCTAATTGGCGGTCTTTTTTAAGTAAATAAATACTTTTGGGCTTCGTCCACCGTAGAAATTGAACTGGATCTAAAACAACAAATATTTACGGTTATAATATTAGTTGTGTGGCGACTCCCAATCAACCTGAAAAAGAAGGAATAATAAATCAATATAAATTAAATAAATATCAAAAATAAATAAACAAATAAAATACTTACCACAACTCGTACGAAGAAACCGTATCCGGACGAAGTCATTGGAAACGCGCGATCCACGACGAAGACAATGGATGACGTCGCATCGTACGATACCTCGCGCCTGCGCAGCGCAGTCGGCGCTCGCGCGCGGCGCGCCAGTTCACATCTAACCGTCTGACGCGAAGCCCGTACTCGTTTTCCTTCTCCGCGACGCTCGCGATCTTAGTATTCGTTAACCATTTGGATCGTTATTCAACTAAAGTTACTTCATTCGATGTACTTCTCACCAACGTGCCCATTAAACATTGCTAAGAAGAAAGCGTGGTTTCATTGCTACAACAACTAGGGTACCTACACCAGTGCCCCCATATCTGGTGACTTCCGCACGAACACATCTATAGAAGACTGCACGTAAGCAACAGCAATTTAAATAGTTAATTATGACGGATAACACGAATACTGGAAACAACGACACCGGCAATAATACCGGCGGGAACGGATCCGGTTCCACTGCACAGTCCGATATCGGAAGAGTGGGCATTCGCATTCCACCTTTTTGGCCCGAGAAGCCGGCCGTGTGGTTTGCGCAAGTAGAAGGGCACTTCGCACTGTCAAATATAACGTCAGATTCGACAAAATTTTATTATGTAATTTCCCAACTGGAACACCGTTACGCAGCCAAAGTTGAAGATATCATCGTGACACCGCCAGCTAAAGATAAATATGATACTCTCAAGGCATGTCTAATAAAAAGATTGTCAGCATCCAGGCAGAAAGAAGTTCAGCAGCTACTGGTTCACGAGGAGATGGGTGACCGTCGGCCCTCTCAATTTCTTAGACATCTGAAACAACTGGCTGGACCAGACGTCCCCGAGGAGTTCTTGAAGTCAATTTGGACTGGCCGCCTCCCGACTCACGTCCAAACGGCTCTCGCATCACAACCGACTACTGAGTTGAGCAGCCTTGCTGATTTGGCAGACGCTGTAATGGATATAGTTACAACCAGCCCGCAAACTTCCTCTACATCTTATGCACCTGGAACGCCTATTGACGCCTTGACGAGGCAGGTGGCAGCACTTACGAAACAGGTCGAAGCCCTGACATCTCATAACAGGAGGTCACGACCTAACGCAGGAGGTAAGCGCAGCCGCTCATCCAATCGAGACGTAGCCAATCGCGCTCACGGTCCAACTATGAAAAGTTTCCAAAATGTTGGTATCACGCAAAGTTCGGCAACCAAGCGAAGAAATGCGTCAAACCATGCGACTTCAACCAGGGAAACTCTCAGGGCGGTCGGTAAAGGCGACTGACGATTGCCCCACTCTGCCAGGTCGCCTATTTGTCACAGACCGCAGGACCAAGACGCAATTTCTTGTGGACACAGGTAGTGATCTTTGCGTCTTTCCCAGAACTGCGCTTCGACAAACCCGGCCTAAAACAGATTACCACCTTTATGCAGCAAATGGGACGACTATCACTACGTATGGTTTCGCCCATCTGAGCCTGGACTTAGGACTACGTCGTGACTTCTGCTGGCGCTTCATAGTGGCTGACGTCACGAAGGCAATCATCGGAGTCGACTTCTTATCATTTTATAATCTGATGGTCGACGTTCGGCACAAACGCCTTATAGACAACACCACTACGCTAACGACAACAGCTACTCCAGCATCGTCATCTACCACGATATCTTCGGTGAAGACAATGGTAGGCGAATCTTCATACCACGACCTACTTCGAGAATTCCCAGAAATCACTCGTCCATCGGGAACTCTGGACACTCGAACCCATAACACAGTCCACCACATCAAAACTACACCAGGACCACCAGTTTTCTGCAACCCGCGTAGACTTGCCCCAGACAAATTAAAGATAGCCAAGCAAGAATTTGAAGCCATGCTAAAATGTGGCACTGCTAGGCCTTCAGATAGCCCCTGGTCATCGCCCCTCCATCTCGCGCCAAAGAAAGATAATGGGTGGCGCCCTTGTGGGGATTATCGTATGCTGAATGCGCGAACTGTACCTGATAGATACCCCATACGGCATATTCACGACTTTGCTCAAAACATTTCCGGATGCCATGTCTTTACTACAATCGACCTGGTAAAGGCTTATAATCAAATCCCAGTGGCAAGCGAAGATATCTGCAAAACCGCCATATCCACACCTTTCGGCCTGTACGAGTTTCCATTCATGACCTTCGGGTTGAGAAATGCAGGTCAAACATTCCAGCGTTTTGTAGACGAGATGACGCGCGGCTTGGACTTTTGCTTCGCCTACTTGGACGACTTCCTCGTCTTTTCTAAAGACGAAGAGACGCATAAAGACCACCTTCGCCAGCTGTTTACCCGGCTAAAGCAGTACAATATGGTCATAAACACCGCCAAGTGTGTTTTCGGAGTCACGAAGGCGACGCTTTTGGGATACACAGTCTCCGCTGACGGCGTGAAGCCTTTAGAAACAAAAGTTGAAGCCATCAAAAGTTTTAGCACGCCAAAAAACGTCAAGGAGCTTAGGCGCTTGCTAGGCATGATAAACTTCTACAGGCGCTTTATCCCAGGAGCAGCCCGAATTCAAGCCCCTCTTCATGCTTTATTGACTGGATCAGTGAAAGGAGCACACCCAGTTGACATAAATGGTGACACGTTGAAGGCGTTCAATGAATGCAAAAATAGTCTTTGCAAAGCCGCCTCTTAGCGCATCCTGATCTGACGGCTAGACTAGGATTAGTGACAGACGCATCTGATACGGCTGTTGGAGCAGCCTTGCAACAATACAAGGATGGCGCATGGCAGCCACTGGCTTTCTACTCCAAAAAGCTGAGCTCGTCACAAAGCAAATACTCACCCTATGACAGAGAATTACTCGCAATATACCAGGCGATCAAGTACTTCCGCCATATGCTGGAAGCTAGGCACTTTACGGTATACACCGATCACAAGCCACTGTGCTATGCGTTTGACACTAGAAAAGAAAGCTGTTCTCCAAGACAATTCCGACATCTTGATTACATTTCACAATTTACGACGGACATAAAGCACATCTCAGGAAAAAACAACGTGGTCGCTGACACACTGTCTCGCGTTCATGAACTAGCACAGCCCGTGGACCTTTACACCTTAGCTAAATCACAAGCTAGCGATCAGGAGCTTAAAACCCTGTTAAATGGCGAGACATCTTTACGCATCACAAGAATGAAAATCCCTGGAACTGACTTGTACATTTACTGTGATCAGAGTACAGAGACATCCCGACCATACGTACCAAGAGAACATAGGCGCCAGGTCTTCGAAAGTCTACATTCACTGAGCCATCCAGGAGCTAACGCCTCGGCGAAGCTGGTAACACAGCGCTTTGTATGGCCCAGCATAAGAAAAGATTGTCGCGACTGGGCAAAGACATGTTACGCATGCCAGCGTGCGAAGGTTACACGGCACGTGTCGTCGCCACTTGGTACATTCAAATTACCAAGCGGCAGATTCATGCACGTCCATATTGACCTCATAGGACCACTGCCAATCTCACATGGGTATAAATACTGCCTTACAGCCATAGACAGATTTACACGCTGGCCAGAATCCATACCCATTCCAGACATAACTGCAGAGACGGTCGCACAAGCGTTTCTTTCAGGCTGGATCGCGCGATTCGGTTGCCCAGCAGAAATCGTAACTGATAGAGGAAGACAATTCGAATCGACTCTCTTCAAAAAACTAGCAGAGATGGCAGGCTACCATCACAAGCGCACAACGGCCTATCACCCCGCCGCCAATGGATTGGTGGAAAGATTTCACAGACAATTAAAAGCAGCAATCGTTTGTCATGAAAACAGCAACTGGTCTGAAATGCTGCCATTGGTACTGCTCGGAATTCGTTGCGCCATTAAAGAAGACCTGAAAGTATCATCAGCAGAACTCGTATACGGCGAGCCATTACGACTGCCTGGTGAGATCTTCAAACCAAGCACAACCACGACCACCGATCTCACTGACTTCTCCGCTCGCCTTCGAGAATTTGCGGCAAAGATAAAACCGCAACCTGCTTCAAGACATGGAAAAAAGTCTATGTTCGTGTACAAAGACCTATCAACCACGACACACGTATTCCTCAGGGATGACACGGTACGTGGAGCCCTTCAACTAGCATATTCAGGACCCCATGAAGTACTAGAAAGAGGCACGAAAGTCTTCAAACTACTGGTGAAAGGAAAAGTAGTCACTGTAACGGTCGATCGATTAAAACCAGCATACTTACTCGACAACACAATAACCGCAGATACATCGCACCAGCCACATGAAAAAAATAAAACACCACAAATTCCTGAAAATACACCATCTGAAAAGAGAACAACAGAAAAGACACAGGAGAACTCGCCACCTGAAAAACAAAAATATACAAGATCAGGAAGAAGAGTAAAATTCCCGGAATATTATCGCCCGCCGTAGGACGGTCTCTGGGGGGGAGTGATGTGGCGACTCCCAATCAACCTGAAAAAGAAGGAATAATAAATCAATATAAATTAAATAAATATCAAAAATAAATAAACAAATAAAATACTTACCACAACTCGTACGAAGAAACCGTATCCGGACGAAGTCATTGGAAACGCGCGATCCACGACGAAGACAATGGATGACGTCGCATCGTACGATACCTCGCGCCTGCGCAGCGCAGTCGGCGCTCGCGCGCGGCGCGCCAGTTCACATCTAACCGTCTGACGCGAAGCCCGTACTCGTTTTCCTTCTCCGCGACGCTCGCGATCTTAGTATTCGTTAACCATTTGGATCGTTATTCAACTAAAGTTACTTCATTCGATGTACTTCTCACCAACGTGCCCATTAAACATTGCTAAGAAGAAAGCGTGGTTTCATTGCTACAACAACTAGGGTACCTACACCGGTGCCCCCATAGTTGTTTGATTACCTAGTTTCATGAAGTTTATAAAATCTACCTGTCATATAAAATTAGCACAAACTTTTCAATTATGGAAAATGCATCGCTGTTTCTGCCTTCATAGGCTGCCAAAAAACCTTCTGTGGCATTGGGGAAAGTGATGCCTGTTTCTATCGCACTTTTTTTACCTTTCCCATTGAAACTGGAAACGGTATCACATCCCGTGAAGGCATGGAACAGAGGAAGGACTTTTGTTTTTTTATGGTCCTGTAATAAAGAAAAAAAATATGTATTGCCAACCAAGACGTGTTAAGAAGTAAAGGTAACAATCCTAATAATTTTTGAACAAGAGTATTTGCCATCCATGACAAGGTAGGTACTGGTGGTGTTTTCCAGTAACAACGTAAGCCCATAGCTCCTGTAGCCCAGGCACTTGTTGGGCATTAGCGACTACTAACACCACGACGTCGGTGTCAACAGTGCAAATCATGACTCGTGTATAGCCCTGGTTAGCTGCATCAGCCATATGTACGATCATCCTTGTGTCCGCCTCTTCGTGGTTACATGGAGCTAATGTTTGCATATTGCGAGTGCGTTTTGATAGAACATCGGATCCATTTATGATATGTATACACGTCTTTATTTGGGTCAAAATCGTGTGAATAGCAATAGCAACGCACTCGCAATATGAAAACATTAGCTCCATGTAACCACGAAGAGGCGGACACAAGGATGATCGTACATATGGCTGATGCAGCTAACCAGGGCTATACACGGGACACATTTTACCACTTTGGAAGTGTCTCTCGCGCAGACTTTTCAGTTTAGAAAAAAAAATATTTTAAAAACCTCAATATCATTTTTGCTATCCATAGACACGTATGGGTTTGATGAAATTTTTTTTTAAATCAGTTCTACGAGTAAGTATGGGGAACCCTAAAATTTATTGTTCTTTTTCTATTTTTGTTTAAAAATCTTAATGTGGTTCACAGAATACATCTACTTACCAAGTTTCAACAATATTGTTCTTATAGTTTCTGTGACGTACACAATAAATGTGGGTACTCGGGGAGAATATCACTTCATAGCCAGCCGGCGAGCGGGGATGTTCTGTCTGTGTCCTACGTACCATTATAAGCTAGTTTTACTAGATGCATCCCGATAAATAACAGTACGTCCTACCGGACGCAACAGTGGCGACGACGATGAAATGAAAGCGTGGTGAGTGGAAAACAATTTTTGACAATATTTTCAAATTATCCGCAAAAAATAACTAGAAAAACCTTTGCCATCTCAAGCAATGGAAAAAAAGGAGGATTAGACACATATCTACCCTGAAAAATGTCTCCATTCACGTATTTGCTAAATTATGCATTGATCAATAAAATTTAACCGTTTGTTTACAAGTGTTCGACCGCCGCCATCCCAAACAATGTTTCTAGTAGGTTTCGAAAAATATACAGAAAATTTCGCTTAGACTCTCATGTGTGTGGCATAACTTTAAACCCTTGCTGTGCCTTATTTCTCACACTCAAGAAAAATAAAATTACGGAAATGCGTTTCAAATATATCTTTCGTCAATTGTTTCCGCTGATGGCTGCCTGACCGTATTTTAATGATGCATTATTTCTGTTACCGAGGTAGTAGCTAATACCTACACAAGAACTAAATTGTTACACGTGTGTGAATTCCTTTAAATAACCTAATACTTATACAAAAACAAAGCAAACAAAATATTTTTATCAGCCTCTGAAGGTAATCTATAGTGCAGTAAACAACGGGTCAAGCTTGATACTGGTAGTGCGAATCCAGCCGTACATCTAATGAAATAACAACGGTACAAAGTTCAATGTGTCAGGCTTGATGTGCTCTTGACTGTACCAACTTAGAAATTGCGGTTCTCGAACGATAATTTTTGGGATCGAATCCCCGTGGAGACACGTCAAACAAAAGTGGTTAAGATGTTGCATAATAAAGCTACTTGATTGACCGTTAAAATAATATAAATGCGTGCTTCGGGATGCAGGCTTAAACGGTTGTTCTAGTTATTATAGGCAGATCAGTAACTCTGACACCAGGGTTTTTGAGGTTTTACGTAAGTGCTTATATGCTTGCGTAAGTGCTTATTATGACACCGACGTAATGGTAAATAAAACTCGTTACTATGTGTCGTACCGTACCTACCCTATGCACTCAACTTACTAGAGTACGACGACGAGTACGTTTTGACGTTAACAAAATATAGGCAACCAACTTAAGATTACCAACAAAATCACCTGCACTATGTATATAACTTGCTTATGAAGCAATACCAGCTAATCGTGTTGTAAACAATTTATAATTAATAAGTAGACATTCGGTAGACAGGACCAAAATACCAAGACCAGAATAAAAAATAAGCCAGGTATGTAAATAAAAACTCTTGATGTGGAACAAATTTCACTGTGCTAACTGCTTGTAAATATCTATTGATCCAACTATAATTACCTACCTACCAAATATTTTTGTTTAATACATCATTAACAAACACCTTAAAACTACTTTTTAACTTTTATTATTAATTATAAATCTTGGTAAGTAGGTACGGAATGGATGCAGTGTTATTAGATGAAATCCAAAAAAAAAAATATGTAAACAAGATGGGCTTAATAATTATTACACTTCTATATTACCTACAAAGTATAATATGCAAGTAGGTACAGCTAGGCAACTCAGCTTGCTCCGAATAATCTTACTCGAAGCAGACCAAGATATGGCACCAGGGGTTTCCTGAATTTTGAAAAAAAAGGGCAAAACGAAAAGGTTCGTACACATGAGAATAGATCGATTTTCGGCCCGAAAACCACTAATAGTAAACATTGAAACTCGAGTAATTTTTTATTACAAGTATACTTTTATTTATACAAAGCAAATGTTGCTCGTTCATAAGTAGTATAGTATGTTGGGCACATTGAGTATTGTCACTAGACATTGCGAGAAAAAGTTGTGTGCCGGTTAACATTGAAAACATGCAAAGATGACTGACCAGCAGCGGCAGCACAGAATCCCTAGATGAAAGTAGGTATATAAGTAAGAAAGTCAAACAAACTTCATATGAAAAAGAATTTGCCGCATAAGACGAAATAAAGCGCTTGTGGTGCTGCAGTACTTTCCTTCGTCAAGTGTATAAAAAATTTTTAGTTTTGCAATCAAATCAAATATAGTTTATTCATTGTTGGATATTACAATCTCTTAATGAATTATTAATTTAGAGCAATATTACAAAGGTGATATCCATTAACTACGAGTACGAATTATTAAAGATTTACTAGTGATTAAATAAAAATTTACAGCTATATTTGTGTTTTGTAAAATACGCATAGCATCATTATTGGCCAATATAACGGACTGATGTCAATAATAGGCAATTTTCTATGTATTTTCAACTACGGTTTTATCTGTCGTTAGGTGGCACGCTCATCACTGTGGTAATTTCTGTTTTATGGCTTTTTAAAATAAATTAAATCTTTTTGGAAGAAAATATACTAAAGACATTTGAGATTTGCAACAAGTACTCACAGACTAACTAGGAGATACTAACAAGTACTTGAGTTCAAATTCTTATGGCACTGTTTCTCAGTCAGCACCAGAGTGGAGGTTACTTAAAAAAAACCGGCCAAGTGCGAGTCGGACTCGCGCACTGAGGGTTCCGTACCACCACATAAACATAATTGTAATAGTTGAAATTTCAGTAAGTTAATGTGCTAGATTTTTTGAGTCCGACACGCGCTTGACCAAATTTTATTATTTGTTGCTATTTCATAGCCTATGCACTATAAACATACCAATTTTCAAGTTTGTAAGTGTTCCCGTTTTTAAATAGAACTAAAACAAAAATCGCCTCAGCAACCATCCAACTTGACCCCTCTCTTATATGAATGTTCTTGAAACGGGAGCTCACCACAATTGGTTACCATTAGTTGTGAGAAAAGTTGTAATATTTAATGATTTCAGACTTTTCCCATTATTTGTACTGTGAGATCTAGCTTCTTGCCAAATTTCATAATTTTAGGTCAACGGGAAGTACCCTGTAGGTTTTTCATTTTTGAATAAATGTATGGAGATGAGGACATAAAATGCCATATCTTTTGATTGCGTAGTTGTAAAAAATTGAAATTTTCAGATCTTGTGTGGTTCATGGATCCTAATATATGGTATTAATTTCAACCTGATACCTTAACCCGTTCGTGAGATAAAGGGTCTTGACAGACAGACAGACAGACAGACAGACAGACAGACAGACAGACAGACGGACAACAAAGTGATCCTATAAGGGTTCCGTTTTTTTCTTTTGAGGTACGGAACCCTAAAAAATGTTGAAACTTAGGCGCTAAACAATTTTACTATTACTAAATATTCCTTAAAACAGAAAAAAAAAATATTAGAATAAAAATCAATGAAAGAGACAAATCAATGTGATTTAAATAGACATACCAAGGTATAACGTATGCGAACATGTTTTCACTATACTTTAGTATCAGTGTTTCCATTTTCCTGACGATATTCAGCAGCGCCATCCAGTTGAACTTTCACAAGGTGCGGGAAAACACCCTATTGAAAATAACAAGTAATAGGTACTTAACTTACCAAGAGTAAAAACAAAATATCAACTTGTGTGTGTGTTTGCTTTTTATCATAAAAGAGTCTTGATATTCTATAAAGCCACAAAATAAACTAACGAAAACAAAACAAAGGAAAAGTTAGTTTTAACGATACGAGTAATCCTCGAATGGATTGAAATCCTCAGTTATATTGGTGATGCAACGAAATCAAGCTAGTATTTTTCCATTGTGTATGTAAGACCTTAAAAGTTGCAAACAAATATAGACATCTTCTTTTATTGATCCAAACTTACAGTAAAGAAAAAAAAAAGGAAATGTATAATTTGTTTCGATTAAAATATACACAGTTGTCACAAGAGTTTGTTCGTCCATGTATTAGCTGCGAAAACGAATAAGTTCTTAATGATACCACAAATAAATAAAAATACCTAACAACAACGTCTCAAATTTTTAAATCCATAATAATATGTAGGTACAGATAAGGAATTAAAAGCTAAAAAAAAAAAACCGGCCAAGTGCGAGTCGGACTCGCTCAAAGAGGGTTCCGTACCACCACATAATCATAATTGTATTAGTTGAAATTTCAGTAAGTTAATGTGCTAGATTTTTTTAGTCCGACACGCGCTTGACTATATTTTATTATTTGTTGTTATTTTATAGCTTATGCACTATAAACATACCAATTTTCAAGTTTGCATGTGTTCCCGTTTTTAAAATAGAACTAAAACAAAAATCGCCTGAGAGACCATCCAACTTGACCCCTCTCTTATATGAATGTTCTTGAAACGGGAGCTCACCACAATTGGTTACCATTAGTTGTGAGAAAAGTTGTAATATTTAATGATTTCAGACTTTTCTCATTATTTGTACAGTGAGACCTAGCTTCTTGCCGAATTTCATAATTTTAGGTCAACGGGAAGTACCCTGTAGGTTTTTCATTTTTGCATAAATGTATGGAGAAGAGGACATAAAATGCCATATCTTTTGATTGCGTCGTTGTAAAAAATTTAAATTTTCAGATCTTGTGTGGTTCATGGATCCTAATATATATTATTAATTTCAACCTGATACCTTTACCCGTTCGTGAGATAAAGGGTCTTGACAGACAGACAGACAGACAGACAGACAGACAGACAGACAGACAGACAGACAGACAGACGGACAACAAAGTGATCCTATAAGGGTTCCGTTTTTTTCTTTTGAGGTACGGAACCCTAAAAAGATATTAAATATTTATAAGGAAACTGTCGAAAGACGCCACAATAATCTATGGGTCGAAACTGTCGAAAGACGCCATAAAAATCTATGGGTCGAAAGACACCACAATAATCCATGGATCGAAAGACGCCACAAGGGTCGAAAGACGCCACAATAATCGATGGGTCGAAAGACACCACAATTACCCATGGGTCGAAAAATGCACAAATGTGTACGCATGGATCAAACGACGCCATAAATATTCCATGGGTCGAAAGATGCCATAAATCTTCCAGAGTTGAAAAACATTATAAATACCATAAATTTTCTATGGGTCGTTTGATGCCATTAATGCCATGGCAAAGCAACACATGTCTACTCGTAAAACTTAAAGAAAAAAAATGGGTTCCAATATCACACACACAGATAGGGTGACAGTTCAGTTTCTTATGAACCAAGACTAAACAAATGCTTTGTCATGCTCGAGTTAAATAGTATAAAAAAAAACTGCCAAAAGCATCCTGATTATCTTGATAACTAACTGTGGAATTGCTATTTTTAGAAAAAAAAAAGTATTATTTGTAAAGAGGTGGTTCACAAACCGATATTATAAAATGTTTTGGATAAATTTTAAAAACATAATGCAAATTCTAATTAATTTGGAACAAATGGCCTAACAATTCATCAGAACACAGAAATCTCATTCCCTGACTTTTATAATAAACGCGTTCTTTTAACAAATAAGTGTAAGAACATGTATTTTCAAAACTTAGTTATAAGAAAAGCTGTTGGATATCCTAATAAAATAATAAATAATACTACCTAAGTATCGCGAAATTTTACCTTAATGAGAATATAGATACTGCAATATTGTCCACAGGTGGAGTTTCTGCTTAAAGATGACTTTAGACTGCCAGCGACCACAACAACAATACTGGAACTCTCAGTGTTGCAAGAAGCATCCACAAATGAAAGGAAAAATGGAGAAAAGTGGACAGTACCTAGAAGAAACTTAATTACCTAATGAACGAAGTTGTAAATTTTAATAATGATACTATCGTATGTAAGACTTATAGTGCTTTGATATTCTAGCACGACACAGGGAACCCATTGTATAAAGCCGACTCTTAAAGTAGGCCGTGCTGCAGTGGTTTCTTGCCGTCTCTTTTACGCTGCCATAGCACGATCCGAGACGGTAGTCGAGTCGCTCTATTTGAATTGTATTCTGCATGTTATGATGACCATTAAGTATTATGTAAAGAATGATATATAAAAGTATTTCAAATCATATAAAAAGGAAGAGATGTGACGTACACAATAAATGTGGGTACTCGGGGAGAATATCACTTCATAGCCAGCCGGCGAGCGGGGATGTTCTGTCTGTGTCCTACGTACCATTATAAGCTAGTTTTACTAGATGCATCCCGATAAATAACAGTACGTCCTACCGGACGCAACAGTTTCGAAAAAAGTGGCTGTGACAAACGGACGGACAGACAGACAGACAAACATGACGAATCCATAATGGTTCAGTTTTTTTTTGCCATTTGGCTACGGAACCCTAAAAATCATCGTCCATCAGTATTTGAACCCGAACGTCATAATCTTTCCCAGTCCTCCCCGCGATGATTTCACATAACTGGCACTAAGTGCAAAATTTTAGGTTTCTAGGTTCAGTAGTTTTGTCTGTGCGCTGATAGATCACTAAGTAAGCCATCTTACCCTTTCAACATAGAAGAATATGTTCATAATGGTACGAGTAACTTACAAAATATTTGGTAAAACAAACAAACAAACATTCAGCAAAATCACGGCCGCATATTTTTTATGCATTCCCAATGATAGTACTCAATGAGACAGCAAAATTCCTTTAAAGTCTTTTGGATAATTTTTTACATCATAAGATAAGATATGATAAAAATTTATTTCATGACAACATAAAACACAATCTTACAAATATATAAAATTGCTTATCCTGACTGACTGACTGATTCATGAACGCCGAGCCGTAACCGCTTTGCACGTCAAAACCACCCACTAAGAAAGGATTTTGAAAAATTCATCTTCCAAGGGGGTGAAATAAGGGATGAAAGTTTGTACGAAAGTCCTTTGTTTCTTGAGCTAGATTCGCATAACTTTGAATTCAAGCTTTTGGAAAAAATAAAGAAACACATATTTTAGCATTTCTTAAAAATCACCCTTAAAGGGAGTTAAAAAGAGAATTATTTTTTTCCGTATGGTGGTCTATAAGTCTTTCATTTTTAAAGGTAGAATCATAGAAATTTGTTTTTGAGCTCTTGGTAATTAATAAAAAACCGGTCAAGTGCGAGTCGGACTCGCGCGCCGAGGGTTCCGATATACCTATAGTATTTTTGGAAGCAATAAAGTCCATTTTCAGGACCGCAAAACAAAATTTGTTTGTAAAGGTTTTTTGCAGATTTCTGAAAAACTGTGCAAACTTAGAAAGATCGTTTTATTTTTGCTTTAAAGTTTACATAAACTTCTGTCAACTGTAATTAATTGAGTTTTTTCCTTACTCAAACTTCGGAGATAAGGGGGGGGAATGGTATTTTTTTGACATTTTTCATCATAACTTGAAAACTTAGAAACTTATAAAAATACAAAAATATATTTTAAAATGTACAAGTAAAACTCTTTCATATGATACCCCATTGAACCTAGTAGCGACAATTTTAAATTTGGCTCCCCCTATTTTGGCCCCCTATACATTAATAATCATACTTTTTTCAAAAAAAATTCATGTGCAATTAAGTTGGGTAACTATATTCTAAAACTATTCCAAATTTCAGGTCGATAGCATAAGCGGTTGCTGAGATATAGAGGTGTGACAGACAGACGGACAGACAGACAGACAAACAGACAGAGCGGCACCATAAGGGTTCCTTTTTTTTACCATTTTGGTATCGGAATCCTAAAAAGTAAGTGTTTTAGAATTTTTCAAAGTTCATCCCCTCACCATCATCATATCAGCCGAAAGACGTCTACTGCTGGACACTGGACATAGGCCTCCCCTAAATATCTCCATGATGACCGGTCCTAGATTCATCTCCTAAAGGGGTGAAATAAGGGATGAAAGTTTGTATGAAAGTCCGTCAGTTTTGAAGTTAGGATCTTCAAAATTTGTATTAAGACTAAGGACTAAAAATTGAGTTTTATGTGTCTCAGGGTTTTTGAAAATTCAACACCCTAAGGGGTGAAAAGGGGGAGGAAGTTGAAAATCCTTCATTTTCAAATTAAAATCCACTAAATTTATTATTTATGCATCAAGGTTGTAATTATGTGGAACGTACATCTTTTTTATTGAAATTTCACTCCAAATTCGACCCCTAAAAGAGGGAAATGGGGTGTAAAAGTCTAAAAACCAATACGGGTATCGTTTGTATTGTTTATCGGATCGCTGATTACGAAAACTAAAACAATTTTGAAATCCAGCGTGATGGACGTGAAATACCATCATCCCCTGGGGATGGGGTTGGGGTGCGATAGGGTTGAAATGTCTAAAATTCAATATGGGTGTCGTTTGTATGGTTTATCGGATCGCTGCTTACGAAAACTACAACAATTTTGAAATCCAACGTTTTGGACGTGAAATACCAGAGAGGGAGAGGGAGGGTGAGAAGGAGGGGGAGAGGGATAGTGAGAGGGAGAGGGTGGGGGATGGGCAGGGGGAGGGAGGGAGGAGGGAGAGACCGCACATTGTCTGAATTTCACGCGGGCGAAGCCGCGGGCACAGCTAGTATAATACATTTCAGGACTTATGAAAATAACTTATTGCTAATACATTATGATTAAGGCAAACCAGTGACTATGATAAGCATTCAAAAATACCTGTGTTACAGCCACTGATTGCCCAAATTATGGTACACTATAAATTATTAAAGTGCTAGCTAAGCTATGAAAATACAATGAATTTCCTAACTTCAAACATAAAAAGGTTGTTGTGTGCGTTTACTTGTAGGTACTAACATTGAGTACAGGAATACTTTACTACCCGTGTACCCGTACCCATGCACTCCGTTGGAAGTGCGCTCTAGGCGCCACCATAGTCCATAGAATTAATGTACCGGTATTCGGCATTTTTTCTAGCCGGACAATCAATATCACCAGTTTTTTTGGCGACTCAGAATTTTAGTGCAGTCAGCAACCTGGTGACCTAGTTCGCCGCAGTGGCCACATGTAGGTTTCGTTTCCTTGCATGTCTTAGCAGCGTAGACATATTGATGACAATCATATCTGCGTAGTTCACCTCTCTTCAGTCTACCCGTGACCACGGCTGATGCTACTCAGCCGAAACGTCGTGAATAATAAGTTAATTTATTTTGCCTAATTACAAGTATCGCGCTAAGACCCGGAATAAAATGAACATGTAATAAGAACCGGAATAAAATAAACATGTAATTACATATTATTGCTTAATTATTGTTGTTTCACAACTTATTTTGCTTCAAGATTTATCTCCTTTGGTTAAATAGTTTTTAAATTATTGGCTCTTTTGTAAATCGCCATTTTTGAGATAAAACAAAATAGGTTTACAGCGGCGATATAAATATTTAGTGAAAACAATACCCTCATAAAATTAAACCACAACGTCGACGAAACCTTAATACTCGTATATCTTTCTCTTTGAGGTTTCTTCTAAATTGCATTGAGCAGCTGCGTTATTATTCTGTGGAAACCGCTTCTTCCTCGGCCTCTGGGGACGCCGCTGTCCGGGATAGACCAAGATAGCACGCGACGGACCCAAGGCACTATCGACAGAATACAGTATTTCATAACAGTATCGAAACATAAAACGAAAAGTTGTTAAAAATAAAAACTTGGCTGCATAACAATAGAAGAGGAAAGCAAGCTAGGATTATCATCATCATAACATCCCATGAAACGTCCACTACAGGACAGGGAGCTCCCTCTAGAATTCTAGCTTTTGCTGGAAAAATTAAGAGGGGAAGTACCATAGTCACCTCGCTTTATAGCGTTACGGCTGGCACCATGGACCGCGGTTGTAGGTAACCGCAGTAAGTCAGATGTTAGATACAAAGGAGGATGCTGCTGCCCATCCTCCAGTTTATAACCCTTAGTCGCCTCTTACGACACCCACGGGTATGTAAGGCTTGGTACTATTCTTTGCCGGCACCACACGGGGCATTTGGTTAACTTGAATTTTACAAGATATTACAGACGGATATAGAAATACGTTTTGTGGTGGTTCATTTAATTTTGATTGCCTCCGCCTCAAATATAAAAATCGATTGCCGCATGTATATAACGGAGCATCACTTGAACGCTCGACCGATTTGGCTGATTCTTTTTTGGGTGTGTTCAAAATTGGACCATATTTGAAAAAGACAAAATAAAAAAATCAGGAAAAAACTGAAGGGGTTTTTCTATTGGATTTTTGTAGTTTATTAGTAACAGTTACATTAGTATAAACCACAAAAACTTAGATATAAATTAAAGGTAAATGCACTTTCTTTAGGTGCCACAGCATGCAATTGGTAGTACAACATCACTTAATTCAATGAATATATAAAAATAAACTTACAATATAACAAATAAATTGGAATTGTATGAACTGAGCATGGGTACGGGTTTATAGTAGTTAGATAGTTGGTGTTGGTTAATACGGGCAATAAAAGCAAAATGTGAACCAGTAAAGTGAACCACTGTTATGAAAGTAAGGAACTTTATCAAGACGTGTATGTAGGCAACTGCATAAAATATCTAAGAGAAATGCTATACATTTAAAACATATTTTTAGCTCAATGTAAAATTTACTTAACTTTAATTTTTAGACTATTATTTAAGAAAAAACCGGTCAAGTGCGAGTCGGACTCGCGCGCCGAGGGTTCCGATATACCTATAGTATTTTTGGAAGCAATAAAGTCCATTTTCAGGACCGCAAAACTAAATTTGTTTGTAAAGGTTTTTTGCAGATTTCTGAAAAACTGTGCAACTTAGAAAGATCATTTTATTTTTGCTGTAAAGTTTACATAAACCTCTGTCAACTGTAATTAATTCAGATTTTCCCTTACTCAAACTTCGGAGATAAGGGGGGGGAATGGTATTTTTTTTGACATTTTTCATCATAACTTGAAAACTAAGAAACTTAAAAAAATACAAAAATATATTTTAAAATGTACAAGTAAAGCCCTTTCATATGATACCCCACTCGACCTAGTAGCGACAATTTGAAATTTGGCCCCCCCTATTTTGGCCCCCTTTACATTAATAATCATACTTTTTTCAAAAAATTTTCATGTGCAATTAAGTTGGGCAACTGTATTCTAAAACTATTCCAAATTTCAGCTCGATAGCGTAAGTGGTTGCTGAGATATAGAGGTGTGACAGACAGACGGACAGACAGACAGACAGACAGACAGAGCGGCACCATAAGGGTTCCTTTTTTTTACCATTTTGGTATCGGAACCCTAAAAAGCAGGCAGGTAAATTAATTTCAACCATTATTGTATGTTTTAGTAAAAAAAGATCATCTCGAAATGCTGAGACACTAAAAAAATTGTTCTCAAAGACGTGGAGTAAACTAGGTAGGTATAATAAGATATCTCCCTAATTGTGGATTCAGTCTGATCCATAACGCCGCACAGGGTTATTTTTGTATCCTTTGTCAAATAGTACCTATGGTACTCATAAAGCAAATTGGAACTACTTTCTTTTAGTTTAAATTTTGCGGAAAATTCTGGGACCGGTCGAGGAGGAGGATGGCAGCTGGATAAAAAGGAAAAATAGGGAGATCCAAGAGCTAGTGCTCGAACCCAACATCATGGGCGAGACCAAGGCTCTAAGGCTTCGCTGGCTCGGCCACGTGGAGAGGATAGGAGAGGATCGGGCTGCCACTTTTGGCAGCCCGATCCTCTCCCATCCTCTCCCAGCTTACGTGGGATGAATAAGTGGGAAACGACCAGACCGTCGTCCCAGGTACAGATGGGGTGGTGAAGTTCGGAAAGACCCGGTTGCCCTCCAAAGAGGCAATTAGCAAGAACCGGCGCAGAACTGGGAAGAATGGAGAACTACTGTGTCAGAGGTCAGAAGCCCAGGTCCTCTTGGGGTCACTTAGCCACCGTGCGGTAAGTAAATTCTTTTGTTTGGCGCTTGTGAGGGCAATAGTGGAATTTGTATGGGACGACCAGAATTTTCTCTTTTTGCGACTCGTGTTTCTTTGGAAAAGTTGTTAAGAGGATATGTCTGAAAATATTAAACGCTCAATGGGCGGAGTCTTCTCGCTCGACCCCCCCGCTCCCCGCACAAAATACACGCACTGAGCACCCGCCGCACGCGGCACGCTGGCCGCAACAAGCATAGAAATGCAAGGAGTTGCGTTATATAAAATATTTTTAAATAGAAACATTTAGCTTATTGTTATAAATAGTTTATTTAGATGCCGAATAGTATGATTAAGGGTTTTATAATCACCTAAAGTCGAAACTATGCAGTAAAATAAATTTTGTATTTTTTTACGACTCATTTTACAGTTAAACTAAAAAGTCTATAAAAACGAAACGAAAAATCTGAATTGATTACAGTCGATAGAAGTTTATGTAAAAAATTAAAGAAAAATAAAAAGACCTCTCGAAGTAACACTGTTTTCTAAAAAAAAACAATTTACGCTCTTATATTTAACTATACCTACTTTCAGTATAGGTAAGCAGACACTAGTACATATATGGTATTCTGTGACGCAGTTGAACGAAGCTAACAAAAGCCGCGCGTTTTTAGGGTTCCGATACCACAATGGTAAAAAAAAGGAACCCTTATGGTGCCGCTCTGTCTGTCTGTCTGTCACACCTCTATATCTCAGCAACCACTTATGCTCATCATATCAGCCGAAAGACGTCCACTGCTGGACATAGGCCTCCCCTAAAGAACTCCATGACGACCGGTCCTGCGCTGCTCGCATCCAGCGGCTTCCCGCGACCTTGACCAAATCTTCGGTCCACCTTGTGGGGGGCCTGCCAACGCTTCGTCTTCCGGTACGTGGTCACCACTCTAGAACCCTCACGCCCCATCGGCCATCGGTTCTTCTTGCGATGTGCCCTGCCCACTGCCACTTCAGTTTAGCGATTCTCAGGGCTATGTCAGTTACTTTAGTTCTTCTGCGGATCTCCTCATTTCTGATTCGATCGCGCAGAGAGACTCCGAGCATAGCCCTTTCCATAGCCCTTTGGGTGACTTTGAGCTTTCTGATAAGGCCCATCGTGAGCGGTCACGTCTCGGTGCCATATGTCATCACTGGCAACACACACAGGTCAAAGACTTTCGTCTTGAGACACTGCGGTATTTTGGACGTGAAGATATTGCGGAGCTTCCCGAATGCTGCCCATCCGAGTCGGATTCGACGAGTAACCTCTTTCTCTAAGTTGGATTTACCCAGATGGACTGTTTGTCCCAGGTATACGTACTTGTTCTCAAGTTGGATAAAAACAAATATTTACCAAATTAATCTTATATTTTCACATTTTTCGAAACCAACACAAATCAATAATCAATGTCAAAACGAAAATTATTTTCTAACTATGAGAAGACTGAAGAGGTTGTATTCAATCGACAACATTCTCCGGCCTCCCTTAATGACCATCAGGTGGCTGTCGATTCAATAGAACCACTAGTCTATTTACAGGTCGTCTCAAAACACCTCCTTTTGTAGCGACATCTGCTGATCTTACTCGGTTATCACGTCCATGCATAACAGAAACAACCTCGCCTCTTGGCCATGTATTCCGAGGAGCAGTAGGATCAGCGATTACAACAATGTCACCCAATTGCACAGCTGCCCCTCTATCTCTTTGCCACTTAGTCCGAACCTGTAAATTTGGCAAATATTCTTTTAGCCAACGAGACCAAAAATGATCTGCCATACGTTGTGCAACTCGCCACTGCCTTCGTAGATCCATGTCATGATCAGAAAAAATTCCAGGCTGGGGTAAGGAATTTGATGCACCTAATAAAAAATGATTTGGTGTTAGAGCCTCTTCTTCTTCTTCGAGTGAAACGTGTGTCAGCGGTCTACTATTTACAATATTTTCGGCTTCACTCAGAAGAGTACTCAAAACTTGTTCTTTAGGGTTACGTCCATTTAATATAGCTGAAAGAGCTGTTTTAATCGACCGAACCATTCTTTCCCATACCCCTCACATATGAGGAGATTCAGGTGGGTTAAAACGCCACTCGATACCCAAAGCACTTGCAGCTTCTACAAACTTAGGATCTTTAAACATTTCATCAACTGATTTTTTAAGTTCTTTATTTGCTGCAGTAAAGTTAGTTCCATTGTCCGTATGAATGACCTTAGGATATCCACGTCTAGCAGCCATTCTCCTTATTGCTAATAGCGTTGAATCGGCAGACAGAGAAGCAACCAATTCAATATGAACAGCCCTTATATTTAAACATGTAAATAATGCAGCCCATCGCTTTTCAACTCTTCGACCAATAGAGACAGTAAGTGGACCAAAAAGATCTATTCCGCAATATGTGAAAGGTCTACAGTGATGTTGAAGACGAGAATCAGGAAGTGGAGCCATCATCGGTTGCGGACATTTAGATCTTCGAATTTTACAGACTACGCACTTCGATATCATTGATCGAACAGCATTGCGAAGACCCAAGATGTAATAATGCTGTCGTAATTCATTAAGCAATGTTTCAGAGGAGTGATGCCCAAACAATTTATGATAATAGATAATGATCAATTTAGTCACATGATGTTTTGCATCTAAAATAACAGGTCGTTTCAATTCATACGGCAATAGACGTCCCGCATCTAATCGACTTGTTGCTCGCAATAATCCCATTTCATCAAATTCAGGATTCAGTTTGGTTAACTTACTGGAATGAGACAACTTTTCTTTCTTTTTAAGGAGCTCTAAATCCATAGCAAAACTTTCAGCTTGTGTTTGCTTTATAATCAAACTCACTGCTCGTTCTTCTAAATTTGGTGTAATGACAAGAGTTACTGGTTTCTTGAATATATATTTATCTATAAACAAAATCACAAAAGCCATACTACGAACCAGGCGTCGCCAATTCGAAAATCTTTCATCGAGAATTAATTTAGACTCTGGCTCTGTAGTTGCTAAAACTTCTTCCATTTTGACATCGACCTCCGGCTCCATATTGGGCCATAGTTTCTCCGGCAGACGTAAAAATTCAGGACCTTGTAACCATCTATCTTTAAATTTCCCAGTAGCCCTTGTAGCATCATCAGCTACATTATCATCTCCTGGAAGCCATCTCCATTCGTCAGGTTTAGTAATCTCATTAATTGCAACTAATCGGCCTAAAACGAATTTTTGTCTTTTCTTTTGTCCTTTATTTATCCAAAACCAAACAATCTTTGAATCAGTCCAGTAAAATTTCTTTTCAATGCGAAAACTATGTTCTCTCGCGACATCCGTTGCCAAAGTAGCATCTGCGTCCATCATTTTTTCCAACGATTTTAATCTAATTTCAGCGTTTCTTTTGTTATCTGGTAATTTAACATCATCACACCTCCATAGTAAACCTGTCTCCCATCTTTGATTAATCTTTTTAGATTGAGTGTCGAGTATCATCAGTGCACGTTCTTCTTCATCTGTAAACCCTGTTTCTTCCTGACACTTAACACCAATACTATCAAGTCGGAAATAATCGTTCACTAAATCATGTAACTCATCATCCATTTTTGACCGCGACTGTACATGACAAGTAAATTCGGGAATACTATTTTTCGATATAGATGAAGAAAAACCGTGTAACACCCAACCTAACTTTGTCAAAGATGCCACGGGTTCGTTTTTTCTCCCCTCACAAATTTCGCGAGAAATTATAAGATCCCAATAATCTTGGCCTATCAACAAAGATGGTTGCCCTTCGAAGGCTACTAGAGGAATATTTTTTAAATGATCATATTTTGACAATTCAGCTTTAGTAACCGAATACTTTGAAAGTGCCAAATTTTCAATTGTTCGAACTCTATTTAAAGTATAGTCATCGCCATTAGAAATAGAACGTATTGTCAACGACACGACACGACTAATCAAATTACTCCCTTCACCCACTGCTCCTTGCAGATTGAGGTCACATTCAGGTCCTGTCACTCCAATCTGTTCGGCAACATTAGACTTAATCAGAGTCACAGTAGAGCCCTCGTCTAAAAGTGCAAACACAATAACAGTACCTTTTGGTCCCTGAACCTCGACTGGGAGAACTTTCAAGAAAACTTTTTTCTTACTATTATCCCCCCAAACGTTCGCTGTCGTTTCGTTCGATTTCTCATTTTCATCAGATTTCGTCTTATCCCAATCAAATCTATGCAACAAAGAATGGTGACTAGCTTTACATTCGCTACATCGAATTTTACTTTTACATCGATCTCTGCGATGTGTAGAACTTAAACATTTGAAGCATAATCGTCGCTTACATATCCATTCCCACCGTTCCTTTACGTCTTTACCTTTAAAATCAGAACAAGTCTTAATCGAGTGACCCACCATGTCGCAAAACACGCATTTGTCGTCGGTTTGTTTAGATAAAACCGCGTTTGTGTTTTCCGACTGTGACGAGAGCGAAACAGTCGCTACGTCATTTGTTAAAAGTACAGGGCGTTTCAAAACAGACGTAGTCTGCTTAGACGGAGGCTCTACCGCACCGCGCATACATACCTCACTCGCTTCACCCATTAAATATTTCGCTAAGACAGGTAATTGTGGCTGATGCGGATGTAAACCTCTGCTATAATCCAACCAGCGGTAAAAAATAGGCTCAGTAAATTTATTTACAATTTCCGATATCAACTCTGGACTGTATAGATAGCCGTTATTACCCGCTGATTGAATTGCAGCTACGCAATTATCTACTTTTGTCGCAAGTTGTACGAGATCGCTTCGCGTGCCGGTAAGTTTAGGTACTTTTTTAATTTCTGAAATTAATCTACGTAAAATTAAATCTGGACGGCCAAACCTCATTTCCAAAATTTTCATCACCTCGGATCCGGCTCGAAGGACCAATTGTTCTCAAGTTGGATAAAAACAAATATTTACCAAATTAATCTTATATTTTCACATTTTTCGAAACCAACACAAATCAATAATCAATGTCAAAACGAAAATTATTTTCTAACTATGAGAAGACTGAAGAGGTTGTATTCAATCGACAACATTAGGACCAATTGTTCTCAAGTTGGATAAAAACAAATATTTACCAAATTAATCTTATATTTTCACATTTTTCGAAACCAACACAAATCAATAATCAATGTCAAAACGAAAATTATTTTCTAACTATGAGAAGACTGAAGAGGTTGTATTCAATCGACAACATTCTCCGGCCTCCCTTAATGACCATCAGGTGGCTGTCGATTCAATAGAACCACTAGTCTATTTACAGGTCGTCTCAAAACACCTCCTTTTGTAGCGACATCTGCTGATCTTACTCGGTTATCACGTCCATGCATAACAGAAACAACCTCGCCTCTTGGCCATGTATTCCGAGGAGCAGTAGGATCAGCGATTACAACAATGTCACCCAATTGCACAGCTGCCCCTCTATCTCTTTGCCACTTAGTCCGAACCTGTAAATTTGGCAAATATTCTTTTAGCCAACGAGACCAAAAATGATCTGCCATACGTTGTGCAACTCGCCACTGCCTTCGTAGATCCATGTCATGATCAGAAAAAATTCCAGGCTGGGGTAAGGAATTTGATGCACCTAATAAAAAATGATTTGGTGTTAGAGCCTCTTCTTCTTCTTCGAGTGAAACGTGTGTCAGCGGTCTACTATTTACAATATTTTCGGCTTCACTCAGAAGAGTACTCAAAACTTGTTCTTTAGGGTTACGTCCATTTAATATAGCTGAAAGAGCTGTTTTAATCGACCGAACCATTCTTTCCCATACCCCTCACATATGAGGAGATTCAGGTGGGTTAAAACGCCACTCGATACCCAAAGCACTTGCAGCTTCTACAAACTTAGGATCTTTAAACATTTCATCAACTGATTTTTTAAGTTCTTTATTTGCTGCAGTAAAGTTAGTTCCATTGTCCGTATGAATGACCTTAGGATATCCACGTCTAGCAGCCATTCTCCTTATTGCTAATAGCGTTGAATCGGCAGACAGAGAAGCAACCAATTCAATATGAACAGCCCTTATATTTAAACATGTAAATAATGCAGCCCATCGCTTTTCAAGATAATGATCAATTTAGTCACATGATGTTTTGCATCTAAAATAACAGGTCGTTTCAATTCATACGGCAATAGACGTCCCGCATCTAATCGACTTGTTGCTCGCAATAATCCCATTTCATCAAATTCAGGATTCAGTTTGGTTAACTTACTGGAATGAGACAACTTTTCTTTCTTTTTAAGGAGCTCTAAATCCATAGCAAAACTTTCAGCTTGTGTTTGCTTTATAATCAAACTCACTGCTCGTTCTTCTAAATTTGGTGTAATGACAAGAGTTACTGGTTTCTTGAATATATATTTATCTATAAACAAAATCACAAAAGCCATACTACGAACCAGGCGTCGCCAATTCGAAAATCTTTCATCGAGAATTAATTTAGACTCTGGCTCTGTAGTTGCTAAAACTTCTTCCATTTTGACATCGACCTCCGGCTCCATATTGGGCCATAGTTTCTCCGGCAGACGTAAAAATTCAGGACCTTGTAACCATCTATCTTTAAATTTCCCAGTAGCCCTTGTAGCATCATCAGCTACATTATCATCTCCTGGAAGCCATCTCCATTCGTCAGGTTTAGTAATCTCATTAATTGCAACTAATCGGCCTAAAACGAATTTTTGTCTTTTCTTTTGTCCTTTATTTATCCAAAACCAAACAATCTTTGAATCAGTCCAGTAAAATTTCTTTTCAATGCGAAAACTATGTTCTCTCGCGACATCCGTTGCCAAAGTAGCATCTGCGTCCATCATTTTTTCCAACGATTTTAATCTAATTTCAGTGTTTCTTTTGTTATCTGGTAATTTAACATCATCACACCTCCATAGTAAACCTGTCTCCCATCTTTGATTAATCTTTTTAGATTTAGTGTCGAGTATCATCAGTGCACGTTCTTCTTCATCTGTAAACCCTGTTTCTTCCTGACACTTAACACCAATACTATCAAGTCGGAAATAATCGTTCACTAAATCATGTAACTCATCATCCATTTTTGACCGCGACTGTACATGACAAGTAAATTCGGGAATAATTGTTCTCAAGTTGGATAAAAACAAATATTTACCAAATTAATCTTATATTTTCACATTTTTCGAAACCAACACAAATCAATAATCAATGTCAAAACGAAAATTATTTTCTAACTATGAGAAGACTGAAGAGGTTGTATTCAATCGACAACATTCTCCGGCCTCCCTTAATGACCATCAGGTGGCTGTCGATTCAATAGAACCACTAGTCTATTTACAGGTCGTCTCAAAACACCTCCTTTTGTAGCGACATCTGCTGATCTTACTCGGTTATCACGTCCATGCATAACAGAAACAACCTCGCCTCTTGGCCATGTATTCCGAGGAGCAGTAGGATCAGCGATTACAACAATGTCACCCAATTGCACAGCTGCCCCTCTATCTCTTTGCCACTTAGTCCGAACCTGTAAATTTGGCAAATATTCTTTTAGCCAACGAGACCAAAAATGATCTGCCATACGTTGTGCAACTCGCCACTGCCTTCGTAGATCCATGTCATGATCAGAAAAAATTCCAGGCTGGGGTAAGGAATTTGATGCACCTAATAAAAAATGATTTGGTGTTAGAGCCTCTTCTTCTTCTTCGAGTGAAACGTGTGTCAGCGGTCTACTATTTACAATATTTTCGGCTTCACTCAGAAGAGTACTCAAAACTTGTTCTTTAGGGTTACGTCCATTTAATATAGCTGAAAGAGCTGTTTTAATCGACCGAACCATTCTTTCCCATACCCCTCACATATGAGGAGATTCAGGTGGGTTAAAACGCCACTCGATACCCAAAGCACTTGCAGCTTCTACAAACTTAGGATCTTTAAACATTTCATCAACTGATTTTTTAAGTTCTTTATTTGCTGCAGTAAAGTTAGTTCCATTGTCCGTATGAATGACCTTAGGATATCCACGTCTAGCAGCCATTCTCCTTATTGCTAATAGCGTTGAATCGGCAGACAGAGAAGCAACCAATTCAATATGAACAGCCCTTATATTTAAACATGTAAATAATGCAGCCCATCGCTTTTCAACTCTTCGACCAATAGAGACAGTAAGTGGACCAAAAAGATCTATTCCGCAATATGTGAAAGGTCTACAGTGATGTTGAAGACGAGAATCAGGAAGTGGAGCCATCATCGGTTGCGGACATTTAGATCTTCGAATTTTACAGACTACGCACTTCGATATCATTGATCGAACAGCATTGCGAAGACCCAAGATGTAATAATGCTGTCGTAATTCATTAAGCAATGTTTCAGAGGAGTGATGCCCAAACAATTTATGATAATAGATAATGATCAATTTAGTCACATGATGTTTTGCATCTAAAATAACAGGTCGTTTCAATTCATACGGCAATAGACGTCCCGCATCTAATCGACTTGTTGCTCGCAATAATCCCATTTCATCAAATTCAGGATTCAGTTTGGTTAACTTACTGGAATGAGACAACTTTTCTTTCTTTTTAAGGAGCTCTAAATCCATAGCAAAACTTTCAGCTTGTGTTTGCTTTATAATCAAACTCACTGCTCGTTCTTCTAAATTTGGTGTAATGACAAGAGTTACTGGTTTCTTGAATATATATTTATCTATAAACAAAATCACAAAAGCCATACTACGAACCAGGCGTCGCCAATTCGAAAATCTTTCATCGAGAATTAAATTGTTCTCAAGTTGGATAAAAACAGACATTTACCAAATTAATCTTATATTTTTCACATTTTGCGAAACCAACCAAATCAATAATCAATGTCAAAACGAAAATTATTTTCTAACTATGAGAAGACTGAAGAGGTTGTATTCAATCGACAACATTCTCCGGCCTCCCTTAATGACCATCAGGTGGCTGTCGATTCAATAGAACCACTAGTCTATTTACAGGTCGTCTCAAAACACCTCCTTTTGTAGCGACATCTGCTGATCTTACTCGGTTATCACGTCCATGCATAACAGAAACAACCTCGCCTCTTGGCCATGTATTCCGAGGAGCAGTAGGATCAGCGATTACAACAATGTCACCCAATTGCACAGCTGCCCCTCTATCTCTTTGCCACTTAGTCCGAACCTGTAAATTTGGCAAATATTCTTTTAGCCAACGAGACCAAAAATGATCTGCCATACGTTGTGCAACTCGCCACTGCCTTCGTAGATCCATGTCATGATCAGAAAAAATTCCAGGCTGGGGTAAGGAATTTGATGCACCTAATAAAAAATGATTTGGTGTTAGAGCCTCTTCTTCTTCTTCGAGTGAAACGTGTGTCAGCGGTCTACTATTTACAATATTTTCGGCTTCACTCAGAAGAGTACTCAAAACTTGTTCTTTAGGGTTACGTCCATTTAATATAGCTGAAAGAGCTGTTTTAATCGACCGAACCATTCTTTCCCATACCCCTCACATATGAGGAGATTCAGGTGGGTTAAAACGCCACTCGATACCCAAAGCACTTGCAGCTTCTACAAACTTAGGATCTTTAAACATTTCATCAACTGATTTTTTAAGTTCTTTATTTGCTGCAGTAAAGTTAGTTCCATTGTCCGTATGAATGACCTTAGGATATCCACGTCTAGCAGCCATTCTCCTTATTGCTAATAGCGTTGAATCGGCAGACAGAGAAGCAACCAATTCAATATGAACAGCCCTTATATTTAAACATGTAAATAATGCAGCCCATCGCTTTTCAACTCTTCGACCAATAGAGACAGTAAGTGGACCAAAAAGATCTATTCCGCAATATGTGAAAGGTCTACAGTGATGTTGAAGACGAGAATCAGGAAGTGGAGCCATCATCGGTTGCGGACATTTAGATCTTCGAATTTTACAGACTACGCACTTCGATATCATTGATCGAACAGCATTGCGAAGACCCAAGATGTAATAATGCTGTCGTAATTCATTAAGCAATGTTTCAGAGGAGTGATGCCCAAACAATTTATGATAATAGATAATGATCAATTTAGTCACATGATGTTTTGCATCTAAAATAACAGGTCGTTTCAATTCATACGGCAATAGACGTCCCGCATCTAATCGACTTGTTGCTCGCAATAATCCCATTTCATCAAATTCAGGATTCAGTTTGGTTAACTTACTGGAATGAGACAACTTTTCTTTCTTTTTAAGGAGCTCTAAATCCATAGCAAAACTTTCAGCTTGTGTTTGCTTTATAATCAAACTCACTGCTCGTTCTTCTAAATTTGGTGTAATGACAAGAGTTACTGGTTTCTTGAATATATATTTATCTATAAACAAAATCACAAAAGCCATACTACGAACCAGGCGTCGCCAATTCGAAAATCTTTCATCGAGAATTAATTTAGACTCTGGCTCTGTAGTTGCTAAAACTTCTTCCATTTTGACATCGACCTCCGGCTCCATATTGGGCCATAGTTTCTCCGGCAGACGTAAAAATTCAGGACCTTGTAACCATCTATCTTTAAATTTCCCAGTAGCCCTTGTAGCATCATCAGCTACATTATCATCTCCTGGAAGCCATCTCCATTCGTCAGGTTTAGTAATCTCATTAATTGCAACTAATCGGCCTAAAACGAATTTTTGTCTTTTCTTTTGTCCTTTATTTATCCAAAACCAAACAATCTTTGAATCAGTCCAGTAAAATTTCTTTTCAATGCGAAAACTATGTTCTCTCGCGACATCCGTTGCCAAAGTAGCATCTGCGTCCATCATTTTTTCCAACGATTTTAATCTAATTTCAGCGTTTCTTTTGTTATCTGGTAATTTAACATCATCACACCTCCATAGTAAACCTGTCTCCCATCTTTGATTAATCTTTTTAGATTGAGTGTCGAGTATCATCAGTGCACGTTCTTCTTCATCTGTAAACCCTGTTTCTTCCTGACACTTAACACCAATACTATCAAGTCGGAAATAATCGTTCACTAAATCATGTAACTCATCATCCATTTTTGACCGCGACTGTACATGACAAGTAAATTCGGGAATACTATTTTTCGATATAGATGAAGAAAAACCGTGTAACACCCAACCTAACTTTGTCAAAGATGCCACGGGTTCGTTTTTTCTCCCCTCACAAATTTCGCGAGAAATTATAAGATCCCAATAATCTTGGCCTATCAACAAAGATGGTTGCCCTTCGAAGGCTACTAGAGGAATATTTTTTAAATGATCATATTTTGACAATTCAGCTTTAGTAACCGAATACTTTGAAAGTGCCAAATTTTCAATTGTTCGAACTCTATTTAAAGTATAGTCATCGCCATTAGAAATAGAACGTATTGTCAACGACACGACACGACTAATCAAATTACTCCCTTCACCCACTGCTCCTTGCAGATTGAGGTCACATTCAGGTCCTGTCACTCCAATCTGTTCGGCAACATTAGACTTAATCAGAGTCACAGTAGAGCCCTCGTCTAAAAGTGCAAACACAATAACAGTACCTTTTGGTCCCTGAACCTCGACTGGGAGAACTTTCAAGAAAACTTTTTTCTTACTATTATCCCCCCAAACGTTCGCTGTCGTTTCGTTCGATTTCTCATTTTCATCAGATTTCGTCTTATCCCAATCAAATCTATGCAACAAAGAATGGTGACTAGCTTTACATTCGCTACATCGAATTTTACTTTTACATCGATCTCTGCGATGTGTAGAACTTAAACATTTGAAGCATAATCGTCGCTTACATATCCATTCCCACCGTTCCTTTACGTCTTTACCTTTAAAATCAGAACAAGTCTTAATCGAGTGACCCACCATGTCGCAAAACACGCATTTGTCGTCGGTTTGTTTAGATAAAACCGCGTTTGTGTTTTCCGACTGTGACGAGAGCGAAACAGTCGCTACGTCATTTGTTAAAAGTACAGGGCGTTTCAAAACAGACGTAGTCTGCTTAGACGGAGGCTCTACCGCACCGCGCATACATACCTCACTCGCTTCACCCATTAAATATTTCGCTAAGACAGGTAATTGTGGCTGATGCGGATGTAAACCTCTGCTATAATCCAACCAGCGGTAAAAAATAGGCTCAGTAAATTTATTTACAATTTCCGATATCAACTCTGGACTGTATAGATAGCCGTTATTACCCGCTGATTGAATTGCAGCTACGCAATTATCTACTTTTGTCGCAAGTTGTACGAGATCGCTTCGCGTGCCGGTAAGTTTAGGTACTTTTTTAATTTCTGAAATTAATCTACGTAAAATTAAATCTGGACGGCCAAACCTCATTTCCAAAATTTTCATCACCTCGGAGGCTGATGATGTCGCGATTAGTCGGGCCGCGACCGCCTCCCAGGCCTCACCCTGAAGACAACTCTGCAATCGGGCAACATTCTCCTCCTCGGAATACTGGCCAATCCTAGTGGTAGTATTATAAGCATTTTTAAATCTTAACCAGTCGAGAGCGTCGCCAGCAAAAGGAGGTAAAGTACGAGAAGTCAGTCTCCCTAACAGTTTGTCATTACTAGTTGGAACTGGGTTACTGTTTATCTTCAGAGCTTCGGTCAGTGCCGACACTAGACCCCTATCACGGCGATCGTGTTCCGCGTAGTCCGCGCGGCTTGGGGCTTTCGTCTCATATACGTAACTTATGCGGGGCGGGGGTCTTTCACTGTGCGGCGGGGCTCCTTCCACGTTGTCAGTGTGCGGCGGGGACCCTTCCACATAGTCACTGTGCGGCGGGGCTCTTTCCACGTAGTCAGTGTGCTGCGGGTCTCCTTCCATGTAGTCCGTCTGGGATGGAGCTCCGGTCGCGTAATCAGTGTGGGGTGGCCAGGAATAGCGGGGCCGCCGGGGACTAGGGGCCGGAGACTATTTTTGTGATTCATGTTGATTCTTAGGGGGTCCATAGTCGCCACGCTTGGCAGACGGGTTGGCGCCCACAGTAAGATGAAATAATACACAGAAGGACGCTGCTGCCCATCCTCTGGATTTCATTTCCCTTAGTCGCCTCTTACGACACCCACGGGAAGAGGTGGGTCGGTACTATTCTTTTTAGGCCGGCACCGCACAGCTTACCACTTATGCTATCGACCTGAAATTTGGAATAGTTTTAGAATATTGTTGCCCAACTTTATTGCACATGAAAAAATTTTGAAAAAAGTATGATTATTAAAGGGGGCCAAAATAGGGGGGCCCAAATTTCAAATTGTCGCTACTAGGTTGAGTGGGGTATCATATGAAAGGGCTTTACTTGTACATTTTAAAATATATTTTTGTATTTTTTTAAGTTACTTAGTTTTCAAGTTATGATGAAAAATGTCAAAATATATACCACTTCCCCCCCCCCTTATCTCTGAAGTTTGAGTAAGGAAAAATCTGAATTAATTACAGTTGACAAAAGTTTATGTAAACTTTACAGCAAAAATAAAACGATCTTTCTAAGTTGCACAGTTTTTTAGAAATCTGCAAAATACCTTTACAAACAAATTTAGTTTTGCGGTCCTGATAATGGACTTTAATGCTTCCAAAAATACTATTGGTATATCGGAACCCTCGGCGCGCGAGTCCGACTCGCACTTGACTGGTTTTTTCGTATGTCCCTACATTCCGTCCGCCAGGTCTGTCAGTAATAGCGACTCCATTACTCTGTTCGATCAATGGATACATACTTTTGTAGAATTCTAGCTTTTGCTGGAAAAATGCTGGAAGTACCATAGTCACCTCGCTTGTTAGCGTTTTACGGCTGGCACCATGGACCGCGGTTTTAGGTGACCGCAGCAAGTACGATGTAAGATACAAAAGAGGATGCTGCTGCCCATACTCCAGTTTATAACCCTTAGTCGCCTCTTACGACACCCACGGGTATGTATAGGTTGGTATTATTCTTTGCCGGCACTACACGGGACAGGTATTATTATTAGTAGTATTAGCAAGTAGTATGTACAATAAAATATGTAATCAGGTTGGTATTTACTTTGATCACAAATAAAAATTCTCATCTAGGGCTACAATGACAATCTCTCAAAAATAATTATAAAATATATTTTTTGATGAAATAGTTTTTATTGCGCGTGAAAGGTTGGATTTGGGAACAACGAATACAGGTCTGTCGTCGACAGAAGGTCACGGGCAACTGATCGGTGAAAGAAAGGAATAAAATAATTACTTCTTTATTTTTTTTTTCTTCTATGTTTTTCTTGTCTTACCTTTCAAACTTGTACCACAAACGGAAACTAACTTTGTACCATAAGAAGAGGGTGGGAACCTGGAGTCCTAAGACACAGGTGAAAACTTAGTTTAGGCTCCAGTTTCTCACAAACATTTCTTTGCACATAATTTTTATTTTGTTATATCACATATCCCTGAATTTTTAAATGTTTGTGAGAGAAAATAAAGATTTTTATTATTATTATTATTATTATTTATTACTTCCTCAACGTATTAGACTGCGACAGATGTAGTGCGCGTGCACCAAAACTAAATGACGTAAGCGCCCGATATAAAATATCGACTTTTTGTAAAAACTAAGAAATAAAATAAAATTTTAGCTTTAGTCAACCCTAGCAACTACGAATACCTTTCTTTATACTTAATTTCAATACTGAAAACACCTCAGATTACACAAAAAGAGGAAGAAACGAAAATTGAAGAGGCAACTTTGGATTTTAATTTTATGTAGTCGATTTTCAGTAATCATGTTTTGGTCTTGGTGATGCCCTCACATGAATGGTCAAGAAACACATACCTGAAAATCACGACAAGAAACTGAGTAAATAAAAAGATATTTGTCTCTAAAATACCCAAAAAAAATGTACATATCGTCTGTTTGCACTTGTCGGTTGTTCTAGTTTGGGCAGACCTAGATCTAAAATGCAATAAAATCTAAACCTGCGGTAAAAAGCGGAGGAAAATACTTGAACATGAAAACGGGATAAAGGGGAAGGTACTCACAGGTTTCCAGGGGGCTGCGTGTAGATTTTCCCTTGATATCGTAATTAGTTTGCGCAATTAGCTTGTGCGCCCGCGGCCGCGATACCGATCTTTTTTGACAGACGTTGACAGCCAGGATGACAGCTGACAGGCGCACTGAAGCCGCGTTTCGTTTGAGGTAACGCGGTTACAACTGGTATGTTAGGAGAGGAAAGAAACTTGGACAGGAGAATAAGAAGGAGTGTTCTCAAGTCGTAACATTTCCCCCCACTTGAAATCGTCTAGGGATTTCACAAGATAATCATTGCTGTTTCAGAAACTAGATCTGGAAAACAGCGAAGTGTTCGGAGATAAGATAAGATTTTAACTTAGGCTAAAGTAATTTAAGATTTAAAAATAAAAATGCAAGCGACTGTGCAATGACCTTAAACTAATTGAACTATGCTAAGTAATTTTAATTTAAGGAGTTTATATTAATGAGTAGAATGTTAGTTAGATGTAGAAGTTATCGGTAAGGGGCAAATTTTAACGATTGGCCGAACCAACAACCCTTTCGTGGTTCTGATAGTCACGACGCGAGTCACTTTATCCGCGCCGGGATGAATCTGAACGATGCGGCCGAGCCGCCACTCGGTAGGCGGTAAATTAGAATCGTTGATCATAACTACATCACCTACATCGAGGTTAAGTTTTCCGTCTGTATACCACTTCTTCTTTTGTTGAAGGGTATGTAAATAGTCGCGTTGCCAGATGCGCCAAAAGGTTTGCGACATTCGCTGCAGCATCTGCCACCGAGAGCGAAGCGTGGCATTCTCGGCAAATACTGGCTCAGGGAGAGACACCAACGGGCGACCAACCAAGAAATGTCCAGCAGTAAGAACATTCAACTCATTCGGATCGGTTGAAAGTTCACAAAGAGGGCGTGAGTTTAACATCGCCTCAATTTTTGTAAGTAAGGTGTAAAATTCCTCGAACGTGAGGACTTGAGATCCGATCACGCGCTTAAGATGGTACTTGGTTGCTCGAATTCCGCTTTCAAAAATACCCCCAAAGTGAGGCGCCGAAGCAGGATTCAGTTGCCAAGATATACCTCGAGATGCTAGTTGTTCAGAAATCGCGCTGTTTTCCGAAACAAGAAGCTCAGTAACTTCCGCGAGATAACGTTTGGCACCTACAAAGTTTGTACCTCGGTCCGATATGATAGTACGACACAAGCCCCTTCTCGCAACGAAACGATCTAGTGCGGCAATGAACGCTTCTGTTGATAATTCTGTAACCAGTTCCAGGTGTATGGCTTTCACGGAAAGACAGACAAAGAGGCAGATATATGCCTTGTATGTTTTTACGTTACGTCGTCGGCTTTCTTTGACTGTGAAAGGTCCTCCAAAATCAACTCCTACATTTTGGAAGCAGCTTCCTTCCTGCAGGCGCAAAGAAGGGAGGTCGCCCATGACAGGTTGACAAGAAACAGGTTTTATTTTGAAACATGTTACGCATTTCGCAAGTCGCGATCGGATTAGGTTTCGAATCCCTAGAATCCAAAAGTTACGTTGGACGAGAGACTGTAGAGTGCGAGGTCCACAGTGTAGGTATTTTCGGTGGTAAAAGTCTACGATCAAGTTTGACAAAGTAGACTTTTTAGGTAGAAGGTAGGGATGTTTTACGTGTTCAGGCAAGTCGGCGTTTTCGAGACGTCCCCCCACTCGGACGAATCCGCGAGTATCGACAAACGGAGATAGCTTTTTTAGGTTTTTAGGGAGTGTTTTGCCGGCCTGAATGGATGAGATGTCGAAAGCCATAGTTTGCGTGTGTTTAATCAGCAGTTCAAGAGAGGTGTCCAGCTCAGAACAAGTTAACGATCCGTGCATTTGAGCGTTTTCTTTTTTTGCAGCAGATCGAGCATTGTTATAAAACCGGAGACACCATGCTACGACACGTTGAAGTCGTGATAATGATGAAGAACGCTCCAGGAGGTTTTGAAGCACCTCGACACTCCTTGGTTCCACTGAGTGAGACAAGAGTGAGGTTGACTTCAACTCCGGAAGAGCCTCCGATGGTTCCATTTTAGCCGGCGCAGGCCACTGTGATGGATCATCTCTGAGCCAATCTGGTCCTAGCCACCATGAGTCACAGTGAACTAGTTCAGCACAGGAGAGGCCACGACTGCAATAGTCAGCTGGGTTGTCGTGAGTGGAAACGTGCCGCCATTGTGATTGATGAACAAGGTCGGTCGTCCTTACCACCCTATGAGACACGAAGGTTTTAAGCTTATGAGGCTCCGTGTTCAACCACGACAACACAGTAGAGCTGTCAGTAAACGCAAGTACTTGATTGACGTTGAGCTTGGTGCTAAGCAAAGTAGCCATATGCTGCAGTACACGAGCGAGCAAGGCCGCGCTGCATAATTCAAGTCGATTGACCGTCAGGGGTCTTAATGGAGCTACTTTGGACTTAGCAACCAGGAGGCTCGTTTGAACTCCTTGGTTCGATTCGGTGCGTATGTAAACGCAACATCCGTAAGCTTTGGTCGACCCATCGCAGAAGCCAACCAGCTGAACATTGTCAAAGTTTGAAAGTAACGCTTGGCGTGAAATTTGAATTCTCGGAAGATTGGCCAAATCGTTGACAAATTCTTTCCAATCTTTAGATAAATCTCGAGGAATTATTTCGTCCCAATTTTGCTGCAGGCGCCATAAATTTTGAAGGAGCAATTTTGCCGTTAAAACATAGGGAGTGACCCAACCCAACGGATCGAAAATGCGAGCGACATTCGACAAAATGGATCGCTTCGTATAGACAGGGTCGACTGCCGAAACTGAGTAGGTAAAATAATCACCTTGAGGTTCCCATTGGACTCCTAAAATTTTAAGCGTGCCGCGACTATCGTCTTCTGAGAAGGCTTTTGGGAGCTGGCAATGTTCAGCAGGAAATTGTTCTAAAAATTGGGGACTGTTGCTGGTCCATTTTCGAAGTTCAAGTTGAGCACACTGGAGAAGACTGACGAGTTCGTCTTTGAGTTCCAGAGCTTCTTGGAGGCAAGATGCCCCGGTCGTGACATCGTCCATGTAAGTATGATGACGAAGAGCCTCAGCAGCGCGTGGCCACTCTGTGCCATGATCCTCAGCTAATTGATGTAAGGTTCGAATGGCCAGATAAGGAGAGCTAGTCACGCCGTACGTCACCGTGCGCAGCTCGTAGTCTTGCACCTGATCAATGGGGTTTTCGCGCCATAAGACGTGTTGCCATGTACGATCTTCCGGTCTGATAAGAATTTGCCGGTACATTTTTGATATATCGCACGTGAAAACCACGTTATGAAGTCTAAAACCCGTGATGATATCAACGATATCGGCTTGTAACTTGGGACCCGTGTGCAACAAGTCGTTGAGCGACAACTTATTTGAGGTTTGGGAACTCGCATTAAAAACGACTCTCTTTAACCGTGTGCTAGTTATGCTAGTAGATTCGTTTTTGACGAGACAATGGTATATAGCACTTTGCTGGGGTGGCAGAGTCCTTCTTTTCCATGTGACCTAAGCCTTCGTAGTCATGCATGAATTGCATACATTCGTTTTTTAATTGCTCGTCTCGGTTTAGACGCTTTTCTAGAGAGCGTAAACGTGACAGAGCCGTATCGTAGGACTCGCCTAACTTGGGTTGAGGCCCTTTTAAGAGAATAGGTACGACGTATCGTCCGTCCGGTTCACGATATGTAAGTTCAGTGTATAAGCGTTCGCACTCTGCGTCCTCGGGGGAGCAAAGGCTGACTCGAGGTGGCTCTTCGACTTCCCAGAATCGTTTAACTGCCTCGTCAAGATTGAGAGTCGAAGCAAATAAAGTCGAAACCGTGGAAGGAGGAGTGAAATTCGAAAGATTCAGCGGACCGGTGAGAACCCACCCGAAAATACTATGCAGAGCGGCAGGCAAGCCGGGCTCGAGCTTGATACGTTGACCGTCATAAATATCATGGAACAGTTCCGCACCAAGTAATAAGTGAATTTCAGATGGTTTGTCAAAGTCCGGGTCCGCGAGAACTAAGTGTTTGTAACGTTCTCTCACGATAGGGGGCAGCTCAATAACTGGCATGTTTGTTGTCAGTTTATCCATAACTATAGGTCGTATATGGAATTTAGGTTCATTAGAATCACAGGGTGTAATTGTACAGTGTGTACTCCCCTTTACTTGAGTCACGGTATTTTCACCTAAGCCAGCGACGTTTAAACGGCAGCGGCGGAGCGGCAAACCTAGCTTGTTGGCACAAGCAGAAGTTATAAAAGAATCCTGAGCGCCGCTGTCGATAAGCGCTCGTAACTTACGAGGCGCACCGAGCGCGTCGTTTACACACACGATACATGTCCCTAGTAACACTAACGACGAATCTTGACTGCGCCCAACGTGAACGCTGGTAGTAGCTTGGCTAGCTTTAAACTGGTCACTAGCTACCGGAGGAGGGGTTGACACCGGTTTAGGATTTTGAATATCAATTTTTTCAGTATGCAAAGTCGTGTGGTGAGGCAATCCACACACGTGACATCTTAGTTTAGACATACATTGACCGGATGCATGGTTTGTACGTAAACAGTTTGAACACATCTTTTTTTCGGCGACGATAGCTAGCCGCGCTTGCACGTTCATTGCTTGGTACGTGGGGCACTTATAGATACAGTGCGCTGCACCACAACATAAACACTCAAATGTAATGGGGGACTTAGCGTTCGTCTGCGACGTGTAGGCAGAGCGCTTTTGGCCGCCGCTAGATGACCGCGACTCGGAAGTTCTGTTCGACTTCGTTGACGAAGGAGGTATACTTGACCGAGGCGGCGCGTTCGGATTGTTACTTGAGTGTTGGGTAGTTTCTAAGACCTTAACATAATCTTGAAGAAACTGCAAAAGTTCTTGAAAGGAAGGTATTTGCGACGTATTTTGAATTTCGAATCTTTTACGCGTGTCTGCGTCCAGAGCTCGCGAGGCGGTATGAAATAAAATAAAATCGCCTAAGTTTTCGACTTTCAAGGAGTTAAGAGCATTACTAGACTCATAAAGAGTGTTATAGAACCGCTGTAATTCTATAAAATTCGAATTTTTAATTTGGGGAAAGTTTTGTATTTTTTCCAAATAAGTCACGACTAATAACCGTTTATTTTCGTAACGTTCAATAAGCGTATCGAAAACGTGTTGATAATTATCACCCGTTGCCGGGACACCTTTAGCAATGGCTTCAGCGGGACCCGATAAACATTGGATCAAATAATGAAATTTCTCAATCGAAGTTAAAGATTTATTGTTATGAATTATGTTTGAAAATGTGTCATAGAACGTTGGCCAATTTTCTACATTGCTATCAAATTTTGGTAATTCGATTTTAGGCAAACGTGCATTTATTGGTTTAGAGTCATTTTCCGAACGTTCCTCATCGCGCCTGTGCTCGCGTTCTCGCTCACGCTCGTCTCGTTCGCGGCGCTCTCGTTCGCGCTGCAGCTCAAGATCCATCGCTATAAGTTGATTGTTTACCTCTAACACGTTGTAATACAACTCGTCAAAAGAATGCAAGACATTGTTATCCAACTTAGCTTCTGGATTAATTTTTAATTTCAGTAGATTAATTTGCGAGTTTACCGAGAGAAAATCAGTTCGATGAGTTTCAATTGCTGACATACGCGATCGAAAACTTCTTTCTGACGCAGCGTCTGACTCGATTTTTTTAGAAAGATCAAAAATTATTTGAACGGCGCGGAAAATGTACTCGCGCTGCGATTCCAACACCTTAAGTTTTGATTCATCCATAGTTCAAGATGTTATGTAGGTATATAGTGAATAGGTACGAAGAAGGTTGAGGGTTCAACTTTGATTCGGAACGAAAAAGTTTATTTACCTACCTACCTCATTCACGTAAAATGATTTATTTAGGCGTAAAAACAATATGCAACGCTACTGGCGATTAGATACGACGAAGGTTGAAGAAATACTTTTGATTTTTGTTAAAAAGATATTTACCTAACATTCGAATCGTAAAATTTGGCTATTGCACACCGCGTGTTTAGTATAATCCTACCAAATTGTGTTGACGCACTATTCCGAACACTTACAGTGTAAACTAGAACCACCGAATTTAGTCGGGTTATACAACCGGCGATAAAATTTTGCTTATTTTCGTTGAAATATTGAAGTATTTCTAATGAAATGTACTGAATATTAACGAAATAAGAGAATACTGTACGAATCCATAGGTATTCGCGCTCGTTAGGACCAGAAATTATGTTTGCACTTGTCGGTTGTTCTAGTTTGGGCAGACCTAGATCTAAAATGCAATAAAATCTAAACCTGCGGTAAAAAGCGGAGGAAAATACTTGAACATGAAAACGGGATAAAGGGGAAGGTACTCACAGGTTTCCAGGGGGCTGCGTGTAGATTTTCCCTTGATATCGTAATTAGTTTGCGCAATTAGCTTGTGCGCCCGCGGCCGCGATACCGATCTTTTTTGACAGACGTTGACAGCCAGGATGACAGCTGACAGGCGCACTGAAGCCGCGTTTCGTTTGAGGTAACGCGGTTACAACTGGTATGTTAGGAGAGGAAAGAAACTTGGACAGGAGAATAAGAAGGAGTGTTCTCAAGTCGTAACATCGTCTTAAGATTTATGTTCTAAGTTGCATACTAAAATTTGCTCAGGAGAGGTCCAAAAATCACCAGTTTTATCCTATTTAGGGTGCTGAAACACAATTATAAAAAACTGGCCAAGTGCGTGTCAGGCCACTCACACTGTAGGGTTCCGTAGTTGCCTTGGGAATCATTCTTGTTAAGCAAGATTAGATTTTTTCGTAAATAAACATTATCCCTCCTAATGAAGAGCAAAGTCCAGCGCCTGATTGCTGTTGCTATTACTCGTAATCCTGTAAAGTATACTTAGCTGTGAAAGTTTTCCTTTTAAATTCACCATATTATATAGTATCACGGTGATTTTCACGTTTCCGAAATCGACCGTTTAGGCCCAGCGCAGACAGAACGGAATAATCCTCGCGCGGGCTCGGGCATTTCCTGAGGGATCGCGCTTGCTCGAGCATGGGCGCGACCGCGCGAGCCTGCGCGAGTAAACCGTCGTCTTCTACCGAAACATGCCAGTTTGTCGCGGTTCGTCAACAATGGTCGACTGGGATATCGTTGTTATTGCGCTTTAGGTAGGTAAATCTAAAAAAAACACGCCCTCTCTTTGAACTCACTGACAACACTGCGCGCTCGCCGCCGCGCGCTGTCTCGCCGCCGCGCGCTGTCTCGACGCCGCGCGCCTATTCGACGCCGCGCGAGGATGCCCGCGTATCCTCGAGGATGCGCGATCATTTTTTGTCGGGTTCAAGACAAAACACTTTATTTCAATGACGTTACAGTTGATTTTCGAGTGCTTTAATAAAATCCTCTTCGATGCGATCCTCTCTGTCTGCGCTGAGCCTTAGCTGGTTAACGGTTTTAGCTGGCAGGAAGGTCATTTGGCACCTAGTACTTTGACCTGAATAAAAAATTGTGCTTTTAAGGTAAATATTTTGCAAATGGATCCTTAAATAAAAAACGTATATAAATTACTCACAATATTTCTCAAAGACCTATCTAACGATACGACACGAAGGGGTAGACGAGAAATTTTTTTTTACATCCCCACTTTTCATCTAGAGGAGGTACCTGAAAAACACTTCATTTTTTCAATATCTTATTTTTTCACTTTGTCGGCGTGACTAATACGTATATCCACACCAAATTACAACTTTCTAATACTACAGGTCTCTGAGAGACAGACAGACAGACATGAGGAAACTATAAGGGTACCTTGTTGGCTACGGAACCCTTATGGTGCGATTTTGTCTATCTGTCCGTCTCACCTGTTTATCTCAGCAACTTCTCACGCTAAATACTTTTAAAATATAAATATTTTATTTAAAAAAAACATATATCATTAATGTAATTGGGGCGCATAGGGGGCAATATGAGCCATAGGGGGGGTCTTCTTCTTTCTGTGCCATATCCTAACGGATGTCGGCGACCATCTCTCTATATTTCTCTCTGTCCATTGTGAGTCTTCTTAAATCAACCGCGGCATTCAGTCCAGACCACGTCATGAGGTTATCATACCAAGATGTTCTCCTCCTCCCTCTTCCTCTTTTCCCCTCTATTTTCCCTTCTATTATTGTTTGTAGTATGCTATATTTGTGGTTCCTGTAGATATGCCCATAGTATGTGATTTTTCTCTTCTTAAGTGTTGTTACTATTTCTAGATTCTTTTTCATTCTTCTGAGCACCTCCACGTTTGTGATTCTGTCGCGCCATGATATTTTTAACATGCGTCTATATAGCCACATCTCAAAGGCATTCAATTTGTCAATCATTTTCTTATTAAACGTCCAGCCTTCCGCTCCATAGTAAAGGACTGATAGAACATAGCATTGGACCACTCGCCAGCGAAGTTTTAATTTAATATCTTTGTTTTTGAATAATGATTGCATCTTGATAAATGTTCCACGTGCTATTTCAATTCTAATACGTATTTCCTTCTCTGGATCCCATTTTGAGTTTAACATGCAGCCCAAATATTTGTATTTATCAACAGTTTCTACTGGACACCCATTTATATGAAGTTGAGTTGTTTCGGCATTATGCTTTGTAACTTTCATAAACTTGGTTTTAGAGATGTTCATTTTCAATCCGTAGGCCTCAACAACTGAATTCAGCTTATCCAGCAGACACTGGAGTTCTTCTATTGAGTTTGCTATCAGTGCTGTGTCATCGGCATATCGCAAATTATTTATGTATTTTCCATTTACTTTAACCCCAATATCTATGTTGTCGAATGCTTCCCTAAATATCATTTCTGAGTATATGTTGAATAGTAATGGTGACAATATACATCCCTGTCTAACCCCTTTTTGAATTTTCATGTCTTTTGATGTAATGTTAGCGTCTAATTTTATATGTGCGGTCTGATTCCAGTAAAGGTTTTTGATTATTTGCTTGTCTTTTTCATCGATTTCAATTTTGTCTAAGATTTCTAAAAGTTTTGCATGTTGGACATTATCGAACGCCTTTTCGAAGTCAATAAAACATATATAAACGTCTTTTTGATGTTCTAAACAGTTCTGCACTAGTACTTGTATAGCGACTAGAGCTTCTCTTGTTCCAAGACCACTGCGAAATCCGAACTGTGTTTCTCCGATGTAATCATCAATTTTGTTGTAGATGCGCAGATGAATGATTTTAAGAAATATTTTTAACGCATGACTCATAAGACTTATAAGCCTGTGATTGTTACACGTTTTTGCATTTGCTGTTTTTGGCAAGGGAAGAAAGGTGGATTTGAGCCAGTCTTGTGGTATTTGTCCGGTGGTATAAATATTGTTAAATAATTGTAGAACTAAATTTAGGTTGTCATCTTCTAAAAGTTTAAAAATTTCAGCGTAAACTCCATCCGGGCCAACCGCTCTTCCATTTCTCATACTACGAATTGCTCTTGTTAGTTCTGATTTTAGGATCGGTGGTCCCTCTAGTGAACTATCCTTTTCCTCTGATAATTTCGGTCTTTCATCATTAAAGAGTTCTGCTATATATCGTTCCCATACTTCACACTGCTCAGCTTTATCAATAATTACTTCGTTTCTGCCATTAACTAATATTCCTGTTATAGGTTTCCTATTGGTTTTGGTGAATTCTTTTATCTTTTTGTGTAAATTAAAAGTGTCATGCCTCTTTTGTAAGTTTTCTATTTCAACACATTTGTTTTCAATAGTTTTGTCTCTTTCTTTCCTTATTTCCGTTCTTATTTCATTATCTATTTCCTTGTATCTATTTTTATCTATATTCTTAACCTCTCTTCGCTTCTCCATGAGTACTAGTATGTCGTCGGTAATCCATTCGTGTTCAGTTTTCTTTTTGTATTGTCCCAAGCATTTTTCTGCGGTTTTTACCATGGTGGTTTTCAATGTAGCCCAGGTCGGTTCAATTTCATTGGTTTTGTCTGTAACATTGCTAACTAAAGTAATTTCTGCAAGGTCGTTGTTTAAGACTGCTGTTGTTCTAATTCGATATTGTTTATCCTTTAACTTGTCTATGTCTATTTTCTGTATTTTTGGATTAACTTTCTTCAATATTTTAGGTTTGACGTTAAGTTTAGCGACTAACGGAACATGATCAGAGCCAATGTCTGCTCCTGGGAAGGTCTTTACATAAACAATCGAATTCCTGAAACGTGACTGAATCATTATAAAGTCAATCTGATTCCTGACGACATGACCTATTTTGTCTAATGGTGACACCCATGTGTACAGCCTGCGAGGGTGGTGCTCATACCAGGTGTTGGTTATCACAAGATCTTTCTCAATACAAAATTCCAAAAGTCTCTCTCCTCTCTCATTTCTTTCCCCCAACCCATGGTTACCAACTGTTTTCCCGACACTTCCCTCACCAATTTTTGCATTCATGTCGCCTATCACCATTGTGATTTCTTGAGACTTGATACTGTTCATGATGTTGTCAAGCTGCTTATAAAAATCTTCTATTTCTTCGTCTGTACCATTACACGTTGGGGCGTATGCCTGTATAATGTTGAGTTTAAAAGGTTTACAATTTAATTGCAGAAGCATGCAGCGTTCTGACATTGGGACAAAGTTGGTGACGTATTTACAGAACTCTTTTTTGACGAGTATCCCTACTCCGTGATGATGTCCTTTCTCGGTTGATGGTTTGCCCGAATAATAGAGTGTAGCGTCGTCTTTGGTTACTTTACCATTATCAGCCAATTTTATTTCGCTGACACCTAGAATGTCCAGATCTAGTCTCTTCATTTCAAGAATGGTATTTTCAAGTTTTCCTGGTTTTTTCATACCTCGAACATTCCATGTAGCTAATTTCAAGTATTGACTCCTTTTCTTCTTGTTTATCCTCATGTTCGCATCTTCTTCCCCGGTAACACATTTTTCATCAGAGGGCCCGGAAAACCCTTGACGCCGGTTGCTAGTCGGTTTGCCTGGCTTCACGTATTTATTGTTGTTTGTATATTTCATAATTTGTAATTCAGAGAGATGGTATTCTTAGGGCTTCATACAGTGCAGTGGCGCCCCCAGTCCTTCCGCACGAGTTGTTCCTTTTTGAGGTTATTTAGACCTCAAGGCTGTTCAGGCCTCTCCGGCTAGAGGTCTAGCCGGGGAAATGGTTATACCGCCATTGACTCGGTCGCCAGAGCCCCGTCTGTTGTCTAGCAGGGAGCACCACGGAGACCAGTTGGTCGCCGTCGCCATCCAGCGCGTGCAGGTGGGGTTGACATTTGGGCCGGATAAGATGTAATGTTCCGTTCTCCCCTTACTCCCCAGGGGGGGTATTTTATTTAAAAAAATATATATCATTATTGTAATTGGGGTGCATAGGGAGCAATATGAGCCATAGGGGGGAGGCGGGGGGGGGGGGGGCAATTTTTTTAATTTGTTATGTTACGTTTTTTAATCAAAACATGATGGCGTAGCATTGATCCCAACGGGTCTAGTTGATGGCAATAGCTAAATGTAAAAACATCTGAACCAGCAGAAGTGAAACAGAATAAAATTGGAAGTTCCTCCAATTGCTGTGTTTGTCGTATTGGCGAGAGATTCTCGGCTGCCGTGAGCTGAACTCGGATGCATCGGGATTGTACAATGCATACAAAATACTCCGAAGTTGGGTTCTTCTGCTAGACTAGGTAGTGTTTCCACTTTTTATTTTACTAATTTAATAATAGTAGATTAGTATCCAAGGGCTGTAAGGCATCAATTGCAGCCCGAGATATTTATCTCGCTGCGCTCGTGCGCCTATAGTTCGAGGCTGCAATTGATGCTTACACCCGAGCTAACTACTCTGCTTTACATCTCGATTGTGTGGTAAGTAGGTCCTTATTACCACCAAATTGTAGGTGACCAATTAGCGCTATAGGGTAATAATGTAGCTAGAAAAGCCCTAGGGCGGTAATTAATTAAAACGCCCGCCGCCCCGCTGCTGGAGGCGGCCATCAAGGCGGAGCCGCCCGTGGAGGTGGAGGTGCTGCCGGGCGGGGGCGTTACAATTACTTACCGCCCTAGGGCTTTTCTAGCTACATTATTACCCTAGAGCGCTAATTGGTCACCTACAAGCCCCATTTGGGGGTAATAAGGACCTACTTACTGAATATGAGAGATGTAAAATAGCTTTAATGCATGTATTCTTTTAAACATTAATCAGTCTTCTTTTATGTACCCGACTTCGAAGAAGCCCAAAAGTTGTACGAACTGTAATGTTTTGGAAAACATAAAATAGTCTATATCAAATTTACTTGATATAATCAGTAATATTGTTGTATTTACTCACTTGCAGTCAGCGCTTTGCGTGTATTGGCCAGATGCAGTTTTTAGCCCTTGGTGCGATCGGTCCATTTTCCCATCAGTTTTACCAATGAAAATTGTAGTCAAATTTCAATCAGATTATTAATGCATCGTGCGCAGAGGGGCGTTTTTTACGAATTACAGACAAAAATAAATTCTAAGACGGACAATATCGCTCTAAAAGGATGGAATTTATATAGTCTTTATAATATATCGTTTTGCAGCGGCCTGCCAAGACTAGTTTCGGTTAATAGAATAAAAAAGAAACATGTGATATACCATATTTAGTTTTTGTTAGTTTACCAACTTGTTACTTAAACGAAGAAAATTTTGCCCGACTTGGACTCGTCTGACCTAGGCTAGCCGAAGTCTTCCTGATAGTAGTCTGATATCTTCTGAACCGTGATTTTTCCTTCGCCCACGGATACTTACTTGGAAGTGACAAAGAGTAATTCTTCCAAGTATTTGAAACGTGATTGTTTTTGACTATTAAGTTACAGTACCGATGCAAATAAGCAAACACAGGATTAAAATAAAAGGTTATTTTTTGGACCTGATATGCGTATGTCCACCCCATTAGTGACGTCAAAAACAACAACTTTAGTTTTACGACTTTGCTAACAAAGACCAAAACAATTTATTCTTCCCATAAGTACAAAGTAACGTAACTGACCAACACATTTTGTATGGGAAGTCGAATTTTTTTTTGTCAATGTTGGCAAAGTCGCAAAACAAAAGTTGCTGCTTTTGACTTCACTAATAAGGTGGGTACGCATCAGGTCCAAAAAAATTACCTGCAGCACAACACGTAGTTCTTTTCCATTTTTCTCCAACAGCCAAACATTTTGTCTCTTTTCATATCATCTTTCACACAGTCCACTCTTTTTTAGGGTTCCGTACCTCAAAAGAAAAAAACGGAACCCTTATAGGATCACTTTGTTGTCCGTCTGTCTGTCTGTCTGTCTGTCTGTCTGTCTGTCTGTCTGTCTGTCTGTCTGTCTGTCTGTCTGTCTGTCTGTCTGTCAAGACCCTTTATCTCACGAACGGGTAAAGGTATCAGGTTGAAATTAATACCATATATTAGGATCCATGAACCACACAAGACCTGAAAATTTAAATTTTTTACAACGATGCAATCAAAAGATATGGCATTTTATGTCATCATCTCCATACATTTATTCAAAAATGAAAAACCTACAGGGTACTTCCCGTTGACCTAAAATTATTAAATTTGGCAAGAAGCTAGGTCTCACAGTACAAATAATGGGAAAAGTCTAAAATTATTAAATATTACAACTTTTCTCACAACTAATGGTAACCAATTGTGGTGAGCTCCCGTTTCAAGAACATTCATATAAGAGAGGGGTCAAGTTGGATGGTTGCTGGGGCGATTTTTGTCTTAGTTCTATTTAAAAACGGGAACACTTACAAACTTGAAAATTGGTATGTTTATAGGGTATAGGCTATAAAATAACAACAAATAATAAAATTTGGTCAAGCGCGTGTCGGACTCAAAAAATATAGCACATTAACTTACTGAAATTTCAACTAATACAATTATGTTTATGTGGTGGTACGGAACCCTCAGTGCGCGAGCCCGACTCGTTCTTTGATATACATCGTGTCCTAGTTAGTTAGTTAGCAGCGTGGGGTCGGCGCAACACGTAGTTCGTTTCCATTTTTCTCCAACAGCCAAACATTTTGTCTCTTTTTCATATCATCTTTCACACAGTCCACTCTTTTTTCTTTGATATACCTCATGTCCTAGTTAGTAAGTTAGCAGCGTGGGGTCAGCGCAACACGTAGCTCGTTTTCATTTTTCTCCAACAGCCAAACATTTTGTCTCTTTTTCATATCATCTTTCACACAGTCCACTCTTTTTTCTTTGATATATCTCATGTCCTAGTTAGTAAGTTAGCAGTGTGGGGTCAGCGCAACACGTAGCTCGTTTTCATTTTTCTCCAACAGCCAAACATTTTGTCTCTTTTTCATATCATCTTTCACACAGTCCACTCTTTTTTCTTTGATATATCTCATGTCCTAGTTAGTAAGTTAGCAGTGTGGGGTCAGCGCAACACGTAGCTCGTTTTCATTTTTCTCCAACAGCCAAACATTTTGTCTCTTTTTCATATCATCTTTCACACAGTCCACTCTTTTTTCTTTGATATACCTCATGTCCTAGTTAGTAAGTTAGCAGCGTGGGGTCAGCGCAACACGTAGTTCGTTTCCATTTTTCTCCAACAGCCAAACATTTTGTCTCTTTTTCATATCAGCTTTCACACAGTCCACTCTTTTTCTTTGATATACCTCATGTCCTAGTTAGTAAGTTAGCAGTGTGGGGTCAGCGCAACACGTAGCTCGTTTTCATTTTTCTCCAACAGCCAAACATTTTGTCTCTTTTTCATATCATCTTTCACACTGTCCACTCTTTTTTCTTTGATATATCTCATGTCCTAATTAGTAAGTTAGCAGCGTGGGGTCAGCGCAACACGTAGTTCGTTTTCATTTTTCTCCAACAGCCAAACATTTTGTCTCTTTTTCATATCATCTTTCACACAGTCCACTCTTTTTTCTTTGATATACCTCATGTCCTAGTTAGTAAGTTAGCAGCGTGGGGTCAGCGCAACACGTAGTTCGTTTCCATTTTTCTCAGTCAGCCAAACATTTTGCCTCTTTTTCATATCATCTTTCACACAGTCCACTCTTTTTTTCTTTGATATACATAATGTCCTAGTTAGTAAGTTGGTTAGTTAGCAGTGTGGGGTCAGCGCAACACGTGGTTCGTTTCCATTTTTCTCCATCAGCCAAACACTTTGCCTCTTTTTCATATCATCTTTTACACAGTCCACTCTTTTTTCTTTGATATACCTCATGTCCTCAATCCTCATTATTTTATTTGAGATACCTGTAGACAAAACAAAAATTACGATATGGTACTTAAATGGTACTGCATCTAAACTAAGAACTTTTGGACGATTAAAATTATGTAAAACATTGAATGTATTTTCGTCCCCACTTGCAATATCTCATAAAATTGAAGTCCAATGCTATAAAGGGTTAATTTTTTTGTAACTGACATCCGGTTACCCACTTAACAGTGAGGTCAGAATCAACAACTTTTGTTGAACGACTTTGCTAACAACACACAGAAAATGCTAAACTTTCCATACAAAGTAACGTAAGAGACCAACACATTTTGTATGGAAAGTTGAAAGTGTTTTGTGCGTTGTTTGCAGTCGAAGAAAAAAAAAGTTGTTCCCTTTGACCTCACTAATAAGTAAGCAAACGGATTTCAGGTACAGTCAACGACAGGTCAAGCTTGAAACTCGCAGTGCGATTATAGCCCGTACATCTATTGGAATAAGGACGGTACGAAGTCCAATGTCTCAAGCTTGATGTGCTCTTGACTATACAAAAAAAAATAACCTTGTAGATCCTAGAGCTTGTTTTCGCTTTTCTGTTACGCAGTTGGGTTTTATTGTAACAATTTAAAATTTAATATAGTTTTGCACAGACCCTTACTGCTCCACCTATGAACTCTGCCTTTTATACAAGAAAATATCCATACCGGTCAGTGGAGTAGTTTACAACCGGGCGTCCGTTGCCGGCACGACCCGCACATAAATCCGGACGCGTGCCTCGCCGCAAGAAAAATTAACTTTCAAGTACTTCCGACGATGTCCTGTTTTTATCTCCTACAATATTATGGTGAGTTAGAGAATATAGAACCAGGATATAGTAATGTTACTGCGTGAATAAGAAAAAATATGGTTAGGACAGCAAACTTAATAACATCACAAACGTTAGTAAGTTCTAAGTTTATGTAGGCTAGTACAGCCACTCAGTAGGCAAGTACAGGCAATTATAGAGAGCCTAGAGAGAGAGAGAGAGAAAATTTCAAACAATAATTTTACAGAATAACAATAATAAATAACAGCTTGATATCCCCATGTAATTTGTAAACCCCTAATTTCCCAAATAACAACCCTTCTTCTGACAGCTTATTACATTTATTACTTTTATGGTATCATAAAAACGTTGGCTGCAGGTACATAAGTGTGGTCGTAGTCCCTTACCAACCCGGATAACCGGTCCCGGGCACGGATGATTCCGGATTACACAGAAATTAGCGTAGAAAGGATGAAAAATTCAACCTGATAATGGTTTTTCAAAGAAAAAGTTGAGATTGTAAATTTTTATTGCGTTACATGCTTATCAAATTAGGTCAAAATATTTCTAGGTACTAATATTTTGTGTTGGAGGGAAATTTTTGTTTTACTTATGTTTCTTAGTGTAGGGAAAGTTGTACATTTTCGTTAACTGAACGTGCTCTTAAAGTTAATGCATATTCTTAGAAACACGGTGTAAATGTACATATAAGAGGTTTATTTGTACTGCTATTGATGCAGCCCGGTCAATATACAACAGAATGAAAAAGGTATAGAGAATAAGTTAAGAAGATAGAAGTGATAATAGTGGAGTAATAGAAGTGCAACAGGGCAGGCCTTTGGCTCCGCACGCTTTAAAACAAAGTAGATAGCATAAAATAAAATTATAAATTCGATGCGCGATCTTACATGGTTAGTGGTCAAACGGTATCTTCAGAGTTTTGTGAGTTCGGAGCCTTGAAATAACTAAAATTAATAAATCTCTTCAGATGTCTACATTTGGCTCTGCTTATTCTGAGAATAAGTCAGGGGTACCTCAGGGAATAGAAGAGGGACGATGGTCGGACACCTGATAAGACATGACACTTTCATAAAGAATATTATTGAAGGAAAAGTAGAGGGCAGAAGAGGAAGAGGAAGACCAAGACGCACTTATTTTGACCAGATAAAAGAGAGGGTAAACGTTGAGTCTTATCAGGATGTCAAATCATTGGCAGAGGACAGAGAGAAATGGAGATTGCTCCACCGACAAGAGCGCGGCTCTTAAATATGAGAAGACCTCAGGGAAGCATACTTGGCCCCTTATTATTCATTTTATATGTAAACGATCTTCTCTCTGCAATAAATTATCCATGTACATTGTTTGCAGATGATATATCAATTATTATTAATAAGACCTCATATAAAGATTATGAATCGGAAATTAACGACACGATAAAGAAAGTAATAAACTGGTTAAAATGCAATAACCTAAAAGTAAACTTAAGCAAAACAAAATATATGCAATTCTTCAACAGAAATGGTAGGCCGCAGGATCTATCAGTGTCACATGATGGTGTTCCTATAATTGAATGTTCTACGGCGAAGTTCCTAGGCATTACTCTTGATGTCAATTTGACATGGAAGATGCATGTTGATGAAGTCTGTAAAAAAATCAACAGATTCACCTACGCCCTATACCGCCTCACAAAGTTATGTGACCAAAAGATCGCTCTTGTGGCTTACCATGGCCATGTATGTTCTACGTTGAGGTATGGTCTGGGGAAATTCCGTCGATTTAAACCGCGCCTTTCTTATACAAAAAAATTCTTAAGAGCTCTATGCGGTGCTAGGCCGTTGGACTCCTGTAGACCTTTATTCAAGAATTTAAATCTTTTAACTTTGACTGCCATGTACATTTTTGAAATATGTTTATTTGTTAAGAATAATTTTGACTTATACACTAGTAGGCGAGATGTCTGTGCCTTCAATGCAAGACATCCCACACGTCTAATGGATCTCGATCTAGATCCTGCTCTACCCTCTCTCCCCTCCGGATATCTGAGCGTATCAGACGTGTTTAGTAGTCAACTTTATTGAATTTATTTTTAAATTGTTTTTAGTCTTTTCCCATATTTTATTCCGTTCAAAATAATCGGGCAGCAGAATCTTAAGGAGTTTGTATCTACGTTAGTGCCGCTTCTATCTGCGTAGGCGCCTATTATATCTATCCACACATATCTGCGGGTATTGCGCATGTGTGGGTACACCTGCTTCGATCGCCGCCGCTTACTTGGCCATTGTAAGTGAAATATTTCAATACTTACTACATCAAAGTTTGTTGGAACTCAAACACACAAGTTTAACGAAGGTCTATCAAAAGTGGACGGAAAGTAATTTTGTATGAAAACCTCGATAGCCAGCCATTTTACAAGACCTCTACAGTGATAAAAGCATAAGAGACAACATTATCAGTGGTTTTGTGTTCTCCCTCCTGCTCACGTCTCGCCTATTCTGATTTCTGTTACCCTGGTACCTGGAGTGTTTGATTTGGATAAAATTAGCTATGCAGCGATCACCTCCGCACTCCAAGCTAGTACCGCCGCCGCCTGTCAATAAAAAACCTCAAGCGCAACATGCTAACTCTACGCTTTCTTCGCCTGCCTCTTCGAGTATCCACCAACCAATGTCAAGGTTCACTGAATCTGAAAAAAAGAATATAACAATTAGACGTGATCAAAAGTCACTTGAGGGTAATGCAGAATTCGAAGAGCAGGATTCAAATTTGTCTATAATGCTACGGCGAACCATGGAGACTATGTTTGATCAATTTGAACGAAGACAAAATTCCCGCCTGGATGCTTTGAGTGATAAAGTAGCTGGATTAAAAGCTGAAGTTGTAGGAATAAAACTTCAAAATGAGTCTATAGGCAACACCAACGCCTCTATTGAGCTGGCTGTTAATGATATGTCGGAGCGTATCACAAAATTGCAGACCACGATTGATAGCATCCAAGAAGATCGTAAAGAGATCGCATTTCAAATTTCCAAAATTGATGATAAATGTGAGGCCTTAGAAAAGCGACTTATTAAGACTTGTATTGAAATAAGAAATTTACCTAAAGTGAAAAAAGAGTCAAAGACGGACTTATTAGCAAATCTCAAGAATCTAAGTGAAATACTGAACATCAGAAATTTGCAGGAGAACGTTAGAGACATTTACCGTCTTCCTAGCAAGAACAAAGAAGACCGGAAACCGCCTATCATTGTTGAGTTCTCCAACACTTTCATAAAGGAACAATTTCTCAATGAATGCAAGACCTATTATAAGGAAAAGCGTGTACAGCTAACAGCTGCCTCCATGGGCTTCCCAGACACAAACTCCCAAATCTACATCTCTGAACATCTTACAGCAAAAGGTCGTTACCTGTTGTACTTGGCCAAGAACTTCAAAACCAATGAACAATATGGCTACTGCTGGTCTGCTGGTGGTAATGTGTACCTGAGAAAATCGGAAGGCCAACCAGCAATTCGTGTTAAAAATCTTGAACACTTAAATAGTCTAAAAAAAGCTACATGACTAGATGTGTTTTCACTTAGTTTTTTTCTTGGGTGTTGCTATCACCTTTGTAAAACTATCATACACATTACAGACATACTTCACTTTACACACCTCATCTCTCGCATACTAACACAAAAGCGAATCATGAAACCAAGAGTACTTCATAGAATCGTATCCCCTTATCAAATCAGTGCCTGCTTTGTTTGCCCAATCCTTCATTTAAAGCTTCACGTTCGATGACACAAATAAACTATTAGATGATATTGATAATTTTGAAGTATCTGTACCTAAATCTTGTTGTGCTGGAGAGATCTCTTCCCATTTATCTAATCCCACTAAACAAACAAAAATACTCTGTCAAAATAAACGAAGTATCTCACGTAATTTTGATAAAATTGCCATCCTTCTTGAACAACTTAAGATAGACATAGACGTTATTATCCTAACGGAGTGCTGGCTATCTTATTGCCATGGTTCTTTACCTGCGTTGCCTAATTATGATGCGCACAGAACTAGTGATAACTTCAATCAAAATGACGGTGTTGTAACATACGTAAAAAGATCTTTAACTTTTTCGGTATCTGAACCATTTTTTCCTGAAACAAACTGTCTTTTGATAAAAATCGCTAACCACACTGCAATCTTAGCTATATATCGTCCGCACTGTTACAAGTCTAACTCTGTGTTATTTCTTAAATATCTAAATATAGTTTTTCAATCCGTTCAATCGTTTCAGCGTATCATCCTAACGGGTGATATAAACATTGACATAGCTCCTAACAATTCAGATATAAATTCTGAAGAATATCTAAGCTTGTTAGCCATGCATGGAATGTTACCATCCCATACCCTTCCTACAAGACAGTTTACTTGTTTGGATCATTTCATAATAAAATGTAATAAACCAAGCTACACTTTTGTAATTAGCTCAGATATAACTGACCATGACGCTATACTACTGTCTATTGATTTATTTTTACATAAGAAAGTATCTGTAAATGTTTCTAAAATTGATCATCCCGGCTTGCAAACAACGATGAAGAATATTGACTTCAGTTCGGTGTTTATATCATCTAATCCTAATATTGCGGCTAACTTACTGGTGGATCTCCTCAGCATGGCTCTTGTGTCTAACACTAAAATACTGCGATTGCCTAATCGTACCAAAACTATCAAGCCTTGGATTACGGTCGGCTTACTAAAATGCATCCGAAATCGGGATAATATGCACAAGAAACTTAAAAATCAACCTAATGATAATGTTCTTTCGATAACTTACCGTCGTTACAGGAATTTTTGTAATGACTTACTCAGAAAAGTTAAGCGTGCATATTTTAGTAAGCAACTTCAAGACGCCGGTTCAAATAATAAAAAGCTATGGGAGGTAATAAAAACTAGCACAAATACAATTAAATCTGAAGAATCTGCAGGTAAGCTTTTGAATATGCGTAATTCTCCATCAGCTTCCGTGGACGCAGTAAACCAGTATTTTGCTAACATAGGAAAATCTCTCGCTGAAAAAATCAGCTCATGTAACTTCCGTTTAGTAAATAATAATGATGATGGTGCCAGAATCTCTATGGATTCTTTGGTTATGCTTGACACAGATGAGCAGGAGGTGGAGAGACTCGTACTCTCAATGAAAAATACTTCTTCGAAGGGCTGGGATGGTATTTCTTCCAATTTTCTAAAAGAGTTTAAAGATATCATAGTACCCCCACTCACTCATATCTGCCGATTGAGCATCTCTTCAGGTGTTTTTCCTGACGTCTTTAAAAAATCCATTATCAGGCCAATTTTCAAGTCAGGTGATCGAGACCGTGTATCTAACTATCGACCAATTTCTATTCTTCCCTCCCTATCAAAAATACTAGAACGTATAATGAATAATCGATTGATCAAATTCCTTGAACATAATAATCTTTTAGCTCCTAATCAATACGGTTTTCGTGCGAAAAAATCGACTGGTCTTGCAGTCCATGATCTCGTAGACTTTGTAGTTGAAAACCTTGATAGGAATAAAAAATGTGTAGCAATTTTTTTTGACCTTGCTAAGGCATTTGACACGGTCTCGATCCCCCTACTTCTTCGAAAACTAGAAAGATTAGGAATTAGAGGCAACGAACTTAAACTATTTGAAAGCTACCTTTTTAATCGCTACCAACGAGTTAGGATCGATAATTTCACAAGCGATGAACTTCCTATAAATATCGGAGTCCCGCAAGGAAGTATCCTTGGTCCCACGTTGTTTTTGGTTTTTATAAATGACCTTTGTCTAACTCATTTACCTAATAGCAAAATAATTTCTTTTGCTGATGATACAGTTCTCTTGTGTCAAGGAAACACATGGCGTGAAACTTTTAACCTAGCTCAAAGTGGACTCGATGCAATATTATTTTGGCTCAATACCAACCTTCTTACTATCAATCCTGATAAAACTAAATACATGATGTTCGGCATCCGTAACTCTTCTTTCCCGGTTGAAAATTTCACCCTCACTGCTCATTACTGCTCCTCTACTTCTGTCTCTTCCTGTTCCTGTCCTAGTATGCAAAATGTGGCTTCTTTTAAATACCTTGGAATAAACCTGGATCAAAATCTCAACTTTAAAACACATATAACTTTATTATCGTGTCGTACACGAAAGTTAATTTATGTATTTAAATGTCTTCGACATATCGCTGAACCCAAAGTTTTAAATATGGTGTATTATGCTGTTTGTCAATCCATTTTTATTTATTGCCTTTCTGTTTGGGGTGGTGCTGCCAAAACTTCCTTAAAGAAGCTTGAGGTGGCTCAGCGTGCAATTTTGAAAGTATCGACTTTTCGTTCGTTCTTCTTTCCTACGAAGGAACTGTATAAATCGTGTAAGGTTTTGACAATTCGACAACTTTTTGTTCTATATACCATCTTGAAACAACATTCTTGTATTGTATATGATCCTGCGCTTGCATTGAATAACAGAAGGCATGGTACGGTTTCAGCTTCTCTACCGTGTAATACTACTTTTGCCCAACGCTTCTTCGGTTTTCTTGGTCCATTTCTATATAATAGGTGTAACAAAATCACGAATATCTATCCACAAAGTAAGTTTCAGTGTAAAAAGTCGGTAACCGACTGGCTCCTTGGTATGAATTATGAGGACACAGAAAAACTTCTTGCGATACTGTCCTAGTAATTTTAAATTTGATTTATTTATTTATTTTTTTCTCTCCTAATTCTGTGAAGTACCTCTAATCATAGTTAAGTTTCTTGATACACATACACACGCACACACACATTCTCACGCACACACCCATACACAAGCACACACACATACACACGCACACACACATACACACGCACACACACACACTTACACACGCTCTCTTACACACGCTCACTCTTTAAGTTTAAATTTTTGTTTCCGTTTTTTTGGTTTTATATAACACTAATACAAATTTAAAAATTATTGTAAAAACTCCTCGATGTCTAGCTTATAATATGTTTTAATTGTAATTGTATTCATTCATTCTGGAGGTGGAGGCCTGGTTGCCTAAAACACAGGACTACCTAGCTTAGGAACCAGCCTCTACAGACATTTTATTGTGCCTACTTTTTTGCCCATGTTTTTTGTAGAGGAAATAAAATTATTTTACTTTACTTACTTTACTTTACAACATGTTTTGCAAAAAATTGCTACAACATGTCTGTAAAGCTGTATAACAAAGTACCCGATAGTATTAAAAACCTACCTGCCAACAATTTTAAATGTGCTTTGTATAAATATTTATGTGATAAGTGTCTGTACAGCATTAATGAATTTTTAAATATTTAGTTTTAATATGAAATTATAATAATATTGTAATAATTTTTAATATCTTTTGAATTTTTATTTTTTTTAGATCGATATGTTTTTATTTTCTTTAATAGTATTTTAGGTAATTAATATTTTATGAAATTGTAATTATAATTAAGTACAGTCTCTCTCTCTGTTGCATGCCAATAGATTTTGGTTAAATGTGTGATACACCATAAAATCTGTAACAACTTTCCACCACATTTTATGCAATAAAGTATATTCTTTTCTATTCTATCCTTATATGCATATTTTTTAAAGATTTTGCAATAAGAAATTTTGCCATGTGACGTGAATCAATGGTGCTTAATATTACCGTCAAATTCTACAAAATAATTCTCATAATAACTCACTCATCTTAAAAATTGAACCATTTGGACCATTAACCAATACTATCACAGTTATAGGTAACGAAAGTGTTTTATTGGTCGTTAGGCAGCGCAAATGGAGCACCGTCGTCGAAACTCCACAAGAAAACAATTTGTGGTAGAGTGGGACAGAGTGAGGGTAGGTGCAAAAACACCCTGAGAAGGCGACAGCTGACCCTGCACTTGCCAGGGGTGTATTCAGCAGAGACTGCTTTTTACAAGGTATCTCCATCACCTGGTTCAAGGAAAAATTCATTGATTGTATTGTGTACAAATCGTTTGATAAACCATGCAGTAAAAACTAAATAGATATGGCAAGATATCATGTCAATATCCCTTTTGAAACCTACAGATAGCCTATTCCTAGGTATTTTAGTACTTAACTAACTGTGCCCAAGACTTCGTTCGCATAGATTTTGGACTTTGACAATATATTGTTTATGTCACAAACAACAGGACAGATTCAAACAGGGCCTTGAAACTATGTAATCGCATATATTCTGCTTGAGTGAACCGATTTGAATAAAATAAAGCTTATATGTTGCACATAAGTAAGCCAAATACATTATCAAAAACCCCCTTTGTAGCAAAATCGGTAAAGTAGTTTGCTAGTTATTAGTGCACAGACAAAGAGACTTCTTTTCCCTTATTTGTGACCCCCAAGGCCATATTTTCATGTTAATTTTAAATGTACAAATTCGGCCAATTAATGATCTTATAGGTAATCCAAGGTTATTTTTTGTACCTGACATCCGTTTGCCCACTTATTCGTGAGGTCAAAACCAACAAGTTTTGTTCCACGACTTTGCAAACAATGTACAAAAAAATTTACTTCCCATACAAAATGTGTTAGTGGCTTACATTACAACTCTGTACAATAAATAAATAAAATAAATAAAATCTTTATTTGCAAACAACAAGATAAAATAGCTAGATGTACACAATAAAAACAGTAGTTTGCCTTAAGATAATACATAATAGTTTTGCCAGCTAACATCTAAGCTAGGAAGAACCTGTGTTATAGATGTTAGTCATCCGAAAAATGTCAATTAGGCTTTAAGACAATCAGCGGAGCGGTGCTGAAAACGATATCAAGAGTGCGAGAGTGTTTGCGTGTTTAATACTGTAAGTGTGAAGAATGTGTGTTGATTGTGTGTAAATTGTGTGTGTTGTGTGTATGAGACTGCAGGTGAGAAATAAAACATGCGTGGAAGTGTGAGAATGGTATGAAGGGGGAAGTTATACAATTCGGGTTAACAATTTTTCAGTTTCGTCATACGTCAAGGTCATTAACCAATTCTGTAGTTTGCTTTTAACCTCAAATTTGTTCAATGGGTATATATTAAGTTTTTTATTGGCTACATTGTATAACATACTGCTTAAAGCTGAAAGTTGACGTCCGGCAAAGGCGGTACGGAATGTGACACAGCTGACAGGAAAGCCTATTCTTCTAGATGAGCAAGTCTCATTCAGAGGGAAATGTCCATGTCTATGCAATACAGCTCGAAGTATGAAAAGTTGTCGTACGGTAAGTATTTGGGCTTCCGAATATAATTTGCTGGTAGAGTGATCCCGTTTTTTAGACAGCATTACTTTAATAACTGCTCTTTGGGCTCTTTCGAGGCCCAGAAGATACGTCTTGTGGGAACCACCCCAGATGGAAATTGCGTAGGACAGAATAGATTGGCACAAGCCAAAATAGACCATGTGTAAAGTGTCTGGGTCAGCGGACGTTCTCAGATTCTTGAATAGATAGATCATCCTTCTAGTACGTGTGCAGAGTAAGTCGATATGAGAGTGCCAGTTTAGTTGATAATCCAAGAGGATTCCTAAGTATCTCACGCTTTCTACCATCTCCAAGGTAAAACAGTTACAATTTTGTGAGTCGACACTGCACTGATAGGCGACGATATGACTGGATTCTATTGGTGGTTGGGGATTTCGCGACATGGAGAATCTAACCAGTTTACTTTTTTCTAGGTTGAGCGTAAGCAAATTCTCTGAAAGCCACATCATTACTTGGCGCAAGGCAAGCTCTGCCATCTGCTTAGCAGTATTCCAGTCCTTACCATAGACCAGCAGCGCAGTGTCGTCAGCGTATGTAAAAACTTCACAATTTTGAAGTGGCAAGAGACATAACCCATTGATGTATATCTTAAAGAGGGTAGGGCCGAGAATACTTCCTTGCGGCACGCCATAAGTTATTTTTTCTTCTGCACTAACAAAGGAATTGATTTTGACACGTTGGGTTCTATTCGAGAGATAATCCTGAAACAGTTTTAAGGGATCCCCGCGTATTCCTAATTGTTCTAGCTTCATCAAGAGATTAGGAATGGATACAGTATCGAAGGCTTTAGATAGGTCCAGGAAGACGCCATAGCATTTTAATTTACTGTCTAATTTATTAGTAAGTGACATAGTAAGGTCACCTATGGCATCCTCCGTGGAAACACCCGCTCTAAAGCCATATTGATTTTTTGCGATTAAATTGTATCTATCCAGGAACTTAACCAATGCTTTATTTAAGATGCGTTCAAAAATTTTTGAAACAGCATTTAAAATGGAGATTGGCCGATAATTTGAAACATCATGTCTGTCTCCCTTTTTATAAATTGGATGGATAAGCGCTCTTTTGAGAGCAGTTTGAAATTTTCCAAGGGATATACATAGATTAAATATGTGTGTGATGGATGGCACCAAAGCGGTTCGCGAGGATTTTATTACTCTAGGCGGTATATCATCCCAACCAGTAGCGCAGTCGTCGGAACGAAGAGCCATTATAATTGACTCCACTTCCGCTTCATCCACAGGTAACAAGACGAATGAATTTGAGGAAGATATACACTTTTTTATATTGACAGTTGTAGTCGAACTATTTTGACCACAAATTTTCAAAGCAAGATCTTTGCCGACGTTTGCAAAGTATTTGTTGATAGTGTTTAAAGAGGATTCTGGGTTACCACTAATTTTAAAAAGTTCTGTTGGATTGTGACGTTGACGACTAGTGTTTGTAATAGTTTTAATTGCCTCCCATGTAGCTTTTGGGTTATTTTTTGCCTTTTCCAATATATTTTTTTCGTAAGCTCTCTTAAGTTTCTTTAATAAATTGTTACAGAAATTACGATATCTCGTGTATGTCACTCTTATAATGTCATTATCAAGATGAAGTTTAGCTCTCCGATGTAATTTGTCTCTATGCCTAATGCAGCGAACGAGACCCGGGGTCATCCATGGTTTGAGTACTCTGTTACGTCTCGGGACGTTTACTACAGAAGTATGTCTATGGACAATATCGCTGATTATAGAGATAAATATATCTGTTGCTATATTTGTGCAATGCGCATGAAAATTGCTCCAATACATAAGTAAGTAAACACATAATAAAAGTATTAGAGAGGCACGTGAAATAAAATTAAGTATAAGTATTTGTTTGGATCGGGCAGTGCTTATTTAGAAACATAATATTCTCGCTGTTCGAAAATCAATACCTACTTTAAATAATTACTACCTTGCCCACATACCAGAAACTTACCCAACCACACACATTATACCTAAACCCTTTCACAACAAACTTAGTTATTGTCAGTGCTTAAAATCAATAACTAATATAACTGGCGTTTTGTCCAAATGGGGCCCAAGAGACGGGGATTAATGGCCGAAGCAATTAAAGTAGTAAACAGGTGCAGAGAGACCGTGGAGCCCTCTACAAGCGAAATACTATGGGAAGCATTCGCTAGCTCTCAAAGTAGTGAGACACACAGACTACAAGAGTGACGAGCATATTTTTTTCGATTCTTCGTTATATGAACTAATTAAGGCTGCACTTCTTGCCAAACTAACAGTTCTTCTCGCGTTAACTACCAAATCAGATTTCCCTGACTTAGGTGTCCCATGGCGCAAGAAATAAGACAATCAGTCAGTACTAGACATCGATGACTGTACTAAACATAACAATATTATTCAACGATAAGATGCAGACAAATTTCCGTGTTTTCTGTTTTTTAGTCCCCTTTTTGTAAAATCTTCTTTCTGACGTAGACTCGCTCTATTTACATTGTATTCTGCATGACATTCAATAAGTATTCTGTAAAGAATCTACATTGAATAAAATTATCTGAATCTGAATCTGAGAATTCCCCATTAAGCCCCTAAAGGAAATTTTTGTTCTCCGAACTTCTTCGTCATGTTGTTGTTATGAGTGAAAAGTATTCATATATCACGACATTTCAACAAAGTTTGTTCTGAAGAGGCTCAATATAACCTGCTGGATAAACCCTCGAAAGGATAACAGATCCACAAAATTAAATTTATTATGCTCACCATCCTCTCCTATTGTAAGTAAAACGCGTAAGAAAGCACCGCAGCCGGAACTAAGTAGAAAATACCCTACGGCAACGCTCACAGTAATGTTATACCTACTGTTTGAACAAGGAAATAATCTCTTTTAGGTAAACAAGGACACCCGACCACGCCAACTGCAATATACTAGTGTACTTGTTGGTACATTTTACTTAAAATAAAAATGCGATGCAAATTCGTTTGTTTGGATATTTTTGTTAATTTTACAAATAACCAAGTCCACAGACCTATTCATAATTCCAGCATAAATGCGTGGTATCATTCGGAAGCATTACCATTGTCACCACGCTTTTTAGCGTTGCGACTGGCACCATAGACCGCAGTTGTCGGTGACCGTAGTTCATAAGATGGTATAGAAGGACGCTGCTACCCATCCTCCAGTTCATAATCCCTTAGTCGCCTCTCAAAACACCTACAGTTAGAGATAGATTAGTATTTTTCTTTGCCGGCACCACGCGGTCACAAATTACTCAAATTACCTAATTATTATTATTAAGGGGAAACGGCACAGATGCAAAAAGGGAACCACAGCAGTCGTCCGTCTCGGCGGACTAGTGTGAACACTTTCGGAAATGATATTAGCAGAAAACTAAGTATTACCAAGAAAGGATAGAGTAGAAATTATACATACACTAGCGTATTATATTATTAGTAGCTATAGCTGTAAGGTAGATCAAGGTTGTAAGGCTGCAAGGTCTCTACCTTGCAAGGTAGATACCATGAGTTCACACAGGTTATTGTCTTAGTCGACAAAATTTTAGCAGGACCGTTTCAATTTGTTTACTACCACTTTACTATTTACTATCTCTGATATGAATAGCAAGATGAAGTCACGGGCGTCAGCTAGTACAATTAAATCAACAACCTGTCTGCATTTGCGGAGACGGAAAAAGCGTAAACATAGTGAGATTGTATTTGCCGGTTGAATGCATATTAAAGTTCACTTCAGGTTGGTGATTGGTATGGTATATTTTTTTCTAATTTTGTTATTTATTATGTAGCCTCAAATGTGTCCCACTGCTGGGCAAATGCCTCCTCTGTTTTTCGCCAGCTATCGCGGTCTTGAGTCTCTGTCCGCCAGTCTGTTAAAAAAGCATCCAAGTCGTCACGCCATTTTTAGGGTTCCGTACCTCAAAAGAAAAAAACGGAACCCTTATAGGATCACTTTGTTGTCCGTCTGTCTGTCTGTCTGTCAAGACCCTTTATCTCACGAACGGGTAAAGGTATCAGATTGAAATTAATACCATATGTTAGGGTCTATGAACCACACAAGATCTAAAAATTTAAATTTTTTACAACGACGTAATCAAAAGATATGGCTTTTTATGTCTTCATCTCCATACATTTATGCAAAAAAGGAAAACCTACAGGGTACTTCCCGTTGACCTAAAATTATGAAATTTGGCAAGAAGCTAGGTCTCACAGTACAAATAAATGGAAAAGTCTGAAATCATTAAATATTACAACTTTACTCGCAACTAATGGTAACCAATTGTGGTGAGCTCCCGTTTCAAGAACATTCATATAAGAGAGGGGTCAAGTTGGATGGTGGCGGAGGCGATTTTTGTTTTAGTTCTATTTTAAAAACGGGAGCACTTACAAAAATGAAAATTGGTTTGTTTACTTAAAGTTCATAAGCTATAAAATAACAACAAATAATATAATTTGGTCAAGCGCGTGTCGGACTCAAAAAATCTAGCACATTATCCTACTGAAATTTTAACTAGTACATCTATGATTATTTGGTGGTACGGAACCCTCAGTGCGCGAGTCCGACTCGCACTTGGCCGGTTTTTTAACTTTCCTATCTAGTCCAATTTCTATAATCTACGTAGGTACACAAAAAGAGAAAAATTTTACACTGCAACCTACCTACAAGTTATAAGGATCTTGTCATATCTACAAAATGAAGGCAACGTCTTGGGCCCCAACTGTTCGCTTCGCAGTCGCAGACGGCAAATTTTTCATATAAGTGTCTAGCTAATTAGTGTTGGCACAAATCTTCCATTTTGAAACTTTTAATGACGACGAATGAAACTTTACACGGGCTTAAGAAGATCGTAGCTAGAACGTTGGCCATACGAAAGTAAAAAGTATACTTTTAAAAGCAAATATATGATAAGCATAAATGTAATATATAGGGTGTCTCATTCAAATCGGTCAGTATGGGAAAGTCTGAAACTATAAGACATACGAAGATTTGTTCTTAGGAACCATGTCACCGATTTTGATAAAAAGAAAAACTGCATTCATACATTTGAAAAAAAAGTGTACCCATATTGTATTGAAAAAAACGGTGGTCACTTCGAACACCTACTATGATAAATTAAAGTATGTAAAAACAATGCATTTTATTCATTTTAGACATCGTGTTTCATAGAGACATTTACTGCTTAAGACCTACACAACCGTTATTTAAACAGAAAAACTGTAAGCTTTTTTTTCAAAACTACCGGGTTCGATTCCCCAGCTGGGTACACTTTTTTTTTTCAAATGTATGAATGCAGTTTTTCTTTTTATCAAAATCGGTGACATGGTTCCTAAGAACAAATCTTCGTATGTCTTATAGTTTCAGACTTTCCCATACTGACCGATTTGAATGAGACACCCTATCCTACGGGAAAAGGCTAATGTCCCACTACACAGGGAATCCTAGTGCAGGGATCAGTACGCAACCACTGTTAGTTTTGTTTGTGTCAATAAAATGTATTATTGTTAATTATTATCTTTTCTTCCATTCCAAAAGCAAACATTATGATAACCATTAATCTAACATACGAGTATCACTCTTGATTCGACGTCTGTAAAACTAATGATTTTTTCAATGACTTGTCATAAAATATGATTACCCTTAAGGTGATTATAGAAGCTACGCGATCGTCAATGCAAATATCAACCTAATTAACACGTCAATAGCGTTCATATTATTATAAGTGACTCTCAACCATAAAAAACAGGGTCTTTTTTTACCCCATAAAAATAATTATTTTTTCAAATTTTTTACTAAAATTTCAGGGGTCGAAGAAACATCAAAATCGCTTCAGACCTTTAGGAGCCTTAGAAGCAATAAGAGAATTTTTGCGTAAAATAAGAGGTGAGAGAAGATTTCCTTCTGTCTAAACTAACAGTTGTAATAAAAATAATGAACTTAAAAATATTTTTCATTTTATTCAAAAATATTCTTCATTTTATTGAATACATTTAATATACCATCCGTTCAGGAGAAGTAAGCCTTCAAAGCTAGCTCTTTTTTGCAGTTGAGGTATCCTTGCACTTTAAAGGCTTTTTTGTATGGCCATACTCTTTCCTTCCTATCGTCCAATCGGCAAGACGCTACCGATTGGAGTAAGTAAAACTGGCAGGCTTTTTGTTTTTTTTTTGTTGTGGTCTTCTGTTGTTAGCCTAAGTGGCTGTCACAGCTTCACCGAACGGTTGAGGAGCGAAAGGCTCTACCCAAAAGTAGAACTGACAGTGTGTGGGCTCTATTTATACTTGACTGGTGGCATGACGCCAAGGTTTTAACTGAACGTCGCAGCCGATTTGAAGGTGTGTGGTTTTTATGAACGAACTGCAGATTTGATCAATTTTTCAGCGTCATGCCGATTGGACGAAAGGAAGGAAGGTTTATGGCTACCCTTATCTTATCTTATCTGTTCATGGAAGATCACAGAAGCAATAAGGCAAGGGAAGCACAAAAGATCCCATAGGGTCGAAGTGCTCTGAGGTCCACTAAGGAACTCAGGCCCACTTTATAGTTATAAGATAAGATTACCCTTAAAATTATGTCACAACTTCTTGACCTAAAATCACTTCTTATTTACCTAAGTCTTTGTTTAGTTTTAGGAGACACAGCATTCAATGTTTTTTGTATGGCAGGCGTTCTGGTCAAATTCTTAAGTTGCTCTCCAGTCGTGCACAAATTTTCTTGGCCTCATTAAGATCTGCGTTAAATTTCCGACTAGGGTAGAATATTTGTTTAAATGTGGGGAGGTATTGTTCTGGTATTGTCTCATTTTGCTGCATCAGTGAGTTGAGACAAAGATCTTATAATGGTTTCTGTAATGACCTTTTGAAACTGGTCTAGAGTTCGATTTCATCGGCCATCAACTTTGTCAACCCTTTAGAAAACACAACATTATTTTGATCCCTCTTAAAATTTTACTTAATCTGAACAACTCTCCAAAAGACCCGAACATTGAGGCAATACTTAAGTCGCACTGGAGCAAGGTTTGTATGAAAAAATAAAATAATGTATGTATGTATGTATATATTCTTTATTGCATCACAAATGAAATGAGACAAATTACAAACGAGAATAGTACCTATGCAAAGGCGGACTTATCCCTAAAATGAAATTTCTTCGAGCCAACCTTAGAGAGGCTAAAGGAGTTGACAATATTTTTGCAAAATACCTACATATAAAGAATTGTTAATATTATTTACTAAGTACAACGGATAAATAAATTAATTTATGCATAAACACGAGAGATAAAATAACCTACCTACTTATGATAATAATAATAGTAATACATATATATATATATATATATATAATTAATTAACCCTTCTTTCTTTGTAAAAGCTGTTTAAATAGATAGTTTTCATGATATTTGTTGTATAGGTAAGTAACGTACTTAAATTTGACGAGGTGTTAAAAAATATCCCAGTATCATGAAGTTACATAGTCATGAAGTTACATAGTCATCCTGTAGATCAGGCCTATCTTCAACCCATATCGGCTAAGACAGGCACTTTGTGCACCTATTTTTTTTTTCTCAATGACACACCAAATGTAACTAAGTACATCATTCGTATTACCATCTAGCCTTATACGTTTGTCTCATGAGTAATTTAAATTTAACTTAAAATGCTATGATAGAGTTGAAAATAGTTTTTATATAATCTTGTTTAATTTAAACATCTTGTATTACTGGTAAATTTATCGAGGTGTTAAAAAATTGCCCAGTATTATGAAGTTACATTGTTATCCTGTAGATAAAGCCTATCTTCAACCCATATCGGCTAAGACAGGCAATTATGCACCTATGAAAATCGTTTTTATTTAATCTCGATTAATTTAAACTGCTTATTACTGCTTCTAACGCGTTTACAGTACCTGAGCGGCCGAGGTTTTATCTGTATAATTTTAATTCTCCGTATAATCTTAACCAAGGCCCAGCAACAGATAGCGCTGTAGGGTTTCTGAAACGTGCTATTTTCAATAAATGCTCTAAAAATCGGTCAAGTGCGAGTCGGACTCGTGCGCCGAGGGTTCCGATATACCTTTAGTATTTTTTGAAGCGATAATGTACCGCAAAACTAAATTTGTTTGTAAAGGTTTTATGTAGATTCCAAAAAAACTGAGCAACATAGAAAGATCGTTTTTTTTTTGTGTAATATTTACATGAACTTCTATCGATTGTAATTTAATTCAGATTTTCACTAACTTCGGAGATGTAAAGTTCTTTCATATTATGATACCTCCCCCCGCCATATTAGGGCCCCCTTAACATTAATAATCATAATTTTTTTTATTCTTTCATGTGCAACCAGATTCTAAAACTATTCCAAATTTCAAGTCGATAGCATGAGTGGTTGCTGAGATATACAGGTGTAACTATTTATTAGCACTTGAGACATATTATAGTGAAGAATTTAAGGAAAAAAATAATCAAAAATATTGTACTAGGTCTCAGAAAATAGGAAAATTGATACAAAAAGGTATTAGGAACTATTACGGTCAAAGAACCAGAAAATACATTATACCAAAAGTATGTAATAAATATGCGATGCTGCTAGAGCCTAAAAAAATTAAAAGTGTACCTACCCTTAAGAAAAAATTAAAACTATGCATGTTAGGTTAGTAATTTAGTTATTTTAAATGTATGAGTATGTAGTATATAAGCTTAGCTAAGAAATCATGAACGAGCGTTATCGCCAACAAACTACTCTGTAGTTTGGCGAAGAAGAAAAAATTGAAAAATAGATTAAGCTTTTGTTAATAAAAATATTTAAAAAAAACAGACAAAGTCGCACCATAAGGATTCCTTTTTTACCATTTTGGCATCGGAACCATTAAAACGGAGAAAACGAATTTTCTCAGACATGAGACCATCGAAATCGGTAGACAAGTTTTCGAGAGACCGATTTATATGTATATATAATTTTGCTTGTTTAATTTTAGGATGTTTTGTAGACTCAGTAAATCTACTAGGAAAGTTTTCGTTGAAGATAGTGAAAAGAAAATCTTTTCAGTTTATGCATAGAAAATGATTTCTCAACAATAAGGGAGCTGTTCCGCTTAAGGTTCCGCTATTCGGTAACATAATACGACTTTATGCTTTCGTTCGTTAAAATGGCATTTCTTCCCTATTAAAAGATAACAACATACTTGTAAGTCTGGGTATTATAACATTTCATCATTATATTTTACCGTATTATTAAATAACAACACAATTATCATTTGGAGTTGTATTTCCAAGGATATTATGTTTTTAAATAACTGTCGAATGTGTTCGAATGTATTTTGTGTGAAAAAAAATATTTGGCTTAAGGAACAGAAAAATAAAGGTAATTAGAAGGAGGATTACAGAAATAATTCGTCACAAGGTAGTGAAGGCGTCGTTCTATGGATTTGACAGGTTATTTTGAATATTTCCTAGTAATCATCGCTGATGGGATTGGGACATGTTGGCAGATGCCATCCCCTACTAAAACAAATTAAAGTTGGCCCCAACGTAAGAAGTCCGTTTAGACGTTTCCTTAACACCAACACACAGGGTTAATTTTTCTTTGCAGGTTATAATTTTCCGTACGTTAAACAGCTGTCAGAACGGACCTATTACCACCAGGGACTAGATAAGTACTAAACGTACAACATTACGTCCGAAATCTTTGCCTATTACGGTGGCCTTACTTTAACAAGGTATATTTCCGAGCGAAGCAAGGAGGTCCAAAATCTTTGGCTTTAGGTTTGTATTATTGAAAAACAATACATGTAAGTAGTTTTGCATTACTTATTTTTCAATACATTTTTTCGGCAAGGAGCAAAGAGTTTTTATGTTTATAACATTCATAATATTTTCATTAATAAATAAACTGTGTTCAAACGTTCATTTCATGAAACTATTTAAATTAATCAACTAATTAACAATACATTTGACTTATAATATAATAAAATGTTTCATTTTAAATAATTCAAAGATAAGGCTGTTTGGCAGTTTAGACAATGAGCCTCCTGCGCGCGCAGTTACTCGTATAATCTGTGTTTGCTCAAAAAGTTGTCAAAAAGTAATGCGCGCGCCATTTTGACAAATATTTAATGTGGTGTTTGTTATAATTATTTTCAAAAGTATCGACTTCTACAAATAAAAAAAAACTAAAGTTAATGTAGTTTCTCTACATCGAAAATACTTAGACACGAAGCACAACTCTTCTGGAGTGTCGGGTGTACGTAAAATTTAAATATACCTAACTTCCGATACGAATTTTCCTTCGGGAAAAAAGGTAAGCAAATTTAACTTGTTTTTATTCGCAAATGTGTTGAAAAACGTGCGCTTTGATCATTACACTCTCGGCTCCATTACGCCCTCGGTTGTAATCATCAAAAGCGCACTTACATCTTAATGTACTATTGTAAAATTACATTCATCTTATAAAACATTTCATCACTTGCCTACCCTTATTCCAATTTTGTATGTGCTTTGATTCCGTTTTTTTAAGAAACTTATAATCTCGTATTTCATACTTTTTGCTGCTCCTTGTACGTTCATAAAGTCCATATATTTTTATTTTTGCATAGTCGTAAAAGACGACGAGACAGTGTGTTTATGGCTCATAAAACTTCAAATAAGATGTAAAATTTCATTACTTATATTAATGGAGCTTTATTTAAGGTAGTTGCTCTTCTCTTCAGCTGTATTAATTTTTTGTGGGAATAATGATTATACAACGTGCTACAAAAAGGTTATGTATGACGACCCCTGAGACAACGCTTTCTAGTCTGTCGATATTTGTTTAAGAAATGTGTGATATGTTTTGAAGCAATTTGGTTTACAGTACGAAAAAAACGAACAAAAAAGAAGATGAACTTGCGCGCCGAGGGTACCGATGTAAATATAGTATTTTTAGTCTTTTTGTTTAGCAAACTACGGAGAATATACTATACGAATATATAACGAATATAATATATATAATATACGGAGAAAGGGTACTACGGAATTGATATTGTAGGAATTTTAAATTATATCTTGATGACTAAGAAGCGTAAAAAAATACAAAATCCTATTTTGATATACTAGGTTATTTTTAGGGTTCCGTACCTCAAAAGAAAAAAACGGAACCCGGATCACTTTGTTGTCCGTCTGTCTGTCTGTCTGTCTGTCTGTCTGTCTGTCTGTCTGTCTGTCTGTCAAGACCCTTTATCTCACGAACGGGTTAAGGTATCAGGTTGAAATTAATACCATATATTAGGATCTATGAACTACACAAGATCTGAAAATTTTAATTTTTTACAACGACGCAATCAAAAGATATGGCATTTTATGTCCTCATCTCCATACATTTATGAAAAAAAGCAAAACCTACAGGGTACTTCCCGTTGACCTAAAATTATGAAATTTGGCAAGAAGCTAGGTCTCACAGTACAAATAATGGGAAAAATCTGAAATCATTAAATATTACAACTTTTCTCACAACTAATGGTAACCAATTGTGGTGAGCTCCCGTTTCAAGAACATTCATTGCATGGTCGTGGAGGTGATTTTTGTTTTAGTTCTATTTTAAAAACGGGAACACTTACAAACTTGGAAATTGGAATGTTTATAGTGCATAAGCTACAAAATAACAACAAATAATAAAATTTGGTCAAGCGCATGTCGGACTCAAAAAATCTAGCACATTAACTTACTGAAATTTCAACTAATACAATTATGATTATGTGGTGGTACGGAACCCTATTTGCGCGAGTCCGACTCGCACTTGGCCGGTTTTTTTTGGACCTGATATGCGTAAGTTCACCTTAATACAGAGGTCAAAAGCAACAACTTTTGTTCTACGACTTTGCTAACAACGCACGAAAAAATTTCGAGTCCCCATACTAAAGTGGTCACGTGACCGACCCATTTTGTATGCGAAGTTGAAAATTTTTCGTGCGTTGTTAGCAAAGTCGTAGAACAAAAGTTGTTGCTTTTGAACTCTGTAATAAGGTGGGCATACGCATATCAGGTCCAAAAAAATAACCTTGTATACAAGTAAACCCCTTTCAAATGATACCCCACATGACCTAGTAAAGATAATTTTACATATTGCCGCCCCTCCGTCCTATTTGGGCCCCATTTACAATAATAATAAAAATATAATTTTACTCTTTCGTTTGCCATGAAATTCGCCCAAGCATATTTTAAAAGTTTCCAAATTTATAGTCGATAACGTGTCGTGAGTAGTTGCTGAGATAAACTGGTGTGACAGACAGACACACAGACAAAGTCGCACCATAAAGGTTCATTTTTAGGGTTCCGTACCTCAAAATAAAAAAAACGGAACCCTTATAGGATCACTGTGATGTCGGACTGTCTGTCTGTCAAGACCCTTTTTCTCACAAACGAGAAGAGGTATCAGGTTGAAATTAATAACGAATATTAAGATCCATAAATCACACAAGATCTGAAAATTTAAATTTTTTACAACGACGCAATCAAAAGATATGGCATTTTATGTCCTCATCTCCATACATTTATGCAAAAAAGCAAAACCTACAGGGTACTTCCCGTTCACCTAAAATTTATGAAATTTGGCAACAAGCTAGGTCTCACAGTACAAATAATGGGAAAAGTCTAAAATCATTAAATATTTCAATTTTTCTCACAACTAATAGTAACCAATTAAGGTGAGCTCCCGTTTCAAGAACTTTTCTATAAAAGAGGGGTCAAGTTGGATGGTCGCGGACTTTTTAAAATCAAAGAGCAAAAGCTTTTAGTATATCATATGGTAGATAGGTACGGAACCCTTATGGCGCGAATGCGACTAGCACTTGGCCGGTTTATTATTTACCATAAAGGTTCAACCCTTAATAAGAACATTTTTTACTTTCGAGCGGAGCGAGAAAGGTATTGTATTCGTGAAAAAAAAAGTTTTTCTAATTTTCTCAAAAATGTGTTCTATATTACTTATCATCATCATCATCATATCAGCCGAAAGACGTCCGCTGCTGGACATAGGCCTCCCCTAAGGAACTCACTAGGATATCACTTATACATCATAAAAAACAAGCCTCCCAAAAATGTCCGTCCGTCGGTCGGTCGGTCGGTCGGTACGTCGGTCCGTCGGTCGGTCGGTCTGTCCGTCACGCTTTGGCCTAGCGACTAAACGAATGGTCCGATTGACACCATATTTGGAATTTAGGAGTTTTATGGTTGTCCCTCATGGTACTCTAAAAGTCTTAAAAATGTTATAAAAGAAAAATTAATGTTCCATAGCAGATGGAAGAAGAATTCAAATCCTCGCGATTTTGACACATTTCAGGTTCTTAGGAAGCGCCAGAAAAGGCTACAAGAGGTGTCGTGGGGGAGGCATGTCGGCAGGTGTGAAAAGTCCTTGAAAACCAACCCCAAGGTCTTCTGGTCGTATAGTAGAAGCTTGAAGACCGGCTCCGGAATACCGGCCCAAATAACTTACGGGGCAACAACGGCAACAAACTCAGTCGACATTTGTAATAATTTCTTAAATAATTTCCTACCTGTATATAGACCTACTAGCAGTGATAGTTCAAATCCTCCATTACCTTATGAATCTCAAGGTCCTAATAATTCGTCATCCCTAGGTTCCGTGCACCTTACCACAAAAATGATCCTCACGTATCTAAATAATGTGAACTGCAACAAAGGACCCGGCGGTGACAACATACCACCTATATTTGTCAAAAGAGCAGCTGAAGCGCTGGCATTTCCACTTCTCATTCTATTTAGACGATCATTGTCAGAAGGTTACTTTCCAGAGAAGTGGAAAGAGGCGATAGTCGTGCCGATTCACAAAGGGGGTTCTCGAACAAAGGTTGAACAGTATAGGCCGATATCCATACTGTCAGTTTTCAGTAAAATATTTGAGAAAGTAATTTATGATCAGCTGTATCCATTTGTAGTTCCTTTCATTCCGGAAGAGCAACATGGTTTCATGCGCCACCGGTCAGTTGTTACCAATTTGGCAGTCTTTACAGACGATGTACTTAAAACCATGGATTCCGGTGTACACGTTGATGTCATCTATCTATCGGTTAGACCATAAAACGCTATTAAAAAAATTAACAGTGCTAGGAATCCATGGTGATCTTCTTAGGTGGGTTAGCTCTTATCTAGACAATCGCAACCAAACTGTCAGAATAGGGACGCACTACTCCGATAAGGGCTTCATACCATCTGGAGTGCCCCAAGGGTCCCACCTAGGCCCGTTATTTTTCAATATTTACGTCTCTGATATAACTACCTGCTTTCATTATGCACAATTTTCAATGTATGCAGATGACAAAAAAGTATACATGCCCATACTGTCTGTCGAAGATTGTATAAAACTCCAGGAGGATTTAACCAGATTAGAACACTACTGTAATGAAAATATGCTGGATCTTAATGTGGGTAAATGTCAAGTAATCACATTCACAAGAAAGGTTAAAAAGATCACCTACAGGTACCAATTACATAATTCAGATATAACTAGAGTAGAATGCATAAAAGACCTTGGTGTTATACTAGATTCCAAAATGACATTTACCCATCATTATGAACACATAGTACAAAAAGCTTACAAAATGATGGGATTTCTAATCAGGGCTACAAAGCCGTTTAAGCAAGAGGAGTCAATTAAAATCTTATATTACGCTTATGTTAGGAGTGTCCTAGAATTTGCATCGCAAATATGGTCCCCTTGTTACACAACACACATAAAGAGAATTGAAGCAATTCAGCGTAAATTTGAATACCTTCTTCAGAGACGTAACCTTGAAGCCGCTGATGGCGGCTCTAATACTGACACCCCTGTGACCCTTGAAAAACGTAGAATTATTGCGGACATTATGTTTATGTATAACGTGTTGAATAACGTCATAGATAGTCCACAGCTGATCGCTCGGGTAGGACTGTGCACACCTGCAGTTCGCACTCGTCATACCCGTTTATTCTATGAACCGTCTGTGCAGACCAACTACGCATAGAATTCTATTGTAATCAGATGCGTACATGAGCTCAACCTTTACTGCAAAGATCTTGACATATTCAATACCAAAAAGGATGCATTTCGTAGGAAATTGATGGACGTAGTTTATGGTTCTGGGCGCGACAGTACTTCATAAAATATTAAGTTACCATATATCTCTTGATTTGACAAAATGGCTTATTTATCAATGTTCTATTATAAAAGACATACACACATTTACACCAACACACTATTCCACACACTGACACAAGTATGTTTATATATATATTTGCAACCTATTTAGTTTGTTCTTTTTTAAATTTTGGTTTCATTGTGTACAAATTTTATAACTTTCTTACCATTTTGTACCAATTGTAATTTTAATAAGTGAAGATCTCTTAATTTGGCATACAAATTTTAATTTGTAACTAGAAATAATCATTTATAAGCTATGAGATTTTTCCCTGATATAAATAAATTAAATAAATTAAATCCATCGAAGGGTTCTAAGTGGTTTCTGGCTGGCTCTCATTTTGAGGTAATTTGGTATTATCAATAAACGTATTGTATTGTATTGTATTGTATTGTATTGTATTGTATTGTATTGTATTGTATTGTATTGTATTGTATTGTATTGTATTGTATTGTATTGTATTGTATTGTATTGTATTGTATTGTATTGTATTGTATTGTATTGTATTGTATTGTATTGTATTGTATTGTATTGTATGGTATTGTATTGTATTGCATTGCATTGCATTGCATTGCATTGCATTGTATTGTATTGTATTTTATTGTATTGTATTGAGGGTAGCTGTCATACAACGAAAATGATAAATTGTAATTTTCTCAAAACGGCTCATAGAATCTTGATGAAACTTTGCATGACCAAGCATCTCCATGTAAGATATCTTGCGCCAGTATCAAATGATCTGTGTAATTTCATATAAGGGGTGTTGCTGTACCACCAAATCGTAAATATGTGATTTACCCAAAATTGGTTCCATTGAGTTTATAAAAAAATTCTATAATATTACTCCAGGATTGGTTGTCTACCTGACTGGATATTTTTTATGATTATTTGAATAACATTTAGTACACAGGGTGTACCAAAAACTAAAAGGGCTTGCTCAGTAGACTAAACTGAACAATAATCCATAAGGAACATGTGTTGGGAAATTAAAAAAATCTCCATGCAAGTATCCTACGGTAGTATCTATTAAAATCTAATAAAATTCATATAAAGGGTGTTCCAGTACTACCAAAAGTTAAACATGTGATTTACTCGAAATCGTTTGAGGTTTGTTTGTTTTAATGTTTGACAATTTGAATTCTGAATTGATCTGTATATTTCATTCGAACATTTTTTTTGGTAAAACGTAAATAAAAGTTTGTATTTCCATACTATGTGTAGGGCATTACAAATTTAAGTTTGCGGTTGATAGTTTTTCCTTGAGTATTGCGAGAAAGTAAGTGCAGTGCGGCTGTACCATTTATTTTTTATATGCTATCGCGACCTTTTTTTAGTAATCGGGTTTTTGCGTAGATATGTAAAAAACTAAATAAAAAATCAAAGTTATACGGTAATTGTACAATTTACAGCGCAGAATGTTACTCTGGCTATGAAACTAAAAAAGTATTTCCAAGCTGGGTCGCTATTCTCCTAAATTTCTTAACATTGAGTTAATGTTAAGAGTCCGGAATTTGCTATCGGCGAAAACGCGTGTACATTGCATGCTTTCTAAAAGAACTAGAAATTTATTCTATACACAACGAGCAGCGTAAAAATTAGAAAAGAAAATATCTGTCAACTCAACTCAAGGATAAAATTTTATACTTAAGAAAGAAGAGAAAGATATGCAAGATACACGACGCTATGAAACTGAAAGAGATGGATACATTTATCTAAAATACGTCACGCACTCTCACGCATCCACAATGGCGGCCATTATTTACACAAAAATTATTTAGAAATTATAAAAAAGGAGACGCTCTCCTTTTTAAATCTGTGATATATTATACTTAAACAAAACCTTTCAACAGTAAGTAACTAACCTACGGATAAAATAAAACTGAATGTTTAATTTAACCCAATCAAAATTTTGGTAAAACATTGTTGTTTTCTTTTACAGGGTGAAAATCTTTCAGGGCTATAAATAAACCTACCAAATATGGGCACAAAGGTATTGTTATAGCTAATGTATGAGTAGTCTCTCTTACCACCTATAAGTGAACAGAAGTGAAGATTGGAATAGAATTAGTGCAACTGACTGGACCATTCAAATCACACAATACTAGTGAAGTGAATGATAGTGAATGCATACAAAGCTAATCAAACTACCACACTACACATATTATATTGCACGAGCAAAATCTCTGAAGCTTAGTTGCACAAAGCTGCTCGTCGGTGAAATCATTTTAACCTTGAGCGGGTCTCTGGATGAGTTCAAAAAATGTACTACCCAATAATCTGATTCCAAACTGTGGCTTAGCGTCCACCAGGGAAAAATCACAGGATCTAAGATCTTCAGATCAATGTCTTCGACAGTCAAACCGCTGATGGTTCACTGGTCGAATAAATATTAATTATTATTATTTTAACAAATATGAAACAAAAGCAATGAAAAGAGTAAAAATTCTCGAGAAATCTGTAATTAATTCAATAAAACGAAACTGAGATGTAATATTTGGGATTGTGGATTTTCCTTGATAAATTTAGTATGTGGTTTACTTAAAAGCTAAACGCCCCAGTACCAAAAGCCCATTAAAAAACTACTTGGATGCTAATGTAAGTAATAAAGTAAAAATTGTAGGGTATATTTGGGAACTGAATAAGCTAACAAATTATTAGATAAGGTATAGCACATTCAGGATAAGTCGGGCTATGATGGTTATTTTCTGAGCATTGGTGAGAGGCGGAGAGCCGATGAATGATTCGTTAGCCTTCCCCCACATGCAGCGCTCACCCCCGCGACTCATTTTTCAACTTCTGCACATTAATGGTCACAGCCCGAGTTATTTTGTAAGCTGTAAAGAGCTTTTTTGAAAGACAAATATCTATACAAAAATATAACAAAGAGTCTTAAGATTTTTTATGACTACTGGTCAGATTTACCAAATATGCCACTTCTAATTTCTTACTTATTGGGGAGAAATGAAAATATCTTATTATCTTAAACTAATAAATATTTTAAGAGCATATTCTGTACTTTTTGTCATTCCCAGCATATACCAGAGATCAGGAAATAGTCAGGTGTTTTGTAAACAAAATCAAAACATCAAGTTCATGTGTTAAAAATGTAGATATTTCTGACTTTCTGTATGTAAAACGATAGATTAAGTGTTCCTCTGTGTATTGTGGTTACAAACGTGTGCCTCGTATAATTGGAAATAAATCTTTTTTTATAAGAATTTTTTTATTATAAGAAAAAAGTTTGTTTACAAAACACTGACTCTTTTGTGAACTCTATTATTAGGTATTAACAGATATTTTATCTGTCAGCTTCAGTCAGATGGGCTAGCTTTGCGTATTAATAGGTAAAGTCAAGTGCAGGTCAAGCTTAACACTCGCAAAGCAATTCTAGCCTTAGTAATCAAATTAAGAACGGTACAAAGCTCAAAACAAACAATTTATTGATAAAGTTAAGATTTTACAAGTCACAGTAATTTGATTAAATTATATTATACTATGTGTCTAGCTTGACCTGCTCTTGACTGTTCAAATGCAGTAAATATATAATAATTAGCGCCATTTAGCGCAAATTGACTAAATTAAGTACTATGTTAGAAACGAACCTGTAGGGCTAATGAATCATCCAAATTTATGAATAAATACCCAGTTGATGGTGATAAAATGTAAATTATCTGCATCAGAGCAGTCAGCAGATGAAGATAAAATTACATTTACCTACATCTCTCATATTCGGTAAGTAGGTCCTTATTACCACCTTAATGGGGCTTGTAGGTGACCAATGAGCGCTCTAGGGTAATAATGTAGCTAGAAAAGCCCTAGGGCGGTAAGTAAGTACCTACCTCAAAGCCCTAGGGCGGTAAGTAAGTACTTACCTCAAAGCCCTAGGGCGGTAAGTAAGTACTTACCTAAAAGCCCTAGGGCGGTAAGTAAGTACCTACTTACCTAATAATCGAGATGTAAAGCAGAGTAGTTAGCTCGGGTGTAAGCATCAATTGCACCCTCGAACTATAGGCGCCCTCGCTGCGCTCGTGCGCCTAAATATATCGGGCTGCAATTGATGCCTTACTGCCCTTGGCTACTAATCTACTATTATCAGCATCAACTGGAACTGCAGAATAAAATGTTGATAAAATAGTAATTAAAACACGAGCCTTATTTTTCATACGTTTATTTCTTTTTCTTATAATGGGTGTAAGAGACAGCCCTCCGAATACTGAAAGGGCATGCATGATCAGTCAACGTAATTGAACAACTTTCAGTGAACAAAACTTTCAGGAAACGAAAAAAAATATCGGCTTCTCAATACAAACTGTCCAATCAAGTTTGCAATTTTGTATGGAGAGGCCGATTTTTTCTTTCTTTTCCTGAAAGTTTTATTCGCTAAAATATGTTCAGTTACGTTGACTGCTCATGCTCTTTCAGTATTCGGAGGGCTGTACCTTACACCCTGAATAATTAAGAGCAAGCATTTTCATTTCATCATCATTATCAGATCGGCAGCGTGTCATTAAAATATTATTTATATCTTTACACCAGTTAAAAATAAAACATCTACACGCTAAATCGAATATAAATCAAAATTTGTTTCTTTAGGCTCAATGCAGTTAATAAAGTTAGTATTTACCTCAATACTTAAAATAGTTTTTGCGTACAATTTTATATTTTCTGATTTGGTGTGGGTTTTAGTTACCCAAACTAATACATCCTGAATGGTCAAAAATATTTCCTGTGAATCTTTGTTAAGGTAAAACAACTTTTCATTTTTTTTATTGTATTCTCTACTTTTCAAAAACTCACTGTTTTTATTTTTATCATAAAAGTTGTTTTTAAAATACAAAAAAAAAATACAATACAATAAATGTAACACAGTCTTTGAAGATGTGAGTTTTTGTTTTTTTCAATAAATAACCAGTTACATACTGCATGTGTGCCTTTCTTTTTGGGTTATCGCACTTAACTTCATAAGGTATAAATATATCTTTTTCTAAATAGCTTAAATCTATCTCAAGAGATGTATTATTTGCTTCATTTTGCTTGAAAAGTTCTTTCATAGATTTAAACATATTTTTACATGTATCTTTTTCACAATTAGACACCCGGGTCTAATTGTGAATGCGCCCCTGTCTAATTGTTTAATAACAGGGCAAGAAAACGCGATCTCAAAAGCTTGTGGAGATGGGTTTGTGTTCCTAAAACCGTGGCTTCTTATGGCTTCAAAAAAGTTTTCTAACGGGTCTTGGTTAAAATGTCGCATTAATATTGATTTAATATTGTAATTTTCAAAAAGTACATCCCTTAAATACTCGATATTGTTAACAGTATGTAAAAAGTTTTTTATTGTTGGTACTGTTGTTTCTTTGTTATTCACTAGGAATGTCATGGAATTTAGTACTACTTTTGCTTTCGACCATACCGTACTATGCTGAGATCTTGGCGTTAATGCGGCTAGAAGAGGTTTTCCGCTTCGTTTTTTTGAATTTTCGAAACTCCCATTAAGGGAGTCAAACAATAGGTCAAAAAATAAAATGACGTCTGCTGTTTCCTGACACTTTAGGTAAAATATCTTTTTCTGAAACAAAAAAAAATAAATGTTAGAAAAATCACAAACAACTAACCGATACAAACTGTGTAAGAGACGGTGTATCGAAAACTGTAAGGGCGTACTCAGTCAACATAACTGAATAAATTTTCCACAGAAACATTTTTCGGATATGAAAAAACTTTCGACTTCTCCATTCAAACTGTTCGATCAGTGTGAGCAATTTCTATGGCGAGGTCAAAATATTTTATCATTTGCCAAAAATGTTTCTTTTGAAAAGTTGTTTGTCTAGAAAGAATATTCTAAATTACCTAAAAATTGTGACAGGCATAACTTATAAGAGAAATAAGTACTTATTAACTTGATCAACCACATAGTAAATGAACAAAAGTCAAAACATCTTTATTAGTCTTTTTGTACAATTTACAACAAAATAACGGAAAATGTAGCTCAATTACCTGAGAAAAAATTAAAGAATTTATAAAGCAAATGTTATGTAAATAAATGGTACAGCAGCACTGCACTTACTTTCTCGCAATACTCAAGGAAAAACTATCAACCGCAAACTTAAATTTGTAATACCATACACATAGTATGGAATTACAAACTTTTATTTATGTTTTTCAAAAACAAATGTTTGAATGAAATATACAGATCAATTCAGAATTCAAATTGTCAAACATTAAAACAAACAAACCTCAAACGATTTCAAGTAAATCACATGTTTAACTTTTGGTAGTACTGGAACACCCTTTATTTGAATTTCCACAGATCCATGGATACTACCGTAGGATTCTTGCATGGAGATTTTTTAAATTTCCCAACACCTGTTCCTTATGGATAATTGTTCAGTTTAGTCTACTGGGCAAGCCCTTCCAGTTTTTGGTACACCCTGTGTACTAAATTTTATTCAAAAAAATCATAAAGAATATCCAGTCAGGTAGACAAACAATCCAGGATTAATATTATAGACAATTTTAATAAATCAATCGAACCAATTTTGGGTAAATCACATATTTAGTATTTGGTCGTACAGGAACACCCCTTATATGAAATTACACAGATCAATTGATACTGGCGCAAGATATCTTATATGGAGATGCTTGGTCATGCAAAGTTTCATCAAGATTCTATGAGCCATTTATGAGAAAAATTCAATTTTTCATTTTCGTTGCATGACAGCTACCCTCAAAATGAGAGCCAGCAAGAAACCACTTCGAACCCTTCGATGGATTTGCATACAACTCCTAAATTCAAAATATGGTGTCAATCGGAACTGTTGTTTAGCCGCTAGGCCAAAGCGTGACGGACAGACCGACCGACAGACGGACATTTTTGGGAGACTTGTTTTTTATGATGTATAAGTGACATAGAACACATTTTTGAGAAAATTAGAAAAACTTTTTTTCACGAATACAATACCTTTCTCGCTCCGCTCGAAAGTAAAAAGTATATTATAGACAAGATGACTACATCAAGAATGTTGCCGTATGATTCAGACTGGTGAAAAAAAAGGTGGCTGAGAATGGGCAGACAGGGCATTCTGTACTACCATACTGCAGTCAACATCCACTGCTGTTCATTGTGTCAGCCATAATGCAAAAAAGTGGTGTCTTGTACAACCCCCAAATATTCCAAACAAACACAGAAATATCTTAGCATAATTTGTTTACCTTTTAAAGATTTTTCTGCACTGACAAATTCTGACTTGAAGTTTTTTGGAGGAGGAGCAGATGATGTAGAGGCCACACCAGATGTACCGCATGCATTCTTTCTATCACAATATTTGTTACATCTCTCAAAATTTTGAAGCCTTAAAAGTAGATAATCACTAATGTTAAAACAGTTTTAGTTCAGAAATATTGAAAACTGAAAGAATAACAAAAGTTTAAGTCATTTAAAAATTACCAGGCATGCTAGCTAGATGCTAGGAACAGCTCCATAAGATAATCTTGTTGTCCAAGTTGAATACTTTTTTTCAAGGTGATTATGCCATAATTTTTGCAACAGCATTTACCCAAGTAATGAATCGCTCCTTTTCTGTCGTTGGATCAAGAAATGCATGTAGAATAACAAAGTCTGCACCTGGAAAAATTAAAATGTACATTGTTGAATATGCCTGGGTGACCTAGTGATGTTATCTAGCGATATCCTTATATAGGGGGGATGGATGATGAAAATTACTCACGGCTTTTTCCACATTTCGGGACACAACAACTTGTGACTACAACTCCTCACAGAGCCAGCCATGTTCCAAAGAAAGAATGTCCATCGTCAGGTAAAACAAGGTCCGGTAGGATGAACAGGGGTCAAACGTTAGAAGAGCAGTTGTTGGTGTCCAGGGGCGAGCAGTTTAGAGTTTAATTACCTAGGTACCACGAAAGCAACATTCAACAACAAACAACGGAATTTTTTTTTGTTCGATTGATTTGACATTAACAGTGTTGCCATAAGCTCATTTCAGTTTGTTTCGCTATGTAACATGAAAAGTTCCGGAATAGAAAAAAATTATGAAAAAATTAAAATTGTTGCACAAATCTGTTAGCATCTGTGTATTTCCAAAAAGTGCGTTATTGTATTTGGGTAGGTTTTCTAAACAACACCAATCACGGAAAGGAGCGTCCAAGGTCCTTTTTAGAGTACCGTAACTAAAAATGAAAATAAAATAACCCTTATACAGCGTAAATTTTTATTCGTTTTAATCCCGAAGCCCAGTGATTCTACTCATGATAACAACCAAGTTTACCGAAGAAAAAAATTTTTAGTTGAAAAGAATTTTTCACCTTCCCATACAAAATGAGTAGATCACGTGACCACTTTAGTATCTCTTCTTCCTCGGTCCCTCACTGATGAAGATCGTGACCACATATATTTTCCTTCCATAGACTGCGATAATATGATGTGTGAACCGACCGCTGCATGTTGCCGCCCACTGCCTTCTTTATTGTTTCTGACCATCTCGTAGGTGCCCTACCTTAAGCACCTCTGCCTTCTATTTGGCCTAAAATAATCTGTTTTTCCAAAAAAATGACTTTAGAACCGCACTCAACTTAGACTTAGATCGCATAGTGTGCGCGAAGAAACGGAGGGCACGCTTTCAGCATATAGTGAAGAGCCGTATTAACGGTGGTAGGTACAGAAATACCTATAGAAGGGTATCTGCAGGTTTCTACACGAAATTATAAAGGAAATACTAAGAATTAGACCGATGAAAATATATTTTGAAAAATAACAAACAATTGATTGAAACAAAACGTAAAGACAATTTTGCCGACGAGCCACATTTTAAAAAGTAATAACTACAATGTCTATGAAGGTCGTACTCGACAAGCCGCGTCGTGATGTTAAGTTCTATCAATATGGACTCATTAGTTCGCATGGCAGTCCAAGCTCGTATGTAGCTGAGTCAGTATGGGCATTCAATGTATGAGGACCAATATTTTCCGGATTAAAGGATGAGCCTTGGCACACTTGTTAGTTAGGTAGACTAGTATTAAAAACGCCCGGGAGTATGGGGCTAAAAGCCAGGTGGGGGGTAGGGGGAGGGGGTAAAGTTTTCCTTATCCACGAGACCGTGGCTCATCATACTCGTAACTGCATATTTATAGCTACTAGGGAAAGTTTGGTATCGTTTTCAGCTAAATAAAAGATGGTAGATTGTTTTCTGAAACAAAAAAGAAGCATTTCCATACAAAAATTAATAATAACTGTCCAAAATAAAAAAAAATAAGTTCAATATTTTTTTGTTAATGGCCATAAAGTTTTAACGTTTATTGGTATCGGTTTTAAAAAAATATTTTTAAAATGCAGCATTCATACCAATTCTAAAAATATAAGCTTTGTTAAAAACTATTGTAAAAGAAAACGTAAAATTTTTTTTAACTCAAAGCGGCAGTGACGTACAAATTCTTAGAAAAATACAGGACAACAAAAACGACTTTATATGTTAGTAAGAACCAGTATCAAGTAAGAATAGAATTTTGTTTTTAAAGAATAGGGGTCAATTCAATTTTTTTTATATAAAAAGAACCCTGAACACCCGTGTATGAACCCTGTGCACCTATAGTTATACCGACATATTTAAACTTATAGCTGAGCTAAACTTAAAGACAATTTCGAGTAACTCAAAGGTCTGTAATTAATCGATCAACATAGATATGTGCGTAAACTACCTACATGTAGATAGATTCTGTCTTTTATGTACATTTGCCTTCGCAAGCGCACAAATCTGTGCACTTAAGTTGCCGCTGCAAGCACCTGCATCTGTGGCCACCGCACTTCTTTTTGCATCTGCATCTGATCATTTCCATGCATGCTTCGGCAACCACTGGCAAGTCTGTCCATGTAAGTTGCCAGCTGTTGCCGACTTTGGTACATCCCCAATTAGATGGATCAGGAAGATTTTGAGTCGGTGACATCTGACCCCATACAAAGACAGCTTGAAACACCGCTCGAAGGAAATGTTGGTACAGAGCGGCTTTTGTCGGAGGTATATTTTCTAATTGGCGGTCTTTAATAGTAATTAAAGACTTTCAGGCTTCGTCAACCGCAGAAAATAAACTGGATCTAAAACAATAATTATTTACAAGTATAATATTAGTTGTTTGAATACCTAGTTTCATGATGTTTATAATATCTACCTGTCATATAAAATTACCACAAACTTTTAAATTATGGAAAATACATCGCTGTTTCTGCCTTCATAGGCTGCCAAAAAACCTTCTGTGGCATTGGGTAAAGTGATCCATGTTTCCATCGCACTTTTTTTACCTTTCCCATTGAAACTGGAAACGGTATCACATCCCGTGAAGGCATGGAACAGCGGAAAGTCTTTTGCTTTTTGTGGTCCTGTAAACAAAAAAATCTTTATTGCCTACCAGGACGTGATATGAAGTAAAGGTAACAATCCTAATAATGTTTTATCAAGAGTATTTGCTATCTCATGACAAGGTAGGTACTGGTGGTGTTTTCCAGTACCAACGTGAGCCCATAGCTCCTGTAGCCCAGGCACTTGTTGCACATCAGTGACTGCTAGCACCACGGCGTCGGTGTAAACAGTGCGAATCATGACTCGTGTATAGCCCTGGTTAACTGCATCATCCATGTGTACGATCATTCTTGTGTCCGCCTCTTCGTAGTTACATGGAGCTTCGCATATTGCGAGTGCGTTTTGATAGAACATTGGATCTATTTGTGATATACACGTCTTTATTTGGGTCAAAATCGTGTGAATAGCAATAGCAACGCACTCGCAATATGCAAACATTAGCTCCATGTAACCACAAAGAGGCAGACACAAGGATGATCGTACATATGGCTGATGCAGTTAGCCAGGGCTATACACGAGTCATGATTCGCACTGTTGACACCCACGTCGTAGTGCTAGGTGTCGCTAATGTGCAACAAGTGCCTGGGCTAGAGGAGCAATGGGTACACGTTGGTACTGGAAAACACAACCAGTACCTACCTTAACATGAGATAGCAAATACTCTTGGTAAAAAATTATAAGACCTTTACCTCTCAACACGTCCTGGTAGGCAATAAAGATTTTTTGTTTACAGGACCACAAAAAGCAAAAATCCTTCCGCTGTTCCATGCCTCCACGGGATGTGATACCGTTTCCAATTTCAATGGGAAAGGTAAAAAAAGTGCGACGGAAACATGGATCACATTCCCCAATGCCACAGAAGGTTTTTTGGCAGCCTATGAAGGCAGAGAAACAGCGATGCATTTTTCATAATTGAAAAGTTTGTGTTAATTTTATATGACAGTCAGATATTATAAACTTCATGAAACTAGGTAATCAAACAACTAATATTATAACCGAAAATATTTATTTTAGATCCTGTTCATTTTCTACGGTAAACAAAGCCCGAAAGTATATACTTTAATTAGAGACCTTTAAGTTACTCGAAACTGTCACTATGTTTATCTCAGCTATAAGTTTAAATATGTCAGTATAACTTTAGGTGCATAGGGTTCATACAAGGGTGTTCAAGGTTCTTTTTATATAAAAAAATTGGAATTGCCCTCTATTATTTAAAAACAAAATTCTATTCTTACTAGATACTGGTCTTTACCAACATATAAATTCGTTTTTGTTGTCCTGTATTTTTCTAAGAATTTGTACGTCACTGCTGCTTTGAGTTAAATATTTTTTTTTACATTTTCTTTTACAAAAGTTTTCTACAAAGCTTATATTTTTGAGATCTGTATGAATGCGGGGTTTCAAAAATATATATTTTTAAACGGATACCGATACACGTTAAAACTTTATGGCCATTAACAAAAACATATTGTACTTATTTTTTTATATTTTTTACTGTAATTATATTTTTTTGTATGGAAATGCTTCTTTTTTGTTTCAGAAAACAATCTACCATCTTTTATTTAGCTAAAAACGATATCAAACTTGCCCTAGTAGCTATAAATATGCAGTTACGAGTATGATGAGCCACGGTCTCGTGGATAAGGAAAACTTTACCCCCTCCCCCTACCCCCCACCTGGCTTTTAGCCCCATACTCCCGGGCGTTTTTAACACTAGTCTACCTAACTAACAAGTGTGCCAAGGCTCAACCTTTAATCCGGAAAATATTGGTGTTGGCGTATAACAAACGGACTAATGCGAAGTAATCTCCGCCAACACCACACACACACATACCCTCACACACGCACACCCATACACACACATCCATACACACATATACTCAACAACCCACACACATACAGAAACACGCTCACAGTCTGTAGCTCCCATTCATAATTGCTTACAATTGAATTGTGTTTCTTAGTCATAACCTAAATTTCTACTTAGTATAGTATATAGATAGATAGATAATCTTTCTTTTCTTACGGGCTGTTGCACAAGGCTTCTTTACAGTCATTTTCCCATAAATTAATAACAGCCCCTCGCTATTTTTGTTTTGCTGAGAGATTAATGACAAAATAACGTGATACAGTAACGAGGTTCTAGTGCGTACGCGTGTTACAGTTTAGGCTCACGACGTCGCCGGAACGCTTTCACCGAGCGTACTCATTTTGAGAGCTGTAACTGTAATACTGTAACGAGGTTCTAGTGAGTACGAGAGGCCACTGACAAGCCGGATCTATCCGCAGTTTTGGTTTGTATAGAATGTATCGGGAAAGAAGTGATCTACTTTTTATGTTAAAAAATCATCAAATTAGTGGTCATTACATCACGAGAATGAATGTAACTGATTTTGAATATCTAATGATTTTTTTGTAATAATCTTTGTCCTTAGGGTTCAATAGTACACACGGCCGCACTTCGGTACAAACACTTTTGGACCTTATGGCGTGGTAATAGAGTTGAAAAAGTTTCTACCCACAAGCGGTTGACCGTACACAATTAACCCTGTAGGCATCTATCAGCAAAAGACATTTATCCTCTGACCATTCACTCATGATGAAGAAAAACTCGAATATACAGGGTGCAAACAAAAGTACCGATTTCCTTTTAACCACATGTTGTGTAACTAGAATAAAGTACATAGAACATATTAATTATAAAAAATTAACATAAAAATAAAATACTTCCTATGAAAAAAAAAGTTCAAGTTGCCAACCCTGTTCTAAGAATCACAACACGCTCCTCCCACCCGGCGGTGCGCACCAATTGTAAACCTCTCTTATGACATCCACGAACGCACTGCGAGCGCCCTTTGATTCGCACCAAAAACCGACAATCGTCGGCTCGCTGCGAGCCGCTCGTGTAGTGTTCATTGCAGGCTCGCGAACCACGTACACACTATGTTTTAGGTAACAGTAACGGTTACAGTTACGTGCAACGTTACGGGTTCAGAAATGAGTACCTATGTTGTAAGCGTCGGCTCGCTGTGAGCCGCAAGCGTACCGCTCGCAGCAGGTTTGCGAACAACTTACACACTATGTTTTTTAGTTACAATACATGCAACGGTTACGGTTACGGCTCGCTAATGAGTACTCAGCTTTAGTCGTACGTCGAATACCTCTGTTCTTCCAAATCATTTTTGGCCATACCAGCTCTACGACGAATTTCAGCGGTGCAGCTCCCATCACAGGTTATCATCGATCAAAGATACATAAATTCACCGACTTTTTCATAACCATCGAGTGCGGCGGTGCTTGGATCGGCACAATTGAAAATGAAGCTGTGCTGTTGGGTACCGCTGTTGGGCCCAATCCGCCTTCTCCATCAGGTGCTCAAAGAGCCTGGTCGTCTGCTGGTCACCGCTGTGCGACCGGTAAACACCGACGTGGAGAGATTTCTCAATGCCGGTGTCCACCAGAATCCACAACGTTGACAACCCTGAATCCTTAAAGCAACGGAGATTCCGATAGCAAATGTCATCGCGGATGTACATACAGACCCCTGCCCATTTTCTTAACTTGTGTGCCAACGAGTAACCCGGGTAGTTGAGGTACGCCACGTCTGACGGTGTTGCTATCTGCGTCTCTGTTACAAAGAATAGGTGCGGCTTCTCGGTCTCGAGGTGATGATGGACCGGATCGAGATTGGAGTGCAACCTGCGGATGTTAATGAGGTGCACTTTTAGCTAGCTTTGCCATGAGGAGTTTTTTGTTGTGGGGAACGGAAAGTGGTCGAGACGCGGCGCGGTTATCAAATGGAACCTTTTGACTTACCAATAGACCAATACATCAAAAGCATGAATTTGCTAGATGGGGATAATCATAAAGAAAACTTATCTAATTTATGTAATAGGTACTTTTAAATTTTTTTCCTTTTATGATTACCTTTTCACGTAACAGTGATAGCTATTATTTTTCTGCTAAAGTTCCCCATCAAAGACTCAAAAGTTCCCAAATTAAAACTAAAGTTTCGAACCGACGTCTCATCACATCCATGTTTTTTTTTTATATACGATTTTCTGTACGTAGTGTTACCACCTATGAACATGCTTATGCTACTACTTGCTTTTTGTAATTGTAATTTTTTAAATGCATTTCAGTAGAGTATGAGTATTTTTTTAATGTATGAAGCATATTTTTAATTTTAAAGTTTTAAACTTAGAATGGATAATTATACTGTGAACTTTTTTGCATCAGATTGCAGTTATTTAACTTACCAACTACGAATCGTTTTCAGAAAGTGAACACCCGGCGAACTACGTTTCGTTCTGAGCCAGTTGCGCCGACTGGTATTTTCTTTGATTGTAGCCGATTTTGCAAAACACCAATTTTACCAACTTCAGACCTCCAATACACAAAGTTTTAATGTAGTATATAGTATTTCTTGACTGCTTGTGTTTATTTGTTTCATATTGCGATGTTTCGAAGCAATTGTATTTTTTTTAGAAAGATAAGAAGATAAATTAAGAAACTAAGTGAAAAGAACCATAGCCTTCTTACCTTCTTACTGACGTGTTACTGGTGTGTGTGTGAGTTTTGTGTCTGTGTGCGTGAACCCTTTTAATAACTCTATACATCGATTCTTCTGTAATATACAACAACGTGTTTTCTAATAAATCAGTCAATGTATCACGATAAAATGTCGTAATTTTTAATAATTTCGCCGGATAGTCGACAGGAACTCTTAACTTGCTTAAGATTTAGGAGAATTGCAACCCTGGTAACATGAATAAAAATACGATGAAAAAATGTACGCTCTATCAGCTGATGCAGTTTTTATGAGAAGTATATTTTTTCGTTTTTCTTAACTCTACTTATGATTTTCGGGAAAAGTTGTTCAATTTCATCGGTAAACAAACGACCAAACACTTTCAGGAGGATATTGAACACATGAAAGACCCACTTAATTTTTTACCCTGTTACAGTAAATCTAGGTCGGAATAAGGTTGTAAACAGCACGCAAATTGAACGTTAAAGTTTGCGGCTCGGGATTGGAATCCCGCTGCTCGAAAGGCTATTAATTATGAGAAAGGAAATTGAAACCCCAGTGGAAATGGAAAAGTAATAAAATGCAACAGCGATTGCAGGATGAGTGCTGAGTGCCTGAGCTTGCGTCCGAGAGAGGGCTGGACTTAGGATTATAAAGTGGGGCGGACGTGATTGTTTGGAGCTTTACTGGGGTCGTAGGCAAGCAGCTTTCTACTTTTGTAATCACTAGAGGAATGGAATAAAAATATTTGGGATTGACATTAGCTAACGAAATGTTGAATGACAGCACTAATATGAATCCCTTACAAAGCCACCTGTCTCAGCCCTGTTCGGTAATCAGCAGGCTGGTTATAACAGCAGTTTCTCAGTTATGTCCATGGATAATTTACATGAGCTTGGTTGGTGGTTGTAAATGTACAGAAAACCTATCAGATACATCCTAGTGTAGTGTTATGTATGTTTGGTATTAGCCTTGACTCATAAAGCTATTTTTTTACAGATTATTATTTACTTTGTTTAGTTTGTTATGGTTTAGTTTAAAAAAAAAACCCAAAGGATACTACTGAACTATTCAGCAACTTACTTGCCTTTTCAATTACTGCAGGCAGAAAAAAATATTTGTGACTATACAACGCATAATCTTTTTATAACTTGAACTGGATTCAGAACTCCTGGTACTTACACGTAAAAACAGACATGAAGTGACCTCGACGTTTCTCCCACATGGCCCTCACCTGCTAAAACCTAAAGCCGATCCTGTGCCCGCAACCCGCCCGGGCAATCTGCTATGCCTTACTCTATTAAGAATTCTCAGATTGTAGCGCAAAAGGCTTTTCATATCAACTTGCTTTGAATTTTCTTCACTCAACATTTAACAAGTCATGAAGCTTCATGGAAAATTATGATTAAAGGCTAGATTTCTCCGAAAAAGTATTACTTCAACTAAATTGTGAATAATGTTGTTTATAAATTCAGTAGCAGATTTATCTTTTATTAAACTGGGGGTTATGTTATGATTTTGACAACTGAACGTTGGAGATACTTTACTATTGATAATAGACGGAATTTACGAGAGTAATATGTTTGTACGTACCAGTTGGCGCAAAAGTGACGCCAGAATTGAAACAAGCCATAATTTTTAGACTGTTGTTAGTTTTATCATTTTCATTCATATTCAGTAATAAATTAAGGTTCGTGGAAATTATTTTGTGCTATTTTTTAAATATCGCGTCCCGCAAATGGACCACTCAGTCATAAGGACCAGCTGTTTAGAGCTGATTATATAGCTAGAGCCAAAAATTTAAATAAAAAACTATACCCTTAACTCAATTTTTAAGAACTCAAACAAAATATGTAAATTATTATCCTTGAAGATATACCAACAACTATAGATATAATATTTGCAACCAGCAACTCAAGTATCAAACGACAGCTTACCAAAGTGTTCTACTCGTGTAACCTGTAAGTTTATTAATGAGTTATTTTAAATATTTTAATTTAATTTCTTAGTTTATATCGGTGAAAATTTGTGATTGGCGTAGTTCAATCATTATTGGCTGTAAATTTTCCAAATAAAAGAAATAAATAATATTGATAATAGCAGAATACTGAAGCTAATCCCGTGAGGGATGATTTTGCAAAAATTATGAAACATGTGATTTTTTTATTTATATCAATTAGATAAACCCAAATTTTAATGCACCTTCAAAACTGTACGATTCTCATTCAAATTTCCAACCCTTTAATTGGAAAATCTTTTCTAATTCAATAATTTTTACATGCAATTAATCTTTGTGCAAAATTTCACATTTATAGCTAGGTGTATAGTGATTACGGCTCGGCGTTGATGCATCAGTGAGAAATGGTCCTATATAAATTAAATTTTTCCTCGATTGTCCATGTAAAGAATTAAACCTACCCTAGTTAAAGTATTTGGGCCCCCTTTACATTAATCCTACTAATATTATAAACGCGAAAGTTTGTAAGTATGGATAGATGGATGAATGGATGGATGGATGGATGTTTGTTACTCTTTCACGTAAAAACTACTGAATAGATTTTAATGAAACTTAGCAGACATATAGGTTAGGTCCTGGAATAACACATAGGCTACTTTTAACCGCGGGTAAACATTTCATTCCCACGGGAAAACGCATTTAATGTTAATGAAGAAGCTGACTGACTCACTGACTGACATATCAACGCACAAACCGCTAGGTCCAGAAATTCCAAGTTTGGCATGTAGGTTCCTTATAAGGTCTTAGGGTGCACTAAGAAAGGGTTTTACATAATTCCACGCCCAAGGGGGTAAAAAAGGGGATGAAAGTTTCTATGAAAGTCCGTCAGTTTTAGAGTTAGGATCTTCAAATTTTGTACTTAGGCTTACGACAGGGTATTTGAAAATTCGACACCCTAAGGGGTGAAAAGGGGGGTGAAGTTGAAAATCCTTCATTTTCACAGTAAAATCCACAAAATTTATTGTTTAGGCATTAGGGTTGTAATTCTGTGGAACGTACAACACTGTTATTGAAATTCCACCCCAAATTCAACCCCTAAAAAGGCAAATGGGGTGAAAAAGTCTAAAACCCAATATGGGTATCGTTTGTATGGTTTATTGGGTCGCTGATTACGAAAACTACAACAATTTTGAACACTTACGAGGTAAACGTGAAATACCATCATCCTCTGGGGATGGGGTTGGGGTGCGATAGGGTTTAAATGTCAAAAATCAATATGGGTGTCATTTGTATGGTTTATCGGGTCGCTGATTACGAAAACTACAACAACTTTGAAATCCAACGTGGTGGACGTGAAATACCATCATCCCCTGGGGAAGGGGTTGAGATGCGATAGGGTTGAAATGTCTAAAAATCAATATGGGTGTCGTTTCTATGTTTATATGAAGAAATAGGATAGCGGTTAAGATGGCGTTAGGGGTAGTGAGAGGGTGAGAGAAAGGGAGGAGGAGAGGGAGGGGGAGGGGGAGGAAAGGAAGAGGGAGAGGGGCAGGGACAAGGATGGTTTGACGGACGGTTAGACAGATGGTTGGACGGACGGACGGACGACAGATAGACGGAAGGGTGGATGGATGGTCAGATAGATAGAATCCCTCGCGGACGAAGTCGCGGGCAACAGCTAGTAATCATATATTATATTATTATTTATTATATATGTCGTGTATACTTCCGGGTCATGAGTACGGTTCTTGTAATGACGAGCATTATTTGAATAGCGACTGACTTCTGAGTGGTGTGACTGGGAGTGCGCGCCCCCACAGCGCGCCCCTCCCCTGCTTCCATTTTTGGATCAGTCTACGTGCGGCAGCCGAGCAAGTTACTTGGGTCCTGACTTGTGCTAGACATTAGATCAAACTGTGTGTCTGATATGAGCCATCAGGAGAAATACGCAAATCTGACTACAGTGAGATGAGACGCGATGTGTTGGCTAAGATGATGAGTGATTGTCATCGAAGAGTAAGCCTTTACAGCCATCCTTTATAGCCATATTGGACTGTTGCCCATGTCTAATCACGACATCAGAAGTGGGATGAAGTTTGTGTATCCACTAGGAGAACGGTCAAAATATTTGGTCAGGTGTGGCCGAGCAGTTTTGGTGAAAGATTTGATTTTTATTTTTTTAGTTGTTAGATTTGAGCAACCAGTAAGACTCGCACGAGGACGTGCGTATTATCAGAATGGCCGTGTCGTGTATACTTCCGAGTCATGAGTACGGTTCTTGAAATGACAAGCAATTATTTGAATAGCGACTGACTTCTGAGTGGTGTGACTGGGAGTGCGCGCCCCCACAGCGCGCCCCTCCCCTGCTTCCATTTTTGGATCAGTCTACGTGCAGCAACCGAGCAAGTTACTTGGGTCCTGACTTGTGCTAGACATTAGATCAAACTGTGTGTCTGATATGAGCCATCAGGAGAAATACGCAAGTCTGACTACAGTGAGATGAGACGCGATGTGTTGGCTAAGATGATCAGTGATTGGGATCGAAGAGTAAGCCTTTACAGCCTTCCTTTACAGCCATATTGGACTATCGCCCATGTCTAATCACGACATATTTTTTTTATTCTTTCCTATATCTAATAATAATAATAATAAATTAAGTTGGGCAACCATATTCTAACTACTCCAAATTTCAAGTCGATAGCATGAGTGGTTGCTGAGATATATAGGTGTGACAGACAGACAGACAAAGTCGCACCATAAGGGTTCCTTTTTTACCGTTTTGGTACCGGAACCCTTAAAAAGGAACAATAATTTCGTAAACACCGCTAGAGGGCCAGATAAATTTGTGCTTTCTTGACTCGTATATTACTCATGAACTAACTACAACCAAACGGGCACATTTGCTGCTTTCTCCGAAACGATTTGGAGCTATCCAGCCCAACTAGAATAAAGATTAAAATTTATGGCGTATTTCCCCTAATTGAGTAAGAACGTATTGCTTTGATTTACAACCCTTTATTACAAGTTGGGAAGAGGGACCGTAGCTACCGCCACATCCCAATTTAAATCTTAAACTTTAAGTTTCAACTTTGCCATATCTGGCACACAGCGGGAAAGGTTAAGGCTGGTTCATATTGGTACTAGTTGTAGATATTAAAAAAAAATTGTAATCATCTTTTTTAGCAAATCCATAGGGACTTCCATATAAACGAAGCTTAATAAAGGACACAAAGGGTTTGATCAAAGTTGAGATACTACTACCATTACAGGTTGGCATAATTCCGTTTTCATCCAAGTATATCCCCACAGAATAATAAGGGAATTGAACTTATACTTTTATATAGGGAATTTCCACACTTTTTGAAAGAGGGTGCCGATCAGCATTGAGAAAATGTTTTTAACTAGGTTTTAGACTTTTTCCTGCCTAAAACTGAAATGCCTTCCACCGTTTCGGCCGCCTACGCAACCGAGTTTTGCAACCAGTTGCGCAAAGGGATTTCATCTTCTTCCTTGGCAACTAGTTGGGTAAGAAAAATTTTTCTTCCAAATTCGCTACCAGTTGCAAGCCAGGAATTTTCCAAAAAGTCTACAGGGCTTTTGTGCAACGTTTACTGCCGTAAAGCAGCAGTCTTTGCACTGCTATGTTTAGGTTTGAAGGGCAAGGAAGCCAGTGAACATACTGGCACATGAGACACACCATCTTAGTTCTCAAGGTAGGCAACGCGCCTTGCTGTCTTGTTAGTGACAATTATGCTACTAATAAGACTGTGCGCGTTATGGGCTGTGGTGACCACTTACCATCAGGTGGCCCATATTAAGCTCTACTCACTTGTTACATGAAAAACACACACACACAAACATTTTTATGAATTTTTTCGTTCTGACAATTTATATGATACTCTTATGAACGTGGTACCTAGACAAACTTCATGGATAATTGATGAAGGATAAAACCAAGATAAAATTTGTGTTTTTTTTTAAATTTACATGCTTAGATTATTAATTAGATTCATTAATCTAAGTTTACATGTTTAAGTTTGGTTGTGTCTTTTTTTGTGAGCGACATACCTATGCAGCTAATTTCCATGTTGACGCACAGTAAAGGATATAAAGCTTATTTTATTAATTGTTCAGAACAGGAATATTAAAGTGTGAATAAGCCTTTATATCTGAAAATAATTGAAGTGAATTACAGTTTGAAGACTGCTAAATATTGATTAAGCATCGCCCCAAAGCTACTTAAGCTTCGTTTTAATAACCTGCAGATGCATAGAGGGTTTTTAAGTTAAATCTCTTTTAAATTTATATGTTGTCCTTTTTGTTTTGATATTGCAGAGAATGAAAAGACAATTTATTTATAACAGCTTTTTGTTAAAAAAAACGCTTGCATGCAATTATAATTGGATTTTTAAATTTAAAATAAATAAAAATCGCATGCAAGCGCAAAATTGACAAGCCCGTTGGTGTGGTTGGTAGTGAGCCTGCCTTTCACGCCGTGAGCCGTGGGTTCGATCCCCGCCCAGGGCTAACATTTGTATGATGGACACAAGTGTTTGTTCTGTGTCTGGGTGTTATTTATGTATGTATATCAGTCTCTGATACCCATTGTACAGGCTTTGCCTAGTTTGGGATTAGATGACCTTGTGTGAAATGTCCCCAATGTATATTTATTTATATTTAATTCAAATGGTTTTAAAAATATTCACAATACATTTACTCTAAACTAAAATATTGTTTATTTTATTTAATAAGTAAGAGAAATATTAAAAAGCTGAATAAAAATTTTTAAAATTAAAAGACGACCAAAATAAATAAATCGCGCTATCTTGAGGATTTGTTAGAATTTAGTAGCAAGCAATCGTTCTTCCTTTTCTGCTGTTTCGTTGACTTTCACAGACCTTTTTCTCAAGAAAATGGTTATATTTTTTTAAGCTTCATTTTGTGTTAATTAGTTATTTCTTTTAATCCCAAAATCCTTGTGTTTTTATCTGGTTCATTTCTTTATCTGAATGAATGAATGAATGAATGAATAACTCTTTATTGCACACATCTAGGAATAAAGATTAAAAATTACGGTTTTACAATAAGTGGGCAAAAGGCGGCCTTATCACTAAAAGTGATTTCTTCCAGACAACCTTTTGAGGAAATCAGCAGCGACGAAAGACTGTAGTGTAGTGCACCAATATACAGTTACATATATAAATATTTTGAAATAAATATGTAAAAAATATATACCTACATACATATGATTAAATACAGTATATATACATATATTAATTACAAATATAGACATATATATATATACTACACACTGTAAGTTATACATAAAATAAAATACATAAACATACAATATATATCGACATAATATGGTTGCGAACTCATAATAACTTAGCGAGGAAATACTGACGAATTTTGGTTTTAAATATGCCCAGAGACTTAGAATGACGCACCTCCAACGGTAAGTCATTCCACATCGTGGTAGCCTTGACAGTGAATGATTCCTTGTAATACCCAGAGCGAGTATAAGGAATGTCTAATAAGTTATCATTCTTAGACCTAAGGTCACGGCTGCGACCTGCACCGAGGAAATGGAAACGTTCCTTAAGGTAGGGAGGGGAGCGCGGGTCATACAGCACTTTGTAAACGAGCGTCAAAACGTGCTCATCACGCCGTAGCCTGATCGGAAGCCATTTTAATCTATTCCTGTACTCGGACACATGGTCGAACTTGCGCAACCCATATATGAACCTATATCTTATCTGGTTTTTATCTTGTAACTTTTTCGCTCTGATTAAGATTATGTCGTAAATGGAAGACTGACACTACCCCAGAACTGCGCAGCCAACTGAAGTCGCCTCATGACACTAGCTATATCACTTGACATTTCATTAGCTACTATCAATCCCATACATTTTTATTTTATTCAACTAGCCGTATAATTAATTAGCCAAAAAGAAAAAAAAAAATAAAGAAATTAAGATCGTCGTAGTCCATAGGTATCTGTATGGAAAAAGTCTTCGACTGTCTTAGTTGTTATATTTTTAGGCAAACTGTATAGTGTTGCTGTAAAAACTGTCGATGTTTGTTGTTTGCAAATAAAATTTTTATTTGTTTATTTTTTATTTATTTATATATTTGACTACCATGTTGAAGAATATCCGCTGAACATATACATTAAAAAAGAGAACCGGCCAAGTGCGAGTCGGACTCGAGCATCGAGGGTTCCGTACCACTAAGGTAAAATATCGTCTTAGTTATGGATGCGCAGTCACGCAGAAGTGCAATAAATGCGCGCGAGTAGGACACGCACTTGACCAGTTTTTACTATTTGTTGTTATTCTATAGCTTAACTATTTGGAAACAAATTTTCTCGCTTGTAAGTATTCCCGTTTTAAAGATAGAGCTTAAATAATCTAGCAAAAATCACCTAAAAAGCAAATTTTTAGTAATAAAACTTTTAATTTCTTTCTTTTTATTATTATTAGTTGTTATAGCGGCCACAGACATAATTTCAACTCTACCTAGTACGGTTCATGAGATACAGCCTGCTGACAGACAGACAAACAAACATCGGAAGCATATTAATAGGGTCCCGTTTTTCACCCTTTGGATACGGAATCCTAGAAAACTAGCCTTTTATTGCGATAATTAAACTAAATTGTAAAAACATTAGTCAATAAATAAATAATTATTATATATATAATAGAAAACAACTAACTGGTCTAGGCACCCAAAATGGACATTGTCGTAGAAGCCGTGGAATGACGGTCTAGATTTTGGAAACCAACGGGTTTTCTTACGTCAATGGTTTATGCCTTCTTTAAATAGTGGTGGAGGAAGATGGCCTCACCACACAGCAGCAACACAAACCCAAACAACAGAATAAAGTAATACTACTATAATACAGAAAAGACACTCCGCCTCCTTTTCAATCTCCCCCGCAACCCCTGCTGCAGTGGTTTCTTGCCGTTTCTGCAATAGCACGATCCGAAACGGCGTAGACTCGCTCTATTTGCATTCTATTCTGCATGACATTCAATAAGTATTCTGTAAAGAATCTACATTGAATAAAATTATCTGAATCTGAATCCCCGCGTGCACCCGCCAGCGCGATTCGCGTGGTGCTCCTGAGGGTCTTTTGTGTTGAATTTACGAGCTACACGACCTTCAAATTTCAAATTCGCGTTCGTTGTATATAGGGTGACTTTTAATTAGTTCTTGATAGAAAAACGTATGAATGTACTCATGAAACTGAACAACTTTCCCCAAGGAACATAGGTCTAAATACGAAAATCAAGTTTTGACCTTCCATAGAAACTGCATCAGCTGATAGCGCATTTTGTATGGGAGGTCAAATTTGGTTTTTCGTATTCCGACCTATGTTCCTTGGGAAAAATTGTTCAGTATCATCAGTATATGCATATTTTTTGCTATCAAGAACTAATTAAAAGTCACCCTATATATTGTCCGGGGTGTACCGAATCAGCACCCAGCAGCACCCAGCAGCACCCAGCAGCTCCCAGCAGCACCCAGCAGCACCCAGCAGCACCCAGCAGTGGGACCATACAGAGGTAAATTTTTGTACGCAAGCAAAATTTCTGTACTCCTTTTTGTAGATACATTAAAAACGCTTACGATTTATGATTTTTGAAAGTGGAAGAGCTTTTGTGCAAAGCCCGTCTGGAGAAGTAACTACCTCCTAGCCTATTTCTGACGTAAAGCAGTAGTGTTTGCACTGTTTCGGTTTGAAGGCAGCCATACATATTATCTTAGATCTCAGAGTGGCCAACGCCCTTTGCTATCTTATAAGGGTCAAAGAATGCCACTAATAAGTTTTGGTGCTATGAACGGTGGTGACGACTTACCATCACGTGGCCCACCTGCTCGTTTGCTCACTTCTCACATACGGGAGTCGGGCTCGCGCACTGAGGGTTCTGTACCACTAAATTAAAAATACCATCTTAGTTATGGACTCGCAGTCACGCAAAAGTATTGCGAAAGTAATGCGCGCAGTCCGATACGTACTTAACCAGTTTTTATTATTTATTGTTATTTATAGCTTATACCAATATTACCGCTCGTAATATTACCGATGCAAGAAAGGAGCCTCCCCGCGGCGCACCCTGGAAACAGCTAGACACGGTAACGCAGTGTCTAGGCTGGCCAATCCTCTCACCACAATGGCAAAACCCCAATCATCACTCTTGTCAGAACCTGCTATGACAGTAGTTTCTATAAACATCGAGGGCTTCTCTAATGAGAAGGCGGATCTCCTCACAAAACTGTGTCAGCAGACTAAATGTCACGTTTTATGCGTGCAGGAGACACACAGGGACCAAAGCAGCCTGCGTCCCGAAATACCAGGCATGACACTAATTTCGGAATTAGCGCACTCAAAGCACGGAAGTGCAGTGTTTGTACAGCCAAACCTAGTAGTAAAATCTGCTTCAACACAACTGACAGCAAATGACACAGAAATTATAAGTCTAGATCTCGGATCGTGCTCCGTCACTTCTATATATAGCCCACCTGGTAACATTTTTGACTTTCAAAGCACGCCGGAGTTCAATAAACACGGTGCAAAAGTAGTCGTAGGGGATTTTAATAGCCACAGTATTAACTGGGGATACTCCAACTCAAATGGTAGCGGCGTCGCAGTTGAAAGTTGGGCCGATCTTCATGATTTAACGCTGATACACAACTCCAAACTCCCCGCATCATTCAATAGTCGACGTTGGAACCGAGGCTATAACCCAGACTTAATTTTTACCAGCTCCAATATTAGCCAAAATACAATAAAAAACGTGTGCCCACCCATACCTAAAACCCAACATAGACCAATCATGTGCATAGTTCAAGCAATAGTGAAGCCAACTTCCGTTCCCTTCAGACGCCGTTTTAATTTCTCCAAGGCAAACTGGGATCAATACACAGCCAAAATTGATGAAAAACTGCATGACAGGGATGATAACAATGACGATGATGATCTCCTGATAACAATGACGACTTCGTAGAAGTTATCCAGTGGGTGTCTCGCCAGTGTATTCCACGTGGTTGTCGTACAAGTTATGTTCCGGGCCTGACAAAAAATACGGCGTATAAGTTGACTGAATACGAAGCCTCTTACAATATAGACCCTTTCTCAGAAGCAACCATATTAGCTGGCGAGGAGCTCATGGAAACTCTTGGCGAGTGCCATCGTAACAAATGGATAACGCTGGTGGAAAACATCGACATGACCAACAACTCCAAAAAAGCTTGGAATTCTCTTCGAAAGCTCACAAGCGACCCTCCAGCTGCTGCTTAACCTGGGCCTGTAACAGCAAACCAAGTCGCCCATCAACTTCTCCTTAACGGAAAACCACCCACAAAACAAAGTGCAATCAAAAATGCCAAATCATCTAAAATCTCAAATTGTAATGAACGTCTAATTAGCCAGCCTTTCAATGTCACCGACATCAAAAAAGCAATAGGTGTACTGAAAAATGGAAAAGCTGCTGGCGTAGACGACATTACAGTCGAACAAATAAAGCATCTGGGTCCAGTGGCAGTTTCCTGGCTTCTGCAGATGTTTAACACCTGCATTGAAACTGCGAAAATCCCGAAAAAATGGAGGAAATCAAAAGTAGTAGCTCTGCTTAAGCCAGGAAAACCCACAGATGACCCCAAAAGCTACCGCCCTATTTCTTTATTATGCCACACCTATAAATTGCTTGAACGACTGCTTTTAAATCGGCTAACATCAGTTATTGACCCACAGCTCAACCCAGACCAAGCCGGCTTTCGACCCGGAAAATCATGCTGCAGTCAGGTCCTCAATCTGACGCAACACATAGAAGATGGCTACGAAAAAGGCTTGGTAACTGGAGTTATCTTTGTCGACCTTACCGCAGCATACGATACAGTCAACATAAAACGACTTTTAACAAAAGTAGCTGCACGCACTAATGACCACCAATTTGTCACCTTGTTGGCTGAGATGCTGCGGAATCGTCGCTTTCAGGTCCTACTGAACCACGGAAAAAGCAGATGGCGTAACCAGAAGAACGGCTTGCCTCAGGGAAGTGTTCTGGCACCCATATTATTTAACATTTACACAGACGACCAACCTATTTGCCCAAACACCTCACGGTACCTGTATGCAGATGATCTTGCCCTCACCTGTCAAGCAAAAACTTTTTCCGAACTAGAACACCATTTATCTACTGCTCTTGATCAGCTACACACTTACTACGAGACCAATTCATTGCGACCTAACCCAGGCAAGACCGAGTCCTGTGCATTCCATCTCCGAAACCGAGACAGTAATAAAAAACTGCGCATTACTTGGCGTGGGGTGGAAATTGCACATAATGACAATCCAAAATACCTGGGTGTTGCTTTGGATAGGTCTTTAACCTTTAAAGCAAACTGTAAAAAGTTAAAAAGCAAAGTTAGCGCTCGGAACAACATCATTCGACGCTTGACAACTACTCGTTGGGGTGCAGTACCTCATGTCCTTCGCACAAGCTGCCTGGCACTCTGTTACTCGGCTGGCGAGCACGCATGCCCAGTGTGGGCGCGATCAGCACACTCGAAGGATGTGGATACTGCCCTCAACGAAACCTGTCGCATAGTTACGGGCACCCTGAAGCCAACACCATTGAGCTATCAGTACTATCTTGCTGGGATAGCCCCTCCAGACGTTCGGCGTCGAGCCATTGATACGAAAAGAAGAAGAACCGCTCGTAAGTGTTCCTGTTTTTACGATATAGCTAAAACAAAAATCGAGCAAAAATCGTCTAAAAAGTACGTTTTATGTTTCATATTTATATTATTTGTTAGCGGCATCAGAAATACATAATCAGTGAAAATTTCCATTGTCTACCTATTACGGTTCATGAGATACAGCCATAATTTCAATTCTCTATCTAATACGGTTCATCAGATACAAACCGCTGACAGACAGACAGACATCGGAGGCATATTAATAGAGACCCATTTTTTACCTTTTAGGTACGGAACCCTAAAAGATCTCTAGATTAGATTAGATCAATACCCTAGGTGGATATAGATAGACACTATTTTTGTCACATATAAAAAATAGATATCTACCCACATACAGGGTGTAGGCGACGGTGTACCGAAAACTGAAAGGTCATGCTCAGTCATCGAAACTGAACAGCTTTTCGATAGAAACATTTTCAGGCAAAGAAAAAAAATTTACCTCTTCATATAAACTGTTCGACCAGAGTGAGCAATTTGTATGAAGAGGTAATTTTTTTTTTTCATTTCCCATAAATGTTTCTTTGGAAAAATTGTGCAGTTTCATTGACTGAACACGCCCTTTTATGTCAAATTGCTCACTCTGGTCGAAGTATGCATGCATGCAAGCATGTATGGAGAGGTCATTTTTTTTTCCAGAATTGTTTCTTTGGGTATTGCTGCTGTGTTTCAGTTTGAAGAGCAAGGGAGCCAGTGAAATTACTGGCACATGAGATATACCATCTTAGTTTTCAAAGTGAGCAACGCGCTTTGCTGTCTTATTAGTGTCAATATATGCCATTAATAAGACAGTGGGTGCTATGGGCGGTGGTGACAACTTACCATCAGGTGGCCCACCTGCTCGTTTTCTCACTTGTAACATTAAAAAAAAAAACATTCGGTATCGTTGAATGAACATGACCTTTCATGTTTCGGTACACCGTCCCTTACACCCTGTATGATATACTATTTTTGTAACATATAAAAAATAGATCTCTACCATACGTGGGTATAGTATGCTGTTTTTCCCGGTAGTCTTTTTACAGACTCTGCGGATTTGGGTTGCTCTATTGCAAACATGTCGGCCTGTTTACACTGGCGAGTGAGAACCGTTAACACTCTCGGTATATCTCGTGTTCTGCACAACTTTTTGTGTAGTTTTGTTTGAAATAACACAGGCTTGTATCTAGGCTTGCATATAATTATAAAATATAAATATTGGGGACAATTCACACAAAGTCATCTGATACCAAACTAGGCGAAGCCTGTACCTATAGAGGTACTAGACACTAATAAACATACAGTACCTGGGCGACCGAGCTTCGCTCTATAATGGCCGCCTCATCTTGACAATATCATCGGGTGAGCTATTATAAATACTATACGTACAACCGGGTGAGCAAGGTATGCTACTCAACAACAGATGGCGCTGTAAGTTTCTTAAACGCGCAAATAATTTAAAAAAACTGTGAAAACGAATTTTCCCAGACATGAGACCTAGCTGGATCAATTTCTCACCCCCAAAAACCCCTGTATCACCTGTATGGTAATTTCATCGAAATCGTTATGAGAGCCGTTTTCGAGAAACCGATTACAAATATACATATATATATATATATTATACAAATATTGCTCGTTTATTAGTATAGGATACATAAATAGATTAAAAACACCCAGACACAGAACGACCACTCGTGTTCTTCACATAAATGTTTGTCCTGGACGGGGATCGAACCCGTGGCCCACGGCGTAGAAGGCAAGGTCACTGCCAACCATGCCACTGGGCCTGTTGTTTGCATCCTTTAAAAGTGAAAGTGTATGTATTAAATAAAGGACAGTATCCTGTCGGTTTGTTTCTGAGTGTACATAACGGATGCGCTGAAGAAAAAGTGCGTAGGTAAATAGGGTGCTTCCTAATAAAAATCGTTCCTTTCAGTATGTTATTTGGACCTTAAAACTGAACATTTTTTCCTAAGTTACATAGGTCAAAAAGTTCTTTTTTTAATGTAACAAGTGAGCAAACGAGCAGGTGGGGCACCTGATGGTAAGTGGTCACCACCGCCCATAGCACCCACTGTCTTATAAGTGACATACTTTGACGCTAATAAGACAGCAAAGCGCGTTGCTCACCCTGAGAATTAATATGTTATGTCTCATGTGCCAGTAATTTCACTGGATCCCTTACCCTTCAAACCGAAACACAGCAGTGCAAACACTACTGCTTCACGGCAGAAATAGGCAAGTGGGTGGTACTTCCCCAGACGGACTATGCATAAAAGCCCTACCACCTTTACAAAACTCCCATACTGAACCCCATAGAAACTGCATCAGGTGATTTTTGTATGGGAGGTAATTTTTTTTTTCGTGTTTTGACTGATGTTCCGGTGCCCTGTTCTCTCGTCTTCCCTGAACGTTTGCATCCGTTCATTTCTATACATTTTCTATGGAAAGGACATGGAAAAAACATGTGTCTGCTTATCATCCGTTCGTTACATTTTTCTATGGAAAGGACATGGAAAAAGCATGTGTCCGTGTCCCGTCCTCCTCTTACGGCCCTTCTGTCTGACCAGCCTCTTGGTCTTTTCTGTCTACTCTTGGTCTTTCTGTGATTAAGGTATTTTTTGTTAAATAAACTGAGTGCACCTCTGTCCTACACCTGAAAAAAGCGTGTTCCAGTCGCCGCATCTATGTCCCGTAACTCACTGTTGTCATGACAACGCATGCAAACGCGAGCCTGAGTAATCACATTTCGTGCCATCCTTTTGTTGCTTGTTGTCCATGCTGGTGCGGTGGACAAAACCGCGCCATTTACCCTACATTATAGGCAACACAATTTTGGTGCTATTCAAAATAAATACAGCTTAATGTGATGTTAACATGAACGGAAAGTTTTGGGAGATATTGCGCTGTAGTTCAAAATTTGCATGAATTGTATGTTTGCAAAAGATTTGAATTGTAAGCATAGAAAACCGGCCAAGTGCGAGTCGGAGATGCCCACGAAGGGTTTTGTACCACCACAGTATATATTTGAAGGAAGTAATAGCATGGGCAAATTGTGTATAGGTTCAAAACTACTCCGCCAAATTACTTTGTTCCACCAGTTTGACGCTTTGTGTGAATTTTATTACTTACGATAGAACTAAAACAGTATAATGCTAGAAAAACATGTTTCTCTTAGGATATTTGTCCACAATTTTTTAAAGGTTGGAACTTTGGACAGACGACATAAGCTCAGTAATTTAATTATCTCTCGTTGAAACCCTTTAAAACGGAACCTATTATTCGTTGAAGTTCATGTCTTTAATTGAGCTTGAATGAAAGCTACAACTGCTCTATAAAAGGTGACCTAGTTTCTTTAAACAAAATAAGAACTAAAAGCAACACCCCACAAAACAGTTCAAGTAAAACAAAAGATTTACTGCTGACCCAAGCGTAAGATAAACGGCCAATTGCAGCGAATTTACATCACGCCATTCTCTACTCTGATTGGCTGGAACGAGATAAACAGATTTAGAAAGAGAAGGAGAACGTGGAATATATTCAGGTACTAGTCCTGATAGGACACAAACTCTTGGATTATCGCTAGTGGCCTGACGTGGATTTGTAACAAGAGTAGAAAATTCAGTATTCACCCGCCTTAAGTCTTTTTGAGGAGAACAGGGGAGGGTTAGAGTCGCTTTTGTCAGGTTACCATGTCATAAGATCATTGTTGTTTCTGAAACATGGTTGAAATTGGGGACCGCTGCGTAAACGTATAATCTTGTTTGTTTGGCAGCAGAGACATCTCGTACAAATTGCATCAGCTGACAGCACAGTTTGTATGGGAGGTCGAAATTATTATTTTTCGCCAACATCCGTATCTAATAATAAATTTTATAGGTATTTAGATTAAATGAGATCGATAAAAGACAGTTTAAAATATCTAAGAACCCTAAGAACTTATGCATACGATGTTTTTCTGCAAAAAAACGACGCAATTTTTACGCGATTTAAGAGCGCGCGAAAGTACCAGTATCTTTGCGCGTACGAAAAAATTTGTATGCATAGGCTCAGTCAGATGTACTAGAGTTAAGTCAATGTGTATTACATGTTGGTAAACCTTATGCTCAATTGTGAGATCTCCTAAATGTTGAAGACAAAGATATACTTATCTACAGAAAATGAAATACATATTGAGGTGGCTATCTAGAATCTGGGCATTGCCACTGTTACCAGAGTTTTCAAGCTGCTAAATGGCTTCTAACATGGATTTAAGATCGTTATTTAAAATTTTTGCAAGGACCAACGCCATAACGTTTCTTCGCACGGAGACTATCTAGTTGTTATGCCACTAGCGAACGCCACCGACTACAGCCAAAAACAACAAAAAACAATTCGAAAATAATACTTTTTGAAGGTACTCCACAGATTTCTCTATCCCCACTATTCGGTACAGAGCGGGCACATCGGAAAACTGTCGGATTACCGGCATGCGGCCTCATACAAAGTTTATCCGGCTTTTTTATACGTTTGTCTATATTACCCCGCGCTACTTGAAAAATATAAACTTTAACTCTTTCTGAAATTACCATATCATGTCAAATATTCCTACCTAGCGTTAGTCATTTTTGTGTATTTTATGTATGGCGTGGTATGCTAACTACAGAAACGCTCGTGGCCGTTGTAGCTCTTAATTTCCGATCAGGAAAGTAAAGCAACATCGGTCGTGGTTAGACCCTAGATGGGTAACCACAAGCGGAAAAGCATCTCTAGCGTTTTCCGTGCATCGGAAGGCACTATCACGGACAAGAGACAATCTGTGCCCTTATAAAATTTTACGCGTTTTACGCTTTAGTTTCAGAATAGGTACTACCCAACTCGAAGACGTCAAGATGAGGACTTATACTAGATCTTTTTTGTAACCCTATAAACTCCTCGGAACGCAACATTTCTTCCTTGGAAACATGTGTCGAAAATAAGAGATTTTTTTAGGTATGATATAAAAAACTCACGCCGACAATAAAAGATTTGGTATGAGGCAATCAACATTTCTTCGCATTTTCGGCCGATCATCACACATTATAATTTACTTAATTTTATTTAATTTATCCAAAAATAACCGGGTATTGCTATATTTTACGACAGAAACAAGTATCCCACACCTTTTATTGCATCTTTATTATTTAAATTTTCTCATTAAATTGCTCTTTTAACAACGCAGAAAGTACTTCAAGGCTCAAAGTAAATGCAAAAGAAAATCATTTCATTAAAAGCCAAGAGACTTTTTAATGGAGAGTCATTACACGGCCCTTGAGTTGCATGTGTGCAAAGCAGGCTCAAATTAATCCGCATTTAGTTCGTAAACTCGGTGAAAAGGGAAAAAAGCCGTGTGATAAATACAGAGACCGGATAAAGGTCCAGGAGATGCATTTTTGAAGCGTTTGAAGTTAATCTTTAGTTCGCATACGAAAACAAATCAAATGCTCTTCATTTCAAATCGTTTTTAAAATTAAACGATAGTGAATACGGAGTTTTCCCTGACATTCATCAACTAAGTTTTTTTAAGTGTCGATGGGTGGTATGCTCATCACTGTTAGTAATTTCTTTTTTTTGGCCTAGTAAAATGAATGAAATCTTTTACAAGAAAAAATTTTATAGGCATTTGACAGCAGCATCCAAAATGACTTAACCATTTTCATTCAGATTTGTATGCGTATGCGAGTTGAGGTTCGAATGCTTCAAAAATACGTCTCTTGGGGACTTTTCTCTGCGTAAGTGGGACGTGTCTCGTTTCTCAAAGTGAAAGAGAATGCCTATTCCATTTTTCTATAGGTATCTCGTGTCCTAGATAGCCAGGTAATTTATGTACCTTTTCAAAACGCTGATGGAATTGGATTAGGTCTTCTGTTAGATAAATATGCCGGTTTCCTAAAAGATATCATCGTCAAAAAGTCTAAGATAGGCAAATAAAGTACGTTCTGACGAATGGTTTAGGTTTTGAATGGGTTTTAGTTGTTGGTGTCGTTCAGTAACTCAAAGAAAATCTTGAACACTGACAATAATAAAAACTTTTTTATGGTGTTAGCTATGCTATGATTAGTAAAAACGTAAATTAAAATGTACGAAATGGTATACAGTTGGTATACAGGAGCAAACACTGTGATCTTTGAAACTGTGTATAAAGATTCAGTCCATGAACCTGAACCACTTTTACCAAGGAACATAGATAGATAGATTGATTCTTTATTGCACACATAATAATAATTAAAAAAATAGCTACACATAGCTACTTCTTCTTATATTTAAGAGCCGCGCTCTTGTCGGTGGAGCCATCTCCATTTATTTCTGTCCTCTGTCAATGATTTCACATCCTGATAAGACTCGACGTTTAGGTACATTAATTATATTTTAAACAATATAGGTACACTATTTATATTTTAAATAATAATAACTGATACAGCTGCTGTTTATAATATCTTTGATTTCCTCGATCTCGTTATAAATAAATACTAAGTTGACTTAAGTTCACTGAGCCATACCTAACACCCCTATTATCCTAATCGACTTGCCATGTAGCCGACGCCGCCTATACTATTCCAATATTAGTGCAAATCTATCGAAGGGTCCCAGATTCATTTTGATTACGCAGGGATTAGACCTTAAGGTCCGTGGGACCCGACACATGGACCCAATGAACCCACATAACCAAATGGGACTTTACTAAGTTTGCGTTCATTATTCTTGTGACCTCATCCCAAGTTTGATTGAAGGATTATGATGAATTCAGTGTGGTTGTGATTTAGGATATTTACCTACTTATTTAGTTTTTTTATATTTTGATCTTGACCTAGGTCGGTCTAGTCTTACATCTGAATTTACACATTCGCGCGAATGACGAGGCGAATGGCGACGCGAGCCACGAACACGCATATGTAAACAGTGCGATCGCTATTCGCCTCACGACACGCGCTTGATCTCAATCTTATGAAAATAAAATAAAAAAATTAACTGCGTTATTTGAGTTCGAAAACAATTTATTTGTGGGTCAAATTTCAAAGTTTGGGTTTCTTTTGCAAATTATTCAACCAATGACACCAAAACCGTTTTCAACTATAGCTTTGCCAATCAAATTAACACTTTTGAGGGTTAAACATTATGGTCCATTTTTCTTTTTTTATATAATTCGGTACTCGACAAACCCCGGTCTCATTTTCGTCGGGCGGACGTGCCTCTGCATCCGGATACCGCACGTTCATGAAAATGCATTTCGTGGCTTGTAAGCGAAACGGGTCACAATCACAGGATGCTTTTTAAAGTACGTCAAGTACGTAAAATATATAATGGGTGTAAGGGTCAGGTTTCTGAAAACAGAAAGGGCATGATCAGTCATCGTAACTGAACACTTTCAGAGAATAAAACTTGAAATGAAAAAAAATCAGCCTCTCCATAGATGGCACCCCATTATGATGATGATACAAAATTGCAAACTATTGGATTTTTATGAAAAGAGGCTGATTTTATACTTCATTTCCTGAAAGTTTTATTCACTGAAAGTTATTCAAATCATAATTGGATATTAAAATCTTATGACGTCAGCTAAACTACATCGCTTCACAAACAGAGTGGCGCCATGTTCAGCTACGTCGACTGATCACGCCCTTTCAGGTTTCGGAATCCGAAGCAGCCGCCGCCGCTAAGAAGGGGAAGAAGCAAGACAAGAAATAAACTTCGCATTTAAAATGCATTCCTTCTCTCTCGCCAAGAGCTTTTATTTTACATGCTAAGCTGAAATTTTTATTTTGAATAAATTTTAATCATTTGAATTATTTTTTTAATCATCCGTTACACCCTGTATATACAAGGAGAATTTTAATTCGTTTAAATGGCGATTCTAATAAAAATAAGCTTTTTTGTGTGAGAAGTCAAGAGTTTCGAAATAAAATCCGATAATATTTTAGAGAATAAAATATTTCTTCAATAATGAAAGAGGGCACACATGAAACAACCAAATAAATACGAGAGATTTTTCAATAACATCATACGTCTTACGGCAAGTTGCACATAGCGTCTTTAAAGTTAAAGCTCCTTTAAATCTATTGCTGTCACTTTCTTTACAAAACAGATAGAAGAGATAATCATCAATAGAATTATAGGAGCTTTAAGTGTAAAGATGCTTTTTGCAACTCACTACTGTGAGTTACTTATTAGAAGTGTTTGTTTCACAAAACTTTAAAGCGCTATCTAATCTTTCTAAAATGTTCACAACTCGGCCACTTGTGGCAAACTAAGTGCAGGATACAGACGAGTATCTTTCCTTCCATAACAACAGTGCCCCAGTATTTTGCCGTGGATTTGTCGCCGGAGTCGAAAATTTACTGCAACCTCTTTTAAACTTGACCTGCAGCAGGAAACAGCGAAAGATATGGAGCCGTATGTTGAATACAAAAAAGTTTTTTCTGGCATCTCCAGTGGATTTATTAAAGCGAACTACGATACTACGAGTATAGAACTATAACTACGCTTCAAACTTGAACCCACAAAATAGTTACCTAAGTAGGCGGAGCTAAAATAGTTACCTCTCAACTACCACTAGCTGACATTGCAGCACGCGCGCGAACCAATCGCTTCTCTCGTTTTGAATTTGAACCAATTGATTCGTATTTTGAATATACGTCGTTTTGGTTTCACGTAGGACCATTTTTTGTGTGAAATTTGTTCTGAGTTAGAGTTCCTCTTATTATTTATTCGTAGATTTATTCACGTGTACTCGTTACATCCTGAATTAAATTTACTGTCGATAAAAAGTAAAAAGGTGAATACGAGAGTTTAAACGAGTGCATGTACAGTCGACCGACCGATAGTGGTAACGCTATGACCTTGAGCGTGTCCTAAGTGTCTTGGATCGTAGCGTAGCTCTGGTTATGCTTGTAGTGACTGGTTGTGTTACCACTTCTCTGCAGTTGTGTTACTTTTTAATAGGTAGTCTTAGGGAACCTTTTTATTTTTACTGTAGAGGCACGTAAATAAATTCTCATTTTCCTGTCTATATATATTGTTTTGCATTGTGTATTTTTTTTTATGTTACAAGTGAGCAAACGAGCAGGTGGGCCACCTGATGGTAAGTGGTCTCCACCGCCCATAGCACCTACTGTCTGTTTAATGGCATATTTTTACACTAATAAGACAGCTAAGTGCGTTTCTCACTTTGAGAACTAAGATGATATTCATTAATCATTATCATTTTTTATTTCATTATTCATTTATTCATTTTGCAATTTTAAGAAAACAATTATATTTTTCACTTGATTCACAATTTCCGCGTTCGTTACGTTGTTTTTTGTTTAATATAATTACGTCTATACATTCAAAGGCAGAGACCACAGCCCTATCTTTACATTTTTTCTCTGTTCTCATCGGAAGCTCTCTCTCATAGTAGTGATATGCATGTTCTTTTTTTTATTGTCTATGGGCTAATTCTTGACCTCGATCGTTGCGTGTGAATAGGCTTCTTCTAGGCAAGCTCGTTCCATCGTCGACCTTCGTCTCCGTCCTCAGAGCTAGATCGAGGTCAAGAGTAAGCCCATAGACAGTAAAAGAAAAAAAGTTATGTTCACTGAAATTTGTTCAGTTACGTTGACTTATCATCTCCTTTCAATTTTCGAAAACCTGTCTCTTACACCCTGTATAATGAAAACAATATGTTTAGAACTTAATACAATTTTCGTTGCGTAAATTTTTATAGTACCAACCCATACATACCCGTGGGTGTCGTAAGAGGCGACTAAGGGTTATAAACTGGAGGGTGGGCAGCAGCATCCTCCTGTGTATCATACTTTCTTACTTACTGCGGTCACCTACAACCGCGGTCCATGGTGCCAGCCGTAACGCTGACAAGCGAGGTGACTATGGTACTTCCCCTCCACATTTTTACAGCAAAAGCTAGAATTCTAGAGGGAGCTCCCTGTCCTGTAGTGGATTTTTCATGGGATGTTATGATGATGATGATGAGATTTTTGTAAAAGCTACTTTTTTTGTACTTTTGTTCGTCTCTACATTTTTCCCTGTTCTCGGCTCACCGCAGGCTTTCACATCCAGGATTACGGATCCTGCACCGCTACCGTTTTGTATTATCTCGTCTTTGCCCTCACAAAAACAAAGAGAAAACCTTTTTGGGATTTCCCTCCCAGCACTCTCTACGGCTAATGTTGCTAAAAGAACTACTTACATGTATTATTCCGGCGTTCTCGCGTTATTTGCTTTTAGGTTTATTACTTTTCTAGTTTCATAGTTTTATAAGATAAGAGAAAACAACATTTATTTGTTATCAAACTGTGGTAGTGAGTAAAAAGGTATGATAGACCAACCATGTACTGTAGCTTATAGGAATCTTGGCTATTTCATATACAAACGGCGATCAGACTCGACGCAAATCTGGTTGAAAATTAGCAGATCTCTCATGGCCACGTATTTACATTAAGTATAATACTCGTACCATATTTATTACATTTTTTCTTTTTTACAGATTAAAAATTAAATAACACGTAAAAATGAACTTTAAAATTATCAATAACTTTCCCGAATAAACATAGTTCAAGAAACGAGTTTTTTTTGGTATTCCCATAAACCTTAATATGTAGAGGAAGTCCAATTTTTTTCATTTTACGACCCATATTCCTTTAGGAAAGCTCTTTTTTAAAGTTTTGACAAACACATAAAAATTTGGCCATAGGCCCAAATCAAACCAGCGTAGTCCTCATGACAGGGCTCAAATTTCCTCTCCCATTCCTCGGTTCTTACATACATACATACATACATAACATCACGCCTCTTTCCCGTTGGGGTAGGCAGAGACCACAGTCCTCCACCTGCTACGATCTTGACATACTTCCCTTGCTTCCTGTACTTTCATCAATCCTTTCATTCCTTCCTCGGTTCTTCTCCACTTTATACAACGGTAACGGAATGGTGTGTTAGTACTGAAGGGTGTGAATCTGTCCATGAAACTGAACAACTTTCCCCAAAAAATATTGGTCGTAATACGAAAAACCAAATTTGGTCTACCATACAAAATGCGCTATCAGCTGATGCATTTTCTATGGGAGGTCAAAAATTGATTTTATTCAATGACCTTCCTAGGGAAAAGTTGTTCAGTTTCATGGGCAGATTCACATCCTTCAGTATTATTACACCTTTCCGCTGTAGTTACTTATTATTACTGATATTTTTATTGAGATATTTTTACTTAATTAGGTTACTATATTAGGTCACAGTAGAGATACGAAGCAGTAAATACACTACAGTCTACACACTACATTACAAAGGCCCCTAGCGCGTTCACCACAGGAGTTCTCTCGTAACTCATAACTACCCTCCTACTTTATGCGCTGTGCCTTCCTGACTTGTCCTGTCCCAGTTCTTGATAAGTACGTATTAGCTCGATTTTTTTGTAGAGAAGACTTTAGAATAAGGGTTGTTTCAACTTTAAATCAATTAAATTAAAAATATTTGTTTCAGATATGAAGTACATCCGTTAGTAAAGGAAACTTAATTTATTGCAACAGTTGTATGATTTGTGACAGCAAATAAAGCATGTGTTTATACCTACTCTTTGAAACTAACCATGGGCGTAGCCAGCCGTGGGCTCAGGGTGGGGCAGCAGTCTCAAATAATATTTAACTAGCAAACTATACTCGCGGTCTTACCTCGGTTAATTTTTTCATACAAAAAGGTTACACCATATAGCACCCTGCACCTACACCACGAAATCTTCCATCCAAAAATGTGTCTCTGACTACAGTCGTTTGGGCTCTGGGCGTATTTTTTCCAATTTATTTTTCGCTTCGGCGATCCTCATCATCCAGCATACAGAGACCGCTCAGATGATTTTCACTCATGGTGCAGCGAAACCACGTCTTGACACGCTGTAAGGTACTGAAAGACCTCTCTATTAGTACATACGTACAGGTCGTACACGGTAGGGCCAGTAAAAGGCTTATTATTTTTGAGGCAACTAACAAATGAAACGGCAACTAACAGCTTGCATCTGATAAATTAATCTGGCAACGATTAAATATTTTAGCAACAATTATAAAAGATGAGCTTCAAAATGCAAGGATTTATAAAACTAAATAATGGCAGATTCTATAAGGTAGCAAAAATATTAAACAGGGGCAATGAAATCATAAGCGAGGTACTATAAATAATGACTTGGCGACTAATTTTAACAGTGGGATAGCAAAGATTTTATTATTGGCAACAACAGGCTCCCATATAAAAATACACTTTCGGGCTGCGATTTGTAGGCAGCTGTAAAAATTAAAACAGGTACTATTATTAAGTATTTGGATTTCAGTATTTTTGTTTGTAGAATCATAATTTAATGAAAACGGTGACAAGGTAAGTCATTGCATAGAAACAGAGTGCGGGTCAAATATATTTAAAGATTTTTTTGTGCTGTGAGGGTCTCCTTGCGAGGGAACTTGGCCTTGGAACATGACCTTAGGAACATGACCTTGGAGCTTTAATTATAAATTCGCTTTACTTTGTAATCAATTAATCATACTTCCGCGTGCTTCCTAACCTTTTTACAATGACTACTGCTTTTCTCTAAATGACCACTACCATCACGAAGCGGGGGGACGAGGGGGCGCAGCTCCCCAGAATGGGGGGTTCGGCCCCCCGCCATCAAAAAACAAACTCCAGACAGGACGACACATACACGGTAGGTTATGTTAGGTTCCCTTGTGACCCCTCGCAGACAGAAATAGGGGACCCGGACAGTGGGTTCTCGTCGAACTAACCAACAGTCAAGAGGATTTTAATGGAGTTTTAATTATAAACAATGAACTAAGAGGAACACTCAGCTCGGCATAAATAAATAAATATTGCGGGTTGAATAAATAAAGACAATTATTGTACTTTTATACCTTTTACTCTTTCGCCATTGTAGAAAAATTTTAAGCCATATAATAAAAATTCTAAGTCAAACAATTTTTTATGCATGTCACTATTTGATTTATTTAGAGCTCTTAAAATGTCGCACAAAGTATGTTTTTTATGACCTTAGTTAACTTTATATACAACCTCATTTTATTATTTAAGAAAGCCTATTTTCTAGTTTTTATCCGCCGTTAAGTGTTCGCTTAACAATAAATTCAGTTGCCAAAACCAAAAATCGATGCCAGTTTAAATTAAAACAAAGCTTACAACTGATTACAAAGCTGCCATTTTCTGATTAAAATGATACTTCACTGTAGCTGCCAACCTATTATTTTTGCTACCTGCTCTAATAATTTTTGAAACCCTAATTCAGATTAATTTGTCGCCGCGTTAAATACATGCCCCAGTAAAATAGCGAGCGCAGTTTTTATGCTCGTATAAAACATTTCTAAATCCTTTATCAGTTCTGCCACTATGTCTTTCAGAACATTCAATGCCATATTTTTTTCCCACAAGTGGTACCAGAATTCTGCCTCGCTGTGGAAATTACCACTTAAGTTATAAAACTCGCGAAAGGCCTTTGTTTTCTTTTTGTCAAAAATTCTTCGAATGTTATAAAACTGGGTAGGACTCTCTGACGGAGGATTTGCCCGGTGCGTCTGTCTCTTAAGCCCGCGTCACACAGAAGCGGTAGCGGAAGCGTTCCGGGGCCGGTATTTTTTGTAAAGTATGAGTTCATATGCACCCTGTCACATTGAAAAGCGGTCGCGGCGCGGTACTTTGTTCCCGCCAAACCGCCCCGGACCGCTTTCGCAATTATACCGCCTCTGTCTGACTTGAGCTTTAACGATGCGTGGCATTGTAAAATCAACTTCTAGAGCGTCAGCGATCACTTGACCTTCAGCTATGATACTGCCGCTGTAATCATCACATTTTCACATTGTTTTTTCAATGTGTCAATCGCGCGTGCGCTTTTTTTTGTCGACTGTCGAGTGTGAATTTTCTTACGGATATTAAGTATTGTAGTTAGTACCTAGATAATTTAGTTTTTTTAGGGTTTCTTAGGTTCCTTACAGGTCAGAGCCACGGTGGGGCAAGCGTCCCACCCTGCCCCACCGTGGCTACGCCCATGAAACTAACTCTGAAATCGCAAAAAATCCTCGTCTCATTTACAACAGATTTTACTAGCTAATGGTCCTGTCGCATTACCCAAAATAAAACTGATATTTTATCTGGATAGTTTTATTCTTTATTTAGTATTTATTAGTGTTTGGAAAATTTTGAGAAATGAAACAACAAAAGTCTAAATAGAAATACAATTCCATAAAATAGAAAGAACTCCTTCCCTGTCGATCTTTTTTATGCAGTATATGCTACATCTTCTACCCATCGTTACTTACCACCAGGTGAGATCGGGTTCAAATGCTCACTTCTTCCGCTTAAAGAAAACAATGCCAATGTCAGCGAATATAATATTAAAATATTAAATAATACATAAATGGTACAGCAGCACTGCACTTACTTTCTCGCGATATACGAGAGTCATCATTCAACGGTGTCCCCGCCGGGAGTCGAACTCAGAAACTCCGGATCAAGAGCCGAATTCTCTAACTACTATATTATAAAGGCTGCGAATAGTAATGAGTAAACAAGTGCCAACTGCAAACTTAAGTTTGTAATTCCATACAAATAATATAAAAATACAAACTTACCTATACCAACTAAATTTATGTAAAAATGATTTAACGAAATATGCAGTCAGGTGGAAAACCAATTTAGAACCCAAATTGTAGAACATCAAAATAAACTCAACGAAACCGATTTTAAGTAAATCACATCACATTTTTAAACTTTAGTAGTAAGGGAACACCCCTTATATGAATTTCTAGAGACCAATTTGATACTGCCCCAAATACCTTAAATGAAGATGCTTGGTAATGCAAAGTTTCATCAAGATTTTATGAGCTGTTTTTGCGAAAATTACAATTTTTATGACAGTATGACAGCTACCATCAAAATGAGAGCCAGCAGGAAACCACTTAAAACCCTTCGATGTATTTGCATAAAACTCTTAAATTCCAAATATGGTGTCAATCGGACCATTCGTTTAGCCGCTGGGCCAAAGCGTAACGGACAAACCGACCGACGGACCGACCGACCGACCGACCGACGGACGGACATTTTTGGGAGACTTGATTTTTATGATGTATAAAGTGATATAGAACACATTTTTGAGAAAATTAGAAAAACTTTTTTTTTCACGAATACAATACTTTTCTCGCTTCGCTCGAAAGTAAAAAGATATACTATATTTTTCAATGATAGCTTTATCAATTTTCTAAATAATTCCTTATCCTATTTTTTGATATTCGCTACCCGAAACAAACTTTTCAGAACCAAACTAGAATTTTCAAACAACAAAACTTCAGTGCCTACAAACTTTCAATACTTAAGGTATTGAACAACTTTTAAGCCAGCTTACCAGGAGAGAGGTGAGGAAAATCCCGGGAATTTTCCCAGGTTTTTCGCAAAATAATGTAATTATGGGAGATAAGCGGTGTGACTGAGGTTATAATCCTATCTACTCCCATGTTTGAGTCCTAGTTAGAGCACAAAGCTCTTCTAATGAACGAAGCGCTTTATCTTGTTTTTTCCTGTCTTTTATATAGAACGTGTTACACTGAATACTAAATGTTACTGAGTAATTTTTCATATAGAAATAAAATGAAAATATTTTAAATTACAAAAAAATATCACTCGTATCATCTCGTACATACAAACGCGTAGAAGACGTTATAAGCATCATTTTAACCTTTTTAGGGTTCCGTACCTCAGAAGAAAAAAACGGAACCCTTATAGGATCACTTTGTTGTCCGTCTGTCTGTCTGTCTGTCTGTCAAGACCCTTTATCTCACGAACGGGTAGAGGTATCAGGTTGAAATTGATAACATATATTAGGGTCTATGAACCACACAAGATCTGAAAATTTCAGTTTTTTACAACGACGCAATTAAAATATATGGCATTCTATGTCCTCATCTCCATACATTTATGCAAAAATGAAAAACCTACATGGTACTTCCCGTTGACCTAAAATTATGAAATTTGGCAAAAAGCTAGGTCTCACAGTACAAATAATGGGAAAAGTCTGAAATCATTAAATATTACAACTTTTCTCACAACTAATGGTAACCAATTGTGGTGAGCTCCCGTTTCAAGAACATTCATAGAAGAGAGGGGTCAAGTTGGATGGTCGTTTTTGTTTTAGTTCTATTTTAAAAACGGGAACACTCACAAACTTGAAAATTGGTATGTTTATAGTGCATAAGCTATAAAATAACAACAAATAATAAAATTTGGTCAAGCGCGTGTCGGACTCAAAAAATCTAGCACATTAACTTACTGAAATTTCAACTTATACAATTGTGATTATGTGGTGGTGACTCGCACTTGGCCGGTTTTTTCTATTTCTAGTGCTAGCTATATTTAGATTCCTTTTACGTCAACTTGATCTTGTAAATTTTATATGCCACTGAAAGCGCCTGCTCTCAGCTCCTTACTGGTAGCCTCATACGTGCTCAATAAGCTAATTTCGGCAGCCTTGATGGTTAGGTAAGTACCATCACCGTGTAGGTGTCTGTACCTAGAAACCTGTAGCATAGGTGCTGTAAAACAAAGGTACTTGTAAGAGATCTAGACACACGACAGTGTGTCAGCCAAGTTCTCGAAAAAGTTTATCTAATCTAAGTACACTTTTCTATCTACCTACGGACTGTTTGTCGTAGTGGCGATCTTTAGGGAAGGCTTTTACCCGGCAGTGATTATTTGATGAAGAAGTTGATAATCAAAATTTAAATAAATTAATGTAGTCGCTTTTTAGCCAAACTGCATTGTGTAGTAACTGTGTTATAAGTGTACAAAAATATACAGGGTGTAAGGGTCAGGTTTGCAAATACTGAATGGAAATGCGATAAAACTGAAAAACTTTTATCAAGAAACATTGTCACCGGAAACGTAAAAAAAACAGCTACTGAACAGTTCGTATGGAGGCCGATCTTTTTTTCGTTTTCTTGGTAAAATTTGTTTAATTTTATCGACTGATCAGGCGTTTTCTGTGTTTGCCAACAAGTTCCTTACAAAATCAAAAATTGTTTATTCATTGTTGGATATTAAAATCTCTTAATGACGTACATCGCTTTACAAACAAGTTGGCGCCATGGTGGGAAAAAAAGAAGCGACAATAAAAACCCACGCGCTCTTTTAAATATGTTTGAATGTACGGACAACCGCTTGTCTGTAGAAACTTTTTCAACTCTATTACCGCGCCATAAGCTCCAACAGTGTTTCTACTGATGTGCGGCCGTGTGTACAAGGTTGAAACGCTTTGTTTAACAACCCTGTAAGATGTAAATCTTTTTTGATACTGAACAACTTTTTTTTAAATCCTGAAAACCTCTTCTGGAGAAAAAATCCTGCACTAACTGAAAGCGCATTTCGTACGAGAGAGTGCGTGGACGGAACTCGACATTTTCAAGTCGCGAGTGAATAGGCGTCTTCTGGGCAAGCTCGTTCCATCGTCGACCTCATCTCTGTCTTCAAGACTAGATCGAGGTCAAGAGTAAACCCATTTTCAATAAAAAAAATACCGGAATAAATAAGTTGTTGTTTCATAGGCAGATTCACAACCATTAATGTTTCATTAAAGATCCATGGTCGATTATATGGTGTGCTCTGCGCAAAACCTGCTGGAACAAAACTTGGCACGATTCAAGTACACTCCTATAGGTAACATATTAGAAGTGGTGCAGCCCAGAAGAATGTGACGGAGACCCACAGTGGGGCAACATGTCAAAAATATGTAATTTTTACTAGATTGAAAGTTGTATCTTTTCAACAGAGAACTAGGCCTCCGTCACATTCTGATTGGCTGCACTACTGCTTACATGTTACCTATAGGTAGGGGCTATAGGTATGTATATGAATCGTGCCAAGTTTGATCCCCACAGGTTTTGCGCAAGCCTCGCCTTGTTGGATGTCCTACTAGTTGTGCTCTATTTATTTTTATGATATCTTACTATAGATCATACCTAAAATCCATCCAATATGATGACACCTTCTCCACTAACCAAAAACAACATATCATTTAATCCTGCTAAACATAAGTGATTCACTCGCTATCCCAATGTTTCTCATCCGCAAATCTGTATCCAATACGAGGAAGCTTGAAAAATGAATCAAGTTATCAAAAGCGAGAGGCGAGTAATTGAGAGGGATGGAGATATTGAGATATGATGGATCTCTCACCTCTCAAACAACAAAACAGGGACAACACAGAAGGTCCACCTAAATTGCGTCTGAATATCGGGTGACTTCTTGATAGCAAAAGATAAGCATGTATGTACTCATGATACTGAACAACTTTCCCCAAGGAACATAGGTCGAAATGCGAAAAACCAAATTTGACCTCCCATACAAAATGCGCTATCAGCTGATGCAGTTTCTATGGGAGGTCATTTGATTTTCGTATTTCGACCTATGTTCCTTGGGGAAAATTGATCAGTATCATGAGTACATTAATACCTTTTTCTATCAAGAACTAATTAAAAGTACCCTTGCGATGGTTATCATATTGTATTTGAAATGTAAATCGAAAAATAATATTGTACGTATAACTTACAAAATACTTAATAAGCAAAACGCAATCTAACAAATTTCTCTGCTCTATGCGTGCAAAATAAAATTTTGCCATCCACAATGGCACCCGCAGTTTAGGCACTTAACATTAAATTGCGCTTATTTGCATCAGTTTTTTTTAAGACAGATAATTTTTCATATGTGAATCACCACCTATGAGCTATTTATGGAAGCAAGTGAAGTATGCCAAGATCGTAGCGGGTGGAGGACTTTGATCTCTGCCTACCCCGACGGGAAAGAGGTGTGATATAATGTGTGTAATTAGAAATTTGCTGTGCGATTATCAAGATGTATCCATGTCGGTAGTTGTCTAATAGATGTACCTTCTGTTCTGTCTTTATTTTGTGCTGAATCGCTCTTTAAAGGGTAAATCTATATTTAAGTGCGTTCGAACTCGCACTTATCGGGGCTGTGTGTAAACCACGTGACGGGATAAGGGGGAAGGAGATTACAGATAAAGAGATTAGGATGAAGTGTATAAAACCCCTCGTATTTTTTTGGGTTACTGAAAGTTTTTCTAAGGAACTATCTTTGTATTTGTAGCCTGTCTTGTAGCTATACAGCGTGATTTTTCGTTCACCAGAAAAAAATTAAGGGACGATTCTGCCCATGAAACTGAACAACTTTTCCCAAGGAACATAGGTAGAAATACGAAAAACCAAATTTGACCTCCCTACAAAATGCGCTATCAGCTGATGCAGTTTCTATGGGAGGTCAAAAATTGTTTTTCGTATTTCGACCTATGTTCCTTGGGAAAAGTTGTTCAGTTTCATGGGCAGAATCATCCCTTAAATTTTTTTGGTGAATAAAAAATCACTTTGTATACCTTAGAAAATCTTTAGTTAAACCTAACGGCGGTGGAGATACAACTTTATATTCTGCACCAACGTCGGTCATTTAATCTTTTATAAAAAAATTAGCTCGTTAACAAATATGATCGTGCGGTGCGGGTCATGCCTGACCATACAACTTTATTTTTCTTTAGTTGAACTAGTCTTACAGTTTTCATTTATGAGAAAAGAATAAAATATATAGGTACATAAAATCACACCTCTTTCCAAAGATTTCGGACCTCCTTGCTTCGCCTCTTTCCCTGTTTTCTTTTTCTCCTTCCATTAGATCGTGGCAGGTGGAGGGCTGTGATCTCTGCCTACCCCTACGGAAAATAATTATTTTCTAAGACTATATTTTCTGGCCTTTCCGAGGTCACTACAACGAGGTGAATACTTTAGAGCGCTTTCTTATTTTTTGCCGACCAGCAAAATGAGCTTATTTATTATTAGGCTATTATTTTGAAACGGGCCTGAATAGGCTTTTAGGATTCGCTATAAGCTTTTAGAATTTAATGTACAGATTGTGAAGGTCAATTTTATAATTTTAAATACGATTTTTTTAGGGTTCCGTACCTCAAAAGAAAAAAACGGAACCCTTATAGGATCACTTTGTTGTCCGTCTGTCTGTCTGTCTGTCTGTCTGTCTGTCTGTCTGTCTGTCTGTCTGTCTGTCAAGACCCTTTATCTCACGAACGGCTAAAGGTATCAGGTTGAAATTAATACCATATATTAAGATCCATGAACCACACAAGATCTGAAAATTTAAATTTTTTACAACGATGCAATCAAAAGATATGGCATTTTATGTCCTCATCTCCATACATTTATTCAAAAATGAAAAACCTACAGGGTACTTCCCGTTGACCTAAAATTATGAAATTTGGCAAGAAGCTAGGTCTCATAGTACAAATAATGGGAAAAGTCTGAAATCATTAAATATTACAACTTTTCTCACAACTAATGGTAACCAATTGTGGTGAGCTCCCGTTTCAAGAACATTCATATAAGACAGGGGTCAAGTTGGATGGTTGCCGAGGCGATTTTTGTTTTAGTTCTATTTAAAAACGGGAACACTTACAAACTTGAAAATTGGTATGTTTATAGGGCATAGGCTATAAAATAACAACAAATAATAAAATTTGGTCAAGCGCGTGTCGGACTCAAAAAATCTAGCACATTAACTTACTGAAATTTCAACTAATACAATTATGTTTATGTGGTGGTACGGAACCCTTAGTGCGCGAGTCCGACTCGCACTTGGCCGGTTTTTTTTTAAGGAAACTGTGACTGACTGATCTATAAATGCACAGCTCAATCTCTTTGGTCTAGAAACTTGAAAATTCGTACAGAGGTTTGTTTATACAGGGAGTAAATGCCAAAGCAAGTTTCCTTTCAAGGGTGTGCTCGGACCACGAAACTGAACAACTTTTCCATAGAAACATAGGTCGAAATCGCAGAATTTTTTTTGGCTTCTCCATACAAACTTTCATTAGTCGACAGTGCAATTTGTATGAATCACCCACAAAAAAAATCCGATTTCGACCCATGTTTCTTTGGAAAAGTTGTTCAGTTTTGTGGTCTGAGCTTTCCCTTAAAATAAACTCGCTTTTGCGTTTACACCCTGTATAAAGTACTGAGAAAATATTTTGCGAATTTCAACCCCCTTATGAATCGACGAAAATCTACGTGGACGAAGTTGTTAGCAATAGCTGGTATAATTATAAGTGCCGAAATTTTCCTCAGCTATTGCATGAAATAAAACTCCAAATTCTTTCAATCTGGTATAATAATATTGCAGTACGAAAATATTCCGTATCGAAATGTCTCACACATTAGGTATTTAGTATGTATCCCTTTACCAACGTTACTAGCAGTACATATAAGTCCCCTAATTACATTTTTATGGCAAGGGGTCGGGCTCGCACTAATGCTTCTACAAATGCGAATATAATAGAGCGAGTATGGCGGGATTGGTCGCATAGAGGATCTTTTTCCACTCACCCTGAAATATAGACGTATCTTGATGTATCTTTGATATAGTTTGTGCAAACGATGCGAAAATAAAATGTTTAAAACTTAAGAGAAATGGTTAAATTCCAAGGGCGTCGGACTCATACTTATCAAATCAGGGCGGCGGAGACCCTATTCTCACTTCGACACTAAATTAAGAAATACTCTACAATACAACCGTCCGACTTTTAAATACCTAACCATACAATATTATATTATTTGAAGGTGGTAGGGCTTTTGTGGAAAGTCCGTCTGGGGAAATCCGTCTGGGGAAGTACCACCCCCTTGCTTTTTTCTGCCGTGAAGCAGCAGTGTTTGCACTGCTGTGTTTCGGTTTGAAGGGAGCCAGTGAAATTACTGGCACATGAGAGATACCATCTTAGTTCTCAAAGTAAGCAACGCTCTTTGCTGTCTTATTAGTGTCAAAATATGCCATTAATAAGACTGTGGGTGCTATGCGCGGTGGTGACCACTTACCATCAGGTGGCCCACCTGCTCGTTTGTTCACTTATAATATAAGAGTCGGACTCGCGCCCTAAGGGTTCAGTACCTATCTACCATATGATATACTAAAAGCTTTTGCTCTATGATTTTAAAAACTCCGCGACCAACCAACTTGACCCCTCTTTTATAGAAAAGTTCTTGAAACGGGAGCCCATCTAAATTGATTACTATTAGTTGTGAGAAAAATTTAATTATTTAATTATTTTAGACTTTTGCCTTTATTTGTACTGTGAGACCTACTCGTAGCTCCTTGCCAAATTTCATAATTTTAGGTCAATGAGAAGTACCCTGTAGGTTTTGCTATTTTCATAAATGTATGGAGATGAGGACATAAAAAGCCATATCTTTTGATTGCGTCGTTGTAAAAAATTGGTATTTTCAGTGTGTGGTTTATGGACCTTAATATTCGTTATCAATTTCAACCGGATACCTCTTCTTGTTCGTGAGAAAAAGGGTCTTAACAGACCGACAACCAGACGGACAACAAAGTGATCCTACAAAGGTTCTGTTTTTTTTATTTTGAGGTACGGAACCCTAAAAAAAAATATGAAATTAGACATAACCTTATATTGTACAACGTGTAACGGAAAGGTGTGATAATAAATACTAACGAGCGTGAATCTGCCCATGAAACTGAACAACTTTTCCCAAGGAACATAGGTCATAGAACAAAATTTTTTATCTCCCATAGAAACTGCATCAGCTGATAGCGCATGTTGTATTAGAGGTCATTTCGACATATGTTCCTTGGGAAAAGTTGTCCAGTTGGGTTGGTATGGTCAACCGCTCGTCAGTGGAAACTTTTTCAACTCTATTACCATGACATAAAGTCCAATAGTGTTTCTACTGATGTGCTGTTGAGTGTACTATTCTTTGCCAGCACCACACGGACGATTTCATTTATCGATTGTATTTATCGTGCATATAGATTAGAGATAAACTTGAAAATGACGAATAAAAAGGTTTCAGTAGAACTCTCCTTGCTTCAAGCTTGTCGAAGGCTATTCTATACCTCCGCAACCAAAGCAGAGCCAATCCTAGATTTAGGCTTTTGGACAGGTTTACTGTCCAGCATGACTGTCAGATTTTTTCAGGCCGCTAAATAACCACTGACTTACTTACCTACTTTTAATACAGAAACCGGCAGCAACAGCTTGTCGTGCCTTCCAAAACACAGAAAATGTTATAGTCGAAAATTTATTAGCGGTCACACTTTCAGGTTCTGACTAGGTTTAGGTGTTCGGTAAGTAATTTAGTTAAGTTTAAATTAGGCACAGTTAAGAGCTCATGAAGCTTGACACATTGGACTTTGTACCGTTCTTATTGCGATAGACTTACGGGCTAGAGTCACACTGCGAGTGTCAGCCTTGACCTTTCGTTGTACCAAACATAAAAAACACGTTTTTTTTATAAAAACACATACGAGTATAACCTTAATAAAACATGTCTGGACATGACGGAAGGGTGACAAGTTCACACTCGAGCGCGGGAGTAGACCATAATACCTCGTTAATCCTGTGCGTGTTTCTGCGATAATCCGTCAGGGTTGCCTCTACTTTGATGTAGAGCTTCAGTCATTAAAGTAAATTAACCTTAATGCTCTGAGGATAAATTATTTTTTTCACGTAGGAAAACCCTCATACTCCCCAGCTGATTTTAATTAACATAAATCCATTCCCGTTAAAATATCTCTAAAAACAAATATTTTTTAGATATTCGTTTTCCTAGTAGACTGTCAAGCTCTTTAGTGCATCATGAAGCGAAAATATAAAAATATACACCTAGCAAAATATTATTATTATTCATTTATTTCGGAAAAACATCCATAATTACAATAAAATTAATATCAAATTAAAATAAAGTAAATATGGTTAAATAAAAAACCAATGTTGTGGTTGAAATTGATTCTACTCTCGATTCTGAACAAACAAAGATATCTTAGCGGTAAGGAACCTTCGGTGCGCGAGTACGACTCGGACTTGTCTGGGTCTTTATACATTTTTTTATTTTTCTATTTAGGAAATACATATATTTATTTTACACATGTTTCTATTTCAAAAGTATGAAGTTGAATTGTCTTACAGTTTCACAAAGCGTCTTTAAAGTTGAAGCTCCTTTAAAACTATTTCTGTCACAGTCCTTGTCAACAAAACAAAAAGAGTCAGCAATAGATTTGAAGGAGCTTTAACTTTAAACACGGTTTTTGCAACTGAAGGTAAGCAGTAGGTACGGTAAGCGGTAGGTTGACTGTAATTAATTTAGATTTTTCCTATCACAAACTTCGGAGATAAGGGGGTACGGTATTTTTTTTTTTGACATGTATTTTCATTTAAAAAAAACTCATCATAACTTGAAAACTAGGAGTCTTAAAAAATAAAAAAATATGTTTAAGAATTTCCAAGGAAAGAACTTTCATACGATACCCCACGCAACTTAGTAACGATAATTTGAAATTTGGCCCCCCCTCTTTGCGCCCTCTTTGCATTAATAATGATAATTTCTTTTTTAATATTTAATGTGCGATTAAGTTGGGCAACCACATTCTAAAACTATTCCAAATTTCAAGTCGATCGCATAAGTGGTTGCTGAGACAGACGGACAGACAGACAGACAGAGTCGCACCATAAGGGTTCCTTTTTTTTACCATTTTGGTATCGGAACCCTAAAGAACAGAAAGTAAACCCTACTTTAGAAACCCCACGACAGTGTCTCGTCGTGGTGGCAGACGAGGTAAAAAGCTACACACGTTTACATTATTCACAACTTAGGTATTCCATTTGCTGACTCTTCCAGTTTATAGCCTCCTGGTACTTTGGAACTGGAGGTTAAAGTCCCAGGTTAGGAAGTCGCCATGGTTTGAATTATTTAGCCCCCGCTCTAGCTAGTCAAAGCGCCAAGAAATAAATATATACCTATACATCAACTAAAGTGGCAGTGGGCAGGGCACATAGCAAGACGAACCGATGGCCGATGGGGAGTAAAGGCTCTGGACTGGCGACCACGTACCGGAAGATGAAGCGTAAGCAGGCCAAGGGGACAAGGTGGACCGATGATCTGGTCAATTTCGCGGGGAGCCGCTGGAAGCGAGCAGCGTAGGACCGGTCGTCATAGGGACGTGCGGCCTTGTGTGCCTACCTTCCTGTGCCAACCACCTTGAGACTGAATAACTTCGTGAAAAAAAGCACATCTAACAGAAAGAAGCATAGTAATCTACAAGATACGACGAATGATTTGATAATTAAAATAACTGAAGGAAAAATTCTGTAGTGTTAACTCATTTCTTAAATTTGTAACCATTTGACTGCTGCAATTTTATAAACAAAAAACAGCAGCGTTTAATGATTTCGGACAAAGAGATTTGAACCTCGCTGCGCTCGGTGTTTCGGAACTATATTTTTATGACATTTGACATAAGTATGTGTACTTACTAAAATAAGTACTTTACTTTTTACTTCCGAGCGGAGCAAGAGTATTCGTGAAAAAGAAAGTTTTTCAATTTTTCTCTAAAATATGTTCTATATATACGTCATAAAAAACTAGTCTCCCAAAAATGTCCGTCAGTCGGTCGGTCGGTCGGTCGATCGGTCGGTCGGTCGGTCCGTCAGTCGGTCTGTCCGTCACGCTTTGGCCTAGCGGCTAAACGAATGGTCCGATTGACACCATATTTTGAATTCAGGAGTTTTATGCAAATCCATCGAAGGGTTCTAAGTGGTTTCTTTCTGGCTCTCATTTTGAGGGTAGCTGTCATACAACGAAAATAAAAAAAGAAAATTTCTCAAAAACGGCTCAGAGAATCTTGATGAATCTTTGCATGACCAAGCACCTCCATGTAAGATATCTTGCACCAGTATCAATTGATCTGTGTAATTTCATATAAGGGGTGTTCCTGTACCACCAAATCGTAAATATGTGATTTACCCAAAATTCTTTCTTTGAGTTTATTAAAATTTTCTATAAATTTTCCTGGATTGGTTGTCTACCTGACTGGATATTATTTATGATTTTTTTAAATAAAATTTAGTACACAGGGTGTACCAAAAACTGAAAGGGCTTGCTTAGTAGACTAAACTGAAAAATTATCCATAAGGGACATGTGTTGGGAAATTTAAAAAATCTCCATGCAAGTATCCTACGGTAGTATCCATTGATCTGTGAAAATTTATATATAGGCTGTTTCAGTACTACCAAAAGTTAAACATGTGATTTACTCGAAATCGTTTGAGGTTTGTTGGTTTTAATGTTTGACAATTTGAATTCTGAATTGATCTGTATATTTTATTCGAACATTTTTTTGGAAAAACGTAAATAAAAGTTTGTATTTCCATTCCATACTACGTGTATGGCATTACAAATTTAAGTTTGCGGTTGATAGTTTTTCCTTGAGTATTGCGAGAAAGTTTGCTGTACACACGACCGCACATCGGTAGAAACACTTTTGGACCTTATGGCGTGGTAATAGAGTTGAAAAAGTTTATACCGACAAGCGGTGGACCGTACCATTTATTTCTTATTATTTTGCCATTTTGCAGTAACAGCCAAGTTGCATGCAGGGCACTCTTAGATGAAAGTTATTGACTTGTGAATGTGGTCTACTGCATTAATATATTTATTTGTTGCCTACTACTTACTCTACTTACAGTTTTTTTTGCTACTTAGAGTCTAAACTCCATATGTATGTTTTAATTACTTAGGTAGTTCAAGTTCTTAAAACATTTCTTTATTTTCCATAATATTTTAAAAATATATTGGACACACAGTCTGAGAGTTGTTCTATCGCGAAAAAAACCGGCCAAGTGCGAGTCGGACTCGCGCACTGAGGGTTCCGTACTACCACATTATATCAATTAAATTAGCTGATTTGAGTTGATAGATTGAAAGGTAAATTGAAGTTTACGATTTAGGACGAATTTAAAAAAACTACTTACTAGATCTCGTTCAAACCAGTTTTTGGTGGAAGTTTGCATGGTAATGTACATCATATATTTATTTTTGTTTGATCATTCTCTTATTTTAGAAGTTACAGAGGGGGGGGGACACATTTTACCACTTTGGAAGTGTCTTTCGTGCAAACTATTCAGTTTAGAAAAAAATTATATTAGAAACTTCAATGTAATTTTTGAAGTCCTACCTATAGATACCCCACACGTATGGGTTTGATAAAAAAAATTGAGTTTTAGTTCTAAGTATGGGGAACCCACAAAATTTATGGTATTTTTTTTCTATTTTTGTATGAAAATCTTAATGCGGTTCACAGAATACATCTATAGTTTCGGAAAAAAGTGGCTGTGACATACGGACGGACAGACAGACATGACGAATCCATAAGGGTTCCGTTTTTTGTCATTTGGCTACGGAACCCTAAAAATGTATCATACATTAAGAGTGTTTACGCACTACGTCCGATGCGTTTCCGATCCGAACCCGGTCCGAACTCGGTCCGAAGTAGTCGTAGAACTATTTCTATGGTAGTTTACGCACTACATCCGGCTTCCGTCATCCGATTTCACTATTGATTCTTATTTTCACGGGTTCGGATCGGATTCGAATCGGACGTAGTGCGTAAACAAACACCCTAATACAATAATAAGTAATACAATAATAAGTACAACAGAAGAAATGAAGAATGATCATTGATCAACGGACTTTGAACTCTCACAAAACATAAACAAGAAACATACTCGTACATATAGATAGTTTTAAGTTATTGCACAAAACCCAGCCAGGTAGCTCTGAACTTGAAATGAAACTATCAACTTTTGCAATACGCTTTAGTAAAATCACAAAAAAATGCTTTTTTATACAAATTAGCTTGGCAGCTGATCGATTTGTATGTAGAAGCAAACTTCTTTTGCAAATTTTCAAAAGTCGTAGCTTGTACATTGATCAGTTTCATTAACTTTCATGTCAAATAAAACCCATCTCCTGTAAAAATTTACTTTCACTGATAAGTCAACTTTTGTTTAAAAAGTTTTATTTTACGCAAAAAGCAAGAATCAAATTAAATTTATGCCACTCAACTACTTTTATCTACTTATTTATTTATTTCATTGTATGTAAACAAACGTTATCTTCCAACTTCAACACAAAGGCGGTACGACACTTGATGAGCCAGTCAAAACAATAGAGCCGGCACAAACGCTCGCCTTCCATGCAAATCGAGGTCACGATCAATGACACAAACGTCGTCACCGAATATTTCTGATTCTTACGAAACGCTACGTCGACGATTACCTCATAACCACCTATTATTAGATAACTACGCAATACGGCATTCGTTTACGCCCTAGTAACCATCCAACGCCGGAGCCTCGCGAACGCGCTCTCGGAAATGGCGAAACGCACTGTTCTCATATTTTACTTCATCGCGACTATTTTCGCCACTGACAGCTACAGAATCCTCGGCATATTCCCGTCTCTGGATCGCAGCAACTACCTCACATACAGAGGACTATTCTTGGAGCTCGCCAACCGAAACCATGAAGTCGCACTCATCAACCACTTCCAACTACCAAACGCTCCAGCAACATACAAGGATATCCTTCTCAGTGATAAACAAGTGTACAAAGGTCTTTCATATGAGTCAGTGATAGTGAATGAAGTATCGCGGTTGCCTTTCGAAACGCTAGTGTCGACGAAATCAGGAAACGATGACTGCAAGACTTTAATGAACAACCAACAAGTGCTTCACATGATCGAAACACGCGCGAAATTTGACGTGATTATAGTGGAGTCGTATAATAGTGACTGTGGACTGGCTTTGGCCTCAAATTTGAGTGCGCCGTACATTTCATTTAACCCGCAACCGCTGCAATCGTGGCAGTATAACAGACTGGGGATTAATTTCAATTCCGCGTTTGTGCCGCAACCAGGATTACCCTACGGAAAAGAGCCGTGGTTCTTTGACCGGCTAAAAAGCTTCGTCCTGTACTATATTAGTACCTGGGTTTATTACGTTGGATCTCAAGTGACTGACCATGTGTTCTTGTACAAGTACCTAGGGGACGATCTGCCTTCGCTCGAGAGCATAGCCTCGAATGCCAGTTTGGCATTAGTAAACACGCATCAATCTGTATTCGGAGGCGTGCCGAGGCCTGACAATGTCATCGACATAGGCGGCATACATATAAGGCCACCAAAGATAATACCAACGGTAAGTGTACTTACTAGGTGTATCTACACGAGGTCTACATGTATACGTGTATACAAAATCTGCGATGAAGCGTAACATGCATGACATGATCGATCACCAATTAGAATAGAACCAACTGATACAATTAAATTAACATTATTAACATTCTGGGACACATTGTACATATGTACAACTTGTCCCAGATAATATTATTTACACAAAATAATGAATAAATGAAAATAATCTAGGGTCTACTGGTCTTGGATTTTCATCTCATTAGAGAGAAAAAATATAGAGATCTCGTTATAACATGTTGTCTTATGCGATATTTTGTTAATTTCAACCTCCAACGGTTTTTTCTTTTTTGTTTTTCTCGTCGATTTAATTCCATCGTCAAACTTATTAATACCATGTAGAAAACAAAAAAAAAAGAAATAAGAAAGAAAGATGTCAAAACTTAAATTTAAGCGGCTATCGGCATCTCTACTAAAAAAAATAAAACTGTCGTTTAAAACTTTACTATTGTTTTACCACAGAGCAATATTATACTGGCGTAGTTTTACTAAGTGAGTGATGTTTATAGGGTTCCGTAACTCAAAAGGAAAAAAACGGAATCCTTTTCGGGTCACTTTGTTGTCCGACTGTCTTAAGGTATCAAGTTGAAATTAATATCAAATATTAAGGTCTATAGACCCTTGAAGCTGTGAAAGGTTCTACAACAACACAATCAAAAGATACAGCCATTTATTTCTCCACCTACACACATTTATCAACCAAACTTAGGTTTGCTAAAGTACCTTATAGGTTTTGACCTACAAGGTACTTTACGTTGACCTAGAACAATGAAATCTGGCAAGAAGCTAGGTCTCATAACACAAGCAAAGGAAAATGTCTAAAAAATTTTATGTTACAACTTCTAACACAACTCCCGTTTCAAGTAGGTGACAGTTTAATTAAAGTGGACGTCGAGTTTTTAAAATCAAACGGCATAAAAACTTGTAGAATATATTGTGGTGGATGGGTACGGAAACCTTAGGGTACAAGTCCGATTCGCACTTGGCCGGTTTAAAACCGCGAACGATCACTACGCTGCGCTGTACGTACAGTATATTATCTCTTTATTGTTTCTGTAATTTGTTGGTACCTATCTATGACTCAAGATGTGTTCATTGACGTGTAACGTTTGCACCTTGATGATGTAAATATTTAGCACTTAGCTAGTACCTACTACTGGTACTATCATGAGTTTGAAACATAGTACTTTGCTTGCACAGATCTTATTGCAAACGATCTACGTAGAGTCGCGCTATATGTCATGTCATATATTATGTCCTTAGATAAATGATTCGCTATTATGTAATTTTATTTAAGTAACTACCTAGGTACTTAAATATCTTAATTAAAATGTGAGCCGTCCTGTTAGTAACAACCAGTTTTGATACCCAGACACAGGCTTAGCCGTGTTGGTGCCTATGGTGGGTACCATCGAAAATCTTTCTTCTCTGGGACCTTCTAATAAATTATTTTGTATTATGTAAGTATTAAGCTTGTTGTGCTCTTGACTGTACCTACAAGTATCACAAACTTTGTTGATACTGCAGTATCTACAAGGTCACTGTAAAATTAATTCAAATTACATAATAATAGATTTAATTTTGTGGCAGTCTTCGTGGTTTAGTTGTTAGAGTGGTTGTCTCCCGATCCAGTGGTTCTTAATTCGAATTCCAGTTCGGACACTGCGAAACAAAACAGGACATTTTAGGTTTAATCCGTGACAAAAAATCTAAGTCTTAAAATAAATAGGTATGTTATGTTTAATTATTACATTTCAGGAAATCGAAAGATTCATCAACGAAGCCGAGCATGGTATCATCTACGTAAATTTAGGCACCACAGTCAAAGACTCTACGATACCGAAGGAAAAACTGGATGAACTAATTGCAACGTTCAGCAAACTGCCGCATAGAATATTATGGAAATGGGAAGGAGTCATAGAAAAGCTGCCTAGAAACGTTATGACTATGAGATGGTTTCCGCAATACGATATTTTAAGTAAGTACCTAATATCAAATAGGTATGGTGCTAAGTACAAGTAGAATATATTTATAGTATTCATGATATTGTCTCGTAATGAGATAAAAGCAGAAGGTTTATAGTCTAATTTTTAAATATAATTATTCTAAAATAAAACTAAGATCACCGCAAGGAAAGTAATATTTTAAAAGTTAAAGATAATTTTGTCGTTCAAAGAATTGTGTTAGAAGTAGGAAGGTGTCAAATAAGTACCTACCTACTTACTTAATGCAAACTGTTATCATAGAGCCATGTTATAATCCGGTACAATGTTATTTTTTCTACAATCTGAACTTAATCTACTCTACTTTACCTAAAATTTCAGAACACGACAACGTCAAAGCTTTTATCTCTCATGCTGGGATCCTCAGCTCCATTGAAGCTATAGACGCTGGTGTACCAGTAGTAGCCATACCACTTTTTGGTGACCAGTATGGGAACGCAGCAGCTATGCAAGACGCTGGAATTTCAACAATAGTGTCTTACCAGGACTTGAACAAACAATATCTCTTGGATGCTATCAATGATGTTTTAGACCCCAAGTAAGTTATTATCATCATAAGACATACCATCACAGTTGTCAGTAATTGAAAAAGCAAACAATATCATAATGTCGGTTTTTACAGCTTTCAGCAACAAGCAAAACTCGTCTCAAGGATTTGGCACGACCGACCCATGTCTCCTTTAGAAACTGCCATCTACTGGACCGAGTATGTAGCTCGGTATAGCGGGGCACCAAACCTAGTAGCGAACTCTGTGGAAAAGCCCCTGTACCAACAACTGCAGATAGATGTTCTAGCGTTCGTAGGTTTAGTGGTTTACATCTTAACCAAAGTGTTGTGCAAAATTCTGTCTGCGTGTTGTTGTTCTTGCTGTTCTACTGAAGAGAGCTCTGTTTCAAATGTTGAAGAAAGAAGAACAAAAAGAGTGAAGTTTGAATAAAAGTGATATCTAAAAATAGGGACATAAGATGAGTTAAAGAACAATATTAATTTATTCACATGTAAGTCGCCGCTGAGAGAACTTGACAAAAATACTGCTTTTAAGAATATTTTTCTATGGTTATTTTTTTATCTGAAGACTTTTAATACACGTTGGGACAAAAGCAAACAATAATTAAAATGATCTCATTATTAAGAAGCCAGTAATGTTATTTGCTTATCTGTATTAAAACATAAATATTTGTCAGTCAGTAGGGCTCGAACTATCTTTCGAAAATATTTGCTTTACCAACTTGTACTGAACTTCTTCGTTGTATACGCTTTTAACATTAATTTATTGATTTGTTATATTAATAATATACATATTTGTACTTACACTATCGTTTATTACTGAGTTTTGGTAAAACAAGATACTGGTCGCGCCTTGTCTGTTACATAACCAACCAGTCTTCGGCCGGTGTTTGTGAGGCATTGACCTATCTAACAAAGTAGCGAGACCAAATATTACAGTTAATACTAAAATGTCCATATGGCATATATATTTCATATTACTATTTTCGATTAACAATGCTAATCCTCTTAACGTCCTAGCAATATACCCTTATAATGGCAAAAGCCATTTCCTAGTGTACAGAGTGCTCTTACGAGAATTAGCAGCGAGAGGACACAATGTCACTGTCATATCTCATTTTCCGGAGAAAGATCCTCCAAAGAACTACCATGATATCAGCTTAGCAGGAAGTATAAAGGCTATAGAAGATAATGATATACCAATACAAAGCAGATATTGGGGAGCAATCATGGATGGACTGTACATCATGAATACCGGTATAAACAATTGTGATGTGTTGCTATCTAACAAACATGTTCAAGATTTGATCAAACAGAAGCCAAAATTTGATGTGACCGTAACAGAACAATTTAATAGTGACTGTGCACTTGGTGTTGCTTACAAACTTAAAAGTCCTGTTGTAGCTACAACGTCTAATGTAATGATGCCTTTTCATTACGATAGATTTGGAATTCCTAACAACCCGTCATATACGCATTTTCATTTTTTTGGAGGTGGCACTACGCCTAACTTTATACAGCGATTAGAACGAGTAGTTTTTAACGCGTATTTTAAAGTATTATATTTCTTTACCACTCGTAGCAACCAAAACACTCTCGCAAAATACTTTGATGATATTCCTTCACTAGACGATTTAGCGAGGGAAATAAAATTTTTGTTGGTGTATCAAAACTTTATATCCACGGGATCACAGTTGCTTCCACCAAATGTTATTGAAGTTGGAGGATATCATGTGACTGAATCCAAACCCTTATCTGGAGTAAGTAATCAGTACCACAAATAGGTCTTTAATTAAATGTAATGTAACGTAGTCAAATAAAAATAATGTTTTATTATCGTTATCACACTGTTGCAGTCTATTGAATAACGAAACAGATAACACTTATGTTTTGTGCCTTAGGATCTCAAGAAATTTGTAGATGAAGCTGAGAATGGAATTATATACGTCAGTTTTGGCTCACTTATCCGAAGTTCATCCTTGCCTTCTGACAAAATAAAAGCTATTCTGGAAGCCATGAACGAGTTGCCTCAAAGATTTATTTGGAAATGGGAAAATAAGACTTTAAAAGCGGATAAAAATAAAGTTTATTATGATAATTGGCTACCTCAGGTTGATATTTTAGGTATTTCTTATTTTATTAGCTTTTAACGTCACGCTTGGATCTTTTGATAGAATGTAGCTATAATTTTTAAGTACCTACATTTCTTTGATAATACAATTATATTAGCCATTTTGTAAATTTCGACAAACATTTTTCTTCAGGTAACCCAAAAACCCTAGCATTTTTCTCACACGCTGGCATGGGAGGTACCACAGAGGCATTATATTCTGGGGTTCCAATAGTTGCAATGCCTATAGATGGAGACCAACCTTGCAATGCTGCAGCTATAGAAGAGAGTGGGATCGGAGTGCAGCTAAATTATAAAGATCTTACGAAAGAAAATCTAGTAGCAGCGTTCAAAAAGGTGTTAGATCCGAAGTAAGTTTAGTTCAAGAACTTTAAATTGTTGGTTTCGAAGCTTTTTGAGGAAAGAAACCAAATCAAATAATACATACATACATAACATCACGCCTCTTTAATAATCTTAATAATTTTTCAGATTTCACGTCAATGTAAAAGAATTGTCAACAGCATGGCACGACAGACCACAATCTGCACTTAATACTGCAGTTTTCTGGATAGAATTTGCAGCTCGTCACTCCTCTCTTTCATTCCGTTCAAGAGCAGCCGATGTACCATTTTATCAATACTTGTACTTAGATATAATGGCTTTATTTCTAGCGTTTGTCACTTTGTTCTTTGGCCTTTTTTCATTACATCGAAACACCTTTAAAAAGCTTAAAATTGCTTCCGCAAAGCGTGATACCAGAACGAAACGATCAAAACGTGATTAGGTTGTTATCAATCTAGTAGGTAATTAGGTGTATCACAGGGGCTACTCAATGTGAGCAAAACACTAAACAAATACATTATAGACAAATTTTATCGTCGATTTTCAGTTATCTTATCATCATATTCATTAGTAGCTATAAGTTATCAAATCCGTGGTTACTCGTGCCGTGAGTTTGACTCTATGGTTTGACCTATATCCGATAAAGCTATACTTATCCAATAAAGATTATTATTTTTTATTAGTCTATTATTCATTATTAAGCCAAGTTAGAGTTGTCATTATGACATCTTACTGAAATTAAATTGACCCGCCAAGCTATGTTATATGGATGTGCCACTATGTATAACCAAAGATCAAACAATAACCAACAACTTATCTACTTAAAAATTACATTCGCAAGCTTATCTAACAAGGTTGTCAGAGTCATTATAATAATAACGTCATCGATAGGCAAATCGTCACTCGTCAGTCTGCGGCCGGCTGTGCCGTGGCATTGACCCGTGACGTGACTCGTACCTCCTCAGTAAAATTACTCTGTGCTTTAACAAAAATGTTTCTTGGTTATATCGCAGCATTGTTCCTACTTGTAAACAGCGTAAGTCCTCTTAATATTCTAGCAATATATCCATACCCCGGAAAGAGTCATTTCCTAGTATTTAGAGTGTTTCTAAGAGAATTAGCAAATAGAGGACACGATGTCACTGTTATATCACATTTTCCTGAAAAGGAACCGCCAAATAACTATCACGACATCAGTTTAGCGGGCACTTTAGAGGAAGCTGCTTTTGATATTGTGCCGGATAACATTTATTGGAGTGTCTTAATTAGTGCTCTGTACATGACAACAACAGGAACAGAAAACTGTGAAGTGATGCTTGGAAATCAACAAGTGCAAAAACTTATCAAACAAAAGCCAAATTTCGATGTGGTATTGTTAGAACAATTTAATAGTGATTGTGCTCTTGGAATAGCTTATAAACTTGGAAGCCCTGTGGTAGCAACTACTTCTCACGTATTAATGCCATATCACTTTGATCGATTTGGAATTCCGAGCAACCCGTCGTACGTTTCCTTTCACTTTCTTGAAGGAGGCACAAAACCAAGCTTTTTACAAAGATTAGAGAGAATATTCTTCGAGTTTTACTACAAAACCACTTACTATTGGTTATCACAAAGAAATAATCAAATAACTTTGGCTAAATACTTCGACGACGTTCCACCACTAGAGGATTTGGCGAGAGAAATTAAATTTCTTCTGCTTTATCACAACTTCGCATTGACAGGATCTAAAGTTCTTCCAGCAAATGTTATCGAAGTTGGTGGATATCACGTGACAAAAGCACAACCATTGTCTGGTGTAAGTATAAAAATGTTTTTATCTCATCAAGGAATTTTAATTTGTAGTTGGTATCTTATTCAATACTTATGACAGATCATCAGATGTCCGTTTTTAACAAGGAATTTTGAATCTCTCCCCGGATTTTAAATATGGAACACAAACTCCAAGGACACAAATGATACAATAACAGTCATACGAGTTCTAAAAGGCCATGATCAGTCAACGACACTGCACAAATTTTAGTACCTACCTAACTCTGGTAACCGGTTGCTCTATACAAACTGTCCAATCAAGGGATGTTGACTTGTTTTTTCATACCGTGAAAGTTTTCTTCACTGAACGTTGACAGTTTTGTTGACTTATCATATACAGGTACATCCTAAGTTTATTTTTCGGAAAGCTGAGATATTGCCTCTAGATAAGTCAAGCTATTAATTACAATAACACGTGTTAGGTCGTAAAGAAAACTATGGCGATATATGACGCATTATAAAAAAAAACCGGTCAAGTGCGAGTCGGACTCGCGCGCCGAGGGTTCCGATATACCTATAGTATTTTTGGAAGCAATAAAGTCAATTTTCAGGACCGCAAAACTAAATTTGTTTGTAAAGGTTTTTTGCAGATTTCTGAAAAACTGTGCAACTTAGAAAGATCGTTTTATTTTTGCTGTAAAGTTTATATAAACTTCTGTCAACTGTAATTAATTCAGATTTTTCCTTACTCAAACTTCGGAGATAAGGGGGGGGGAATGGTATTTTTCTTGACATTTTTCATCATAACTTTAAAACTAAGAAATTTAAAAAAATACAAAAATATATTTTAAAATGTACAAGTAAAGCCCTTTCATATGATACCCCACTCGACCTAGTAGCGACAATTTGAAATTTGGCCCCCCCTATTTTGGCCCCCTTTATATTAATAATCATACTTTTTTCAAAATTTTTTCTTGTGCAATTAAGTTGGGCAACTATATTCTAAAACTATTCCAAATTTCAGGTTGATAGCATAAGTGGTTGCTGAGATATAGAGGTGTGACAGACAGACGGACAGACAGACAGACAGACAGACAGACAGAGCGGCACCATAAGGGTTCCTTTTTTTTACCATTTTGGTATCGGAACCCTAAAAAAGGAAATAAGAAAGGACAAAACACTAAACTGACTTCAATTTCCTACAGAACCTCAAGAAATTTGTAGAGGAAGCTGAATATGGTGTCGTTTACATCAGTTTTGGAACTGTATTCAAAGCTTCTGCGCTACCTTCCGAAAAAGTAGAAGCCATACTCGGAGCTATGAAAGAGTTTCCACAAAGATTCATATGGAAATGGGATAACAGTACACTAGCCGTTGACAAAAACAAAGTTTATATTGAAAATTGGTTACCTCAAACGGATATAATAGGTGAGCGAATCCTGTAATTCATTGCAATACATAGTGTAAGTTCACAAAAAAAAACCGGTCAAGTGCGAGTCAGACTCGCGCTTCGAGGGTTCCGATATACCTTTAGTATTTTTGGAAGCAATAAAGTCCATTTTTAGGACCGCAAAACTAAATTTGTTTGTATAGGTTTTTTGCAGATTTACAAAAAACTGTGCAACTTAAAAAGATCGTTTTATTTAAATTTTTATCGACTGTAATTTATTCAGATTTTTCCTACCACAAACTTCGAAGATAGGGGCGGGGTAATGGTTTTTGACTTTTTTCATCATAACGTTATAATAATTCAATAATTCATTTATTCATGTAAAGTAATCAGGTAGGTACATAGGAGTTGAACATATAAATTTAGTCTCACTAAAAACTGCCTTCGCAGGCATTTACATGAAATTTTACATTAAAAGAAAAAAAAAATCAAAATGGCAATTTAAAAGCTTCTGTCACATTAAATCCAAATTCATAACGTAATGTCAAATTAAAAATAAGTATTGTGTCAAAAAGGCTATGTCAAGCAATACAATTTTATAACTGAAAATTTCGCAATCGATGAAAAAGTTATATCAGATTACAACAATACTTATTAATACTAAATTAAATAGCCCAAACAGAGCAGTCATCCGCAATCCATATATTCTTGTAAGTTATAAAAACATTTTTCCGTAAGCCACAGCTTTATTGATCTCTTAAATTTATTTGCATCAAATTTCTTAAATTGTTCTGGAAGTTTATTGAAACATTGAATGCACATCATATAAACGTTATTTTTAATTAATGTCAGTCGCACGGGAGGTACATGAAGTTTATCTTTATACTGCGAACGTAATTCTCTAGTACTAATCGTATGATTTTCTTGAAAAAATGCTTTATGCTTATAAACAAAAAGGCACACTTCAAGAATGTACAAACAAGCTACAGTCAAAAGTTTGTGTTTAATAAAAAATGGGCGACACGAGTCCAATTCAGTTAGTCCAGTCCAGTTAAAACTAAGAGTCGTAAAAAAGTACAAAAATATATTTTAGAATGTGCAAGTGCCCTTTCATACGATACCCTACTCACCCTAGTAGCAACAATTTGAATTTTGCCCCTCCCCCCCTCCCTATTTGGCCCCCCTTTACATCAATAGTCATAATTTTTTTATATTCTTTCATGTGCAATTTAGTTGAGCAACCACATTCTATAACAATTCAAAATTTCAAGTCGATAGCGTGAGTGGTTGCCGAGATATACAGGTGTGACAGACAGACAAAGTCGCACCATAAGGGTTCCTTTTTTTACCATTTTGGTATCGGAACCCTAAAAACAACAGAAGATTAAGAAGGTTCAGACCCGTTGGCAAAAAAGACATAAGTACTTATTAAATGTTCTATGAAAAACTTGAGATTTTGGTCATGTTCTACCTACAGGGTGTAAGAGACATGTTGGCAAAAACTGAAAGGGCATGATAAGTCGACGTAACGTAAAACTTTCAGGAAATTAAAAAAATTGGCTTCCATACAAAATTGTAAACTTGATTGGACATTTATACTTACACCCTGTATAGAACAAATAAAAACTATCCTTCATAGGGATCACATCAAAGAGGTTTGAACCTCGCTGCGCTCGATCACATCACAATGGCATCACTAGGTACCAAAGAGATTTGAACCTCGCTGCGCTCGCTAGGTACTCATTCAACTCAGAACTCCTTTAATTTTAAGTTGTAAGCTTTGGTCAACCAAAAATAACGTGACCTGACCAGACTATTTCTCAATTAATGAAGATCTCTAACTACTACTATTTCAGGAAACTCAAAAACTCTTGCATTTATCTCTCATGGTGGCATGGGAAGCACTACAGAAGCAATTCATTATGGAGTACCAATGATCGCAATGCCATTTTTCGGAGATCAACCTTCAAATGCTGCAGCTATTGAAGAAAGTGGATTGGGCCTGCAGCTACGTTATACAGATCTGACTAAGGATAATTTGGTAGCTGCATTGAAAAAAGTTTTAGATCCTAAGTAAGTACCTATATACATAATCTCTGCTAGGTATCATAAAATTGTAAATTGTTTTTTTTCTGTACATTGAAGATAGTTATAAAAAAAATATCCCGTTATGATGCCCGTGAATCAAAATCCTGAGTTTGTCTGTTCATTCGTTCGAGCATCACGCAAAAACTACTGAACCGATTTTAATGAAACTATTTTTGTTTGACAGCTAATAGCTTGACTTAAACAATGGTCTCATTTTAGTATTACAATGGGATCCCGATTTGCGTGTAACCACTATAGGGTATTTTTTTACGAAGTACTGAAATTTTAGTAGGTTGCGCAGAACATGAATCTGAACAACTTTCCCAAAAGAAAATAGATCGAAATATAAAAAAGTGGACCCCCTCTCTACAAAATGCCTTATCAGCTGATGAAGTTTCTTTTTTGAAAAATACTGCATTTTTTTTCAGGTTCAGAGCAAAAGCGAAAGAGGTGTCATCGGCATGGCATGATCGACCAATGTCGCCACTGGACACTGCCGTTTTCTGGACAGAATTCGCTGCACGTCACCCATCCCTCTCTTTCCGTACAAGAGCTGCTGACGTCCCATTCTATCAATACATGTGCCTCGACATTATTGCTATTGTAATAGTAATGATTTTGGTTGTGTTTGGAGGTTTAAGTCTTTGTTGCAGAAAGAATCTAAAATCTCCAGAACCAAAACGTCCAAAAACTAAAAAATCCAAGCGTGAGTAATGGTCATAATACAGTCCGCATCGAAAATCGATGACTAAATTCAGATTTCCTTAAGGTGCAGTAGTTTTGAAAATCAAAATTTGTTCATCCACTTTTGATACCGACCGTACAATATTACCATTACATTACAGATTTAAGTGGTTGGTAGTGATATAATTTTATTTAAATATTTTACAAAACTCAGCAGAATAAAAAAATACTCAGCAGATTTTGTGAATTTTAACAGGCATTTCCTTGTTACAATTAAATTGAGAAATAAATGCTCATGATTATGAACACTGTTAAAAGAGTGTACATACGGTACGGTACGTACCTTAGCTATTTACTATACGTATAATTTTGCTGTTTCATATGCAAACTATCAATTTTTAGGGTTCCGTACCTCAAAAGAAAAAAACTGAACCCTTATAGGATCACTTTGTTGTCCGTCTGTCTGTCTGTCTGTCTGTCTGTCAAGACCCTTTATCTCACGAAGGGGTAAAGGTATCAGGTTGAAATTAATACCATATATTAGGATCCATGAACCACACAAGATCTGAAAATTTAAATTTTTTACAATGACGCAGGGTACTTCCCGTTGACCTAAAATTATGAAATTTGGCGAAAAGCTAGGTCTCACAGTACAAATAATGGGAAAAGTTTGAAATCATTAAATATTACAACTTTTCTCATAACTAATAGTAACCAATTGTGGTGAGCTCCCGTTTCAAGAACATTCATATAAGAGAGGGGTCAAGTTGGATGGTCACTGAGGCGATTTTTGTATTAGTTCTATTTTAAAAACGGGAACACTTACAAGCTTGAAAATTGGTATGTTTATAGTGCATAAGCTATAAAATAACAACAAATAATAAAATTTGGTCAAGCGCGTGTCGGACTCAAAAAATCTAGCACATTAACTTACTGAAATTTCAACTAATACAATTATGATTATGTGGTGGTACGGAACCCTCGGTGCGCGAGTCCGACTCGCACTTGGCCGGTTTTTTATATATAACAATGACTGCAATAACCGAGACCTAGTCAAAAGGAATTACTTTCAGAGGTATCAATGACGTTGTTGGTCTTGCCATCGCCAGCGAAAATATGTGAGTCGTGGCCACCCAATTACGTCCGCATTCTTATAAACCTCCTTAATCTTCCTTGTTATAACTTGAGTGTAGATGTTATTGAGTTTTATTAATCCAAATATTTAGGTACTTACATTTTTTTTTTTAATTAAGCGTCTTTATTATTATCCAACTACACTGTTTTCTTCTTTTCATTAACAATTTTCTTATTTATAAAAACAGTAATCAGGTACAAAAACTTAAAAATTGAATACATTATTAACACTACAACTAAAATTACATCGAGGAGTAAATACTGATAAAACGATAAATTTACTGTTGGAGGTTTCATGTCGACGGCTTCTCGGTGCTTAGCAACATATTCTACCCAAAAAATCGCTGTATCCATCGGAGATAAGGGTCTGTGCTTCCAAAGATCCGACAACTGCTTGGCTCTTTTCTGATAGCTGCACAAACGTAAAATAATTAAACGTGAATTCAGACGTCTTTTTTATTGTCAATGGGCTTGTTCTTTACCATGATCTAGACCTGAGGACAGAGATGGGACACAAGAAGCGACTTTAAAAGATATATAGGGCTCGGGAACACAGACGCAGGCAATTCTGCCACTCCTTAGCTATGCGCGAACCCCTTTGTGCAAATGAGTGTTTAGATATCCTGCGGCGCGTCTGGCTGGACTCCCGTTCAGATGATGATACAAAGGAGATAGCACTCTCCGAGTCTTGCTCCCGAAGCTTATAGTTCTATACTCATGGAAACAATCAACTTTCCCGGACTAAACTATTTTAAATAATTTTTCACGTGATCTCCATGAGCTTGTCCAGAAGGACCGCAGGATATCACCCACACTTGGTTGTTGTAAGTGAGTAAGAGTGGAATTCTCTGTGTTCCCGAGTTCGTATAACCCGAATCTATTTAAGTTGCGAGTGAATAGGCTTCTTCTGGGCAAGCTCGCTCCATCGTCGACCTCATCTCTGCCCTCAGGGCTACTAGTCCGGTCCCTTATAGTCTTATATCGCCAAATTCACCAAGTTGCACCAAATTTTTTCCAGGTACTACTTAGGTACATAGCTCTCAATTTTTGATAGGAGCCAATTCTTGAATTTTTTATGGAATTTTTTTGAAATTCAAGAATTGGCTCCTATCAAAAATTGATAGCTATGTACCTAACTAGTACCTGGAAAAAATTTGGTGAAATTGTAAATCGTGTCTACGTGAAACAGCTAACTGACTGCACATCGAGGTCAAAAGGAAGCCCATCAACCATAAAAAAATATCGAGACATTTTGTTTGGGAACATTTGTTTGTGTGGAAGAAGAAAATTCTTTAGAGTGAAAGAGTGAAAACATTTTTTTTTTCGGGATTAGCTTGTCTACATTATATTCTAATCTACGGGATGGTCCCTTGTTTTCTCATGAGTGTTAACTCTAAATATGGACATTGTATAGATATAGAAAAATAGATTGTTTGTTTTATGGCTCATATATGATTTAGATAAATTATTGCAACCAAAACAGTGAACAGACCGTCGTCTGGTAGAGAGGCGAAACATTTTATGTGGAGTAAGATCTGATAAAACGATTTCTGGTTGGAAATGACCATGACAAATATTAATGTAATAATAATTATAGTCTACAGTCAACGACTGAGGAGGACGTCCGAAGGGCAGGACTGTATAGGCCAAACGTAATGTATTTTTTAGGGTTCCGTACCTCAAAAGAAAAAGACGGAACTCTTATAGGATCACTTTGTTGTCCGTCTGTCTGTCTGTCTGTCTGTCAAGACCCTTTATCTCACGAACGGGTAAAGGTATCAGGTTGAAATTAATACCATATATTAGGATCCATGAACCACACAAGATCTGAAAATTTCAATTTTTTAAAACGACGCAATCAAAAGATATGGCATTTTATGTCCTCATCTCCATACATTTATTCAAAAATGCAAAACCTACAGGGTACTTCCCGTTGACCTAAAATTATGAAATTTGGCAAGAAGCTAGGTCTCACAGTACAAATAATGGGAAAAGTCTGAAATCATTAAATATTACTACTTTTCTCACAACTAATAGTAACCAATTGTGGTGAGCTCCCGTTTCAAGAACATTCATATAAGAGAGGGGTCAAGTTGGATGGTAGCTGAGGCGATTTTTGTTTTAGTTCTATCATAGAGTAATATAATCTATTTAAAAACGGGAACACTTACAAACTTGAAAATTGGTATGTTTATAGTGCATAAGCTATAAAATAACAACAAATAATAAAATTTGGTCAAGCGCGTGTCGGACTCAAAAAATCTAGCTCATTAACTTACTGAAATTTCAACTAATACAATTATGTTTATGTGGTGGTACGGAACCCTCAGTGCGCGAGTCCGACTCGCACTTGGCCGGTTTTTTTTCTATGGAGCTACTGAAAAAAAAAGTACTGTCTTTGCTACAGTCAAATGAGGATCATCCCCACTTGCCAAATGCCGGTTGAAGTAATTTAGTTTATAGGTACACACGACCGCACGTCGGTGGAAACTTTGACCTTGGGCGGGTCTCTGGTTTCGGGCGTTCACAATGGTTTTATTTCTTCGTGCTTGCTGCCGTGCCGTGTACTTACCTCTCTTGCAATACTGTGTCCAAAGCGTCTTCTAAAACCTTTTCATCAAGTGTAGCCAGGTCTACTGTGACACCTAGGCCACTTTCCACAGCTGCAGCGGCATTGGCGAACTGGTCTCCAAACATCGGAACTCCAACTACCGGGACTCCACAGTGCATGGCTTCTGATGAACTTAGCATCCCAGAATGGGTGATGAAAGCTACTACATTTGGATGACCTGTTTAATAAAAATAGGAAAAAGTAGGAAAAGTACTGCGATCCTTTAAACCACTTGCTCTTCTTATCAATCTGAACAACTTTCCCCAAGGAAAATAATAATATAACTGAATAGGACGACGATATTTTACGAAAATAAAGAAAAAATAACGGCGGTATTTGTGTTTCTGATTGCGCATTTTGTATGAGAGATAAAAAAAAATTTTTGTAATTCGTCCTATGTTGCTTTTAGAAAGTTGTTCAGTTTTATGGTCTGAGTGCACAGTTTTAAAGATCACAGTGTTTAGCCTAACCCCCGATATTCTATTACCTCTATACAAAGGTCAGAGAAACGGTAATTGAACAACTTTTCCAAAAAAATATCGACCTCCCTGTGAAAAATAACTCTCTTGCTCAGAAAGCTTGTAGTGATAGTAATTTTTAGAAATCCTTACTCAAAGCTTAGGTACTTACTGCATTCAACAAAGTCTGCTTCTTCCGTCTGTTCTATCCGCCCGTCGTCAGCAGAAATACATAACAGGGAACCGTCGGTGAAAGAAGTCCAACTATTTCTTTGAACGACGCGACGGTTCCCTGTATCTTTTTTTTTCAGTTGCGTTAGCTGAGAATACACTTTGAATTTTCAGCCAAATTCATTACGAGTATTTATACACAAATAGGACAGAAAAAAGACTTACACAAAACAGCCGGTTGCGGTAACCACTTCCTCAAAATTGTATTTTTAGGAACATCTATCGAAACATCGTCGACTTTCCACAGAAACTTCATGCTTGATTTCCGCAAAAGGTTTATGATTTCATTCAATGTCTTACGAGGCAAATTTTTTGCAACACTGCCAAAGCTTATGTAGACGACTTTTTCTGCTGTATTCAGGAAAGTCTCTAACTCCTGAAAAAAACTCATTTCATTGAGGTTGAAGCTAATATGTAACTTAAATTTGCCAATACTTGTAATATACAGCAGTTTCTCACCTTATCTGATATTTTGGTCATGTGTGTATTGATATGCATCCCACCAACTTCAATAACATTAGCTCCATGCAAACGAGAACCCGTCAAAGGAAAATATTGGTTAATCATTAAAAGAGACATATTTTTCCCCAATTCTTCCAATTCTGGAGTGTTTGGATACAGTTTTTTTACTATTTCGTAATCGCTTCTTTGAATTACGTGAGTGTAATAAAAGTTAAAGAATAAATTGATGAGAGCACTTTTTGTTCGTGTAATGAAATCTGGCTGTGTCCCTGTTCTAAAGAAATGATTGGGTACAAAGCTTGGATTGTTAGTTGCGCCTAACCTTGAGTAGGTCCATGGCATTAGGATGTGAGCAGTCATTCCCACCGTCGGTGCTTGCAACTGATGTGCTAGAGCGAGACCGCAATCTGTCACGAATTGCTCAACAATGACCACATCAAACTTCGTGTTTTTTCCTATTAACTCTCGTATCTCCTTGTTATCCATCAGCTTCTTACAATTTGTGTTCGCAATGAATTTAAATGCTTTAGCTGTGTCGTAGGCCAGGTAGAATTCTTTAAACCAATGAGGAGTATTCTTTACGTGATCATCCATATCAACATTGTCACTAGTAATATCATTTTGAAGAGATATTTGCCTTAAATTAGATAGTTTTTTCACAGGAAAATAATTTATTACAATCACATCATGATTTCTTGAAGCTAATTCTTCTACGAGAGATGAGAAATATATGTGATGACTACGACCGTTGTACGGGAAAATAGCGAGAATTTTGTACGATACACATGAGTTTATCACAGCCAAGAAACTTAAGGATAAATATAAATAACGCATGGTTTTATTAAAGGAAATAAAAACAGTGCTTCGCCGGTGAAGATTTCAAGATAACTGATACGATGTAGGTAGTTAGCTGTAGCGATGATGTAAGTCGAGAACGAGAGATCCAATGGTAGAGACGTAGAGACGGACATACGAGAATAAATGAAGTTCATCTGGAAGAAAAGTACCGTATATTGAAGATTGTTATTGCTAATTTGAATCAATCTATACTATTATAAACCGGAAACAAAAAAATAAAATATTCATATACGGATATTGGAAATATTATTTCAGATTATTGCCAATTTATTCTAGTTTTTTGTGCCAAAAGAGCTGCGACAAATTATGCAAATTTATTGACATATTACTTAGCAAAAATCTAACAGAAACCTACAAAATCAAATTTACGCGTTTATTTAATTTATTTATTAATTTATTTATTTATTTATTCATTTATTCATTCATTCATTCATTCATTCATTCATTCATTCATTCGTTCATTCGTTCATTCGTTCATTCGTTCATTCGTTCATTCATTCATTCATTCATTCATTCATTCATTCATTCATTCATTCATTCATTCATTCATTCATTCATTCATTCGTTCATTCATTCATTCATTCATTCATTCAGTCATTCATTCATTCATTCATTCATTCATTCATTCAATCATTCATTCATTCATTCATTCATTCATTCATTCATTTATTCATTTATTCATTTATTCATTTATTCATTTATTCATTTATTCATTTATTTATTTATTTATTTATTTTATTATCAAATTTGCGTTTCTGATGGTAATGTTATGAGAGTTTTTAAATAATTTACTTTACTGTTTAATTTTTGGTTATATATTATTACGCATGCATAATCATCTCAAATAATAAATATCCCGTGAAAAAATATTAAAGCATGTCCGCTGAGTTACGTACACCACAAAAAGAAAATGATTGTTTTAATTATTTGACAAGTTAGATCAGTTAGGACAACAGGCACCTTTACAAGTAATCAACAATGACAATATTTAATTTTTAATATAACTATATACATTTTTAACTTCGATCCTGTAAATTAGACTTTTAATTTTTTTCTATGCATTACATTTTCATCGGAGATCAAAAATTTCAATGATTTTACGATATAGATTTTTATGTAAGGTATAAGTACTGCAAATAATAAAAGCTAGTGTTCTACTCATGAATATTTACAACTTTTATTATAGGACCACCCTGAACTCACAAAAAAAATTGCTGTTTCATACATTATGATCAAGTTAGATATATAAAACTGAATGTATTTGGAGTTACCACAAATGTCTTTGGCGTTACCATCTCGGTAACTCTATATTACGGGTAACGCAGGTGACATTTAGAAAACAAATTTCTTTCATAGAATATGAAAGCATATTGAATGAAATGAAATGTTCGCTGGCATCATGAAAATACAACATAAAACATTTAATTTTGTCTAAAAATTGTTACAAAAAAATATTTACTTATTCGAGAAAATACGGTAACTCCGCGGAGGACGAAAAAAGACACGCACACAGCCTGAGAGTTCGTCGCTGACTGACATCTTGACGACTTCACCAAAGGCGTCGCCGCCGCCGCCGCCTCGTGCCGACTAAGAGGACAGTTGAAGAGACCTATTCGCGCAAAAATTTGTGCCGTCTAGAATCAAGGCTCTGTCTGTACCTACTTCTAAGGTACTCTACATCAAAGAGTATATAAGTCACTAGCGTTTCTCTACATACGTTGCGCACAGTAAGTTAGACATGGACAGAATTTAAAAATTACGTTTTTAAATGAAATGATTTTTAATTTTGATTTTTCAAGCTACGATGATAAAGATTGTACATATAATTTGCTTATAAATTTAACATCTTATTAGCGTTCATACAATATTTCGTTATTTTTGTGATGACAAGCAACGAAAAACTGAATGGGGACAGTCAAACTTTATATGGAGCAAAAAATTTGTATGCCGAGTGACCATATTTTTTATACGACTTATTAGTTTTTTAAATCAATTTTCAATATTTTCTCTCTTACTAAACTATTGAAAACCTTAAATTCATCGATTTTTTTGGAATATTGTACTATATCAAGATTTTCCGGAACAGAATGTCGAGAACAGCAGACTGTAGGTATAAAGGTAGTAGGTAGGTTGTTTGACCCAGACCCAGTGAGGTACCCAGTAAGAATATTTGCTACTCCAACGCTACGGTAAAAACACCCGAAACCAGAAACCCGCTCTGCCCGCTCAAAGCTAAAGTGCAACCACTACCGTGCAGCCGTATGTACCTACTAGTGATAGTTGTAAAATGGTTTTAGAAAAAGCGATTTTTGTTACACAAAAATGAAAATGAGGACATAAGTGTAACTACTTATAGAGCTACATATTTAAAAATATTTAGAGTAGTGTTGCGAAAAGCTAAGAAACTGGCCGTACAGGCACAAATTAGGAAGGCTGAAAACTCTTCTAAAGCAATCTGGAAAGTAATCAATAAACACCGGAATAAACATTCCCGAAATTGTAGAAATAAATTAAGACTAAAAGTAGAAAGAAAATTGACGGAAGACACTGAGCGGATAGTAGAGATATTCAAAAATAAATTTGATAAAACTCATCTACGGTAACTGGAGATTTAGATCAAGCTATGTTTATGATGAGGCAATGTGTGAGCATATCGGTGAATGAAATGTCATGGGGAGTGGTTACACCAGAAGAAGTTACAAGAGTGGTGAATCAAATGGAATCGAAGACGTCATTTGGTTATGATGAAGTGCCATGTACAGTCATTAAAAGGAATATCGATCTTCTTGCACAACCTCTTGCTTATTTTTTCAATATGTGTTACAACCAAAGTACATTTCCTGATCAGCTTAAACTCGCTAAAATTTTACCAATATATAAAAAAGGTTCGAAATATGATGCTGGTAATTATAGACCCATTTCTCTGCTGCCTAGTCTGTCAAAGCTATTTGAGAAGTTAATAAAGACACGATTAATGAGTTTTATTAATGGTCAGAACATTTTGAGCAGAAGCCAATATGGTTATCAACGTGGAGTTGGAACGGCAGAGGCTATTGACACTTTAGTCGACGAGGTTGTTTTAAAGCTTTATAATAAAGAAAAAGTGGCAGGAATCTTTTTAGATTTAAGCTCTACTTTCGATTTAGTGGATCATAATATACTTTTGAAAAAACTTGAGCACTATGGTATCAGAAACGGCATGTTGGATTTTTTTAGGTCATATCTTGTTAATAGGTACCAATATGTAGAGCTCAAATCGACTGAGGACATGAGTGAAAAAGTTGTAAAATCAGGGCTGACTAAAATAAACAGAGGAGTACCCCAAGGATCCGTCTTAGGGCCAATTCTGTTTATTCTATTTACTAACGATATTGTACATTATATAAAATCAATGGTTTCGGACATAAGCTTGATCATGTTTGCAGATGACACTAATGCTGTGATCTCTGCAAACAATATCCAAGATCTACAAAATAGAGTCAATCTAGCATTAAAGTTATTTCAGTTTTGGTTTTGCACGAACAATTTATCACTAAACTCTACTAAAACAAACGTTATTTTGTTTAAATCTACGAGCCGAAATAAAGAGAAACTATTGATTATGCTGAACGGCGAAGTAGTTCCTCTAGTAGATGTTGTTAGATTTTTAGGAGTTAATATTGACGTTTACTTGAACTGGAAGGCGGAATTAACTGCTATTGACAGTTCCTTAAGCTCTGGTTGTTACGCTCTTAGAAGCCTAAGAGATGAAATTTGTCTAAACCAATTAAAAATTGTTTACTACGCCCTTATCGAATCCAAGTTAAGATACAGCGTAAAATTGTGGGGTAACAGTTATGATTATAACATACACAGAGCATTTGTGTTACAAAAACGAGCAATACGAACTATGGTGCGTATCCCGCAATGGGAATCCTGCAAATCCTACTTTAAAGAGCTCGGAATTTTAACATTGCCGTGTCTGTATATATTAGTTTTATTGTGTGATCTAGTAAAGAACTCAGTAAAGCTTGAAACCGAAGAACAGAGAGCAGCACGCCTTAACACTAGAAGGAAAGATCTGACGTATACAGTAACGCCCAGTTTAAACGTAGTCAAACATAGTGCGCGATACCAAGCCGTTAAGTTGTTTAATGCATTGCCTGGGGAGATCAAAATTCTTGATAAATCCAAAGCTTTTAAGCCGACATTGAAAGCCTTCGTACTGGAAAAAAATTTTTACTCTGTAGAAGAATATTTAAAGGTTAGGGCTTGATATGTAAGATTTTAACAGAAACTTAAATTTTATTGATTTGTTTAAATTGACCTTTGTGATCGTTTTATTTCCTTATTAGTTTAATGAATATATTTTTTTTATTATTATTATTAATATTTGTTGACAGTTTTAATTGTAATTAGGTATTTGATTGATTGATTATGATTATTGTAAGATATTTTCGACACAATTTTATTGTTAAGAAATAAATAAATAAACTTGAAACTTGAAGTGTGAGTTTACTACTTTAACGATTCTACATAGAACCTACTTGTTTGATAAAACCTGTAGAAGTGAAACACTGAAAAAGAACTTTGTTTCATGTCATTTGTCAATCTAACAGCTACAATTGTCTGCCAAAACCTCACTATCTCTGTACATAAACTTACTAATCTGGGCTCACTATATTCGCAAACTATTATAGTAAAGATGATATAATTTAAAACAAACCATAACCCACCCATATTACGCCATGTAGTAGTTCTTTAAATTATTTTCTTACAGCATTCACCACATTTTCACTTTCCTTCTTGCAAAGACGACTTCCAAATAGAGGTAACTAAAACATAACGCCTGCTGTAAAAAAAACAAGAAGCTATGTATTTTGCTATATACGTTGTAACAGGAGTTTTTATTTTCAGATCCTGGTTAACCCCGTTTGCATATCCCCCAATCCTTCCCTTAACTAAAATGGCATCTTGCTGTTGCAGCAACGATAAAAGTAACTATCTTGTTCTTCAATTTACCTCTCCATTACAAGGTCTAAAACGGAATTATTCCAGGACAATGATTTTTACACAGGGTCGGCCGTCAGACGGGCTTCTATCCTACATTACCTAGACATTATCAGATTAGTAGCCAGCAACCTGACTATCAAAGGTCAAGCCGCCAAATGGCCTCTGACTTAGCTTAACGACTACTGGCATTGTCAGCAGTCGAGACCAAAAGCTTAACATGCCTTCTGTAGCACCGAAAACCGTCGAATTGTTTTATCAATAGCGGTAACTCATAAATCTTTTTAATTATTCATCATCATCATCATCATATCAGCCGAAAGACGTCCACTGCTGGACATAGGCCTCCCCTAAAGATCCCCATGACGACCGGTCCTGCGCTGCTCGCATCCAGCGGCTTCCCGCGACCTTGACAAGATCGTCGGTCCACCTTGTGGGGGGCCTGCCAACGCTTCGTCTTCCGGTACGTAGTCGCCACTCTAGAACCCTTACACCCCATCGGCCATCGGTTCTTCTTGCGATGTGCCCTGCCCACTGCCACTTTAGTTTAGCGACTCTCAGAGCTATGTCAGTTACTTTTGTTCTTCTGCGGATCTCCTCATTTCTGATTCGATCTCGCAGAGAGACTCCGAGCATAGCCCTTTCCATAGCTCTTTGGGTGACCTTGAGCTTCCTGATAAGGCCCATCGTGAGCGGCCACGTCTCGGTTCCATATGTCATCACTGGCAACACACACTGGTCAAAGACTTTCGTCTTGAGACACTGCGGTATTTTGGACGTGAAGATGTTGCGGAGCTTCCCGAACGCTGCCCATCCGAGTCGGATTCGACGAGTAACCTCTTTCTCTAAGTTGGATTTACCCAGCTGGACTGTTTGTCCCAGGTATACGTATTCATCGACAACTTCGAGCGTAAAGTCTCCAACTTTGAGTGGAGTGGGTACAACAAGGGCGTTAGACATAATTTTCGTCTTATCCATGTTCATTTTAAGACCCACTTGTTGTGAAACTCTACTGAGGTTATTGAGCATCGTGCCGAGATCTTCCAGGGTCTCAGCCATTACGACAATATCGTCGGCAAATCGAAGGTGGGTCATGTACTCGCCATTGATGTTGATGCCAAGTCCTTTCCAGTCCAGGAGTTTGAAGACGTCTTCCAATGCAGCGGTGAACAGTTTAGGAGATATGACGTCTCCCTGTCTCACTCCTCGATGCAATTGGATAGGTTTCGAGTCCTGGTCCTGAAGACGGACTGACATAGTGGCGTTTTTGTACAGATCCTTTAACACTTCAATGTACCGATAGTCGACTTGGCACCTCTGGAGAGATCGTAGCACAGCCCACGTCTCGATCGAATCGAAGGCCTTCTCATAGTCCACAAACGCTAGGCAAAGTGGCTGGTTATACTCTTCGGTCTTCTGTACAACTTGCCGTAGCGTATGTATGTGGTCTATGGTACTGAAGCCTTTACGGAAACCGGCTTGTTCGGGAGGCTGGAAGTCGTCGAGCCTGCGTGCGAGACGGTTAGTAATGACTCTCGAGAACAGCTTATAGACATGACTCAGAAGTGAGATAGGTCTGTAATTCTTCAGCAGGGTCTTATCACCCTTTTTAAAGAAGAGCACCACCACACTTCTGTGCCATGCCTGTGGCGTTTTCCCTTCGACTATGACAGAATTAAACAGCTTCTGAAGAGCTTTTAGCACTGGCCTTCCGCCTGCTTTCAGAAGCTCAGCCGTAATTTTAATTATTACCTACCCTTAATAATGATGCCTTTTTACACCAAGCCCATAGCAAGCCGCTTAAACACCTAAAGCCTCTGAATACAACGTGCGTGACATAGCGCATCCTGCATACTACCTACAATATGTGAAGATAATACGTCTTTTTTGTTCGTAGCTGATAAAATAGCAGTGAGCTGCTTGGGACGATGCGACCTTCCGAAGCATCAGTGCATCGAAAGGGATGACATTGGCCCGGGACCCATTCCGAGGCACATGGGCTGGCTGTACACTGCCAAAGATTCACCTGATCATCAGGTAGATACCTATTCATAATCAAGTCGAACATTTACATTCTATTAAAACTTCAACTTTTAGGCAAATGGGTGTTAAGTCTTTTAAAGTGGTAGGTACTTCATTAATACAAAGTTATATAGGTAGGTATATATGATAAGTTAAGCTATAATGTGATGGTTATAAAATACATATGTACCTATACTATAGAGATCTTACGTACCCCCTATTATTGTCGCCAAGCGAACAATACCTACTAATGAAAAGTTTTCTTTTGTATCCGTGTCGGCAATAAAAATTCTTGAAGTGGCACCACCTCATCTGCTCTGCAACCGACTTAAGTCGCAAAATTCGGATAAAATCAAGGTTATGATAAAACGGAGCCTCGGTTTCATCATAATCCTTAAACTCTGCGACATATAACTACACCCCTTTTGGGCAATTATAATGTTACTGTGTTTTTCTTCAATGATCAGTAGTGTTGCTGTCCGTAACTTTCAGTCCGGCAACCTTACTGCGGGGTAACAGACATTGGTTGGCGGGGAGTTAAGTAATGTATGAAAAAGAGACGTCAATTCCACTGTTTTCTCTCCTCTCCTCACCCGCTTCCGCTGATGTTTGACTACCTCGCCCCCCGCCAATGCGTACGCAGGAAGATCCCACGAAATGTCTACTGCAGGACAGGGTGCTGCCGTGGGGTGCTGTCTCCAAAATTCCAGAAAAATACGTGTGTATAATTCGGAGGGGAGTTACCACTCAACACGCTTGTTAGCGTTGCGGCTGGCACCAAGGACCGCGGTTGTTCGTGATCGCAGTTTGTAAGATGGTACGATACACGGTAGGACGTTGCTGCTCATCTTCCAGTTCATAATCCCATAGTCGCCTCTTAGAACACCCACGAGTAGAGATGGGTGCATGGGCACCACACGGATGATTATAGTAGATATAGGTACTGAATTAAGAATACATTTACAGCTTCGATGCGGCTGGCGTCCTGGCCACATATCTTGTCCAGTACTGCGTAAAATAGACGAACATAACTGCGGCAGATGTGGAGCCTGCTCTTCTTGCTGCGGCCCATCCCCCCGGCCCTGCCTCAGCCCGCCGTGTGGCAGATCTCCTTGTGCTCGACCACCGTCTTGCGGCCGACCCTGTGGCAGACCACCGTCTTGCGGCAGATCACCTTGCCGGTCACCACCATGCGGAAGATCTTGCTTCAATCGTTGCGGCCCCTCGCCTTGCCCATCCGTCCCATCGTGCGGCAACCCATGCACAGCCCCACCTTGCACCAAGCCTATGATACGCATCGTGCGACACAATGGACAATACAGCATCATAACCAAACCGGACGACATAACCAACCATCCTTCAGGACCTTACCCTCTTAAATATGTCCTTAACACCGACGATGGTCCTGTCAGCAAAGAGGCCACGTTCACTATAGAAGCAAAATACAATGATTACCATTTCGACTACACTAGTTCACAATCATCATTCGTGCTGGACTTTTCTCCTCCGGATGGCAAATGCCTAGTTCCCTGCTCAAAGAGAAGTAGTGTGTGCTTCCCATGCCGAGAAAGTGATACTCCGAACAACGCCGTACCAGCACAACCTTCCGCGACCGCGACTGGAGTACCTAAAGCAGTAAAGTAGGATAGGAGGTAAAGTAGGTTTAAAAAATAAACTATGGAAGAAATATTCAGCTTGCTCGATAGTTTAACTAATAACTAATAATATTCAGATTAGATAATAGTAAACGGACGTTCCTAAACAGTACATTTTTGTGATGATTTAAAAATCTTTATCAACTAATCTACCTAACAACTTTCTGTCTTATAAATTAGTCTTATACCTACTTAATTCCAAATAAACAATGCAGTAAAGTCCATAAACCATTAGAATAAATGTGTTTATATTTGACTAGATTAGATTTTAGCATTCCTTTGATCTTACGCACGGTTTCGTGCAACCTGCATAGAATCATGACGAATGCCAATACGCAAATGCGTCTTTGCCACTCCGCTCCGTGGACACAGTTTTGTGTGATCTATGCATGATGCAAGATGCACGCAAGTTAAAATGTGTTATCATTTTATCCCTTATAATTAACGCAAAGAAAATGATGACGTTTCTTAATCCAGGAGTAAACACCGCCTCCGAGTCATCCATCAAGTAGTGAGTCAAGTTGTAGTAGTGGCGTCTGCGTCGTTAGTTCTCCACTTGTCCGCCAGGGTACCTAGACAAGTGGCTTTTGGCTTTCTATAATCGTAAACGCTAGTAAAATAGAATGAAAATGTATGGAATTGACATTAGCTATCATTGACATATTCTATTTTACGTTACAAAAAACCACGTACGTAAAGTTACGTATACGATTACAGAAAGCCATTTGTCTACGCTCAAGGTACCTAGACGAGTGGCTTTTGGCTTTCATACGGAAACGCTAGTAAAATATACTACCTACTCAAAACAAAATAAGGGCCAGCAGGTTTTTTTGATATATCATTAAAATGATAAAAGTAATGTATATTTTTATTAATCTATATCTGTGATTTTTATGTACGTTTTAGGGCTCCCGCACACGACCGAGAATCGGTGGGCGATTATCGGCCAGGACAAGGACGGAAGATTCAGGTGATAACACGTCAGAGCGGGATGCCGACAAAAAATCGGTCACCGATTCTCGGTCGTGTGCGGGAGCCCTTATTTAAGTAGTTCTATTGTTAACAATTTTAACTAATAAATGTTTCAAATAATGCTCAGTGGCAATTTTTATGGAACTTTAATTGAAAAACTACAATTAATGACATCTCAAAAAAACCTGCAGGCCCTTATTTTGTTTTGAGTAGTATAGAATGAACAAAGAAATTTGACCTCATATAGAAGTAATATATAAGAAATAATTCGTCACAAGCAGGGATGTGGGCATGCTTTCATCTATCGATAGTCGATAAGTTACACAAGGACAAATCGATGTCGAAACTTTGACCAAAAAGTTGAAGTACTAAACTTTAATAAAAGGCAAATCTGTTAAAAGCAGTGATTAAATTCATTAAAAAAAATACTTTTTGCATTTTTTACTAAAGGTGATTTCTTACGTAGGTGTTTTAATATTAAAGATACCAAATTTCTTACTTGCTTACTTACTTACTAAAAGTAATGGACGGTAGCGGTGGAGGCAAGAGGGGTAGGAGGTGTAAAAGTTCTTTTTTTTTATTTTCATGAATATCTCTAGCTTACATACAAATTATGTAGGATTTTAAAACAAACTTTTATCCCTCAATTCAATTCCTTTGGGATGGTTTTGCAAAAATGCTGAAATACGGGTTTGTGTTTTTCTTCTAAGTAGCTCAAATCAATTTTCAAGCGAAATTTCGTGTATCTTATCTTGCCTTATAACGTGGAGCTGAGTTCCTTATTGGACCTTAGAGCACAAGGAGCCTGTAGTCTTCTGGTTTCGGATAAGCTTGACCCAGAATCTTCATACGCTTGTGAGCCAAAGCGTTGCATGAGCACAAGAATTGCTTGTCAGTATTGTTTGTAGCGAAAAACTTTAAAACCTTTTTTGTAGAGAATTTTATGTAGATTAATTTAGTATTTTTATTAATCTTCTTACAATTTATTGATTCAGGATGATTCATGCTGATTGAGACATTTCAATTTGGCGAAGACACACAAAGTTATATTTGTTTGACAGTGTCCCCATCGGGAATCGAACCCAGAATGAAAACAAAACGCGTTAAATGTTGTAAAATATAATAAATGGTACAGCTGCACTGCACTTACTTTCTCGCGATATGCAAGTAGAACTGTCAACCGCAAACTTAAATTTGTAATACCATACCTACACATAGTATGGAATTACAAACGTTTATTAAGGTTTTTCTGAAAAATGTTCTACCACATGAATTCGGAACTCGAATTGTAAAATATTAAAACAAACCAACCGTAAACGATTTCGAACAAATCACATGTTCAAATTTTGGTAGTACTGGAACACCTTTTATATGAATTTTCACAGATTTTTAAATTTCAAAACTCTGTTTCTTATGAATAGTTGTTCAGTTTTGTCGACTGTAAAGCTCTTTCAGTTTTTGGTACATCCTGTGTACTAAATTTTCACAAAATCCAATCATATTGAATATCCATTCAGGTAGATAACCAAAACAAAATTAAAATTATAGAAAATAATACAAACTTAATGGAGTCAATTAGGGTCAATGTAGGTACCACTAGTTGACCATTTAAGCGGTTTTATGACGAAATTCATAAAAAAACTAAATTATTAGTTCTACTTTCAGAGTCACTTCTAAAAGTTCGACTATGAATTAGTTAGGCTTGTGATATAATAAGTGTTAAGGACTTTACAAAATATGCTCTTAAAGTTTTTTTTTTTTTCAAATGTTATATTGCATGACCACTTCGAATAAACATACTAAAGTACTAGCTAGACAAACCCATAACTTTATTGTAAGACGCTAACATAAATTCTATATAAAATCGCGGTATTTTTAAATTTTCTTACTTTCAGTTCAAATTTAAGTTTTGGTCAGCTATTGGTGCTTGGTCATCTAGTGGTGCACTGACCCTATGAGTAAATCACAAGTTTACGTTTTGGTAGTACAGGAACACCCCTTATATGGAATCACACAGACAAACTGATGATGGCGCAAGATACCTTGCATAGAGATGCTTAGTCAAGCAAAGTTTCATAAAAATAATTTGAACCGTTTTTAAAAAAAAATTCAATTCTTAATTTTTGTTGAATGACAGCTACCCTCAAAATGAGAGCCAGCAAAAAACCATTCGGAAATAAAAGTCTTAAATTAAAAATATGGAGTTAATAGGACCATTCGTTTAGCCGCTAGGCCAAAGCGTGACGGACAGACCGACCAACCGACAGACGGACATTTTTAGGGGACTTGCTTAAGTGATATAGAACACATTTTTGAGAAAGTTTGTACAACTTTTTTCACGAATACAATACCTTTCTCGCTCTGCTCGAAAGTAAAAATACTACTATCGATAAAAAATACATCACTCATAAACTCCAACATGATCCCACAAAAAACGATAAATTACAGTAAATTACGTAAGAATTTCCATATTATCTGACTGTAGAAATGATAAGTTGTCATTTTTTTTATGCAATATTTGTGATAATAATCCACAAACATGATAATACTGAATAAAACTTACAGATGAAAAGACAAAATTTCTTTGCAATTTTCGTTTTGTTGTTTTGAAGATGTACAGCCATCAACTACACACGTTATTATTAAAAAGAACAATCACTAATATGGAGAGCAACTTAAGAATAAATTCACGATATTTTCAAGTTATTCACTACATGTTTTTTATAATTTACACAATCCCAACAAGTTACAATAATCCTATAAACTTTGTAAATGCAATGAACGCGTCGTTCATCTAATTTGGTAGGATGTGATCATTGACGATTTGACATGGCATGAGACATGCTAGCAGTTGTCATCCCATACTGAAAAAAAATAGCATGGTTTCTTCTCCGAGCGAAGCAAGGTTTTTGTTCTGAGAGAATGAAAATCGATGGAATTGACCTCTTTGGAATTGACATTAGCTGTCACGGAAAGTTGTACCTACTGTCAATCTCATACATTTTTATTCTATTTTAATGGCGTATATGATTACAGCCATTTTTCTACGCCCAGGGTACCTAGACAAAAGACTTTCTATAATCGTAAAAGCTAGTAGAATAGAATGAACATATAAGGTGTAAAAAAGTATGACGAATCCTTCTAAGGGGTGATACTACATCACTATAAATAGTTTATAAAATACATAAAACAAATAATTTGAATATTTTTATTTTGGGTGATCATTGACTTTCCTTCGAATTTCATGACAGTAATTTATTGAAATGGATAGGTACTTGCTAGTGATTGGATATTACAACAGGAAACATCTTTGTCTGCATCACTAGTTGATCGTGGATGTCATTGAACCCTCTATGTTATTCACTTTTTCTTGAGCCAAAACTACTTTTTTTTTAATAATAATACTTAATAATAATTTTTATTTAATCTATTAGTGATGTAGAATTACCCTTTAGAAGGATCATCATACTTTTTTTACACCTGTACATGGGATTGACATTAGCTGTCGCGAATTTGGTTAGCCGTTAGATTATTTTAGCCTATGTCAATCTCATACATTTTTATATTTTTATTCTATTCTACTGGCTGGCGTTTGCGATTATAGAATGCCCCTTGTCTACAGCCCCTGAACATAAAAGTTGGTATAACTGTAAGGTTGATGAATTACTTATATTCAACAAGTAATTGACTATTAATGAACCTTTATTCGACAAAAACAATTCAACAAAATAAATACTATCTTTTTTACTTTCAGTGTGTTTAACTAGGGTTTCCAGATTTTTGTGCTAAAGCCATCATATTCTCATTTGCAATCATCTGGAATTCATGGAACCGTTGTGAGACACGCTGGTTTGATCTGAGATATTTTTCCATACAGTTGAGTGTGCAGTTTGACTGGAAATAAAAAAATATATATTACTTATTGGCAAGCACTATCTGCAACCAATGTTTAATAGGAAATAGTGAGGAGTAAAGAGAAGAGAAAAAAACAGGCCATTATATCTGAAAAACAGTGTGTTTTGGGCCATGGGCAGTATAGGGTTCTGAAGATTTTTTTGGATTTTCTATCGCAAAGCTGGTTTTGATAAAATATTTCATAATGTTCATAACATTAACTTTTTATTTCCTAATGCTAATTAACTTCTTAGCTGTGACAGTTTTCCTTTTAATTCTATCGTATACTACTGTTAAGTTTTTCACATTACCAATAACAACCCTTTAGCTGGCAGGGGTGCCCTCAACTCCCACAAAAAATTGCGGATCCCTAAATCGAAAAATTATACCAGTCTCAATTACTTTTAAAAGATCTATCTAACGATACCCCACACAATGGGGGTAGACAAGAAAAAAATTCACCCCCACTTTACTTGTAACCTAAAAAAAATTTTATATCAAGATTTTATTTTATCACTTTGTTGGCGTTTACAGCTTTTTAGTACTAAGGGTTTCTGAGCTAAGCCGTGGATAGATAGACGGACATGATGAAACTATAAGGGTTCCCTGTTGACTAGGGAACCCTAAAAAGATGATGATGCACAGTGGAGTATTACTTATTGGTTACCCATCCATAATATTAAAAATATCAGACTATCTAGTTATGGTCAGATGGCCGATGGCTGACTATTAAGAAGACAAGGAAGTTTATTCACCTCTGAAGACTTGAGCGACCTTGAAGTAAAGTCATGTATGCAATCATTGAAGCATAATTCTGAGAGTTTGTTATATTGCATCAGGAACTCTTTGAACTGAAACATTAACATTACAAATAAGTAACAAATAGGATTTTTTGATTTTTCCTGCACTCAAAAGTTGTCTAAAAGAAATTGCAATCAAGCAATAATGCCCCCTTGCCTGGCCTATATACTTAATCATAACATTTCGTCAGTGGCGTGCACTCCATAAAGACAGAAAGACACTGTCTACCCTACCTGCTCTGATAAAATAATCAGATTTTATTTGATTCTGATACCTTATCAATCACATTTTGTTTATTTACTATCTACTACAAAGAACAAAAAATGTAAAAACTTAAACTAGCTCCACCAGTCGAGTATCGGTGGTATCATCACACCAGTACCTGCAACATGAACATCGCTTTGCGCTGCACTAGCACCGCTGCGCGCCTAGCGGCAAAGACACATACTATTTCTGTCTAAATGTTAACATGTGTGCCGCGTGGTTATACGAAAGCAGTGTGTGTGCATTCCTATAAATACGTGGCACACAATGATTCAAATAACGCACACAATTGCATAGGATAGACAATGTCTCAATTTGGCTGAAAGTTACCGAAGTCGTCCAGTTGGCTACGTAAATACTTTAAAAAGTGGCATTGTTTAAGTAGCGCAAAATAAAGACAATTAAATATTTGTTTGCATATGTATTTGAATGATAAACTTCATTTATTTTTAAACTGAGCCGCCATTGTTTGTTTTGTTTTGATTCGTTTCAGTGATAGTAGGAAAATAGACAAAAACAGCGAACAAAAAATGTCAGTCCTCATTTTTAAATTGGCGAGATGACGAAACCGAAACTAGTATGCAGTATATATATTAGGTACAGTCAACGACAGGTCAAGCTTGAAACTCGTAGTGCGACTCTAGCCCTTACTCGTATTGAAATAAGAATGGTACAAAGTCCAATGTGTCAAGCTTGATATGCTCTTGACTGTACTTTGAAATTTTTCTGCCTACCCTGTCTAAAATCTCTGTGCACGCCACTGCATTTCGTGAAACGTCTCCTGCAAACTCTCCTGCTCCCTCCAGAACTCCAGCAAAATGTGTGGTACTTCGGAGGGGGCTGGTGTTGGTCACAGCAGTATGTAAGAAACTAGAAATTTCCGCAGGTTGAAACTTTGCAGGTAGGCTAGGTATGGTAAGACCTATTCCCACAAAAAGACCAGCTTTCAATTCAACGGTCCATAATCTAAAGTTTAGCCCCACTTTAGCAGATAATTATTTAGAATATGTTGCAAAATTATAAAAGAAACAGTGTGAGACCACTTACAGTTTTCATCTGATCAATTTCACTCATCTCTGTAGGCACAGCCATAACTGAAATTTATTAAATTATTTAACAGCAAAACAATCAAAAATTTAACAACAAATATAACCAAATTACTTTTATTGAAATATAAGTTTCACAATCTTTTCCCTAAAAAATGGACAACTTTTAGAGGTTAGATTTTTTTTTTCTAGAATTTGTTTTGATTGACATGACTTCATGGGGTCGGCCAACGTGAAGAGGAGCCTAAAATCGTCGTGTTGGCCCCTCTTGATATTCGCTGGTGTTGGGCCAACATAAGTATTTGCCCGTACTTATTCGCCGCCGCCGTATTCGTACAGCCCACGGAGCAGAGAAGGGGAGAGGAGGTGCCCCTACGAAATTTTTGAACGACACGAAGCGTGACAGTCCGCGGGGGTGACGTTCGAGTCACGGGTTGGCGGGAAATAACTAGACTCCACCTACTTTATGTAAAATCCATCTAGTAGCAAATAGTGAAACTACTAGCACTTTTGTCCTTACACACTTTTTGGTGGTACTGCTATACTCTACTAGATGGCGTAAAAGCCACTATACAACAAAAAAAAAAATTTATACAGGGTGTTAATTTAATTGCATGCCATAGCTCAGGGGCGGGTTCAGTATCTGAACGACTTTCCCAAAGGAACATAGTTCGGTAAAGGACAGAAATTTTGGACTTCCATGTGTTGGTCACTCAGTAGGTATGGGAAGGCCAAAATTATTTTTTGTTTTTCGACCTATGTTCCTTGGAAAAAGTTGTTCAGTTACGGACACTGATCTCGCTCCCGAGCTATGGCACGCAATTAAATTATAACCTGTATAGATTAAGAGCGGGCAATCGGTAACTCTTCCTCGTTGCTTATGAAAATAGCGACCAATAAAAACTTAATTATTAACGCAGTTTATATTCCTCCAGCCAGCAGCATCCTTGAATGTCTATGAAAAATACTTCTCTCACCTTCAAACTATCTATCTGTCTCATCCAGACTCGACATTTTGTGTAGTAGGTGATTATAATATTCCGGATATCTTATGGACCTTTGATGTTAATAATAATCCAACCGGTATTTCTGACACCTCATCGTCCTGTGTGGGTGTAGTTTCTGTACTACGTGATAGCATGGCGCTTATGAATATACAACAATATAATTATTTAACCAACACCAACGACCGATGCTTGGAACTCGTGTTTTCAAGCATCGACTGCTCCCTCAGCTCTCCTCGTCATGTTTTGTTACCCTCGGATAGACACCATCCTCCGCTTGAATTTTCCCTTACTTTAAACATAAACTGCCTAAGGCGTAAGGTTTCTTACGCAATTACTCTTAATTTGTGTGCAATAAAGAGTTTCTATCAATCTATCTGCCTACCACAGCTACAAAAATATATAATTTCCCCAAAATTGACTGGCAGGCCGAATTATGTGCTTTAGACCCGGTCCAAGCTCTTGACAGATTTTATGATCTACTTTACGATATAGTTGATAAATATGTACCTTTAAAGAAAATGCGATCCCACAGGTATCCCATTTGGTTCTCGAAACCGCTTATATCAACTTTAAAACGCAAGTATAAAGTATGGGTTAAATGGAAAACTTACAACTCCCTTGCCGCGTACAATGAGTTCTCCTTTCTTCGTGCCCGATGCAAAAGGCTTTTAGCTAACAATTTCCATGATTACCTGAATAACGTCCAAGCTTCGATTAAGGATAACCCTAAGGTATTCTTCCAGTACATATCTAACTTAAAAAGTAACAATAGCGGCTATCCGGACATTATGACATATGGTGACGACGCCTCCAAGGATCCGTCTGAAATCTGCAACATGTTCTTCTCCTTTCTTAGCTCGGTGTTCGAACCTATTAGGACAATTCTTGATACTAACCTTCAGAGCATAGAACCGCTACCTACATCCCCTTTAATAACTAATGTAGTACTTTCCGAGTCTGATGTACGTCGATGTCTCAAAACTTTGGATATAAACAAAGGTCCTGGCCCTGACAAGATTATTCCTTTTTTCGTAAAACGTACGCACAAAGTAATATCTAAACCACTCACATTACTGTACAATAAATGTCTCAATAGCAGAGTTGTCCCAAACCGGTGGAAACTGGCCTACATCACACCCATAAATAAGTCTGGGTCTAGACATAAAATCGAAAACTATAGACCAATTTCCATCCTCTACTGTTTTTCCAAAATTCTCGAAAGACTTATCCATAACCACATATATCCACTTCTAGAAAACTGTCTTCTTCTCGAGCAACATGGTTTTGTAAAGCACCGCTCTACACTGACCAATCTATTAGTTTATTCGAATTACCTTTGCGAAGGTCTGGATAGACGAAATCAAATTGATGCCGTCTATACGGACTTTCGTAAAGCGTTCGATAAAGTCGATCATAAAATCCTCCTCACAAAGTTAGCACGTATCGGAGTAAAGGGTACCCTACTAAGTTTCTTCAAATCTTACCTGTCCGACAGAACACAAGTAGTCATACTTAATGGTTTTAACTCTAACCCTGTTCAGATCACCTCTGGTGTACCTCAGGGTTCTATTTTAGGTCCTCTCCTCTATGTGATCTTTATTAATGATATTAGTGTATGCTTTCAAAACTGTAAATACCTTTTGTATGCTGACGATTTCAAAATATATAATGCCATCACTGATGTTTCAGACTGCCGCAAGATGCAGGATGACCTAGACAGACTCGAAACATATTGTATCGAAAAAAAGTTGTACCTCGCACATGACAAATGTCAACAAATAACCTTTTCCAACAAACGCAATAATATGCCTTCAGTCTACAGCCTTGGTGGGAAAGTGCTATCAAAAGTTGACAAAGTTAAGGACCTTGGTGTTCTTTTTGATGCGAAATTAAAACTTGATTTACACGTAGACAAAATCTGTAATAAGGCCATGCAAATGTTAGGATTCGTACTTCGTAGTACAAAAAAATTTAAAAGTCGTAATGCATACTTAATATTATACAAATCCTTCATTCGCCCGCAGTTAGAATTTTCTACTTGCATATGGAACCCCCTTTACGCAGTTTACTCAAAGAAAATAGAGATGGTTCAAAAGAAATTCCTGAGAGCAATGCACCGTCGTTTAACCTCCAAGTATATGTCATATAGGGACCTCCTCCAGGAGTACAAACTTTTACCCCTTGATAAAAGGCGTCTATTATTTGATGCCAGAATTCTACGTAACATTTGTAAAAGCTCTTATAACTATAATGACTTAGTCAGTAATATTCGTATTTGCACACGTCGTAGGCTCAGAGCACCAAACGCCAACCTCTTCCATACTATCAGTGTATCTACAAACTTCGGAGCGCGAGCTCCTCTGCACCGCATCTGCAAATCATATAACTAACTTTTTAGGGATATTGATATTTTCCATGAAACCGTAGCAGGTTACAACCGATAAGTTCGTAATATCTTATTATCTATTAATGATACGTAGTTTTGTGTCTGGGCGCTTGCCACTTTGTGCTTTTATTTGATCCTGACTGAAGACTCCGTTGTAGGGCTAGCCAGGTTATCCAGGTTATCATGGTTTCTACACACTTTATTTCTTAATTTTGTTTTTGCTACACCAGTTTCTGATTGTTTCTTAACACTTTTATTAGGAACCTTAAATATCTAAGTGTGTTTATCGCGTGCCTTTTTTCATTTTGTCATTTATCTTTGCAATGTGTGCATAGTTGTAGTCACCCGCATAACACTTTACATATACGTAATACTCAATACTAAGTTTTAACTCACTTTTTCCTTGTTTTAAGCTGAGTACGTTTCTTACTTTAGCCTTCGATAAGCCTATTTGTTATTTCTCTGCGAGAAATGTTTAAAGACGTAGTGTTAAGTCTTTTTTTACATTACCACTAACATAATATCTCATGTACATTACTGTTCTGTTTTTTCTCCAAATAAATAAAATAAAATCTGAACATATAATAAAATCGTGAACTCGGCGAATCTGTACCTACATAGAAAGTTATATATATGATAAAGGGGGGTCTCAAAATAGGTAATAGAACCCATCCCGGTAATTTTTTGAATTCTGGTCTGTTTGCCTGTTTGTTTGTTCGTCAACCGCTCGCAAACTACTGAACCGATTCAAATGGTTTTTTTGACGATGTATTTGGATTATTTCCGTGTAATATGTGTTTGGTTGCTGAACCAATTTTGATGAAAATTATTTATTTATTTATTTATTGAAAAATTACAAAAGAATTTACATAAGGTTTTTTTTTTTACAGTGTTGCATAAACCTAGTTAGGTTTTTCCGTACACTGTTAGATACATTCATTGCGCGACAATAGACAGCGATCATAACTACAAAGCTAACTTAAATATTATACGTTATCTATCTGTTGCGATTTATTAGCTGGCAGTGCTCGAGTATACGTAGCTCAGTTAGACTGTGCAGTAAACCGGTTACACGACACGACAACAGGGTGTGTCGAAGTAACATCATCTTAAATTATGTTTGCAACATACAAAATTACTTATGAAACTTAGTACATTTGTTTTGTAGCTAAGCTACAAAAACTGTGTATTTTTGACAGGACGGGTCGAATTGATAACCTCTTCTTTTTGAAGTAGATTAAAAAGATAAAGGTGGTGACAACTTAACACGTTATGCTCCGTCTATCTATATAAATATAGAGCTAACTATATTGATTTGATAATTCAATAAATGACAATAGGTATTCATTTGCATACCTACTTAGTAATCAAATTAAAAATAAGAGGCATTCCGCTATTCCTACTATGAGAAGTAGGTATGTTGTTCACGATTTTGTTTGCGATGAGGTAGGGTTGCTGACTTCCCGCTCTCTATCTACTGGGTGTTTATTGCCAAAGCTTAGGAGATGGTTCGGTAATGATAAAGGAACACAAAAAAAATATTTTAAAAAATCCTACTTAAAAAAAACTAAATCTCCTTGACTAACTTGAAACTAAACTAACACAAAAAAGAAACAGTTTCAGTTATATGTATGTGCCGCCTACCTTAGGTTTGATGATCTGGGTCACTGAACACCCCCTAAGCTATGGCACGTTATTAAATTAAGACCCTGTATACTACTTAGTTGCTGAAATCTGCAGAGCGTGTTTCGATGTGATCACTGGTAAGTTCAAAGAGGAAATGGCGTATGCCCCGCCCCCTTTCATGACGTCATGGCTCAATTGATTGAATCACGGCTCGACCGATATGAACATCTCCTCTAACCTTCTCTACTCCGTGGTGCAGCCCTTGGAGGAGCTAAAAAGCACTGTATACACGGTACATCTGGGCGTACGTCCGATGCACGACGAAAAACGACAGTGAATAGTTTTGACGTAGGTACGTCGATAATTACTATTAGGTATAAAAGCACACTCCCCCGAGACCATGTGCACCAAACATGCGCCAAAATTTGATTTCATGTTTCGTAAATCTTTGAATGACGAGAAAATAAGCAATTTGATTACATAAATCTTAGTTACTGATGAATCGTTTCATTAAGGTGGTTCGCTTTGTTCTGTCAAAATGATCGCAGTGAATAATGCATATCGGATTTTTGTACCACTACTTTTGCTAGAGTGGTAACGTCTGTAATGGCTTTTCCAGTCGTAGCTCCTCCAAGTATAAGGCAGGGCCGTCAAGCTATTGCTAGGAGTGTCCTAAACAAGTGAGGTGAGGTGCGATACTTAAGTTTAGTGCAAACGGCCCTAAATTATGGTGTATTGGCCATATCTCGCTTGGGCTTGCTGGGGAGACGGACACTACTTGTCCAACGCTGACGAACGTGAAGAGGCAGCACATAAATGATGGGCTTTTGTACTTTTTTCAGGGACTTGGGTTGCGTTGGGTAAAAATTACTCTGACAGCAAGATAGCGTTATATGACGTCCATCAGTGTGGTCGAGACAGACTGCTGTCAAATGTTAACTATTACCGTTTTGGAACTCACTCCGACTTTTTAGAGTACGTTCCGTTTCAGTAAAAGCTTCGCGCGATTTATACATTGCGTTCCAATCATTGGATATAGGATAGTGCGGTCAGTTAGCTGTTTCACGTAGACACGCCTTACAATTTCACCAATTTTTTTCCAGGTACTAGTTAGGTACATAGCTCTCAATTTTTGATAGGAGCCAATTCTTGAATTTCAAAAAATTCCATAGAAAGTTCAAGAATTGGTTCCTATCAAAAATTGAGAGCTTTGTACCTAACTAGTACCTGGAAAAAATTTGGTGCAATTTGGTGCAGTTTGGTCAATTTGGCGATATAAGACTATAAGGGACCGGACTAAAGCAGATTTCTCTAAAAGGGGTTCAAAAATAGGAAGTTAGTAAAATGCTGATATGAAGTATACGACGCACAAAATAACTTTGGCCCTGTCATTGATGCGCAGAAGTCAAAAATGTACTATTTTTTGCTTCTGCGCATCAATGACAGGGCCAAAGTTATTTTGTGCGTCGTATACAATCCAGGCGAACAATCAATAAAATAAATAAATATTTATTTGAGTGCAAATCCTTAAAAATATATATTTCCAAAAGCATACAAATCCAGACCAAAGTTGGTGATAATGACAAACAATCAGGATTTAAGTTTAGAATGAAGTATTAAATAACATACAAAGTAAAAAACATTGGTATAATAATTTTTTCATATGACCAAAAATTAGCTAGTAGCAATTTAATGCGCCGATCGTCGTGTTGCCGCGGCGCAGAGTGTATGACGTCACTGAGACCGTCACTGCCAGTTAGCCGTTGCCGCCGATAAGGCGCGCAGTGTTTCGTTAGGTTAATAGTAACTTTTAAGTAAATTAAATGTACGATTTTTGTCTTATTCATAAATTTTAAGTATTTTTTTAATATTGTATAGTGCCGAAATGTACAAACACTCAATTAAAACGCCAGAAAAACACTTTTTAACGTGATTTTGCCTGCAGATCCAAAATTCGTACAAAATTGTGCTCCGTTGTAAAAAGTGGTGTTAAAACTCCACTTTCTACCTAGGCTACAAGATATTACCGTACCTAAAGATCATTTCGATGTACGTACCTACATAACTGTACCTATTATTTTATTGATATGGAAATAAGTTGGTACCTACTATTTACGAGAAGCTTGCTGTTTTAATAAGAACATACCTACGTAGGTACTTTTTATGAGTTTTTGGAGGTATCTACGTACCTACATACAAGGCGACTAAAAGAAGATACCTAATCCACGGAATTGCCAGCAGCGTTCACCTGTGTAATAACTATAATTGGATCCCTAACCCGCCTGCCAAGCACGGGGATTATGGCAAAGGGAGGTTTACAAACAAGAAAGAGGCCTTAGTCACGGTAAATCTATAAGCTAAATAAACCACTTTATCTAGGTAAACTATTCGTAAACTTTTTGAGCCTTGTTCAGTTAGAAATGTTGTCCAATCTAAAAGTTGTTTAGTTTGGACGGTTGTTAAGTTTGAAAATTTGTACAGTTCAGATGGTTGGTTATTTTTGATGTTTGTTCAGTTTGGAAGGTTGTGCACTTTAAAGAGTTGTTCAATTTGGAATGTTGGTCGGTCTGTTAAGTAGTTTAGCTAAGAACGTGGTACAGTTTGGAAAGTTGTTCAGTTTTAAGGTTGTTCAGTTTGTAAGGTTGTTCTGTTCACTAATTTGTTTAATTTAAGAAGTTGTTCAGTTTTAAGGTTGTTCAGTTTGTAAGGTTGTTCTGTTCACTAATTTGTTTAATTTAAGAAGTTGTTCAGTTCGTAGTGTTTTATGATTAAACAATTGTTTAGTATTATTTTATAAGTTGTTGATTTTGTCAAATTGTTCAGTTTACAAAGTTGTTCAGTTTTGAAGGTTGGCCTCTGAAATTTTGTAACGATATATTTAAAAAAATACTCCCACAAATTTCACTATGCCTGAATCAGCTTATTATCTTGGAAGAGTTGGAAGGTTATCTGATTGAGCTTGCACAAAACCAGCTTCTAAAATTATGTAAGTTTTATTACTTAAATATCACAAAATTACGCTCTGATAACTCTTTTTTTATATAAATTACCAAATATTAGTATCGACCGCGCCGAGGCTCCATCGACTCGTAAATTACTACTCGCTCGGTTCAGTCACAGTGACGTCAGACGCACCCATAATCATTGATTTTTAGCGGTAGGAACGGCTTACGTTTATTAATTAATATCTTTGTAAGTAATTGTCCGATTATGAAATTCAAAAAGATATATCATTCTTATGTCACAAAGAATAATGTGGATTCTCGTTTTATTGAATTTGCTATACCTATACTGATTCTCACTCTCCCTCACTTCGTAGAAGTTTGTTGGGAGATCAGAATGATCAGATTTGCTGCTTACTAGTGACTGTCGCTCTCCTTATGTGGTATAACATTGTGTTGCAACGTACTCCTGTGTTCTAGTATAATAGGCTGCAGCACTGGTTATTCGGTTGGTGAACGGAAGAGTCATGACGTAATTAAATTTTCGTATGAAATTTTTATATTTATATTTCAGAAACCTATTATGTGGAGTATCAAATGAAAGAACTCCTTGCACTGATTCTTAAAAGTACCTGGACGACCGAGCTTCGCTCTTTACTAGCCACCTTTACATTAAAAGTGAGCTAAAGGTGAGCAAGCTATGCTACCTGCCAACAGATGGTGCTGTAGGTTTTAGTCTAAAACGCGGTATTTTGTAAAAATACTTAAAAACAAGGGGAGATCCAATTTTCCAGTCACGAGACCAAGCTAGATCGATTTTTCGCCCCGAAAACCCTCGTATGGCAAATTTCATCGAAAACGTTACGGTTTTCGAGAAACCGATTACAAATATACAAATGTATTAACAAGAAGAATAATCAATTTTTCTGAAATGTTCGAAATAATAAATGAAAAGCAATATGCATTCTAAAAGAACAAATCTACAACGCTAGCTATTTTCACCCTTATTAAATCAATAGTGACAAAACTAAATAAGAAAAATCTTACAACGGGCCTGTTTTTGGACATGAGCAAGGCTTTTGATTTTGTGCAACACGACTTATTGTTACAAAAACTATAAAACATTGGAATCAGAGGTATAGCACTTGATTGGTTATCATCATATCTAAAAGACAGACAACAATGCGTTGTTATATTTAGAATTAATGAACTAAACGAGATGGTAGCTTACTCATCTGATAACAATACAATCAAACAAGGCGTCCCACAAGGGAGCGTACTTGGTCCGGTTTTATTTTTACTCTATATTAACGATATCAATAAGGTCACCAATCATCATTGCGTGCTATTTGCGCATGATATGCGCAAATAGCACGCAATGCTAAACTGAATGCGCATTATGGTATTCTCTCTTCCTTTTATTATGATCCGGAGAACTTTGTAGTTAAGATGGTAAGAAAGAGAAGAAAAATGGCACTTTTGTTTATACAATTTTGGATTTTTGAGATGTAATTAATATAAAAATACGCAAATACTTATGCTAACATGTGTTAGGAAGTTCAGCATAATACAAAAAAAATATTAAAAAAAATTTTTTTTTAAGAAATTTAAAATATCTCCGAAAGTAGTATATCACTTAGGACAATTTCTCAAAGAACATTTTTTGTTTGTATTTTAGTACTCTTGCGAATGGCATCAGTTTAGGAAACTTGGTTTATTAACATGCCTTTACGTTTTTGAAATATGTGTATTTATACAAAAACATGATAGGCTGTATACGAAAGCAAGTGAAAATAATCAACGAATCCAAAGAATACACAAAGGCTTGTTTTGAAGACACGCCATTAATTATGAAATATGACAAAAGTTGCCATGCAATGGGTGTCCGCATTTTTAATCATATTCCAAACAATTTAAAAATATTAAATTTAAGAGTTTTTAAGAAAAATATGCATGCATGGTTAAGTTTAAATTGTTTTTACAGCATAAAATAATTCTTTGAAAAAAAAAAATTACTTGAATAATTTATAATTTTAGTATCTTCATGACATTGTTAATTTATTGACTTCTTTTTATAATACTAGTAAATTGTGGATGTAATTTATATTATATTATTGTCTGATTTGCATGCTATTGAATAGCAAAACATGATTGTACTTTTTAATTACTTTAACATCTGTAATACCATGTTTAGGGCAAATAAAGTTAATCTAATCTAATATGTATACAAATATTGTTCGTTTAAAAGTATAAGATATAGTACATTAAAATTTAAAAAACCGGTCAAGGGTAAGTCGGGCTGGCGCGCCGAGAGTTCCGAATTACTTTTAGTATTTTTAGAAGCCTTAAGATATTTTACATAGTAACTTTTGGAATATTTACATATGTAAAGACTTTTCATTTGAAACCCCACTTAACCCCGTAACAAAAATTTAAAATTTTGCCCCTCCCCTCCTGTTTGAGCCCAATTGACAATAACAATATTTTTTTATATTGATATATAATTGGGCAGTCCTAATCTAAGTGTTTTAAATTTCAAGTCGATAGCTTTAGTACTTCCTGAGATAAACAAGCGTGACAGACAGATAGACGAAGTCAGACCTTAACGGTTCCGTTTTTACCATCTTGGCTCAGAATCCTAAATAATATTATCAAAACATACCAAGTTTAGGCTTCCTGGTAGGAAGTGAGTGAACGAATTATTGTAAAATGTACACAAATACGACTCGTTATATCTTCATAGCTGACATCTTAAAAGGATGAAAAGTCTTGAAAGCTGAACACATTTTTCCCATATCACTCGTTATAACGGGAATGATATATCTTTATGAAATTTTTCATCATAACTTGAAGAATAACAGTAAAAAGTAAAACCTTTCATATGATACCCCACTTGACCTTGTAAACGACAGTCTGAAATTTAGCCCTTCCACATATTTGGATCCGTTAGTTACTTGCACTGGCTGGCTGGTTATGGTGGTAGATTTGAGCTTTTCCCTCTGACTTCATAGCGTTCGTTTTTGTTGATATTGCTTTGCCACTTTTTTTCTAAGTTATTGTTTCTACTCAGCTTTTTCAATTATACAATTTTGATCACAACGCCAACAGTTACAATACAAAGTGTAACGGAGAGGTGTAATAATACTGAAGGGTGTGAATCTGCCCATTAAACTAAACAACTTTTTCCAAGGAATAAAGGTTGAAATACGAAAAACCAAATTTGACCTTCCATACAAAATGCGCTATAAGTTGATGCAGTTTCCATGAGAGGTCAAAATTTAATTTGGTTCTATGACCTATGTTTACTATATTATGTTCTTTGCGAAAAGTTGTTTAGTATCATGGACAGATTCACACCCTTTAGTATTATCACACCTTTCCGTTACACACTGTATGAGTAGCTTATGCACTCCTTTTAAACAATGATCAAGCTTGTAAGTGTTCCCATTTTTACGATAAAGCTAACAAAGAGACACCAAAAATAATACGTTTATCGTATCTTGTCATTGTTTGTTATTATTTGTTGGGTAATAACACATATTCTGTGAACATTTAAAGCATATTTCAAAAGATAAAGCCCTTCAAAGGTCGGATACTATAAGAATTAACTACGAGGCGAGATAAAACCAGAATATAAATTCAGGAAAGAATATTTATTGTATACTAGCACATTACAAGAGCATCCGAACAACAATAAAAATTCAGTCGCAATGACAACCACTAGAGTTGTATCAATAGTGCTGCCCTCATTTCAACACTCGCCCTCACTGAGGATCGACGCTCAGTCTCTTCAGTGTCTTCTGGAGCTTCGGTGCAGGTAGCGCCTTTGTGAATATGTCAGCTTCCAGATCTTTTGATTTTTTATATAAGACCTTTATGAAGCCTTCTGCAATTTTTTCCTTAATGAAATGCTCTCGTATATGAATGTGTTTGGAGCGTTTATCCACTATGGGATTCTTGGCTAAACTTTGTGCTGCTTGATTGTCATTATTAAATTTAATAAAATAAAATTATTAATTGTTATTTGTTTTTGTTTGATTCCAAGATCGCTACACAATTGAAGCAGATACATTGCTTCTTTGGCTGACTCTGTGAGTGCCATGTATTCACTCTCTGCAGAAGAAAGTGCCACTGTTCTTTGTTTTTTCGACTCCCAACTTATGATGCCACCGGCATAGGTAAAACAATACCCAGTGTATGACCTGCGGTCACTTGAACATGCTGCCCAATTGGTATCTGCAAAACCTTCTATAGGTTTATGAGATCTTTTGTAGGTAATACCCATTTCTTGGGTTCCTTTTAAATATCGCAGAATTCTTTTAACATGTTTGAAGTGTTCTTCTGTGTGACAATTATTGTACTGGCTCATATGTGATACAGCATATAATATGTCAGGGCTGGTGGCCACTGCCAGATACATTAAAGCTCCAATCAAATTTTGGTATGCAAGTGTTTTTTGCATATCATCAATGACTGAACCCTTTAATAGATTGAGTCCTGGTTCCATCGGAGTTTTTTGAGGATTAAAATCTTCCATTCCATATTTTGTCAGAAGTTTTTTAATATATTGTGTCTGCGTTAGTTTGATTTCATCCTCTTTGTATTGGATTTTAATTCCTAATAGCTGGTCAACATTCACCTCTCTCATCTAAAAGGTTTTGAGTAGGGATTTTTTAATCTGTGCCCATTTTTGTGATCTGAAAGTTACAATTATGTCATCCACATAGATACATATGTTTATCTGATCTTTCTCTCCCCCTTTCGCATCATATGTGTAGACGCAAGGATCAGCATATGATGGGAAGAAGTTTTGAGCTTTCAGAGCATTATCAAGTTTCTCAAATATAAGAATTAACTACGAGGCGAGATAAAACCAGAATATAAATTCAGGAAAGAATATTTATTGTATGCTAGCACATTACAAGAGCATCCGAACAACAATAAAAATTTAGTCGCAATGACAACCACTAGAGTTGTATCAATAGTGCTGCCCTCATTTCAACAGATTCATATACAACGTTGACTTAATAATAGTTGGCGCCCTATTAGTAGGTGCGAAATCCTACAAATCACGACGACAGGAAGATTATCACCAAAACCGGAACGTAGTCCAGTTACGTCAAAACAAGATCTGTCACTTCGCTTCACTGTCGTTTTCGAGGATTTTGAGATTTGGTTTTCATTTTGGGAAAACCCATAATTTTCACGATTTTCTAGTCCTTCAGATAAATCTGATTTATATTTGGCACCACGGTGAAATCTTCACAGGCGGTTGGCTAAAATCTTAAAAAATAAGTAAATATTACACGCTCTATGTGAAGATTGATTTTTCTTTTATTTTGTTCAAAAGTGGCTTATTGGTACAAATAGCTAGTTAATTTCACGTTTATTGTCACGTTGCTCATTTGCTCCAACAAATTCGACGTGATTTTCGTGTGAAATGTGAAGTAATATTGATTCTGGAGATATGGATGAGAGTAATAAAAACTCCCCTTGTGAGGTAAAATCTGATTACATGTTTCTATTACTCTTCTAATCATGTCTAGTCTACTAGAAAATCATTTTAAAATTTCCGTAGTCGTAGTTAAAAAGTAATTGGATGTCTTCCATAATTTTGGTCAACTGCTATTTCCATGGCTCTGTGTGTTTCATGGTTCTTTGAACATATGTTTGCAATTTTATTAGTTCTGATAGATCCAGTGCAAGTTATACAAAAACTATAACATTGACTAAAATTGTTCAAGGGGTGAAAGTTTACCACAAAAATGTAGCAAAAATGCACACTGCTTTTCTTTTATGATTTGCTGTTTCATTTAAATGAAAATCATCATAAATTTCTATAGTTTGCAATGATAATATAATTATGAAGCTATTGTAACCTGTGCAAACACATTTTTTGTTAATGAAAGTGTTTTAAAATCATTCAGACTAACCTTGCAGACTAAATGCTGCTGTTTTTGACACATTTATTTATTCAATACATTTTCTAAAAGAATGAAATATGATTACTATTGGTATGACAGCCGAGAATTTTTTTCCTTGGTTTATCATGGGATATTCAGGGCAAAAACAAGATATCTCAGTAGATCGGGGACCATGAGAGGATCAAGAAAAACCATGTGGCCCCCACATGACCTTTTCCTGATTTTCAGAGTTTTAGCTAAAGACTTTCTTACCTAGCAAATGTTTTTATTATCACCATATAAGCTACTCTATCAATGTCAAGCAGTTTATTTGCCCTGAATATCACTAAGATATCACAAAGAAAATGTGTATTCACATTTTCAGGATTGTCTGTTTGGTTGTAATTAATGTGAACAAAAGTGATTGCCCAAATACAAAGTTTTAACAGAATAAGCGAAACTGAGAAAACAGTTTGTTCAGAATCGAGAGTAGAATCAATTTCATGGGCTATTGATAGGGGTAATTTTTTTATTTTTATTATTTAAATTTTTGCCGCTTCTAAATATTTCTGTGGTTAAGAAAGGGGATATTTCTGTGGGAATTGGGTGTGGCATGCGTGAACGCAATTCGGCTGCGCCATGATAGCTTGAAAATCTACTATAACAACCATTGAACTTTAAAATAACAATATCTAGAAAAAATATATTTTTTTAAGTTCTTTTATATGGGAATGGATTTATTTTAATAAAAATCTGTTGGAGTGTATGAGGGTTTCGCTTATTCCATTAACACATTGTATAGAGATACTAGAAAACATTTGCCAGACAAGAAAGTCGGGGGCTTTAGCTAAACCAGACCAGCTTTTAAATCTGAAAAAGGCCTCCAGAAAACTGGGCTCTGGTCTGGAACATCTCACATGGATTTTTGTAATCATCTATTCATCCATCCATCACATGAAAAAAACCTTCTCGGCTCCCGGTCCATATAGTATGCGACGGCTTGGGATTGCAAGTAAAATGTATGGTATGATATACATTTTACCCGCACTCCCAAGCTGTTGCATACTTAATATTTTGTTTCTCTTCAATGTTTTATAGTATATGTTGTTAATTTTTAATAAAATATAGATAAATACAATATTAGCCAATATTACATGCCTGAAATTTTACTTACCTATCACTTTCAATTTTATTCTGTTTTTTATGCATGATGATTGTTGATTTCACCTATCTTCACCAAGACATTCATAAAAACACTTTTTTACTTTCACTCGGCACCTTACTAGGAATGCAACGGAGGTGAAGAAATCCAGCTACGCGCCGAAGTTGAACACCTACGGCAGCACTTATCAGAGAGAGATAGTCATCTGGTTGCTTTAGAGGCAGAGTTCCTCAAGTGTTCATCAAGGGTCAATGATTTGGAGGAGCAGGTTGATACATGGAGTGAAAAATATGAACGGTATGAATTTTGCACCTTCTTGCTGTGTATTTCTTTATTTTATTTTTATGGGGGGACATTTAACACAAGGTCATCTGATCCTCAACCAGGCTAAGCCGATCACATTAAATGTTTGCACTGGGCAGGGATCTAAACTGCAAAACATCACGCAGAAGACAGACTATCAATTGCAATGTAAAGATCCTTGCATGAGCAGGATGCCATTGTTTGGCCAGAGAAGTCACATAGAAAAGCAGGGTCTGTACTGCTGACAATGACTGTCAATTTGCAGTCAAATAAAATGTTTACACTTAAAAGCATTTTACTTCCCATGCACAAACTTCCTTTTAAATGTAATAAAAAACCTTAAGTTGAATGTGGCCATACAAACTGCATTAGTAGTAATTGCGTTGGTATTTTTACTAAACGGGTCAGTAGATGTACAATGCTTACTGCATTCAAGTGCTTTTGTATGGACAACATACTAAGCAAGGAATGTATAGAAATAAATTTTACTGACTTCATGTAAATCTAGCCTTAAATTAACTCATCAACAATATCATCAATTATTATATTATACAGGCTTTTCATTCTTATAAAGGTGCGTATCGACTTCGCGCGGCAAACCATCGAACATTGGCTCGCGCGGCAGCCGCGCAAAATGGGTACCTTGCTGCCGCTCGAACGTGCCGCGCGACGAACCAGTTCAAGTCGATTTTTGACAGCGCGGCAAAGGAGCGTCAGTATACAGGGTGTTAATTTGATTGCGTGCCATAGGGGTGGTTCAGTAACGATAAGGAAACTCAAAAAAAATATTAAAAAAAATCCTACTCAAAAAAATTTAAAACTCCATTTAAACTAAACTAACGCGGAGGGCAATGACCGCGCGAATGGGCGCGCTATCAAAAGCGCCCGAAAGAGTTTCAGTTATGTAGTCGTCATGGAGATCTTTAAGGGAGGCCTATGTCCAGCTGTGGACGTCTTTCGGCTGATATGATGATGATGTGCCTACCTTATTCACTGATACTCGCGCGCTAGCGACGTTTCTCCGCGTTAGTTAAGTTTCAATGCAGTTTTTTATTTCAGTAGGGTTTTTTTTTTGTGTTCCTTTATCTTAACCGAAACACCCCTTAAGCTATGGCACGCAATTAAATTAACACCCTGTATATATTCTGCGCGCACAGTTGGGACGGATCTTCACGTATTTTAGATGATGCGCGCGGCAAAAACATGGAAAACGATAAATTTCGTACTTTATTTGAACACTAAATGTAGTGATTACTACAAATCATTAAGAAATTATGCATGGAATGACATCAGTGCAGAAATGGGCCTGCCTGTATTCTATTCACATGTATTTTTTTTTCTTCCACCAACGAACTTTTCGCTTCGATTTCTTGGGAATAATGTGATAACTAATGATAAAAGCAGCAGTTGCACGTCGTCGCCGATGTAAAACGTCCATAAATGCCGCGTACAAAATGAACATTTCTTGACGGATTGGCTGCCGTGTGCGCTAAAAATGGCTCGCGAGGTTTGCCGCGGCCTTAGACTATATAATACTCGCGGCCGAACAATGCTCGCGCAGCGGCCGCGCAAAGTTGATGGATGATATATTGGTATTGATAGATACATTGGTACTTATTGCATAAATTATAGTTTTTATCAGAATAAAATTCAAACATAATTTTTCAAAATTGCTTTATGTTTTAAACTACATAACAATCAATCTGAACAACCTTTTCGACTAAGTAACTCTTTGAACTGAACAACTGTTCAAGCTGTTTTCCTTCCAAACCAAAGATTTTGGATTATATCGGTATAGAAGCAGAGCATTTTTCTCATGTCAATGACTAAAATAATATACAAAATAATTGCAGTACCGGCTACATTGACTGACTGTCACTACAAAATTCTGTCATCTGCTGTGCTTCTTTTTTTTTTTTTTGCTTCGCAGTTGCATGAGCCATTGATCGTGTTTTTTATTGTGCTTCTTATTGTGCGACTTAGTCTGTGTCTGTCTGTCGGTCTATCTGTCTGTCACAACTGTTTAACTCGGCAACTACTCACGCAGTTGACTTGAAATTTGGAATAGTTTTTTCATCCCATCTATTCGAAAATCGCTGATCGGTTCGTCAATAAAGGCGAACAAAATAGCTGTTTTCTCCAAGAGACTTTCGTAGCGGTTAAAAATGGGATGGAAACATGAATTTAGGTCCACCACCATACCATATTTTAGGTAAACCATAGAGGTCGATCAAAATATTGTATGAAAAATGATACTGGCCGGTTGTCTTTTTAATATTATTATACCTTGTCAACCTTGTTATTATGAATATAAAAAAAGAAATAAGCTCGAAATGTTAACAAGACTACCAACTAAAGAGGTTCTGTTCCTAATTGATAAAAAAAATGTCAATAACATTTTCAGTTGTTACAAATAATATGATTTTTAGTATTGTTTCATCAAGTAATACTGTAATAATATTGTAATGGTATTTTATATTTAAAATTAATGACGAGTGTATGTCTCAATGAGCCTCTTATTCTTTTCTCATAGAGTGAGATGAAAAGTAGAGTGTATTACGCTTCTGCAAAAATATTTTTACCTTGGGCGACCTAATCCCTCGCTACATACAGGATTCTACCTTAGAATCCCTCGCCATGCTTCGGATTCTACTCAAGAATTTTTCATTTCGCTTTGGATTCAAAATAGCGCCCTCGCCTTAAAAATATTATTGTACAGCCTTGTGATACAATCTACTATAGAATATGATTGACCAATTATATATGATGTCAATTTGATTGCGTGCCATAGCTTAGGGGCGGGATCAATATCTGTAACTGGACAACTTTTCTCAAGGAACATAGGTCGAAATACGAAAAACCAAATTTGAGCTTCCATACAAAATGTGCTATCAGCTGATGCAGTTTCTATGGGAGGTCAACAATTGATTTCCGTATTTCAACCTATGTTCTTTGGGAAAAGTTGTTCAGTTACTAATACTGATCCGGCCCCTGAGCTGTGGCACGCAATCAAATTAACACCCTATATAGCAAACAAAGGAATTAAAAAATATTTTTATTATTATTGGAAATGTACGTTTGTACACATACCAAATGTACACATACCAAAATATATTTTTGTATTTTTTTACGACTCTTAGACCTCTTGGTTTTCAACTTATGATGAAAAATAAAAATGACCTTAACCCTTTTGCAATACAAAAAATCTAAATTAATAGTAGTCGATAGAGGTTTAAGTAAACATTAGAGGTTTAAGCAAGAATAAAACGATCTCTCTAAGTAGCACAGTTTTTCAGAAAACTGCAAAAAAAACCTTCACAAACAAACTTAGTTTTGCGGCCCTAAAATAGACTTTATTGCTTCCAAAAATACTATATGTAAATCGGAACCCTCGGCGCGAGTCCGACTCGCATTTGACCGTTTTTTTGCTTCATTCAGATCACACATTGCATTATTATTTAAGGTTATTTATGATGAAACTATCCGTTTATTTTTGTACTCTTTCGGGTATTGATTTCTATATAACAAGAGACAGTGAATCAGTGAGTCTTTCTATATATTCATTTAATTATTTCTGTTTAACTTTTCAGGTTGTATGACTCGCACAAAAGAGTTCAGAAGCTAAATCAAGTACTAGAAGACAAATTGCTACAAATGGTTGACAAGATGAAAGGGGAGAAGAGTCAGCTGACCAAAGACATCGCAACACTCTCTGTTAGATTGGCAGAGTCCAAGTACAACTACAGTATGCTTCAGAAAGAAAATGTAAGGGCTCGTTTTAATACAGTTGCTTTTATTTTTAAATGAAAATGTGAAATTTCATTACTTGTGAAGACAAGCAACTTTCTCGAAGAAAAAATATTATCTCAAAAAATAAAAATCTGTCTCCATACTAAATTGGTCACGTGCTCGACCCAAATTGTATGTATGTAAGTCCAAAAAATTAGTTTTTACCACAAGTAGAATCTGGGGTTCGGGAGTGAAACCAATGAAAATTCTCATTGCATTGGATATTGGAACCTTACAATTTTTGTTCCCTAAAATACTCATTTTGGTACTTTGGTAGATTTTAAGAAAAATCAAATTTATAGTAATCGATAAAAATCTAATTTGTTCTGTTTACAGGAGAGATACAAAAACGATATGAACTTAGCGATACAGCTGCTACAATGCAAACCAGACAACTTCGTCTCACACAAACTTGACAATGTGAGTAACATTATGTTGATTTAAGCGATTCAATAACAACAATTTTAGCGCGCAAAACTCTTGAGCAATTTGTTTTCTTTACAGCTTCCTGTTGACACTCAAGCACGAGTGTCGCAGTACGTCATGTCGAAAACGTCGTCGAAACCCGGCAGCGCCACTTCCAAGAACGGTAATGAACACGAAACTTCGTTCGATGCAAGTGAGTACGAATTCAATATTTCGGCGTCGCTTATGACCAAAATCCTCGAAGACAGCATCCAGGACAGCGTGACGAAACATTGCGACTCCTGCACATGTACTAAAATGCAGACCAAACCGTTCTGCTACAATGAAAGCTACTTCTCTGTTGGCACGCAAACTGTACTTACCGGTGATATGAAAAATTCTCTCTGCTTGAATTGTAATGCGGAAATAAAATCTGTAAAATCTGTGCTAAGTGCACGAAGTATATCTCCACAAGGAATAAAACTTGTAAATGATAAGAACATCGGGCTTACTGGCCCTCTTTACGTTATTCCTCAACCTGAATCTCAAAAAGCTTCTGTGGAAGTTATTTTAGAACAGAAACCAATAATCCCTGATCTAGCTAAACCAGAAGAAAATAAGCCTGATTTACATAGACAGGCACCAAAAACTGAGGAAGATTTAAGGCACTTTAAAAAGAATAATATGGGTATGGAGCCGGCTGTGCATCATAAACTTTGTGATCGCACTAAAACCTACTCTATTTCAAGCAAGAGAAGTAGCAATAGCATTGGTCATGATGATGGACCAACAAAGGAATCCCCACCTAAAAATGAACGCCCAAAAGATAACATCAGCCTTAGAAAGAATTCTCAAAGTTCTATGGGTGCCGTAAGCAGAACTTCATCTATAGCTAAGTCAACAGTGAGCACTCACAAATCTGGCAATACAGTTGGACCAGGGCCTAGGTTCTGTCATTTACGTATGCAAGCTGGTTCTAAAAATATTCTCCTCGATAACGCAGAGCCAGATGTGCCGCCTGTTTTGTACAGGCGTCAAAGTAAATGCAATGAAAATCCTATATTCAAAGATCTCAATGACGGTATTGATAATTTCATAGATTTAGAGAAAGATGGCGAAGTGAAAGAAGATGCCAAAAACGATAATCTCGTAATCGAAAGTACACTTATTGATGTCCATGTGGACAATAATAATAGGGATACCACAACAACCCCAAAAATTACGCCTATAAACCCAATACTTATGAATGTTTCGTCTTCACCTCTACAACCATTGAAAACGCATAACTTTTCTGGAAGTTCAGAAAATAACAACAACAATTCGCAAAGTCTTGAAAGTCAGCCAAATACATCAGAAGTCGATAATTTACTTACTGATTTTACTCCTGATTTAATCAGTCCTCTAAATAACAATCACACTACCAATGAATCTACCAAAAAAGATATACTTTTACCTACTGATAATCATGACATGAAGATATTTAATTTCGATCGTTATGAACAAAATAAATTAGCTGGACAAATTTCTAGGCCTTTGAAGAAAATAGACATGGCTCAACTTCATTCTCTTGAAAATACAAAGATCTTTAAGGATTGTACTCATTCAATCTTACTTCCAAAATCGGACAAAAAAGTGGAAATACCCCCTAAGTCAGTACTACCAACTATTGTTAATGTTTATCCTAATTTGACCCAAACACATTTAAAAGTAAATGAAAGTAAGAAAGTTTTTACTAATGAACAAAGTACCAGCTCATTATCGAGTGATGATAGTGCTGCAATACTTCAGAAGCAGCAATTACTGAGGGTCGCAGAATGGGTGGAGCAAAACTTAGAGCAGCAGAATATCTTCAGTGACCCTCTTGAGGATGAAGTCAGCTTTAATAGTTTACTTGCGAGAAAAGATAGCAAACTAAGCAGACTTACTGCAACCCTAAACGAGCTTGCTTTAAATATGCCTCATCCCGTTAGTAAGTATGCAAAACCTTATACCAAAGATGAATATAACAACTGGACGCATAAGAGTGCTTCACATACTAAAAAGGGTGATAAACATCACGACACAGGCCATGCTTTGCCAGTACAAAATGTTTCCAAGGAAACCGAATTCCCTGTTGATGGTGACCTTGCAACGGTTACTGAAATCGGCAATGATACCGCAACAAAAAACGACGTTTCCTTCCATATTGCACGTAATAATTTGAGAGAACTTCAAGCCAATGGTGACAAAGAGATTTCTCCTGAAGACTTGGCGAGAATGGAGTATAATGTGAAGAAGTTTTTATTGAGTGGTCCTCATTGGGTTACGGAAGCTACTAGAAGCCGGCGTACAAGCAGCAAAACTGAGACTGATGTTTAATTCCGACGTAGTTAGAGAGTTAGACGCATTCCATTTATTAATTATTGTGATGTTTTAGTGTTTTCTGTCCCTAGTTATGAGTAGTAAAGTTATGCAGCTTTACAATCATGATTATTGTCACCAATCCAACATGCTTTTGCAACCTATATTAAGCCAAATATTTTGAAGATGAAATGGATGTTAGTTAATTTGTAATAAATAATCATAGTCTTTCCAATTTGGAACATAATGTAAGTTTTGTCAAATTTGTAATGCGTCCACACAATAGTAATAATATAAGGTAGATGGATTTGTATATTGTATGTCGTGTATGGAAGTCATCTAGATAAGAAGGGTAAAGGAACGCAAGTTACTAAGTATGTTTCTATCAAATTGAAAGACTTTAGATATCTTAGGTAGCTTAACAGTAAAGTGGTAGTGGCTTTGTGAATCAATGAATAACTCTTGCAATGTGATAGACAGATACTAAGGCTGTATTCACACTAAGCTAATTGTGAGCCGTCAGGTTAGCGTAGCAGACTAAATTGCCTTGAGTTCGCCATTTCCAGCTAAAATCTGGTTCTTTCTGATCCACTCAGTAACAACCAACGTTGTTGTTAGGGTTGCTTCTTGAATTTCAACTGTGTTAAATGAGCCCTCCGCTCCCAACTCTCGTGGACAAGCTCTTTCAGATTCACAGTCTCACCCTTTAATAAATTACTAAAAGCTCGCTGTCTTTTTTTAGTCTGTATTGAAAAATTTAATGGATTGCACCCGGTTACAGACGTTATTCCGTTGACTAGTGACTCGGAGTCGGCAATTGTATCGGTTAGAGAGTGAGCTTAGTGTGAAGCCAAAACTTGTTTTGTCAAAATTTTCCAAAGCGAAACAAACGAAAAAGAAAAGGCACAAAATGTAAGATAGGAAACAACTTCACAATTGTGTCAATTTGATTTGATAGTGTAGTTCGGTGTTAGATGTCGTAGGTCGTCAAAAAGGCTGTCGCTAGATATATACGTTCAACATATACGTTCAACTGTAAATAGTATGCTTTTTAAACCACTTAAGTAGTAAAAGTTTGGAGATACGCGATTTGTTTTTGCGCGAAGTCCTTTTTAGAAAAAAAGTAATCGGTAAAATGGGAATGATGAGTCATATTCAATGCCCGCATATCGCGTATGTCTGAACTCTTCACTTGAAGATTAGTTTAAAAAACAGACTATAGTTAAATGTCTATCACAGTATTAATCGAGATAGTTTCATAGATGCTTCTGAACATGTGATAAAACTGTAAGCCATTCCTTCATGTACAAAATTGTAACACTGAATTTAAAATATAAATGTACTGCTTGCCACTTAAATATTACGGTGGTAAATTTTAAATGCCAGTAGAATACGTTCAAATTCACTTTTCTTTACAAGTTACGTTTCATTTGCTTTTTAGATTAAGGTTGGGACCAGATGTGGAGTATATGGCGCGACGCAACTTGCGCCGCTTTACGCTCTGACATAGCGTTTCATACAATTTCGACACACCGGTCACACCACGCGCAAGGTACGCTAGAGCGTATGCAAAACTCCAGCTACGGCCAAAGCGTAAGTTGCGCCGCATTTCTTACGCATTACGCGGCGCAAGATACGTTGCATCTGAACCGACCCTAATTAACCGACCATGTATGTTGCGTGCATAATCGAAACAACGTATTTCGAGCCAAGTTCTTTAAGTATATTTCAAGTTATTAATTCCAAAATTATCATAATAATAAGTATCATGCCTTTGCTTTTTCTCAAACATATTGTATCAAATGTAATATTTTGTCAAAACGTTTTGTGCATATTTTCCTAATATACAAATCAATATATTTTTGAAATAATAGGGACGTATGTCATACTGTAGCACAGAGGTATTTTGACTGTAGTTAGGTTATTATAAATTGGTAGATTGTGGTCAAGAGTTTGGTTAAATAATGGTAAAATAAAGCTGTCCATAAAAATATAGACAGCTTTATTTTAACTTGGTCTTTGTTCAAATATAAACTAAAATAAATTACGAAAACAGATGTAACTGAAATAATTGTAAAACTTGCTATTAATGTTTTAAAAATCCAACTAAATATTTCATCAAATTCTTGCCAACGTTGGGGTGTTGTATTAGTTAGCTTATCACTTATCTTATCAGCACAATTAGAAATCGGTGTTTGTCCAAGGTGTTAGTATATGTGCGACATCAATTTTACGCTCGATTTGTACGAATAGGTATTAATGGTTGTTTTGTTATGCTTGTCAAATCTGAAAGACAGTATTATGGTATTAATTCTTAAATATCATCGATTTACGAGTTAATGTACTAAAATGCAAGACACGGGAAAGTGGAAGCAGCTCGTGATGTCCGTATGTACCAGGGGGGTGCACGCTTTTTTTTGACAATGGCAAATCCTACATGGATACTCGGCCGCTCGCGGCAGCGGTCGGATTATGTCTGACTTCTACTGAATAAAAACCTCCAGTGAACATCCTCGGCGCATGGCGGATGACACTGGGATCTCTTTTGGAACGCAACGCAAGGTAGGATAACGACCTCGTACCTGCTAAAATAAACCTTTTTATATTGAGTGAGTGACATTTATGGGGGATCATATAGGGCTTACCTGTGACTCACCTGGACCAAGCAGTCCACTATTGAAGTTCCACTTTTACCTTTAGTCTATAGGCAACGAAGCGGATCGTTGTATGAAGACCCCCACATGAAATCCTCAGTCGATAAAACTTTGCTGGGGTATTACACTATATGAGACAAACCTTCTATAAAAAAAAAACAAAGAAATCGGTACTTTTAATTTTTCCATACAATTGGATTTTGTTATAGAAGGTTTTTCTCATATAGTGTAATACCCCAGCAAAGTTTCATCGACTGAGAAATTAATGCGACTGAGGAATTAGTCAACTGCTTCGTTGCCTACACTACTTTTACAAACCCATCTACTGTATCTACTCATTTACCTATTATTTATTCGTAGCCTCTAACGAGATTTTAGAAATTAAAGTAAACCGTGATAAAATCAGATAATATGTAAATTAACAAACACACGCTATTTTGTAATGATCAAATATCATTCATATTATCTAAAGGGTCTTTTTAATTTTTGATCTTCGTGTGATATTTGAGAAATAATACCAAGATATTAGCAACATTTACCGAAAAGGAGAACTAAAACTGAACAAATTCTACCAAGAACCATCACAGGAAACTTAAAGAAAATCGGCCTCTACTTACAAACTGTCCCATAAAATTTGTAGTTTTGGAGCGGTCGATTGTTTTTTTTTTTTGTTCATTTCCGGTGATTATGTTTCTTGGAAAAAGTTGTTCAGTTTCATCGACTGATCATGGCCTTTCAGTTTTTGCCAACATGTCCCTTTGTTTGATTTTTATTTAGTATTTTTCCGTAAAGATTGACGAAAATAGGTAGTGATAGAGGGAATAAATATTTCAGGACGCAAGCCTACCTTTGACACTTAACATCTTTTTCCAGAAAGTGAGTCGATTTCGGAATTAAAAATATAAGCTTTCACTCGGCTGATATGTTATACGAGAAGTGTTTCTAGGAACAAAAAGAACTATAGATAAAGTTGTGACATGCGCAGTATCTCGTCCTGAAATACTAATTGCCTATAACATTCAAAACAGCTTTTACTTCATTTTGTGCCAGATGCATTACTATAATTTATAATTTCCGAAAATTTAAAGGGCATGATCAGTCAACGTAACTAAACAATTTTCAGTGAATAAAACTTTCAAGAATTGAAAAAAAAATCGGCCTCCATACAAACTGTCCAATCAGGTTTATAATTTTATATGAAAAGGCCGTGTTTTTTTTTTCATTTCCTGAAAGTTGTATTCACTGAAAGTTGCTCAGTTACGTTGACTGATCATGGCCTTTCAGTTTTCGGAAATCTGTCCCTTACATCCTGTATACAAGGTATAACAGAAAGGGTATATCAACCCTGAAGCATGTGAATCTGCCCATGAAACTGAACAACTTTCCATAAGCAACATTGGTCGAAATACGAAAAAAAAAATTTGACCTTCCATACAAACTGAATCAGCTGATTGCACATTTTGTATGGGAAGTAAAAAAATTTTTTTCGTATTTCGACCTATGTTCCTTAGGGAAAGTTGTTCAGTTTCATGGGCAGAATCACATCCTTCAGGGTCGATATACCCTTTTTGTTACACCTTGTATAGGTACCGTGAATACTTATTCACCTACCTACCTTCTTATTTACTTTACTTTTGACTTGTTATTTTATCTGAATATTGCTCAGCTTTTATTTTGACACTTTGTTTGTTTAACGTGATAGCGTTAGAATGACAACAAATTTTACAACATAGGCAGAATCGTGGTCGCCTAGTTGGTTAAGGCGTCTCCGGTACTTACGGAGAAGACACAGGTTTGAGTTCTGCCTGTGCCAGTGAAATTATTCATTTAGAAATTGCTCAGTTTTACTTATGTTGTCTCTAAGAGGGGTCAAGCTACAATTATCAACAGTGATTGATCAGCATTTTTTGGTCTTCTTTAAAAAATATCAGGAAGATCTTACTTTATAACAATACAAAATTTTGTGAAGTACTGCGTTACTAGAGGTCAAGTGATTGTGACACTGAAGTGTAAGAAATGAAAATGCTGATCAGTTTGTGTAAATGTGGTTTATGCACAGTTTAAATAAATTCGTGTTAACCTTATAAAGACTTTATCTGAAAGCAATTTTAAGACGTTAAGAAATTCTGAATTCTTAGACTTTTAAAAATTCTGAAACTCAATACCAAATCATTAGCTAACTGTCCAATAGTATGAGAAGTAATTAGTTATTTGGTTTGTAAAGCAGCAAAATTGGTATTTGGCGAGAGTGCCTTGTATCAAGCAAGCAAAGGATTCTAGGATCGAGCCACGAGCAAATGGAGTGGTTCAAAACAATGAAAGAGGAATTCTTAACGTAGCAAAAGTTTCAAGGCACGAGACAAGAAATATCAAGCGGTTGACCGTACGACTACGAATAGCAGCAGCATTACGTCATTCATACCATATATTATCATCATGTTCTAATTTCAAAAACCTATTCCACTCCAGCGGCCAAAAATGAATTTTGCCCGCAGATTTCGACCGATAACATTTCAACAACCGATTCCATGCTAGCGGCCAAAAATTACTGCACGCAGATTTCGACCGATAACATTTCAACCGTTTCCATGCTAGCGGCCAAAAATTACTGCACGCAGATTTCGACCGATAACATTTCAACAACCGATTCTATGCTAGCGGCCAAAAATTACTGCACGCAGATTTCGACCGATAACATTTCAACAACCGATTCCATGCTAGCGGCCAAAAATTACTGCACGCAGATTTCGACCGATAACATTTCAACCGTTTCCATGCTAGCGGCCAAAAATTACTGCACGCAGATTTCGACCGATAACATTTCAACCGTTTCCATGCTAGCGGCCAAAAATTACTGCACGCAGATTTCGACCGATAACATTTCAACCGTTTCCATGCTAGCGGCCAAAAATTACTGCACGCAGATTTCGACCGATAACATTTCAACCGTTTCCATGCTAGCGGCCAAAAATTACTGCACGCAGATTTCGACCGATAACATTTCAACCGTTTCCATGCTAGCGGCCAAAAATGACTGCACGCAGATTTCGACCGATAACATTTCAACCGTTTCCATGCTAGCGGCCAAAAATTACTGCACGCAGATTTCGACCGATAAAACAAAGTTTGTCAAGATAGTGTGGTGAAAAATTGATTCTACAACTTTCAAAGTCGTAAATAAAAACTTGTTGCATTCGGCCTCAAGTTCTGGTGAAGTTTAACACGAATTTATTAAAACGCTCTGTGTATGTATTAAAGTAAGTTTCGTTTTTCTTATAATCTTTTTGACTCAACCTTATGTTGTGTATTTTTATAAGTCTTTTTGTCTCGTGGTTAACATACGAATTTATGCTTTGTTAACCCCTAGTTTATTTTTTATTTTTGTGTCATATAGTTATTTAATTTATTTCTTAAGTTAATAATATTTATATTTTATTTATTTTTATTCTTTCCGAATTTACCCTATATTTTTATCGTGCATCAATTTTAACTTTGTGTTATCTACAATTTTGCCGTGATAATTACAAATTTTGGTCTCACTATTACATTTACTTTTGTTATTTATTGTGTATGTACCCACATTGTATGATTTGTATGTAAAGCCCATTTTAGGAGTGTTAAATTTACCAACAATATGCAATTAGAATTATGCCAAAATGATGCCTATAAGAAAAGGTGTGATCGCATATTTACTAATAAGTCATACTGGGATATTCTTTTAACCTCTAGCCAAATTTAGTATGTTACACAGACCATAAAACTCATTGGCATTCCATTGGAAAAACAAGTTCATTGGCATTCCCATGTATAGGTAGTCCTTTAGCCATGATCACACCTAACTGAATTCAAATATTGATTCGGCATACATTAACAATACAGAGAGCAGGGCAGAGATGAAGTTGAGGATATAACGAGCTTGTCCAAAAGAAGCCTATTCACTCGCACCATAAATAGATTTGGGTTATATGAACTCGGGGACACAGACGCAGGTAGAGAATTGTACTCCTTAAGGCTAGCCCTCAAGCTGAGGCTATCGACCACGACTGAGCTTGACAAAATTTTGTTTTGCAACGGTACTATCGCGTTGACATTCACCTGACCACCACTAAGCTTAGAGCATTCAACCATCATTGAATGCTCTAAGGCGTAGAGCATTCAATGTTGGTTGAATGCTGTATATAAGCTTAATTAAATAAATAGTACTTATTACTTAGTGGCTTAGAGTCTAAACTACTAAATAATACTATTTTCTTGCAGGATATAAATAGAAGCACTCTTTTGCCCCGCCCTGCTGACCTTAAAAAAACCGGTCAAGTGCGAGTCGGACTCGCGCGCCGAGGGTTCCGATATACCTATAGTATTTTTGGAAGCAGTAATGTCCATTTTTAGGACTGCAAAACTAAATTTGTTTGTAATGGATTTTTGCAGATTTCTAAAAAACTGTGCAATTTAGAAAGGTCGTAAAATTTTTGCTGTTATGTTTTTCATTTCACATACTTCGGAGATAAGGGGGGGGGGCAAAAAAAAACCATTCCTCAATGATATTTTTTTTTACATTTTTCATCATAACTTAATAATTTTAGAAGGTACAAGTAAAGCCCTTTCATATGTTACCCCACTCGACCTAGTAACGACAATTTTAAATTTTGGCCCTCCTATTCGGGCTCCCTTTACATTAATAATCATATATTTTTTTATTCTTTTACGTGCGATTAAGTTAGGCAACCTTATTCTAACACTATTCCAAATTTCAAGTCGATAGCTTAAGTGGTTGCTGAGATATACAGGTGTGACAGACAGATAGACAAAGTCGCACCATAAGGGTTCCTTTTTTTACCATTTTGGTATCGGAACCCTAAAAACGAAACAATAAACAAACAACACAATAACTATCAACAACAACTTCTACAACAATAACAATAACTTCGACAACAACTTCTTTATTGTTATTGTTTGTTTGTAAACAATAACAATAAAAAATGGCCAAAGAAAATGTATTGCTTAAACTCTTTTATTAAGGGTGTAAGGGACGGTGTACCGAAAACTGACAGGGCGTGCTCAGTCAACGTAATTGAACAACTTTTCTAAATAAATTTATGTTGGGAAATGAAAAAAAAAATTGACCTCTCCATACAAAGTGCCCACTCTGGTCGAACAGTTTGTATGGAGAGATCAATTTTTTTTATCATTTCCCAACATATGTTTCTTTGGGAAAGTCGTTCAGTTTCTTTGACTGAGCACGCCCTGTCAGTTTTCGGTGCACCGTCCTTTACACCCTGTATAGGAACGCAGGCGCAGAGTGTGGCTCACGCTCAGCACTTATGCTTTGCACTTATGTAAAGTACTCGTAGGTATATATGTCGTGGCCAGATCGTTAGAAATGATCACTTCATGATGTGGCTGAACTTCTCATGACCACTTCATGAAAGGTCATGACCACTTCATGAAAGGTTCGGTTATGTTAGGTTGCATTTCATGAAAAAACCAACATGAAAGTGGCCACATCATGAAATAGCCAATACCACGATCTGGCCACGACATATACACCGTGTTCTTGGGGATTTGCATTAATAATAAGAGCACGATCAGCTTAGAAACATAGGTTGAAATACGAAAAAAAAATTTCAACCTATGTTTCTTAGGGAAAGTTGAACAGTTTCGTAGACTGAACGTGCTCTAAAATTAATGCATGTCCCCAGGAACTCGGTGTATAATAAAATATTTATTTCAGACAAAGGAGTCCATATTGTCAGTATAGTAAGTTGGTAATTTTAAGACTTCTTAAAATGGTCTGTCTGTATGTATGTATAGTTAATAAGTAAGTTTTTATGTAATCTAATGATGTTATGAACGACGAATGCTATGGCTGGTCCACATTTGCTTAAGCGTACCTATAAGTACTGTAATGATTCCGTGTTTGTTTATTTGAATAAATCTTATGGTGATATAATTCAAGACTTATCCTGTTAACTGATTCTTCAAAGGAGTTTCGAATATAACCTCTATTGATAAAGAAGACTTCACACAAGATACCGCGTGAAGACTTATTTCTTGCCACTGAAAATGCAGGGCGGCGTGGGGCAAAGTAGGTACTGAGCAGCAAAAAATTTGTAATGCCATTGATTGACTCGATAAGAAGTATAATCAACTTTATCAGGTTGTCCTATGCGAAAGTATGAGTGTCTGTTTTCTGGCAAATGCATAGAACTAATAGAAAAATAATAAACTTTCTCTTTGGTAATACTGAATTATCTTCTTCTATAGTAAATATGACATAGGACATATTAAGATCACCTGAAATGACAACAAGAAACTAAGTCGATTTTACGATCTAATTAAACTGATAAAGAATAAGTGCTGCAAAAAAATACTTACATTAGCAAATAAGTTTCTTACGTATGAGGCAATACTCTATCAAATAAATCGAACATTTAATCAACAATCGGCTGAAGTATAAGGCAGCGTGCCCACCGAAGCATGTAATAGCTTATCTCAGCTAACAAGTCGGAAGAGCTTATCGGGATCTGACCTTTACATTTCCAAAACCTGTGGGGTTATGTCCATTGTGCACTCGGCCTTGCGTCGGCCTATTGTTAGGAGTCACAAAGATTCAATTTTCGCTTTAACATGAAATTTCGCCTTGAATCAGATGATTTACAGCACAATTAAGGTAAGGAATTGTTTTTTTAAAATTATTTATTTGTTTGTTGGGTTAGAAGTAGATTTCTATAGGAGATAACGACGTAGGTACTGTTCGTCTCTGAAATTGTGACTTGATGGTGCACTTTGTACAGTCAAGAGCAGGACAAGCTTGACAATTGCAGCGCGACTCTTAGAGCCCCGACCACTCCCAGATAGAAATGCCTTTACCCTTGTACTGACTGTATATCTTGAGATCACACTGGCTCGCCCCCTTCACTTTTTAACCAATTTGTTATTTATCATCTACTAGCGACCCGCCCCGGCTTCGCACGGGTGCAATGCTGATACTAAATACACTACAGAAAAACTGTGAACGTTGTATATAAAAACATAGCGGCCCGCTCCGGCTTCGCACGGGTATAAAATATATAGCCTATGTGATTAAAATCGATCCAGTAGTTTTGATTTATTCATTACTGCCCGTGGCCCGCACGCGTTAAATTTGGAGTAAAACAATCCCCCTTTCCCTATACCATGAAGATTTCCTGCTATCTTTGGAATATCTAAAACTACTATCATACAATTATTTATCGTAACTTATAATTACTGATACGTTGTCGCGCTGAAAAGCACGTTTTTATAATAAACGCGTCCGATCGCTGCTAAATTCAAAGTGCTATAGGGAAAACCGCGGCCTCAGACGCGCTATTTATAGGCACGCTCTTGCCGCACCGGGCGGCCGGCCGGTACCGCCTCCTGCAATTTGTAAATCTGTAATATCTTCGAAAATATTCACTTAAATCATACGGTGTAAAGGGCCATATAGATCTATATTAAATGAACAATGTATTCAAGGTATTTAATTGGTTAAGGATTAATGCTGTATTGGTTAAAATCGCTTCGAAAATTAGCCATTATTTGTCGTAAAAAGTAAATGACAAAAAAAAGTTATTGTGGGTTATCCATAAGAGATAGACATATACCATCACGGACTTTTCTTTAGACCTTTTCAATGTGTACAATACTTAGTACATTATTTTGATAAAACTCGTAGGGTTCAGCCTGCGTTTGCAATGTAAGCGGAAAAAATTTAATTATTTACGACATCACATTAGAAACCTCAAAAATAACAGTACTTCTCCACTATTTAATGGATGATATTTATACTATGTAGTGATAGTGATGAAGCTACTGACTGAACTATTATTGTGGTTCGCCTTTACACAAAACAGCTTCATAACGTGGATCTGGGTTCGAACCCTAGTGGAGCCACTGTCAAACAAAAATCTCGCTGTGAGACTGTTCCCAGTGGTTATTATCATATCCTGGTGCTAGAGTTGTTGCTACTTCCGTTGACAGGAGCTGGGACCAACGGGAAACGTGCCTTCCGAAGTAAGGTTTTATCTATCCTTCGATGTCTTAGCGTTGGCTGGAAGTCTCACAAAGTGATTTTTCTTTGATAGTGTCCCCACCGATAATCGAACCCAGAACCTCTGGATCGAGAGCCAAACGTTGACCACGGAGGCTGTTCCCATTTTGGTAAGACATTGCAGGTTAAATCGCCTTTTAAAACGATGCTTATTTTACCCATAGTTTTTTTTCTTCATTATTATTAACTAGTTTTTAAGTATGAACTTGTAGCCGTACGAGCGGTACTCTATCCTCCCTCGCAGATAGAGTATATATGTTCCTTGCAGAAAAACCACGTAAGTGGTTTTGCGAGAACCATGTAAAAATTCCTGTAAAAGTTCTTAAAATAAGGATATTTATCTACCTGGAAGACACTTGCGCCGCCAAAAATGCACCTATGTGCCATGTGGACACACTCAATTCCATTACTTCTCAATACTATCAACTAGGTACTTTTAGTATAAGTAATATAGGTTAGAACGTTACAGCTTATTATTACCCACTGAACGTCTGCGCTCTTTAATGTGATAAATCGCTATAATTTTATTAACAAGTCGCTTCCGGCTAATGCGTTTAATATGGCTTTTTCCCTTTCACACGAGTGAAATTATTATTCCTTTTAGACGTTTTTGGCTAGGTTATATTGGGTCGCTTGACGAATGATGCTATGAATTTGTAGACTATTTACAAAATGATTTGCCATATGTATGACGGAGCATCACTTTAGTACGACCACCAGTGCTGTGCAAATTGTGCTATGTCTTGGCGGGCAGTAAAACGTAAAAAGTTTGACCAAAAGGATACTCAGTAAAGTAAATCCTGTAAACTGTATCTTCCATGACCTTTATAGTGATTCCTAGTAGAAGCGCTCATGACTGAGTGGTCTTTCTTTCCGATCATGAAAGCCAAGCAACGTTGGCCGTAGTCAGAACCCGGACGGGTGACCGCTAGTGGCACAAGAACAAGAGCGTTTCCGTGCTTCGGAAGCCACGTTAAGCCGTTATTCCGACTACTGTCAATGATAGTAGTCGATAAGCCAAGTCAGAGGCCATTGCCAGCCAGGGTGGCCACTAACCTGGCGAATTCTAATCTAAGTAGGATTGGATCTGGTTTGCCCTCTGGGTTGAGGAGGTCAGATGGCAGTCGCTCTGTGTAAAAACCAATGCTCCCGTCAAATCCCCTATTTTTACTCTTTGGTGATTGAAAGGAACAGCAATCACTACCTTAACAGAAATGGTTAGATAGGTACGGTCAACCGCTTGGCGGTACAAACTTTTTCAACTCTATTACCACGCCATAAGGTCCAAAAGTGTTTCTACTGATGTGCGGCCGTGTGTACAGCAAATAGCACGTCAAATTAACAACGCAGCGCGGCTACAGCTCTTGTCTAGAATTGAAATACGAGTAAGAACGGTAGAAAGTCCAATATGAAAGGCTTGATACGATATTGAGTGTGGTTATTTAGACAATACCTCACCATACAGCGAGCGCGAATTTGAAATTGGAAGGTCGCGTAGACCCTCATCAGCAAAACTACGCGAAGTTCACGGGCGGGTGCGCGCGGGGGTGCTGGATGAGTGTCCGTTCTGTACTTGGAAGAGATATGTATGATATCTTTATTCTGTGACAAAACAGAAAAGTGACCTTCCAATGAGTCGCGGGCCTTAAAACCTCGATGACGCAATGCCAAGGGTAATGTCAATCGACGTCATTAAGTACGTAGCAAGAACAATCAGAAAGAGTGAACGACCTATGATTCGCGCCACAACAGGTGGTCAGCTAAATCAGCCATGGTGGAAGCTTGTGCTTACCAGAATGGCAAAGCTAGTCCGATCAACGAGGAAGTTTACTGTTTTTTTAGGGTTCCGTTCCAAAATGCTAAAAACGGAACCCTTATGGTGTGACTTCGTCTGTATGTCTGTCACACGTGTTTATCTTAGCAACTACTTACGCTATTGACTTGAAATTTGGAATATTTTTGCCCAACAATATTGCAAGCGAAAGTATTAAAAAAATATATACTATTGGAATGATTGGAAATGGTGGCAAAATTTCTAATTGTCGTGACTAGGTCGAGTGGTATGATACTCGTATGAATGGGCTTTATTTGAACATTCCATAATAGATTTCAATATTTATTTATTATTTGTGACTCTTAGTTTTATAGTTATGATGAAAAATATATGATAAATGAAAAATCTGAATTTATTAGGTATAGTCAATAGAGGTTTACGAGTGTGTAAACATTACAGCAAAAATAAAAGTAAATATCACAGTTTTTCAGAAATCTGCAAAAAACTACAAACAAACTTTGTACAAAGTACATTGTCTTGTCACGCAACATTCAATACCGCACAAGTAGCATAAGTTATTGCACCAAATAATTGTAAAAATCAGAGTCAGTTCGGGAGCGGCACAGATTAGACTTCTTAAATATTTTATTGCATTTTATTAATTGCTGACTCCGCAGTACATTATATTTCCATATTTGCCTAGCCTTTTTTATAAAATAGACTTTTTTAATTACAAATTATTGATTCTCGTCGCGTGAGTCCGACTCGCACTTGACCGGTTTTTATAGCCGATGGATCCTACCTGCCTAATTATCATACCAAATAATACGAGTATAAGGCACACTGTTTATAATATTACTTTATTTATCTAAAAGTACACGATGATGAACGACGGTGTACGGACAAATCCTTACGGATTTTAGCTACACCGATGTGTATATATGTTTTAGATTTAAGTATTATGTAAGTTTCTTTAAAAATTAAAATAAAAAAAAATCCCGATGAGATTTTCAGTACAGCAACAAGTGCAACAACAAGCTGATCGCGAATTTAAACAATACCGGGTTGTTTGGACCCCTAACAATTTTTTTTTATAAGTATGTTACTCCGGGCACATTATTATCTGAACAACTTTACCAAAGAAACAAAACGTGTTTTTTTTTGCTTCTTCATACGAACCTTACGGCGGCGATAGTGGAATTTTGTATGGGAAGGGCAAAACTTTTTCTGGATATTCGAAATATTCGACCCATCATGTCTCTATGGGAAAGTTGTTCGGTTTCAAACCGGGATTCGGGAAATTTGGCCTCCCAAACAGCCCTGTATAAAGTCAGATTAATTGGTAAGACATCATTCAAGTCAAATTAGTCGGCTACTTTACCTATCAATCATTACAATTAAAAAAAATGTAAAAAAATATTTTATGCGTTTCCAGAGCGTGTCCATTTGTTTGAAACCTTTACCAGTCAGTAACGTACTATTAATAGTGACTGTGCAGTAGAAAACGATTTTGTTAATTAAACTTGACAACAATTTTTGCATTTTAGAATTTTCCAATGTAAGAAGTTACGAAAATGCCATAATTGGAAATACCACGGCTCTACTATATTTGAGCGTCAGAAAAATTATTACCAGAGATTTCATACTAAAAAAATCCTCAACGATTAGGGTAGGAGTTTACGCTTCAAAAGGATCGAGGGGCGTCAAGATGGAGAAAATTGTGTATTGTTGCGTATAGAATAAGATTTTATACTTTATAGAGTTAAAAATATACTGTCATGGATATTCATTGATTACATTCTAGGGTTGAAAGCGAAACTGCAGGTCTAAAAACGACAAAGCTTTTTTGCCTCTCTAATTCTCCATACTTTTTAATAATTTTCGGCAAATTTTAGAGGGAAAATAGATATCTAAACCTTGACGTCAAATATTCTTTAGGTGACTCTACCAGTGTTTTTCCCACAAAACAATTCCTCTGTGATGAAGGCCTAAGTACTATGCGTTTCAAATGTGACTAGGACTGGTTGATGGCTGGCTTCACAGTAGTTTCCAGGGGTTGTGCAAAACTTAATCAAAACAGAGTGAAATTAGTTTGAGAACTACACTTCATTCATACCTCCTAAGCTTTCCCAAAAACATATCCACTATATGCTTACATAGCGTTTTACTCATGTGAAAATACAATTTTCTACTTTGATGTAGCTGCATAGGTAGGTTATAAGAGCCGTGTGGTGCCGGCAAAGAATAGTACTAACCCATTTCTACCCGTGGGTGTCGCAAGAGGCGACTAAGGGCTAATAAACCGGAGGATGGGCAGTATTGGGCAGCAGCATCTTTCTGTGCATCGCACCATCTTACAAACTGCGGTCACCAACAACAGTGGTCGCCAGCCACAACGCTTACAAGCGTGGTGACTATGGTAAATCGCTTTCTTAGTACCTACCACGCTTTTTTGCTGAAGTTCTGGAGTGTCCTGCAGTGGACGTTCCATGGATTATAAGAAAACCCTGTAAATTAGTGGTAGGTTGGTAGTTTTAAAATCAGAGGCAGTTTAAAATTTTCGCGGATGAGTTAACATTCGAAGTTTTCACAAAAATCAAATCCACCTCGTTTTAGGCAAAAAAAAACGTGTCAAAAACGAGCACTTTTGGCAAATCCCGAGGTCGATCATAAAAATTACGCTTTCCGCGCATACGTAAGTCACGCAAATGTAACGTTATACTTTTACTGGCATAACTGAACTGGACTGTGTGATAGTATGGTCAAATTGATTAAATGCTGTTGTGTGACTGTAACATACGTGTGTTTTGACAAAAACAGTTGCGGGAAGCCGTTAGGAAGGGTCAGTTCAAGCACATATTGCTTTTGTCGCCACTCTTCTCACGGTCCGAAAAGAAAGGTACTGCAACTAAACCTCGCTGTTATACAGGGTGTTAGAAAAACTGTGCGATTCTATATATTTTACCGTGAAACTGAACAACGTTTCCCACGGAACATAGGCCGATTTTTTTTTACTTCATATAATAAATACGTGAATTTGCATTGGTTTCGCTCCCGAAGCCCAGTGATTCTACTAACGAAAACAAGTAACATTCCCAAAGAAAAAACCAAAAAAAAAAAAATCTTTAAAAAAATTTCTAGCCTCCATACTAAAGCACACATTAGATAATAGTAAACTACCGTAATATTATACAGGTTGTAAAAAAAATTACGATGATCCTTCTGGGGGTGATTCTACATCACTAATTGGAAGGAGCATACCTAATTAGTTGTATAAAAAAATACGTTTTTATTTTATTTTGGGTGAATAATGAATATGAAATTAGATTTTCTATCGAATTACATTATAGTAATTATTTATTGAAATGAATCGGTACTTGCTAGAGTTGTTAGTGACTGGATATTAGGTACAACAAAAAACATCTTTGTCTGCATCACCAGCCGATCATAGACGACATTGAACCCTCCACGCGCTTCACTTCTTCTTGAGCTAAAACTACTTTTTATAAGAAAAAGTATTTTTCTAATATTTTTTATACGTAATGTTAGTGATGTAGAATCACCCCTTAAAAGGATCATCCTACTTTTTAGGGTTCCGTACCTGAATATAAAAAAACGGAACCCTTATAGGATCACTTTCTTGTCCGTCTGTCTGTCTGTCAAGACCCTTTTTCTCATTAACGAGAAGAGGTATCAGGTTGAAATTGATAACGAATATTAAGGTCCATAAAACACACAAGATCTGAAAATTTAAATTTTTTACAACAACGCAATCGAAAGATATGGCTTTTTATGTCCTCGTCTCCATACATTTATACATAAAAGCAAAACTTAAGGTTGACCTAAAATTATGAAATTTGGCAAGAAGCTAGGTCTCACAATACAAATAAAGAGCAATAAAGAGTTATTCATTCATTCAAATAAAGGGAAAAGTCTAAAATCATTAAATATTTCAATTTTTCTCACAACTAATAGTAACCATTTAAGGTGAGCTCCCGTTTCAAGAACTTTTCTATAAAAGAAGGGTCAAGTTGGTTGGTCGCGGAGTTTTTAAAATCAAAGAGCAAAAGCTTTTAGTATATCATATGGTAGATAGGTACGGAACCCTTAGGGCGCGAGTCCGACTCGCACTTGGCCGGTTTTTTTTTTTACAACCTGTATAATATTCTTTGACTGTAGCCCTCCAAGTCTTTAGCAGCAGATAGCTCTTAGTGATAAGAACAGAAGAATTTAATTGCAAAACTATTTGCTATCACTAAGAAAAAATTTTTGAGCATAATAGAGTGTCTGAAACCACTGTCAGAACCAAAGATCATTGGTGAGAAAAGTATGTGGTGAGAACACAATAGTATCTGTTATTAAAGCGATCCTTATTTGCCTTGGAAGTGACCCTAAGACAATACGTACTATATGTATATTGTCGTACTTACTAGGTATGTAATAAATAATATATTTTTTTTTATATTTCCCAATGTATACTTAACGCCAAGATTAAATTGTAAAGATAACATTGTTTTACTACAATAAGCATTCATGCCCTTTAATGCTGCAGCTAAGTAATCTATTGGTATTAATGTTTTTTATCTTTTCTTGGTACCTCTTTTAGTGAATATAAAATAAACTCCAGACCAAAACAAGAAGGCTGTCTTAAAAAGTGTCACCCAAATAATTGCCTGTCTATTTTTGGTAAAAAGCATTCATGAATGTACTGACGCATTAAGTATGCCCCAAAATGGTCAGCCATAATAGAGTACCTAATATTATTATACAGGGTGTTAATTTAATTGCGTGCCATAGCTTAGGGGGTGTTTCAGTAACGATAAAGGAACACAACAAAAATAAAAAAAAAATCCTACTTATTTTTTTTATATTCAATTATATTTTTTTATCATTTATTAGGTATTACATTTTGATGGTTCTAAGACCGTTAAAGTATGAAGGGAAAATAGGAGTCGCACACAAAACAAGAAAGAGTTTCTTGATACTCGCGCGCTGCCTCGGTTATAGCGCGGTGCCCCGTCCGGGTCATTGCCCTCCGCGTTAGTTTAGTTTCAATGAAGTTTTATTTTTTTTAAGTAGGATTTCTTAAATATTTTTTTTGTGTTCCTTTATCGTTACTGAAACACCCCCTAAGCTATGGCACGCAATTAAATTAACACCCTGTATTAACTATTATTAAATAAAATAAAAAATATTCTTTGCCATACGGCTAGGCGAATAGCGTTGTAAGTAGTAGAATAACGTACACTTATATACAGGGTGTTACTTTGATTGCGTGCCATAGCTCAGGGGCGGAATCAGTATCAATAACTGAACAACTTTTCCCAAGAAACATAGGTCGAAATACGAAAAACCAAATTTGACCTTCCATCGAAATGAGCTATCAGCTGATGCAGTTTCAATGGGAGGTCAAACATTGAAATTAACAGCCTCTATATGTTTGTCACCGCCCGATAGTTAAATCAGCCAGTTAATTAACTATACATTTTAAATTGAAACTTTGTTGACTATTTGAAGTCAAACAGGCTGCAGCTTTTCAATGGACTTTATTGCTTGAAATGTACACTACATTTTTATTTTAGATCCCGATTTCAAAAACTTCATCTAGGTACTTACTTTATCACTCATTGCTTTCTAACCTTGAGCACAGAATAAAGTAATAGTAAGTACTATCAACAGAACGGACACTCTCCGCCCCCTTGCATTCTACCCCGCACCCCCGCGCGCACCCACCCGCGAGATTCTCGTGGTCCTTCTGAGGGTCTTTTGTATTGAATATGAGGGTCTACGCGACCTTCTAATTTCAAATTTCTTACTCGCGCTCGATGTATGTAGTGTCTGGGGTGTGCCATGAGTTCGAATTTCTTGCCATATTAGTACCTAAATCCCTCTCAAGTGTGAGTCTACTCTCAAGATGTCCTACACATACAAATTAGTACCTGGGCGACCGATAGATTAAAATATCATAGGGTGAGCAAGCTATGCTATTCAACAACAGATGGCGTTGTTAGTTTCTTGAACGCACTTAAACACGCAAAGAAATATTAAAAAAGACGGTGAAAACGAATTTTCCCAGACATGAGACCTAGCTAGATCGATTTTTTGCCCCCAAAACCAGAAACCCCTAGAGCCGTTTTCGAGAAACCTATTACAAATATATATACACAAATATTGCTCGATTAATAGTATAGGATACATCGTGAGTGCAATCTCAGACTTGAGAGGGATTTATCAATATGACCCTGACAGCCAGTTTCAGGAAGCTTCTTTAAAGGTTCAGTAATAAACATGGTGTAAGGGACGGTGGGAAGAAATAATAAATAAGGGATCTGTAAAACGAGCTGAAAGTAAATTAAGCAAGGGCAAAGAGTGGATAACGGAACTTACAGGAAAAAACGGAGAAAAGGCTACAGATAGAAATCAACTTATAGAAATAGCATCAGATTACTATAAAGACCTGTATGATGACCAGAACAATGATAAAAGCGAGTACTTCTCTAGCGACAGAGTCCTAATACCGCCATTCTTAGACAGTGAAATTAGAGAGAGCATTATGAATCTGAAGCTTTCAAAAAGCCCTGGAGATGACGGTGTTACTAACGACGTCCTGAAAGCTATAGTAGATCCACTGACTCCAGTAATCACAAATCTTTTTATTGAAATCTTACGAACGTGCTGCATACCCGAAAAATGGGAAACCGCTGTTATCACATTAATATATAAAAAAGGAAGTCCCCTCGAAATTGGCAACTATCGTCCCATAAGTTTACTTCAATCCATATATAAATTATTTACTAATATTCTACTAAGGCGACTGAAAACCAAACTAGAATTTCACCAGCCAAAAGAACAGGCAGGTTTTAGGCCTAAATACAGCACTACTGATCACATATTTACACTCACTCAAGTGATAGAGCGCTATACAGAGTACAAACTACCATTATACCTAGCCCTTATCGACTACTCGAAAGCGTTTGACTCTATCTTGCATAAATCCCTTTGGACCGCTCTTGAACATCAAGGAGTGGAAGGAGGTTACATAAAATTACTGTGGACAATATATAACAGGAGTAAAGCGACAGTAAGACTAGAACGCCTAGGAACTCCATTTGAGCTAAAGCGGGGTGTAAGACAAGGAGACCCGATCTCGCCAAACCTTTTTATTGCCTTGTTAGAATATATCTTTACAAAATTAGATTGGGACGACCTTGGTATTAAAATAAACGGAGTAAAGCTCAATCACCTCAGGTTCGCTGATGATATTGTTCTGCTAAGTGACAACTACGAACACCTACACTACATGCTTGTAACGTTGGAACAAGAAAGTAAAAGGTGTGGACTACAAATGAATCCAGACAAAACATGTGTGATGACAAATAGCGAACAAATACCTATCGTAATAAACATGAGACAAATAAACTACGTTAATGAATACATTTATTTAGGACAAAATATATCTTTCACAAACAATACTATTAAAGAAGTTGAACGAAGAATCAAAATAGCATGGAATAAATATTGGTCAATGAAGCACATATTTAAATCAAAGCTACCCATATCCCTAAAAAAGAAAGTCATGGACTCTACAATATTACCAACTCTACTCTATGGATGTCAAGCCTGGGCCCTAACAAAACAAATTATACATAAATTACAAGTATTTCAAAGAGCAACAGAGAGGAGCATGCTAGGTATCAGATTAAAAGCCAGACAGCGAAACTCTACAATCCGAACTAAGACCAAACTGATCGATGCAGCGGAGCTCGCCTGCAAGTTGAAATGGAGGTGGGCGGGGCACGTCGCTCGCGCCACGGACGAGCGCTGGAGCACCAGCGTGCTGCACTGGTATCCGCGCGATCACACGCGGGGCCGCGGCAGACCGCGCGCGCACTGGAGAGACGACATCCAAGCTGTAGGAGGAGCTACATGGACACGACTCGCGCTGGACCGGGATCGATGGAAACAGATGGAGGAGGCCTACACCCGTAAATGGGTTCCCACCACAAATAAAGAAAATTAAGAACAAAAACCATAATAATAATATACAGAAATATAGACAAATATAATAAATATATACTATTAATAAACTAAAATAATGTTGATATTGCTTGCATGCTATAATTAATGATTTAATTTAAAGTAATTAATGTTTTTATGTTTTAATATGATGTTCTATTTTATTTTATCAATGAATTATTTAATGCGAATGTTTTTTAAGATAAATTTTATCAACAAATTGTACCAAATGGGAATAAATGGCTATTTTATTTATTTTTATTTAAGGGACGGTTTACCGAAAACTGAACGGGCGTGTTCAGTCAACGAAACTGAACAACTTTACACTTCTGAGAAATGAAAAACATTTTTGATCTTTCCATACAAACTGTTCGATCAGAGTAAGCAATTTGTATGGAGAGATCAAATTTTTATTTCATTTTCCGAAAAAGTTTCTTCGTTGATTGAGCACGCCCTTTCTGTTTTCGATAGACCGTCTCTTACACCCTTAAAGGAGCTTTAACATTAACGTCAATTTTTGCAACTGACTTTGAAGGAACAGTTATATCCTCGTTTACGCATATTCAGTTATAATACGGGCACCGTTATTATTTCGCTTAAAATACTATTAAGTGACAAATAGCTATTTTTATTTGCAAAAAGAGCTATTTTTGTTAACCGTTGAGAACCGAAATCTTAATGGGATTTCAATGTCTATACACATAAGACTACGTCATGAGCATTGTGGAATCATAAAAATAACAATATTTAAATAGGAATATAGAGGTTGTTGCAAAATTCGTGTGAAAGTGGTTGCAATTAGCCTTTTAATTTGTTCACGATGATATACAGGGTGTTAGGGTAAACACTTTCGACTTGGCGGGGGCACTACTGTGCCCTAACATGATCCTTAAAACTATGTATTCAGACTATTTCAGACCTTGAAACTGAACAACTTGCCCTAAGGCAAACAGGTCTATGGGTATGTGGATATGAAACCCAAAAAAAAAAACAGCGCCCGACAGAGTTTGAACCAAGGAGTTCAGTCATGCGCCACAGCTCTATACATTAAAACATTGACTTTTCATTTACAGGGTGTCAAAAAAAGTAGGATGATCCTTCTAAGGGATGATTCTACATCACTAATGGATTGTATAAAAAATATTTTTTTTCTTAAAAAAGTAGTTTAAGCTCAAGAAGAAGTTAAGGGCCTGCAGGGTAAAATTACCTCTATCAGCTAGTGAAGCAGACAAAGATAAGATAAGTTTATTTGCAAAGATACATGGTAAACAGAGTTGGTAGGTTTTAAACATAGTATCACATGTTCCACTAACAAATTAGCATGCAAATATTATTGTTTGTTCCTACTTTGAAATTAAATTTAATAATAATAAAAATCGAATACATTTAAAACACAAAATAATATTAAGATATTCTGAAATCAAATCAAAAATTCATCATAATAATGTCAAAATAATGTCACAACGGTCATAACAATGTCAAATACAAATCAGTTAATCTTGTCAAAATATTCTTTAAGATTATAAAAACATTGATCACATAACCATTTGTGGAGCTCAAATTTAAATTTATTTATTGGTAATTCTTTTATTTGTCTTGGAATATGATTAAAAATATCTATGCACATCATGTGACAATTTTTCTTATAAAGTGCACTTTTGCAGTTTGGTTGCTGTAATAGAGTTGGATGTTTTTGTTATAATATCCAGTCACCAGCAAGTAACTATGCATTTCAATAAACTACTCTACTGTAATGTAACTCGAAAGAAAATCATATTTCATGATCACCCCAAATTAAAAAAAAAACCGGTCAAGTGCGAGTCGGACTCGCGCGCCGAGGGTTCCGATATACCTATAGTATTTTTGGAAGCAATAAAGTCCATTTTCAGGACCGCAAAACTAAATTTGTTTGTAAAGGTTTTTTGCAGATTTCTGAAAAACTGTGCAACTTAGAAAGATCGTTTTATTTTTGCTGTAAAGTTTACATAAACCTCTGTCAACTGTAATTAATTCAGATTTTCCCTTACTCAAACTTCGGAGATAAGGGGGGGGAATGGTATTTTTTTTGACATTTTTCATCATAACTTGAAAACTAAGAAACTTAAAAAAATACAAAAATATATTTTAAAATGTACAAGTAAAGCCCTATCATATGATACCCCACTCGACCTAGTAGCGACAATTTGAAATTTGGCCCCCCCTATTTTGGCCCCCTTTACATTAATAATCATACATTTTTCAAAAAATTTTCATGTGCAATTAAGTTGGGCAACTATATTCTAAAACTATTCCAAATTTCAGCTCGATAGCGTAAGTGGTTGCTGAGATATAGAGGTGTGACAGACAGACGGACAGACAGAGCGGCACCATAAGGGTTCCTTTTTTTTACCATTTTGGTATCGGAACCCTAAAAAAGTGTTTTATATTAACATTTTTAGGGTTCCGATACCAAAATGGTAAAAAAAGGAACCCTAATGGTGCGACTTTGTCTGTCTGTCCGTCTGTCTGTCCCACCTCTATATCTCAGCAACCCCTCATACTATCGACTTGAAATTTGGAACAGTTTTAGAATATGGTTGCCCAACTAAATTGCACAAGAAAGAATAAAAGAAAAATTATGATTATTACTGTAAGGGGGCCTAAATAGGGGGTCAAATTTTTTTATTGTTGTTACTAGGTCGAGTGGGGTATTATATGAAAGGGTTTTACTTGTACATTCTAAAATATGTTTTTGTATTTTTTTACGACTCTTAGTTTTCAAGTTGTGGTCGAAAATGTAAAAAAATACCATTCCGCCCCCCTTATCTCCGAAGTTTGTGGAAGGAAAAATCTGAATTAATTACAGTCGATAGAAGTATATGTATATATTACAGCAAAAATAAAGCAATCTTTCTAAGTTGCACAGTTTTTTAGAAATCTGCAAAAAACCTTTACAAACAACTTTAGTTTTGCGGTCCTAAAAGTGGACTTTATTGCTTCTAAAAATACTATAAGTATATCGGAACCCTCGCCGCGCGAGTCCGACTCGCACTTGACCGTTTTTTTACAATCTTTTAGTGATGTAGACTCATCCTTTAAAATGATCATCTTACTTTTTTACACCCTGTATAATAGGCACGTCCACATTTTTTATTACAAGAGATAAAAACTTTTTTTTCGTATTTCGACGTATGTTCCTAAGAGAAAGTTGTTCAGTTTCATAGTCTGAATGCAAGTTCAAGGATCACAATGTTTACCTACTCTAACACCCGGTATAGAAACCAATTGCTTGTACAGTCAGAGCAGGTCAAGCTTGACACTTGCAGCGCGACACTAGCTAGCCCCAACATTTGAGATAAGAACGGTACAAAGTTCAATGTGTCAAGCTTAACGTGCGTAGCTGGTGTAGCCATTTGACGTAAGAAAAACAGGCGCATCTTTGATGCAACCCATGTTGTTACTTTTTCTAGTGCACCTTGTTACTTGTATGATGTGGACGAATGGCCTTATTCACAATTTATATCATCATCATCATTATAACATCCCATGACACGTCCACTACAGGACAGGGAGCTTCCTCCAGAATTCCAGCTTATGCTGGAAAAATGTAGAGGGGAAGTACCATAGTCACCTCGCTTGTTAGCGTTACGGCTGGCACCATGGACCACGGTTGTAGGTGACCGCAGTAAGTAAGATGTTAGATACAAAGGAGGATGCTGCTGCCCATCCTCCAGTTTATAACCCTTAGTCGCCTCTTACGACACCCACGGGTATGTAAGGGTTGGTACTATTCTTTGCCGGCACCACACGGGCCAAAATCTCAATATCTTGTAGTTCGTAAGATCGATAATTCAGGTTCGCTCCGTACAGTAAAGAGCACATCAAGCTTGACACACTAGACTTTGTACCGTACTTTGTACTTTATTTCAATAGACGTATGGGCTAGAGTCGCGCTGCGAATGTCAAGCTTGACCTATCGTTGGCTGTAAGTATATGGGTTAGCTAAGAACCTCTTTGTGAAATTTACAGCTGAGGTTACTTTTCAGAGATTTGAATTCAAGTGTCATTCAGGTGTCATTTATGACATAAGGATAGCAAGCTACCGTCAACTTTTTATGTTATTTTTAGGTTATTTTGTGTTTATATTTTTTTGATTTTTACTCATAAATTATTTGTGTAATAAAGCAGTTATAAAGCACCTTGCAACAGTTATTTATTTTGTAGGTGTTCTGCGTCCAATTATCATGTATGTTACTTTTGTTTCAATTGTGAAATCTGGCTAGCTTTGCTTTAGTTATTTTATTATTATTTATTTTTTATTTATTTATAAACCATACAGTAACACACATTGGTAACATTAATAATTCATCGCCAAACTACATAGGCAGTTTGTTGGCGAAATTTTCACCCCAAGCAACACACTGAGTGTCTCATTGCACCGGGTTGTTCGTATAATATACAGATAATAGTACCTACATACAAGGCACTCAACGCGCTGCCCAGCACTCAGTAGAACGTGTGACTACAGCCAACCTAACCTCATTGTTAATATAAGGATTTGTTTTTATTTTGATAAAAGGAAGAAATCCGCAGCTACGCCAATAACCTCGACGATAACGCCACCCTCATCGAAATCGCAGACGCCGGATACGAGGTACCTACTGATTACTAAATGGTTCGAACTCGCGCTTATGTTATTTAACGTAATTTGTTTATCACCCCTGGATATTTTAAGTGGTGGTTATGCCCATAAAACTGAACAAAAAAAAAACATACAAAATGTGCTGTCAGCTGATGCAGTTTGTTTGGAAAGTCGAATTTTTTTTTCGTATTTCGACCTGTGGTTCTTGGGAAAAGTTGTTTAGTTTCATGGGCAAACAACCTCTTAAAATATCCTAAGGGTAAGCTTATGAGAGACGATCACAATCACTACCAGAGAGGAGGTAAAATTCCTGCCACAGATTTAATAACATTAACATTTTAGCACAGAAAAAGATTATGCTATGAATCCTACAGAAAGACCACTCTTTGTCCATGTCAGAGGCCTTTGGCGGCTCAACAACTCTGAGACCAAGGTTTGTGAGGTCGGTCATCGATCTTACCCACACGATATGATGATGAGCATGGCCATAGCTGGGGTCCTTACGTTGGGCCGTCGGTGGCACGCGCGTACAAGGGACACTGTCGATCAGGCACATATCCATAGTATCCAAAAGGTGGCGATTTCGCTCTCGGGAGTGTCACAGTCGCAGGTGTGCCCTAAGACTAAAAATAGTGCAGGCGGTTTCGCACTCGTTAATGGAGTGTCACAGTCACAGGTGTGCCCTAAGACTAAAAATAGTGCAGGCGGTTTCGCTCTCGTTAATGGAGTATCACAGTCACAGGTGTGCCCTAAGACTAAAAATAGTGCAGGCGGTTTCGCACTCGTTAATGGAGTGTCACAGTCACAGGTGTGCCCTAAGACTAAAAATAGTGCAGGCGGTTTCGCTCTCGTTAATGGAGTATCACAGTCACAGGTGTGCCCTAAGACTAAAAATAGTGCAGGCGGTTTCGCTCTCGTTAATGGAGTGTCACAGTCACAGGTGTGCCCTAAGACTAAAAATAGTGCAGGCGGTTTCGCTCTCGTTAATGGAGTGTCACCGTCACAGGTGTGCCCTAAGACTAAAAATAGTGCAGGCGGTTTCGCTCTCGTTAATGGAGTGTCACAGTCACAGGTGCGCCCTAAGACTAAAAATAGTGCAGGCGGTTTCGCTCTCGTTAATGGAGTGTCACCGTCACAGGTGTGCCCTAAGACTAAAAATAGTGCAGGCGGTTTCGCTCTCGTTAATGGAGTGTCACCGTCACAGGTGTGCCCTAAGACTAAAAATAGTTCAGGCGGTTTCGCTCTCGTTAATGGAGTGTCACAGTCACAGATGCGCCCTAAGACTAAAAATAGTGCAGGCGGTTTCGCTCTCGTTAATGGAGTGTCACAGTCACAGGTGTGCCCTAAGACTAAAAATAGTTCAGGCGGTTTCGCTCTCGTTAATGGAGTGTCACAGTCACAGGTGTGCCCTAAGACTAAAATAGTGCAGGTGGTTTCGCTCTCGTTAATGGAGTGTCACCGTCACAGGTGTGCCCTAAGACTAAAAATAGTGCAGGCGGTTTCGCTCTCGTTAATGGAGTGTCACAGTCACAGGTGTGCCCTAAGACTAAAAATAGTGCAGGCGGTTTCGCTCCTGTTAATGGAGTGTCCCCAGGTAGCAAAATGTCGTCAAAATGACGTCATAATACAGTCATTTTCGACGTAGGAGACGTCATATTATGACGTCTGTATGACCAGCCAGTGACGTACTATTGTCACAGCCTTATGACGTCATATGAGGACGGTAGGATGACGTCTCTGAAGACGTACTGATGACGTCTCTTACGACGTACTGATGACGTCTCTTATGACGTACTCACGACGTACTGTAGTAGTTCATTCTGTAGACGTGGCTTCAAGACAAAGGCAAAACGGCGCTGCTGTAGGTGGCTTAATAAAAATAAATAGCTGCATAACTGAAGATGTGATGTTATAAGTGATGTTAAGTCACTTTAACCAATCTAGCCATCTAGGAACGTTATTTATAGGTATAACCTATAACCCTACATTTCCACCACCAAGGAAATGTCACGGCTACATACCACGTCATACTGCGAGAGGGTCATTCTACGAGAAAAAATCTCAATACCACGATATACAAAATGCTGCGTTTTGTACAGCGCCATCTCCTACATATATAGACCAGTCGCTGAAGAAAATCAAGTTATAAAATTATTAGAGTATTTTGTTTTTTGATATGTTGTTAACGACATACTTTTAAGTAATTTTCTAAAAATTCAGAAACGCATGAATCCGGCTTTATGTTTAATGTAGGTATTTATATTTCTTAAAAAAAAACTTTATATATAGAATTAGAGTAGAAAAATATTAAGACATCTCATATGTAATGTTAATATCTTTATGCTATTATGTTTTCAGAAATGTAATTTAATCGGCCCATATCTAAGTGAAAAAATGTTCGTAATCTTGCCAGTGCAGTTTTTAAGTCTCTGGTATTTCTAAAATTGCATTTAAATCTCTTAATTAACTTACATATAAAAGTTTAGAAAAGAATGTTTATTGCTTTTATATTTTTTTTATATTATTGTTATAGTTGGGCCATTGTTAAATTAGAGTTCATAAATTGGAAGGTACTTACTCATAATAATGTACTTGATTACTAAACAAAAGTTAAGAAGCTTATTTTATCAGCGTTATTGCTTTTGGTGACACTGTGGTAGAGAACAGAAGGTGGCGTAGTAGGTGGGTACCCAAACGCAGGACGCGCTGGCTGCACATGCTTCGGAGCCCCGGTTAGGGTTGGCGGTCAGCGCGTAGCGTCATCAGATATTTCTATAAAGGGCATTGATTAAAGTTGGCGTCGTTTTCGAACTTTAGCGGCCACTTATGAAACTTCTTAATTTTGAAAGATTAGGTAACAGGGAACAATTCTTAGTATGGGCACCATATAGCTAAATAATATCGGGGCTGAGATAACGGGGTTCAAAGATTACCACCAAAAATTTTTTTTCTACCAAATTAAGACAAGATAGGTCTTAGTAATTTATTATCAATGGTCATTTTCCGATGTGATGTGAAAAATACAAAGCGCTCGTCAAGTACTGTCGGCGGATCCAACGCGATCCCCAAAATCAACCGCAAAGCTACCAACACCGCTTTTGGTTTTACAACTAGAGCATTTCCCAAACTACGTAAGGCATGTTAAGTAATTTGTATTGGTCACTGTTAGTATGTGTAGTCGTTAAGCCAAGTCAGTGTTCATTTGGCGGCTTGAAAACTTTAACAGCTTGGTAAACCATGAATTCAGCAAACGCCTTATCTGGGATTGGGTCTGCTCTTGCAAAAAAAGGCAATAAAAGTACTAAGAGGCTATTTAACTAATCTATATACATAAAAGAAGAAGGTGCCTGACTGACATATCAACGTACAGCCCAAACCGCTGGAACTAGAGATTCCAAATTTGGCATGTAGTTTCCTTATGAGGCCTAGGAGAGCACTAAGAAACGGTTTCACATAGGGGTGGGTCGGTACGCGATTTTCTAATACCGAAACGTAACTAATTATTAGTACCCGATAACTGGTTTTGAAACTATTTATTTCAATAACTATGTATTTTATGGTATGGCGACTCAAGAAGCGACTTCGTTACTGTGCGTTATTGGTATTATTGCGTAATCGCGGTGAACAGGGTGTTTCGTTATTTTAGTTATTTTATTCGATATTATTAGTATTGTGAATAAAAAAAAAAATCTTGTAGGACTTGTGAATATTGAATGAATGAATAACTCTTTATTGCACACATCAAGGAATAAAAATTATAAATTACGGTTTTACAATAAGTGGGCAAAAGGCGGTCTTATCACTAAAAGTAATTTCTTCCAGACAACCTTTTGAGGAAATCAGCAGCGACGAAATACTGTAGTGTAGTGCACCAATATACAGTTACATATATAAATATTTTGAAATAAATATGTAAAAAATATATACCTACATACGTATGATTAAATACAGTATATATACATATATTCATTACAAATATAGATAAGATAAGATAATGGTTTATTTCATAAATTGGTAACAAATAAGATTATTTATACAAAGCATAAGCTTATATGTAAAGGGTAAACATTGAGCCATCTGCTGCCGAACTAGGTAAAAACCTGTGTTTCAGCATTCAGTGCCTCTCCTCGAATCTGACTGGTTGTTATTATTTTCACAAAAATATAAGAAAAACTGTTACAAACCTGTCTAGAATTATTTTATTACTAAAACTAAAAACATACAAAATGGATGGTTTAAGATCCTCTCTTTGTGTAATTGTGAGAATGAATGCACGTGTGTGAGAGGATGTGTAAAAGATAGAGTAAAAGAAAGACTAGGTATACTAAAAAGAAATTAAGTGGGATAATAAGAATTACTAAAATTTAAGACAAGATTTCAAGAAGATATATATATATATATATATTACACACTGTAAGTTATACATAAAATAAAATACATAAAGATACAATATATATCGACATAATATGGTTGCGAACTCATAATAACTTAGCGTTGAAATACTGACGAATTTTGGTTTTAAATATGCCCAGAGACTCACAATTTTTTTCATATTTCTAGTAACAGCCGTTTAGCAGAGAGGGGGGGGGGGGACACTTGACTCTAACAAAAATTGGTGCTTCTAAGCTAAATATTTTGCAAACGGATCCCTAAATTAAAAAGTCGTCTTAACAAACTCACAATATTTTTAAAAGTCTTAACGATTAGTATCTAACGATACTACACACTATGGGGTCGACAAGAAGAACTTTTTAACAAAGTCTAAAGTATTTCTACTGACGTGCTATTGGGTGTACCTACCAGCGTACGAGGCAGGTAGGGAAAGAAGAGCGATTCGTTCATTGATCCTCCACGTGCCACCCATGTGAAGAAAATAATCGACAGCGTTAGAGTTAAAGACCACCATTAATTACCACCACTAAGTGCGAGCGAGAAAGTAAACTCTTATGGTAACCCTGCAAGGTACAAAAGGATAGCTAATCGGATGGCTTTGTAACCGATTTGAATGACAGACTACTACAATTGATCACACGAAAAACAAGTGTTGCAATTTTTTGCTGTCATTTGAATTAAATCGTAATAAATATTTATACATACAGTTCTCTGAAATAATGGCAATTAATTACTTAATTAGCTGAAGTGTTAATCATAAAAATAATCCTGGCAAACGCACGATTTTAATTCCATGGATGTTCTCATTGCTATTTCGCTTTAATTTTTGGTTAAAATAACTTACATTTTTTGTTCAAGGAATGGAATAATATTATCTTTAGCACTAATTGCATTTCAAAAAGTCTAATAAATTTGTTGATAATTTGCAAAATTATAGCGAATCAATTTTTCTATGACATTTTATATGGCTTGACTCAAATTAACGCATACATTGACAAATCAAAATTCGTCACGCGTTAGAGAGAGACGTCAGAAGAGACGTAAGTATATTATGCTTGTTACCCTATCCAGAAAGGGCGAATTCGCTGTGAATAATTACGCGCGAGTTTCGAAGCGCGTCGGCGAGGTACTGGGCGTCAATACATCGCGTCCACAAGCATCGCGCGAATTTTCTCGGCTCGCGCGAGTCGAGATACTAGGAGCGCCTTGTTTGCGTCCAGTTGAACGCGTGAAACACGCGCGAGTAAATCGCGGCGAATTCGCCCTTTCTGGACAGGGTCTAAGTCTAAACCCAAGTACCATAATTACTTTTTAAAATAACTCTAAGAGTAGATCGTTGTTGGGATGAATCCGTTGTATGTTGATAGTAAAAAAAAAACCGGCCAAGTGTGAGTCGGACTCGCGCCCTAAGGGTTCCGTACCTATCTACCATATGATATACTAAAAGCTTTTGCTCTTTGATTTTAAAAACTCCGCGACCATCCAACTTGACCCCTCTTTTATAGAAAAGTTCTTGAAACGGGAGCTCACCTTAATTGTTTACTATTGGTTGTGAGAAAAATTTAAATATTTAAATATTTCAGACTTTTCCCTTTATATGTACTGTGAGACCTAGCTTCTTGCCAAATTTCATAATTTTAGGTCAACGGGAAGTACCTTGTAGGTTTTGCTTTTTTGCATAAATGTATGGAGATGAGAACATAAAAAGCCATATCTTTTGATTGCGTCGTTGTAAAAAATTTAAATTTACAGATCTTGTGTGGTTTATAGACTTCAATATTTGTTATCAATTTCAACCTGATACCTTTAACCGTTCGTGAGAAAAAGGGTCTTGACAGACAGACAGACGGACAACAAAGTGATCCTAGAGGGGTCCGTTTTTTATTTTGAGGTACGGAACCCTAAAAAATGAAAGCCGATATTACCACATACACCGATTTATTTTAAAAGTATTAATTAGATTGAAGTTTAAACGTCGATAATTTACATAATTAAACAACTTATTTCGCGATCGCAATCGCGATAGGAGAATCAATCAAAGAGATGAACATGGTTTACAATAACCATTATCACTCGAGTTGTCCTAGAATGTCACTGATTAATTTTTCATCTAAAGCCTACACATCATGCATCTTATCCAGCACACAGTACAGAGAGCACACGTGTGTCAAAATGCCTCCTGTAGTATCCATGTGCCAGTATTGCTTAATAAATTTGCTATAATTGTTATTTTCTGTTATTTATTTCTTAAATCGTTTCTCAAATATGGTTAAAACGCTAAATTTTAATGTTTTTACTTCTATCAGATTCTGCGAAATTGCCACAAATGGTCACACTAGAAATATTTGACAGAGCCTTAAGCCTCAAGCCTTAGCATAATCACACCACACTCCTCCACACTTGGTCGCTAACAGGACAACTAGCGCAATTTACCCTTGGCCGATTAGTCCGATGGACGCTATGACATTTAGACACAGCAGGTGTCCCTGTTAAAATTGATTTTTTTTATAAGGAGGAAGGAAAACTTGCCGAGAGCCGGAACCTGCGTACCGTGCCAACGCTCTTCTGACTGAGCTATCGAGTCTTCAAATCAGCTAATTCAAATTTCTCTGCTCTGTATTCGTTATACACTTGGTGGTTAATAGGACGACTATACTCTGAAAGATTTTAGAACTGGCCACTTGTAAACGATATAGTAAAAAAAACTGGCCAAGTGGGAGTTGGACTCGCGCACCGAGGGTTCCGTACCACAAAATCATAATTGTATTAGTTGAAATTTCAGTAAGTTAATGTGCTAGATTTTTTGAGTCCGACACGCGCTTGACCAAATTTTATTATTTGTTGTTATTTTATAGCTTATGCACTATAAACACACCAATTTTAAAGTTTTTAAGTGTTCCCGTTTTTAAAATAAAACTAAAACAAAAATCGCCTCAGCGACCATCCAACTTGACCCCTCTCTTATATGAATGTAAAGTAATAGCACGACGTTAGTAGTATAAAAAGTGGCGCGTTTTTTACTGGGAATTGAATAAATTATTGTGGCAGAGAGCAGATAACCGCAGCGCATGTACAAAAAAAAACCGGTCAAGGGCGAGTCAGACTCTCGCGCCGAGGGTTCCGATATATTTTTAGTATTTTTGGAAGCAGTAAAGTTAATTTTTAGGACCGCAAAACTAAATTAGTTTTTTTGTTTTTTTGGTTTTTTACAGATTTCTAAAAATCTGTGCAACTTAGAAAGATCGTTTAATTTTTGCTGTAATATTTACATAAATTTCTAACGACTGTAATTAATTCAGATTTTTCCATTCGCAAACTTCGGTGATAAGGGGGGGGGGGGGGAATGGTATTATTTTGGCTGTGTATTAACATGCCACCAAATTTAAATAAATTTTTACAAAATAATATCCACCAAATTTTGTATACCAAAATGGATGAATGTTCACCGAATTCGCTTCTGGCACTTTACCCAAATTTAGTGTACGTTCAGCCAATTTGGTGTACATTCATCATTCTTTCATGTGCAATTAAGTACCATTTTATCTGAAGTGTATTGGGGTATAAAAAATTATTTTGGGAATCATTTAATTTGTTGCCTATTATTTTTGTCATTTTTCATCACAACTTGAAAACTAAGAGTTGTAAATAAATACAAAAATATATTTTAGAATGTACAAGTAGGGCCCTCTCATATGATATCCCACTCGACCTAGTAACGACAATTTGAAATTTTGCCCCCCTATTTGGGCTTGTTACAGTAATAATCATATATTTTTTTAATTCTTTCATGTGCAATTAAGTTAGGCAACCAAATTCTTCATCTTTTCCAAATTTCAAGTCGATAGCATGAGTGGCTGCTGAGATATAGAGGTGTGACAGACAGACAGATGGACAGACAGACAAAGTCGCAAAATAAGGGTTCGAAACCCTAAAAATACACGAGAAGAGAGACAACTTTGTCAAATGAACTTCTCTTTATTGAATGTGATAACTATAATCTTTACAGTACTTTATTTAGTTTTTTATCCAGGCATCATTCCTGAACTCAACTGTTTCAACGATTTCAAATTAATTCAAATATTGAAAAAATTATGTCAAAAATTAATTGTGACAGGTACGTGGGCGTGAAATCGAAAACCAACCAGAGGCGATGAAACCAAAAGGAGGACTCAAAGTACCTTTAAAAATATTATTTAATAAGTGCCTTTTAAAACTATGCTAAGTAGTATCAGCTGTAAGCAATAATTTCTAATCTAATCTTTATTCGTTGTAATAATGAAGGAAGTAGAAGCAATATCAGATTAGTACGAGAACGCGTGAGGGGAACGCGGCCGGCACAGCTTGCGTGCTACTGACCAGCCAGCCGCACCGCCCTCTGCGTAGGTATGCATTTTACACGGCAATTTTTTTTTTTTTTTCAAAAATATATCAAGCCTGTCGCGGCCGTTTCTAATAAATTGAGACACAGCTTAAGGCATTGTGTTAATGAAGGAGACGTAATTTTAGAGACTTAAATTTTGTATTACGTTCACTGCGGTCATAAACGTGACTGACTTAGTTAGCTTATCTCCTGGCTTTCTTATCTTTTATATGTATTCTTATGTAATGCATTTAAGCTCATTTTATGAATTTCAGGTCCTCTAAAACTATAGATAGATAGATAGATAGAAACTCTTTATTGCACACAAATTAAGAGTAATTGCGTAAGAAACCTTATATCTAATTGCGCGCAAAGGCGGCCTTATTGCTTAGAGCAATCTCTTCCAGGCAACCTTAGGACTGGGAATCGCTGAGATGGACACGAGTAGTGCAGAGTTTGCTTAACTAAGTTAGACTAATTTGAAAATAAATTAGGTACATAAAATCAAACAATAAACTTAAGTATTTACCAAAATACTTAAATACAGACATAGAATAAATAAATACACATATATACTTACATAAAATAATACACATATACACAGATGTAATATACATAAATAAACATAAAAATATATACCTTTATATATATACATATACATACATTATATAAATAATATAACAACAAAATGCAAATAAGTGTCCTATTTTCCTACAGACAACTTTCCTCTTTCTTTAGGTAGAATTCGATCAATTTAGATTTGAAAGCATTACTGGTTTTTGCTTGACGAATGTCACGTGGCAGTTCATTCCACAATCGGGCTGACATTTTTGTAAACGAATTATAATAGAAATTAGATTTTGCGAATGTTGTGGTTAGCAAATTATCGTTTTTAGACCTGGAAGCTAAGAGATGATTTGACCCTAAATAATCAAAATTTTCACCGAGGTATGGAGGAGAAACCGGAGAGTTGAGGATGTTGAATAGTAAAGAGAGGGCATGTACGTAACGTCGCTGACGAATCGGTAATAGTTTTAGTTTATTCCTATACTCAGATACATGATCGTATTTCCTAAGACCGAAAATGAAACGTATACACATGTTTTGCAGCCGATCGAGTTTGTTCAAAAGGAGCTGGGATAAATCCAAGTAACTGATATCTGCATAATCTAGGATCGGAAGGACTAAGGAATTAACGAGCTCAGTTTTAGTTTTTACGGGAAGAAGATTTTTCCATCTTTTCATCGACCCAAACACAGCAAAAGTTTTACGACAAACGGTTTCCACTTGAGGAAGCCAGGAAAGATTTTTGTCAATTAACAAACCCAGGTTCTTGACAACATCCACAAACGGCAATTGGCAGTTATTCAGTATTACAGGGGTAAGGTTTGTAAATGATATCCGATCTAGCTGCTTTGTCCCACCGACGATAATGACCTGAGACTTAGCTGGATTAACAGTTAGACCAAAGGATTTGCTCCAGTTGTGAATTTTTGCAAGATCACTATTTATAGAGAAAATGACGTCTGAGACCTTATCAGCCGGACCTTGGCAGTATAACTGAAGATCATCAGCGTAGAGGTGAAAGGAGGAAGATATGTGAGAAGTAATAGAATTTATAAAAATCGAGAAAAGGAGGGGAGAAAGCACTCCACCCTGCGGCACACCAGTAGTAATGGGACAGAAGGTAGATGATTTATTGTCTAACCGAACGCACTGCTGGCGGCCACTAAGGTAGCTGCGGAACCATTTAACGGTGATTGGAGAAATATTTAGTGAGGATAATATACTAAGAAGAATATCGAAATCTATAGAATTAAAAGCATTGCTAAAATCAAGAAGTACGAGGACAGTAACTAACTGCTTTTCCATACCGAATCGGATGTCGTCAGTGACCTTAATCAAAGCGCTGACTGTGCTGTGTCCAAGTCGAAAGCCTGATTGGAAGGGACTGAGAAGCTGATTACGTTGTAGAAAGATACAGAGTTGTTGGTGTACCAGGCGCTCAAAGACTTTCGATAGAAACGGCAGGATAGAAATTGGGCGATAGTGGGAAGGATGTGAAGGATTGTAAATTTTTTGGAGAGGTATTACATAAGCTTGACGCCAGACATTAGGAAAGGAAGCAGTATCTAGTGAGGTATTAAAGATATGACATAGAATAGGAGACACTGTTTCTAGAGTCAACACTATCATCTTTCGACCAATACCATCCAAGCCCTCGGCGTCTGATTTTATGGCGTTGATAGATTTCTCTACCTCTTTTACTGTAATAGCTCTAAAGGCGAACTGATCATAATATGGGGTAGGAATATTTTTCAGATGCAGTAATGTCTTAGATTTTTCAACGGCAGTCACAGAAGATGCAGAAGAGAAATGGCTATTTAAAGAGTTGAGATCTATTTTAGTGGCTTGTAAATTCAGCTGCTTAGATTTACCTATTCCAAGAGATCGCATAAACCTCCACACTTTTGCCTGGTCACAATTTTTTACCGATTCATGTATATAGGATCGTTGTGCGTCCCTACACAGCTTATTACAACGATTTCTTAGGTATCTATATTTGTCACGATTATCATCAGTAGGTTTTTTACGATATTTTACCTTAGCTCTATCCCTTCTAATCATATAAGCTTTAATTTCTGGAGTAAGCCAAGGAGCTGGTAAGTGTTTTAGCTTAATAGGTCTTAGAGGAGCATGTATATCAAAGAGCTGAGTGAGAATTGAATTGAAGATTTCAACTTTTCCATCAATCGTAGGCGCACTAAACACAGCATCCCAATTGATTTCCTTCAGGTCACTCATAAACTTTTCATTATTAAATTTTTTGAAGCTACGCATCATTACTATACGCCGCTTGGGTTTTGGGTATTTAATTTTGTAAGACACATATATAAGATCATGATATGAAAATGCGGGAGCCAAAAATTGTCCATGAGCAGCGACGTGTTCAGTCGAAGAAACGATACTCAGGTCAAGTAATGAGGGTTGACAGTGTGGAAAATTATGAGTAGCTTGTGAAGGTAGAAGGTGTAAGTTAGAGGAATTTATTAGAGAAATGAGTTTTTTCGAACGATGATCATTCTTAATAAGACAGGTATTAAAATCTCCCATAACTATTGAATGGTCGCAATACGGCACAAATTGCTCAAGCAAATTTTCCAGCTCTGAAAAATAATTTATTTTAAGATGAGGACTGTAGAAAACACCTAGTAATAGTTTCTTGTAACCAAACAGTACTTCCAAAAATAAATATTCACAAGATTCGCTATATAAAGAGGGACTATAATGGCCAAGTGAAGGACAAATTTTTATTTGACCCTTTCGCATGTACCTTAAGTTTCTTAAAACTTAACAATATATATCTACCAATGTTTGATGACAGTTGGAACCAGAATATCGAACTTAAATTCTACATTAATTTATTTATCGAGAGTAAAAGGAAATACCTAAATGTATACCTAGCGCAAGTTAAAAAAAGTTCTTAAATTATACAGATATGTCTTTAAACACGTCCCTGACGATATATTAAAACACGAAGTCATTCTAATAATTTCATAAGTTAAGTGGTAAATATCTGGTTCCACGGCCCGCCTAATATTTATTACTATAAAAATGACGTCAGTTTGACGTACGATTCCGACGAATGCAGTACCCTACCAACCTTATATTAACCAAAAAAAAAATTACGTACAATTTCGATAAATAAATTACTGACCCGTTATTCATTGAATAAACTGTAAGATTACGTCACTCTCCCGACTTTGTCGACCTACCAAAGACTGACCACAGCTGACCTTTCGCTAACTGACCCAAAGTGACCAGGATGGACATTAAAGGTAATGGACTTCAGCTGATTCTTGAAAAACGCTCACTGTTCACTGGTACAGCACAGTCCTAAAATGACCAAGAAGTGACGACATTTTGGCGATTTTTCCAAATAATCGATATCGATTTGGGACTTCATTCTTTGTGGACATAGAAAAAATTTATTATAATTTCATTAGTTTTCTGTATTTCGTATAGTAGAAATGTCCTTAGGCACAATGTCACGTTCGCAGACCGTGATATTTTGCGAACGTCACATTTTGCTATGGTGAACCCTTGTGTGACATTTTGCGAACGTGACATTATGCGCCGGGAAGCTATATTCATTACTTCGGCTATGATTTATGAATGAACTTTCTGGTCCGATCCGACTGGGTACATGTTAGTATTATTATAATCTAAGGTACATTTTATTCGTAGAGTTAATTGATCACAAGTAGGTACAGTAATGACTGAAAGTGACGACATCTTGACGGACGATTTCGACCAATACAGTACGGTCTTAAACTGACTAAAAATGACGTCAGTTAGACGAACGATTCCGACCAATGTAGTACCGACCCTGTCCTGACCAAAAAATGACGTCAGCTTTACGTCCTATCTCGACGAATGTAGTACTGACCCTAAATTGACCTTAAAATGACGTCAGTTTTTCGTCCTATCTCGACGAATGTAGTACTGACCCTAAATTGACCTTAAAATGACGTCAGTTTTACGCCTTATCTCGACGAGTGTAGTACTGACCCTAAATTGACCTTAAAATGACGTCAGTTTTACGTCTTATCTCGACGAATGTAGTACTGACCCTAAATTGACCTTAAAATGACGTCAGTTTTACGTCCTATCTCGACGAGTGTAGTACTGACCCTAAATTGACCTTAAAATGACGTCAGTTTTACGTCCTATCTCGACGAATGTAGTACTGACCCTAAATTGACCTTAAAATTACGTCAATTTTACGTCCTATCTCGACGAATGTAGTACTGACCCTAAATTGACCTTAAAATGACGTCAGTTTTACGTCCTATCTCGACGAATGTAGTACTGACCCTAAATTGACCTTAAAATGACGTACTTTTTTCGTCCCAGACGTCATTTTGCTACCTGGGACAGGTGTGCCCTAAGACTAAAAATAGTACAGGCGGTTTCGCTCTCGTTAATGGAGTGTCACAGTCACAGGTGTGCCCTAAGACTAAAAATAGTGCAGTCGGTTTCGCTCTCGTTAATGGAGTGTCACAGTGACAGATGTGCCCTAAGACTAAAAATAGTGCAGGTGGCTTGCTTAAGGCGGTTGCTGGGTGGCAGCACCTTACTTTTAGAAATAAATTTATTGTGTCGCAAAAACAAAACACTTTTCAGTAGTATTGTTCGTTTGGCGGCAATATAGGGTAGTTATACGAGTATACTCGTATGTTATAACACATGACATCATAGTTTAGCTTATCATTTATAGCTTTGTATTGGTAAAGTGCTAAAAGTGGCCGTTTTTGGCACTTTTACAATACAAAGCTATTCACGATAAGCTAAGATGTGATGTGATGGATAATAAAATATAGAACTACCCCAAATTGCCGCCAATCAAACAATCCTTATTAAATGTTTTGTATTTATGACGCAATAAATTTATTTCTCAAAGTGGCAGCACTTCTGCTCAGCAACCACCTTAACGCCTAGCTATACACCGCGTTCCTGAGGATATGCATTAATTATAAAATCACCTTCAGTTAACGAACATTCTGGCCATTCGGAACAAAATTTGGACCGGGTACTGACTACCCATTTCCGTCTAATTAGTCCCCGTGTGGTGCCGGCAAAGAATAGTACCAACCCTTACATACCCGTGGGTGTCGCAAGAGGAGACTAAGGGTTATAAACTGGAGGATGGGCAGCAGCATCCTCCTTTGTATCTAACATCTTACTTACTGCGGTCATCTACAACCGCGGTCCATGGTGCCAGCCGTAACGCTAACAAGCAAGGTGACTATGGTACGTCCCCTCTATACATTTTTCCAGCTAAAGCTAGAATTCTAGAGGGAGGCACCTGACCTGTAGTGGACGTTTCATGGGATGTTATGATGAGTCGACAAAGTAGTAGTATTAGTTTTATTATTAAGTCAACTTGGAACTAAGCCTGTTTATTTGAATAGTGAAAACGCGGAGCTAATTCGTCGAGCGTGTGGCTGCTTGCGTACAAGCGATAAACTGAAGAACATTCTGGAGTTTTTCCCGGAACCACCTCCTCCAACCCCGAATTATCAAGAGCTGGTGCGTGTCAATGGAGGCAAGGGTTTGGTTTCTTCGGGCGTCACAGTAAGATACTTTTTATCTATGCTTTTTATTCACGAGATTAAAGCCCGAAAGTTATTACTTATACTTATATGATGTTTCCATCTCAGAAAGAATCGTTTACGTGCAGTTTTAAACTTAAGTTATGAATGTTTGGTACATATAGTGTGACTTTTAATTAGTTCTTGATAGCAAAAGATATGCATGTACAGTAAAGAGCACATCGAGCTTGACACTTTGGACTTTGTACCGTTCTTATTTTAATAGACATACGGGCTAAAGTCGTTGACTGTACTCATGATAATAAACAACTTTTCCCAAAGAACATACGTCGAAATACTGCAATTTCATCAACCCTTTCATTTCTTATTTAGAAGTTCAAATTTTTAAAACTAAATGTGTTAAAAACTTGTAAACCACGCCATAATATTGGTATAACTAAGGAATCTTTCTATAAGGCGTTAGTAAAAGTATCTGCAAGGATATGAATCTGCCCAAGAAACTGAACAACTTTGCCCAAAAAACATAGATCTCAACTTCCCGTAAAAATTAAAATCCGTCCATAACTCCATACGATGGACTTTAAAAAATTACCTATATCATACTAGGTGTAAGGGACAGCCTTCCGAATACTGAAAAAAATTATGAGTCAACGTAACTGAACAACTTTCAGCGAATATAAACTAGCTGCTGCTTGCGACTTCGTTCAGGTCGATTGGGGATGAATTTTGCAAAATCCTTAGCGGATTTCTGAACGAATGATTGATCTGTCGGTCAAAGTTCAAAGTCAAAAGAACTGCCTTTCATATTACTGAAAGGGCATGAAAATCGGCCTCTCCATACAAACTCTCCAACCAAGTTTGCAATTTTGTATAGAGAGGCCGATTTCTTTTCATGTCTTGAAAGTTTTATTGGCTGAAAATTGTTCAGCTACATTTACTGATCATGCCCTCTCAGTATTTGGAAGGCTGTCCCTTACACAAAATACCACGTTAACACAGATGATTATATTATAATAATATAAAGTATATACATTCATTTTCAGCCGGATTGGAGGCTCACGACACAATGCCTCTGTACGCACGTGCCACCAGTAATTATAAGGGATTATTCGCCAGTCAAAAATACTAATTACGAAAATGAATCAAAAGTAAAAGAGTTGGACGAAAAAGTGAGTACTCTACCTAATTCATCATCATCATAACAGCCGAAAGACATAGGCCTCCCTTACAGATCTCCGACTGGTCTTGCGCTGCTCGAATCCAGCGGCTTCCCGCGACCTTGACCAGATCGTCGGTCCACCTTGTCCTGCCGACGCTTCGTCTTCCGGTACGTGGTCGGTGCGTAGTCCTCTACCTAATAATGTTTTTAAAAATACCTAAACATATCATTCGGACATCTGCCCCGACCAATAATGGAGCCCAGGACTTCCAGTGCAGCAGGTAGCTGCAGTACCTACCACAGCATGCGCCACACAGGTTAGGATGCTTGCAACCACAACAAAAACGGTTTTTTTAATGTCATAAATGGGCAAACGAGCCGAACGCATTATGTAAAATAAAAGAATTATCCATTTCTCGGCATTTTGTAGAATGCCAAGGCATTATTTTAAACGGCGGATTTTAAAATTTGCCTGCGACATAATATGCATCACATCACACAAAACTTCGTAATACGTAAGTATAGGCTTTTCTTACAAAGCATAATACGAAATTTTTGTATCGAAGGCACTAACCGAAGCCAAAACTTGAGCTATTGTCTAATTGGTGGCGTGCCACGATACGATCGGTTCAAACCGCGGACTTCCTAAGGTCTTCCGACGTCGTGACACGGGGTGGGGCAGTCGTGTCGGCACTATCGGCCATCGTGGGCCATCGCCCGCCAAGATACCACATCGCTGAAGAATATCATGACTCAGTTGGGGCTTGTTACTGAACTGTCGGGATTCAGTTTGACGGTCAAAATGCTGATTGCAAATTAAAGAGTTTGCAATCCGCATTTTGGAATTTTGCATTTTGCAGCAGAGGCTGATACATTCTTATAGGTAGGAACATTAATGTAACAATGATATGAAATAAGCATTTGGCAACTGAGTGTACTTATAATCCCCCGCAATTTGATTATTCAGCAATGTTATACAGGGTGTAAGGGACGGTGTACCGAAAACTGAAAGGTTGTGCTCAGTTAACGAAACTGAACAACTTTCCCAAAGACACATATGTTGGGAATTGAATAAAAAATTTGACCTCTCCATACAAACTTTTCGACCAGAGTTGGCAATTTGTATGGAGAGGTCATAATTTTTTTTCATTTTCCAACATATGTTTTTTTGGGAAAGTTGTTCAGTTTCGTTGACTGAGCATGCCCTTTCAGTTTTCGGTACACCTTTTATAGTCAGTGTACCTAAGTAAAGTTTAGGGGGCTCTAACTTTCGGGTATTTTGTTAAAGAAGTGTAAGAAAATTAATCACAGATTTTTTTAATGCTTTCATTTATGAACGGTTCCGAAAATACTAATAAAATGTATGGTTTTCAGTTCGTAAGAAACCTATCTTCTTACTTTCCACGATCGTAAACAAATATGCATTGAAAATGTCATTAACAAAGTTCTACTTATTTTTACAAAATGTAAAAACATCTAAAAATTCGTTTACTTAGGTAATACTTACGAAGTGACCTTAAACATATTTAAGAATTTTAACGGTAAACGAATATGATAATTTACTAAATATTTTGCCTAATTATCTCACAGAAGGATCCATGTCACGTATCATCTCACGTACATAAAGGTCGGGTCACATCTGTGTTGTTACTACTAAGTAGCTTTTCCTGCGAAATGGCCGCCCGCGAAAACACGACTCACCTTTAAAATAAGCAAAACATTACTTATATTAACCTAGAAAGATACAAATCTAAAGTAAATTAATTAAGTAGATATTTTCAACAACATTATTATATGTGGCCTCATTTCGTTTGAGTTCAACTAACAAGGTTTAATTTTAAACTAAGTAGATGTGTTTGATATGGAAAAAGCCTTCACAGTTAGAATGTAAATCCTTCCGGTTTAGCTATCCAAATTGTAATTTGTTTAACAAAGAAAATAGTATAAAACAACGTTATTTATTCATAATTTCATAGCAGTATGATAACGTTTACTGGTAAAAACGCCTTTTACGCTTTTTACTTTTACGTTATTTCAATTTACGCTATTTTAGGGTAAATTGATGGTATAGATGTGCCTGTGTGGTGCCGGCAAAGAATACTACTATGGTTAACAGCACATCAGTGGAATAATTTGCAACTCTATTACCATTTCATTAAGTCTAAAATGGTTCTACTAACGTTCTGTTGGGTGTACCATCCCATATCTCTTACCGTGGGTGTCGTGGAATTTGAACTGGAGGATAGGCAGCAGCGTCCTGTGTATCGTACCATTTTATTTACTGCGGTCACAAAAAACAGCGGTCCATGGTGCCAGCCGCAACGCTAACAAGATTGGTGACTTTGGTACTTCCTCTCCATATGATACCACGCGTTTTTAGCTGGTTTTCTGGAGGGAGCTCCCTGTCCTGAATGAGATGTTATTTTAAGGCTGATCCTTCCCTAAAATTAGCAGTTACAAGCTCGTCAATGTTAATTTCGACCTCATTTACACCTTAATAAAGTTCACAATGTTCACACGTTTCAGAATGATAGAAAAGTATTTTTTCTATGAGATTTCAAAAATATCAAAAAAGTAAAGCAACCACATCATTAAATATTGTTTTGTCCAGGGAACTACAATACTAGTTCGCTGGTTTTGTCCTAAAATATTGTAAATAACTAAAGTCACCAAAATGTTGTTCTGTAATCGAATCAAGAAAAATTACGTCACGACCTCTTAGTCCAACAACCCTTCGGTGCATCTTCTCAAAAGGTCGTCTTAGAAAAAAATTAGCATGATGTAGTCGATAAGGCGGTGTGGCGGTGGGTATAAAGGCGCGGGCAGTAATGGCTGCTCGTGCACTGATACTATCCTGACGTGACCGGAGCCCGAGCGACAGTTCCCAGGAGTTCAGGGCGTCTGAGAGTTCGTTGACGACTGCTTTGATGGAATTTTGAATTTGCGATTTGCCAGGATAAGGAAGTTGTCTCCGCTAAACGAAATTTTGCTATAAGTTCGAAAAACATGCAGATACGAACTTTATTTTTAAACTTTAATTGTGTTAAGAATATGATACGGCCTACATTATGATAGAAAGCGGCTAAGTGTAACATGCTCTCTATACAGGCAGGCAGGTCCCGTGTGGTGCCGGCCGGCAAAGAATAGTACCATCCCATATTTATCCGTGGGTGTCGTAAGAGGTGGCTAAGGGTTATAAAGGGGAGGATAGGGAGCAGCATCCTCCTGTGTATCATACCATCTTACTTACTGCGGTCACCTACAACCGCGGTCCATGGTGCCAGCCGTAACGCTAATAAGCGAGGTGACTATGGTACTTCCCCTCAACATTTTTCCAGCAAAAGCTAGAATTCTGGAGGGAGCTCCCTGCCCTGTAGTGGACATACAAGTATCATGGGATGTTATGATGATAAAGGCAGTTCACGAAGTTTCTTTAAAATTAAAGCATTGTTATTAACTATTGCTGTAATATTTTGTTGTGGACAAGAAAGTGACAGAAACAGATTTAAAGTAGCTTTAACTTTAAATACGCTTTGTGCGATTAGCTTTTAGTTGCCTTCCTTCATATGAAAGCAGATTTACCGCCTTCTATTGTACACACGGCCGCACATCAGTAGAAACACTTTTGGACCTTATGGCGTGGTAATAGAGTTGAAAAAGTTTCTACCGACAAGCGGTTGACCGTACTATGACGACGGACTATATTTTTAGTATGAGAGGATATTGAAAAAGAGTTGTGTATACTTTATGTGTATGAATATTGAGTGCACTTTGCAATGAAGTTAGAGTTAACTTAAGAAGTCTGTTTTCATGTTTCCTTAACACCAAAATCCATGGTTAATTTTTCTTTGCAGGTCTTTATTTTTAATACATTTGACACTTGGTTTCATGGGTTTGACAGCTGTCTCAACGGACCGATAAGATTTCCTTCTGCGAAGCCAAACAAAGAAAAAAAAAAAGATTGCCTTACTTGAATAAGTTTTCTTTATTGTTAGATGCGGTACTAAAAACTTCTTTTTTCTTAAATTTTTTATTACCTAACTTTTTATTGACAGGTACAAAGCAAACCTTGGGTGGTGGTAACGGAGCTGGTGTCCTTAGTTCAGCTGAGTGTGACCGCTACAGCTTTAATTCTGTACTACATTATTTACTGCTATATGCAACTTATATACTATACCCTGCGTTCGGCGATGTACTTCCACAATGCTGACCCGTAAGTATTTGCCTACAAGCACAGATTATGTCCCGTGTGGTGCAAAGAATAGTACCAACCCATCTCTACACGTGAGTGTCGTAAGAGGCGTCTAAGGGTTTATGAACCGGAGGATGGGCAGCAGCATCTTTCGGTGTATCTTACTATCTTGCAAACTGCGGTCACCAACAACAGCGGTCGCCAGCCGCAACGCTTACAAGCGTGGTGACTATGGCAAATTCCTTTCAAAGTACCTACCACGCGTTTTTTTGCTGGAGTCTGGAGGGAGCTCCCCTGTCCTGCAGTGGAAGTTTCATGGGATGCTACATTTACACAGATTATAGTTACCAACTTATGCTGGCTCAGCGGCTCGAATACTGCGTTTACCACCCACCACGATCCATTACGCCAGCTGCAACGCTATTAAGTGTAATGATTTCTATGGCACATCCCCCCAAAATATACCTTTTTTTGCTGGAGGATCAGGAAGGAGCTACTTCTCCAGCTGTGGAACATTTATGGAATGTAATGATGACTTTTGGCCTTGTTAACAGTTTCATTAAGAAAAATATTAAATATTTTTTTTATACATATTTTTATATTTTTTCTGTAACAAAGAAAATTTTACCTCTAGATTAAATATGGGTTTGGTTGGCTTTGCAGTTACTATTGAATCAGATCCATAAAATGTAAATTTTCCTTGGGTTCCACTCCCGAAGTCTAGTGATTTTACTCATGAAAACAAACATCTTTCCCGCAGAGAAAATTTTTACTTGAAAAATCTTTAGACTTCCCATACAAAATGTGTCTATCACGTGACCATTTTGGGAAAAAAAAATTTCAGGCACACAATAAGAATAGAATAGAAAAAGTACTATTTCGTAAACAATTTTACTTAACTTAATACTCGTAAAGTAACAGTACTTACTATCAAACAGAACGGACACTCTCCACCCCCCTTGCAATCCACCCCGCACCCCCGCGCGCACCAGCCCGCGAGATTCTTGTGGTCCTTCTGAGGGTCTTTGATGCGGGCCTACGCGACCTTCCAATTTAAAATTTCAAATTCGCGCTCGATGTATGTCCGGGGTGATATATGGGGATCTGATTTCATAGTTTATCACACAACATAGTAAAAAAAGATTCCCTTTAAGTATAATAAATGTGTAAGACTGTGCAATCTCTGGAATGTCACAAGTGACCGTTGCGGATTCATCGGTCAAGCTAGTGCACACTTCCTTGGTAATCTCAGCATTTCTGTTGGCAATCAATACTACGACCACGTGGGTTGGATTGCACCATAATACACTTAAGTTGACTTTTTATAACAAGTTCTTATACTCTCTGCAGCGTAGTAGATTACTTTTAAAAGTAGTAGGCTTGTTCCGTGGCTTAGTATCTCTGTCTGTGTAACGTGTCGGAAAGGTGTGATGATACTGAAGGGTGTGAATCTGCCCATGAAACTGAACAACATTTCCCAAGGAACATAGGTCGAAATACGAAAACCCAATGACCTCCCATACAAAATACGCTGTCAAAAATTGATTTTACAACTCTCATATTCGGTAAGTAGGTCCTTTTTATCCCCAAATGGGGCTTGTAGGTGACCAATTAGCGCTAAGTAATTAAACAGAAAACACTTTACTCTTTCAAAACCCAATTACTTACCGCCCTAGGGCTTTTCTAACTACATTATTACCCTAGAGCGTTAAATTGGTCACCTACAATTTGGTGGTAATAAGGTCCTACTTACCTCACAATCGAGATATAAAGCAGGGTGTCTACTCTGTAGTTAGCTCGGGTGTAAGCATCAATTGCACCCTCGAACTATAGGCGCCCTCGCTGCGCTCGTGCGCCTAAATATCTCGGGCTGCAATTGATGCCTTACAGCCCTTGGCTACTAATCTACTATTATTCTATGACCTATGTTTCTTGGGAAGAGTTGTTTAGTTTCATGGGCAGATACACACTCTTTAGTATTGTCGCACTTTTCCGTCACATGCTGCATATCGGGCGTAAAAAAAATATAAGCACTATTTTAGCCTGTAACTTGGACCACAAAGCTGAACTACCCTTGAGGAACATTTTATTATGTACCTCTTGTAGCTTGATTAGAATGACAACAGCCTGCTTAGCACGCTCCCCGAGAGAAAATATATCTCGGAGAAATGTCACATTAATTGGGGAATTATGTCATCTAATCTATCACCTCCAAGCGCGAAGAAATGTCAGTGGAGGAAAATGTTTAGCAAATTCACAAATTACGTTTTTGATATTTTAGACAGAGATAGCTATATAAATAAATACATGTAGCCGTCCTTGTCTTTCAAAATGTGTCGCACTGCTCGGATGTCAAAAAAACGTGACCATGTTTAAAGTCTTTAATCTATGGGCCGATACGTGTCTCTGTCGCCCCTATATTTTACGCATTGCTCCGTCTTGCTGCCACGCTGCGCTACTGACATTCTAATCAAGCTATATTATTTCAACTTTGTACATTTGATTAATACAATATTTTTATTTCGCAGGCCCATGAAAATAACAATCTCCCTTGTCACAGTGACAGGTCTAATTATCGGCGTAAATATGCTAGCTCGAATGGAGCAGTTTATTGGAATTCATTTGTGGCCCCATTGGGTAAAAGGAGCTTAGCAATTATTAAGTGCATGTGTACTTGACAACGCACTCTGATTACACTCATTGCCTAGTCGAAGAAACATTATTTAGGGAATTCATCAATGGCGTTAAATATATATACTTTTAAATATTGATTAGTCATTCAAGCAATACCTAAACTCATTATTGAAGACGGCAGGATGTAATGTTGAGTGCCAAAAAGGAAAGATAAGAATCAAGACCAAAAAAGTTTTATACTGAGAAAGCTACAACCATATCCCAAAGTGATCAGTCCGAACCAATAAAGTGATAATATTTCTTACATTGTTCTCAGTTTCAATTATGTTATTCAATCAACCGTAACTTTTATACGCCCGATGGTTTTACCTTCCTGCTGAAATTATTTTAAATTTTCTCTTCCACAGAAAGAAAACAAATAGAAATGATGAATGACATATCTTTTAGAGTAGGGATTCCGCGTCATTTCTCCGATTGAGCTTTTTTAAATTATTCTCTTTTGATTGGTGGATGAAAGCTGATATACGTCATTCGAAATTATTTTAACCAAAGATTAATGAGTTTTTCATACCTTCCCTTTTGTGACGAATTTATTTTAATTGTCATATCATAAGAAATAAAAGTAAATATGTACGTAGCTACTTACACCTACCTATTTTAACTAGCTAATATGCACATGAACTGAAAAATAAATTTAATGTTGTGGCCTTATGGCCGTCTTTTCTTAAGTTTGAGTATCGTAAATAAATAATACAGTTTTTATAGATAGACACCACCTGAGATCGAAAAGCTTATTGATTTTAGTTCCGTGGTAGAGTAAGCCACTCAAATCGAGTGCTTTTGATGACTTTCGGTTGCTTTTGTCCAAGCTCATTGCTGCTTGAAGCATTTCGCGGATGAAGAAGCACGCTGGAGGCTGGCTTGACGGCCACCACTGCACTCTTTAGCTGACTGCGACGCTAGGCGCGCGCGGCTCGCGGTTACCGCCATCTTACGGACTTTTCAAACTCGCGCGCGAAAAACTTGACAGTTCCAAATTTAAAAGGAAATCTTAAGTTTCATTTTTAATTTATTTATTTTTAAATTCTAATGTGTTTTGTGTCGTGGTGTTATTAAATAAATGACAGTACAGTGAACCGCTAGTGCATCAGTGCAAAATGGTGTTCAATGTCAAGTAAGTGGAGTAGAGACAATTATTTGTAATAGTTCTTTTGCTCTGCCTACTGTGTCAATGTGTTAAAAATCACACTCTTTCTTCAATTTGGGCAGTAGGTTATGATATGATAACTTTTCCGGTCTCATAATTTAAAGTTCATATCAGAACCAAATTTTTCTAGATAACTAGCACTTTTTCTATAGATAGTGTACATACTTCTGAACAAATTGACAAGATAAACTTCAACGTGTTCGATAAAATTCTAAATTTGTTGTGGTTCACAATTTTATTGCAAAGAGTTACATTACATCAAGCCTCTTTCCCTGGGGGGTAGGCAGAATGCTACGATCTTGACATACTCGTACTTCCCTCGCTCCCTCGACGTTCATCAACCCTTTCATACGCGGTTTTCATTCGGAATTTGGTCATGGAACATTTGCCGAGGATTTAGAGAGTGAGGCATGAGGGAGGTTTTTTTTTGAAGTGAAAACTTCTTTAGCGGCGCTTGGCACTTTTTTAGATGGGTAGAAAATGTTAAACTCGCGTCAGATGTCGCGTCAGATCCGTAGCCTGAAAAAAAAAAAGTCAACTGTCAACCGTATTGTTATTACAATACGGGTGTCGGGTTGACATCAAAGAAGTACGCGAGCAATAGCGCGATTGACCCTTACAAAAAGCATAATATTCAAAAATGCAAGTTTTCACTTCTGCCGGCACTCCCGGAGTGCAACCCGTCCTTTTTTTATTTATTGTTTATTGAACAATACATAAAAATACATAATGTGATTCCGTACCACAAAACCCTTAAAGTTTATCTGGGTACCGTAGAGTCGTTATAATATTACAGTGATACAATTAGTTAGTTATAATATTACAGTGATACAGTAAGTAGGTTATATGAAATAATGGTTTAGGGACATATTTCAATTAGGTAAGAACCTTTAAGAACAAGCAGGATAAATAGCTGACCTTACAAACTACGTGAAACAGGAGGCTTCCGCTTCAAGGCTGAAAGAAATTTGGAGTAGGTAAATGAGACATTTTTAATCTTTTTTTTATACTTAAAAGTCTATTGCTAACATTTTCTGTTTTGTTGACAAAGATAAAGTGAGCAGAAGATTTAAACGAGCGTTATAAAGAGCTTTGTGCCACTGGGGGCATATAACGGTAGATGATACTTTATGCAGGAGGCGAAAATACTTAGTAAGCACAATTTTTAGCTTAGGTCGTGAAACTGAACAACTATTCCTCAGGAACATAGGTCGAATTACGAAAAGAATATTTTGACTTCCCACAGAAACTGCACCAGCTGATTGCGCATTTTGTATGGGAGATGAAAATGTTTTTTTCGTATTTCGACCTATGGTCCTTAGTTTCATGGTCTGTTTCAAAGATCACAGTTTCACAGTGTTTTTTCTTAAAAAAAGTAGTTTTAGCTCAAGAAGGAAGTGAAGCGTCTGAAGGGTTAAATGATGTATATGATCCGCTGGTGACGCAGACAAATATGTTTTTGTTATAAAATCCCAAAATAAAAACCCATCAAATAAAAAATAAATATTAAAAAAAGTATTTTCTTATATATTTTTACAATCTGTTAGTCGTATAGAATCACCCCCTAGAAAGATCAGTGTACCTTTTTTACACCCTGTATTTCCCAAACCAAATAAAAACACAACTGAATAGCGTGCGAGATCGTTAGATGAGGTGTCTAACGAAGTTCTCTCGAAGATCACACCTGTATGTATAGGGTGTCTAGAAAATTCAGTGCATCATTTAACATAGCACCACCGACACTACAGGCTCCTTCTGCTGAAATCTACTATGATCCATTTTCTTTCGATCATATTCCAATGCTTGCCAACACATTTTGCAGCTATGTCAAAGCAATCGGCTAAAGCTGGCAGAAAACAAGTTAGTAAAATAATGAATCTATAAATCAATAAATATTTCCGTCAAATATACCTACTCTGGTTTTAGTGTCGTGACTGCAAAATAGATTGGTAAGCGTTTTGGAATAAATGAAAAAATGGATTTTAATTTTTTTTTGTATTATTTTTTTTTTTGGTGGGACACCATACAGGCTACATAAAAAAAAAAATTGTGCCTGACATCCGTTTTCCCACTTATTATACCAACCCTGAAGTATGTGAGTCTGCCTATGAAACTGAACAACTTTCCCTGAGAAACATAGGTCGAAATACGAAAAAAATTTTTTTGACCTCCCATTGAAACTGAATTGCGCATTTTATATGGGATATCAAAAAAAAAATCGTATTTCGACTTATGTTCCTTAGGGAAAGTTGTTCAGTTTCATGGGCAGATTCACATCCTTCAGGGTTGATATACCCTTTCTGTTACACCTTGTAGTGAAGTAAATAATCTTGTGTATCGAAGCTAATCGAGCATATTTGAAGACAGCAGAAGATTACAGGAGAAGTAAGGCAGGGGAATCACAAAAGATCCCATAGGGTCGAAGTGTTCTGAGGTCCACAGGAACTTAGCCCCACGTAATAAGAACAGCCCGAAAAAAGCACTGTAGTCCAGAGAGTCAATTCTTAAATACCTATAATAAAATATCACTTTGGAACCTTTAAAAAATAATATAAAATATGTAAAAAAAATTTAGTTAAATAGTTTTTTATTTCTTTAAACATATTTAACTTAATTATAGCATAGATTGGAGCCTCCATTTAAGCGGAAATAGCCTGTGTTTAGAGGCGCCGCTCCTCCTTAACCAATACGCCGCAACTGCAGATGGCATACAGCCTGCATACAGCCCACCTAGACATGTTTCTTTACCAAATGTGAAAATTAACTATTAAAAAATCAAAATATTTATTGTACACCTTATTAGTCCGGTCGCTTAACGTCTTATGTCGCCAAATTAACCAAATTGCACCAAATTTTTTCCAGGTACTAGTTAGGTGCATAGCTCTAAATTTTTGATAGGAGCCAATTCTTGAATTTTCAATGGATTTTTTTCGAAATTCGAGAATTGTCTCCTATTAAAAATTGAGAGTTAACTAGTACCTGGAAAAAATTTGGTGAAATTGAAAGGCGTGTCTACGTGAAACCGCTAATTGACCGCACTATATAGATATGGTACATAGTACACAAATTTATATTTAATGGATATCAATCTTCACTTTTGAAAAGAAAAAGCGGTGATTTTGATTTATGAAACGTCCACTACAGGACAAGAGACTCCCTCCGAAATTTCAGCTTTTGCTGAAACAATGTGGAGGGGAAGTATCATAGTCACCACGCTTGTTAGCGTTACGGCTGGCACCGTGGAACGCGGTTTTTAGTGACCGCGGAATGAAAGATGATACGATACACACAAGGATGCTGCTGCCCATCTATTGGTTTATTAACCTTTAGTCGCCTCTTACGACACTCACAGGTAGAGCTGGGTTGGTGCTATTCTTTGCCGGCTCCATACGGGGCTTATAACTTGGTGAAAATCAAGCATTGACTCTCAGTATTAAATAAAATGTGTAAAACATCACAAAAAAAAGGAATTCTTTGATCATTGATCAGATTTATGCTTATCCAAACTGTTTGTACTGGTTCTGTGACCTCTTCACGCTTGATAGAGTAAACGGCATTTTTAGAAACAATTTCTTCGCAGCTGCCAAATTTAGGCCCATTTGTATTAAGCACTGTTTTAAATTTATCTAGACTTTTAGGTTGTTTCGACCAAGAGATTTGAAACCCGCTTCGGTTTTGACCAAGGTTCCCTAAACGTGTCAACAGAGCAGCTGTTTTAAATTTAGAACGATATTCGAAACTGTATTCGTTCGTCTGCATGATCTTTGATAGTGGAAATCTCCGCCCGCGTGGGGTCTTGTGTAAGGCTTAATGAATCCGTATATGCAGATCTCTTTTAGCTATAGATTACTAACATAGTTTTAAGGCTTACTAACCCATATGGATCATGTTGTCCGAAATAAATAGTTTTTATTTTATTTTATTTTTTTTATTAAATATAATATATAATATAATATAATATAATATAATATAATATAATATAATATAATATAATATAATATAATATAATATAATATAATATAATATAATATAATATAATATAATATAATATAATATAATATAATATAATATAATATAATATAATATAATATAATATAATATAATATATTAAATAAATATAATTCTTGACTTTGTTATTCTAAAGTTTTCAATAAAAATGTCCCACCAAGGAAGAGAGTGCCCTTACCTTCGAGGTACTGTCCTCATTTTGAATAGTGATTTGTAATTTGTATGACTATACTCGGCGTTGAGGACGCGACGATAAGGCACTCGACGTACCGCCACTCGACGTAAAGATACTCGGCGTAAGGAGCCAGTCGACGTCAAGAGCATAATTCAAATATTACCTACAATTATAGGGGCAGAAATTGATTTGACTTCCGGATCTAGAAATTGTAAGTTATTTTGATTACGAGTTGATGCAACCAACTCTATAAATTGTGTGATTTACTGCCAGTGATCGATTTCATGCGCCTTTTTTATTTATTTTAATTCAATATTACTAGACAATACTACTTTTTTTATTTTAATATCAATTTGCTTAAAAAGTGCATTTTGAAAAGTATAATAATTTTAGTTTTCTTGGTTCATACTATTTATTTCTTATGATAAAGTTACTACTTTTTTAACCACTTTTTTTTCAAATATTCGGACACTTCACAACTCATACCTTTATTCCACATTATCTACAAATAATATAATAATAAGAATAGGTACTTTAAAATTTTTAGCCAAAATATGATCTTGGAGGTCGCAGAAAAGGTAATACAACCAAAGATTTTGGAAAGTCCGATCCTGCATGGAAAATTGTTGTCACCTTTGGGATAGCTCAGCCAAACACGAACTAGACGCACTTGATAGATCGCAGAGCCAAGAAGCTCGTTGGAGATGATGAGATGCTGGTGAAAACCAAGTTTCACAGTCTGGCCTACCGTCGCAAATTTGCATGTCTGTCGGTGTTTTATAGATTGTACTTCGGAGAGTGTGCTCAAGAGCTCCACTAGCTTATCCCCCTTCTTCCATCGGGAGTCTAGACGAAACGCTGGATATCACCCACACTTGGTTGATATTCCACACATTAGCACAAATTGCTTTGAAACATCTTTTATAATGCTCACGGCCAAAAAGTGGAATTCTCTGCCTACGCCTGTGTTCGCGAGTTCATATAACCCGAATCTATTCCGGGTATTGCCCGTGGTACACCCGCGGGGTTTATCAAGTCGCTAGGCTTCTTATGGGCAAGCTCGTTCCATCATCGACCTCATCTCTGTCCGCAAGACAAGATCGAGGTCAAGAGTGAGCCCATTTACAATTTAAAAAAAAAACCCACTCGCAGGGCGTAGGAGTGCGAGTTTTCTTACGCTAATGAAAAGAACCCATTCAGATTATTTTTGTAAATTTTGTCCCTTTGTCCGTGCTCCAATAGCACACAAACTACTAGACCGATTCAAACCAGGTTTTCAGTAGTCTAGAAAATAAGAGAATGATAAAACAAAAAAATATATATGATGTACACTACCATGCAAAATTCCACCGAAATTGGTTCGAACGAGATCTAATACGTAGTTTTTTTAATATGTCATAAATCGTAAATCGCAATTTGCCTTTCATTCAATCAACTCAAATATAAATTTTAGTTACTTACATCACATAATAAAGTTTTTTTAGCAATAAAAATAAACTTTTACTTACGAGTATATATGTACACTGTGCCGGGTTTTTTTGTGTAAACTAGATAGACGCTAGTCAAATGGACGCCGACCCTTAGTGCTTTTAGTTAGCTTTTTATTGTATCATAATGTCTCCCGTCTCTGGTCGTGATGTCCAAGAAATAATAATAATATGATTTATTTTTCACAAAATGGAGGACCCATACAAATTATCCTGCTCATCTAAATCACGGTATAGGATTAATGTTTCGTTAGAGGTTGAAATTATTTTGTCGTCCTCCAAAATAAATAAGAATTATTTCTAACTTTCTTGAAATCTAATTACTAGAAAATACTTACCTAATTTGAAAGCAAGTCTAAGAAACTGAAGTATTCCTCACGACATTTGCATTCTTTTAAATGCCGAATCACAGGAAAGGCCTTAACCTTAGGCGTAAGTAGATGTTCCTAGAACAAATCTAGCAATTGTGACTTAAGGCGATCCGTTTTCCATACTAAATTCAATTGACTCGCATTCTAATGCGGGATATAAAATGCTGTTAAAAAATGAGTGTATGCTGCTGATTGCTGCTATTTTAATTAAATTTTCCGTTGATTAATACGAAGATACATCTAATGCACCGAAAGTGCTCGTTTTAGTTAACAATTTTTGGTTCAATATTATCATTGTGGGTGTGCGATTTATACTGTAGTACTTTCGGTGCATTAGCTGTATCTTTGTATTAATTAGCGAAAAATTTAACTAAAAATAGCAGTAAACTGTACCTACTTCATTACATAGACGAATCCACGAAAAACTTACGGCCGCATCAAGGGTACAGCCAACATGGGATCTTTAACACTTTTTACATTAATTTCAGTTTATAATTTTGTTTACAAAATGAGACGATCTTTCGTGAACTCTGGTATAAGCCTATTTATATGAAGCTACAAAAGCTTGCCGATAGCCAAGCTTGCCGTTTACTGTACTTCAAAACAAAAACATCAAAAAGATCAGATTTAGAAGTGCCTGATTCCCGCGCCTCACATGACCTTTCCCTTGCGCGAGCGCTTATCGCGAGGTGCGAACGACGCGTCGCGTGCCATGGCGTGTGACATGCGTAACGGTGCGTCACGGACCATACCCCACGTTTAACACCAAACTTTGAAACGGGAACCTTCGAAAATCGAGAGTTTTTGAACTTGTCATGTGAAGAATGTTTTATGTTTGAATTATTATTATAAAAACCGCCAAAATCCGCTTGACATCTAAATGTAACAAAAGATAAAATCATATAGAGTTAAAGGGATGGTTGATCTACGAATAACAAAAAAAATATCAGGTTTATAAAAATATTGTGTCTAATGGATTCCTTCAGTCTTTAATTCATATTAGGGAGCTCCCTGCCCTGTAGTGGACATTACATTACATGGGATGTTATGAGGATGTTTTCTCATATGTCTCATAAATCGCGCGATTCAGAAATCAGCGCCATCTCTTGCTGGGCTTCGAATAAAAAAGCTCGGTCGCCCAGGTACTGAATATTAATTGCAATAATTACAATACAAAAGCTTTGATTAATCATGGGACTTTGTAGCTCTTACCTTTGCATGCATCGCGTGATACCCTTTAAACAAACGGAACGCTTACAGTTTGAAATCAATTACAGATTGATTAGACATTTACTTACACAGAATACTTTCTCACCATACCGCTACAAACCACATCAACAAAGCTCTACACGCGTATAATTAATTTATTATCTCTAAGTATTAGTAATCGCGATGTATTGTCAGTAATCCAACAAAAAATTAAGCATGTCTTGAACTACATTGAATAATTGCTAATAGGCCAACACTCGATTATGTTTCTGGGAATTTCTCGGCAAGTTAGAAGAATCTGAACCTGCCTCGTCAATCAAATCGCTTGAGCTTTTTGTTGGAAAACTGTGGCAAAAGTTCCTGATATAAAATGAATGAAAGTGACTGGTCACATTTTACAATTTTGTGCAGATTTTAGTTAGGTTTGAATTAAAGTTTTAAGACCTTCATCTCTTCAGAAATATACCATTATTTACATCAGTCGAATGGAGTAGTAGCTATCAAACTAACTTCTTTAACCAAGTTTTAAAAAAAATACATATTCCCTCTTGCCTCGAATCCACCTTTGACTGACACATCTCATACATAAGTTACACGTCTCTATCAACACTTATTGTGCATTGTTTACACGCCAGCACACATTGTTCTCGTCATATTTGTGGCCTCGCCGCTTCCTACATCTGCTCCTAGCCTCGTTACTACTTCCCCAGGTAGCCAGCAAGGGCAGTAATTGGATTATGCAAGTCTTTGTTTTGGATAATAAATAATATTAAGATGTACAGGGGGTAAGGAAAAGCTGTTCTACCCATGAATCTGAACAGCTTTCTTCAAAGAATATAGATCGTAATACGGAAACCATTGTTTAGGATATAGGAATTTTTGATGTGAAAACTTCTTTAGCGGCGCTTGGCACTTTTAGATGGGTAAAAAAAAATTAAACTCACGTCAGATGTCGCGTCAGATGTTGCGTCAGATCTCGCGTCAGACGTTTAAGTTCTGAAGTGAAACTTCTTTAGCGGCGCGTCAGATCTGACGAAGATTGTCTATATGTAATATAAATTGTCATGTGAATATTGTATGTACTTTTATCAAAGATTTTGGAAACTACGCCAGGAGGCGCAGCGTTTTTCTTACGTCAATGACTTTTATGTAAACTGATAAATAAAACAATTCGTGCGAAATTATTCCCTAACCATTCCAAAATATTCAAAAATGCACAACGTTGATGTTCAAGTTTTCACTTCTTCCGGCACTCCCGGAGTGCAACCCGTCCTTTTTATTTTCTTTCTGAGTTATGATTAACCTGCACAGAACTTCTTATGCGAGAAAATTTATTTGCACCAGGACGACCTAAAGAATATGTAAGTGAATATTGTTTCTATTAGAAGTATTTAGAAGTAACTGAAAGCTTAAATTCTATCAGTACCATTACCACCAAACCAAAGATAAAATATTAGTATGGGTAGCCCAACAGAGACATACCTGGGACTTCTGACCTCTTACTTTAATTGCTTATAACTCCTTTAAGCTGCATATAGGTACTTACCTACATATTACACTAGGTCAGTGAGCAAGGGCAATTTTATTACGCAATTCTTTGTTTTGTTTAATTAAACTATGCTGGTATGTGTTTTTATGTAACAATAGGTGTTTTACATGTTAAGAGCAAACCACGATACCTTGGGATAATGGGACCAAAGGCGTACTCTACTGCGTGCGTAATCCACTGGGCTGTAGACAAGTATCTTTTTCTAATCGTATCACCCAGTAGAATAGAAAAAATATGTATGAGATTGCGATTTAAATTTGAAAATTTAATGTATAAGTTTCCTGAGCCCGAGAGCGACTTAGGGAAGACCTGGATGAGAGCAGAGCAAGACTGGTCGTCGTCGAGTATTTTTTTTTTTGAAAATGGGTTTATTCTTGACCTCGATCTAGTCTTGAAGACAGAGATGTGGTCGACGATGGAGCGAGCTTACCCAGAAGAAGCCTATTCACTCGGGGCTTTGAATAGATTCGGGTTATATGATTCAGACGCAGGCAGAGAATTCCACTCTTTAGCCATGTGCATTATAAAAGATGTTTCAAAGCGCTTTGTGCGAATGTGCGGAATATCAACCAAATATGGATGATGTCCTGCGGTACGTCTGGACTCCCCATGGTAGAAGGGAGATGGTGGAATATGCTCGTGGAGCTAGGAGGAGATATGAAGTTTCTGAATAAAATACGAAGTAAAAAAAATATCTCTGTCTATCTGCATCAGCCGAGCGCATTTTGTATGAGAGGTCAAAAATTTTTTCGTCCTTCGACCTATGTTCCTTAAGAAAATCCGTTTGGATTCATGAACAGATTGACATCCTTTAGGCTTCTTATAGTTCTTATACTCTTTTGGTCACATTACCTTGTATACAGGGTGTTCGGCGCAACGTTGGACAAACTAAAACGGTAGATTCAGACTATAAAACTGAACAACTGAAAAAAAAGAGTTTTTCTCACTCTCTCCTTCTTAACTGTATCAGTGTGAAATCAAAACTTTTAAAAGACCTTGTAGTATAGTTATCAAACATAAGTGCTACTTGTTTTTTACTATCGACATAACCCCGTACAAAATTACTTCATAATGCATAACAGAACCGCCATAAAGGGCAAAGACGTGAAAAAAATAAAAAGAAACAATAAAAAGCAGTTTGAATTGTTTGAAATACTCAGTCAAACGGTGGGATAATTGGCGAGCGAACAAAAGACATCAACGCGTGCGCGTGCGCCGACGACCGTTAGACGATTTAATATTCATTAATACGGAATATAGGTGAAAATAAGAGTGTATGAGTGTAGAATATGTGAATGAATTGCAAGAAATCCTATGCTTTTAAACGAGCAATATTTGTATTTATGTATTTGTTTCTCGGAAACTTTCGATGAAATTTACTATACAGGGGTGAAAAATTGATAACGGCTTATGTGAAGAAAAGTTCATTTTCTCCATTTTTTTTAGCAATCTTGAAATCAGCGGCGTTTCAGAAACCCCATAACGCTATGTTGGTAGGTTTTGGTTAAGATTGTGGTATTGACTTTGCCTTCTGCGCTGCAGGTCGCGGGTTCAATCCCCGCACAAGGCAATTTTTTATCATATAGGTGTTTATTCGTTGTCTGGGTGTTCTTCATCTATTTATGTTTGTTTGTTATCTAGCTTGATGATGACGAGATGACCTTTTATGTAACGGCTAACACAACCAACCAGTGGGTCACACAGGAGTGAGACCTACTCCTTATTTAAAGAGCGCTTAAATGGATTCTAGGACAATTTTGCATCTACCGGGTATAAATAGATGATCCAAGTTTGTATGAAAGTTCTGCCATACAGTTTGTCTATGAAGAAACGATGTAGTAAGCTATTGCATTGTCGTCAACGCAATCGGAATTTTTGCTTCATACCAAATGATAGCCCAAAGCCAGCAATCGAACCAAAATTGAGCCAAAGTTGAACCAAATTGTGCGGAAATTGAGTGTTTCTGTCCTCTGGGATAACGGGCGATTCTGCTCGATCACGATCGATACAGATTAGCACTAACTGCCTTTGATCGAGGTCGATTGCATTAAGCTCGGAGTCGTACTATTATAAAAACTACTAACTTTAGTGTGCTTTACTTGCCGTTTTCCATATTAAACATCGTGGTATATTTGGCAATTCTTTTGTTACCCTGAAAAAAATAAATATAATGCATTTCATTTGTCAATTCCAACGCTTAACAACACATTTTGCAACTGCGGATTATAATTATAAACAAAAAGTGTCATGTGATCCCAAACCAGGCAAAGCCTGTCTTATGAGTACCAGAGGCTGATATATAGGATGACTTTTAATTAGTTCTTGATAGAAAAAGTTATAAATGTACTCATAATACTGAACAACTTTTCCCAAGAAACATAGGTCGAAATACGAAAATCAAGTTTTGACCTCTCATAGAAACTGAATCAGCTGATAGCGCATTTTGTATGGGACGTCAAATTTGGTTTTTCGTATTTCGACCTATGTTCCATGGGAAAAGTTGTTCAGTATCATGAGTACATGCATATCTTTTACTATCAAGAGCTAATTAAAAGCCACCCTATATACACATAAATGATATATACACATAAAAGACACAGAACAAACACTCGTGTTCATCACACAATCGAACCCGCAGCTCACGCAGATATATGATAGTTTTTATGTGAGTCAGCATTTGACGCCGATCTTACCTGATGGTAAGTGCGGCGATGGGGTCGAAAATGTAGCATGCTTACCTAAATAATGCTTGTTCACTCTAGCCTTCAAAATATCCATATTATACTTTCGGGGAAAGAGTTCCACTTCTTATCCCAAAGTGCTTTGTATTGTGCGAATAGTTCGTGATTCGTCCTATGTTCTTTAGAAAAGGTTTAATTTCATAATCAAATCCACAGTTACAGTTCTTGGAAGTAACCTTTAACTTACACATTGCCTTTTACACCTTACATTATCAGGACTATAACTTTGACACTTATTATATCAACTGGCCTTTGGTATGTTTAAAATACATATAAAATAAAATTATAAAATCCTAATAATAATAATCCCTCTATCAGCGCTGAAACATCTAGAAGAACACCTCTCATCATCATAACATCCCATGAAAGGTTCACTACAGGATGGATTCCAGCTTTGGCTGGAATAATGTGGAGGGGAATAGTCACCACGCTTGTTAGCGTTAAGGCTGGCACCATGAGCCGCGGTTGTTGGTGACCGCAGAATGTAAGATGTATCGCACACAGAAGGATGCTGCTGCCCAATCCTATGGTTCATTAACCTTTAGTCGCCTCTTACGACACCCACGGGTAGAGATTGGTTGGTACTATTCTTTGCCGGCACCAAGAACACCTCTACGTTAGTAGAATAGGACTCTAGTAGATTAATTGCTGTTTGAATCACGAAGCGATTGGATCTCGGACAAGATGCAACCGATATTTAGGTCCAAACGACCGTTGCATGAGACTTACACAATACCATCCTGATATGGTAACTTTAGACTTCAGTTCGATTTCCTTCCCAAATCCCTCCTTGGTACAGTCAAGTACAAGTCAAGCTTGATAATCACAGGGTGATTTTTATCTCTTTCTACACTTACTAAGATAAGCACGGTACAAAGTCAAATGTGTCAAGCTTGATGTGCTCTTGACTGTACCAAATTGGCAGATGAGACAAGACAGCAATAAATAAAGAACCACTGCTTTTTCTCTGTTTTTAGGGTTCCGTACCTCAAAAGAAAAAAACGGAACCCTTGTAGGATCACTTTGTTGTCCGTCTGTCTGTCTGTCAAGACCCTAAATCCCCCTAATCCCCTAAATCTCACGAACAGGTAGAGGTATCAGGTTGAAATTAATACCATACATTAGGATCCATGAACCACACAAGATCTGAAAATTTCAATTTTTTACAAAGACGCAATCAAAAGATATGGCATTTCATGTCCTCATCTCCATACATTTATTCAAAAATGCAAAACCTACAGGGTACTTCCCGTTAACCTAAAATTATGAAATCTGGCAAGAAGCTAGGTCTCATAGTACAAATAAAGGGAAAAGTCTGAAATCATTAAATATTACAACTTTACTCACAACTAATGGTAACCAATTGTGGTGAGCTCCCGTTTCAAGAACATTCATATAAGAGACGGGTCAAGTTGGTTGTTCGCGGAGGCGATTTTTGTTTTAGTTCTATTTTAAAAACGAGAACACTTACAAACTTGAAAATTGGTATGTTTATAGTTCATAAGCTATAAAATAACAGCAAATAATAAAATTTGGTCAAGCGCGTGTCAGACTCAAAAAATCTAGCACATTAACTTACTGAAATTTCAACTAATACAATTATGAATATGTGGTGGTACGGAACCCTCAGTGCGCGAGTCCGACTCGCACTTCGCCGGTTTTTTTTTCGCAGATTGGGTTTTCGTTACAAACTTACACTTTGATCCCAATCAATTTCGTTTGACAACTTCATTGAGTAAGGTACTTTGATAAACTAACCGTTAGGTCAGTATTCTTTGACTAAGTAAATCCGGATTTTATCACGATGCTTTTGATTTTAACTTAGTTCTAAAACTGTTAACACCGATACATTTGCAGATAAACCACCGCTACGTAAGACTCAATACCGATCTATCGTTAAATCAGAAATTATTGTTGAGGTGTCGGCAGCGTTTCACTTTGTCATTCATATTGAAACAAATAGTGAACGCGCTTTCAAGAGTAACTGTTTTTGCTTTAAATCAATTAAGGACAGCTGTCGATCTTTATTTTTTGGCCATAAACTAATTACCTACTTTTAAGCGGTATTTCCAGCAGCTGAAATAAAAGTCTAGGATTTTTTTTTTTTTATTAGGTTCACAAACCGAATGTTACACACCTACAACTAGAATTCTGATAAAACATAAGTTAATGATATTTGTGTACATTCTCAAATAGTGAACACAGCATTCACAAGGGATAAACAAAATATCCGGTAGTTTTAATTTAAGTTACGTTCAATTAGGTTAGAAGTAAGAAGTTAGATTACAACTACGTTAAACTAAGTATTAATTAAAATTTGGTAATAACCAAATTACTAAGTACTTTATCCTTAACTGAGGCCAAAGAACCAGTGAATATGTCAAATTTGAAACGAATACCGTTATAACCGGCACACATTCTGTGGATAGGACTGTGTTGGCCAATGTTGGTCCTAACATGAGGAAGGACAAATGTTCTCCTATTTAGAAGCCTACTGTTTGGTCGTGGAATTTCAAATTTTATGGCTTGTAGAAGTTCCATGGAGTCAATACACCCATTGACTAATTTGTACAGGAATGTTATGTCCGCACATTTTCTTCGGATACTTAGTGGTGTTATTTTATAGAACTTTAGCCTAGATTCATACGAAGTAAGTTTTTTACATTTATTGTCAGCATACGCCAAATGATACAGAAACTTTTTTTGGACCCGTTCTATACGACTAATATGCACTTGATAACATGGATTCCATGCTGGACTTGCATACTCTAAGACACTACGCACCACACAATTATAAATAGGGATGATAATACCTGGATCTTTAAAAACTTTAAGTTGTCTTGTTACAAATCCCGTGAGTTGAAAAGCTTTTTTAACAATTTCATCAATGTGCGTCCTGAAACTCATATCCGAATCCAAATAAACCCCAAGATCGCGGATGCTAGCAACTTGTTTTAAAGGCTTACTGGAAATGTAATATTTGATATCCCATTGTTTCTTTTTCCTGGAAAAATTCACGAAATAGCATTTGTCACAATTTAGTTTCATTTCATTTTCTGTACACCACTGGTACACTTTGTTTATTTGATCTTGCAAAATGGATAAATCATTGTTGTTTTTTATTATTTTATACAATTTCAAATCATCGGCATACATTTTAAAGTCACAAGAAATACTCTTAGCCAAACTATCTATAAAAATAACAAAAAACAACGGGCCCAAGTGTGATCCCTGAGGCACACCACATGGGATATTTTTACATTGAGACTGAAAGCCACGAATCGTAACTAGCTGCGATCGGTTTCTTAAATAGGAGTCACACCAACGGAGCAGAGAACCGTGTATTCCGCTTTGCCTGATTCTGTCAACGAGAATGTCATGATTTATAAGGTCAAAGGCTTTGCTGAAGTCTGTGTAAATACAATGTATTTCATCTCCTTTGTCCATTGCTTCTGTGATATCGTTGACAAAGCTCACTAAGTTTGATGTTGTAGACTTTTTTGGCAAGAATCCGTATTGAGCCGGATGTAGATATTCTTTTACGTGCCAGTAAATCTTCTTTTGAACTAAGGACTCAAAAACTTTTCCAAATGCTGGTAAAATTGACACGGGTCGATAATTAGATACTTCATCCAGTGCGTCTTTTTTATGAATTGGAGATATGCGCGCATTTTTCCATTTTGCGGGAAAGCAGCCAGTCTTTAGAGACTCATTAAAAATATAAAGCAGAGGCTGAGTTAACACCTCCGCGCATTCACGTAGAAACACTGGAGGTATACCATCTGGACCGGCACCTTTACTTGGGTCTAGTGATCGTAACGTTTTGAGTACTTCAATTCTGCTTAGAGAAAGAGATCCAATAGTATTATTATTCTCCGCCTTGGCTTCACTGGCATAATTCCTGGCCGTAAATTGCGATTTGTATTCGTATACAGACTGAAAGTGTTCCAAAAATAGTTCAGCGATTTCCTGGCCACCGTTAGCCATTTTGTTTCCAAGTCTGACCTGGCATGGTATCGAACAACTTTTACTTTTTTGTGCGTTAGTATACGACCAAATAAATTTAGGGTTAGTGCGAAGATTATGTAATGCGTTATTTTTAAGTTTATTGAAGCAATCCTTTATCATAAGTTCGCTTCTATCTCTTAGTAATTCGTAAGTTATTTTATCTAAATCATTTTCGTATTTTTTAAACCTAGAGTGAAATTTGGCCTTTTCTCTTAAACATTTAATTAGCGGTCTACTAAACCAGATCGGATATCTATCAGTGTGAGGTCGGCGACGAGGCGTGTGTTTGTTGATAATGGAGTATAATTTTTCGTAGAACATTTCTACAGCTTCGTCTAGGTTTGAAACTCCCCGCCACACCTCCGACCAATCAATTTCAGCAATTGCTTTCCGTATGGCATCGAAATCGCTTTTAAAGAAATTATACTTGGGTTCTCTGTTTAGTCTGAGCTTTTGTATAGAATGGGGCGTTTGAACGCGAATCTCTAGCGCCGGATGGTGTGAATCCAATCTGCAGAGCGGTTTTGATGTCTGACTGATACTTACCGGCAATCTAGAGTCAGAAAAAACTAAGTCTAGGACACGACCATTTGCATTGGTTACATGGTTATACTGAGAAAGATTGTTAAAAGTCATTTCATTGAGGAAAATGTTCTCGATTTTGTTAGAACATGGTGCTGGGATACATGTATTTGTAGAGCTGTTATAAGACCAGGTGGTAGATTGAAATCTCCAATAAGGAGGGTAACAGATTTTTTTGCTGATTTATTGCATATCACATCAACAGTATTTTTAAGAAATACGTTATAATGTTCTTCAGTAATAGGTGGTGAAATATATACTGCACACAAGTTCAAATGTAGTGATTTACTGCCTGTACCCAATTTTAATGTAATCCAAAGCTCCTCACATCTACATTCCCATGTCGGCTTTCTTAAAACATTATATTTATTCATTCATTTGTTTTGTTTTTGTTCTGGCGCTACTTGAATATATTTGCATATAGGGTGACTTTTAATTAGTTCTTGATAGAAAAAGGTATGAATGTACTCATGATACAGAACAACTTTCCCCTAGAAACATAGGTCGAAATACGAAAATCAAGTTTTGACCTCCCATAGAAACTGCATCAGCTGATAGCGCATTTTGTATGGTCAAATTTGGTTTTACGTATTTCGACCTATGTTCCTTGGGAAAAGTTGTTCAGTATCATCATGAGTACATGCATATCTTTTGCTATCAAGAACTAATTAAAAGTCTCCCTATATAGACATGATTTACAATAATGGTCCCATGATAGTAGTTTTGTACTAAGAGCAATGTGGAGGGGCTATCTCTACTTATAAGATGTAACAAATTTAACATTAATTGCGTTTTTTTAACTTCCTATCGAAACTACTCCAGTATAAAAGTCAAAAAAGAAAACGTATTTCCAATTTTGTTTTATGAAAAGTTATCTCTGCTTTTCGACCCGGCTGTTCTTTGTCAGATCTCCTCATTTCAATTTTTTTCTCGCAAAGAGGCCACTATATCAAACAATATATAATATTACGCTACTACGTCAAGAGTGCATCTCCACCTCATAGAGAGCAAGAGGCGCGTAATCCATTTTTACCCGACTGCCCCAAAACAGGAGGGTTATGTTTTTCGAGTGTATGTATGTATGTATATATGTATGTATGTATGTATGTCGATTTCTTTGTCGCACTCTGCAGCCAAAACGGCTTAGTAGATTCCAACATGTGAGGTGTCGTCAGGTTCGTATTCATTGTAGGAGTGTTTTCCCATTATTCTAACGCTTACCTATACATTTTACAGCCATGACACTAAAACCAAAGTATATTTGACGGAAAGAATAATATTGTTTTACAAACTTGTTTTTTCTGACAGCTTTAGCCGATTGCTTTTGACATAGCTGCAAAACGTGCTGGTAAGCGTTAGAATAACTGAAAAAGTCAAAAAAGTCAAAAGTGAAAATCATTTATTCATAGTAGGATATTTAAATCTATGGTTAAGTTAGATGGTGCAACCCACCCTAAGTGTGGTGCCGGCGGTCCGTGTGGCGCTGCCAAAGAATAGTACCAACTACCAACCCATCTCTACTCGTGGGTGTCGTAAGAGGCGACTAAGGGCTTATGAACCAGAGGATGGGCAGTAGCATCTTTCTGTGTATCATCTTACATACTGCGTTCGCCAACAACAGCGGTCGCAAGCCGCAACGCTTACAAGCGTGGTGACTATGGTAAATACCCTCCAAAGTACCACGCGTTTTTGCTGGAGTTCTGGAGGGACCTCATTAGAAAGATCGAGTCTAGAAGTGAAGTTACAGAATGCATCCCCTGTGCCTGGCTACAACCAGAAAATTTTTACATGCGTTAATTCTGGTTTTTAATATACATAATTAAATAGAGAGTTTATAATTCATGATACATATTACAGGGTCTATATGAAACGATTACTGTCCTCTCTTTAAATTAATATTTGCTGAAGTTTTTAAGTTGCCGATGTCCCTTTACAAACCCTAAAAGGGTAAAAATCTGCCCATGAAACTGGACAACTTTTACTATGGAACATAGGTCAAAATGGGAGAAAATATCACATCTGTATCAGTAGATAAAGCATCTTTCACGGGAGATAAAACTGTTTTTTATTTCGACCTATGTCCCTTAGAAGAGTTGTTCTACAGGCAGATTCACATAACGACATAACATAACATCCTTTAGAGTTATTATTATTATTATTTCTCCAATGAGTTAATCCAGTCATTGGAGGAGTTTATTGGATAAGGTACAGAAATACTGAGCTAACGGTATACTTAGCACTTGTTATGCCCATTTTGTTATGCCTTGTATGTATTGCCAAAATTTTGTGATTCACTTATATTATATGCAACAAAACAGACGGTTGGCTTAAATATCATTACAATCGACCGAGCTATCCAAAAATAGGTCAGTGCCTTCAGGCGTACCGCACAATAAAAATGTTATGCAATCAAGTTTGCATTTTCAAAGCCCAAGCTTTTAAAAGGGACACTAGCAGCACGATTATAGTTCCTACGGCTATAGAAATAAGAACGATGCAAAAGTGCATTGTGTCAAGTTTATCGTGTTCTTGACTAAGATAAGCTACGATGATTAAGAATTTCAGAGTTCGATGAGCAAAGTTACCATGAATATCAATCAAAGTTATGGTTGGACGGGCATGTGACCGTAAGCTCAGTGGCTGAGTGAATTCCACAAAGAATGGAAATTATCAAAACTAGAATAAACAAGGTGTAAATGAAATAATAAAATGACGGTTTGGTGTCAGTGTTGTTAGTCCCAGCATTTTTTAGGGTTCCGTAGCCAAATGGAAAAAAACGGAACCCTTATGGATTCGTCATGTCTGTCTGTTTGTCTTTCTGTCTGTCTGTCCGTATGTTACAGCCACTTTACTCCGAAACTATAAGAACTATACTGTTGAAACTTGGTAAGTAGATGTATTCTGTGAACCGCATTAATATTTTTACACAAGAATGAAAAAATAAAAATTTTGGGTTCCCCAAACTTAGAACTGAAACTTAATTTTTTTTTCATCAAACCCATACGTGTGGGGTGTCTATAGATAGGTCTTCAAAAATGATATTGAGGTTTCCAATATCATTTTTAGGGTTCCGTACCTCAAAAGAAAAAAACGGAACCCTTATAGGATCACTTTGTTGTCCGTCTGTCTGTCTGTCTGTCAAGACCCTTTATCTCACGAACGGGTAAAGATATCAAGTTGAAATTAATACCATATATTAGGGTCCATGAACCACACAAGATCTGAAAATTCAAATTTTTTACAACGACGCAATCAAAAGATATGGCAGTTTATGTCCTCATCTCCATACATTTATGCAAAAATGCAAAACCTACAGGGTACTTCCCGTTGACCTAAAATTATGAAATTTGGCAAGAAGCTAGGTCTCACAGTACAAATAAAGGGAAAAGTCTGAAATCACTAAATATTACAACTTTCCTCACAACTAATAACAACCAATTGTGGTGAGCTCCCATTTCAAGAACATTCATATAAGAGAGGGGTCAAGTTGGATGGTCGCGAAGGCGATTTTTTGATTTTAGTTCTATTTTAAAAACGGGAACACTTACAAACTTGAAAATTTATATGTTTATAGTGCATAAGCTATAAAATAACAACAAATAATAAAATTTGGTCAATCAAAAAAATTAACACATTAACACATGTGTTGGTACGGAACCCTCGGTGCGCGAGTCCGACTCGCACTTGGCCGGTTTTTTTTTTCTTAACTGAATGGTTTGCGCGGGAGACACTTCCAAAGTGGTAAAATGTGTGTCGTCCCCCCCCTCCCTGTACCTTCTAAAATAAGAGAATGATAATACTAAAAAGATATATGATGTACATTACCATGCAAAATTCCAACAAAAATTGGTTTGATCGAGATCTATAGGTAGTAATAAGTTTTTTTTTAATGTCTCATAAATTACGATTTGCGGTTTACGAACCGCAATTTACCTTTCATTCAATCAACTCAAATATAAATTTTTGTTACTTACATCATATAATAAAGTTTTTTAGCAATAAAAATACCATAACTTTTACTTATATACGTACAGGTTTGAACGGAACCCTCAGTGCGCGAATCCGACTCGCACTTGGCCGGTTTTTTGTTTACCCAGTTGTTATTATTTTGGTGAATAATTGAATTTTTTTATTATTATTATTGGAAATGAGGCCCAAATAGGCAAAATTTAAAAATGTCGTTACGAGTTCAAGTAGGGTATGAAATGACTTTATTTGTACATTTCGAAATAGATTTTGGTACTTTTACGACTCCTAGAAATACCATTTCTTATTTCCGAAGTTTACAATGCGAAAAATCTGAATTAAATATATACCATTACAGCAAAAATAAAAAAATCTCTCTAAGTAGCATATAGTTTTTCAGAAATCTGCAAAAATCCTTCACAAAAAGCTTAGTTTTGCGGTCCTAAAAATATACTTTATTGCTTCCAAATATATTATAATGTATATCGGAAGGAGTTGGCCCAGGAAAGGGAAAAGTGGAAAGGTGGGAGAGAGGCCTTTGCCCTGCAGTGGGACACAACAGGCTCCTAATAATAATAATAATATCGGAAACCTCGGCGCGCGAGTCCAGCTCGCACTTGACCGGTTTTTTGTAACCTAAATATTAAATGAAAAAAAAAAACGTAATAATGATATTGTAATTTAGATGTTCCTAAGAGAAATTTATTATTTGGATTAATTCATCATCATCATTAATTACAATAATTGGAATACTTTAAAGATTTTACTTCGTACAGTCAAAAGAACGTCAAACTTAGCACATTGTACTTTGTACCGCGCTTATCTCTGTCCACGTAGAGACTCAAGCTTCATCTGCTCTTGGTTGTACACACGGCCGCACATCGGTAGAAACACTAATGGACCTTATGGCGTGGTAATAGAGTTGAAAAAGTTTCTACCGACAAGCGGTTGACCGTACATCCTACATATTGTGCCCAAGAAACCTTTGCTTACACAACACAAAAGAAAGACATGATTTGAAACCTATTAAATTAAAATAGTCTGCTATGGACGAGTATCTTTATCGCGCATCACGTTAGCTTTTAAATACAGGATGTTGTAACGTTACAACACATCTCATAGTTACAAAAAGTAAGAAAATATCTAAATAAACATCTTCCGTTTTCTGCTCAAGGATTGAATTTTGGTACACTTATTCGTTAAATATTTCAAACAATTCGATTATAGTCCAACAACTTGTGACCCTTCTGCGACGTTAGAGAGTGAATCAACCTATCGCGTTCCTTTCAGACCACAAAACTGAACAACTTTCCCTAAGGAAGGTAGGTCAAAATACGAAGAACAAATGTTTAAACTCCCATAAAAGCTGCATCAGCTGATAACGCATTTTGATAGGTCGAAACACTTACGATAAATTACTATTCGTATTTTGACCTATGCTCTTTGGGGGAAAGGTGTTCACTTTTATAGGCAAATAACATAGGACTTAGGTGATGACAAAGCACACTGTATATTCTATGTCCCGACTATGCCGTCCATCCAACCCACAGACCTCGCCTCCGCCAACATCTGTTACACCACTGGAAGTTCGAGCAAGAAGCTGTCGAACTATACGAAAATGTTTAAACGGTTTAAACCATGTAAACCATTTATTTCCACATACTTACAAAATATGTACAAAATAGAGGGAACATCTAAATTCAAAGCATGTGGGGGTTCAGGCTCAGATTACTCTTTGTGTCAATAATATAGCCACGCAGCACTGATTTTCAGTCTGCCCGTTACAGTTTCTTCTTAAAATAGTAGAGAACTGGCACAAATAAAATTTTCAATAAGAATCATTGAACAAAAAAAATGTTGCCAGTGTCAAGATTTCCCTTATCAAAGAGTAGGGTCTAACGAACAATTTGTACCAAATTTAACATTTGAGCATAAAATGCAAGGTTGGATGACTTCGTAGGTTACCGACCGGTCTATTAGCACTTATGGTCTAGCGAGCTAAGTGATTTTTTTAACGATTTCATAGTTTCTTAACCTTCCTTCCGCTGCAACTGAAACTTTTTGACCTTAATTTGTGTATGAGATATTCTAAACAAGCCAATAACGCTAAGTATAACCTTATGACCTATCTACATTACCTTAATTACTTACTTGGACTAATGATTTTTTAAGCTATCCAACACTTTTAACTTTCACCCAAATCATAAGTAAGCACTCATTGCCGAGTCAGTAGGTGATTCAGCCACTTCAGCCGAAACGGAAAATTCGAATAGGTGTGACGTTAACAAAACCAAGCAGCCGAATTTCCACAAAGAGCATCAGGAAACGGGATGTTCATATAATAGTAGATTGCAAATTGAGGTTTATAGGTTTAAATGTTTTCTAAGCATCTTTTCAATAAATTTATATTCTACTATAAAATCTGCGACAACCTTAATCTTTCATTTAGTTAACATGATATAGTTATTTACTTACATTACTTATTATTCATATGTCGATGATGAGGTATTGAGGTGTCGGTGACCTACCAGTCAAGATACTACCCCATCTTTTGCCGTAATATGCAATTCAATGATTATGAACGGGAGGATTGGCAGAGGCTGTTTGGTACAGGGTGGACCATAAGTCTTTTTACTTTTCAAACTAAATTAAAATGAAAACTAATTACATCAGGTGAAAACCGTTTATTAATTATGAAAACACATAAAAAGGGAATTTATTTATAAAGAGATCTGTTTCCTACAGTAAACGTCTAAAAATTCAGAAAAATTTGGGCAATAATGAAAGTCAACCGTCTGAAAGTTTCAATGAATGAAGAATAAATTCGTGCTTATAATGTAGATATTTATTTTTGTTTGTCAGAAATCATCGTCTAAAATAATGACATTATCCTACTAACGGAAATGCTCTTAATAAAGAAATCTACATCGTGCAATAAGTCAAACAGCACTTTGACCCTAGACCGCACTACAATCTATCATTTCTCAGCAATTTCGTATTGAAATAATAAAGCAGAATAAATAAAATCATACAATCGAACAAGTGGAGCTACCGCAGAACAATTTTCTTGTAATTGGTTTGGATATTGCAAAGATTGGTTCGGTTATTTGGTTTCGAGCCCTGTCATTACCCAGCCGTGTCTTTTGACCCTACGTAAAAGGACGATGGATGTTGTGATTTCAAATCGAATCGTATTTTAAAGTAGCTTCCGTTGAAGGTTTCGATATATTTTATTTTCGCTAGTGAGGTAACAGTTCATTACACATCATGTTCCGACCAGAACCAACCCAGAGCACAGAATGATTTGATACCCAAAGGTCATCCTCTCCACATCCCTACAATACTTCCGTAGCTATAAAAGAAGATTCCCCCTGAATTGACACAGTAAGAATAGGTAAAAAAATAATTCCGGATCTTACACCGCACTTGGGTGGTAGAGTCACGATTCCTTGATTATTTCCGTACAAGCTCTATATTTTTCAAACGTAAACGAATCTTCTATCTGCTGCTTTTTTTAGAACTTGGGTGGCAAAATAATTGTTGGAAGTGTTGCATCCTGTGTGACTTTAGAATAATAACGAGAATTCTCATTGGCTTCGGGAGAAAAACCAATGAAAACTCAAATTCTTCATGAAGAAGGATAAACAGGAAGGATTCAAGACGAAAGGTCCCCCCTTCAAGTGGTAAACAAAAAAGGAATAAAAATGACGGAAATCTAATTCTACTCTCATTTGGCATCTTGTCTATATTACGAGTATGTGGGCGTGCGGCGAATACGGTCGTCGCCATTTTCAATTTCCTACTTCAATTGAGTTTTACTTTTACAAATGAAACAAAAATAAAAAAGGAGAAGATCAATACACAAACTTAGATTAATCTCACAGGCCACATTTGGAAAATCTAGTATCATAAGTGCCAGACTCACAGAAATATGTGCGCATATATCGGGTGTAATACAGCCTTCCGAATACTGAAAGGGCATGAGCAGTCAACGTAACTAAACAACTTTCAGCGAATTAAAGTTTAAGGAAATGAAAAAAAAAATCGGCCTCTCCATACAAAATTGCAAACTTGATTGGACAGTTTGTATGGAGGGACTGATTTTTTTTTTCATTTCCTGAAACTTTTATTCGCTGTTAGTTGTTCAGTTACGTTGACTGATCTTGCCCTTTCAGTATTCGGAAGGCTGTCCCTTACACCCTGTATATACCCGAAAACAAATACCATAGTCATCATTGGGAATCGAACTCTGAACACTTCGATAGTCAACACCAGGGATACCAAATTTACGAGAGTGCAATGAAACGGGTAATTTTATATATTCGTAATCGCTTTTTTTAACGACTCTAACGATTTCGATAAAATTTTGAGTTGGAGCTTTTGGGGGCGAAATGTCGATTATAGGTTTTAGTTCAGGCAGGCTCCCGCAGCCTGGTCAACTACCTCTGAAGATACATAATCGAATGCACCTCGAAAATCGCTTTTTTTAACGACTCTAACGATTTCGATAAAATTTTGAGTTGGAGCTTTTGGGGGCGAAATGTCGATTATAGGTTTTAGTTCAGGCAGGCTCCCGCAGCCTGGTCATCTACCTCTTAAGATACATAATCGAAACCATAATGTGGTCAAAATAGATGCTTACTAACGCACCTTCTTGTTAGGGGTTTAATCGAATTCCGTAACCTGGGCGTCTACCTGAAGAAGTGAAATCTCTAAATAAAACCGATTTTGGGTTCAAAATTATGTCATGTCATAAGATACACGAACCCAACCAAACTGTAAATCGTGAAAACTTAAAAAGGCAGTAATAAACTAAGTTTGCCATCCACATTCCTTGTATTTTTGGCACAGCCGTCAGACAGCCTGATTGAATATTCCCATACATGGCTTTCAGAGAGTTTTATTATCATCGGATACAAGAATGAAACCAGTGTAGGACGATAGCCCTGGAGGTTTTTATGACGAATGTAAGGTTGCTTTGCCTCAACCTTGAAGGTTTTCAGAACAGCCGAAACCAATTATATGTTTACGGATTTCTCATACTTCTACGGAATTCGAGCTCCTTATAAAAGTGTGTTATTAAGCACCTACTTTCACCATACGAGTATTATGGTTTCGTTTATTTATCTTATGAGGTAGATGACCAGGCTGGGGGAGCCCGAACTATCTCATTGTCTGGGAAAATTTGTGTTCTTCATGATTTTTTAAAAGCTATTGCGTGATTCAGAAACAGCCACGTAACAGCCACGTTACAGAGCACTCTAATACGAACGATATTGACGTGTACATGAGATCGACATTTGCTTGTATAGCTGCAAATTTTAGTGTAAGAAGCGTCTTAAGATTATACAGCGCATCGCTTGGTCGTCCATATACTGGTTTTGTTGCTTGTTGCTTGCTTTTTGATAAGCTGAACTAGCGCTACGCTACAAAGGCCAAAATCAGAGCTACCCGCTCAATGTCAATGTTTCCGCTGATGTGTGGCCCTGTGTACTAATTTTTAACTGGTATCAAACGATGCCGGTTACTAGATACAATGCGCACAACGAAAGAAGAGCCCTGTCGGATCACGTGGTTAACATGCGCAGTAGACAGTTTGCGACAAAATGGCTTCGAACTGTCTATTGCGCAGGTTAATCACGTGATCCAACAGGGCTCTTCCTTCGTTGTACGCATTGTAATTCCCTCTTTTTCTTCTGCAACTAGCCATTGGCCATTATGTAAGTCGGTAAAGTACAGTTATACTAAAATATTTCATTCCTTTGTTTCAGATTAGTCATCTTGTGCAGTTTTTTATTAGTTATTCAGGTGAGTGACCCAAAATTATTGGTTTCCGTAATAGAGTTACACAATTGATGTAAAAATGGTATCTATTTGTAACGGGTGTATGGTTTTTACTGTAAATTGTTTGTTAATATCATCCTAAACTGTATTTTATTAGTGAAATTCTTGTATCAAACACAGATAAGAGGTGAGAAAACAATTTTAAAACATTATTGTTTCTACATACAGGGCTTTGTAAGTTAGATTCTGTGGGCTACATACAACAACTTTTGTAAAAAAATTCACAGTAAGTGGAACCATCAATTGATCATTTTAATTTTATTTGCAATATCAAAAACTCGTAGAACTTATTTCTTTTGCATTTAGCCAACAGAATAAGCCCTTAAAAAGATTTGCACGATTTTATTAAACCATGAATTTTAAAATCGTTATTTAAATTTTAAGATAATATTTAAATTAGTTTATATTGAGTTCGGTAAGTTATTAACTCTCCCAGTTAAACTGAAAACCGAACGAATATTGATGACAGGAAGGTGCTATGCCAGAAAGTGTTCTGATTGGCTACCATTAATGAAGGTAGCCAATAAGAGCGCTACTAGTAAACAGATTCAAGATCGTCCATTGCAAGCCACATTACAATTTAAAAGAAGGAAGAAGAAGGAAGGAAGGAAGGTTTTCATGTGACGCCCTACAAGGGCACAGCAACATAAAAGAGTAGTTACTGATACCTATTAATAATATTTAAAATTTAAAATACAACATTTGTCACAAAATGTAAATTCTAACTACAATAAATATAAATTGTAAGATAATAAAATTAAGAATTGTAAATATGTATACAATATATTATGTAAATATCTAACTATACAACGTTTTTACAGCAGTCACAAGCAGCCAGCAGACAGAAGGTCAAAGAAGATACGTCAGCAGAGTCGTCAGATACATCAACAGAAATAACAGTAGTCAGCGTGGCTACTTCCTCATCAGCGGAACTTCACGAGGGCTCAGGAGAGGATCCCCCTGATCCTTTGCTACCAACGAATAAGGTAATTTTTGAAAGCAGCTTTTCATCTCAGAAGAAATTTGTTATTATTATTTATTTTATTTTTTTCCTTAGTTTAAACAAAAATTTGCAAAGCGTTTTGTGGGAATGTGTGTTTGCGATATCACACCTCTCCTGCTTATCGCGTGGCGATTGCTGGGGTCGTTTAGGCTAGATTTACAGTTTTACTGTAGCGACACAAGAAGCGCTCGTGGCCGAGGGGTAACTTCTCTTAAGGCCGGTATTACTGGGACACCACGGTGGCGCGACTGGTTGCGCCACTGGTGTCCGTAACTAGACACCAGTAAAGACACACACTGCGGCCACAGTATTAAGGGCTATATTTCACTGGGAGTGGTAGCGCGACCAGCATCCGAACTGGTTGCGCCGCCAAATTGGTTGCGCAACCAAACGGACACCAGGTGAGTAACTCTCTATAGAGCTGTATACATTTTGTTGGTAGCGGCGACTGGTTGCGCTGCCATGGTGTCCCAGTGAAATACCGGCCTTACTCTCTTTACTCTTACTATTCTTTCTTTCCGATCAAGAAAGTTATGCAACGTTGTCCGTAGTCAGAAACCGGATGAGTGAACGCTAGTGACACAACAACTAGAGCGTTTCCGTGCTTCGGAAGGCACGCTAAGCCATTGGTCCCGGCTTCTGTTGATAGTAGTCGTTGAGCCAAAACAGAGGTCATTTGGCGGCTTGAAAATTCTGACAGGCAGGGTGGCTACTAACCTGGCAAAGCCTAATCTAGGATTGGGTCTGGTTTACCCCCTGGGTTGCAGAGGTCAGATGGCAGTCGCTCTGTGTAAAAAACAAGTGCCCCCGTCATGTCCCCTTGGTTAGGTAGCCGTCTCTGTACAAACCATTTGAAAAAAACGGAATAAGGCTATGATAATGCGAGCGACACATCTGTTCTTAGGTGAGTATTATATGTTCCTTGCATCTGTTAAAGTTCTGACGTGGAAAGTTCCGCGACTTAATTCCGCCAGATGTGTCAGAGGTAATCTAAAACGCGTTCCGAGCAAGGAGGTTTAAGTATCCGAGCGTAATGAGCGGAACTCTCCGCGTCGGAACTCAACAATCCACCGGTATGTCGCTACATTTACGGGTTCTCCTTGATTTTTACGAGTTTACGACATTTCGGCGCTGTTCCAAGCATTATCACTGGTGAAATGGAGTCCTTGCAACAGCGCCGAAATATCGGGAGCTCACAAAAATTCCATACTGTGGTAAGAACCTGTTAAACTGTCAACTCACAAAAAATGTGACATTCGCAAGATGTGATTGCATTGCGGTTTCTTAACAGAAATAATAATCGTCCGTAATGGACATTGAATGGAATGTTATGAAGTGTTTATAAATCATGGTTTATGGTGACTTGGCTAGTTTCCCTCCTAAGAATGCAGTGGACGTTTCAGGGGATGTTATCCTATACATTTTTTTTTTCCCACAATGGCGCCACATTGTTTGTGAAGCGATGTAGTTTAGCTGACGTCATTAAGAAATTTTAATATCCAACAATGAATAAACGATTTTGATTTGATTTGACACAAGTGATTTAACATTTGATTATAGTATTATGATTTAACATTGATTTATCACTTGTGTATAGGATAACATCCCCTGAAACGTCCACTGCAGGACAGGGAGCTCCCTCCAGAATTCCAGCATAAACGTGTGGTTCTTAGGGCTCCCGCACACGACCGAGAATCGGTGGGCGATTATCGGCCAGGACAAGGACAAAAGATTCAGGTGATAACACGTCAGAGCGGGATGCCAACAAAAAATCGGTCACCGATTCTCGGTCGTGTGCGGGATCCCTTAGGAGGGAAAAGCAAAGTCACCATGTTTTTAAGCGTTGCGGCTGGCGACCGCTGTAGTCGGTGACCTCAGTACACACGGCCGCACATCAGTAGAAACACTTTTGGACCTTATGGCGTGGTAATAAGGTTGAAAAAGTTTCTACCGTCAAGCGGTTGACCGTACGTAAGATAGTACGATATACATAAAGATGCTGCCCATTAGTGCCCATCCTCCACAGTTCATAAACCCTTAGTCGCCTCTTATGACACCCATGTGTAGAGATGAGTTGAAACTATTCTTTGCCGGCACCACACGAGTAAGCGTGAACTCAGTCTCACAAGTGTCAAAATTATATAGGATTTTGACATTTGTAAGACAGCTCACGCTTAGTTTCGATTTTGAATCTCAGCCTTGCCTAAGCTGCTAAACTTGGCCTGTTGGACTAAGCAGAGCAAATGCCTGTCTCTCTATTCTGTTTATTTAACTATTATATTTTTATTGCAGAATCTCAACGAGACTAGAGAAGCCCTCAAAACCGATGGCAGTGAACAGGATCCAGTAAGTAATAGAATCTATACGAAACGATAATCAATATTTATCTATTTTACTCAAAAAAATATATTTTAGAATTTAGAGTTACACTCGGTGTGTGGCACTTGATGATTTTGAAAAGAAAACCGATGAAAATAAAAGTTGTTTGTTTTTATGGTTTGTAAAACATAGATGTACTTATATTTTTTTTGTGGTAGAGTAACTTGTATAAAGGGGTAATATAATAAAGTACCTGGTCGGCCGAGCTTCGCTCTATAATAGCCGCCGCCTCAACATTAAAATATCATAGGGCGAGCAGGCTACGCTACCCGCCAACATATGGCGCTGTAGGTTTCTGTCTAAAACGCGGTATTTCAAAAAAAATCTTAAAAACACGGGGAAAAATTGCGCGCCGACTTCGAACGATGAAAATTTCAAAACCCTTTTCCACGCTAGCGGCCAAAAATGAATTTTACACGCAGATTTCTACCGATAAAGCAAAGTTTTCCGAGCTATGATGTAAAAAAATGTATTTTAAAATACATACATAACATCACGCCTCTTTCCCGTCAAAGTTGCGCTACGAGTGTCAAGCTTGAGCTGCTCTTGACTATACTACGTAATATGCAGATTAAGACGTACACACCTAGTTATGATTAAATAACGCCTCATATATGACTCTTATTACGTTAAATCACCTACATACGCACCAGAGCGTACAATTATATGGCCATATATCCAACTGCCCATTTTAATTTCACTTTCATATCCGACCTTGAGGTAGGTGCAGCTATCGCGGTCAACAATGAGCCATCTTGCCTCCTCGCGGTAATGTTTCATTCTTTATAACACACTGGAAATTACTGGGGTGTTTACCTTATTAATAATGTTGTTAGTAAGATAAGCGATTTAGTACTTAATTTTAGTAATTTCATGGCCTTAAGTGAACTAAAAATATTCATGATGCTCAATTTGGCCCCAAAAATCCATTATATTGACTTTTCATAATTTTAATATACCTAACCTACCCAGTGTCACTCTCGCTATTCATCAAAATCAGTTCAGCCATTTAACTAAAGGAGTGATCACACCTAGCTGAATTCAAAGACTAATTCGGCATTCATTGCTGGGAGGCTTGGTTACGTTAGTTGAAATATCCTTACTTCAACGAGCAATGTATGCCGAATTAGTCTTTGAAGTCAGCTAGGTGTGATCACTCCTTAAGTAAGTATTTACGATGAAATACAGAAACGAACATGCATACATGCAGGTCCAACACATAAGCATTAACCTTCCTTTTGGGCTTCGACAAAAAAGAGGACCGATTTTCAGTAACTTTTAGATAGATTGTACAAAAACGTAAATATATTCATACAGACATTTTATACTAATCTAAGACCTATAACAGACGCGTATAAACGAAGCTCTTGAAACAAAAAAAAATCTTTGGTTGGATGTATCCTTAACCCTTAACCACTGACGTGTAATTTTGTTACGCAAACACTGACGTACGAATCACATTCCTCTATGTAGATTAACCGCCCTTGGGCATTTATCTACAGTAACTATTAAGTTCCTTTATGCCTAAATTAAAATTTATATTTATTTTTTACGTAATAAAAAAAATAAAAATATGGAAATAGTTACTTAGAAGTTATTTATATTAATTAAAGAACTTATATGTATTGAAATCAAAGATTTCGGACCTCCTTGCTTCGCTATTTTTCTATGATTGAAATAAACACTCTCAATTTAAAAAAATAAACAAAAAATAAAACAAAAATTATATTAACTTTTTTTTGGTATTTAGACGTAATTAGGACAGTTTTAATGGGCTAACAAGATTTTTTTTATTTCATTTAAAATCTAGGCAGTTTTTAACAGCAGTCATTACAAGGCGGTTTTGAGCACTACAAACAAACAGGACGACTGCACGCTTGACACCCATAACGTGTTCTGCGTCGCTTCTGTTTGAAACACAAGTGACAGTTTTTTAAGGTCTCAAATTTACCAATTTCAGGCCGTGGTCCTTCCATATCTGAAACTCAAGCTTTCTCTAACATACGACCGATAAGGCTCTTGAGCTCGTGTGAAAGCTATGCATGTCGACGCTCACGATTTGACTTAAATAATCGTCTTCCTAGACTCTTTATGAATGCCAGACGGTCTGAAATGGATAATTTGACATAATAAAAGAATTGGCGGCAGCTATAAAGAATATGACCAATGGCCACCGTCGAGATCTTAATGTAAATTACATCATAAAAGTCACACCAACACTGACAATACGAACCACATACGTCAAGTAGTCAAATTTACCTATTTAGAATTGTTGCACTCGTCAACTCTCTTTTGCATCGGCTGCGTCATTGGTAGCTAGGAAGTGTAGCGTTATCCGCTTATATTAGTTTTTGTGTGTTCGATACTTTTTGCTTCTTTCTCGATGTATTGACTGGCTGTTTGTTTACATTGACAGTAGGTAGATTCAAAATTTTGATTTTCCTTTCTCTGTGCTTATTATTTGTTTGGATCAATGATATTACAATTATATAATCTTTGGTTTGGATACGTAATATATTGAATCAAATACTTAGTAAAATATTTTCTAAATCATAAAATACGCCAAGAAAAACCATATCAAAATCTAGAATCCAAATCTAAATCATTAAAAAAGTTTTGTCTACGATCTACAGTCTGAGAAGCTCAGTTTTCTTACCGATTTTGCTGCCTACAATTTTTTAAAGCTGCCCGATTGCGGGCAGCAGGAACCTGCTCCATAGAGCCCACTAGAGACATTTGTGGGTATCATTTGTCAGCTGCACCATTGCGCAAGAAACCGTTCGGGTCTGCGACACCACAAACTTCAGCAGCTGCTCCGCTTCTTCTGCTCTGCTACGGGAACATACTGCACCTTCTGAAGCTTTGTTCTACTGCACTCGTCTGCACGACTGGATACCAGATAATTTTTAACGCACTATAAGTCCCACCCTTTTTTGAACCGTTTTTCAAAATTTCAAAAAGCGCCTCCGGTCGCGCCATGATTTTTTTGGTTCCGAATCTTTGGCAGTAATTTAATTCCTTTAGAACTTCGATCCGCGTTTCTTAGCGGAAGGTACAACTATAACCATAATTAGCTAGACGCTGTAGTAATAAGTTAGGTGGCCACTTTAAGTTATCACTAGTTTTACCAAGCGAAAGTACCTACTAGCTATAGACGGAGCGTTTTACCTGTAGCACGTTTCGCGGATTTAATTCCAAAATTATTTTTGTGTTATAACGTCTATCAATGATTTTTAATACTTTTAACTATATTATTTTCTGAATTTAATCTCGAGTCGTTCAATCGTATTTTAACTTTATTTCGTTGGTTATATATTAGTGAATTAGAAATCAAAATCATACTAAACTGTGTTCTATTTGATTTTATTAAAATATTGTGTGTTATATTTCTTTGTTTGTTTGGTTAGTTTAAGGTAAGTTAGCTCTTACACTATTTTAACTAACTGCCAAAGATTTCGGACCTCCTTGCTTCGCTCGTAATAGATACCTTGCTAATTAATTTTACTATAGGATGACATCTGCCAACATGTCCCAAATTTTTATGTCAAATCATCAATGATCACTAGGAAATATTCAAAATGACCCGTCAAATCCATAGAACGACGCCTTCACTACCTTGTGACACATTATTTCTTTAATCCTCCTTCTAATTACCCTTATTTTTCTGTGCTAACTGCAGTACATTTTCAATTTAATTAACTTTATTTCACTGCATTTTGTAGCAAAATGGCCGCCGGCGAATTCCCGCGCAAAATAAAATTATAGACGAAAAATGATTTCCGCGACGTACCACATTCGTACGTCAGTGGTTAAGGATTAATACGGCCTTAAGTTTTACGTGCATGCATACGTCAATGTAAGTACAGTCAGAAGCACGTCAAGCTTGACACATTGGACTTTACACTGCGCCTGATAGTATGAATTAAATCGTCAACTCAACCTCCCCTCACCCACATCCCCTCAACCCCCTCCCCGACGGACCCCCTACCCTCACCCCTCATCTGACTCATCTGAAGTTCGATGTAGTACCAATTATTGCCACCAGAGCACCCATATCCATTTTGCACAAAATCATGGTAGGCAACATCCGAGTTCTCATGGTGGGCAACGCGCTTTGCTGTCTTATTAGCGTCAAAGTATGTCACTAATAAGACAGTGGGTGCTATGGGCGGTGGAGATCACTTACCATCACGTGGCCCACCGGCACGTTTGCTCACTTGTACGAGGGCCACACCGAAATGATCGGGAATAGAAAAAAGTACAAAAATAATACAACAATATTTACTTTCATTGTTTTTCGAAGTATTCTCCGTGACAATCGATGCACTTTTGCATTCTATCCAACCAATTATTATAACAGTAATTCCAGTCTGAAGTGGATATAGTCAAAACGGCCGATTTGTAAGCTTCGACTGCCTCTTCTGGGCCTTGAAATCGTTGACCACGTAGCATACTCGTATCTTTAATTATGGCACGGAAATGTTCCCGCGTAAGCTCCATTTTCCCCACTGACTTGTCAAATTCAAATGGCTACTACTCTTTTCTTTTTTACTTTTTTTAAAATTCAAAAATGGAATTGTGTTTGAAATAATACTACATGTCATAAACCAAAAAGGTTTTAATCTAATTTATTCCTGAGTATTCTATTCCCGATCTTTTCGGTTTGGCCCTCGTAACATTAAAAAAAAAACCAATTGAAAGTATCTAGATTCCAAACGTAACCAACCACTAACCACGTCAAAAGGTATGAACAAAGTTTATTATTTTGTGAAAACATGACCTACGTCTACTTGTCAAATAGTTTTGGCATTAGGCGTCAGTAAAAGCGAAGTGAAAATTAAGTGGTTTCAGCTCGAAATAGCCCCATTATTCGAGTAAATTGTTCGGAATTGTGTTATTATCCCCATTTGGTGACCTCACCTCACTACCATTGATAAAAGAATGCGGGTTAACCACTGAATGGTTTACTTCCATCAAATGCTTTTTATTTATTTAATCAAATTATCAAATATTGAACTGTTCTGATGTTCGATATACGTGTTTTCGCTTTTGAGCAGGTCATTTATTATTTAAAATAAAAGATTTAATAACAAAAATTTCTCCTAAATTCAGGGCGTTGAAGCGGGTTATAACTTTAGGCTATTTAGATATTTGATTACTGCACAATTTCTGAAATCAAATCAAGAACACGCAAAACATGCGCTCTTTCTTAATTATTTAAAGAAAAAGATATATTCTAACTATATACTTATAGGAAAATAATTGTATAAATTTTCTAATCAACACGATATCAGTTTCGCAACGAAAATCTGAAAAACTGTAAGAAAAGAAAACTCACCCTTGGTGTCACTTTGCTAATTATTAATCTACTCGTACATAAAGAAACACAGTACTTCAGGACCACGCATAGTAAATTTTATTCAAAACTCATATACATACATACATACATAACATCACGCCTCTTTCCCGTTGGGGTAGGCAGAGACCACAGTCCTCCACCTGCTACGATCTTGACATACTTCCCTTGCTTCCTGTACTTTCATCAATCCTTTCATACATGCTCGTCGGTTTAGGGTACTTTTAACCTGGCCTTTATTCAGAACGTCCTGAATTTGGTCCTGGTACGTTCGCCTAGGCCTTCCCCTTCCAACGTTTCCATTCACTCTCGCCTGGTAGATCTCTTTCGTCAATCTTCGTTCATTCATCCTCTCTACATGACCAAACCATCTCAGCATCCCTTTCTCGATTTTGGTCACTACGTCTTCTTTTACGCCACACCGTTCTCTTATCACACTATTTCTAATCCTGTCACTCAATTTAATACCAATCATACTCCTTAGCGCTCTCATTTCCACTGCATTAATTCTACTTTCATGCTTCTTCTGCCATACCCAGCTTTCACTGCCATACATCAGCGTTGGTACCAAAACACCCCTATGAACAGCCAAACGAGCCTTGTGAAACACCTTCTGACTCCTCATAAAGGCGTGCAGGACACCATTCACCATGTTTCCAGCATTCACTCTTCATTCAATATCACTTTCAAAACTCATATATAATTAAATATAGAACGTTCTAGAAATTCATCAAATATAATCACTGCCATTTGTCACTCGAATTGAAAACTACTTACAAAGGGTGTTAGGGACAGCCTTTCGAATACTGAAGGGGCATGATCAGTCAACGACACTGAACAACTTTCAGGAAATGAAAATTAAAATCCGCGTCTCCATCCAAATTGTAAACTTGATCGGGCAGTTGGTATGGAGAAGCCGATTTTTTTTCGTTTCCTGAGAGTTTTGTCCACTTTAAGTTGTTCAGCGTCATTGAATGATCATACATACCAGTAAAGCTGCCGTTATTCATAATCTAAGATACATACATACATACATACATAACATCACGCCTCTTTCCCGTCGGGGTAGGCAGAGACAATACTTATGAATGATATGTCCCTTCAGTATTCGGGAGGCTGTCCCTAACACCCTATATAACACGTTAAACACCCTATGTGTTTAAATATTTGAACAAAAACGAGAAGCGAAGTCAATAAGATGCACTTTTACAAACTGCGTGCATCAATGATGAATGACCTAAAATTCTTTCGAATCAGTGTCGCCACAAATACCCACTAGACTATCAAATTTAATGGGTGAAAGGCTTTCAAGTAATGGGCCCCAATTTTATGCCATTTTCAAACTATTGACGCCTAAAATAAAATAAAAAACTCTTCGCCTCGATAAGTATTGCCGCGAACGTTTCATTCCACTTAGTATGTAAAATTACCAAAATTGGTTACAGTATTAAAAATGTTTAACCAATATAAAAGTTTTACGGTCAAACTTCAATTAGAAATGGCATAGGTTTTGTTAGACGAACACTTTTTTTGTAAGTGAAACGTCGTGAACTTAAAAACGTAGCTTTTTCTTAGTGTAAAGTGAGTGTTTGTGTTTCATTGAAACCGGTAGCACAACAAATTGATTCGATTAACTTTTCTGTATCAGTATCATGCGTATGATTGCTTGTACAGTCACAAGCATCTCAATTTTGCCAAATCGGATCTTGGGCATTCTTTAATTCAATCATCTTAGGGACTAGAATAGCGCTGCAAATGTAAACGTTGTTCTTATCAAAAACTGTGAACTTATCAAAACAATATTTCCAATGACAAGAATGTTTTTTTGAAGATTCCTAGGTACTCGTATATGCTTAAATGAGGCTTCATAAAATTGGTGTAAAACCTTTAAAGGGCTTATGCTGGGGGCTAAATACAACGACTTAATGTCATTTCTACTTTTCACACAAATTGACCGATCAGCTGATCATTTCGTGTAGAGAGTTAAATTTTTATTTTGCGAACTGCGAACATTCGTAGAACAAAAATTGTTGCATTAAGCCTACAGAATAAACCAGTTTTTTAGAGCTTAATGTAAGGATGTCAAATCATCTTAGTTAAGGTTGGCACATCCACAAAATAAGGGATAGGGCAAGTCAGGTGACACTGTATGACATTGTATCACAGAATTAAGTAATAATAGGTCTTTACCTATGAAATTGCCGAAATTTTCTTACAGATTAATAAGATCATAATAATTCCTATAATTCTAATGCTATCTTTTTCATTTGTCTTATATTTGAAAGTTGAGTTCAAGGTTATCAATTGACGCATAAAATAAAGTTTTTATTTTTAATTTGATATATGAAATTAAAGGTTCGAAAATGGTTCGTCTTAAATGTCGTCCGATTTCATCGTTAGATTTGTTATATTTTTTTACGGATAATATTTTTCGAAAATTAAATTTAAGTTTCTGTTAGCATAATGTCTTCCCAATAATGCTTTAAAAAATTAAAAAAAATTAATTTATAATTCCTAAGAAAAATGCAAAAATGTTAGTACTGAAAATTGGGTTTACTTAAAATTCGCCATACAAAACGGCAATTTCATATGTAAAGACCTAATAGTACTATCATACATAACGGACACTCTCCGCCCCCTTGCAACCTACCCCGCACCCCCGCGCGCACTCGCCCGCGATATTCGCGTGGTACTACTGAGGTCCTATGTACTGAATATGCGAGCCTACGCGTCCTTCCAATTTCAAATTCGCGCAAATGTCCGGGGTGTGTAGTGTTTCAATAACAAAATAAAGAAAGTTTCTCGGTGTTTAACCGGTTCAGGAATAAAAGTGCAAGTGAAACCTAGGAAACATATCGGCCTGTTCACGGATGACCGCCCGCGCATACGGTGCTTTGAAACAAGGTGCCCTATTACCCAATCTGCTCGACAATACGTGTCTTGTACACTTATCTTCGAAAATGTAGCTATTATCTATATTAAAAGCTGTTTGCTTGCTGTTTTGAGGGTCACTATGAGGAGATGGATGGTCGTGGTTTCTTTCTTTTTTTATAGTTGATAGGCTTGCCTACTCTTGACCTCGATCTAGCCTTAAGGGCAGAGATGAGGTCGACGATGGAACGAGCTTGCAGAGAAGAAGCTTATCACGCGACTTGAATAGATTCGGGTTATACGAACTCGGAAACACGCAGGCAGAGAATTCGACTCCTTAGATGTGCCAAGTTGTGCGCATTATTAAAGATGTTTCAAAGCGCTTTGTGCGAATGTATGGAATATCAAACAAGTGTGGGTGATAACCACAGTGATAACCTGCGATGCGTCTGGTTTGTTGGTGTTCTTGAAGTTGCAGTTCCAAAATCTTTGATTTATTTATAATTTTGAATTTCGAACGTCAGCTGATTTGAAAACTGACACTGGTTGGCAGATGAAAGAGATGTGCAAGTTCGTTATAAGACTTTTATGTAATAGTCGTTTATCTAGGGTATCGTGCTCCCGCTGCAGTTCTGTAAAATCCCACCTGTTTTTTTTTCTATTTCGAACAGTTTTTTTCTTATTAGACTGTACATAACAAGAGGTCAAACTTGGGCAATATCAGTAGGCCAGTAGTCCGTTGCGAAGGGCCCCGATCTGATAACGCGAGCCTTTGTGTACCCGTTTGGGGGAGAGATGGTGGAAATTAATAAGTTTGTAACACCCTTATTTTTATACTTTTTATTATTATTATTTTAGCAATAAGGCCGCCTTTGCGCGCAATTAGATATAAGGTTTCTTACGCAATTACTCTAAAGAGTTTCTATCTATCTATCTATTTTATTGTCAATGGGCTTACTCTGAGATGAGGTCAACGATGGAACCAGCTTGCCCAGAAGAAGCCTATTCACTCGCGACTTGAATAGATTCGGGTTATATGAACTCGGGACCATAGACGCTGGCAGTGAATTCCACTCTCTATTATTTCTGGTGGGAACGCCACGACTCGCGCAGACGGGTGATCGATCAGGTCACGTTTATGGGTCATTTCACCCAATGTTACACCCTTGAAAAGTAGCGTTTTATTGGGCTGCGTTAAAATGCTCTGAGCCGCAGTTTCTTTTTTATTTTGCCATTTTTGTTCAGAATTCGGCTTAGAGTAAGTTGTGTACTTCAAATGACTTTTAATTTTCTGAACGTCACACAGAGAGCCTAGTTGCCTGGATATCGGTTTAAATCTAATATAGTTTATTCATTGTTGGATATTAAAATACTATAATGACTTCAGCTAAACTACATCGCTTCACAAACAACAAAGTGGCGCCTTGGTGGGAAAAAAAGAGTGACAATAAAAACCCACGCGCTCTTTTGTATGTGGTAGAATGTATCGGGCAATAATCAAACCTTCAGAAATTCGTATACCTTGCAGACTTACTGCCTTGGTAATCGTCTAGTTTTTAAATCGATTTATCGTCCTAGAAAACCCAAGTGAATTTCGTCGAAATCGGTAGATTTTCGAGAAACCGATTACACATATGTCGTGATTAGACATGGGCGATAGTCCTAGATGGCTGTAAAGGCTTCCTCTTCGATCACAATCACTCATTATCTTAGCCACATCTCGTCTCACTGTGGTCAGACTTGCGTATTTCTCCTGATGGCTCATATTAGACCCCCGGACTATGATTTAATGTCCAGCACAAGCACCGCAGTCAGGACCCAAGTGCCTTGCTCGGCTGCCGCACGTAGACTGATCCAAAAATGGAAGCAGGGGAGGGGCGCTCTGTGGGGGCGCGCACTCCTAGTCACACCACTCAGAAGTCAGTCGCTATTCAAATAATTGCTCGTCATTACAAGAACCGTACTCATGACCCGGAAATAAACACGACAAATATTTATACAAATATTCCTCGTTTAATAGTATAGGATAACCTTTCTAAAATCTTATCTTACTTAGGTTATAGCGTCAAAGGCCTTTCTATCTTCCCTCCATTGGTCCCTATCCAAAGCATTCTGTTGCCAAGTCTTGCAAAAGGCGTCGAGTTCATCGCGATATCGGCCTCTAGATCGGCCTCGATGCCTTCTGTCGCTTTGTGGCTGCCAGGTGGTAGTGGTCTTGGTCCATAGCTCCTGCGGCATACGGGAGACGTGGCCCGCCCAATCCCACTTGAGCTTAGCTTAAAATACAAGGTGTAAAAAAATAAGCACTATTTTAGCGAGTCAAACTTTAGACCGTCAAACTGAACAACTTTTCCCTAGAAATAAAGGTTGAAATACGAAAAGGAAGTTTCAACTTTCCGTAGAAACTGTACCAGCTGATTACGCGTATTATATGGGAGGTAAAAATAATATTTTCATATTTTGATCTATGTTTCTTTTATATTGTCAATGGAAAGTTGTTCGGTCGGTCGGTTGTTGTTGGTCTAAGTAACAGGCCTATAATTTTTTTATATGTAGTAAAAATAAACATGTATGATAATTTTTTTTCGTTTATTCCAACGCTTATAAAGCTGTCAGAAAAAACAAGTTTGTAAAACAATGTTAATCTTTCCGTCAAATATACTCTGGTTTTTTGTGTCATGGCTGCAAAATGTGTCGGTAAGCGTTGCAATAAACGAAAAAATGGATTAAAAGTATTTTGTTACACACCATTTAATAGCACTCAGGTAACAGTAACTATGACAAGTAACTATTACGTTACATTTCATTACGCCCGCACTATACTGTTATTTAAGTAATTTTTTGTGGGAACTGTGCCCAAGTTCTATGTCAAGATCGTTTCCAAGAAAAATATTAACACTTAGTGGGAAGTTATTTCATTCTCACGTTTAAAGTACCTTTTGTATGAAAGGACATTTCCACATTCAATAAGAGATTTATCTTTTTTTCTTGACCTTTATTTATCTCTTAAATAATTAGTACCTGGTCGACCGAGCTTCGCTCTATAATAGCCGCCTCAACATTAAAATATCGTTGTGTGAGCAAGCTATGCTACCCGCTAACAGATGGCGTTGTAGGTTACTGTCTAAAACGCGGTATTTAAAAAATACTTAAAATACGGGGAAAACGAATTTTCCCAGACATGAAACCTAGGTAGATTGATTTTTCGCCCCCAAAAACCCATGTATGGTAAATTTCATCGAAATCGTTAGAGCCGTTTTCGAGAAACTCGTTGCTCGTTTAATAGTAGGTATAGGATAATAGTATAGGATAAAGTAATATCAAGTGTTTTAGACAATTTCAATAACAAGTAGCGCTTGGGGTAAATATACTTTTGGTATAAAGGGACATTTCCACATTAAATAAAAGATTTATCAATTCTTTTTGACCTTTACTATCTCTCAAATACAGCGTGAATTTTCATCTTTTTTCCGAAGCCCAGAGATTCTACTCATGATAACATGCAACTTTCCCGATGAAAAAAAAAATACTTACTCAAGCAAAATTTTCGCCTTCCCATACAAAATAAGTGACGTGACTACTTTACTATGAACAAACAAAAACGACTAAAGTAATGTGCTAAATAAAACAAATTACCCAGTTATGTAGGTAATTACGTTTAAATTTATTCCGACAGTAACATTTTTTTTGGCAATAGTACATTTAAGATTCGGTGTTGATTTCTTTAGCTTTACGGGGAGTTTCAACTGCAATCAGTTGCAAGTAACCTCCATGCTGCGGTCTCCAACTACTGCAATCAGTCGTGAAAACCGCAGCTCTAACAAGAATGGTCATTATGTGTCCCAAAATATTTACATGGTGTAAGGGACGGGTTTCCGAAAACTGGAAGCACATGATCAGTCAACGTAACTGAACAACTTTCAATGAATGAAACTTTCAGGAATTGAAAAATAAATTGAAAAAGATGAACAAATAAAAAAAATGATGCAGATTCTTTTTTTCTTTCCTGAAGGTTTTATTTATTTATTTATTTAAATTGGTTAACTAACACAGTACATAAAGTTATTTTACAAAGGTTTCTTAGTATAGGCTTTAAGGTTTTTATGTACCACACTTACAAGTCAACACAGCATTCATAAATTATAAAGTATTCCCTGACATTTGTTCAGTTTTGTTGACAGATACACCAATTATATCACGCATTTTTGCGGTAAAATTCTGTCCAGCAGTGGTCTATTTATGCGATATTATGATGAGTTTTTGCCAACCTATCCACGGTTGTAGCACAGTGTATACACACATGACATGTTGGCTACGCAATAAAACAGCTGATATGAATCTGACCCGCGTGTTTGCTTCTGTTCTCACTGAGTTCTCAGTTACTTGTGTCAGTTTGCTTCTAAACCATGAACTGCAACTGTGTGCCCTAAAAACACTGTTTCTTTTTCCCCTAAACATTAAACACATTATCGCGGAAAAAGGTCTCCAGTATACAGGGTGTTAGGGACAGCCTTCCGAATACTTATTCGGAAGGCTGTCCCTAACACCCTTTATAGCGTGTAAGGGATGGGTTGAAAAAAAAAATAGGCAGAAACTAAAATTATACGGGTTATTTTTTAAGAAATATTATTATCGTAGTCGTGGTATGGTCAACTGCACATTAGTGGAAACATTTGTAACTCTTTTGCTATGCCATAAAGTCTAAACTGTTTCTACTGACGTGCTGTTGTACATAGAGTAGTTTACTATGTGGAGTTTTATTAAAGTAACGCAACGCAACGTAATATCAAGTAAAGTTAAGAACACTTCAAATTTTACGCATTGAACCATTCACAGTCAAGTCAAAATTTTAATAAATAAATTAATTAAATTGAATTAAATTGAAGAGCAGGTCAAGGTTCCTAAGAAAGAACGGTTCAAAGTTCAATGTATCAAGTTTGACGTGCTTTTGACTGTACCATTCTTATTGAAATATTTGTATGGGCTAGAGTTGCTTTACGAAACCAAGCTTAACATGCTGTGTGCCTCCATAAGCTGCAGTATTCAGCAAATTCATTGGCAGGCATGAAGTAAAGCTATTGAGATGTATTAAAACATTAATTGAATTTACAATTTTTGTTCTAATTTTGTACTAAGCTATCTCTCTGGATCGAATATTTAATCTGAGATTTTAATGTCTATTCAAGTGCAAAACACCAAGTGGAAAAAGACCAGTATAAGCTGAACCAGCGCTACGCTACAAACGCCCGAGACCAGAGACCCACTCAACGTAAAATTGTTTCCAATGACGTGCGGTCGGGTACCTAGAATAATTTTTGACTATAGCGGTTTAAATTTTTAATAATATCAAGTACAGTTAAGAGCATTTTAAGTTTTACACATTGAACTATGTACAATTCTTATTGAAATCTCTGTATGAGCTAGAGTTTCATTGCTAAAAGTCAAGCTTAACATTTTTTTTTAATGTTACAAGTCAGCCAACGAGCAGGTGGGCCACCTGATGGTAAGTGGTCACCACCGCCCATAGCACCCACTGTCTTATTAATGGCATATTTTGACACTACTAAGACAGCAAAGTGCGTTGCTCACTTTGAGAACTAAGATAGTAAGTAATTTCACTGGCTCTTCAGTAATAAAAAACAATAAAAGATAATAGTTTTATTTCTTTAAACATTTTTGGCCTTAAGGTGATCCGTTTTCCATACAAAAATTCAAATGACTTGCTTTCTTACGCGGGACATAAAATTCTGTTGAAAAACGAACGAATACTGGTATTTTTAGTTAAATGTTTCGCTAATTAATGCAAAAATACAGTTAATGTACTGAAAGTACAATTTTGTTAGCAATTTTTGGTTCAATATTACGATTGTGGGCGTGCGGTCAAAACTGTACGGTTGTGCTTTGTGTGAATGTGTGAGTGATCGTATTCATGTAAACTCGGACTGACGAGAGTAATTGACTTTAGTGGACATATGGAGATATTTTTCTTATCGAAATTGTTGTTAGGCGTTGAAGTTGCACGATGAAATTTACGCCAATCAACTTTTTGCACATATATAGTTGGTACTTATTGCATTAAAAAATAAAACGTTATATTTGCAGCAGTGGCTCCATCTAGTTGCGTTCGGGGCTAAGCTGGCCGTCACAGATCACCTTAACTATAGCGAATATTGGTGCCTCCAGGAGCATCCATTTAAGCGGAAATAGCCTGTGCTTGGAGACTCCGCTCTTCCTCTCTTTTACGCCGCACCTTGTTGTTCAGTGCCTGTTCAAGCAGCAGGGTGTAGCAAATTCAGAGACATGCAAAGCGTAAAGTTACGATTACGCAAACTAATTCGACATAAGTTACGATTACGCAAACTATTGCAATATCCTTACTTCAACGAGCACTGTATGCCGAATTAGTCTTTGAATTCAGCTAGTTGTGATCGTGGCTTAAAGCTGTTGCATTACTTTTTTTGTACTTGGCAATCTCTCTGGAACGAATACTCGTATTTCCTGTGAGATTTTTAGGTCTATTTTTATACTACTTAAGGGGCTGATAAGACCTGAATACGCTTCACTTGAGCAAGTTTTTAACGAAAAGTGATGAATATAATTTTATATGGCCGTAAAAAAAAATATATGATAATTTTATTAAGCATCTTTCCAAGAATATGGCCGACTCTGAAACACATTTCCCGTGGAACATAGGTCGAAATGCGATAAATAATTATGTCCTCGCCCTAGAAACTTGACAGCTGATAGTATATTTTATATGTAGCAGGTAAAATACATCCTTCAGACTTGTGTTGTGTATTTATTTAATGACCTGCATGAAGGAAGATAAAAAAATATTTTTTCTTCTCTCATGATGACCTGCGTTAGAGATCGCAAATTTGAGGCAGGATTAGGCAGAGGCAGGACCACAGTAGCCTATTTGGCGTCTCCGATACTGACGGACAAGACGCAGGTTCGAATCCTGTCAGTTATTGTGAAATTTTGCGATTTTATACTTTGTAGAATTATCCAAACACAGAAAGTAATAAAATAAAATCATTTTTCAAATGACCTTGTATAAACGGCTACCGAATTGAACGATTCGTTGTGTTTGCTTTTTATTGAAAACGTTTTGTTATATTAAAATAGTGTGAAATTTAAATTTTGTCTGCGGTATTCTAGTGGCCCGGTTCTGTAACTCAAACAGTCAAACACGGTACGCACTGGTGAGCTTTTTAATGGAGCAATTCTACTAGTAACATCTGTGTAACACAGGTTTCACATGTCGTTCGTTTGTTTGTATTGACCATAATTTTAAAACACATACTATTATACGAGCAATATTTATATTATATTATTTATTAATGTATTTATGAATTATATAATTTATAATAATATAATTTATAATAATATATTATAAATATGTATAGTATTTATAATCGCGATTTTGATGTAATTTACAATACAGAGGTTTTAAGAAGATTCGTTGTCTCGGTGTTTTTTGAAAAACGATACTGTGATTCAAAAACCCTACAGTGCCATCTGTTGGCCAGCTTAGGTTAAGATTATACAGAGGATAGGTATTAGTAGATATTTACTAGTTATAAAAAATATCGAAATTTCAAGTGGACTCAAATAATGTGATTTTGTTTAGGTGATTGACACTTCTGTTGCGAGTTGCGAAAAATAAATATTTTTTTTTTCACTATTTCATTTTTAAGTCGCAGGCACTCTGAACGGTGGGCGAGGATCTTTACACAGTGGTTACCCCAAGGCGGACAACGTCACAGGGGACGACCCCGCAAAAGATGTAATGACGACGGAACTGGTGGCAGCTTGCATACTTTGCATAGGACTGCAATAAATGGAAGAAGGAGGGGGAGGCCTTTGCCCGGTAGTTGGACGCAATAGGCTGGGAATAATAATTTTTAATTAGTGAAACGTTGAATATTTCCTGAAAAAGACTCCTCAAGTATTTTTTGTTAGGATTAGGTTAAGACAAAAAATGCAAGTAGATACAAAATTATCAAGCATATTAATTTACCAATGTGAATAAAATAAAAAATCAAATAATATTTGCATTTTTTTTATGCAAAAAATCTGTATGCTGTAACCGAATAACAGTCGGAGAAGACCGAAAGTGGAGAAAAAAACATTAAATTTATACAAACCGTGCGTTTAGTCGACAAAGGGTTGCGTATGAAAGGATCTTTTTCTCAGAAAAAATATCAGTTTTATGGTCTGAATGACGTACGGTCAACCGCACGTCGGTAGAAACTTTTTCAACTGTATTACCACGCTATAAGGTCCAAAAGTGTGTCTACTGACGACCTGTTGAGTGTACAAGAATAAAACAAAATTCGCCCGACCAACACGTGTACTTTATTGCTGAATTTTATTTTCTCTATACAAAAGACGCTCGGTTTAATAAATCCGTGATAAAAATTATACAACATTTTCCAACGAATTCCAAAAATGCTATAACTCAGAGACTGTAGAAAAAATAATATATACTTTTAACGACCAGTCACCCGAGAATAAAAATGTAGCATGGCCTTTTTCGATACAAAAGACACCAACGCGTTCCGCCTGCATTCTTAATGTCAAAATATTTTTTGAGTTTATGTCATTCATAATCTAAGGTTTATGTTGTAAGTTAAACAATAAATAAAATAAACAAAATAAATAAAAAAAAAAATTAAAAAAAAAAATAGCCTTTATTCTACCACAAATTTCTACAATTATCTTATATAGTTCATTATTATTATATTATTATTAGATTATATATATTATTACTATAGTGTTTCAAATTGAATGCATTAATTTCTCTTATTACTTATTATATTATTTATTTAATTATTATTGTTATTTAATTTGTGGAAGTCGCCTCCGCGGCGTAGGCCTCCCCCAGTTTTATTTGCAACAATTTATTACTCAAAAAGAAACAAAATATAGCGTGATTTATCTCTTTTTTTGTTTTTGTTTGGGGGGTTGTAGTCTACATCCTTCTCCAAAGTTCCGGGGACAAGCCGGTTAAACATACGATATTATAATTATGCAACCGCTACATAGGTACTATCAATTCCAAATTTTCACTATCTTGCCTCTAACACTAAATAAATCGTAGAGGCTGACTTCAGTAGAATACCATCTAGCAGCGTGTGAACCGTTCTGACTTACTATTACAAAGCGCCTAACAATGTTTTTATCAAAAAGAAACAAAATATTCCCTGGCCCTTCTCTAAATAAGCTAAGGAGTATCTTAGGAGTGGAATTCTCTGCCTGCGTCTGTATTCCCGAGCTCTTATAACCCGAATCTATTCAAGTCGCGAGTGAATAGGCTTCTTTTGGGCAAGCTCGTTCCATCGTTGACCTCATCTCTGTCCTTGGGCTAGATCGAGGTAAAGAGTAAGCCCAAACAGTATTACACAGTAAAAAAAATATATACTAGCTGTTGCCCGCGACTCCGTCCGCGTGGGGTTCTGAAAAACGTAGCTAATGACTTATGACTTTTATCATGGTTCAAACTATCTTCTATAGTATTAGTCGTAAAAGCGTAACAGACAGACAGAGAAATTTTCGCTTTTAAAATATTATACAAAGCAGGTACAGATAGTACGATTTTTTTTTATTAAACACCTCTTGTTTACGTGTGGACTTAGTTCGCCCACTATCCTCGTAAGAGTAAAATTATAGTCAAATTTTATGCGGACGAAGTGTGATACGGGTTTCTTTATTTCTTGTACAAAACAAAATAAATCTCGGGCTCAGTTACTTTAGCTTCTGTAGCTACTGAAAAAAGAGCGGTACAAAGTCAAACTTGTCTTGTATAACATGCCATTATTTGTACATGTACCCCTATACAAAACAGTGGGATTTTACTTCTATACAAACATGATTTCTAAAAAATATTTTTAATGTCTTGAAGTATTTTATTTATAAGTACCTAATTAATCTAAGTTTTCAAAACTCTAGAACTTTCGTACATTTTTTTATATTTATGCTAAAACTGCTGAGAATTTCTTATGATTATTTTTACCATAACACATAATCAAAATTTTACTTATCGATCTCTGCCCAAGACTTTTACACAAATTAATACTGGACTGATTCAAACGGAATTTTTAATATCTTTTTTGGCTTATTTCCATGCAACATTATAAGCTTAGTTTCGCCTTCACACATATTCTGTTTGAGTGAACAGATCGTAATAAAACTAAGGTTAAATGTTGCACGGAAACAACACAAATACGTTATTTAAAACCCCTTATGAATTGTTCCAGTAGTTTATGAGTAGATAATTGGCGCCACCGCTTAAAACCTTACGTCCCTTCTGTCTGAGTGAACCGTTTGCAATTAAACTAAGCGATTAGTTGCACGGAACGAAGCCCAACGTGTCATTGAAAAGCCTGTTTGAATCGGTTCAGTGGTTTGTGAGTTATTGGCGCCGCTGCTTAAAACTTCGCGTACCTTCTGTCTGAGTGAACCGTTTGCAATGAAGCTAACCTAATATGTTACACGGAAGTTAGTTAAATACGTTTCTGGAAACCCCGTTTTAATCAGTTCAGTAGTTTGTAAGAAATTTGCGCCGCCGCTTGAAACTTTCGTATCTTTGTTTGAGTGAACCGATTTAAATGAAACATAGCCTATATGTTGCTCAGAGCTAAGCTTAATCTAACTGTGAAAACCGCGACGAAATCCGTTTAGTAGTTTCGGAGATCAGCGCAAACAGACAGAGAGACAAACAAAAAATTCAAAAAAAATAAATTATGTGTTCTATTAGTCCTTTCTTATCGCCTACATTAATTTTTTTGATAAATTCATCAAAAGTAAAGACACACGGTTTCTACTGTTTTATTATATGTATTGATATTTTTTTTTGTTCATACAAAAGACATCAACGCATGCTGTCTGGATTCTCAAGAAATATAAAAAGAATTTTTTTTTGCTTGTTCTTGACCTTAATCGAGTCCTGAAGACAGACTTGAGGTCGACGATGGTACACACGGCCGCACATCGGTAGAAACACTTTTGGACCTTATGGCGTGGTAATAGAGTTGAAAAAGTTTCTAACGAAAAGCGGTTGACCGTACAGTCGAGGGTAGATCAAACTTAACATTGAACTTTATGCTACCTATTCTTTCTTCATATTTTCTGTATTTTTATTTTCTATTATTTTATTCTTTAATTTTTATTTTAGTAAGAATAAATTGTAACTGCTGATTTTCTTTTTTGGAGCCAAAGTCGCAGGGAGTGTGACAAGTTTAACCTTGACTATGATTCGAGGACGCCCAGAGGAAGTCTATACACTCGCTTCTTAAATAGATTCAGATTGTATGAACTTAGGAATATAGACATGGAACGGTGTTATTTTGTATGAAAATCCTACAATTTTAACATGATGCTTGAAATTTTGGGTTTGTAAAGAATGAGAAACATATATTTTATTGTTTTCGAAAAATAATTTCCCAAGAAGAATCATTTCCCAAAGGTGTGAAATAGGGGATGAATTCTTTCCTTACCACACCTGCCTGCCAGATATTATACTACATTGCTATTATACAGTAGGCCAGCCGGCTTAGCACGCTTCCCGAGAGAAAATATATCTCAGAGAAATGTCACTTTATTTGAGGAATTATGTCATCTAATCTATCACCCCCAAGCGCGAAGAAATCCGTTCCGTTTTATAATCTTTTTTGTTTTTTAATTAGTATTAATTTGGGAAATTGATTGTACAAAATTTTTAATTATTTCATTTCTATAATTATTAAGCCAGTGTTTGCTACGCCTAGTTCAGGCATCAAGTGAGATACCTAAGTTAGTTTAAGACCTATATTGTACCATTTGAAAGCAAATAAATATGAATAAATATGAATATGAATGTCAGTGGAGGAAAATGTTTAGCAAATCCACAAATTACGTTTTTGACATTTTAGACAGAGATAGCTTTATACAATAATGTGTAGTCGTCCTTGTCTTTCAGAATGTGTCGCACTGCTCGGCTGTCAAAAAACGTGACCATGCTTAAAGTCTTTAATCTATGGGCCTAGATAAACTGACAACTGCAGCGTGCTAAGCCGGTTGGTTACATTTAGTCTAACTGCCTACAGTAGAATACCGACTAGCAGCGTGCGAACCGTCCTGACATACTTTGGACATTATTATTATAACCGAGTGACTGACAAATTTTTTTCTGTGCAAATCGCCGCCGTAGGGTCGTGACTGTGAAATGGTGCATTACCGGTGACCAACAATGGCTTCGGTTTGTTTTTGAGTGTTTTGTGAACTAGATAATGGATGCAATCTTAGTAATTGTTGACAGAGTTCAGTAAGATTATAAGGTTGTGATCACGGCAACTCAGATGATCTAGTTTTCTAGTACGTGATTTATTAAGTACATTGTTAAATTGTTGCATTATGTGCATGCAATTTTTAACTTAAGCGAATGTGCGATGAAACATTAGTTTAACAAAATGACTGTGCTTTTACATTTTCAGAAACGGTAATAGGTACCTATATTGCATGAACCGATTAGGAGGGGGAGGGGGTTCTCCAAAATACTACCTTTGGTCCAAGGGGGGTTTATTAGGTCTTCGTCACGTAGTCAATAATTTCTAGGAAAATCTAGCGCCTTTTCCAACTAAATTTAGATTATGGCGTGCAGATTTCATGGCTTTTTACTCTAAGGTGGCAACACTGACGCACATAGCGCCGACATAATATACATACTAATAATGAACCATTTTTTCTCATCTTTCTGTTAAAAGAAATATATTATTTATTTATGACTTAGTACTACGTGAATGCTTGTGGGGAGGGAGGGGGTCTTGACATATACGAGGGGGGAGGGAGTTAAAAAATTGTGAAAATGGTCACGTATGGGTACGTTCCCTAAGACTGTAAGAATGGGGCCTAGAGTCGACCTAACAATAACGCTATAGGTATACTAGAAGTCAAAAACTTTTGAACTATATACATGGGGTGAAAAGATTTATCACCTAAAAATTTAAAACTGTAGATTCAGAGCAAAACCTAACTTTCCTCCAGGAACTCAGGTCAAAATACGACAAGATATGACTTTACGAAACGTAATGCAGATTCTATGGGAGTAAAAAAATATATCTCTTTTGGTGATCACGTTATGGCTTTGCTACAGAAAGAGAAGTAGTCAGATCTACTTCATCATGTTCATAATAACATCTGCTGTACTCCAGAACTTCACAGCAAGAACTGCGTATTTTGTTTGGAGGGGAAGTATCTTAGACACAATGCTTGATAGCATTGCGGCTGGCACCATGGGCCGCGGTTGTTGGTGACCGCCACAGATTACAGAAACTGATATCTATGGTGACCGCAGTAGGCAAGATGGAACGATAAACAAAAACACTGGCTCCCTCCAGAATTTTAGCAAAAACAACTGGGCCTTTCTGAATAGAAAGTACCATAGTCATCACCCTTGTTAGCGTTGTGGCTGACACCATGGACCGCGGTTGTTGGTTACTGCAGCATGTAAGATGGTACAATACAAAGAACTCTGTTGTCTATCCTCCAGTTCATAATCTTCCGGTTTCCCTTATTTACGACACCCATGGGTAGAGATGGGTTGGTACAGTCAACGACAGGTCAAGCTTGACACTCGCAGTGCGACTTTAGCCCTTACGACTATTGAAATAGGAACGGTACAAAGTCCAATGTGTCAAGCTTGATGTGCTCTTGACTGTACTATTCCTTGCCGGTACCACTTGGACTACCTACCTACGTCAGATAAAAGATACCAGTAAGGGGCTGAGCAAACTTGAACACAAAGTCCGTGGCAGCCCGCCAGTGTGGCCAGTACTGGTATTTTTTTCGATATTATTATAGTTCAATAATATTTGTTTTCGAAATGATATTAGGCAAAAAAAATTATTGGGGGAAATTTCACACAAAGTCACCTGATCCCAAACTAGGCAAAGCCAAAAGCAAATCTGAGACTGATATACATGCATAAATAGATAAATAACACCCAGACACAGAACAAACACTTGTGTTCATAACACAAATGTTTGCCCTGGGCGGGGATCGAACCCGCGGCCTACGGCGTGAAAGGCAGGCTCATAACCAACCAAACCAACGGGTTTGTCAACTTGATATTTAGTTCAAAGAGTTATTTAGTCCAAAAAGTTGTTCAGATTTATTTTTATTTAGTTAAAAACGTAGAGGAATTTTGAAAAATTATGTTTGAATTTTATTCTGATAAAAACGATAATCTTCGCAATACTGGTTACTCTGGCGGACTGTCACGGACATAAACTTTGCCGTCTGCGCTGCCTCTAAAAGGATACCTACGGAAACTCGTGTAGATTTGAGACTTGAAATCAAGATCCCTCACGTCATGCCAGTCGCATACTTCCACGCACAGCCATGCAACCCATACAATATCTCATACACTGTGGCGCAATACAGATAGCCTTAAGATAAAAAACGTACACCACCGACTAACAACGTCCTTCCGCTATGGACTCGCGCGTTATAAACTTACAAGTACAGCCTACCTCCGCCCATTATGTTGAATTTAATTTACAAATTAGCGATGGCCCTAAAATTAGGTTGGGGAGCTTCCGGGGTGTGAAGGTCAAAACGTAAATTTTTTGAACAATAAATTTGTAGGAACTCTAAAAATACATTGTTACGAGTATGAAACCAAATAAATCTACTGAAAAACTCAGACCATGCAAATAAACAACTTTCCTCTACTTCTTACTTTACGGATACAATTTTTAGGAGATGTCAACAATAGATAATAAAAATATGATATTTTGTATAATCTACTTATCAACTCTATTACTTAAAGGTGAGCCCTTTAAGTAATAGAGTCAACAAAACTACACAACTTTTCAAAAGGAACATGTTGTATTTCATGCCTTATATGCATGAACACAGAATCATTACACTAAAAAAATCCTAAACAAAAATTAAAATAATTAAAAATGGAACGTTGAAATTTACATAAAATGATTTTTCAGCATACACTTAGGCCCGAATTGATAAAGCTTGACTTATCTAGAACTCAGGTTGAACTCAACCTGATCCTAAACTCAGCCTGAACTCAGGGAGGGAATCTGTGTAAACAAATGTAGTAGAAATAATTTGACAGATTTTACGTCAAGAGGACTAAACGCTCGACTTGTCTCTGCGTTTGGTTACTGCTTTGTGTTGAAAAAAAAATTAACCACAAAACATGATAATACTAAGCTGAAACAAAATATTTCTTTAGATTTCCTTAAGTGTTTTGCTCAGCGTACACTAATTATTAAAATACATCAAAATTGCAAAATAATGCATGTAAGAAAATATTCTTTAAACCAAGACTAAACTATTTTTTCCCAAACTAAACGCAGTTTAGAATGCCATAGACAAATAGCTCTACTGAGGGCCAAAACTTGAGTTCGGCTCAAGTTTTTGACTATCAATTAGCACAAATTTTTTACCGTGACGTCATGAATCTTTACTCACGAACCTGTCAAAGGTTAGTCATGGTCGACCCTGACTTGAGGATGTCAGTTAAACGTCAAAAGGAGAACCTGCACAATGTAATTCAAATCATACAGGGTATTTTGATCACAAACTTGAAAAGACCCTGTATACATATTTTTTATCAAAAATAAAAAAAAACGTGAAACATTTTTTTGAACATAACACTTTTGTATAACTCATATTCGCAATTTGGGTACCTTCACAATACCGATAACATCCCACCTAACGTTCATTAGTTAACGGCCCGTTGGTGTGGTTGGTAGTGAGCCTGCCTTCTACGCCGAAGGCCGCGGACGGGATTCCCGCTATATCGTCGCCTGCATCAAGTTTAACGCACATCTTCAATCTGCCGAAATGGTGCACCATAAGCTTAAGCCGTTCCTTTCCTGTGCGACCTGTTTCGTGTTAGAAATAAGAATAGGTAGTGCTCTGGCATCATCATAACATCCCACGAAATGACCACTACAGGACAGGGAGCTCCCTCCAGAATTTTGGCTTTTGCTGAAAAAATGTGATGGGGGAAGTACCTTAGGAACCTCGCTTGTCAGCGTTATGGCTGGTACCATGGACCGCGGTTGTAGGTGACCGCAGTAAGTAAGATGGTACGATACACAGGAGGATGCTGCTTCCCATCCTCCAGTTTATAACCCTTAATCGCCACTTACGACACCCACCGGTATGTATGGGATGGTACTATTCTTTGCCGGCCCTACACGAGACTATGGCATCACATCACCCTAATATAAATGTGGGCAACATTTGCTTACTATACCTACATTGAACATTGAAATAAATAATAAATCCGGCGTAAATCTAACGAGTAGTTTTATTGTTATAAATATCAACTCATATAACCAAGTTTTCTATTTTCGTGCTTCAAATATCCCCTACCCTTCCCCCTGTAAAAAAAACCGCTGGATGCAGGCAGCGCAGTTCTGGTCGTTGAAGATAAATGGTTGAAGAGAACTCCAGGGGAGGCCTCGACAGCAGTGGACATCTTCCGGCTAGTAAGTAATGACGAACAAGTATACTCGCAGGTACGATCTTCTGACAATAATCGAAACTTATTCGTTTTTTAGCAATGCTTTTGCCAGGTTTAGTCAGCTAGGCTTTGGAAGCTGCCGTTATTCATAATCTAAGGGACTGGCCATGTTACACATACGTTTCGCAAACATGTATGGAATTTTGCAACAATGCTGAAAAAGAGAACATTATTTATTTAACCTAATATAATACATACACACAATTAACCAAAAATCGAAACAATGATCGGTTACCTAGAGGTGCCTACCAATTATTTTGTTTAGATAGTTAAATAATGTTTAGTTTATAATTTTATTGATTTCAAAAAAATTTACCACTTCGTATTGTATTGTATATTTATTTAATGGCATCACATCTCATTACAAAACGTATTTCGCCATGACATTGTTTGTTGACAACGTGGCAGCTAGACCCATGCTAGACCACAGATTAATTATATTATGCGTTCAGTTCTTGAGAGTACATTGAGAAGGATTCGTCACATAAAGGTATTATACTTTTTTGCAACGAAAAACTTATAGAGGTTGTTCATTTGCTGAACCATTTTACCTTTTGAATAGGTAAATTAATATCTTTTGTAATGCGATGTTTTCCCCATATAAAGCTTGAGAATGGAAAATACGAAAAGAGAAAACAACATAAACAACGGCCGCAGTACAATCAATGGTCAGAAGGAAGCATACTTCTGAAGGGCGCCGCCCTGCTCTATCTTTCACACTGCTGGATCCTTCGCTATGCCTCCCTGGTTTTACTGATGCATCACCTTGTGGAATCTACCTGAACACACTAAAGTCTGAATAGACTGAATTGGGCCCGGCCACAGATGAAATAATATTAAATGCCCGGCATGCAACCGGGTAAGGTATGGATTCCAAAAGGGGCGGAAAGTTTCTGTCTTGTTTTCTAAAATCATATAAATAAAGAAGTCATAGAAAGCGTTTATTAAAATTCATGTAAAAAAACCGGTCAAGTGCAAGTCGGACACGCGCGCCGAAGGTTCCGATATACCTATAGTATTTTTGGAAGCAATAAAGTCTATTTTCAGGACCGCAAAACTAAATTTATTTGTAAAGGTTTTTTGCAGATTTCTGAAAAACTGTGCAACTAAGAAAGATCGTTTTATCTTTGCTGTAAAGTTTACATAAACTTCTGTCAACTGTAATTAATTCAGATTTTTCTTACACAAACTTCGGAGAAAAGGGGGGAATGGGATTTCTTTATGACATTTTTTATCATAACTTGAAAACTAAGAAACGTAACAAAATACAAAAATATATTTTAGAATGTACAAGTAAAGCCCTTTCATATGATACCCCACTTGACCTAGTAGCGACAATTAATATTTTGGCCCCCTTTACATCCTACTTATAATTACTAGCTGTGCCCGCGGCTTCGCTCGCGTGAAATTCAGACAATGTGCAGTTTCTCCCTCTCCCCCTCCCTCTCAACCTCCCCCTCCCTCACCCCCTGCCCCTCCCTCTCCCCATCCCTCTCCTTCTCCATTTCCCTCTTCCTATCCCTGCCCCTAACCCTACGCCTACCCCTATCCGCTATCCCTATCCTTACATAAACATAGAAACTAAACCCATATTGATTTTTAGACATTTTTACCCTATCGCACCCCAAACCCATCCCCAGGGGATGATGGTATTTCACGTCCACCACGATGGATTTCAAAATTGTTGTAGTTCTCGTAATCAGCGACCCGATAAATCATACAAACGACACCCATATTGATTTTTAGACATTTCAACTCTATCGCACCCCAAACCCATCCCCAGGGGATGACGGTGTTTCACGTCCACCACGTTGGATTTCAAAATTGTTTTAGTTTTTTTAATCAGCGACCCGATAAACCATACAAATGATACTCATATTGGTTTTTAGACTTTTTCACCCCATTTCCCTCTTTCAGGAGTTGAATTTGGGGTGGAATTTCAACACCAGTGATGTGCGTTCCACAGAATTACAACCCTAATGACTAAATAATAAATTTAGTGGATTTTCAACTTCATCCCCCTTTTCACCCCTTGGGGTGTAGAATTTTCAAAAACCCTGAGACACGTAAAACTTAATTTTTAGTCGTTAGTCTAATGACAAATTTTGAAGATCCTACATTCAAAACTGACGGACTTTCATACAAATTTTCATCCCATATTTCACCCTCTTAGGGGATGAATTTTGAGAAATTCTAAAACGTCCTTTTTTATTTTTTACGGAGCTCAAAGCACTTGCATCTTAACGCACTATTATCAATTCGTTAAAATTATTGAAAATATAACAGCCCTTATAATGATCACGTTTTTTCCATAGATAATACATTTTTTTTAGTCCAAAGCAAAAACCAAACGTGAACTCAGGGAGGGCCATTTCTTTACTCACCCTCTTCTCACCCTTTACTCAGCTCAATTTGTTTATAAATTAGCCAAGATCTCAACTTAATGAAAGAAAGAGATAGAAATATAAATCTTAACTCAGGTTGAGTCGAGTTTCCTGAACAGGTAGACGGGCGTTTAAAATTTTAGAGAACTGATTTTGCTAAAGGACAACGGAGATTATGTGACACATTTTTTTAACTCTCGAATAACACTCGATCATCTTGAATCACTGGAAAATTTATCCCAAAACGTGCCGAAAAACCTTCTCAATCGTCCCGAGTACACACGGCCGCACATCGGTAGAGACACTTTTGGACCTTATGGCGTGATAATAGAGTTGAAAAAGTTTCTACCGACAAGCGGTTGACCGTACCTATTTAGATTTACAATTCAATAGAAAACCGGTCAAGGGTGGTGCCGTAGTACACTCAACAGCACATCAGTAGAAACACTTTTGGACCTTATAGCGTGGTAATAGAGTTGACAAAGTTTCTACCGACGAGCGGTTGACCGTACTCACCCAGTACGTAAAATGATAGGTTGTAGTAGTTTAACATACATGTGTACAAGATAGTGACTTTTGGACGTCAATATCTCAAGAAAAGGTAATGGTTTATACTTACATGAAATTTAGGAAAAAAATAGGATTCTATAGGCGGGTCTTACTCTTCGACCAATATAAAGAGTTATGGGCCTTATCCGTACAAAACGCTAATAAAAAACAAGTCTCGCTACAACTACATGTAAACGCACACCCACGGTTACAGTTTTCCTAATCACATGCACACACAGTCCCTAACAGAGATAGAAACACGCGCTCGCACCGTAGCGCGAGCGAGATAGCGAATGTTCGTCGAGATGCCGTCGTTTCAATCACGCGTCGCTGAATAATGGCGGCAAGGCCGGCGAAGGTTTTTTATCAAGAAAATTATCAAATAATTAGATTTTACAAAAAAATATATTAACAAGTGAAATGTGACGCCTAAATCTTCGTTCGTATTTTCTTGAGTTATTTGAATACTTTGAAAAGCACAGGACGGCTTTATTTTATTAGAAAGGCGGGAAGTTAATTATTTGCTCACACGTGTTACTCGTTGAGCATCCGAACACCGACTAAATCAAAGTGAGTGACCTCACTCACTTGATCGGTTTTCAAACGATGTTCCATATGGCCCGTCTATAAGGGCTCCCGCACACGACCGAGAATCGGTGGCCGATTATCGCCCAGGACAAGGACGGAAGATCCAGGTGATAACACGTAAGAGCGGGATGCCGACAAAAAATCGGCCACCGATTCTCGGTCGTGTGCGGGAGCCCTAACTCTTTATATTGGTCGAAGGGTTACTTTTTAGTTTGGGTCTTACTAACCATGCAAAATTGCAAGTTTGTAGGTGAAATAGATTTAATTTTAAGGGGGGAGGCGGGGGTCGACAGTAGCCTCAAATGGTTCGTGCTGCTCTTACGTTGTGGACACATGTTCCGCAGGTAGAGTTATTACAAACGAGTTGATGTTTTGTAAATCCATCATGTAAATCCATCCGGTGGCTAATATATATGTTTCCCGTATCACTTTAGTGTATTTTTTTTTCAACCTGTATATTCTGGGTGCACGCGTGCGCATACTCCATTTAAAAAAAAGGTCCTCCGTTTTTTAGAGAATCTATCCAAAAACACTCCTATTTATCCATTTATAAATTACCGCTAAAACCGCTCATCAGCCGCTCGTCTGTGTTTCCTTTACTTGTCAAATGGTCATTTTCTCAGAACAAAAACCTCCTTGCTTCGCTCTTTGGTCATTTTACTGAAAGTGACTTCTATGAAATTTTCAATGAAGTTTTCAGTTTATGAGGACATGGACCTCAGAGTAAAAAACTATAGAGTCCGCCATATGCATATTCTGTATGAGCTAGTGAAGCGTGAAGCGTCTCACTGTCGCCCATGCTAGTCGGTCAAAAAACTCAGTTAAGTTTTACAAAAATCAAGATATCTTTTAAAAACTAATGTTTTAGTATAAACTTTGTTTACGGAAGTGAAAATATATTGTTTTTTACTTGTGAATTGATCATTAATACTAAAAACGGAAGCGTAAATAATCCGTAATAGCCATTTTATGCGTGATTTTTAACACTGTTTTTTTCCTGAATGGTAAGTGTTTGCACCAGAAAAACTGTGGTAGTAGCATTTATTAGTCCCATGTCACATATTTCTCAGAGAGAAAGATAAAAATTTTACGTTTTTAGGATTTGAAAAAAATTCCATACATTTTAGTATGGAGGTCCCTCGCAAGAAAGTGCTACGCTTATGGCTCCCTCCTTAGCAGCAAGAGCTGCTACTAAAACCTCCTTGACATGGACAGTGTTATTTATCAAGAGATATCGCACAGATGTCACTTTCTGATAAAAATAACTTTGAAAAGGTAAACGCAGACATGACAAACGTTGCGACATTGTATTTTTAGATACATCAGCAAAATTGCTAACTGCTTATTGTGGACGGAACAGAGAAAGCTTATGTGGTAATGAGGACATTGTAAAAAACCGGCCAAGTGCGAGTCGGACTCGCGCACCGAGGGTTCTGTACCAATTGTATTAGTTGAAATTTCAGTAACTTACTGTGCTAGATTTTTTGAGTCCGACTCGCACTTGACCAGTTTTGATTATTTGTTGTTATTTAATAGCTTATGCACTATAAATAACACAAATCATCACGCTTGTAAATGTTCCCGTTTTTACGATAGAGCTAAAACAAAAAATCGAGCAAAAATCGCCTACACGCGTTTAACAACACGTTTGTAGCAGGGATGCCTGCCTTAATTTTAAATTTTTAGTATTTGTTGTTATAGCCACAATAGAAATACATAATCTGTAAAAATTTCAACTGTCTACCTATTACTGTTCATGAGATACAGCCTAAACAAAATAAAAAAAAAAACGAAAAAGACTTTCGTAGCATCTTATTCCTTCGTTTTTAAATATTTTTTAAAATAAGAAATACAGTATTCCTCTGCTCAACGAGCTCTAAACAACAATACCCCAATCAATGGGGAAGGTAAAAAAAAATTTTGCGACCCTCTTCAGCTGTTCATTTTTAGGGTTCCGTACCTCAAAATAAAAAAACAGAACCCTGTCTGTCTGTTTGTCAAGACCCTTTTTCTCACGAATGAGAAGAGGTATAAAGTTAAAATTGATAACGAATATTAAAGTCTATAAACCACACAAGATCTGAAAATTTCAATTTTTTACAACGACGCAATCAAAAGATATGGCTTTTTATGTCCTCATCTCCATACATTTATGCAAAAAAGCAAAACCTACAGGGCACTTCCCGTTGACCTAAAATTATGAAATTTGGCAAGAAGCTAGGTCTCACAGCACAAATAATGGGAAAAGTCTAAAATCATTAAATATTTCAATAATTCACACAATTAATAGTAACCAATTAAGGTGAGCTCCCTTTTCAAGAAATTTTCTATAAAAGAGGGGTCAAGTTGGATGATCGCAGAGTTTTTAAAATCAAAGAGCAAACTCTTTTAGTATATCATATGTATAGTAGATAGGTACGGAACCCTTAGGGCGCGAGTCCGACTCGCTCTTGGCCGGTTTTTTTTATTTTTAGTCTTTGTTGTTGTAGCGGCAACAGATATACATAATTTGTAAAAATTTAAAATTTCTACCTATTACGGTTCATGAGATACAGCCCGCTGACAGACAGACAGACTGACAGACAGACATCGGAGGGATATCTATAGGGTCCCGTTTTCACCATTTGGGTGCGGAACCCTAAAAATCAACGAAAATTATTTATGGAGTACAAAACAGTTTTGGCTATGTGTAAGGCTTGATCTTCTTATCAACGACTCACAAACAAAGGTCCTTTTGAGGGTCCTTTTTCTCACGAACGGGTAAAGGTATCAGGTTGAAAATGATAACGAATATTAAAGTATATTTAAACCACATAAGATCTGAAAATTAATTATTTTACAACGACGTAATCAAATGATATGACTTTTTATGTCCTCATCGCCATACATTTATGCAATAAGCAAAACCTAGAGGGTACTTCCCGTTGACCTACAATTATGAAATTTGGCAAGAAGCTAGGTCTGACAGTACAAATAAAGAGAAAAGTCTAAAATTATTGAATATTACAGTTTTTCTCACAACTAATAGTGGTTACTAAGGTGGTTAAGGTGAGCTCCCGTTTAAAGAACTTTTCTATAATAGAGGGGTCAAGTTGCATGGTCGCGGAGTTTTTAAAGTCAAAGAGCAAATAGATAGGTACGGAACCCTTAGGGCACGAGTCTGACTCGCACTTGGCCGGTTTTTTTTTTTAGGTTTTCCGCTAGCAACTTGAAACGTTTGAAATGCTTTGTCTTCTTTAGGCAGTAGGAATGAGTGTTGCTGTCTGTATATCTCTTGCGGTTAAGTGAGAGCTCACCTTTAAATAAAACGAACATTGATAGATTTAGTAGATTTTACAACAAGTGCACAAAACGAACCATTTTTCTGAGACTTTTAGCAGCCCGAGCCGAAGGCGAGGGCTGATAGTAAAGTCGAGGATAAAATGGTTTTGTGGACGAGTTATAAACTTTGCTTTTCACTTAGATTGCGAGGAAATAAAACGTAAAAGGACTCTCTAAATGTAAATGAAGAATGACTTTCAATTGACTATTTCAGACAAGGCAATACATAGATAGAATACGATCCATATATTTGTATGTTTTCTTTTGATCTAGATTAGCGGTTTTCTTCTTCTTCTTTTCGAGTCATCGGCAAAACTGACTATACAAGCTTAGCCCAAAAAGTAGCCAAATAAATAGCCTTTTAGTTGCCTTCAAGAAGGTCCCTCCGAGTGCAGGAAACTGGAGAAGTAGGGTACGACAGCAAGTGTGTCATAGTTTGCAAAATACTGCATTCACACTTGTCGTTATCAGAGAAGCCCCACCTCTTCATGAGTTCCCCGCACCTGCCAACGCCCGATCGCAGTCTGTTCAGTGACTTCCATATGGATCAGGGAAGATCGTGACCTGGTGGCAGCTTTTCGGCGGTAAGATCTTCAGACCAACGTTTGGCTACGTATTTGAACATAACATTAACATGTAGCTGAAGCTGCACATCTAAATTACTTTATTTTGGTCGTCAGCTCAGACTTTTTATTGGTCAACTTTATAGGTCGTGCAAACAACCTGAAAAATAAAAATACTTAGGTATTTAAAAGTTTTGACTAAATAAAATAAAATTGTTCAGTTAAACTACAAAAGCATTTGTAAGCAAGTGGATTGTACTCAGATCAAATTGTGATCCATTTTATGGAATGTAAATACGTATTATATAGGGCATATAGGCCACGGGTAAACACCCATATTTCTCCACTTTGAACGCAGGAAAATTTTGCGAAACTGGCCAAGCAGTGTTTTATAAGATATTCAAAGTTTACAAAAGGCTACCAAGCCCTTCATCTTCTGCTAAATCTTTGAAAACAATTTGAAAATATATGGAGAACTAAAATCATGTTTCACTTACCATTATTACATTATAATTGAATAAATTTATATCGCTGGTCGCTAATGCACATTGCATATGATTATTTTCGTTCTTTCCAGTAGGTTCCTAGCTTGGTACATACTAATTAAATACTAAATAAAATGAATATGTAAAAAATTGTTGTTTTCATATCTCATAATGACATTTCTTTGACGGATTTGTGCGATTTGTGCCCTTCGAAAAAATTTCTACTAGATTTTTGATGACAGTTATGTCAGATAATCCTTCTTTTCATACAACTCCAAATAAGTGAAAGAGACAAATATAGACTTTACGTGTTCGTTATAATCCTCCCGGTCAAGAATCGACCCGACTTACCCTCAACTCAAATCAGAAGGAAAGGCAACGACTATCGAATAGCTGAGTTTTAGCTGAGGTCCTGATGCAACGTGCTGCGCATGCGCTAAGTTATACTTAGGGTTGAGTCGCGACTATAAATTCGAGCCTTAGAAGTAAGTAGCTACTAGCAGGTAAAAAAGTATGAAATTAGACTGATCAAGACGCCACATTTAAAGTTAATAATACTGTATTTCCAGCGCGGTAACGCCGTTAGCGTGATGGGCACCTTGCACCAAGAACCTCTAGAGGCGATTCGTTTTTTAACATTATGTCATTAATTGTATATCCGATTTTATTAGATAAATGAATTTTATGACAATTATTAATACTGTTAAAACAAATCTCTTGATTTTCAGAACGATGTAAGGTATTATTTTGATTCCAGGTGGTGTTTCTCTCAGACAAGAACAGCTACATCCCAGTCAGCATAAAACCGCGATCACCAACAGCTGCTGAAGCGGCTTGGGGTCGCGAGCCACCGGCTTGGGAAAGAGAGTACCGGAGACATAGGACTAATGGCAGCAGAGTACAATGTAAGTCTAACTATAGAACTTCTTAGGAGTAAATTATGTATTTTGAGAGGTTCGCGGTCATTAACACTATCATATAAACAGGATATCACCCATACTTGGTTGATATTCCGCACATTCGCACAAAGCGCTTTGAAACATCTTTTATAATGCGCACGGCTAAAGAGTGGAATTCTCTGCCTGCGTCTGTGTTCCCGAGTTCATATAACCCGAATCTATTCAAGTCGCGAGTGAATAGGCTTCTTCTGGGCAAGCTCGTTCCATCGTCGATCTCATCTCTGTCTTCAAGACTAGATCTAGGTCAAGAGTAAGCCCATTATCAATAAAAAAAAAGTTTAGCAGGTTCTTACCACGATATAGGTTCTTACACTACTCGTATGAACCGACATAGGTAGCTGGTTGAAAATTTCACAGAAATGTATATTTCAAACAAATATATCACATTTTAAAAAATAAGGGTGGTCGCCATACAAGAAACGTATTTTTTTTTGTTTTTGCTCTATCGTCAGAACGGTTAGTAATTTGAGTGTCAAACTTGGTATGAGTATAGTTCACTAAGATGTCAATAAAATAATATGTCCTGAGTGACTGATTAACTGACTGACAGACTAACGTCTATTCGTAACCGCTTTAGAAGTGTGAAATTGGTCGTTTGTCAACATTTCAAGATGACGGACGTGTATTTATTTCAATATTTGTTTTACATGTTTATTGAAGAGTTTAATGAATAATTTTGATTGGGTGTTATGCAGTAAACGACTTAAAAAGTAAACATCTATTAGGAGATTGGAATACAAGCTTTTACCGAAATCTTTGGATGGAGAGAAGCGGCTGACATCGAGACTTCAATAATTTTCCCTATCAACTTATCGGAGTCATCATAGTACACAGGCCCTCGTCTTCGTGATGTGGATTCCTGTGTAAATCTTCCACTGGACATTGGCGAACTCGCCATAATTTTATAATAATTTATTTACTTTGACATTGGCAAAATACGACTTGTTATGAGATGTGACGCCATTAAATAAATATATCTATCTAAGTGAAATTAAGTATGCTAATAGTATCCCTTAGTAGTTTGTTATGCTAATTGAATGCCACAAACACCACCCAAGAAAGGATTTTCCAAAACTCATCCCCCAAGGGGGTGAAATCAATACAATTAGGGGGGGTTTATTCAATTATTTCACGTATTTATTTATTGATTGGTGTTTTATATAATGTATGGTCTTTGTTACTCGAAAATAAAGATTGAATTTGAATTTTTCTTTTTATAAGGGATGGAAGATTTTAATTTTTTTTTACTTAGCTTTAACTTTCATCCCTTATTTCACCCCCTGTCAGTCAGGACATATTATTTTATGGGAGCTCATTAAAATATATTTTTTTATGTATCAAGTGAACAAGCGAGCTTGTGGGTCACCTGATGGTAAGTGGTCACCACCGCCCATAGCGCCCAATGTCTTATTAGTAGCATAATTGACACTAAGAGCCCGTCCAGAACCTTTATTTTACTCGCGAGTCGACTCGCGCGTATTACGCGCGTTCCCTGATTTACTCAAGATTTCACTTGTGCGTAAAACGCCTCATCTGGACGCAATATATGTAGCTCTAGTATCTCGGCAACGCGCGAGTGCCTGCGCGCGTTCCCTGATTTACACACGATTTCACTCGCGCGTAAAACGCCTTATCTGGACGCAATGTATGTAGCTCTAGTATCATGGCAACGCACGAGTGCCTACGCGCGAGTCAACTCGCGCATAAAATAAAGGTTCTAGACGGGCAATTACAAGACAGCAAAGAGTCAGGTACATTATTTTGGTGCGCGATCCTCCTGCAGTTTGACAGGTGTTGGGGAAGGTCAGGCAATAAAGGGTACTTTAAATCATCTGTGATTCCTTGAGTACACTGACTATAAAATTAAACAAATTTCCCTAATATGTAGAGTTAAACACGACACAAAATTTTCTAACATCCCATAGAAACTGCATCAGCTGACAGCGCAATTTGAAAGTACTAAGGTAAAAATATTTTTTCGTAGTTCGACCTATGTCCCTAGGGAAAGTTGTTTAGTTTTATAGGTTAGGTTTGCAGTTGATTTGGAAGCACCCTATACAGGGTGTAAGTCACGGTGTACCGAAAACTGAAAGGGCGTGCTCAGTCAACGAAACTGGACAACTTTCCCAAAAAAACTTGTTAGTTAAAAATATTTTCCCCACCATATAAACTGTTCGATCAGAGTGAGCAAATTTTTTGGTGAGGTAAATTTTTTTTTTCATTTCCCAAATATGTTTCTTTGGCAAAGTTATTCAGTTTTATTGACTGAGCAGTGAGCACGCCCGTTCAGTTATCATTACATCACCCATACAGCCTGTATGGGGCGTAATGGGCAGCTTTCTGAAAACAAAAAGGGCATTATCAAGATATTTTTTCATTTCCTGAGAGTTTCTTTCTCTAAAAGACACTAAAAGTTGTTCAGTTTCGTTGTATGATCATGTCCTTTCAGTTTCTAAAAGCTGTCCCTTACGACACCATAAAATACACTCGATTCAACGCCGGCTCTTGTTTACTGTGAGTGTCTGGTCCCTGTCTGAGTTCCGCTGACTGAACTTGTTTTTTTTACAGCCAACATAACACACACATCAATAATGCATGTTTATACATTTTGGCGTTTTTCATTTCTGTTTAAATCCGTATTTAGTTTTCCAAGTGTTTTTATCATTTCTTACCCAACCTTGAGTTCCAAAATTACACAAGAATTTCACAATCGTAAAATTTTCGCATTTTACCATTTTATCAGTTAAGTCGATCTTTGCAACATATATCATACAAATGTTCATTCACAGTAACTTGTATAAGTAGATATCCATACAGTAGTGTTGTAACTAGACAAATTGAGATGGTATCGATAGCAGCTAGTGCGTGCCTTGCACAACCCTTTGTATTGTACGGTTAACTACATTTTATGGGACTATACATAAAAACGGGATATAGATTATTTTACAGATTATTACGATGATTTTAATGTTACATTAAGAATAGATAGTGATCATCATAACATCCCATAAAACTTCCACTGCAGGACAGGGAACTCCCTCAAAATCTTCTGCAAAAAAACGTGGTACTTTGGAGGGGATTTACCATTGTCACCTCCCGACCGCTATTATTGGTGACCGCAGTATGTAAGTTGGTACGATACACAAAAAGATGCTGCTGCCCATCCTCCGCTTCAAAAGCCCTTAGTGGCCTCTTACGACATCCACGGGTAGAGATGGGTTGGTACTATTCTTTGCCGGCACCAAACAGGCGATCAATAAAAAAAATATTATTGTAGGATAAAAAATTGTTAAATTACATCACTTCACAAAGTTAATGAAAAACTTAACGATCTGTAATTTAGATATTAGACCAAATGCGAGTATACGGGGTGTTTGATTGCGTGCCATAGCTCAGGAGCGGGATCAGTATCAGTAACTGAACAACTTTTCCCGAGGAACATAGGTCGAAATACGAAAAACCTAATTTTACCTTCCATACGAAATGCGCTTTCAGCTGATGTAGTTTCTATGGGAAGTCAAAAATTTATTTTCGTATTTCAACCTATGTTCCTTGGGAAAAGTTGCTCAGTTACTGATCCCTCCCCTGAGCTATGGCACGCAATCAAATTAACACCCTGTAGATCAATTGGGAATGTACATTCTCAGAGGTCAAGTTGTAAAAAAACACAATTCATCACAAAATTTTATAATTTTCTACCTGGTAGATGCACTTACAGGCTACCCGTGCAACCTATCGCTACCCATGGGTGTCGTAAAAGACGACTAAGGGCTTATAAACCGGAGGGTGGGCAGCAGCATCCTTCTGTATATCGTACCAGCTCACATTCTGTGATCACCAACAACCGCGGTCCATGGTGCCAGCAGCCGCAACGCTTACAAGTGTGGTGGCTATGGTACGGTCAACCGCTTGTCGGTAGAAACTTTTTCAACTCTATTACCACGCCATAAGGTCCAAAGTGTTTCTACCGATTTGCGGCCGTGTGTACTTCCCCTCAACATTTTTTTAGTAAAAGCTGGGATTTTGGAGGTAGTTCACTGTCCTGTAGTGGACGTTTCATGGGATTTCATGATGAGGTATAGAGTAGCCATTTAGTTAAGGCGTCTCCGGTACCGACGGAGAAAACGCAGGTTCGAATCCTGCCAATGACTGAGAAATATTGCAATTTTCTCCTTTCTAGAATTATCCAAACACAGGAAGACACCCTGTATATAGCTTTAATGTATAGTTTTTTTCTTCGACAGATATAGAAGCAGAGTGCCAGGATGATTTCATGAAGATTAGAGTCGGCTTCAACGGGTCCTTCTCTGGACTGGTTTATTCAGCAGGTAAGTTATTTATATTTTTCCTTTTTTCCTCTATGAAGTTGTAAAACTAATTATGATAACGTATTTATACCGTAACGGATAAATAATGCAACATCCGTTATTTTATATACCGGAGATCCGGAGATAGAGGAGTTATTATCAAGATTTTTTTTACTAAGTATAATTATTTAATTTATTTGCTTTTGATTTAACTTAGTAACATTAATAAGTTAAAGTAAACGTAGGTAGGGACGAACAGCAAGGATTTCATTTTGTCAATGGCAATGTCATGACATGGTAAATAATAGATTAGCAAAAACTGAAAGGGCATGATTACTCTATGAAACTGAAGAACTTTTTTCAGGAAATATATCACCGGATATGAAAAAAAAATCGGCCACTTCATACAAAACTACAAATTTTATTGGAAAGTTTGCGTGGAGAGGCCTTATTTTCCTTACATTTCCGGTGATATGTTTCTTGGTAAAAGTTGTCCAGTTTCATAGACTGATCATGCTCTTTCAGTATTTGCCAACCTGTACCTTACACCCTGTATAATGCAGATACAAATTATTTTCTATGTGACCTTAATACTATTTAGGTCATCAAATCTACGAATAATTGAATATGTTACTCGGACTATAAAAATTAACAGCTTTCCTTGAGGTACATAAGTTGAAAAACTAGTTTTTTTTATTTGCCATACAATCCTCGCGATGGTTTTTGTATGGAACGATCAAAAGTTTTTCTCATGCTTGACCCACGTTTTTTTTTCAGAAATTTGTTTAGTTTTATGGTTCGAGTAACAGGTAGGAATAGTCGAACCTATGCTGTCCCTATACAGCGTGAATTTTCATTGGTTTTGCTCCCGAAGCCCAGGGGTTCTAATCATGATAACAAGCAACTATCACGAAAAAAATATTTTTTACTCGAAAAAATTATTTCGCGTCCCCATATAGAGCGGTCACGTGATCGACTCATTTTGTATGGGAAGGCAAAAAAATATTTCCGAGTAAAATTTTTTTTTTTCGGGAATGTTGCTTGTTTTCATGATTAGAATCACTGGGCTTCCGGAGCGATACCAATGAAAATTCACGCTGTACAATAAGGTCCTAGTAAAATAGTTAACATAATTTTAGGATGTTACTCAGACCATGAAACTGAACAACTTTCCCCGAGGAACATATAGGTCGAAATACCAAATTCAATTGTTGACTTCCCATAGAAACTGCATCAGCCGCGGGCATCAGCTGATAGCGCTTTTTGTATGGGAGGTCAAATTTGGTTTTTCGTTTTTCGACCTATATTCCTTTGGGAAAGTTGAATGATGTAAGTAAAATGCTAAAATTATGTTCACATGTCCTTTAAAAACAATTTAGAAAGTGTGCCATAATAAGAGCACCCGTTACCTTATCCTACATATTCCCTCTAATTTCTATCTCCCATCAGTGCAGTACAGTAGCTGGCCAGAGTTCCAGCTAATCTAAGATCACATTGCCTCATCTCGAGGAGGTTTACGAGTAATGATGATGAGTGAAGACAGAACGACTGTCTTGTTAGCTGTAGCGGTGGTGCGGTAATTACAAACATGTATTACTTACGACAATAGGCTGCAAATAGAGCAGCAGATGTCCCTTGTGATTAGTTGAGGGTCGGGCTTAGCTGTTTCCTACGGTATTTAGCAGTTAACATTGAATTTCTTCGAAACAGCGCTAGAACTAAAAGAACACGGTTTTCATTGAATATTAGTACATTTGAAGGAGTAGTTAAAATATATGTAAGACTATTTCACTCTGAAAATCTTTGTAACACCGCCGCAGCAATAAATAAGAGTAAAACCGCAATCATACCTTCCTAAATTCAAAGACTGGGGACCAATTCTTGAATATCACCGGGTGATAAAATATCACTCAAAAAATTCAAAATCACAGACTTTTCTTTTCAAAAGTAGAGATTGATATTCGTTAAATATAAAGCAGTCCTTGATTGTTAATTTTCATGTATTCTGATTTACCTTTCAACAGTTTATCAGGGTTTATGTTTTACGAATCGATCGATAACGATCAATCTTAGCTTTTAAAAGAAAAATATGTGATTTTGAATTTTTTGAGTGATATTTTATCACCCGGTGATATTCAAGAATTGGTCCCCTGATTCGGTTTTGCTCATTCCAATATCCACTATATATACTTCAATGAGGAATGTATGCCAAATTAGTTTCTGAATTAAGGAAGGTGTGATAACAAAAAAGTTTAATTTAATTTGGGGTGTAATGGCTAAGACAGAAATTAAATTATAGAAAAATAAACAACATGCAGCAGTTTTCCTAAAGAAGCTTCTAGCGGTGGTCTGTTCTACACCCAACCCATAACAAATTAGTCTCAGGACTCCCTAATTTGATTTAGAATAAAAGTAAACAGATATATCAGTAATTTTAGAAACCAATCGCATGTCTTAATTACCAGCTTTTCTTATCAATATCTGAGACAAATTGTATAATTTTTTCCCACCATGGCGCCAATTTGTTTGTGAAGCGATGTATGTAGTTTAGCTGACGTCTTTAAGAGATTTTAATATCCAACAATGAATAAACTATTTTGAGTTTGAGTTTACAAGTAGTCTTTGTCAATAGCGTGCTAAAGTACTTACTTTGGGGACTTTGAAATGAATGCAAAAGCTTTCAAAACTTAAAGGTACAGCAGTGTTCCCTAAGGTATGCATGATATGAAAACGTATGTAAGTAATGTATGTTAATCAGGTAACACGTCTCAATTACCAGTTATTCTTTTCAACTTCATGTTCTAAAATACTTTGGAGACCTTGAAATGCTAAGGCCTTAAAAACTTATACGTATAATTTTGCGGAACCGAACATTTCGAAATTTCCCTGAATCGAATTCCTGTATTCAAGTCCATTCGTGAGTTTCTACTATTGTTCAACTAGTTATAACCGTTATCAGTCGTAACACGCATTAATTCACAAATTCCAAAACTGCCACGGAAGAACCCGTCCGAGCTATTATGCGAATCTTTACAATTTGATTGATTCGAAATGGTTTCGTCGGAATTATTCACCTAGTTTCCTGTCTGCAGGGATCAAGGGGTCAATCATATTTTTAAATGAAAATTAAACGTGTAAAAAGGGGAATACAAGGTCATTTAAATTACTTAAGACACTGAAATATTAACGATGAAAATATTTTGGGGTTTTATTTAGGTCAGTCTTATTACCCCTTTGTTTTACTTTTGCTTAGGAAATAACTGTCTGTCCGTTCATAAAAGTTAAGCAACGGCTGAGAACCGGCTTTGTCTTCGTTGGCTAGTAGCATATTATTTAGAGCGTTTTTCGTGCTGCGAGAGGCACGTTTAGCCGTTGGTCCTGGTTTCTATCTTTGATAGCATCAATCAGCAGCCTCTAGACTGCCCAACTCTTTACGAAAGGGTTATTGACACACTCCCATCTTTCCTGCTGCTTCCAATTTTTCGCGCAAGTTTCGAGCGCGTCACTACATCTTTTCTAGGTCAAACAACTAAATAGTACCTGGGCGACCGAGCTTTGCTCTGTATGATTAAAATATCATTAGGTGAGCAAGCTATGCTACTCAACAACAGATGGCGCTGTAAGTTTCTTGAACGCACTAAAACGTGCTAAGAATTATAAAAAAGACAGTGAAAATGAATTTTTCCAGTCATGAGACCTAGCTAGATAGATTTTTTGCCCCCAAAAACCCCTGTATATATACAAATATTTCTCGTTTAATAGTAAAGGATGATTAATTCCAGGATATTCATACGATCCGGACTGCATGTACATCAACGGTTCAGGACGTGACTACTACGAGTTCTACATCCAACTGAACCGATGCGGAACTCTGGGCAGAAACAGCGAACATAACGATAACAGGAAACACCCCACTGTGAGTACCACAACCTGGGCCCTGAGACAAGTGACTTTCTATTATCGCAAACGCTATAGAATAGAATAAAAATGTATGGGATTGACATTAGCTGTCACGAAACAACTCGTTAGCTAATGTCATTCCCTTACATTTTCATTATATTCTACTAGCGTTTGCGATTGTAGAAAAGGCCGGCAACGGCACAAGTAACACCACCACTGCTGTTGCAAGGCGTCCATGGGCGGCCAGTGAACTTATCAGGAACACTTTCTGCTTGTTTGCCAGCTTTCATATTAAAAAATCTAAGTAGGTACATAAAGTCCAACAAACATCATTTCCGGATTGCCTAAAAAATCTTGCTGCAAGCACCTTAAGGATGATCATTTTTGTCTCATGTTTTCCGAAACAGGCACTGCTTTTTTATTTCCTTTTTCTATGTATTGAAATCCATCATACATCCATCTCAGAATGCCTTCTGATCTGTAGTTTCCAAGATATTACGGGAAAAGAGAAAACCAGAGTTTCTCTTAATCAAAATGCATCGCGAGAAACAGCCCGTTGCAGAAATATAGCTATCTTACACTGATCAAACACGCGTTTAGATTAATCCAAACTTTACTGAAGAACAGATTGATAACATACTTTTGGGTACGTGCACGACGCATGTGTAGGTAGAATAGGGCTGTCAGACACTAAAATGAGCGCCAGACACTAAAAATAACGATTTAGAAACTCTTGCAATTTCATCTTAACACAGTTGCCCATATATTTTTTTTAATTTAAATACTTATTTACGTACATGAATTCAGAAACCTGCAGCCACACGTTTTGGAAATTTCTTTCAAATTGCAAATGGCTACAGTTTCTTGTAATCATCCTTGGATTCATCCATCTTTTTGGGGTTATTATGTTGTTAAATAGGTACGTAAATTGACTGCCGCAGCGAGCCAAGGCCTAAGCAAGGTTTCCGACAGAATCTTGTTTTCGTGCCTTAGCTTGAGGACCTTTTTTGAACAGAACCAAAGCCACGAAGAAGCAATGTTCTAGGTTAGACTATCTCATAATCACTTAACTTTTTGCCTTCGACTCAAGAGGCTGAAATTGTGATGAAAGTATTGGCACCACTTATGACCGTTTATTTTTGTTTTCAGAAGAACCTAATGTGGAACACGATCACGGTGCAGTACAACCCTCTCATTGAAGAGGAGCTGGACGAGCATTTCAAGGTGACCTGCGAGTATGGATACGACTTCTGGAAAACAGTGACATTTCCGTTTTTAGACGTTGAGTGAGTATTTAACAGTACTGGTCATCTTTCTTTGCAGAGGTATCATCTCATTCATTCATTGTTTATCAAGAACACGCTAAATAACGGAGATTCAACCTAAAGGAGGTTTCTAAATAAAGCATTTGGCTTGACGTCACTCTAAGTCACTCGCTGTTTTTAAAACAAAGTTGCGTACCCATCTCCTCAACAAAACCATTTAATTCTCCGTTTACTATAATAGTATATATATATGTATGTATACATATGTGTGTATGTATTATATAATGTAAATATATATAAGTATATATTTATTATTTCTTTATATTACACTAGTGTGTGTATATGTGTGTGTATTTATTTACCTATGTTGCTTATTGTTATTCATTAAATAAGTTATATACTATATTACGTATTACTATGTTTACTTTACTATTACATTCATTTTAAATTTTTCGTGGCAATTGTTATCACATAATTACTTGCAGACTCTGAAAATGTATTCCTGTCGTCAAAGGTTGCCTGTAAGAGATCGCTTGCAGCGATAAGGCCGCCTTTGCCCACATTAGGTTAAGCTGTCCGTATATGTTTGTATTTTTCTTTTATGTGAGCAATAAAGTGTACATCTATCTATCTATCTATCTTGATACCATAAATGTTTTCTTGCTTTTGTTTACTATTCGCATAGCCGTAATAAAAGGCCGATATTTCACTGGGACACCATGGTGGCGCGAAAAGACACCAGAGTCGCTACACCCTGCGGCCACAGTATTAAGAGCTATATTTCACTGGGAGTGGTAGCGCGACCAGCATCCAAGCTGGTTGCGCCGCCAAATTGGTTGCGCAACCAAACGGACACCAGGTGAGTAACTCTCTATAGAGCTGTATACATTTTGTTGGTAGCGGCGACTGGTTGCGCTGCCATGGTGTCCCAGTGAAATACCGGCCTAAGAGTAACAAACAGCTGAACTAATCAAAATCGATCTATACCTAAGTTAAACGTTAATTTACTATTATTTAATGTGGTTACCTTTGGTGGTTACGTGCAAATATGACAACCTCAATGACAACAATTACAGTTTGCGAAAATAAAAACAAAATAACTAGATAAATAAATAAAATTCCTTCCTTCGTTTTTCCAGGGTAGCGACAGGTAATCCAGTAGTGTTTACGTTGCAACCGCCGGAGTGCTACATGGAGATCCGGTCAGGGTACGGAGCGACGGGAGCGAGGGTGTCAGGCCCCGTGAGGGTCGGTGATCCGCTCACTTTGCTCATCTACATGAGGAGTACTTATGGTAAGAACCACTTCAATAATGCTTCTTCATTTCTAGAATAGAAATACGATCGGGATACGAGCTACCGGAGCGAGAGTTGGGCCCATAGAATAGAAGAAAAAAGAGCTTAGTGGGTAGGGTGTGAAAGTTGACGGCCTGTTAACTGTAGGTACTGGTTTAAATAAAAACTGCTTATGGTAAACAAAACCATTTGATAAATTGTACTCTTCTCTTCGTACAGTCAAAAGCACGTGAAGCTTGTCACATTGGACTTGGTACTTTCAGAAGTACCAAGTCGAATGTAATCTGTTACAATACAGCTAATCGTAGACGCTAGAACCACGCTGCAAGTGTCAAATCACACCTGCTCTTGACTGTACTCATCATAACATCCCAAGAAACGTCCACTGCAGGACAGGGAACCCCCTCCAGAACTCCAGCAAAAACTTGTAGTAGGAGGGGATTTACCATAGTTACCACGCTTGTAAGCGTTGCGGCTGGCGACCGCTGTTGATGGTAACCGCAGTTAAGATGGTACGATACACAGAAGAATGCTGCTACCCATCCACCGGTTCATAAGCCCTTAAACGCCTGGTGGGAGGGGATTTACCACAGTCACCACACTTGTAAGCGTTGCGGCTAGCGACCGCTGTGGTTGGTGACCGCAGTTAAGATGGTATGATACACAGAAGAATGCTGCTGCCCATCCATCGGTCCATAAGCCCTTAGTCGCCTCTTACGACACCCACGGGTAGAGATAGGTTGGTACTATATTCTTTGCCGGCACCACACGGACCTTGACTGTACTAAATGAAGATTACGTGAGGTAAGGTATTTCTGGAACTGTGAGAGTTACTTATGAAGAAAGCTAAAATATGGACTTACCTACAAGTCAAGTTCAGGTGCCAAAGTACATGGGCTGTAAACAACAAAAAGAAATAATTTGATATAGTCTATCAAAAATCTAATAAAAGTAAAAACTGACATAGACAGGATCACTTTTTCTCAAAAGAAACTTCTGGTAGATTCCACAAACTATGATTTGCTTGATTCAAATGCAACTAGTGAGGCCTAAATATTTCCCAAAATGCCAAAACTTGGTTCTCACCTGTAAAAATGTAAGTGGCCAGAATCGATCGCGGACGGTCCAGTAACAGTGAATCGGTACCGTAACACAAGGGCAGTTATTGCTATCGACGCCAGATTGATGCGGTTATGCTCGCGTGCTGACGTGCAATAATCTAATCATCCTAAATATTCAGACAAGGTCGGCGACCTCTCGTAGAAAAAAGAGATTTGTATTACGCATTGACATAGGTAGATAATAATCGTCCCCAGCAAAAGCATTTGATGTATTTTTTTTAGGAAAACAATCGCTTATCCGCGTCACACATCGCATATGTGGTTTTGGACAGTCTATATTTGATGGAGTTTAAATTATTTGCCTCTCATCATCATCATATCGTGTGGGTGATCGATGACCGACCTCACAAACCATAATATGTGAACGGTTTCAGTTTTTTTTATGTCACAAGTGGGCAAACAATCAGGTGGGCCCCATGGTGGTCATCACCACTTATGACACGCACTGTCTTATTAGTGAAATACTTCGACACTAATAATACAGCAAAGCGCGTTACCCCCCCGAAAAATAAGATGGTATGTCTCATGTGCCTGTAATTTCACTGGCTCCCTTACGCATCGAACCGAAACACAGCAGTGTAAACACTGCTGCTGTACGGCAGAAAAAGGCAAGGGGGTGGTACTTCCCCAGGTGGACTTTCCACAAAAGCCCTACCGCCTCCGAAAAAGAACACATTAAAAAAACAAATTCTAGAGACGACGGATAAGCCTGCCCCGTTTGACGGTAATTGATCTTACTGGTTGCACAGGGAGGGGTTCAGGGTAGCTTTCCATCCACCAATGCTGCTACCTCGCACATAGCTCTGGTGGAAACCACCCTTTTTTTAGTCGATAGGCCTACTCAGAGATGAGGTCGGTGATAGAACGAGCTTGCTCAGAAGAAGCCTATTCACTCTCGACTTGAATAAATTCGGGTTATACGAACTCGGGAACACAGAAGTAGGAAGAGAATTCCACTCCTTAGCTGTGCATTATAAAAGATGTTTTAAAGCGCTCAGTGCGAATGTATGGAATATCAATCCAGTGTGGGTGACATCCTGCAGTGCGGCCGGACTCCTGATGGTAAATGGGGATGACGGGATAAGCACATGGAGCTCTTGGGAAGCCTTATTTCTCGTAGCCAAATTGCTGTCTCTTGGCAAACTTCAAGCAGAGAGCATACTGAATAGGGTCATGGAAGTAGATTTTTTAAATTTAGTTTAATTTATTTAAATCAAGTACAATTTTCATATAAAAAAATATTATCTCTCCAAACTGATACAGTTTGTTGGCGAGAGTTTTAACAACATACCCGCTGGTGCACCAAATTCTGTTGGAAGAAATGCAAGTAGGCATATTGCACGTCGCAGTCCGAATTTGTTTACCGCACCTTAGCGAATCGCACCATTCGTTCCGGGATCAGATAGTTGACTCAGTTAGTGTGTCAATACGATGCCGTAAATAATCTTAGACCATGACAATAAAAACATCGATCTATAAAAGTGTGCCTTAAACTATGTTTACTTTCAGACGGCTTCGACATCGTCGTGAATGATTGCTTCGCTCACAACGGCGCTACGAAGAGAATACAACTCATTGATGAATACGGGTACGTATTTACCTGGTTCGGGACAAACATTGGCAAGTACGAAGTGATTAGACGTATGCTAGCGAAGAAGGGCGGTTGCACTACGAAGACATCGTGTGAAACAAATGGCCGAGTGACGACATCTCCATCAGTCGCCATACATCACTTCATCTCCTCTAACTCCTATAGCCCAGCAGCTGCTTTGCCGTCTGGGTTGAGGAGGTCTCATTGTCAGGTACCCGACTCCGTAAAAACGGAATAAGGAGAGCGTGTGTTAAATTTCAAAACAAAACAAAACCAATAAGGCAAAACACCTTAACAGATACAAATCCATCTCAGTTTGCTACTAGCTTATGTCATAAAGTCACACATGTATACTTATTCTATGCACTCATCGGTAATTTCAACGCTGCTTTGGAAACCAAGAACGAATTTCGAAATATAAAAGAACATTTCTCTTTCGGTTTTAGTAAGAAAGGGAGGCAAAGAGCCTTGCTAAGTAAAGCCATGCTTCAGAGAGTGAACCATGAAGCTTTTTGAATGTCAGCTGCGTTTCCGTGGTGTTCCGTAGGTGGGCAAAAAAATATTTCCGCCCGATTGAGAATTTATGAAATGATTATAAACCTCATATCTGAAAGAAAACAAAAAGTCAGCTTTTTAAATACCGCTAAGTACATAAATTAATCGTCAGCTGGTCACTAGATGCTCCAGTCTGGCTTCCGCGTACCGGGCATCACGAGGCTTGAGATACAAATCTCTGAAGCATTTTACAGGTTATTGCCCGAGAGGAACTTGGTCATGGAAATCTGTAGCTGGCTCGTGGACTAAAGAAGTTTGTGCCCAGGAGTTGATGTGAAATGATTGTAAATTTGTTCTTTCAGATGTCCTGTGGACGACAAACTGATATCGCGATTCCGGGGTTCGTGGTCCGAATCGGGCGTGTTCGAAACACAAGTTTACGCCTATATGAAGACGTTTAGGTTTACGGGTTCCCCTGCGCTGTACATCGAGTGCGACGTGCGAATGTGCCACGGAAGATGTCCTGTGAGTATCGCCTTCTATGGTGTATTGAGGTTATTGCAGTTGATTCTAACACAAAGGAAGACTTTGAGTAGCCAGGTCCTCCACGCTCTACATTGAATGCCATGCAAGTGTGAGCCACGGACGATGTCCTGTAAGTACCGGCCGCCTTGTACGGTCAACCGCTTGTCGGTAGAAACTTTTTCAACTCTATTACCACGCTATAAGGTCCAAAAGTGTTTCTACTGATGTGCTGTCGAGTGAACCTATGTGATATTAAGGTTATCGCAGTCGACCCTTTTACTACAATTTATTATACCCTAACATTTATCGGCTCCTTCACGCAATGTGAGGATGTGCCACGGAGGATGTCCTGTAAGGACCTACCGCCTGACTTTATTAATTTCAAAGTTATCGGAGTTGTGAGAATTTTAAACAGTAGATAAGGTCACAGCATTCAGTAGCACGGGGGGGTATTACAGCTGTAATACAGACAACAGGGAGGTTATATCTTTCTTTTATAGACTCAGGGAGGTTATATCTTTCTTTTATAGACTCAAAGGTAATGGTCGAATTTTCTTTTAAACTATGCTTATTTTGTTTTTCCCATAGTTGCTGTTCCTTATTAATAACTAGTTTTTAAGTATGAACTTGTAGCCGTACGAGCGGTACTCTGTCCTCGCAGAAAAACCTATCTATTTTTCTATCTAATTTATCTATCTATCAGAAAAAAAATCGCAAAAATTTATTTCGCAAGCACAATACAATCTTACCGTTATGATTGTTGACTGTACAAAACGTGGCAGGTTGCGCCCAGGCAACCCTGTTTTTTATACTCACCATTTCCGATATCCGATAAGGTAGGGTTGCCAACTGCCCGCTCTTGGTCGAAATATACAGAATGTTAATTTGATTGCGTGCCATAGCTCAGGGGCGGGATCAGTATCAGTAACTGAACAACTTTTCCCAAGGAACATAGGTCAAAATACGAAAATAAATTTTTGACCTCCCATAGAAACTGCATCAACTGATAGCGCATTTTGTATGGAAGGTCAAATTCGGTTTTTCGTATTTCGACCTATGTTCCTGGGGAAAAGTTGATCAGTTACTGATACTGATACCGCCCCTGAGCTATGGCACGCAATCAAATTAACACCCTGTACAAGAGCACAGATTAAGCTTGCCAACGCTATATAAATGACTAAAACTATTACGGCTATTGAAATACAAACGGTACAGAGTCCTACGCCAATGATTTCTCAGACCACATGTCATCTGTTACAGTCTCAGCCCTGCCACTGGCGTAACATGAAGAACGTCAAGCGTCGGTCCATAGACGCGGTCGCACAGCCAGCCAACGTGGCGCCACGCTTGTCTGAAAACATTTCGCTCTTCCAATCGCTGAGGGTGTTGCAAGAGGGAGAAGAGGACTCGGAGGTAACACAACCAGGTAAGAGAGAACAACGATGGAATAGTATTTTTATCATTACCCAAGCAAGAGTATTGCTAGAGGAAAAAGACTTAGGGGTTGTAGGACATGGTCAGAAAGACGTCGATTTAACACCAAACCTCCCTACTGAATAGCAAACACTTTAGACTAAGAAAAGGGCATACTTGATCAAGTAAAAAGAAAGGATACCGCTGGTTCTCGTGTCTTTTCCGGCCCACTGCTGAGCAAATGATGCTCTTTCTCTCCTTAGTCGAATTTTGCATATCCTTTCCTTCTCAGTGAAAACGCATCCTTACAAGAGAGAGGCAAGTCCATAAGTAGGCGTTGCGTGACAAAAACGTCCCTTTTTCTTCCAGGTGCAATCGAAGGGCAAACGTGTATGAAGACGTCAGCTCTGTCCGCCATGTTGGCGTCCTGCGGGGTTCTCATCGCGGCGCTGTTGGCCGCCCTGCTGGTGGCCGCGCGCAGCTGGACGCGGCGCGATGACGTCACGCCGCATCACGCGTACGTGCCGCATAAGGGGCGGATTAAATAGACTAGTTTACACTTAAAATAATTACGTTAAGAGCAGTCATCCTGAAAAAAGTTGAGCCGGCGAAACTAGGATTTGACGGACGTTGATTACGTTTACATAGCGTCAAAATTACACGCGTATAATGACGAAAAAAAAAATTCTTAAGCGAAATTTTAAGTTTGAGGGTAAGTAGTTTTTAGACAAGTTTGTACCAAATGACCATAAGTCCAATTCAATCACAGAGCAATTATTGAACTTTTAAGAAATTAAGGCCGATATTTCACTGGGACACCACGGTGGCGCGACTGGTTGCGCCACTGGTGTCCGTAACTAGACACCAGTAAAGGCACCAGAGTCGCCACACCCTGCGGCCACAGTATTAAGGGCTATATTTCACTGGGAGTGGTAGCGCGACCAGCAGCCGAACTGATTGCGCTGCCATGGTGTCCCAGTGAAATACTGGTCTGAAGGTACAGTAAAACTCTAGTGCAAATCTTATATTTAGCAAATATTACATCAACATCATTCTTCCTGAAATGATAAACCTTTCTTTTTTTGTGATATTGTATTACCCAATGATATGCAAGAATTAGCCTCCATATCTTCTTCATTCGTTATAAACGCAACTAATAACAAAAACCTAATTTAATTGCATTTGATAACATGCAAGTATCAATTACTTAGTTTATGGAGTAGGGGTCCGTGGAATCTTCCGTCATTTTCGAACGGATCCTTCCTAAGGCCCCTAAGTCCATCTGACAGTAAAAATTACTGTGATCTTTACCATTTAAGTTAGATTTTAACTAAGTTTGTAGGAATCGTGAGTATTTATTATTTAGTTAAGCAAAAAACCTCTTAAATACTCGTATTGTAGATGCTAAGTTTTAGTAAGATTCTTGTAAATAAGTATTTAAGGTAACTTGCTGCAATGATTAAAACAGTAAGCAACAAAAGAAAAAAATACTCCGTGTAAACCTGTTTTTTATAAGACGTTTTGTCTTTTAATTGAATTTTTATAAATTTTTGTTCATATGTTGTAAGTGCAAAGTAAATCTAGCCCTGACGGTTGTTTTATGCGCTTGGGTATGGACGAATAATGCATGGGTGACAGGCGAAGAGCCAATAAACGCATCGCACGCCTCCCCCGCGACTCGTTTTTTGAGTTCTGTGCACTAACGGTCAGAGCTAGAGTTAGTTTGCGCGGACCTTAATAGTGACGAATTGTGAGGATTCGTATTTTATTCTCATACGTAAAATAAGTCCCCTCCTTTTTGTCTGCCATTTACCTTCAAATTTTACTTTTTAATCAATAATAGAAAAAAAAGTCAGTCGGGGCAAGTGAGGCCGATATGACGGGTATGTGCGTCAACGGCCAATATTTAGAAAACTTACTAACTATACTGTGAATTTTCATTGGTTTCGTTCCCGAAGCCGATTCTACTCATGAAAAACAGAAACTTTATAAAAAAATAGTGGAAAAAATCTTTTTTAAGTCCATACTAGTGTTACGTGATCAACTTTTTGTACCTATAAGTCGAAAATTAATTGAGTAATATTTTTTTTCTTTTGGGATAGTTGCTTGTTTTCATGAGAAGAATCGATAGGCTTCGGACGCTAAATCAATGAAAATTCACAACGTATAAATAGTATTTTAGTAACGACATCTTTTTATAAGGGAATTATTCTACGTTCTAGTTCCCGGTTGCAATCGTAGATAGCTCTATTAACCATAGCAAAAGATATTCGTCATTGACGCACTTACGCCGTCCCCAACTGACTTAGTTAAATAAGTTTAGTGTAATTTTGAATTCCGTGCAACATGTTTAAAGAATAGGCCGAAAGCAACAACTTTTTGAACAGTAAAGAACAAAGTTAGGATATCAGGTACGCGACAGAGACAGGAGGCAGTGTCGCGAGTCCGCTTTGCATGAAGGAGATTTGGAGTGCTAGACAAAGACAAACAGCAGTTGCATTTTCATGAATAAATTATTGGAAGAAGCTTCTTCAAATAAATTTTACGAAAACAGATAAAAATCCTCAGTGTAGCACACCAGCCCTGTTTGCACCCGGTCCAAACCAAACGTACCCATGACGCTGGCGGCGATGAATGGCTTCTTCATATAGGCAAAAGCAAGTCAAGCTTGACAACCGCGCTTATTAAGTGAGCATAGATACCGAAATCGCAACGTGAGTGTTAGCTTGTCCTGCTCGTGACTGTAGCACGCAGTCTCCTGATTCGATCACGAATCGCGGTCTCATGTCTGTTGCGTAGAATCCTTTTACCAAACCTATGCGAGAAACATGCCCTATACATATTTTGCGCCTATCATTCTATTATTTGAAGTATCATTTAAATGTCAGCTACAAGCAGCTGCAAGCATGCTGCTATTATTGTGCCACCTTCTCTATAAAAACCTTGCCACAAGTATCATTACCAAAAAAATTGCACCCACTTGTCCTAATAATTTAATCTCTAGTCTGGAAAAACTTGGGTGACACGTCAGTCAGCCGCAATTCTTGGGTTGCTTGCCTCGTTGAATACGTTACCTTTTCGCGCATAACCTAAATTAAGTTGCAACCAATGAACTACCAGTCCGCTAGACTAGATTGATATCTTTTAGCTTGCATTTTATTTATTTTAAATAACAAAGTTTGCTGCTGCATAATTTTATTTGTTTCGGGCCTTACATTTTTAGGTTATAATAGTATGTAGTTCCGATAGGATTAAATAGGCGATCTGGTTTTGATATTGAACCCAATGCGTTGTCGTAGATTGCAAAAGGGTCGTAGAGTGTCCCTTCTGTATGATATTAATATGTATTACTTTATTCTGTAGCTACGCTTTCTCGCATAGCTCTAGCGAATAGCTATCTTCAGCTCTTTGAAAATTTTGCACGATTTTCAATGCGCCTTCTAATTTAAACTGTAAATATCTTTTATCATTTAAGATTTTGTGCTAATACTTTTAAGGATACAACTTTGTGTGCTGCCTATTTTTGATATTTTATTTATGTTTGAGAATCAATAAAAACTGTAATAAATTTAAATTATAAAAAATAGCTTTTATTTTCATAGTGAGGACAGATTCCTAAATTAAAACCATTAATTTTATAAACAACGTATATTGCACGAAATTCGTAAGTACATAATTTATACAAACAGTAAAAACAATAAATTATTATTTATTATTCGTAATCACTCATAAGTAAATAAGATTTTCGTTGCAGATTCCAAAATATCTTAAAATTATTTACGTATAAAATAATATTTGAATACTGACATGATTTGTTCATTGATCTATAATAATAAGAAAATAAAAAAAACAATTTTAATAAATAAGAATTAACATAAGATTCGTTGATCTATAGAAGAGTAATTTTACAATATTTTTAGAAGCACTTATTTTTTAATGGTGGCAAGGCATTTTGTTCTAGGTTAATGTACTGAAAATATACGGGGTGTAAGGGACTTTCCAAAAACTTAAAGGCCAAGATAACTCAACAAAACTGCACAACTTTAAGGAAATGAAAAATGCCTCTGCATACAAACCGTTTAGGATATTTATATAGAGATGCTGATTTTAAGAGTTTTATTTACTGAAATGTAAAGAAATGCCCTTTCGGTTTTTGAAAATTTGTCTCTTAGGGTAGCTTACACAGATGTTCGATTCGGCAAGTTTGGTTCAGCATTTTCTTAGAACTTGAGTTGTCTGTTGTATGAATTTGCCGAACCGACACATGTTCGATTCGGCATGTTTGGTTCGGCATTTTCTTAGAACTTGAGTTGTCTGTTGTATGAAAAAAGCCGAACCAAACAAGCCGAATCGAATGTGTGTGTAGCTACCCTAACACCCTGCATAAGATTTTGTCTCTTGCCAGGCAGTGGTCTCCTTTTATTATTATACAAAAATAAATACCATAATTACAGAAATCAACACTCTTCTAATTCGCCTGTAGCATGCAAATTCAGCATTAATGCGAAAAATTCAAAAGCTGTGACACCAAAGACGCAACTACCCACAAATATATATAAAAACATCATATTTATTCGCTTTGCTAAAAGGCTCCCGGTTAATAGTAAACAAAATGGCGACACTGCGTTAATACGCTATATTTTAGCTAATCATAGGCTTGCGTAGTCACGTTAGACCAATCATAAGTTCTACAATGCTGCCAACCTAAGTAAACTTGTAAATATTGTAATTAGTATTGTACTAATAGTTTATGGAGCATTTTAATAAATAATAGTGATAGCACTCCTGCTCCCCAATTAATCATAGTCAAAAACTTTGGTAAACAAAAGGGAGCAGAGTTTATCAGTTTGTCTATTTATCACAGCTTTTAAAAACGCCTGTTGTATTATAAGGACATCGGCAAATACACGGTCAAACAAAACCAATTTATCGCAACGAATATCAGGCAAGCACTTACCTATGTTCTTAACATTTTTGGTCTTGCTTCGATAAGTTTAACATACTGAACGAGCTAATCATTTTTCTCTTCGGGGGGAGGCAGTTTTTTCAATGAAGTCTCTAAGTATTTTATGGCACCATCTAATACATTGTTCTCGCAGATATGTAGGCTTCTCATTTTTTGCCTGAAAAAAGAAAGCACTTATTTATAAATGAAAATACCGACAGACACTATATTTTCAGTTATAGTCGGTTTATTGAAAACTAATTTAGGTGTAACAACAAAGTAATTTTAAAATAAAAAAGTCCCAGAAAAGAGCCCTGTTCAACTAACTTGGGTATAGTTACGGGAAAATCGCTCTTCTGAGTGTTCTTGATAGCCAGTACGAGGCGTTGTTCACTTTTAGCGCCGACTATATTGCCGGTTATAGTCGGTTTGTCGAACACTAATGCCTAAGAGTGTAAATAGTGGTCCCAGATTAGAGCCATCACGTGCAACTTAATTGGGTGTCGTTTAGGGTGCATCGCCCTCCTAGGAACGTTCTAGCTAGAACGTAGTTATAGGCGCAACGTTGACTTTCAGTCTGACTACATTTTCGGTTCCAGTCCGTTCGTCGAACATTAATATACCTAAAAAAATTAAAATAGTGGTCATAGATTAGAGCTTTGTGGTCTTGGGTGTAGTCTCAAGCGCATTGTCTTCCATGGAACGTTCTAGTTAGCACGTATCATGGGCGCAGCGTTGGCTTTCAGTACAATGTTTTCTGATATAGTCTGTTCGTCGAACACTAATACTCGTATTGCTGGTTTAGAAAAGTGGTACCAATTTAGAGCCCTTTACCACTTAGTTGGGTATTGGAGAATCGCCCTCCTTTTAAGCGTTCTTGATAAGCTTGCATCTAGTCAGTACTACATAGTCATAGGAACGGCGTTTACTTTCAGTCTGACTATGTTTAGGGTTCCGTACCTCAAAAGAAAAAAACGGAACCCTTATAGGATCACTTTGTTGTCCGTCTGTCTGTCTGTCAAGACCTTTTATCTCACGAACGGGTAGAGGTATCAGGTTGAAATTGATACCATATATAAGGGTCCATGAACCACACAAGATCTGAAAGTTTAAATTTTTTACAACGACGCAATCAAAAGATATGGCTTTTTATGTCCTCATCTTCATACATTTCTGCAAAAAAGCAAAACCTACAGGGTACTTCCCGTTGACCTAAAATTATGAAATTTGGCAAGAAGCTAGGTCTCAAAGTACAAATACAGGGAAAAGTCTTAAATCATTAAATGTTACAACTTTTCTCACAACTAATGGTAACCAATTGAGGTGAGCTCCCGTTTCAAGAACATTCATATAAGAGAGGGTCAAGTTGAATGGTCGCGGAGACGATTTTTGTTTTAGTTCTATTTTAAAAACGGGAACACTTACAAACTTCAAAATTGGTATGTTTATAGTGCATAAGATATAAAATAACAACAAATAATAAAATTTGGTCAAGCGCGTGTCGGACTCAAAAAATCTAGCACATTAACTTACTGAAATTTTAACTAATACAATTATGATTATGTGGTGTAAAATAGCGGTCTCAGTTTAGAGCTTTGGTACTTACTTGGTAGTTTCGGAAGCATTGCCCTACATAAAACATTCTAGTGCGTCTAGTTAGCTCGTAACAGTCATAGGCGCAGAATTCGCTTTCAGTGCTATGTTTTCTGATATAGTCGGTTTGTCGAACACTAATATAGCTGGTGTAAAACAGTAGTCTCAATTGAGAGATCTGTGTAACTTACTTGGGTGTAGTTTCGGGTGCATCACCCTCCGTAGTACGGTTTTTCAGTTACAGTCCGTTCGTCGAACACTAATACAGCTAGTGCAAAATAGTGGTCCCAGACTAGAGCCCTGTGCAACGCACTTAATTATAGTATCAGGAGCATCGCCCTTCATATGGAATGTTCTAGTTAGCACACTGCCTTCACTTTTAGTACCGATTAAGTTTACAGATGTACTCGGTTCGTCGAACACCAATATAGCTGGAATAGATTAGGGGTCCCAGACTAAAGCCCTGTGCAACTTACTTGGGTATAGTTTCTGGAGAATCGCCCTCCTTGTAAGCGTTCTTGATAAGCTTGCATCTAGTCAACACGTAATTGTACGCGCGACGCTCGTTTTCGATGCCGACAATATCTGCACTTGTGGCAGGTTCCTCTGATACCAAGTCGCCTGGCATGCCAATTTGGGCCCATTTATGTAGTTCATCTGGAAATATTGAATCATTTAATTAATCTAAGCTTCTTAAGGTTTGAACATAATATGTTTCTCTTTTGTGAGTCAGTTTCATTTCATTGATACTCGTATTTCGCACAAAGCGATTTCCAAAACGGTAGTAAACTCACTCTAATTTCATTGTATTCTGCATGTTACATTCAATAACTGTTCTGTAAAGAATCCACATTGAATAATAATTCTGAATCTGAATCTTTGAAACATTTTTTACAATGCGCACGTGCACATAAAGTTGAATTTCTTGTCTATTTAAGCACCTAAAATCTCCTTTTACTGTAGATGTGTAAACGATTTAGTTGTGCGTAGCAGTAATAGTTGTGCATGATTGGGAAATTGGGAACACTTAATTTGAATGGGATGGACCGACGCCACGAGTGAATGGCTTATTCTAGATGAGTTTACTTTATCGTCGACATCACCTGCGCCTTCAGGGCTAGAGTCAGGTCAATAACAAGTCTTGTGTTTTTGGTGTGTCTATTAACAACCACAATATTATTTTTTGTATAAGGCTGTGAGTATAATATTTTTCTTCCTTCTTACCTTTACTCATAGTGAATATCCTAATGAAAGCAAGTAGCTCGGCGCTGATTGGTCGTTGGCCCTTGTACAAGTTGAAGTGTGTCACTCCAGCTAACCCAAGTTTGTTTAGAAGTGCTAGTCGTTCTTCTCTTAGTGGATCGTTGGGGCTGATTCCGAGAGGTATGGACAAGCTGTCGTAAGGGTTGTCGGGATACACAAAGCTGTGGACAACAATAAAGACTTCATTAATTGCTTGCTTGACAATGGGTGACAGTGGTTGTCAACCATAGCCAAAAGGAAATTGGCCTTTTTGGGCATATTCAAAGAGGATCCGCATTCCAATTTCTGCGGACAATACTAGAAGGCGAAATATAAGAAGATAAAAGGCCGAGACGAAAATAATTTGATAATATAAGGGACTGGTCCAGATTACAGTATCACGACTAGGGCTAGTTTTCCACCAGTGCTGTGCTACGGAGCTAAACTGTGAGCTGTAAAATTCCAACCTATGGGATTGCTCCATTTGACAGTGCATTTGACAAGCTAGGAAAATGGCGCAATCCTATTGGTTAGAGTTTCCTCAGCTCACAGCTTAGCTCCCTCGCACAGCACTGGCGGAAAACAACTCTTAAAGAGAGTCGCTGAACACCCCACCAATGGCACCCCATGATGATGAAGCCACGTTGCCCGAAGAATTTAGACGGGTAGTGAAAATGTATGCAATTTTAGAGCTTCAGAAGGTACATGACGCCGTTGGTTCATAGTAGTAATTAAGCCAAGTCAGAGGCCATTTGGCGGCTTGAGAAAGAGCAATCGCGAGACACATCCTCACTTAAGGAAGCTCATTATGGGAACTCGAATTATTTCCGAATTGACTTTTAAAGTAACGCCTTGTAGAGATGCCCCTATTCCATTTTATGTAAAGTAAAAAGGCATCATGTAATTAATGAACGACCCCTTATATAATATGTGCTTAAAACATCATGTGATTAATAGACGACCCCTTATATAATATTGTATGAAACAATGAGTTAGATCACGAGAGCACAACATCACGACCTGGTCTAGAAACCCAGTGTCGAGATTTGCATTTTTAGTAATCACGCGAAGTTTAGCAGTGTCGGAATTTGCTATTACATATCATGGCTTGTAATAAAACGAGATAACCGATCTACTCTAGTAAGTACTCGATTCCGTGTTACAAAGGGTTTGAGCATCCTTAAATATCACACTAATATTATAAATGCGAAAGTATGGATGTTTGTTTGTTTGTTTGTTCCACTATAACGCCTAAACGGCTGAACCGATTTCGCTGGACTATCACATAGGCTACAATTTATTCTCGAGAAATGCATGGTCCCTGTAGGATAGCTATTAATTGCATATAAATGTTGTTCAGAATATGTGTACTGGAAAAACTCAGATAAAAATTCGTAGGTAGACAGATGAGATACTAGGATGACACTAACGCAAGCGAAGCCGCCGGAAAAAGCTTGTTTAGTTACAATATTAATTAAATACTTATACCACGAATTGCAGAAAGGGCCTTTTAAGTTAAAGCATCTTTTAATCTATTGCTGTCACTTTGTTTCGTTGACAAAGAAATTAATGCGATCTTGAAACTTTAAATAATATTTCTGCAAGTAGACTCGTTATCTATCATATCACTGACGAGGCTTTACGCAAGTGACTGACACAGTTCATTTCTGAACTATCAATTTATGTGCAAATTGTTGATTAAAATTCGGAAAGATGCAACGTCGAATCGCCGAAAAGTCGAAAGACGGATAGTCGAAAAGACGATAAGCCGGAACATATGGGAAAGTTGAAAGGCGGAACAACGTTCTTTTTTACTTTCGAGCGGAGCGAGAAAGGTATTGTATTCGTGAAAAAAAAAGTTTTTCTAATTTTCTCAAAAATGTGTTCTGTATCACTTATACATAATAAAAAACAAGTCTCCCAAAAATGTCAGTTTGTCGGTCGGTCGGTCCGTTGTCGGTCTGTCCGTCACGCTTTGGCCTAGCGGCTAAACGAATGATCCGATTGACACTATATTTTGAATTTAGGAGTTTTATGCAAATCCATCGAAGGGTTCTAAGTGGTTTCTTGCTGGCTCTCATTTTGAGGGTAGCTGTCATACAAGAAAATGAAAAATTAAGATTTTCTCAAAAACGGCTCAGAATCTTGATGACTTTGGATGACCAAGCATCTCCATGTAAGATATCTTGCGCCAATATCAATTGATCTGTGTAATTTCATATAAGGGGTGTTCCTGTACCACCAAATTGTAAATATGTGATTTACCCAAAATTGGTTAGTTTGCCCATTGAGTTTATTAAAATTTTCTATAATAAATCAAATCAAATCAAATATTTTATTGTATAACTATAGGTATAAAAAGGTATAACAATTTATTACATGGGTCCACTATAGCTACCTAATTAGGTGTACAATATTGTAATTACAATTATTTAACACTTTTAACGAATGTCACAATACAAATTCAATTACTAGCTGATGATAATTATAATTAATCCTGGATTGGTTGTCTACCTGACTGGATATTCTTTATGATTTTTTTTAATAATATTTAGTACACAGGGTGTACCAAAAACTGAAAGGGCTTGCTCAGTAGACTAAACTGAACAATTATCCATAAGGAACATGTGTTAGGAAATTAAAAAAATATCCATACAAGTATCCTACGGTAGTACCCATTGATCTTTGAAAATTCATATAAAGGGTGTTCCAGTAAGTACTACCAAAAGTTAAACATGTGATTTACTCGAAATCGTTTGAGGTTTTTTTGTTTTAATGTTTGACAATTTGAATTCTGAATTGATCTGTATATTTCATTCGAACATTTTTTTGGAAAGACGTAAGACGAAAGTTTGTTTTTCCATACTATGTGTATAGCATTACAAATTTAAGTTTGCGGTTGATAGTTTTTCCTTGAGTATTGCGAGAAAGCAAGTGCAGTGCTGCTGTACCATTTATTTATTTTTTTATTTTATACTAAATTCCCAAGCATCACATACAAACAAAACACGGAAAACACAACTATGAATAGCATTTTAAGAAGACGATGTTCGATAATTTATGGTGTCAAATTCTAAAGCCACATTACATACAGACATCAAGGAATGAATTACCTGTGGTCCCACCGGTGGGGCTTAGCACTGGGACCACGGATAATACGCCGGAACAAATACAGACATCCCTTATTCATTTAAAACTGACCAATGTATGTTGTATATCAACCTTGTACATTCAAACATATTTAAAAGAGCGCGTGGGTTTTTATTGTCGCTTCTTTTTTTTCCCACAATGGCGCCACATTGTTTGTGAAGCGATGTAGTTTAGCTGACGTTATTAAGAGATTTTAATATCCAACAATGAATAAACGATTTTGATTTGATTTGATTTATCAACACCTGAGACACCATAACTCTTAACAGGGAAACTATTATCCAAACCGCATAAAGCAAAACCTAGTTTCGTAATAGGAATTCGCCTGTAAGATGTTGCTTGCTTACAGTGACAAAGTTCTTTATTTCGTAATAGATTTTAAAGCAGGGAACTTTGAAGCAGTAAGTCAAAGACGTGTCTTGCAGTAATTCGACCGCAAGGTGCCAAGTAATCGCGATTACTAACCATAACCACAAGTTTTCGTTACATCAGAGGGTTTTATAGCTTCCTACAAAATGATTATTCCTTCATATTTGTTTTATGATAATTTCACTTTCTTTTACTGTTAGCTTTCATTATATGCGCAGTTTTATAAACCTTCTCAAGTAAGGTCAAATTTTATTAACCGTGAACCAAATTCCCCAGACTCAGCCCCAATGTGCCCTCTTATGACCGTTTGCGCCCAGGCTGCTGTATTTCCATTTCCAGGTTTTTGAGATTTTATAACCATCTGAGACGTAGAAAATAGTGTTTCTAATTCTGAAAAAATATATGTCTTTTTTAAGAATCTACTCTAGTCGTCGCATTCGGTTACAAGATCTAATGAACTTGACTCGATAAAAATATATTCAAGTTACCCCCTTTTTTTTTCAATATTATGATTAAACTGCCGATATTTAACTTTTTATTTTTGTACTAAACTAAAGACTACATAATTTAAGAAGAATTAACAGAATTCAGAGCCTTGAAACAACCAAGAGAAAAGATATTGATGAAAAATAATTGATGATAAATGATTGATGATTTTTTTTTATATAGAAGAGTGAGGCAGACGAGCAGGCGGGTCACCTGATGGTAAGTGATCACCGACGCCCATAGACACCTGCAATACCAGGGGGATCACAGGTGCGCTGCCGGCCTTTAAGATATTTGTAGGCTCGTTTCTTGAAGGACGAGCGGAATTATGCCCTCCCCAGAATACGTAGGGCAGCCTGATTTCAATTAAGACGTGATGGCTAATTGCAAACTTATGCTAGTAAGAAAGACATGCTTGCACTCGGATAAATTGTCCCTAAGATGTAGGGTAGGATAGGGTAACCTACTGTGCGCGTTTTGCTCCTAATTCTAGTTCTAACTAATAATGTATTTGAGTCATTTACTTATATATAAGTACTAGCCCATCGGCACGTTACAGTGTCCCCAATTCGTTGGTCCGAAATCTGACGTTTAGGACCAACAAATGTCAGTCGTTGTCAGTCATATTGTCAACATTGGATGCAAATAAACTTACCAACAAAATGGAAAAAATATTATTATTATCGTTATTTCTTATTATTGTTTTTGACTATAATCCAATTAATGAAACTCAAAAACCAGGTCTAAATCACATATAAACAGTAAAAAGTTTGTTTTGTTTTTTCCCGCCATATTATTTTCGTTCCTTGTATGTATATAGCACCGACCGAAGTACTATACAACGTAGTTCACGCGATTTTTCACAGATGGCGCATTTTTTTCTTGTATGGGGAAATTTTGACCCGCTTGTTCCCAAGACCCTATCTTGACTATATAAATCTATGATTTGAGTAGGTACACACGGGCGCACGTCCGTGGACACACTTTGACCTTGAGCGGGTCTCTGGTTTCGGGCGTTTGTAGCGCAGCGCTGGTTCAGCTTATACTGGTTTTGTTTCTACGTGCTTGCTGCCGAGCGTACCTACTGACGGTAGAGATTACAGGTAATAGATGTTTATAACGCATGACACTTTCGACATACTTACCCAATTCACCACTACCACCAAAACATAAAGTCGGCACACAAAATCTTTTACGCAAGAGACCTTTTACTTTACCTAAAACATTTTGTGTGTCGAATGAAAAGCAATTAGCGAAAACTTTTGGTAATTACCGTAGCGAACAATACTTGTTGTGATGGCTCTGTCAAGTCGCGTGGCAAATGTCAAGGCTTATGTCATCCGTCAGCTTCAAAGGGCTTTGAAAATCGAACGTAAATAAAAAGTATACATTACCCGGACATGACCTTATGCACTGAGCAAGGAGCCACGTTTGACCTTATGGAGCACAACATCTGAATGTAACTCAACAGTTAAAAAGCATTTTTTTTTTTCGCTAGCCTATACTGTCCCACTCTCAGAACAAAAACCTCCTTGCTTCGTTCGCAGGGTCCCACTGCTGGGCAAAGGCCTCCCCTTTGGTCCTCCAACTGTCACGGACCATAGCGAATTCTGGCCAATCGCGACGGTACAAGCCTAAATCGTCACGCCACCTTTTTCGTGGTCTATACCCCTGCGGCGTTGGCCATTCTGCGGTATCCATTGGGTGAAGATCCTCGCCCACCGTCGCGGATGCATTCGGCTTATATGTTCAGCCCAGTCCCACTTAAGTCTGGCTGTTTTTCGACCCACGAATTTATTGCAGTTGCTTTTATCACAATAGTTAGTAACAGCAACAAATTTAACCGAGCTTTAACTTTAAACAAGCTTTGTGCAACTCAGTAATTTAGAGAAAGGAATTGAACATGCCGGCTATACTATTTGCATTTCTTTCAATTTATCTTCATCACGCCGTTTTAAATCAACAAATTTTCAAAAAGCTGGCTTTGCCATGCAGTGCAGTGGGGCGAAATAGACCACATATCTCTAGTTTTTTTTATCTAACCTAGCCAAACTTAGGAAGTCTAACAAAGTGATTATTGTTTTAAAGTGTCCCCAACCGGAAATCGAACCCGAACCTCCAGATCGAGAGCCGAACGCTATATAAACACTAGACCACGGAGGCTGTTAAAAGGCGAAATTACCGGCACATGAGACATATCATCTTAGTTGTCAAAGTGAGCAACGCGCTTAGCTGTCTTATTAGTGTCAAAATATGCCATTAATAAGACAGTAGGTGTTATGGGCGGTGGTGACCACTTACCATCAGGTGGCCCACCTGCTCATTTGCTCACTTGTAACATAAAAAAAAAGAAAAAAAAAGGAGTAAGTTTTTTTTTTTTATTTTACTAATTTTACCGTGTGCCAGTGTGGTACCGGCAAAGAATAGTTCTAACCCATCTTTAACCGTGGGTGTCGTTAGAGGCGACTAAGAGATTATGAGCCGGAAGGTGGGCAGCAGCGTCCTTACATACAGCGGTCACCAACAACCGCGGTCCATGGTGCCAGCCGCAACGCTAACAAGCATGGCGACTATGGTACTTCCCCTTCACATTGTTCCAGCTAAAACTAGATTTTTTTTTTACTATGTATGGGCTTACTCTTGACCTCGATCCAGCCTTGAGGACAGAGATGAGGTCGACGATGGAACGAGCTTGCCCAGAAGAAGCCTATTCACTTGCGACTTAAATAGATTCGGGTTATAAGAGCTCGGGAACACAGACGCAGGCAGAGAATTCCACTCCTTAGCAACAATTCTCCTGCAGTGGACGTTTCATGGGATGTTATGATGATGCTGAATGTTACTCACCCATTATGAAGAAACAAGTCCGCATTCGACCGAGCGCCATAAAATATGAAGATCTGTTCCCCGGGCTTGAAATCACGAAGCGCGTAGCACTCTCCTCGACTAAGCTCTTTGTTGAAATCTGTGGTTATCTGAAAGATGAACACAAGGGAGTGTTCTTTAATATGATAATAATAAAGGACGGGTTGCACTCCGGGAGTGCCGGCAGAAGTTAAAACTTGCATTTTTGAATATTATGCTTTTTGTAAGGGCATGGACGAATAATGGTAAGGGTCAATCGAGCCATTGCTCGCGTACTTCTTTGATGTCACTGAATAAATACCCGTATCGTAATAACAATACAGTTGACAGTTGACGCTTTTTCGATTAGGCTACAGGCGAGATCTGACGCAACATCTGACGCGAGTTTAACATTTTTTACCCATCTAAAAAAGTGCCAAGCGCCGCCAAAGAAGTTTTCACTTTAATAACTCGGAATCTGAACAACTTTCTTAAAACATAATTCGAAAACGATATAAAGGGGATAAAGGGTTAAATAAATAGATGGTATTATTATGATCCATTTTTTTCGTTTATTCCACCGCTTACCAAAACATTTTGTAGCTATGTCAAAAGCAATCGGCTAAAGCTGTCAGAAAAAACAAGTTTGTAAAACAATGTTTTTTTTTTCGTCAAAATATACCCTGGTTTTAGTGTCATCGCTGCAAAATGTGTTGGTAAGCGTTGTCTAATCCACATACTAAAACTTTTGCAGAGGTAAAAGATTAACACAATTTTGCACCGTTTGTCTGATTCCCAGTATAAGTTTACCGGGTGAATAATAAAGAGTAATAGCTGGTGCTCGCGACTGCGTCTGCGCAGGATTTTAAATTGTAGTCTATGTGTTATTCTGATGTATAAGCTATACGAGTATTATTGTAAAGTTTCATTAAAATCCATTCAGTAGATTTTACGTGAAAGAGTAACATACATCCATACATACTTACAAACTTTCGCGTTCATAATATTAGTAGGATAAGCATGGTGCTTCAGAAAAACCGGCCAAGTGCGAATCGGACTCGCGCACTGAGGGTTCCGTACCACCACATAAACATAATTGTATTAGTTGAAATTTCAGTAAGTTAATGTGCTAGATTTTTGAGTCCGACACGTGCTTGACCAAATTTTATTATTTGTTGTTATTTTATAGCTTTTGCACTATAAACATACCAATTTTCAAGTTTGTAAGTGTTCCCGTTTTTAAATAGAACTAAAACAAAAATCGCCTCAGCGACCATCCAACTTGACCCCTCTCTTATATGAATGTTCTTGAAACGGGAGCTCACGACAATTGGTTACTATTAGTTGTGAGAAAAGTTGTAATATTTAATTATTTCAGACTTTTCCCATTATTTGTACTGTGAAACCTAGCTTCTTGCCAAATTTCATAATTTTAGGTCAACGGTAGGTTTTGCATTTTTGAATAAATGTATGGAGATGAGGACATAAAATGCCATATCTTTTGATTGCGATGTTGTAAAAAATTTAAATTTTCAGATCTTATGTGGTTCATGGATCCTAATATGTGGTATTAATTTTAACCTGATATCTTTACCCGTTCGTGAGATACAGGGTCTTGACAGACAGACAGACAGACGGACAACAAAGTGATCCTATAAGAGTTCAGTTTTTTTCTTTTGAGGTACGGAACCCTAAAAAGTGTAAAAGTAATAAACCTGAAGAAACCCTGAATTTGCCCATAAAGCCGAACAACTTCATGCCCATGAAACTGAACAACTTCATCAGGTGGACAGTAGACAGAGTTGAAATTTTGAGAAGAAGCTATTTAAACCAGTTTTGCACGGCTCGTCCGATTCTCCGTCAGAAGCTAGGTTTTGTTGTTTAATGTGTGAACTTATTGTTCTGTTAAATTAGAATCGCGATAATTATTTGCAAATCAAACACCATACAAACTTGTTCAAAAATAATTAGAAAAAAACCAGAATAATCTTACAGCGCCACAGTAGCGCTTAGCGTGCTTTAAACAGAAATTCTTCTTCATTTTGCTCATGTGGTGGGCCAATCGTTGAATTGGGCCGATCGAGATATGCCTGGGCAGATCAAGATGTGCCGGCATTTCGTGATCTGGCCAATTATTTCATGATGTGCCCAATATAAAATTGGGCAGATCGATGATAGCAACCTATTTGTCGATTTGCCTACTAGTCACTTGGCCACATCAAGATATGGCTGGGCACATCGGGCGCATCGTACGTAATGTAGTTCACTTTCGCGACGCTTGTGGCGCTATTTGCGCTGCTCTGTCAGCTGTGTGATAGTTTAGGTTAAGGAGTGATCACACCTAGCTGAATTCAAAGACTAAGTAATTCAGCATACATTGCTGGGAGGCTTGGTTATGTTAATTGCAATATAGCTGAATTCAAAGACTAATTCGGCATACATTGCTCGTTGAGGTAAGAGTAATGTATGCCGAATTAGTCTTTGAATTCAGCTATAGGTGTTGTGATCACTCCTTTAGGTTTTATTATCTAGTAAAATAATTATTATCTAAACTTCATTTTATTTGCTTGTGCTTTGGTCACCCAAGCATGGCCGGGCAAATCGTCAAACGTTATGCTTTGAACGATATGGCGGGTTAGATAGGCAAATCAAGAAATGCCGGCGTATCGTGATGTGCCCAGGCAGATCTCGATCGGCCCAATTCAACGATTGGCCTACGACACTTATAAACGAGTGGGATTGTAAGTCACGGTTCTATCAAAATATCGTCTTCTCAGTAACGATGATTTTGTCGTAATCTATACAACGAACGTGGTCCAGACAATCGATATGTACTCGTACTTCTTCACCGAAGCGTAAGCAGTAACATTCGAAGAATAACGGTATTGTCACTCGCGTGTCGCGTTCTCTTCGAGAAAACGATATCGGATGAGTTATTCAGAGTTCCTTGTCCATACTACAGTATAGGTAAGTAATGGCTAAAGATCGTATTACTGATTTGCGCTGGTTGGCTGCGAAATTAGAAGACAGCTCCTCAGGTTAATAAAATATAATTTAAAACAGTAAAACACACAGTATTTACAAGTAAACCAAGTAGAGACTGCCAAACTAATCAATGTCGTAATTTGGAATTTTGCTTACGTCTAAGTTTAAATATACATATTTACAGAAGCCTGCTAGCAGGCAACCTCCGTCGTCGACAGATTGTACAGCACGTTCAGGACAAGTCTGTCTATGACGGTTATTTTCTGCGCATGGGTGACCGGCGGAGAGTCAATGAACGATTCGCTCGCCTCCTCCCACATGCCGCGCTCACCCCCGCGACCTTAGATTATTATAATACCCGCGACTCATTTTTTGACTTCTGCGCATTAACGGTCACAGACAGAGTTATTTTGCACGCAGTATAGTCGGGGTTGATTGATTTGGACTATTTGTTGCTGGGTTGTATGTGCCGATTCGTTTCCTATGCTACACGATTTCGAAGAAATCTTGGATGCATATGTATCAGAGTAGAAGTTTAATATAGTACTCAGGCGGACTCTGTAAGGGAAATCGAACAAGCAAAGAATCATATGTGATTATTTAAAAATCTTCCTATACTGTCAGGTACAGTAAAAAACGGGTCAAGCTTGACAAGTCAGCGCGACTGAAGCTTCTATACATACATACATACATAACATCACGCCATGTTCCCGTCGGGGTAGGCAGAGACCACAGTTCTCCACCTGCTACGATCTTGACATACTTCCCCTGCTTCCCGAACCTTCATCAATCCTTTCATACATGCTCGTCGGTTTAGGGTACTTTTAACCTGGCCTTTATTCAGAACGTCCTGAATGTGGTCCTAGCTTCTATGGCTATTGAAATAAGGACATAACAAAGTCCAATGTGTCAAGCTTGGTGTACTCTTGACTGTACAACCATTATGAAATGTAGAGCTTTTTGTTTAAGTATTTTACCTTCCCCTGTTCGTGGTTACACATATCCCAGAGCGGAATGAATGCGGTGACATCAGAGTCAGCGAGTTGGATGTTGTTCTGCCGAGTCATCACCGTTGACACTGCCCATCTGTAACAGAAAATACAACGCTGTACCAAAGAATATATAACATTACGCTGTACTGTACGGGCTCTGTGTTGACGTTATATCCCTTGTTCTTAAATTTCACGCTAGATCCACACTTGACTTATTGGAGTAATCCGTGAGCCGTGTCAGAGGCCTTTGGCGTTAGCATAATAGAATATATTATTTGTAAATACATAAAACACGCCTCCCGTTGTGGTAGACAGAGACCTCTACGTGCTACGATCTTGACATTGTTCCCTCGCTTCCTGTACTTTCATCAATGCTCAACTATGGCAGCTTAATAAAATCCCTATCACACCTTACTTAACTCAGACACTAATTCGGCATACACTGCTGGTTGAAGTAAGGATATTGAAATTAACAGAATCAAGCTTCCCAGCATTGTATGCTGAATTAGTCTTTGGAGTTAGGAAGGTGTGATAGCGACTTAACTCTAGGGTTTGTGAGTCTGGTGATTGAGCTTACAATTCACACACTAAACCTATGGTGCCAAGGCCAACTGTGCCAACAACATAAAAAAAACTTCTCCTATGCGTTAGTTGCCGAGGTTAGTTGTTAGTTTGGGACCTAAACAATTTTGTGATCGGAAAAACTTCCACTAAACCTCAAGCGCCAATTAATAAGCGCGTAGTCGAGAACATTAAAGATTTACAACAACAGTGAGAATATGAAACGTACGCGGAAGACAATTTTATACATCTAGTAGGAGATTCTCACCACACGTGCCTCTGCTAAACGAAAGACAATGGTGTCTACCACTTTTACTTTTATGTAATTACAAAATTCACTTTTGTTTTCAAACTGTTATTGTGGAGTGTAAGCTCTCATTATGACACTTTTGGTGAAAATTGGCAACTGTTTTCGCTTCAATTAGTTAATTTAAAATGTTAACTACATCTCGTAGCAATCTTAAATATTGAGTACGAAAAGTTTCATTCACCTGAACCTGCTACACTGACTGATATTAAGGGCCCGTCTCACCGCTTGATGAGTTTCCGATAGTAAGCTGACAGATGAAATACCTATCTGCCAGCTAAATATATTTGATTTCTGCCTATGCATATCTGAAGTTGTTTTTGCGTAGGTACTCCGAAGTTTTATCGGAGCTCCGATATTATCAGATTGACAACAACAATTACGATCGGAAATTTACTTTGTATGGGAATTTCTTTGTCAAAGGCCGAACCATAGACTAATTATCGGCGCGATATTATCGTAGTTTCACTTCGGAGTACGGCAGCAGACACTTGTGCAACAAAAACAAATCACTATCTGACAGATTAACTAGCAGATGGGTCACCTGGAAGTTTATAGGGAAGCTGAAAAGGCTCTTAAGTCTTCTGTTTAGTTTAATTGTAATTAATTATTAACATTTATCATTAGAGAACGGGAGCCGAGCAGGTTTTTTTCACGTGATAATAAGGGCGAAAACGAGATGTTTTAGCAGATAAGGAATGATAAGAGAATCACAAAAAACCATGAGAGATGTTCCAGACCGGAGCCCGGTGTTCAGGAGGCCTTTTTCAGATTTTCTAGCTGGACTGTTTTAGCTAAAGCCCTAGACTTTATTGTCTGGAAGATGTTTTTTGGTGCCACCGTAAGCTACTCTATCACCGGCAATCACTTTAGAATATCACCATGTCACAAAAAAATGTCTATTTCAGATATGTTCAGGCTTATCTGTTTAGATATAATGGTGATATTCATGGCGAAAAAAAGTGATTACTCATATGGAGTAGCTTATGGTAATACTACAAAAAAATTACCAGACAAGCTTTAGCTAAATTAGACCAGCCTGAAAACCTGGAAAAAGCCTCCGAAACACCGGGCTCCAGTCTAGAAGTTCTCATATGGTTTTTCTTGATCCTCTCATTCTCATCTCGTTTTCGCCCTAAATATCACGTGAAAAACCAATGAAAAATTTTTGTCGGCTCCCGTACCATCGGGTACATTATTCAGTTAGTTGACTGTCTAATTCCTTTAATTGTTCTATTAATTTTGTATTATTGTTGCTTGTAAAGCCACTATTATTATAGAACCCGATTAGTTATAATTTAAAATTGTGTTATTTTATGTCTTTATAAAATTAATGAAAAAATAATGTTTGAACCAACTTTAAATTTTCTAAGTTCTTTGGTTAACAAAAATAATAACCCAGAATAATCCTGTGGCGTAAAAGAAGCCGTAGTGACCAAAATCGAGAAAGGGATGCTGAGATGGTTTGGTCATGTAGGGACGATTAATGAACGAAGATTGACGAAAGAGATCTACCAGGCGAGAGTGAATGGAAACGTTGGAAGGGGAAGGCCTAGGCGAACGTACCAGGACCAAATTCAGGACGTTCTGAATAAAGGCCAGGTCAAAAGTACCCTTAACCAACGAGCATGTATGAAAGGATTGATGAAAGTACAGGAAGCAAGGGAAGTATGTCAAAATCGTAGCAGGTGGAGAACTGTGGTCTCTGCCTGCCTACCCCGACGGGAAAGAGGCGTGATGTTATGTATGTATGTATGTAATAATCCTTCAAAATTGTTCGGTATTTGTTGTTTGTTTATTGACAAATCTAATGCTTAAAGTGATTATTGTACGAGTATTGGCCTTTCCGGTAGTTACGTTGATATTTATTTTATAGAAAGTTGTTTACTTTTACTGCTTTAAAATTGGCGTAACAAATCGGTAAAATAAGTGAGTGACCTCCGACTTGTATGGTTCAATTTCTAACTATTAGTCATACTCCTCACTTCCTATATTAAGATTGCATATGGTAAACTAAGCCACACCAATTTGCTTTTGCTTAAACCACGAGTAAAAATTATTTTTATTTGCAATTCTTTCTTGTCATTTTACGTAAAGTGCACTCCATGGAAGCTTAGACACGAGTCAATTAACGAATAAATTCTTAAGAGGATTCACAATAATTTCGTAAGATGCTCAATAAACAATTACCCACACTGAACCCACACGTCCGTCGCATCAATCAAATAGGAATCTCTACTTGTCTAATTAGAGAGCGAACGATGTATATCTTTACCTTCACTTTAACGAGTCTTCTGCTTTACGACAGAACCTATACGCGTGAGGTCATCCCACATTTCACAGGTTACGGTTGAGACTATGCGTATGCTCTGGCACTAAGACCCAGTTCAGTTGTACGCGTGAGTTTGTCGCTTTTTGTCGTACATTGGTTAATCATTAATAATTTGATCACTTGCACGGCTAAACGAAGCGGCATTGCACGTGAAATCGCGCAACATATTCACGGCGAACTTGCCCCTTCTGAACAGGGTATAAGGCGTTAGCGTAATATTATATATTCTTTGGTATAAGCGTGAGCTCGCGGCGTGACATACATTGGTGCTCAGTAAAAATAGTAATTTTTATACTGGGTAATTTTCAGACCACTACTGGTCAAATCTGCAAAAAATTGCCAGGGTTCTCTCACATTTTCATCAGTACTCATTACTCACTCACATATTACTCACTCAGACCATAAAATTAATAAAAACTTTCCTAGTGAAATATAGGTCGAAAAACAAGAACTTTGGCTTTCACAGATAAATTTTTCGAGGTGAATATATTTTATTGAAATTTGTATTTGACGACCAACATTATTTTCTTGTCTTTCGACCGATTCTTGTTCAGTTTCATGATATGCGTAGCCTACTAAAACTTTTGCTTCGTAATATTTGCCTTGTCAACCACTCTTACTTCAAAACAGTGATGTAAAGATAAGTCATGACTAGTACAGGACAGAAACGTTGGCCCAAGAGAATGGATGCATAATACTCTGTAGTTATGCTCCAATGTCAAGTGTCTCGCTATTTGACACGCAATGGATGCCGAAAATCGGCACACGCGTAAGCCTGCACAAGAGCCTCAAAAGAGGTAAAATAGGAGCAAGCTAGAACGCTAAGTGATTTCACGTAACGATTGCATAAGATAGTCTTTGCATTGACTGAAAAATGCACGGAGTTCTTCGCTTTTTACAAAGTATAACAAATCCATAGACTTGGTGTAAATCCACTTATCACTTTATGCTATTTTGATGCCCTTGAATCCAAATCACAGATATTTGGAATTTTTGTCTGTTTGTTTATTTGTTCGAGCATCACGTGAAAACTACTGAACCGAATCTAATAAAATAGTTTGATCGCATATAGTTTGACTTAAACATTGGTATTTTAATTAACACGCTGACGAAGTCGCGGCCAAAAGCTAGTTAGGGTTCCGTACCTCAAAAGAAAAAAACGGAACCCTTATAGGATCACTTTGTTGTCCGTCTGTCTGTCTGTCTGTCTGTCAAGACCCTTTATCTCACGAACAGGTAAAGGTATCAGGTTGAAATTAATACCATATATTAGGATCCATGAACCACACAAGACCTGAAAATTTAATTTTTTACAACGACGCAATCAAAAGATATGGCATTTTATGTCCTCATCTCCATACATTTATGCAAAAAAGCAAAACCTACAGGGTACTTCCCGTTGACCTAAAATTATGAAATTTGGCAAGAAGCTAGGTCTCACACTACAAATAAAGGGAAAAGTCTGAAATCATTAAATATTACAACTTTTCTCACAACTAATGGTAACCAATTGTGGTGAGCTCCCGTTTCAAGAACATTCATATAAGAGAGGGGTCAACTTGGATGGTCGCGGAGGCGATTTTTGTTTTGTGTTCTATTTTAAAAACGGGAACACTTACAAACTTGAAAATTGGTATGTTTATAGTGCATAAGCTATAAAATAACAACAAATAATAAAATTTAGTCAAGCGCGTGTCGGACTCAAAAAGTCTAGCACATTAACTTACTGAAATTTCAACTTATACAATTATGATTATGTGGTGGTACGGAACCCTCGGTGCGCGAGTCCGTCTCGCACTTAGCCGGTTTTTTTTTTGTATAATAGAAAGTTTTTAAAACTAACAGATCACAACCAAGCCACAGATTAAAATTGTAAAACCAGGCTAAGTCACAATCAATAAAAAAAAAATTGTGTCCACGATACAGGCTTGCCTAGTGTGGAGACCATGATTTAACCTGTTACTTTTTTCGTACATAGTTTTTAAAAAGTGTGCAAAATCTACGGCATAAAATATTTTGTGATTTCTATGTTAATTTTTTTTTGGTAATTTTATAGCAATCTGTAGTATTGATAGGATCTCATTTAACTGCGATTAAAAAAATCTAAATGAGCAAATCAAAGAAAATTCCAATCCTAATATACTGATTGTTGTTGTTGTTGTTGTATAACCTTTATTGCACGAAAACAAAAAAAAAGTACTATTTGTCTAAAAGATTACATGCAAAGGCGGACTTATCCCTAGGTGAGATCTCTTCCAGTCTTTCCACCTTAGAGTGACTAAAGGAGAAAGTATAATGATGCAGGATGCAAGCGTGCAAACAGCGCAAAACATAAAAGAAAATAAGATTAATTGCACAGCGAAAGAAGAAGAAGTTGCTACACCGACAAGAGTCCGTCTCTTAAATTGAATGATAATGCACAGCAAAATAGTTACCGCAAAATATTGTTATTTCAGCATGAATTTGAGTTCGTGGCGCATCGCTATTAATATGTCGCAGCTATATAGAATAAAACAAGCCGTATTACAAAATGCTGAGAAAATTTTGCGGCAGCGTTTTACAAAACGGCGCGTAACTCGTTACTGGCAGTCGTTACGGGTCGTAAGTTAACCTAACCCAACCTAACCGATCCCGAGTAGAGACTTACTTACTTTTTTTGATGCACAAACATTATTTTTGATATGCATTTAAGTATTTCCCTTTAAAAGCAGGAATTTGGTATTACAGTGAGTCTTTTGATGTGCAATCAATATTTTTGATGTGCAGTTAAATATTTCCCACACTGATAATGAACAGAGTATATTTTCTGACACACTTCTGACAGTCTGATACTGTATTAGAATAGACTAAAATATATCGGCTTTAATAACTGCGACGCTGATGTATGTTTCACGCAATTTGACATAAAGAGCTTTTTGCGTACGATCTCTACGTATCAGAGGAAAGTAAGAGGGAGCCCGTGTGAAACCTTCTAAAACAAAGGCCTATAGAAATAAGATTCGATGCGATCATCAGTTAGTATGTATGTGTGAGAGTGCATGATGTAAAGATGCGTTATTATCATGCGTTTTGAAGTGGAAAAACCGGCCAAGTGCGAGTCGGACTCGTAAAAATATAGTCTTAGTTATGGAGGCTCAGTTACGATATTTAATGAGCGCGAATTTTCACACTTGTTAGTGTTCCCGTTTTTACGATAGAGCTAAAACAAAAAATCGAGCAAAAATCGCCTAAAAACGCGTTTTTAAAATGGAAGCCCCTTATTTTTGATGTTTCTTAGGAAAAGTTGTTAAGAAGAAATTCTTCCGATCCCGATATAGTGGCGTGGTATACTGATGACTACTTACCATCAGGCTGTCCATCTGTTTGTTTGCCACTCATGCCGTAAAAAAAACAAAAACTAAAGTACATATATTAATATCTACACAACTAGTACAAAAACGCAACATATTGTGGCTTTGGTGTCAGTTTACTATTATTTCATCTGTGGCTTTAAAGTCAAAAGTCAAAGTCAAAATCGTTTATTCATTGTTGGTTGTTTTTTTTTTCACAATGGCGCCACATTGTTTGTGAAGCGATGTAGTTTAGCTGACGTCATTAAGAGATTTTAATATCCAACAATGAATAAACGATTTTGATTTGATTTTGATTTGGATATTAAAATCTCTTAATGACGTCAGCTGAACTACATCGCTTCACAAACAATGTGGCGCCATAGTGGGAAAAAAAGAAGCTACAATAAAAACCCACGCGCTCTTTTAAAATATGTTTTGATATAAAACAAACATAAGACAGTTGTAATTTTGAATTAGCCTGTTAGAACCGTAGCCTAATCCCATGGATTATTCTCTTCTAGATAATCTGATATTTTATAATAACGCTTCTTATATAATTTCTGCTTGATAACAGTTTTGAATTTATCTTACGGTAAACTTTCAATATCAGTGGGTACCTTATTATAGAAGCGTATACATTGACCTTTATATGTTTTACTAATTTTGTGAACACGGCTGACATGAGAAGCAAGTTGATTCTTGTTTTTTATGTTGACACTGTGCCTGTCACAATTTTTCTCAAAAATATGTATATTCCGTTTAACGTATATTAAATTCTCATAAATGTATTGCGACACAAAAGGCAAAATGTTGATTTCTTTAAACTTATTTCGAAGAGATTCTCTAGGCTTCATTTTATAAATTGCACGAACAGCTCGTTTTTGTAGTATAAAAATGCTGTTTGCATCCGCAGCATGACCCCATAACAAAAGGCCATATGACATGAGACTATGGAAATAACTGAGGTAGACTAACCTCGCGGTGTCCACATCCGTCAGAGCTCTTATTTTTTTCACTGCGTATGCTGCAGAACTGAGTCTGTTCGACAATTTATTAATATGCGGTCCCCATTGTAATTTGTTGTCTAAGGTAATACCTAGGAACACAGCTGATTCCACAAGACTCAATTTTTCGTTTTTCACTAATAGGCTTTTAGCAGTTGGCTTTACATTGGGCAAAACAAATTTAACACATTTCGTTTAGCATTACTTTTTAGGGTTCCGAACCCAAAGGATGAAAAACGGGACCCTATTAATATGCCTACGATGTCTGTCAGCGTACCTGTATCTCATGAACCGTAATAGGTAGATAATTTAAAGTTTCACAGATTATATATTTCTAAAGCCGCTATAACAACAAATAATAAATTAAAAAGATATTAAGGGGGCTTTCCTACAAAAAACATGTATTAGGCGATTTTTGCTCGATTTTTGTTTTAGCTCTATCGTAAAAACGGGAACACGCGTGAAAATTGGTATGTTTATAGTGCATAAACTATAAAACAACAACGAATAATAAAAACTGGTCAAGTGCGTGTCGGACTCGTGCGCATTTTATCACTTCGGCGTGACTGCGCGTTGATAACTAAGACGTTATTTTTACCTTAGTGGTACGGAACCCTCGGTTTTTTTGTACTAACCCATATCAACCACAAATCTAAAACACAATTCGTTCTCATTACTTCACTCGTTAGTTTTATGAATCTTATTAAAAAAAACCAGGTCGAATGCTATAATTTTCATAACAAAAAGAAAACTAAAGACCGTGAAAGCAAAAGGCCAATTCCGACATGTGGTTGAACAAAACCACGTCAAAACCATTAAATTAAGTAGACGAGAAACCGCAACAACAGTATGCGCATACGCACGTATGGCAAATGATACTTTACAATATTATGTCACACTGGCTGTAATAATATTTGAATTTCGAATACGTAACAGCTACTTTTTGTTACTATTTACCACGTTTAATGAAAAGTTGTGAGAGAAAAAAAGGAAAAGTGAAAATAAGGTGTCAGATCATAGTAATGTTTTCTTCACTTTGACTATTGGCTAATCAAATGGCTTTCGATATACCTTAATGGATATTCCGTGTGTTGCCGACAGAGAATAATACCACCCTATCTCTTCCCCTAGGTGTCATAAAAGGCGACTAAGGGATTCTGATAAACAGCAGCGTACTGTGGTCACGAACTATCGCGGTTCATTGTCCTAGCCGCAACGCTAATAAGCGTGGTGACTATGTAAATCCAGTCAAAGTATTATAAATACCAAATTGTTAATTAACAACTTTGTGCATTTTGTATGTCCCCAAAGTGAAGTGATTGCCTTGATTGTAACACTTGTACACCCAAGAACACGTCAAGCTTGGCACACTGGACTTTGTACAGTCAAGAGCACATCAAGCTTGACACATTCTACTTTGTACCGTTCTAATTATAATAGACGTACGGGCTATAGTGTCGCGCTGCAAGTGTCAAACTTGACTGTACCATTCTTAAGGTGGTTTCTGAGCAGAGGTGCTGCCACTTTAAGAAATAAATTTATTGCGTCATAAATACAAAACATTTAATAAGGAATGTTTGTTTGGCGGCAATTTGGGGTTTCTACATTTTATTATCCATCACGTCACACCTTAGCTTATCGTGAATAGCTTTGTATTGCAAAACTGCCAAAAACGGCCACTTTTAGCACTTTACCAATACAAAGCTATAAATGATAAGCTAAGCTATGATGTTATGGGTTATAACATATATAACTACCCCATATTGCCGCCAAATGAATAATACTAATGAAAAGCTTTGTATTTGCGACGCAATAAATTTATTTAATTAATTATTTAATTAATTAATTTATTTATTTATTTATTTATTTAATTTATTTAATCAGTAATGGAACCACATACTATAAAGGGTGTAAGGTGTAGGAAAACTGAAAGGGGAATGATCAGTCAACGTAAGTGAATAACTAGGTGTCAGTAAAAGTTTCAGAAAATGAAAAAAAAATCGGCTTCTTCATCTTTGCAAACTTGATTGGACAGTTTGTATGGAGGAGCCATTTCTTTTTTAATTTCCTGTAAGTTTGACTCACTGAAAGTTGTTCAGTTACGTTGATTGATCATGCCCTTTCAGTTTTCGGAAACCTGCACCGATTAAATAATAGTAAACTAAAAACCTGTCTCTTACACCCCAGACACTACATAATATAACGAGCGCAAATTAGAAATCAGAAATTGGTACGTGGCGTAAAGACCCTCAGGAGGACCACGAGAATCGTGCGGGCAGGTGCGGGCGGGGATGCGGGGTGGATTGTAAAAGTGGCGGAGTGTCCAGTGTCTGACCGCACCCGCTGTACCGCGCCTTGGGTATGCGCGGGGAGGTGGGGGAGTGGGAAGGAAAGAGCAAGAACTAGTTGCCGCCGTGAGCGATGACGGGCGATGTCCCCCCCGTCTCGCCGTGCGCATACCTAAGACGCGCCGCGATACAGCGATTGCGGTCAGACTAAAGTACTATTACTTTATTCTTGTACGTATTCTTTATTAGTTGCGAGTGTCAAGCTTGACTTGCTCTAGACTGTACCGTTGTTTTTGCTCTGTTCAAACGCCGAAACGAAACCCAAACTATCAGAGCACGCAAGCGTTACTTGTTTATAAACACGATGCCTTATGCACTACTGTCTAATTAAATAATTGAAGTCACCTTAACTATGTCATATACTGCGTGCGAAATAACTCTGTCTGTGACCGTTAATGCGCAGAAGTAAAAAAAAAACCGGTCAGGTGCGAGTCGGACTCGCGCGCCGAAGGTTCCGGTATACTTTTTGCATTTTTGGAAGCAAAAAGGTCAATTTTTAGGACCGCAAAACTAAAATTGTTTGTAAAGGTTACTTGCAGATTTCAAGAAAACTGTGCAACTTAGACAGATCGTTTTATTTTTGCTGTAATGTTTACATAAACTTCTGTCAACTGTAATTAATTCAGATTTTTCCTTTCACAAACTTCGGAGATAAGGGGGGGGGCAAGGTATATTTTTTTGACATTTTTCATCATAACTTAAAAACTAAGAGACGTAAAAAAATACAAAAATATGTTTTAGAATGTACAAGTAAAGCCCTTTCATATGATACCCGCTCCACCTAGTAGCGACAATTTGTAATTTGGCCCCCCCCTATTTTGGCCCCCTTTACATTAATAATCATAATTTTTACAAAATTCTTTCATGTGCAATTAAGTTAGGCAATTATATTCTAAAACTATTCCAAATTTCAAGTCGATAGCATGAGTGGTTGCTGAGATATAGAAGTGTGACAGACAGACAGACAGACAAAGTCGCACCATAAGGGTTCCTTTTTTTACCATTTTGGTATCGGAACCCTAAAAATGGGAGGCGAATCGTTCATCGGCTTTCCGCCTGTCACGCATGCGCAGAAAATAACCGTCATAGACAGCCTTGTCCTGAACGCGCTGTATACGTGTATCATACTAAAATTATTAAAAAAACATTATGTATTTCTTTTTCTGAATTTTCGCAGTTTGTAAACAAACCACAAATTTTACTTCGCGTTGCTGTGTTTTGTAGAACAGTAGATGCGGTCAAAAGCACGTCAGTGGAGACATTTGAAACTCTATTACCATGCCATAAGGTGCAGTGTTTCTACTGACCTGCTGCTGAGTGTACAACAGTATACAAACTTTAATCCCAATTTCAAAATAAGTATCTTCCTTGTCTTTTTTGTTTTAATAGAATAATTGCGTAACGAAATCCTTACAAAAATTGTTATTGTGGTGATGGGTTGTAAATCGTAGACCAACCTGACAATTTTTTATTATTATATTTTTTAAACCACAAGTGGACAAACGAGCAGGTGGGCCGGGTGGCAAGTCGACACCACCGCCCATGATACCCACAGTCTTATTAGTGAAATAATTTGACACTAATAAGTTAGCAAAGCGCGTTAACCACCCTGGGGACTAAGATAGTATGTCTCATATGCCAGTAATTTCACTTGCTCCCTTACCCTTCAAACCGAAACCAGCAGTGCTAAACTACTGCTTTACGACAGAAAAAGGCAAGGGGGTGGTACTTTCCCAGACGGATTTTGCACATAAACCTCACCAACTACAAAAAAAACTAACAAATTCTGGTGTCAGAGTTATTGAGCCGCCAAAAGCTTCTGCCATGGCTCACTAACGACTATTTCCGTGTATAGTAGCCGTTCCGAACAGAATCATCTTACTGGGAGCCGATTTTGAATATCACCGGTTTAAACATACGAAACACTAAAAATGCTATACTATTACAATGACACAACATTTTTTTATTCTCTTGCCTGAACGAAATTGATTTCAATCATTCAACATCTTGGTCACAGTTCGCAGCTTGTTCAAGTGCTTATTTGAAATGTTTTTGGTTACGTAATGTATAATTTGGCGGAATATTGTTAGAAAAGTGATGATGGAGTGAAATGGCAGGTGGTCTTAATTTTACGTCCACGAAATCAGCGGGCAGATAACAATAATCAGAGAACCGTGAATCCGTTTTCGTCAATATGTATCTATAAATATACAGGGTGTTTGGTAAATGTCTGCAACTTTCTCAGGTAGTATTTTTTTTGTTACAAGTGAGTAAACGAGCAGGTGGGCCACCTGATGGTAAGTGGTCACCACTGCCCGTAGCACCCACTGTCTTATTAATGGCATACTTTGACACTAACAAGACAGCAAAGCGCGCAAAGCGCGTTGCTCACTTTGAGAACTAAAATGGTATGTCTCATGTGCGAGGGTGGCACTGGTCGCGTTCCTAAGGAGATCCCAGAGCTACCCGTATACGCCGAGGATGGTCACCGGGGGGTTTTAGTCAGTGGAGTCTGACATAACCCGGCCGTTTCCCCCAACGACCGGGTATCCATAATGGATTTCCCCTCGACAAAAAAAATGTCTCATGTGCCGGTAATTTCACTGGCTCCCTTGCCCTTCAAACCAAAACAGAGCAGTGCAAACACTGCTGCTTCACGGCAGAAAAACGCAAGGGGGTGGTACTTCTCGAGACGTACTTTCCATACAAAAGCCCTACCACCTTTAAAAGTTAGTAGCTCTACCCATGAAACTGAATCCTTTTCCCTAAGGAACATAGGTCGAAAAACGAAATTTTTTTTTACCTGCCATACAAAATGCGCTATCAGCTGATGCAGATTCTATGAGACGTAAATTTTTTTTGCCCTTATTTCGACCTATGTTCCTTAGGGAAAGATGTTCAGTTTCATGGGTAGAGCAACAAAATGAGAGGTTTGCAGACATTTACCAAAGACATTGTATAAAAGAACATGTCCTGACTGACTGAATGGAATGACTGACTACGCCGAGCCGTAGGCACTATATAGCTACAGATGTGAAATTTTGTACACAGATTTCATGCATGTTAAAACCACCCACAAAGAAAGGATTTTTGAAAATTCGTCCGCTAAGGGCACTTGAGGGATGAAAATTTGTATAAAAATCCTACAGTTTTGATATGAAATTCATTAAAGTTCTGTGGATTCCAGATGGTGGAAGGGGAATAGCAGAATAAGCTCGTGGAGCTCTTGGGCACACTCTTCTACACACAAAAAGTCCTCTAAAAGACTCCTAAGTCCTGTAAAAGACCGACAGACATGCAATCTTGCGACTGTGGTCCTAACTGAGAAACTTCATTGCCACCAGCTTCTCATCACTAACGAGCTTCTTGGTTCTGCAGCCTATCGAGTCTAATTACAGCACAGCTTATTTAGAGAGTAAGCTTTGTACATGTACAAATATTTTTAACGTTGCTGATCTTGCCGCCTATTTCCTAGCCCCTACAATCAAGTCGGACCGACTTGTCACGATGAGATGCGGAACTCAGTACGGCTCAGTTGAATTTACGTCTAATCACCTTTAAATAGAAAGCATTTGGCAATACGTACAAACGGCAGCATTTCGACCGTAACGTTTTGGTCTTCAAATCGACCTTATGCCGTGGTAACAGTGTCGATTTCAGGAATACAACCTGTAACACTAGACTTGAAATTGCCCGTACAAGGAAACTATGCACTAAGTGATTTTTTGTATGTTGACGTGTAAGAATGCAACTTAACACGCAAACACCAATTTTTAAATTATAAATAAGTAGCCAAGAAGCGTTTTTCATATTTTCATTCAATGCACACGATTAACAACTCTTACACAAAACATAAAACTACTTTTAGCAGTAACAAACAAAAAAAACTATATGTATACTAAAGTCGATTGTTCGTTAAAATATAAATGTTTCTGTTAATTAAAAGGATTTTTAGGAGACGCCGAAAAACCACTCATTCAGAATGAAACGTCCACTACAGGACAGGGAGCTCCCTCCAGAACTCCAGCAAAAAAGCGTGGGTCTTAGGAGGGAATTTACCATACTCACCACGCTTGTAAGCGTTGCAGCTGGCGACCGCTGTTGTTTGTGACCGCTGTTCGTAAGATGGTACGATACACAGAAAGATGTTGCTGCCCATCTTTCGCTTCATAAACCCTTAGTCTAAAAAAAGCAAGCTTGCTTCTTTTAATACTTTAAACATTATTATTCTTTAGATTTGTATCATTCATTGGTATCAAATCAATCATCATCATATCATATCGCTTCGGTTGTAATATCGACGACCGACCTCACAAACCCCCGTTCTTCTTCTTTTTCTTTTCGACCTCTTTTCTTTTCGTTCGTGGTGACCCCCGTTGACAAAATAGTTCAGTCGCCAAAGGCCTCTCTGGCATGACTTTTAATAAAATTACTACTTCCGTTGATAGCAGCTGGGACCAACGGCTTTACGTGCCTTCCGAAGCACGGAATAATCTTACTTTTTAAACAATAAGATGGTTCATTCTGCAATGTTCTTGCCAAGTTGATTTTCAAAATGATGATTTTTGTTTGACAGTGTCCCCACTGGTTATCGATCCCAGAACCTATGGACACACCCCGGATACTACATACATACATACATAACATCACGCCTTGTTCCCGTCGGGGCAGGCAGAGACCACAGTTCTCCACCTGCTACGATCTTGACATACTTCCCTCGCTTCCTGAACTTTCATCAATCCTTTCATACATGCTCGTCGGTTTAGGGTACTTTTAACCTGGCCTTTATTCAGAACGTCCTAAATGAGTGCGAATTTGGAATTTGTAACTGGAAGACCGCGCAGGTTTTGTTCAGTACAAAATACCCTCAGAAGGACCACGAGAATCTCGCGGGCACGTGCGCGCGTGGTTGCGGGGTAGATTACAAGGGGAGCGGATAGTGTCCGTTCTGTATGAACCGACCGAACGCTCTAACCACTAGACCACGTAGGTGAATAATAAAAGTAGATAATAAAATAATAAGTGCATTATCTTATAATGATAGTCGATGCGCGAATGCGAACGGCGAGCACATTCCACGAGGGAGGCGGCGCGATTCAACGCGCATTCCGTTTCACATAATGTGATCTGCCAACGGCAAAGACGGTACATATGGAAATCTGCGAGTATGGAACGTTATAGAACGGTTTTGAAAAAAATTATACCGCGATAAAATTTCAGTTTTTCCACAAATCAAACGAACGATCCTGACATTTTATGTTGACTACAATTCATCATTACAAAGGCCAAAATTTTATCCTAAAATATTTTTTTTTAAATGTAGTTTAATCCTAAATAGTGTATTATTGTATTTGTGCGGGTTATGTAAGACAAAAATATTGTAAAAAAAACTATACAAAATATCTATCATAATCTCATTTTAAGTAAGGGACCAAATGGACTAAACGGTTTAAGATGTAGACGTACAACATCACGCCTCCTTCCTGTAGGGGTAGGCAGAGACCACAGTCCTCCACCTGCTACGATCTGACATACTTCCCTCGCTTCCTGTACTTTCATAAATCCTTTTATACATGGAGATAGATAATTGTCAGGCTTTTAGGCTCAAATAGCCACGGCCCAAATTAAGAGAGGCTATGCGTTTTGTCCGTTTAGTGCCGGCAAAAAATAGTACATACCAACCCATCTACCCACCCGAGAGTGCCGTAAGACGCGTCAAAGGGCTTATGAATCGGGCATCTTTCTGTGTATCATTCCATCTTACATACTGCGGTCACCACCAACAGCGGTCGCCAGCCGCAACGCTTACAAGCGTGGTGACTATGGAAAATCTCGTCGAAATTACTATGCGTTTTTGCTGGAGTTCTGGAGGGACCTCCCTGTCCTGCAGTGGAAGTTTCAAGGGATCTTTCTGTGTATCATTCCATCTTAAATACTGCGGTCACCACCAACAGCGGTCGCCAGCCGCAACGCTTACAAGCGTGGTGACTATTTTATTTATTTATTTATTTAGGTGAACACAACAGGTAGCAATCAAGAATAAATCAAGTGTAGGTAGTACATAAAAAAGTAATGAACTAGATTACAACCCTTTAACGTGTCACACAGTAAAGCTTACGTAAACGAAAAATAATAATAAAAGTGCAAGTTCATACAAAACAGAACTTAAAATAGTACAAATAACAGCTAATTATGTGGATGTTAACCTATTTCAAAATGATCTTAACAGTTTTTTTAAAAACACTATGACGCGAATTGAAAATGTCCAATGAATTGTTGGAGTGCGATAGCTCATTGTATAGACGGCACGCTCTTACTATTGGGTTATAGTAAGAGGTGTTATTTGTGAATGTGTGAAGTAAAAATGTCTTTGGGTTACGCAAATTATGCGAAATATTAAAGTTAAGGCAAGACAGTAAGGGTGGCGAGTCGAGCAAGGAGTGAATGATTTTATGGAGGTAGATTAGGTCGTTATGTTTTCTTCTGATGTATAAAGGAGTCATATTGAATTTTTGGAGTCTGTCAGAGTAGCTATTGAGTATGCGACCATATCCAAATTTATAACACAGTACCTTGAGAAACTTTTTTTGCACTCTCTCTATGCTAGTCTCGTGTACCACATAACACGGAGACCAGATTACAGTTGCATATTCTAGAATGCTTCGAACCAAACTATTGTAAAGTAGAATTAAAGAGCTGGGGTTTTTAAACTTTTTTGATGAGCGTATTATAAAGCCAAGAAGTTGAAAAGCTTTCGTTGTTATGTGACTGTAGTGATCGCGGAAAGTTAATTGACTATCGAAAATTACTCCAAGGTCTTTAATAACAGATTTACGTGTAAGTTTATAATTTCCTATTTGATAGTCATATTTAATGTAATTTTTCTTTTTAGTAAAGGATATACAGAAACACTTTTCGACATTAAGGAGCATAAGGTTTTGTTGACTCCAATCTGATATAATGCTAGTCTCTTTGTAGTTGGATACAGTCATTAGTAGTTTTAATTTTGTAGAATATTTTCAGATCATCGGCATACAAGAGACTAGAACAGCTTAGGTTTTGTGTGAGATCGTCTATAAAAATGTTAAAAAACAAAGGACCCAAGTGTGATCCTTGAGGGACTCCAGAAGATATTTCGATAGGCTCAGAACTATGACCTTTTACTGTAACTAACTGACTTCTTTTATTTAGATAAGATTGTACCCAAGGAAGCAATGAACCATGTATACCATAATGTTGTAATTTTAAGGAGAGTATGGAATGATTGACTTTATCAAAAGCTTTACGGAAATCAGTGTAAATAGCGTCTACCTGACCGCTTTCAGCAAATGAAGAACAGAGAAAGTTTTTGAACTCAAGTAGATTAGAGACAGTAGATTTATGTTTTATAAAGCCATGTTGATTTTCAGACAGAATCGGTTGAACTTGATGGTAGATGTGATCATAAACGGCACGTTCAAAGACTTTGGCTGCACAAGAGAGTATACTTATAGGTCTATAATTAGCACAGTCAGATCTGTTACCAGATTTATGAATAGGCACCACATACGCAGTTTTCCATATGGTAGGAAAAATGCCAGAACCAAGAGACATATTGTATAAAAAGGTGAGTGGACTGGAAAGCTCTGAGGCACACTCTTTTATAAACTTTGGAGGTATGCCATCGGGACCAGCACCCTTCCTAGCATCCAGAGTTTTCAGAATTTTTTCAACATCTTTACAATTTATTATAATTTTTGACAAAGTATCAGTCTGAAGATGTGGTAGAGTGTTCATATTAAAATTAATTTGAGAGACCGGAGTATTGTCATAAACAGAACTAAAATATTTTGAAAAAAGTTCGCAAACGCCACTACTGTCAGACGCACTTAGATTACCGAAATTCATATTTTGTGGGATGTTGTTAGAACTTCTTTTGCTGTTTACATATCTCCAAAATGGTTTGATATCATCTGGTAAGGAATCTTCAATTGAACTGATAAATGAGTAGTAGCAAGAATTGATCGAGTCTTTGCATTTTGCACGGAAAAAAGAAAAGGTATCGTAATCACGTGGATTTTCATAAATTTTGTACAATCTGTGGTACTTATTTTTTCTTGCAAGACATTTTTTTAAAGTAGGCGAGTACCAAGAAGGATAATTAGAGCATCGGAGTGTTTTAGTGGGAGTAAATTGTTTAATGAGGTTATTGACAGTATTGTAGAACTCATGGACAGCCTCATCTACGTCTTTAATGTTAGACAAAAAATTCCAATCTATTTGTTTTAATGCAAGTTTTAAGTTGACATAATCACATTTATCAAAGTTAAATTTTATTTGTTTGTTAGATTTCATATTTTTTGTTGAGATAATGGCATAATTCAACCTTAACAGTAATGGAGGATGGTGCCCGTCCACACGGAGTAAAGGAAAATCCTCATTAACAGTGATTTCATCATATGAAGACAGAACCAAGTCTAAAAGTCTGTTATTCTTATTCGGCACGTTATTAAATTGCGATAACTGACAGAAGGCCAGAGTGTCCAACAGACAAGTCGATTTAAAATCAGGCAAACCGGAAAAAGACGGGGTTAATTTATTTGACTTTGGGAAAGGTGTCCATTCGATACTAGGCAAGTTAAAATCACCTATTACAAGATTGATTGTGTCATTATTTCCAGCAAATAATTTTTTTTGTGTATTATCATAAAAAGTTGTTAAATCGTCTTTTTTTAAATAGTCGGGCAAGTAACAGAAACACAAGTTTATGACAGGTCGAAAGTTACAGTCGGGTAATATACTGATCCACAAATCTATGGAAAATATATAAAATCGTCGTAATTACTATGCGTTTTTGCTGGAGTTCTGGAGGGACCTCCCTGTCCTGCAGTGGAAGTTTCAAGGGATCTTTCTGTGTATCATTCCATCTTACATACTGCGGTCACCACCAACAGCGGTCGCCAGCCGCAACGCTTACAAGCGTGGTGACTATGGAAAATCTCGTCCAAATTACTATGCGTTTTTGCTGGAGTTCTGGAGGGACCTCCCTGTCCTGCAGTGGAAGTTTCAAGGGATGTTATGATAGGCGTCCGGCCATAGACGTACTTATAGATTATGGAATGTATTGATGATGATGTTACTTTGAAAAGAAAATTGTAAAATATCTATTCGCTCCAATATCTACGTTACAGAGAGAAGACGAGTGGATATCAATCTTATGCAATATGCATATTCCGCAGCACTGCATTGCCGTTTCGCTCTACTGCTCCCCAGCTTTGTTTTATTTATCGATCGATATCGACAATCCATTGTACATCATTTTATTTAAATGCAAAGAATTTTACTATGCCATTTTAGATTGCCATTTTTACATAATATAGTTCAAAATAATAGAATGGAAAGGAAGTGATGATGATTGCAAGATTTGCAAGCAATAACGTTAAGGAAATTATTAAAGTTTGTTACATTTTGAAATAGACACAATTTAAGGTACTGTGGGGATTATATCTTATGAAATAAAGACGTAAAGAATTACTATTCTTATTTTAGCAGAGCGCTTGCACCGCCGCAGGCGCAGAAACAGCGGAGCAACATTCAAACGCGTCGAGCCGTCGCGCGCAAACGTGTGCCGCCATCACTTTCACACTCGCGAGCAAAAAACGCGGGAAACTGCACGAGAAATCTCCAGTTTTCCACCACTAACACGACCACCACTGAACGCCGCTGTCGCGATAGCCAACCGGTTGACAAAACAATAATGTCCAGATAAAACGCCCTAACAAAACATACGAGTCTAAAAAACGGATAAACACGTCCTTTTTACTTCTTTTACCCTTCTTATCTTCAACTCTTGCGGTGATTTTTTTTGTTTTTGATTTCGGAACGCGTTTCAGTTGAACTGTATTTCGGCTAGGAATTATTAACAAGACAGTGCAAGTGTTGTGATTTAGATTTATTGTGAAGTTGAAGAAGCGCCAGTGCGTTTGGAAGTTTGAACTTTTTTTGCTGGAAGTACTATGGGTATTACTTGGAAAGCCATGCCGTTGTTGAGCACGCTAGCCGCGCTGGTGATCATCGTGCATTCTGCTGAAGAGGATATGGACAGAGGAGTGAGCAGGGAGTACAGGAACGACTATCGAGCGAGGTTGTTGGATACGGAACCATCTAATTTCGACCAGGTAAATATACGTACTTTGTATAAATTTCAATAATTAGAGATTCCTCTAGATCTGATTATAAAATATACGGAGAGTCATCACATCACCGATGAAGAGAAATGTAACTTACGTAGCCAATCAGGTACACCGAACAACTTCTCCAAACCTAAGCCATTGAAATAAGTTCAGTCCTGCACCCGATACGTATAACTACTACAGGTACGGTCAACGACAGGTCAACCTTGACACTCGCAGTGCGACTCTAGCCCGTACGTTTATTGAAATAAGAGCGGTACAAAGTCCAATGTGTCAAGCTTGGTATGCCCTTGACTGTACATACCTAAGTAAGTACTGATGACTTTTTAGTGAAAAACTATTCAATTTGAGTCGATTTGATATAACTAAATATAAGAGTAAGTATACCACCTAACCTACCCTTGAAATCCTGCCCGTGCCGCTTCCTGAAGCCCAAGAAAACAAGAAATTTTCCGGGAGAAACACTATTTTTATTCGTTGACAATTTTTCGCCTTTCCATTTTTCCATTGAAAATGTGTCCATCACGTGACTACTTTACTATGGCGAGTCAAAAAAAAAAAACTTCGGGAAAGTTGCTTGTTATCATGATTAGAATCTCTGGGTTTCGGGAGCAACACCAATGAATTCACGCTCTAAATATAAAATAGAGGTTATAGTTTCACACAATATGTGACATGTACGTAAAGGAACCTAGGTATTATACTAATTACAAGAAAAGCTTATGGTGTAAACAATTACAAAACAAGAAGCGAATCATAGGCAACCAGTAACAAATAAATAAGAAGAATTCGACAGCCAAGCCAGCCAGCCAGCCAACTCATGCTCTAAATATAAAATAGAGGTTATAGTTTTCACACAATATGTGTCATGTACGTAAAGGAACCTAGGTATTATACTAATTACAAGAAAAGCTTATGGTGTAAACAATTACAAAACAAGAAGCGAATCATAGGCAACCAGTAACAAATAAATAAGAAGAATTCGACAGCCAAAGTAGAACCGACCAGTGAGTAAGAACTTGTTTCTGTCTGAGTAACTCATATTTTGATAGCGACTGTAAAAATAATAACATTTAGGCATACAATCAGTCACGATGTAGCAATGTTTGTCTTGATAATAACAGCACCATATGTAAAAGGTAACATATTCATAAAATTTAGCTTAGTGAATGATAGATACAAAGATTGAATTAATTTTTCTATGTTAAATGATTCAATAAAACGATACGTATAAAAACTATAGTTACTATCCATTTTTTCGTTAATTCCAAAGCTTATACCAACACATTTTGCAGCCGTGACACTAAAACCAGAGTATATTTTGTCGGAAAGAATAACATTGTTTTACAAACTTGTTTTTTCTGACAGCTTTAGCCGATGGCTTTTGACATAGCAGCAAAATGTGTTGGTAAGCGTTGGATTAAACGAAAAAGCTGGAACAGACTCAAAAACAATGCGAACCACCGAAGATGTTTTAGGCTGATATTTTTTTTTCTTTTATGTCACAATTAAGTGGCTAAACGAGCAGTTGGGCCACCTGATGGTAAGTGGTCACCACCGCCCTTGACACCCAATGTCTTATTAGTGAAATAATTAAACATTAATAAATAAGACATCTAAGCGCGTTACCCACCCTAAGAACTATGATGGTATGTCTCATGTGCCAGTAATTTCCCTAGCTCCCTTGCCCTTCAAACCGAAACACAGCAGTGCAAACACTGCTGCTTCACGGTAAAAAAAAGCAAGAGGGTGGTACTTCCCCAGACGAACTTTGCACAAAAGCTCTACCAGCTCTAAAATTACTCTAAAACTACTCAATCTTAATGCAAACAATATGTTTTTTTTTTTCATTCAAGCTTATAAAGTTAGCGTAGAGATGCTGGCTCGAATGAATACAAAATTTGTTGTCTTCGATATCTCTGCGGATTTCTATATTTTCAAGTCTACAGTTTTCCTTAAAAGTACCCTAAAGACGCTATCATTCCTTAATTCAAAGACAGATCCGGCATACATTGCTGGTTGAATTAAGGATACTGTAATTAACAGAACCAAACCTGAAAGCAATGTATGCCGAATTAGTCTTTGAATTTACGAAGGTGTGGCAGTGGCTACAACCGACGAGCGAGTACGAAAGGGTTAATGAAAGTAGAAGAAGCGAGGAGTATGTTAAGATCGTAGCAGGAATGAAAATAATAATTTAAAAAACCAAAGCCAATATTCCAAAACGAGTCATAGTTCCATGATCTGTCGGCAAAAAAGTCTTCAAAAGCACTCTTATACCATACATTACTTATAGTGTAGGCAACGAAGCAATTGACCCATACATAATTCTCTCAGGCAGATTTTATTTGACAGGATGATAAAGTATCATGAATTAAATGTAAATTTTAAATATCCAAAAAACAAATTGAAAAAAAAAATTCATACATTTTTAGAAATTTTTGTATGGAAAAATCAAAAGTACCGATTATTTTTTGGATTTTTTATAGAAGCTTTGTCTCATGTAGTGTAATACCCCAGCAAAGTTTCGTCGACTGAGGATTTAATGCGGGGGTCTTCATACAACGATCCGCTTCGTTGCCTAGACTATTAACAGTGTTATAGTAAATCATCATAATTTCGTGTGGGTAGTAACATTGACAAATTAGAGTGGATTAAACAAATGGGAGCAAAACATGTAGGAAGTTAAGATCGTGTCAAGACCGACATATACATACAGAGTGTAAGGGACAGGTTTTCAAAAACTGAAAAGGAATGATCAGTCTACGTAACTGAACAAGTTACAAAAAATAAAACTTTCAAGAAATGAAAAATAAATTGGCCTTTTTCTAATCAAGTTTGCAATTTTGTATGGAGAGTTTCCTGAATTTCCTTTTTTTATTTACTAAAAGTTGTTCAGTTATGTTGAGTGATCATGCCCTTTCGGTGTTCGGAAGGCTGTCCCTTACACACTAGTAGTCTTCGCCGTTATTCCAACCACCACTACTCTAGGCGCTAGAGTAATAACAGTACAAATTAGTGTAAATAATTACGTTTTAACACAAATGTATCTAATGTTCTAAATGGTAATACAGTGTCATGGTCTAGAAACTTTTCTTCTCTAAATAAGAGCAAAGAATCTAGCTAACTGAAATTGTCGAAACACTTGCCTACCTACTTCCGTGATGAGCTAATGTTTTTAGGGTCTCGAACCAAAATGGTAAAATCGGAACCCTTATGGTGTTTTACTATGAATGAATGAATAAACATTTATTTAAACATCACACAACATTTACGAAAACGAAACCAGTACGGAGTAAAAGAATAAATGTGCAGTGATATGTGTATACTATGGCCTCTGACCTTTGGCGGCACAACAACTCTGACACCAGGGTTTGTGAGGTCGGTCATCGACCTTGTAACCCAGACGATATGATGATGATGCAAGCCAAGGCTCTTAATACTCTTATTACAAGGAATTTATACTTATTACTTTTATCCCCTAAAGATCTCCATGACGGCCGGTCCTGCGCTGCTCGCGTCCATCCGCTCGTCATGGAGATCTTTAGGGGAGGCCTATGTCCAGCAGTGGACGTCTTTCGGCTGATATGATGATGATCTTTTATTTAGTGTTAAGAGACTCGAAATTATATCGTTGTTATTTAAAATCATAATTATTTTTTGCGTCCAATAATGAGCTACGGGTTAACTGGAGGATGGGCAGCAGCGTCCTCCTTTGTCTTACATCTTACTCACTGCGGTCACCTACAACCGCGGTCCATGGTGCCAGCCGTAACGCTAACAAGCGAGGTGACTATGGTACTTCCCCTTCACATTTTTCCAGCAAAAGCTAGAATTCTGGAGGGAGCTCCCTGTCCTGTAGTGGACGTTTCATGGGATGTTATGATGATGATGATATTTGACTATATTGGATACAAGCAGTTTACCTGATTGACTAAAAATAATATATCTACGGAAATAATGAAATATTTTTAAGAAACGACGATGCTAGTTCCAACATTTCCATTTTGTATTGAGATTATGCAAAATAAATCAGAGGTCGGTGGGCGGGTTAACCTTACACAATCCTTACAATACACACAAAAAGAAGGATCGTAGCAAAAATCATTACCAATAATTAACAACTGTCTTGAAAATATCCAAACGACAACAAACAATGGTAAATCGTTAATTTTGAAGACCACTAAAGTTTCAAATGTTGGAAAGTTTACGGTGGGTAGTAAATTCAATGTTTGCTTGAAGTGAACTTCAAAACAATAGCAGCGGTTGTTCGTTTGGTCGTAGTCGGTGACTTTTTGCAATTAGAGATTGCGATTTCACTTCATGCCTTTGCAGGAATGTTGAAGAAAAAAGTGTAATGTTGCCTAAAGTTGATAAAAACAACTTCGAACTAACATGCGTAGGATAATCAATATACATCAGCCCACCGCTCAACTTAGCAAAACAACTCGTTTACATGGAGTGATGTAATGACAGATTTTTATCTGTCAAGTCTCTGTAGACTTGACCAGTCTGTACTGGTTGCAGGGATTTTATACTTTAAACAAAAACAAAACGATAGCATGTCGGTACGCTCGGCAGCAAGCAAGTGGAAACAAAAATCACCAGAAGCTGAACCGGCGCTAGGCTACAAACGCTCGAAACCAGAGGCCTGCCCAAGGTTAAAGTGTTTCCACCGACGTGCGACGGTGTGTACTTACTATTGTTATTGAATTTCACTAACATTCAGATTCAGAAGTGTTTCGATGACTTTTATATTTATTTCCCATACAAACTGCAGTGCCGGGAAAGGATGGGAGGTCTCTGCCCAGCCGTGGGACTATCGTGGCCAGTAATAATATAAGATAGAAACTACATCACTGTGACAGCGGATTTTGTTTAGGAATCCAATTTTATTTTTGTGTTTCGATTTATGTACCTTGGCAAAAGATCCAATTTCAGTTTTTGGAAGATGTCTATTTATCTGAACCCGTATTAAGTTGATAACAACTTCTAAATACACAGCGTAACAACCTTTTAATTAGAATCATTTGGAGTGTAAGCATGCGTATACGCAATAACAACAACTACGGCTACATTCCCGTTTTACGTAAATGTCAAGGGTACAACATTTCTCCCCATAGACAAAACTAGTCTGACCAGTTAGAACTTAGAAACTGTAAAATAGGAAGCGGAATTAAAACTGGTTTTCGTCTAGAAATGGATATCCTACAGGTTTGGTTTTGATTAAATACCCTATGTTGCCGCTTCTTTTTTAGGGTTCCGTACCCAAAGGGTGCCAACGGGACCCTATTACTAAGCCTACGTCGTCTGTCTTAGGCTAGTGGCTAGCCTGGTTGTCAGAGTTTTCAAGCCGTCATAATCGCTTCTTACTTGGCTTGACGATTATCATTGACAGTAGCCGGGGCGAACGGCTTAACGTGCCTTCCACCAAGTATCATTGCATCCCTTGACACGTCTGCAGGATAGGGAACTCCCTCCAGAACTCCAGCAAATACGCTCAGTACTTTGGAGGGGATCACCATAGTCACCACGCTTGTGAACGTTGCGGCTGGCGACCGCTGTTCTTGGTGACCACAGTATGTATGTAAGATGGTACGATACTCAGAAAGATGCTGCGGCCCATCCTCCGGTTTATAAGCCCTTGGTCGCCTCTTACGACACCCACGGGTAGAGATGGGTTGGTACTATTCTTTGCCGGCACCAAACAGACATCAAGTATAAACTATGTTTATAAACTAAAACCTTTTATATAATCTGTGATATCACTACCTTCTGTTTTAATTTAAAATAAGTTATTAACATAACGTCAGGTAGTAAAGTTAGTCCATTTCTTTACACACGAGAGTAGATCAGTCGCAAAAAGTTCGTAGAATCTATTCGAATTTACGAAGAAAATGTCTAGAAATCTAAGGTGCGGCGCGTATGAAGTGGAGCGTATTAAATACCACTTAGCGCCTATTAGACAAGAGAGGGTGGTGATTTCAAATGTTTGTTATGTGTTACCAACAATGGATCAATGATTCATAATTACAGGACGTTATAGAAGAAAGCGACATGGTTGATTCAATCGCTAATGGTATGATTATCCAATACAATGAGATCTAATACTATTGAACATGTCACCTATAGTCTAGGAAACGAAGCGGATCGTTGTATGAAGACTCCCACATTATATCCTCAGTCGATGAAACTTTGCTGGGGTATTAGACTATATATGACAAACCTTCTATAAAAAAATCCAAAAAAAAATCAGTGCTTTTGATTTTTCCTTACAAAAACCGGCCAAGTGCGAGTCGGACTCACGCCCTAAGGGTTCCGTACCTATTTACCATAAAGCTTTTGCTCTTTGATTTTAAAAACTCCGCGACCATCCAACTTGACCCCTTTTTTATAGAAAAGTTCTTGAAACGGGAGCTCACCTTAATTGGTTACTATTAGATGTGAGAAAAATTTAAATACATATTTAATGATTTCAGACTTTCAGAGCTCACCTTAATTGGTTACTATTAGATGTGAGAAAAATTTTTTTAGACTTTTCCCTTTATTTGTACTGTGAGACCTAGCTTCTTGCCAAATTTCATAATTTTAGGTCAACGGGAAGTACCCTGTAGGTTTTGCTTTTTTGCATAAATGTTTGGAGATGAGGACATAAAAAGACATATCTTTTGATTGCGTCGTTGTAAAAAATTGAAATTTTCAGATCTTGTGTGGTCCACGGACCTTAACATTCATTATCAATTTCAACCTGATACCTCTTTTCGTTCGTGAGAAAAAGGGTCGTGACAGACAGACAAACGGACAACAAAGTGATCCTATAATGGCTCCGTTTCTTTATTTTGAGGTACGGAACCCTAAAAATTACTAAATAATCACTTGGTCCATAATATTATCTATGTTATTTGTACAATAACAAAGCAAAATAATTTCGCCGTCAAAGTGTTTGGAATTGATATGTTAGGTCTCTTACGGTCGCGGCTGGCTAAATATTTACGTGTCCGGCCTTTGTTAGACTTTCTTTCAAAGAAAGAATATGATCCAGCTGGTGCAAACTTGGATGTAAACGTCATACTTTACTTTTACATGCAACGCAAGCATGAAACAAATAGTTTCAGAAAATCAGAGTGACATTATAATGTCTCTAACGAAAGAGGCGTACATGACGCAAGAAGGTGGTAGGGCTTTTGTGCAAAGTCCATCTGGGGAAGTACCATTCCCTTGCTTTTTTCTGCCGTAAAGCAGCAGTATTTGCACTGCTGCGTTTCGGATTGAAGGGCAAGGGAGCCAGTGAAAGTAATGGCACATGAGACAGATCATCATCTTAGTTCTCAGGGTGGGCAACCTGCTTTGCTGTCTTGTTAATGTTAATTATACTGCTAATATGACAGTGGGCGCTATGGGCGGTGGTGACCACTTACCATCAGGTGGTCCACAATCTCTCTTGCTCACTAGTTACATAAAAAATATTACGATAATACCACCAGGTATGTGATTAAATGGAACCTCAATTTCATTTTAATCTTTGTTTTCATTTTTAATGGTCAGTTAACAGTAAACTTCTGATTTTAAGGTCGATGAATCTTTAATTTTTGAATATTAATTTTAGATATCAAACTAATGATAAAAATAATATTAAATGAGTAGATTGACAACATTGAAATCAACTTTCAAGTATAAAACAAACAATGAAAATAGCTTTAGAATTATTGGAATTATGGTCTCATTAATCTGCTAGAAAATTTCGCCAATTTCATAGGACCCAAAATGGTGTATATTATATTATTTGGAAGTCTTAACTTGTTCATCGACTTCGATTCTGTCCGTACTATAGCGTCGCTGTTTCATTGAGCAATGTGAGTTCAGTTTTGAGCAAAATATCGAAATTAAGTCAGCCCTTTCTTATTTTGGTCTTGTCAAGACAACAGTAAATGCATATACATAGAAAGGCCTAAATAACAGCTAAAAAGTGTAAACATCCTTCACTGAACATTGTACTAATATTTTTGAAATAGAAATTTAATATGGCACACAATTTTTCTATGTTGTTTCTAAAACAAAAGGAAACGCGCGTTTCTTAGCGGATGCCTAATTTCAAACCAATTCGTTAGGTGGTTTGAGCTATGCGTTGATAGATCAGTTAGGCCGGTATTTCACTGGGACACCATGGCAGCGCAACCAGTCGCCGCTACCAACAAAATGTATACAGCTCTATAGAGAGTTACTCACCTGGTGTCTTTTTGGTTGCGCTACCAATTTGGCGGCGCAACCAGTTCGGATGCTGGTCGCGCTACCACTCCCAGTGAAATATAGCCCTTAATACTGTGGCCGCAGGGAGTAGCGACTCTGGTGTCTTTACTCGTGTCTAGTTACGGACACCAGTGGCGTAACCAGTCGCGCCACCGTGGTGTCCCAGTGAAATACCGGCCTTAGTCAGTCAGTCATGGTGTCCTATCGTACAGAGAAAATGTGAAACATCGCTCTTTCATCATAACATTACCTACTTACAAATTGCTTATTACTTATAATAAACAGTATATGATGGACTTTGGAAATAATTGAAAGAACACATTTCGTACGTAGGTAACTAATAATAATAAGTTACGTAACATTTTTCTACTGCATCTGTAGATACATTCAGAGCTTAAAAAGAACTGTAAATTGAAACGTTTATTTTGAGTGACTAACAGCATATAGTTTTAATACTTGCATATCGGAAGTATATAAGTGGGTATCCGCAATCCGGAACTAAAAGCTTTTTATGTACAGTCAAGAACACATCAAGCTTGACACATTGGACTTTGTACCGTTCGTATTTCAATAGACATACGGGCTAGTGTTGTACTGCGAGTGTCAAGCTTGACCTGTCGTTGACTGTACCTATTAGCCGTTACAGTCTATTGCGTCGAGTGATATTTTTTTTGGAAACGAAGATTTTCACTTATTATGCTTTAAGTATGCCTTAACATGTCGCTCGATATGTCTTTACGTTCTGGAAACTTATAGTTGAAGCAAACTTTACAGCATCGATTCCCAAGCAGCAGTGGCTTGTTATGTCTATGTCGGAAGCAAGTTCTATAATTCGCCGCTTTACGAACGACCGGATAATTTTATACGGCCGGAAAATTTAATAAAAAAGTTGGCACATTCTCTACTGAAGTTGTTGGCCCTAAAAATAATTATTTTATCGCAAAAAACATATGAACGATGTAGAGTAAGGATGAAGTATTTTTTTAACTTGATGAATCGAGTCTATATTCTTAAATAAATTATAAAAAATATATTGCTTTGCAAAAATTATACAATACTCGAAAGAACCGCGCAAGACGACAACTTTCTCTGTGATGTGACGCAACCTCCTCATTCAAATACCGCGGAATCGATATCAAATTCTTAAAATTATCGATATTGCGTAAAATTATGACCTCTATTTACATATGACAATATAGTTTGACTGTCCAAGATCCGAGACTTGTTTGACTGCTTTCGACTTTCTGTACTCTCGGGTCTCTACAACTTGCTGGTAAAATGTTATATCTTTCATACAAGTCGCTCGAAACATGGTACCTTGTAATCATGACTATCATGAGTCACCGGTGCAATGGTTGAAGCATCATTGGTTCTATGTTTTACACAACTTAAACTGTACATGGTACCCTGTAATATAAAATCAGTTGGTGTTATGATTATGGCATAATTTTGTAAGTTCTGTAACAGCTTTCTTCTTCGTTAGCGATGAGATAACAGAATTATGATTGATCTGTGAACCTGTATTTTGCGTTCGATCAAATTACTGTTTATTTGAGCGGGAGGAGCCGTTCCGGTTGTTGGCCTTAGAATGCCTTAAGACATTTTTAACGGAAACGACAGTCTATCCATGAAATATTGGACTGGAAACTATTGGATGTTTAGTTTAATCAACCGGAAGTCCTATCAATGCTGTTATTAGATTACCTTATTGTCTGCAAAAATTGTTTCCGTGTTTTGACAACATTAACCGACAGTTGCACAAAGCGTCTTTAAAGTTAAAGCTTCTTTAAGTGTATTGCTTACTCAAAAGAAAGTGACAGATATAGATAGTTAGTTAGTGGGCTCGTGTTTCCGCAATTAAACTCTAGTTTGGTCCTTTTTGCGTACAGGTTAGTCTGGTCAATTAAGCCAGCCCAGCTCGTTCCAGAAGCTCAGAAGTCTCCTGGGACATTCGCAGGCTTCGCGGAGCGACCTCGTGTTGTTGAGGATTTTAGCCCGTTGGTCGGCCAACGCAACGCACTCCAGGATCACGTGATTGACCGTCTCTTCCGCGTCAAGGCAGCCCCTACATAGTGGGCTATCGGTGACGCCGATTGTGAATAGGTGTTTGTTGAGCGAGATATGTCCTGTAATAGTGCTCACAACTATTCGGAGGTTTGTTCGATTGAGGCTGAGAAGTCGTTGGGTAAGTTTAGGTGAATTAGTGGATAGCACCTCCTTTGAATGTCTGCAGTTCGTTAGGCTAGCCCAGCGCGCATTGTGTTCGTTCTGGGTAAAACCGTGAAGCCATGTGCGGATTTGACTGAAGGGCAGTGGTAATAGTGGTACAGGACCTGCCACTGGTGTTTGTGAACCACGCCGACAGATATAGATTTAAAGGAGCTTTAACTTTAAAGACGTTTTGTGCAACTGGCTGTTAATCGCTAGCCCCCGCCGCTGTGTGTTAAAATGGTCTTTATAGAAACCACGTCAGGAACTATGATAAAGCGTAGGTAATGGAAATCTTCAAAAGCGGATTCTTATTCAGAGGATTTTTTGCAGCAGCCAAATGTAGTTTCTTTGCAAGCCCTTCGTATGAACTTAATTTCTTAATCATTTATGATCCCGAGGCTCGGTGATTCGACTCATGAGAACAAGCAATTTTCCCGAAGAAAAGTTTTTCGCCTTCACATACAAAATGAGTCAATCACGTGACCACTTTACACTTTACTATGGAGTTGAGTTGGCCTTCGGGAGCAAAACCAATAAAAATTAACACTTTAGACAACGTAAAAACATTTTTGCGAGGAAGAACCTATATGAAAAGAATATTAACGCATTCAAGTACTAAGTTGTTGTTAGACTAATTAAGGTTTCCACAATCCCTTACAAAAAAATGTCTAGGTGTAGGCGATTGCACAAAGATGCTCCTTCCTCTTCTATCATGTCGATGGCAACACTTATTCTTTTATAGATCAGTATTCGGCAACGGCATTTGGTCTGGCCGTGTACAGATCCTTTAGGAGCATAATGCAAGGCATGATGCGCATGCTGTGAGGTGGGACATAGTTTGTGGCATCATACCGCAGTCGCTGATGTTTTTACTAGCGTCTATGTAGCCCCACCGGCTCAGGTAATCTTTGTATCTCCCAACCTGGGTGCCCTAAATAGACTGCGCAGTCTATTTAGGGCCTTCCAGGTTGGCCAGGGAAAATGATGTCCAGGTAGTAAGTTTTTCTGCCGGTGGGGCAAAATTGGGCAAGGAGAACTTTTTACACCACAAGTCTACCCTGGATTTTAAGGCCTCATCCACGCAGGCGGCTACTGAGTCCAAGAAACTAGAGCGACTTTTCAACCTCTTTAAATGTAGGGTCTAGTCATACATTGGGTGCCTCAGATCGGTCTTCTGTTTTGTTTTTTAACCGCACACAAATATTTTATCGTGTAGTGCTATCCAACTCTGTTGCTACGAGTTCTAAAGCCGCCAAATGGCCTTTGAAAAAGAAAGTGTCAGCGAAGCGAAACTATTATTTTATCCGTGGTGACAGCAATAAATAAATTAAAAAATATATATATTGTCAATGGGCTTACTCTTGCCCAGAAGAAGCCTATTCACTCGCGACTTTAATAAATGAACTCTGGAACACAGACGTAGGCAGAGAATTCCACTTTTTGGCCGTGCGCATTATAAAAGATGTTTCAAAGCGCTTTGTGCGAATGTGTGGAATATCAACCAAACATTTTCAGAAATATGCAAATTTCTAAGCATACAAAATATGACCGACAACTATTATCTTTCTTATCAAGTGACAGCACCGGTACATGAACCTAGAACCTGAGAATCGAGAACCGAACGCTCTGATTACTAGACCACTGCGGCTGTTGAAAAACTGCCACAATAACTCGTTGACCTGAAAGACTTCGCAGAATAGATAATGTGGCAGTTATTATACGTTCCATTTCAACTTACGCAGTGATTCTATTATAAAAAATACCGGTGCTAAAATTGCATGCACCTACTTTAAAATTGAATAGATTCTAAAACTTCAACACTAATTTGGACATTGTGTGATACAAATGTATTAGTACGAGTATAATAAATAAATAATAAATAGCTTGACACTACTGGCATAAGGTCTTTGAAATTGCCGTTTTGTATAGCGAATTTTACGAGTCGGTAAACTCAATTTTCAGTACTAAAATTTTTGATTTTTTTTTAGAAATTAAATATACAACTTTTTTTTAAGCATGATTGGGAAGACATTAAGCTAACAGAAGCTTAAATTTAATTTTCGAAAAATATTATTTGTAAAAAAGTATAACAAATCTAATGATGAAATCGGACGACATTTAAGACGATCAATTTTCGAACCTTTTGTTTTGTATATCAAACTTAAAATAAAAACTTTATTTTGTGCGTAAATTGATAACCTTGAAGCCAACTTTCAAATTTAAGACAAATGAAAAAAATAGCTTTAGGATTATAGGAATAATGATCTCATTAATCTGTAAGAAAATTTCGGCAATTTCATAGGTAAAGACTTCTTTACTCCGTGGGTAAAGACCTATAATTTAGGCAATGCGCACTTAGTTGCTTTACTTTAAATAAAATAGAATAGATTCTAAAACTTTAACACTATTCCCTGACACTTTAACGGGCATAACTATTAAGGCAATGCGCACTTTGCACTACAATTATAGTACACTAGCTGTTGCCCGCGACTTCGTCCGCGTGCAACGGGATTCTATCTATCTGACCATCCATCCATCCACCCTTCCGTCTATCTGTCGTCCGTCACACCATCCCTGTCCCTCTCCCCCTCCTCCCCCTCACCCTCCCTCCCCATTTCCCCCTCCCTCTCCTCCCTCCTCCCCTTCCCTCTCCCTATCCCTACCCCTAACGCCATCTTAACCGCTATCCCTATCCTCATATAATCATAAAAACAACACCCATATTGATTTTTAGACCCTACCCAACTCCATCCCCAGGGGATGATGTTATTTCACGTTCACCACGTTGGATTTCAAAATTGTTGTAGTTATCGTAATCAGCAACCCAATAAACCATACAAACGATACCCATATTGGTTTTTAGACTTTTTCACCCTTTTCCCTTTTATAGGGGTTGAATTTGGGGTGGAATTTCAATAACAACCACGTTGCATAGAATTACAACCCTTATAACTAAATAATAAACTATGTTGATTTTACTTTAAAAATAAAGGATTTTCAACTTCATCCCCCTTTTCACCCTTTAGGTTGTCGAATTTTCATAAACCCTGAGACACATAAATATTAATTTTTAGTCGTTAGCCTAAATACAAAATTTGAAGATCCTAACTACAAAACTGACGGACTTTCATACAAACTTTCATCCCCTATTTTACCCCCTTAGGGGTGGAATTTTGTAAAACCCTTTCTTAGTGCACCCTAAGACCTCATAGAAAACCTACATCCCAAATTTGGAATTTCTAGACCCAGCGGTTTGGGCTGTGCGTTGATATGTCAGTCAGTGAGTCAGTCACCTTCTTCATTAATATTAAATGCGTTTTCCCGTGGGAATGAAGTGTTTTCCCGCAGTAAAAAGTAGCCTATGTGTTATTCCAGGACCTAACCTATATGTGTGCCAAGATTCATTAAAATCCATCCTTCTTCATTAACATTAAATGCGTTTTCCCGTGGAAATGAAGTGTTTTCCCGCGGTAAAAAGTAGCCTATGTGTTATTCCAGGACCTAACCTATATGTGTGCCAAGTTTCATTAAAATCCATCCTTCTTCATTAACATTAAATGCGTTTTCCCGTGGGAATGAAGTGTTTTCCCGCGGTAAAAAGTAGCCTATGTGTTATTCCAGGACCTAACCTATATGTGTGCCAAGTTTCATTAAAATCCATTCAGTAGTTTTTACGTGAAAGAGGAACAAACATCCATACATACAAACTTTCGCGTTTATAATATTAGTAGGATAGGATATCTTCTTTTTAACTTTCTCAAATAGTGGCAAGTGCAATAAAGTGTTTATTTATCCATCTATACTACAAAATCAGCAATCGAACCAATGGGCTGGTAGTCTTGACTATTCCTGCTTCTGTTTTGGTTCACCCTCATTTTCGCTTCTATATTTACGTTATTTATTATTTATTTATACTTTATTGCACACAAGAAAACACAATGGACAAGGACAAGGACAGCAGACCTAGGCGAGCGTGAATAGCATATCATGCTATCATGCTTATCGCCACATTTACCACTGATATTACCATGTGTCCGGTGACCGAGTGCATAAACTTAAACGGTAGATTCTGACCATGAAACTGAACAACTTTACCCAAGGAACATAAGTCGAAAAAAAAATTTTTGACCTGCCATACAAAATGTGCTATCAAATGATGCAGTTTGTATGGGAGGCCGAATTTATTTTTGTATTATACCTATGTTCCTTGGTAAAAGTGGTTCAGTTTCACGGCCACCGGACAAATTGCATAATACTTACTACGTGCTACCTGCATCTGTTTTTCCGAGTTTATATAACCCGAATCTATTTAAGTCGCAAGTGAACATACTTCTTCTTGGTAAGCTGGTCTATATTTACTATTCTATCATTTACTCGACTCTTCTCTCCGCAGGACCAGATTGAGGTTAAGAGGTATTTCTTTATTGTACACGAAACATTTTACATTTTAGTAAAGCCATCACAATGGTGAGCTAAACTCACTATCTGAGGTAATCCAAATAACATTAAAAAAAAACACATGCACTTTCAACTCTAATTCGACGTTCATCTCTTCTTTCATTTTTGAGAACTAGAGCAACTTAGGTTCGTCTTCACTTTTAATCATCTGCTCAAATCAAATGACATATCGATTGGAGTTCTCATGTACACATGAAACGTAGGTTTAAGAGCAACTCTTCAATCCAATAAAAAAACTAAAATGTTCCACTTTGAAACCTATACCTATCTCTCTCTCTTAGAAACACACTTTCAACACTTTCATAACTAGATCAACTTAGGTTCGTCTTCACTTGTAATCACCTACTCAAATGACATATCGATGGGAGTTCTCACGCACACATAAGTCGTAGGTTTTGTAACCGCTTTCATCGTCGTTGGTGAGATAACCTGATTACATACGCGGTTGAACTGTGAAATTAAACGGCGTATGGTATAATGTGATAAATGATAATTACTCTTTAATATGTGGTTTGGACACTTTCTGATTCAACTACTGTATAATTGCTGTAATAATAATTTCCGTACGGTGTAATATTTGTGAAGGCGTTTTAAGGGTTCTGTAGTCGACAAGGAACCCTTATAAAGTTTCGTCAGGACCGTCTGTCTGTCTGTCCGCGGCTAAGCTCAGAGACCCTTAGTACTAGAAAGCTGTTATTTTGTACGTATAAACAATTCATACACGCCGACAAAGTGGTAAAATAATTTAATTTTGATATATAGTTTCCCCTACGTAAAGAGGGGTAATTTTTTTATCTCGTGTACTCCTTCGTGTGGGGTATCATGGGATAGGTCTTTTAGTGTGACTCTGCAAAGATCATTTTTCGATTTAGGCGTCCGTTGGCAAATTATTTACCGTGAAGGCTCAATATTTTGTTGAAGTCGAGTGTGTCCCTCCCCCCCCCCCCCCCCCTACCAGCTAAACGGTAGTTATTGGAAATGTGAAAAAATTCGCAGTAGTTGTGTAGTATATGATGAAATTAAAAGGAAAACTATCTCAGCTAAGAAGGATTCATAGGTTAATGAGCTAGATTCGCAAAACTGGAAATATTTAAAAAAATCAATAGCAATCAGGCGATAGAACGGTTATATCGCCTGGTTGCTATTGCTTTTCTCTAATCATTAGAACCTCGCCGAGCATTAGGAGGTAAAAACTTTATGTTATGAAATACTTAATCAAGACATACTTTGCGATACAAAAATGGTAAAAAGCTATATGGAACCCTATACTGCACGTCGCCCGACATGCACTTTCACAGTTTATACTGACGTGAGCTTGACCGTACTACTCGTACCGTACAGACGATCCACACGAGACTAGTTTTCGTATTTATAAACAGCGTCGTCAGTCCGTACGAGTTTTAGTTCATAGAATAGTATAACCCTCTCCTTCTTCGCTCTTTTCCCGTAATTCTCCTAAAAATCTACTAATGGACTTTCATCTGGAGTATGAGAATCCGAATACTAGCTTTTGCGCGCGACTTTGTCCGTATGTAAAAAAATATCAAACATAACATCCCATGAAACGTCCACTACAGGACGGGGAGCTCCCTCCAGAATTCTAGCTTTTGCTTTTGAAGTACCATAGTCACCTCGCTTGTTAGCGTTACGGCTGGCACCATGGACCGCGGTTGTAGGTTACCGCAATAAGTAAGATGTAAGATACAAAGGAGGATGCTGCTGCCCATCCTCCAGTTTATAACCCTTAGTCGCCTCTTACGACACCCACGGGTATGTATGGGTTGGTATTATTCTTTGCCGGCACCACACGGGACAAAAAAATACTAGTGTTTATCAAGCTATACTAGCTATGAATAAAAAAGTTTTATTAAACTCGGTTCAATTTTTTATGCGTGATGGTCGACAAAATGTCCAAAAATCAGTAATTTGGATTCAGGGGCATCAAATAGGGTATGGCAGAGAAAGCATGAAAGTAGAATTAATGCAGTAGAAATGAGAGCGCTGAGAAGTACGAGTATGATTGGTGTGAAATTGAGTGACAGGATTAGAAATAGTGTGATAACTTGATAAGAGAACGTTGTGGCGTAAAAGAAGACGTAGTGACTAAAATTGAGAAAGGGATGCTGAGATGGTTTGGTCATGTAGAGAGGATGAATGAAGGAAGATTGACGAAAGAGATCTACAAGGCGAAAGCGAATGGAAACGTTGGAAGGGGAAGGCCTCGGCGAACGTACCAGGACCAAATTCAGGACGTTCTGAATAAAGGCCAAAGTACCCTAAGCCGACGAGTATGTATGAAAGGATTGATGAAAGTTCAGGAAGCAAGGGAAGTATGTCAAGATCGTAGCAGGTGGAGAACTGTGGTCTCTTCCTACCCCGACGGGAACAAGGCGTAATATTACGTATGTATGTATGTATGCAAATAGCATAAAATCAAACACAAAACCTGATTTTTTTATAAATATTTTTGATGTACAGACAAAATCAATTTTCAATTTAAAACTCTACAACAGATCAAAATTTAAAAGATAAAATAAAACTATTTAAATCAACTAGTGGGTGTGAGGATGAGCGTAAGTTTTGATCGCAAATCGAACAACTACATTGGATGGAAAAGCGTAAAAAAAAATTTAACTATTAAAATTTAAAGGAATATTTTCGAGCATCTACAGAGTGAAATCGAAATCATTCGACAAATTTTTAGCGTGAGTTCAGTACCATGAAAATGAACAACTTTCCCCAAGGAACATGGGTCCGAAAACGAAAAAAATAAAGCGAAAAAAAAATTTCGACCTCCCATACTAAATGCGCGCTCGGATTGGCTCACTTTGTATGGGAGGTCGAAATTTTTTTTTCGTTTTCGGACCCATGTTCCTTGGGGAAAGTTGTTCATTTTCATGGTCTGAACTCACCCTAAAAATTTGTCGAATGATTTCGATTTCACCCTGTAGATTTTTAGAGTAGATTGATCGCTATACTTGGACTAGAGTTGTATTCCTGAATGTATTGTTTAACCAACACTTTATCAGGTGAGAGTACTTGCTGTTATGTATTCTAAACTGCGCTCAAATTTTTTTCTAATAGGTATTGAATTTGTATTCGTCTTCAATAACAAGGCAAGTTGTTCCCATAACAAAAGAAATTGGATTTGTAGTTTAGAGCTGACAAATGTCTACAATCTGAAATTGAAATGTCTACAATTGTGCTACTTCTATTTTGTATTTTTTTGACTTTGCATATTTTTTACTTGCTTTTTAGGGTTCCAATACCAAAATGGTAAAAAAAAGGAACCCTTATGGTGCCGCTTTGTCTGTCTGTCTGTCCGTCTGTCTGTCACACCTGTATATCTCAGCAACCACTCATGCTATCGACTTGAAATTTGGAATAGTTTTAGAATATTGTTGTCCAACTTAATTGCAGGTGAAAGAATTAAGAAAAAATTATGATTATTGATGTAAAGGGGGCCCAAATAGGGAGGGCAAAATTTCAAATTGTCGGTACTTGGTTGAGTGGGGTATCATATAGAAGGGCTTGACTTGTAGATTCTAAAATATATTTTTGTATCTTTTTAAAACTCTTAGTTTTCAAATTATGATGAAAAACGTCAAAAAAAATACCTTTCCCCCCCCCCCCCCCCCCCCCCTTATCTCCGAAGTTTGTGAATGGAAAAATCTGAATTAATTACAGTCGATAGAAGTTTATGTAAATATTACAGCAAAAATAAAACGATCTTTCTAAGTCAAACAGTTTTTTAGAAATATGCAAAAAACCTTTACAAACAAATTTAGTTTTGCGGTCCTACAAATGGACTTTATTGCTTCCAAAATACTAAAGGGACTCGCACTTGACCGGTTTTTTTATCATGGGAAATATTTAACTGCATACTTAAGAGGCCCACGAACCGCGCCTAAAATCGCGCGCTGGGATCATGCGCCGAGTGATTTTTTCTGTTGCTGTCTCACCTGAGTGCGACAGGGCGCTAAAAGATCGGAAGCGCGATATTGTATCGTGAAACCAGTTTTTGGGTCTTGACGGGCGCGGTGTGCGGGGCGGGTGGCTAGCGGGCATGCTAGTCATTTGACTATACTCGTATAATAATTTATATGTTTTGCTTGCATTGCGCTCATTTTTAACGGCGTATTTTCTACATTTCTAAGAATGATGAACTGTGTGGTGAGTAGCGAAGAAATAATAATAACTTAAGTAGTCGTACTGATAAAAATTCATGTTTGTTATTCGAAAGTTAAATCATAATAAAATATTTTAATGAAATCATAAAATAAAAAAAAATCGTATTGCTTATTGTTTCTAAATCAGAAATCACACATAAAATCACCTTCTAAGCGATAACATCACAATCTTTATCGAATATAATAGACCACCCTTATAAAATAATCACAGTATAATATTTAAAAAAACCGGCCAAGTGCGAGTCGGACTCGCGCACTGAGGGTTCCGTACAAACCTATACGTATATAAGTAAAAGTTATGGTATTTTATTGCAAAAAAACTTTTTTATGTGATGTAAGTAATACTCCAGTAAAATTACGAGAGATTGTATGGCGAAACGGAAATAATTGATAATAGCCGTGTTTCTTTTTCAGATCGATAGATTATATTTTTGTGTAAAGCTTTTTAATGGAATCCACCTAAATTTACTTCATTTATTTATTTATTTATTTTGCCGCCCAAACATTAAAAAAATATGGAATTTCGGAAAAAAATGTTAATAGATTATTTTTTTTATTTACGGCTTGCTATATATTCATAATTTCATATTTTACATGAATCCACCTAAAAATATTAGCTTTTTTGTATTGTGCAACTTTTATAGCACAAAATTTAAATAAAGCTTATCTTCGCAACCAAAAATAGTAATAGATCCGTTTTGCTTTCTAATAATTTAAATAGTGCTAAGTAATCACATTTTTGGCAAATCCAACATAAATGTTTACAAAATCATTGTAAACCAGCGATTACAAAAAACTTTTTATTTATTTAGTATGGAATTTTTGTGAATTTATATAAGAATCACTTACATTTAAAAAGGTTCAGTTTAGCTCAGTTTATTTATATTATTTTACCTCGACTTTATTGGATCTTATATGTAAATATAAGTGTAGATTTTATATTTTGAAACAAATTGATATTTTTAAATATATTTATGGTGGATTTTTATGCCTATATGTAAAGTATACGTTTATCTATAACATAAAGTATATAATTGTCTATTACTATTTTTAAAAACCGACGAGCATGTATGAAAGGATTGATGAAGGTTCAGGAAGCAAGGGAAGTATGTCAAGATCGTAGCAGGTGGAGAACTGTGGTCTCTGCCTACCCCAACGGGAACAAGGCGTGATGTTATGTATGTATGTACTATTTTTGTCTTATCTGTTATTCGAAAAAAATATTCCGCTTTAAATTTTAGGTGGATTCGTAAATATTGCGTCTTAACATCATATTTAAATACGATATACACAAAAAAGTAGCTATTAACATTTAATGTTTTGCAAAACCGTATTTTTACTGGAGTATAACTTAAATTTATATTTGAGTTGATTGAATGAAAGGTAAATTACGGTTTACGATTTATGTCGTATTAAAAAAACTACTTACTAGATCTCGTTCAAACCAATTTTCGGTGGAAGTTTGCGTGGTAATGTACATCATATATTTTTTAGTTTTATCATTTTCTTATTTTAAAAGTTACAGGGGGGACACACATTTTACCACTTTAGAAGTGTCTCTCGCGCAAAATATTCAGTTTAGAAAAAAGTGATATTAAAAACCTCAATATGATTTTTGAAGACACGTATGGGTTTGATGTAAAAAAAAAAACATTTTGAGTTTCAGTTCTAAGTATGGGGGAACCCAAAAATTTATTGTTTTTTTTTATAGTTTTGTGTGAAAATATTAATGCGGTTTACGGAATACATTTACTTACCAAGTTTTAACAGCATAGTTCTTATAGTTTCGGAAAAAAGTGGCTAAGACATACGGACGGACAGACAAACAGACATGACGAATCCATAAGGGTTCCGTTTTTTGCCATTAAGCTACGGAACCCTAAAACCGGTCCAGTGCGAGTCGGACGCGCGCGCCGAGGGTTACGTTGTACCTGTAGTATTATAGAAGCAATAAATTCCATGTTTTGGACCGCAAAACTAAGTTTGTTTGTAAAGGTTTTTTGCAGATTTCAAAAAAACTTTGCAACTTAGAAAGATGGTTTTATTTTTGCTGTAATATTTGCATAAATTTCTATGGACAGTAATTAATTCAGATTTTTTCTTCCACAAACTTCGGAGATAAGAGGGGGGAATGGTATTTTTTTTTACATTTTTCATCATAACTTGAAAACTAAGAGTCGTAAAAAATACAATAATATATTTTAGAATGTACAAGTAAAGCCCTTTCATAAGATAAGAGAAACCCCACTCGACCTAGTAACGACAATTTGAAATATTGTCCCCCCAATTTGGGCCCCCTTTACATTAATAATCATAAGTTTTTTTATTCTCTCATACGGAATTAAGTTAGTAAACCATATTCTAAAACTGTTCCAAATTTCAAGTCGATAGCATGAGTGTTTGCTGAGATATACAGGTGTGATAGACAGACAGACAAAGTCGCACCATAAGGTTCCTTTTTTTGCCATTTTGGTATCGGAACCCTAAAAATCAACTCATATCTATGTACTTATTTTAAAACAATCCTCTTATTAAACATAAAATTAACCGCATAAAATAATCAACAAAATAATCAGTTTATATTATAAAATCAAATAATAGTAGATTAGTAGCCAAGGGCTGTAAGGCATCAATTGCAGCCCGAGATATTTAGGCGCACGAGCGCAGCGAGGGCGCCTATAGTTCGAGGGTGCAATTGATGCTTACACCCGAGCTAACTACTCTGCTTTACATCTCGATTGTGAGGTAAGTAGGTCCTTATTACCACCAAATTGTAGGTGACCAATTAGCGCTCTAGGGTAATAATGTAGCTAGAAAAGCCCTAGGGCGGTAAGTAATTAAAAAAAAACACTTCACTCCTTTAAAACTCAATTACTTACCGCCCTAGGGCTTTTCTAGCTACATTATTACCCTAGAGCGCTAATTGGTCACCTACAAGCCCCATTTGGGGGTAATAAGGACCTACTTACCGAATATGAGAGATGTAAAAAATATTAGGACCTTTATATTTGTTAGGCAGTGGTGCCCTAATTTTTTTAGGATTCCGTACCTCAAAAGGAAAGGACCGTCCCCCTACCCCTAAAGGATACTTCCAGTCAAACTAGAATCTTAAAATTTGGCATGAAGCAACGTTTTATACCACACAAATAAAAAAAAAGTTACTAAAAAACTGTGCAACTTAGAAAGATCGTTTTATTTTTGCTGTAATTTTTAAATAAATTTCTATCGACTGTCATTAATTCAGATTTTGCCTACCGCAAACTTCCGAGATAAGGGGGGTATGGTATTTTTTTTGACATTTTCCATCATAACTTGAAAACTAAGAGTCTTAAAAAAGTACAAAAATTTATTTTAGAATGTGCAAGTAACGCCCTTTTATACGATACCCCACCCCATATTCACATTCATTTCTATCGAATGTAATTAATTCAGATTTTTCTTTTCACAAACTTTGGAGATAAGGGGGGGGGAATGGTAATTTTTACATTTCATCATGACTTGAAAAGTAAGAGTCGCAAAGAAATACAAAAATATATTCTAGAATGTACATTCAAGTAACCCTTTCATATGATACGCCACTCGACCCAGTAACAACAATTTGAAATTTTGCCCCCCCCCCCCCGTTTCATGTGCAATCAAGTTGGGCAACCATATTCTAAAACTATTTCAAATTTCAAGTCGATATCACGAGTGGTTGCTTGGTGGTGGTTCCTTGTTTTACCACTTTGGTATCGGAACCCTAAAAAAAATTGTCAAACAACCAATAGTGAAATAATGCTTCATAATCAAAACTATCTTAGCTTTTTAAAATTATTTAAACGGAAACTTCTGACATGGTTATTGGAAAACAATATTTATACTATTAAGGACATGATAGAATAGATGGAAAAGTAGTTATTTAATAGGACATTTATGATAATTTTAGTTATTTATTTTTTCTTTTTATGATTTTATTATAATGTACAGTAGAATTTTATAAAGTTCTAATTATGTAATTATTATGCATGCCAATTTCTGGTAAGACATGAGGACTATATGTATATAATGATGACCATCTATTTTTTACCATGTTTTATGCAAATAAATTTTCATTTATCAAGTATCGAAAAGCACGTAAAATGCAAGGAACATACTAAGGGTATGAACGAAAATCGAAGGCGGAGACAGGCCCTGCTAGACGTCCCTCCCCCGACCCCGCTCTATACCTGCACACCCCCGCTAACGAGAGAGAAGCTGCAGCGAACGGGCCGAAATTTAGCTAATTATCGAAACATTTTGGTTATTTCGTTTTCATTTTCTTAATATTTCATTTATTTATATTTTGTTAGTTTATTTTCCAAGTACACTATTAAATCAATGCTTACGATTGGTTTCCATTTAATTTGAAAGTGTATTACGTATGTCATACCTGGCTGAAAGTGACACGTTTTTTGCGTGAAATTTGTCTGAAATTAAGTACGCTCTAATTTTGTTTTCGGTAAATATTTTCAAACCAAAACTAATCATAAGCTTAGATATGTTGCATTTGATTATGTTTACGAAATTTGGTGAAGTTTGGTCATACCGTTTAAAAATTAAAACCAAACAATGTTTGTATTGGATTTTATCACTCCGTGGGAACCTTGCACAACAAAAATAATGATTGTGTATCAAAAAACTTTAGGTTCGTTTTTCGTTGGCTAAAGTAAAACTACCTAACCGATCCCGAGTAGCAGATTGGGATAGGTAGGGTTATCTTACGACTTGCCAGAAACGAATTACGTGCCGTTTTGTAAAATGCCGCCACCGTTATGTAAAACAGCGAATTAAAAAAATCTAGGAATTTTGTATAATGACCGGTCGTTTATAATACGGCGTGTTATACAATATGGCTGCGACAAATTAATAGCAATGCGGCACTAAATCAAATTGTTGCTGAAATAATAATATTTGGCCGTAACTATTTGGAGTGCAATCAGTATTTGTAATTAGGATTGGGATTGCTTTGATTTGCTGATTCAGATTTTTGTATTGTCCGTTAAATACTCCCCTTTCATTATTTGAATCGGCTTTGTACAAAGGTTTTCTTGTGTTTAGCTGGAACATTTATTTAATAAGTATAAAGGCCTATTTGGCGTACCATCCCAACACATAATTGAATACAGAACACCAGTCAAGCGAAGTTTGACACTTTTAACACAAATTACGCGTTTCCAATGAAATTATTGGGGATTTACTACTTTTTTGTATGTTACAAGTGGGCAAACGAGCAGGTACAGTACTTCTACGGTCATTATAGAATCGTTGGTGCATCGCGGCATCGTTGACTTTTAAGGCCCCTTTACACGTCGTTGATTCAGATCGCGCTGAAGTGATGCCAGTAACGGATGCCCCAAAGTAGTTGACTAATCGTACAGAAACATAAAAGGTGTAAAGGACAGGTTTCTGAAAACTGAAGGGACATGATCAGTCAACGTCACAGAACAACTTTCAGCGAATAAAACTTTCAGTAAAATAAAAAATGGCGTCTTCATAGCATACAACTGTCCAAACAAGTTTACAATTTTGAATGGAGAAGCCGATTTTTTTAATCAGTTTCTGACAGGTTTATTCCCAGAAAGTTGTTAAGTTACGTTGACTGATCACCCTTTCTTTCAGAAACCTGTCCCTTACCCTTTGCCTTTACGATATTATGAGTTCTATTTTCTGGCAGGCCTGGCAGCGCCAACCCCAAGCTAGTAAGCGAGCTGATTTGACGACGTGTAAAGGGGACTTTACGAGTGTGGCCGTGACTGATTAAGTGTTATCATCATTATAGACAATCACTCATACTCGTAGTAGCCATCTTAGCAGAGACAAGACACTTTCTACGTAACTGCTGAGCGCACGCTATTGGTGGGTTTTTTTAGAATAGAATAGAATAAGAATAGAAACGTTTATTTGCAGAGATACTTACAAAATACAAATTCCAGATCTTATAGAAAAATAGTCTTAGTATCTAGTCTGCGAAACAGGCATGCAAATATTTATATAAATGAGCAATAGTCGTGCCTATCACTAATTATTCGTGGCTTTATACTCTCTATACTCCTTTAGGCTATAAAAACAATGTTCCATTAACCATTTAGTCACTCGTGTCTTAAACATGTTTCCATCTAATTGTTTTATTTCATCTGGTAGTTTATTATATATCTCTATACACATATTGAAAACATTTTTCGTACAAATATATTTATTACATGCTGGCTTATGTAGTAAGTTTAAATATTGAGTTCTTTTTGGCCTAGTATGTATATCATGATATTTACTAAAGTGGTGAGGATGATCTTTTACAAAACAACATGCACTTTTGCAGGGGCAGGATATTTAGACTTATAAAAAGTGGTTTACACGATTCAAGATAATCGGCCTGGCAAATTGCTCTGATACACTTTTTTTGAAGTCTAGTTTTAAGAAATACACTTCGATCTAATGATACGGTTTATAGGAATTTTATTATTGACTTTGTAGCCTGCCAAGTATTTTTTTTTGTAGTCAGTAATCCGCACTTACGTAAAATTTTCGCCGATTTGTAAAGAGAAAATTCGGTTACTAGTTTTCTTCTATTATTTTCGAAGCCATTGCCTTATATGTTTGTAAACTATGCTTTTTGGCCTTTCCAAACTCACCAGGGCGCCAGTGTTAGAGTGAGAGAGAGATTAGGTAGGAAATGCCGCAATAGTACGAAAATGAGTCTCAGCTCAAAGTTTATATAATATCACACTAACGCTCAGTCATCAAAGAATATACATACAATACTGAAGGGTCTGAATCTGCTCATGATACTTCATGATACTGTACATATTGTCCCAAGGAACAGGGGTCGAAATACGGAAAACCAAATTTGACCTCCAGTACAAAATGCGCTATCAGCTGATGCAGTTTCTATGGGAGATCAAATGACCTTTGATCCTTGAGAAAAGTTGTTCAGTTTCAAGGGCAGATTCACACCCCATAGTATTATCACACCTTTCCGTTACACGCTGTATAATATTACTCAGTTTCCAATCGGGGAGCCAATTCTTGAATATCACCGGGTGATAAAATATCACTGTTGAGACTTTAAAAATTCAAATTCACCCTGATAAACTGCCAAAAAGCAAAAAAATATATGAAAATTAACAATTATACACTATTTCATATTTAACGAATATCAATTTTTACTTTTGAGAAGAAAAATCTGTAATTTTGATTTTTTTGAGTGATATTTTATCACCCGGTGATATTCAAGAATTAGGCCCCAGGCCGTCTTATCCCATCTTTAGCTTTCAGGATTGCAACGCGCTTTGCTTTATTATTCACTAGCTGTTACCCACGACTTAGCGTGGATCTAGCAAAACAGATAAAATAACAGTTTCCCAAGGAAATCCTAAAATTTTCCCCGGTAAACGACCACTGTATGTTTTTCTGTTCAGCGGATATGGCGTGAAAGAGCAACAAACATCCAAATATCTGAACATCCAAACTTACAACTTTAGTGTGAAAAGTGATTACCTACTGTGTGATAGTGTGATATACTGCGTGCAAAATAACTCTATCTGTGACCGTTAATGCGCAGAAGTCAATAAATGAGTCGCGGGGGTTTACGTGGCTCCCCCCAGGGGGCGAACGAATCGTTCATTGGGTCTCCGCCTGTCATCCATGCGCAGAAAATAACCGTCATAGACAGACTTGTTCTGAACGCGCTGTAAAAGAATAATTGTCGTAAGTGACATCTCTGAATACGGCAGTAAAATAATCTAGTAGCTAAAGTGTCATTCAGTTTTAATGACTGAGTAAGTGGACCATTTTTTCGTAACCGTCACAAAATTACGAAAAGTGGGCCAGTTAAAAGAACTATTCGACACCTTATTGTGCCTTTCCAGTCATTAGCTTGGGCAAGTGGTCTGATAAAAGAAGCATGAATGTAATGGATTTACGCCATGATTGTATACGCGAGCCATTCAAAACATCATCGTAAGTCACAAAAAATTGCACCACCAAATTGTTTGGTCGAGAACTGTGTTATACACTGAAACCATAGCAAACTTTGCGTTAAAGGTGATGACGTTACTTCGAAAGTTAATTAATGCGGCTGTAAGGATCCTACCTATAGTAAATATAACTGTTAAGCTCAAGTCAGGGTGCATAAGAACTCATATTTTACAAAAAATACCAGCCCCGGAACGCTTCCGCTACCGCCTCTGTGTGACGCGGGCTTTAGACTTATTTCCAAACAAAACAGCCACTTAAGCAATTATTTTTTACGAAATTTCAAAAATTCGGAACGAAGGGTCGAATATCAGTTCGAAATTTACGAAAAATGTTACTGAATTTTGTTTTATTGTTTAACTGCCATTTATATTAATATTAAAAAAAAACTTTGAAAATATAACACATTCACGATTGAGTAAGAGTTTTTTCATCATTCACCTCATGATCATTAGCCTCATTTAATTTGTATGGATGGAACCGGCTCGTAGCTTAGACTAATTGACAGGGTCATACGTTTTTACACTAAGCAACCAAAAATGTTTCTTTTTCTTTCGAAATGTAACGCTTCTACTTCTGTTATTTCACAACGAAATGAGTTAGAAGTCAATACTCGCGTGTACAATTACCGACAAAAACAATCAACTTTTTGTCGCTTCACTAAACTTCATTAGCACTGCATTTCTTACTTACTTTTTAGGGTCCCCTTCTTCAAAGGTTTGAACCCTTATATAGCCATTCCTTTTAGATCTACAGTCCTTTTGACGTGTGAAAATAAATAGTTTTTGAGTCAACACAATCAGAAAAATTTATTTTATGTCACTATTTTCAAATCGCACTTATACATTATAATATTTCTAAATACTTCCTGTTGACCTAGGTGTTCACAAAAAGCTTGGTTTCGCATGTTAAAAACAGAGCGTTTCACGTTGTTTTTTTTTTTTCTGGTCTGTCCCATCTATCGGTTCACCTTGCAATTTATGTTTTGAAGACCCCTAGCTAAAAATAAATGTTAGGATGAGAAAAACGTTTTAATGCAAGCCAAAGAGTTAGCAAATGAGCCAGTTTCAATATAACATAACAATTCTTTGCTCAACCATACATTATTTTAAGCTAGAGTCCATTAAACCGTCAAGTGTGTCTGGAAGTATAGTTACAATAACAGTTACAAGCGCATTGACACGCACACAAAGTTATAGGTATATCGCGTGGTGGCTGGTACGGAACCGTGGCTGGTGTGCAAGGCTGACTCACCCTTGGCTGGTTTTTCTACTGTAACTGAACTGTATCCATTATTAGTATTAGTGACTCCGTAGACTGTGAAAATGGTTGTGAAAGGTCAATAGATAGATACTGAGGGCGTTGAACTTATAATTATGACCACCATTATGGAACAGATCAGTTCAGTTTTATTTTTACCTAAACGCGAATAGTAAAAAGATATACATAAAACATCACACGTCTTTACCGTAGGGGTAGGTAGATACCAAACCCTTCCACCTGCTGCGATCTTGGCAAACTTAACAAGGGATAAAACTTATGTTTTTCCCTATTCATAAGTTAGCAGGTGTAAATGTAACAGTCACGAATTAAGTGACAAAATATCTATTCTCGCTTCTTCTACACTCATTGACCCTTTCATCCTGAATGTGGTCCTGGGGCGCTCATGAAAGCTCTCCCCGGCTTGATATTTTTATTGTCAATGGGCTTAGTCTTGATCTCGATCTAGTGCTGAGGACAGAGATGAGGTCGACGATAAAACGAACTTGCCCAGAAGAAGTCTATTCACTTGCGACTTGAATAGATTCGGGTTATATGAACTCGGGAACTCAGACGCAGACAGAAAATTTGTTGATCTATTCATCTTGTTTCTTGAACAGTATCCGGAACTATGGCCGTCAAAGTAATGATTGCAAAAGATCTTGAGTTTCTCAATATAACTTTACTTTATTTTGCTCTAACATGGTAGAAATTTTTGCCACTTCTCAACAAACTGTTGAATACGTGTTGCAAGAGCGACGCGGTGACACTAATGATTCGCACATTCTTTATTATGGAAACCTCTTGTTATGCAATACTGTTTTGTAACGCAAATGAAATAATAAGTGTGATCTGAACTAATGTTACTGTAAGGGTGCTAATTACACAAATAGTACATGGACTTTAAACCGAATTGAGCTACTTACTAGGTAAAATGTAGAATATTAAGTAATTACTTTTTTTTTTGTAAATTTTAATGTTTACATTTTATGAACTTCATTTTATGAACTAGCTGTGCCCACGACTTCGTTCGCATAATGTTTGGACTGTTACAGTATACACAAACAAAAAACCTTTTTCATACGGGGTTCTTTACTTCCATGATGAAACATGTATGTCACTCAACAGAAGCTACACAAACGCAATCAAAGCGAAGCCGCTTAAAACTTTGTACTCGCTTATGTTTCGTTTGAGTGCAAAGATTGCAATGACACAAAGCTTATATGTTGCACGTTTGACTCACGAAAAACCATGTTTGAATCGGTTCAGTAGTTTGTGAGTGAATCGCGGACAGCAATTAGTCCAGTAAAAATACGGTTTTGCAAAACATTAAATGCTAATAGCTACTTTTTTGTGTATATCGTATTTAAATATGATGTTAAGACGCAATATTTACGAATCCACCTAAAATTTAAAGCGGAATATTTTTTTCGAATAACAGCTAAGGCAAAAATAGTAATAGACAATTATATACTTTATATCATAGATAAACGTATACTTTACATATAGGCATCAAAATCCACCATAAATATATTTAAAAATATCAATTTATTTCAAAATATAAAATCTCCACTTATTTTTACATATAAGGTTCAATAAAGTCGAGGTAAAATAATAGCAATAAACGGAGCTAAACTCAACCTTTTTAAATGTAAGTGATTCTTATATATATTCACAAAAATGCCATACTAAATAAAAAAAAAGTTTTTTGCAATCGCTGGTTTACAATGATTTTGTAAACATTTATGTTGGATTTGCCAAAAATGTGATTATATAGCACTATTTAAATTATTAGAAAGCAAAACGGATCTATTACTATTTTTGATTGCGAAGATAAGCTGTATTTAAATTTCGTGCTATAAAAGTTAAACAATACAAAAAAGCTTATATTTTTAGGTGGATTCATGTATAATATGAAATTCTGAATATATAGCAAGCCGTAAATAAAAAAAATAATCTATTAACATTTTTTTCCGAAATTCCATATTTTTTTAATGTTTGGACGGCAAAATAAATAAATAAATGAAGTAAATTTAGGTGGATTCCATTAAAAAGCTTTACACAGAAATATAATCTATCGATCTGAAAAAGAATCACGGCTATTATCAATTATTTCCGTTTCGCCATACAATCTCTCGTAATTTTACTGGAGTAAATTAGAAACTTTAAATTAAAATATCTTGTGTTTGAGTAAACCGAGCAAGGAAACGGCGGTGTTAATTAGACATACGTGTATTTATCTAACACCTTTAGACGAGATCGGTCCACATAATACGGTTATAGATAGTGTGGACCGGGCACCGTTCACAGCACAATAGTCACAGGAGAGCCGGGAACCGTCTGCACCTGAGACTGCTAGCGAAAGTCCAAAGGGTGCAAAAATGGTTAGACCTATATGAGGAAGCGACGATGACAAGTGGATAGCGCGTTACAGAAACTGAGCACGCCATCTATCGATGGTTTGAGTAGTGCTTGTTACAGCGTAAATTTTCATTGGTTTTGCTCCCGAAGCCCAGTGATTTTACTTATGAAAACAAGCAACTTTCCGGAAGAATTTTTGTTTACATAAATAGGTTCAGTGGTTTTTCCGTAAATAGCGGACAAAGAAACAGACAAACGGATAATCATACAAAAATTCCAAAAATTATCTAAATGGCTTCTATTACTGTTAATGTGTCCCCTAAAATTGAATTTTTGCAATTAATTTTAGAGTGCAGATTCACCGTGTTTACAACTTTGTTATATGTATAGAATAGAATATAGATATTACAATATTTCTGTTTTTATTCGAGGTCAAGAAGAATTGTATTTAATTGGGCCGATAGAGAATTTATACGCAATAAAAATGTAAAGAGGATTTTTGGACACATTTCTGAAAAGGATTTGGTACTCATTTTTTCCTCGAAAAAGGGAATATGCTGAAAGTCGAAAATGTAAAACTTACGAATCAACGTAGGGCATTCCTTAAAGTTCCAAATTAAAGGAGTGAGGTCTGCAAAGATTTTTAAAACGCTGTATAGCCGTAACCCAAAGGGAAAGTCGCGTAACGATACTACACATTAAGGTAGAAAACTCGTGATTTTTCAATGCTTATTTCCTGACAAAATCGTACATATACGTAATAAAAATATAAAACAATAATATCTGTCTATTCTAACCAAAAAAATTTTTTTTTTCAGCCTTGGAGAGTCATAGAAACCGAACCAATGCTGTACAAGTCCAATTCAGACATATGGGAACATTCTCCAGAGCGTACGTTAAAGCGACGCAAACCTGCTCGCAAACGAAAACGTCGACCTTTAGTCGGGCCAGAAGAACAGAATCAAGAGGAAATACATGCTGAAGAAAACCATAAAATCGAGTCTTTCACAGATAGAATACAAGTTGAAGAAAACCATAGAGACGAGTTATTTAAAGATGAAATACGTGCTGAAGAAAACCACAGAATCGAGTCATCAAAATATGGGATACATTCTGAAGAAGACAACAGAGGCGAATCTTTGAGAGACAGAATACTTGCTAAAGAAAACAGCAGAGGCGAGTCATTAAAAGGTGGAATACTTCCTGAAGAAGACCGCAGAGGTGAGCCATCAAGAGATGGAATACTTGATGAAGAAGACCACACAGGCGAGTCATTAAAAGTTGGAATACATGCTGAAGAAAACGACCGAGGCGAGTCACTAAACGATGGGATTTATGTTAAAGAAAAGTATAGAGACGAGTCATTTCCTGAAGTCATACAGCTGTACCCAGCAGGGAGCGAAGTGGAACGATTCCGCGATACAGTTGAACCTTTACGATACCGCGACACGCAATACAAACAAGAAACAACGGAGATGCCTAGGAGACGTCGCAAGAGGCCTGAGAACCGACGCAATCGATGGGCTGTAACGAATTTTGACGTAGAAAGACCGACGCAAAGACGCGTCTTACGAAGAAAAAGACCTTCACTTGATAGTAATGTTCCTAGATTTAGTGAGTTCGAAGATTTAAGAATGAAAGGTGAAACGGCCTCAAATAATGCACCAAAGGAAGACCTAACAATAGGATTGCAAGAGACCGAGGAAATCCACTACGGCAATGAATATAACCTGGATGATGTGAATCCAGATGCAGAAATAAACGGGATGCATAATGATGATAAGTCCACGTCAGTATTTTCTATGGAGATGGTTGGTACTCAGCAGAGTAATAGGCCACTGCATGATGACAATAAGCTTAAAGCAATGGAAAAGGCATCGTTCCACACAGCCACTAATTTGCTAGACAAAATACGGGTAAGTCAACTACTAAATGCTAAAAATATAATATAATTAGGTTTTATAAGTCTATGCATGAGATAAGGAGTTCCAACTCGATAAAATCAACCCAAATAGTATAAAATCAATCAGACTATAATATAAAATCAATTGGTAATTCAGTACATTACAAAAAAAAAACCGGCCAAGTGCGAGTCGGACTCGCGCACTGAGGGTTCCGTACCACCACATAAACATAATTGTATTAGTTGAAATTTCAGTAAGTTAATGTGCTAGATTTTTTGAGTCCGACACGCGCTTGACCAAATTTTATTATTTGTTGTTATTTTATAGCCTATGCCCTATAACCATACCAATTATCAAGTTTGTAAGTGTTCCCGTTTTTAAATAGAACTAAAACAAAAATCGCCTCTGCAACCATCCAACTTGACCCCTCTCTTATACAGCGTGAATTTGTGTTGGTTTCGCACCCGAAGCCCAGTGATTCTGCTCATGAAAACAAGTAACTTTCCCGAAGAAAAACATTTTTTACTCGAAAAAAATTTTTCGCCTCCCCATACAAAATGAGTCGATCACGTGACCACTTTACTATGGAGCGGCGAAAAAACTTTTTCGAGTAAAAAATTTTTTTCTTCGGGAAAGTTGCTTGTTATCATGAGTAGAATCACTGGGCTTCGGGTGCGAAACCAACACAAATTCACGCTGTATGAATGTTCTTGAAACGGGAGCTCACCACAATTGGTTACCATTAGTTGTGAGAAAAGTTGTAATATTTAATGATTTCAGACTTTTCCCATTATTTGTACTGTGAGACCTAGCTTCTTGCCAAATTTCATAATTTTAGGTCAACGGGAAGTACCCTGTAGGTTTTTCATTTTTGAATAAATGTATGGAGATGAGGACATAAAATGCTATATCTTTTGATTGCGTCGTTGTAAAAAATTGAAGTTTTCAGATCTTGTGTGGTTCATGGATCCTAATATATGGTATTAATTTCAACCTGATACCTTTACCCGTTCGTGAGATAAAGGGTCTTGACAGACAGACAGACAGACAGACAGACAGACAGACAGACAGACAGACAGACAGACGGACAACAAAGTGATCCTATAAGGGTTCCGTTTTTTTCTTTTGAGGTACGGAACCCTAAAAAGGGTGAAATTTTTAAACCACCTGAAAGGTTTAAATAAAGGATTTTCTTTCAGTAAACTTAGCTACCTTTAGTGTTTAGTTTAGAGTACTTTCTCTCCGTTCGGATGAAGAAACTCACCCTATACATAAATGAACAAACAGGTATGCAGAGAAATATCCTATACTATTAAACGAGGAATATTTGTATATATTCGTATATTGTAATCGGTTTGTCGAAAACGGCTCTAACAATTTCGATGAAATTTACCATACGGGGGATTTCGGGGGCGAAAAAATTGATCTAGCTGGGTCTCATGTCTGGGATTTTTTTTAAATACCGCGTTTTAGACAGAAACCAAGAGTGCCATCTGTTGGCGGGTAGCATGGCCATTATAGAGCGAAGCTCAGTCGCCCACGTTCTTTATTTTAAAGTAAAATAATGCGATTTTAGCGTAATATCACCTAACAAAACTACAATTTCGAGTGAACATTTACTCTGAGTAAAATTTATGGTATATTTTATTTTAAAGATTGAATTATATTTTTCCTTATAGTGCAAATATCCTTTCAAACTGCCAGCTTCGTTCTTTAAACTATCAAGTAATGCAGCGAAAGGCATCGTTAAAAAAAACTACGAATACGATATATTTCGTAAGAAAGCCTCTGAAAAACTAAACGTGGTACCACTTGACATGCAATTTACTCCAAAACAATCCGTGCTCTTCCCGAAGATTTTGTCTGAGAGTATCATAAATTTGAAGCCGAGAAACGCTGCGTCCATCCCATTTTTCGATATCCATCGATCACTGCACCAGATTATCACAGACATGGAAAATGAAATAAATCTGGTACAAAGAAACTGTAGTACAAATTGTGTTTATACTGTACTAATATTGAAAAATGATTGTTTTACTTTATGTATAACTTACACATAGCACAAACGGTACAAAAAATTACAAATGCTTTTGTGTTAAATTAATCATTTAGTAAGAAATCTAGTTTTGCTAATCTCTTACGAATCACTAACACGATTTTCGTCACGTTTTATTTTCGCACTTGTATATTAACTGTCATAATATTCAAAGAAAGTATTTTTTACAAAGTAGAAAATCGCTAAGTTTCTGAACCACAGACAGGATTTGAACCTCCATTTTCGTCAGAACTGAAGAAACCAGCGACTAGACTGCCGTGATCCTGCCTGATGTTGTGTATGCGATCATATGTATGCGCATTCAACGCATTCACATTTTTCAATTTTCTACTTTGTAGAATTATTCGAACACAGGAAGTTCATAGAATAAAATAAATTTCAATGTATTTTTTATATCATAGGATTAACATAGATTGGTGCCGGTATAGAATAGTACCAACCCATCTCTACCCGTGGGTGTCCTTGGGGATTATGAACCGAAAGATGGACAGCAGCGTCCTTCTGCATATCGTATCATCTTACATACCGCGGTCAACAACAACCGCGGTCCATGGTGCCAGCCGCAACACTAAAAGCGTGATGATGACTATAGTACTTCCCCTCAAAATTATACCACGCGTTTAATGTTACAATTCTGTAGGGAGCTCTTTGACCTGTAGTGGACGTTTTCATGGAATGTTATGATGAATTAAAAATAATAATCACACTTTTCAGACTAACATTTGCTTTAACACTAACTTCTGTTTCCAGGGTGATCGACCAATCGACCCAATGACATTAAAAGAGATTCTGAAAAGATCAAATGGCACTAGCCTTAGCGAAATACTGCAGCAACATAACTTGTCACTTTCCGACTTACTTCGAGGAAAAGAAGACGCGATGGCTATGATAAAATCTGAAGAAACATCAGACGACAGCAAACCTACTAAAGAGAAACTTGAAGACAATCTTAACGCAAAAATAGAAGATAAAGTAAAAGTAGAACAGCTGCCAAAAGAAATTATACCAGTTACGGAAGCAAGCTTTGACAACAACGAATCTATTCAAGTGCCCGAGGCAAATCCAAAAACTGTCAGTGATTTAGAATCACAAGGCACGGGAACTGAAACGAAACAACGGAAAGGTGAAACAAAGCAGATACCCAGTGAAAGAAGAGACAACGAACCAAAAATATCACCAACGCGAAGAAATTTAGGCCAGCGAAGGAAACTAAGAATGAGACCTTCGGTAAATGGTACATACAAAAGTCAACTGAACAGAGATTTGATGGCACAGACCGCCAGGAAATACCACAACAGTCGAAACATCACTAAATCTAAAGAATGGAAATACGTCATCCCCATGATGAATGAATCTGATTCCAGTGAAGAAACACGTGTAGCACAATCAACTACAACTTCTGTGCCAGAAGAAACAACAACTATGCTTAACACGGAATATTATAATCCAACCACGGTTACAATGACTACCCAAACTGAAGCCAACATTGGCGAGATCGAAGACGATGTTGTTGAAAAAGAAACAACTACTTTGCTAATAAGCCCTACACACGAAACTACTACTTCAGAAGTTACTACAACAACAGCAAAGCCTAGAATCGCCCGTCCACGGCCTGCTGCTAACCGCATTGGTTTAAGACGGCAAGCTTACAATAACAGATTGAAAAGAAAACGGATGAAACAAAAGGAGTCCACAACAAAATCACCTATAGAGGAGGATGAATTTGAAGTAGATTTATTTGGAATGCCTAACCTGGTGTCATCTGCAGAGTTCATAGCCCGAACACAAACTCCCAAACCGACAATCGCCGACGATCAAATTGATGACTTTACAACCCTAGAGGATTTTATTACAACCGAGAAATCTAAACACGCGGAGAGTGGGCCGAGGTTCACAAGAAATTCAAGTACCACTTATGAAGAAAAAACACCAGAAAATAAAGTGGTAACACCAAGATACATTAGCACAACCGAGGAGACAGCTAAGTTTGAAATTGAAGAAATTCTCAACGATACTCGCAGTAAGTTTATTATTTTCAAATTTACACTTGCATCAGTAATATGGTGCCGGCTAAGAATAGTGGCACCCCATCATTTTGCGTGGGGGCGTGACTAAGGGATCTTGAACCGGAGGAGGGACAACAGCGTCAAGCAAGGCACAGCCGTAGTGCCTATTATACGTTTCTCCAAAGATACCACGCAATTTTGGGAAAAGATGCCATTACCAACACAGGAGTTTTTATGGGATGTTATGATGACCTTAGCATTCCAAAATTTCTAAATCGGGAACAGATTAAAAATAAGTATGTAGGTCGAAGACAAAACATCACGCCACTAGCGGCCCGCTTCGGCTTCGCACAGCTTCGGCTAAATAACCTGGCTGGAGCATGGCGTAGTAGTGGCTGAAATACCATTAAACCCCCCCCCCCCCATTTTACATCTTGGGGGATCATTTACCGACAGTGCTACCACAAGAGTTTCTTTACTACTTGCTGAGGTCTCATACACACTGCAAGTTTTTGCATCACTGCAGTAGCCTGAAGTGACGCAGTCGCGATACAAATGCGATATACCTAGTCGCGATTCAGTAGCATCGCAATTTAAACGCGATACATCATCGATACAAATAGATACTGGTGAAATACTGTAAACGTTTTGCGTTGTTCCTTTATCTTAGCGTTTGGATCGATGCTGTATCGCGTTTGCATCGCGACCGAATGGTGACTGTATCACTGCAGGCTACTGTATCGATGCTGCATCAATGAAAAAGGCGCATTAGTGCCTTACAGTCCGTAGAAGAACCTTTCTTTAAAATTGCAGTTCAATTAAATCTATTGACGACACTTTACGGCTACGCGCGCGCGGTGATCCACTCACAACAGCACGGCGGGAATATAGCAGATTAAAATGAAACCTGATGAAACGAATATCTCAAAAGATATTACATTTTTATCAATCTGTTTCGATTTTCAAGAGCCTCACTAGTCTTACGACGCAACCGTTGCATAAAAAGCTCTTTCAATATAACTGTTTAAATATTTTTATTTTTGTTTTAGCAAGCGCAAGATTATCAAAAATATTGATGGAGAGAAACATGACATTAAACGAACTGGTGGAACACAGAGAACGGGGATCGAGTCACGTGCATTTAGCCGATATATTCCATAATGCTTCCAAAGAACCGAATCCACCAGAGCCGTTCCTTACCAAGTCATCTATTGAACCTATTTCTAGGGAGACGTATCCCCTAAGAGCAATATTAGAAGCTAATCTTCACGAATCAACTGCTAAAACAACTATCGACCCAATTCCAGCCGAAACCTACGCTGCTGGCAACATCCCCGTAGTTATGGATTTCGGCAATAACGTTAATGAAAATGGCGAGAACATGGGCATAATGTCATTGTTTGACAAATTCACTGACACTGATATAAGTAAGGTAGAAAAAAGCACTATTGGTCAAGATTCTCAAGGAACACCGTATGTAACTACAGTAATTCTTGTGAACAATACAGATGCGAACGAAACTACTGCAAGAGAAAGCAGAGTGCTGAAGGAAGAAGAAAATAATTTGAAAAATGATGTTGTAGCATGGAGCCAACTGTTTGAGTTAATGAGGAAAAGTCAACATCAACAGAATTACACCGACGAGTTTCTTAATCTCAACAATGGTATTTGTTCTGTTGTCACTTTTGCATAATTCTCATAATTTCGAAGCAGGTATCTTATTTTTATTTACAATTTCAGATGACGACTCAAAGCATGAAATTTTGCTACAAGACTCTGATGGTGACGGCCTAATCGTGTTGGAAGATCTACAACGTTTACAAGATTTCAATATCAACACTGCCAGAGAGGATAAACTAGACATAAACTCTTATGAAGCTGACACCGACGCACCTGGCATCCTGAATAGATCGCCTAGCCACAGTAGGTCCGTAACGGTAGCTACAGCAAGCATAGTGGGCCTAGCCATGATACTATTCCTACTGACATATGCTGCTTTCAAGTGGAAGCAACAGCGAAACCTACTTCGTAAGAAACAAAATTTCCCAGATGAGCGGATCCCTACTCCTGTATTCGAAAACAGGAAAGGGCATAAGCACAATTCAAGTACCAGAAGCATAAGTCCAATGCTTGCAACATCAAATATTTACACACTTAATACATTAGACTCTAATGGTAAAGAATCACCAGATTACATGTGGGACAGCTTAAGGAAACCCTTCCAATAAGTCAAATGTTGTCATGAATTAGACTGAAATTTGTAAGTATTAGCTATTAAGTTAAATTTTATGAATATGTTTAATGTTTACGTTATTTAAACTAGTGACCTGATTTTGTTTTAAGAGAGTTGTATTTACGTATTTATTTATTTAACTTGCTGCAATTCTCTACTGCCACTTCGAATATTTTTGTCAGCATCTGACAGTTTCTTGTTAATTTTTATTTCTTATCTCATTTCATTTGTGTCTAATTCTTTGTAATATTGTTGTTCAGTATTATAATTATGTTGCAAAATTATTGTAACATCATCAAAGAGTTTTTGTATGAATGTTTTATTTTTAGCTTTGTCTGTAAATAAATAAATAAATGAAAGTGATTTATTTTATTTCTCTCACCTGTAGCTGTCATATGTGAAGATATCTTGAAGTTTCTTTAGTGCAGTGATGTCAAGGGTATGTATTTTGTTGTAGAAATAGGCATATTGTCTTGCAATGCTTCTGTACAACTTTAACGAAGATTCAAACACTGGTGATGGCTGCAATATGGAAATTTCTGGATTTGAGAAAATATATTTGCCAATGCTAAAATATATTTGCAAATCAAACCAAAGCTAGTGTTGGTAACTCCATTAATTTTAAGTTATTCATGGCTACTTAATGGCTCATCAGCAGTATCATAAAAAATATTCTCAAAGTAGCTACTATTTTTTTTAATGGTTGTTGTCCCATTAACTAAAATAAATATAAAAAGTGCCACTCTATACATCCCACATTACATACCTTTAATTGAGCTAGTTCCTCTGATGTAAAATATAGTATAGTGGAGTATTTTTCAGGTAAAACATCAATGTATGGCTTCCAAAAAGATTCTGAAATTAGACAAAAAATAAAACTCATTAAAAGAGACTATTACTTAGCCGAATGCATATTAATGGAATAGCCTAAAATTTTTATTCAAAAAAGAGCAGAATTCATTTACTTTACTATACATATTTGGAGTGTATTTGGGTAGTTAAGCACTAAATAAACAAGTAACTTATAAACAAGCAAGAGGGGTTACCAATAAATTGTATTCATAAATATTCCTGAATTTCTGTACTATGTCAAAAAATGAGAAATCAAGTATAATAAAATAATCTTTAAAATACAAAAGTTACTCTCTTCGTCTAAACAGCTAAGCCACTGAACTAATTTTGATGGAATTGGGTATGGAGATACGTTTTTGCTGGAGTTCTGGAGGGAACTCCCTGTTCTGCAGTGGATGTTTCATGGGGCTTTATGATGAAGATGAGGTATGGAGATTTTTTGAGCTCTACGGAAGAACATAGCCTACTTTTTAGGGTTCCAAAGGGTGAAAAATGAGACCCTATTCATAGTATTCATATGCCTCCAATGTCTGTCAGCGGGGTGTATCTCATAACCATAATAAGTAGACAGTTGTTCACAGATTATGTATTTTTATTGCCGCCAAAACAACACATAATACAAAAAAAATCCTCTATCATACTAAAAATAAGTGATTTTTGCTCAATTTCTTGTTTGAGCTCTATTGTAAAAACGGGGACACGAGTGAAAATTGGTATACTTATAGTGCATAAGCTGAAGAGAAACAACAAATAACAAAAACTCGTCAAGTGCGTGTCGAACTCACGCAAATTTATTATACTTCTGCGTGAAAAACGCGTCCATAACTAAGACAGTAATTTGTGTGCAGTGGTGCGCGAGTCCGAGTCGCACTTGGCGGGTTTTTTCTTATTCCATGCAAACTCATCACCATTATTACATCTCATAAAATAGCCACTGCTGCAATAAAAATAGCTATTTCGCCAGCAGATTGTAAAATTCATCACTTTATATTTCAATAAATTGTGAATTTCCACTTTATATTTCATATTACAAAATGTTGCTTATTTGTTTTTGGTTGCTTGTCTTGGCTAATGAATCTAAATTCTACTTAACCCATTCACAACCTGCAGATACTTTTTAACAATCTACCAGCCATTTTTAAACTGTGAAATTAACGATTTGCCTGGGACAGCTATATCTAGAATTTACACAATAAAATGTAGTACAATTAGGAGAGGATGATTTTATTTTTGTAACAAATGAGTAAACGAGCAGGTGGCCCATGCAAATTAAATTTATTCATATATTCCAATGCTTACCAACACATTTTGCAATCCAATTTATTCATATATTCCAATGCTTACCAACACATTTTGCAATCCAATTTATTCATATTCCAATGCTTACCAACACATTTTGCAATCCAATTTATTCATATACTAGCTGTTGCCCGCGGCTTCGCTCGCGTGGAGTTCGTATTTATGTTGTTACCGGTTTTCCGAAGCAATGAGATATTTTCCCGTCATTTCGGGGTAATTTTAAACTAAGGAAAAACAGGACTAACCCTGCGCAAACCAATGAGTATAATTCAAGATCCAGCTGAATTTTATATAATATACAGACGTTACTCATAAATTACTCAGAACAGAGGAACTTAGCAGCAGTATCCTAACAAATGTAAAGAGAGAGATGAGAGACACCTTTATGTAATATTTCAAAACAGAGCCAATCGCAGAAGTAATTGAGAAAAACTAAAACCCTCTCCCTCTCTCTCCCTCTCCCCCTCCCTCTGTCTCTCCCCCTCCCCTGCCCCTATCTCTCCCCCTCCCCCTCCTCCCTCTCCCCCTGACCTTCCCTCTGCCCCTCCCTCTCCCTTTTCATCACCCCCTCCCCCTCCATCACTCCATCCCTCTCCCCCTTCCCCTCCTTCTCCCTCTCCCACCTCTACCTCTACCTGTACCTGTACCCCTCTACCTCTCTACGTCTCCACGTCTCTACATCTCTACCTCTCTGCCTCTCTGCCTCTCTGCCTCTCTGCCTCTCTACCTCTCTACCTCTCTACCTCTCTACCTCTCTACCTCTCTACCGCTCTACCTCTCTACCTCTCTACCTCTCTACCTCTCTACCTCTCTACCTCTCTACCTCTCTACCTCTCTACCTCTCTACCTCTCTACCTCTCTACCTCTCTACCTCTCTACCTCTCTACCTCTCTACCTCTCTACATCTCTACATCTCTACATCTCTACCTCTCTACCTCTCTACCTCTCTACCTCTCTACCTCTCTACCTCTCTACCTCTCTACCTCTCTACCTCTCTACCTCTCTACCTCTCTACCTCTCTACCACTGATTTTTAGACATTTCAAACCTATCGCACCCCAACTCCATCCCCAGGGGGATGATGGTATTTCACGTCCACCACGTTGGATTTCAAAATTGTTGTAGTTTTCGTAATCAGCGACCCGATAAACCATACAAACGACACCCATATTGATTTTTAGACATTTCAAACCTATCGCACCCCAACTCCATCCCCAGGGGGATGATGCTATTTCACGTCCACCACGTTGGATTTCAAAATTGTTGTAGTTTCCGTAATCAGCGACCCGATAAACCATACAAACGTCACTCATATTGATTTTTAGACATTTCAAACCTATCGCACCCCAACTCCATCCCCAGGGGGATGATGGTATTTCACGACCACCACGTTTGATTTCAAAATTGTAGTAGTTTTCGTAATCAGCGACCCGATAAACCATACAAACGATACCCATATTGGTTTTTAGACTTTTTCACCCCATTTCCCTTTTTTAGGGGTTGAATTTGGGGTGGACTTTCAATAACAGTGATGAACGTTGCATAGAATTACATCATTAATGCTTAAATAATAATTAATGTGGATTTTACTTTAAGAATAAAGAATTTTCAACTTCATCCCCCTTTTCACCCTTAAGCGTGTCGAATTTTCAAAAACCCTGACACACGTGATTATTAATTTTTAGTCGTCAGCCTAAATACCCTAATTTTGAAGATCCTAACTTCAAAACTGACGGACTTTCATACAAACTTTCATCCCCTATTTTACCCCCTTAGGGGTGGAATTTTGTAAAACCCTTTCTTAGTGCACCCCTAGGCCTTATAAGGAACCTACATGCCAAATTTGGAATCTCTAGACCCAGTGGTTTGGGCTGTGCGTTGATATGTCAGTCAGTCAGTCAGTCAGTCAGTCAGTCAGTCAGTCAGTCACCTTCTTCTTTTATATATATAGATTCCAATGCTTACCAACACATTTTGCAATCCAATTTATTCATATATTCCAATGCTTACCAACACATTTTGCAGCTATGTCAACAGTATTTGGCTAAAGCTGTCAGAAAAAACAAGTTTGTAAAGCTGTTATTCTTTTGGTCAAATATACTCTGGTTGTCATGGCTGCAAAATGTTTGTGTAAGCTTTGGAATAAATGAAAAAAAATGGATTATAATATATATGTCAGCTACTAAAAGATAAAATCAATGTACCAACCTGGATTATTTTTTTCTAACAACAGAAAGAGTGCTAGAGTGATATTTGGCATGTTCTGCAGTAATGGATCAATGGAAATGAAGGCAGACAGGTCTGAATTTTGAGCATCCTTCTCTGTCATCATCACCTTGCTTGGAACAGTGAGTATGAGAGTACCTTCGGGGAACAGCTTGGTTGCTTTAAGACCAAGGTCATAACCCTCAAATTCAGCTATCTCCACACCTGTAAACGAGGATTTGAAAAGTTTTATTAGACTGAGCATATGTTCAATAAACTGAAAACAATAGGGGTTGGAATTTTAATGTGTAATTTGATTTCTCGATCTTTTCATTAAGACCTTAAGGGTGCCTGTCCATTGACGCGGAACGAGCTGGCGGAGCGGAGAAACGAGGAAATATTAACCAATAGGATTATGGTGCGATTCTGGGCGATTGCTGAGCGGAGTTTTTATGAAATCCTATTGGTTAATATTTCGTTCCGCCAGCTCGCTCCGCGTCAATGGACAGGCACCCTAAACATGAGGTGATAAAAATAAAACATTTAGGGTGTCATTCAGACATTTCTCTAGCACAGTATTTAACTTAGCACTACCTTTAGCCCCTGATCTATGCCTGTGATAAGAGATGTCATTCAGAGTGATAGGTTTCTGCTAGTAGTCATCACAGGGATTTGCTTGCGAGGTTTTGGACTGGAGTTAGTGAAACGTTTCTGAATGACACACTTAAGAGCGAGTTAACCAAAGATTACCATCGAATTGTGCTCCATTTTCACTCAACCACTTGAGATATTTGTCAATGTTCGCCTGGCGACCTCCTTGCTTACTTCCATGCGCCGGACCCTCGATGTTCCTAACCTCTTGAAGTAACGCCTCAATTTCTAAATGGTGGTCCCAACTCTTAGACAAATTGCTTGAAGCTTGGAAAATACTCGTTAATTTTAGTAACTTATCCACCAGAACAGCGAGTTCCTTCCGTTTCTGCTGAAGAAACTTGTACTCCTTTGCTTCCTTCTTTGAAACTTGTTTTGATTGTGATTTTCGACCCATAGTCGCTAAAACACTTATAAAACTAACTGCAAAACTTAGCTATGACACTAAAGAACACAATGCAATGTAAATCTAGAACGTGGGAAATATTATAAACTAAAAATAGGTCTAAAAATCCATTCGAAATGTTTGCCTACATAAAAGTGAAAGATGACACTGACAATTTTTTTTTTTTTTTTGGTTTCATTCTTCCTTTCGGAAAGGCAAAGAGTACAAAGCCCATACAGCCATGTCTGATGTCTTTAATCTTTCTTTTTGCTACCCTCGTAAAGCGATAGTGAACTTTACGAAGGAAAATGTTCGTGACTTTTTGGGACAACACAAACGGGGCTTAAACACGAGATCACTTGAAATCTTCATCAGCTGCGCACTCCGTAGTAAATTTACTGCATAACACACTATCTTTATTATCCACTAAATCACTAAATGCACAAAAAAACTAAATTTCAATTAAGCAGGCAAACGCCCATGTCGAGTTCCCGCCAAAAAGCCTCATGACACTGACAAGTTGTCAGTGACAACTTACCCCACGTTCCGAAATGCGCTAATAGCATGCTTTAAAGCACTGTGAGCGCGCTTAAGTCAGTCCGAATAGGGAGCTTTCGATGATGTCTGTCAATTTCGATTTTATAAGTGTCAATGGGTGGTACGCATAGATTTATTACATCGCGGCGCTTGTGGTACGCCACAAAATGTTTTTTTTTTTAATATAAAATGTAACAGGCATTTGACAAAAGCAATCAAACTGACAATCAATTTCATACTGGTTATATGGTGGTACTATGATGTTTGTTCCTCGTGCTGATTTGCAGCGCCATCGACCATTGGGCATTTCAAAAGACGGTTAAAAACAATCTACTGTTAAAAACTATCCCACTTATTTGCAGTCCGCCGACGTTCAAGGAACATATACTAGGTTATTTTTTTGGACCTGATTTGCGTATGCCCACGTTATTACAGAGGTCAAAAGCAACAAGTTTGGTTCTACGACTTTTCTAACAACGCACAAAAAAATTTCGACTCCCCATACTAAAGTGGTCACGTGACCGACCCATTTTGTATGGGAAATTGAAAATTTTTTGTGCATTGTTAGAAAACTTGTAGAACAAAAGTTGTTGCTTTTGACCTCTGTAATAACGTGGGCATACGCAAATCAGGTCCAAAAATAACCATGTATATACTCTCTAACGACGTTTCTCAGGTTTGGTTTTCCGACGAGTTTGTTACTAATGGATGGATATTAAAGTGGATATGGAGCACATTTTAGAAAGATTAGCTCTCAGGCTTTGAAACAAAATAAAATAAAACTGACGTTTTGTCAGATGATCTTGTGATATGGAACGGATATAAATCCGTTCCAAATTGACTAGCGCTGTGTGTCGAAAAGAACAAACTGCTTAACGCGTATACGGTACTGACAGGCGGTCGAAATTCATTTTGCATGCTCACAGAGCTATCACTGCTTTAGTGGCTCTGGTTAATTTGGAACGGATTTAAGCGCGCTCACGATTTCGTGTGTTGAAAAGTCAGTTTTGTTTTTATTTTCTTTAACAAAGCCTGCCTGATCTAATCCCTCTAAATGAACGCCAAATCCACTCTCATTTCCGTTAGTGTCAAACTCATTAAAAACAAAACCTGAGAAACGTTGGCTGGCTGAAAATGTGTGGGAATCTGTGGGATTTTATATGTGTCAAATTGATTTTGACATTAGCGCTTTCACTGCTCCACCTATTTGACTAAAGCACTGATAGCAGAAACAATGACGTCATCAATGAAGTAAGACGGTGAACAATCGAGTGCTCTAGAGCAGGCTTTCAGGCAATTCGGACCGGACTTAAGCGCGCTCGCAGTGCTTTAAAGCGTGATATAGCGCATTTCGGAACGTGAGGCAAACGCCTGTCAGATATTCTGACATTACGACAGCCGTTTACGAAGTATGTGAAAAATGCTAAATCAAAATAACTCTCGCGGTTTTTCTAAAGCAACGCACATTACAGTTAAAATATACCACATTTCCGCCCCTCGGAGCGGAAATGTGAGTGGGCCCCCTCCCCCTCTATGGTCTCGAAGATAAGCTGGAACTCGACCTCGGACGAAGGAACTCGACGCATTCTTTGAGGACGTCTCAACATAATTTCTGAATTTTTGAAGTGAAAACTTCTTTAGCGGCGCTTGGCACTTTTTTAGATGGGTAAAAAATGTTGAACTTGCGTCAGATGTTGCGTCAGATGTCGCGTCAGATCTCGCGTCAGATCCGTAGCCTGATCCTAAAGCGTCAACTGTCAACGTACTGTTATTGTTGTACAATAAGTATTTACAATACGGGTTTTCATTCAGTGACATCAAAGAAGTACGCGAGCAATGGCGCGATTTACCCTTACAAAAAAGCATAATATTCAAAAATGCAAGTTTTCATTCCTGCCGGCACTCCCGGAGTGCAACCCGTCCCTTTTTTTTGCGAATTTTCAAAAGTCGTACAACAAAAGTTGTTCAGTTCATGTCCAAAGCCACCACCCGAGAGGTTTTGCGTTATTTAATTAACACGTTGTTTATTATACTTACCTACCCCATTAATTAGTCCCTCTAATTCTTAGGGTTCTGTCTCCAAAGGGTGAAAACGGGACCATTGCCTCCGATGTTATACAACGTCCCTTACACCCTGGAGAATACAAACTCGCGCGCATTTAATACTACACTTCTGCGTGATTGCTCGTCCATAACTGATGCGCTCTACTCACGCAACAATCTCAATCACAATCAGTTGTCGCAATCTGCAGATTGTCAACAGATTGCAACGTAAGTAGGCAGATTGGGGCTGACTTCCAACTAATTGTCAAATTGTACAATCCAACAATCCACAATGGAGCGTGATATTGCGACTCTATCTATAGGACGAATTATATCTAATCTGTGGCTGTTATTTATTATTGTTGTTAGATAAAAGCAATGTTTTTAACCACTATCATCTTCTTTTCGACGCTAATTGCTTGTAATTTGAGGAGTCGATGGTAAGCACAAGTTCCGAATGTTGAAATTTCGATAGTTTTGAAAATTTTGAAATTTCGCGGCGTGAAATTGTGATGAAATTGCTTTGTGAGTAAAGTACAGACAATCTCGATTCTACAGATTGTCACAACTAATTGTGATGGAAATTGTTGCGTGAGGAGACCTTTTAAGACGGTATGTTTACCTTGCTACGGAACCCTCGGTCATTTTTATGGTTCCGATACCAAAACGGTAAAAAAAGGAACCCTTAGGGTGCGACTTTGTCTGTCCGTCTGTCTGTCACACCTGTATATCTCAGCAACCACTCATGCTTTCGACTTGTTAAGAATATGGCTGCTCAACTTAATTGCACATGAAAAAAATAAATTATGATTTTGATGTAAAGGGGGCCCAAACAGGGGGGCAAATTTTCAAATTGTCGTTACTAAGTCGAGTGGGGTAAAGGGCTTTACGTGTACATTCTTAAACATATTTTTGTATTTTTTTACGATTCTTAGTTTTCAAGTTATGATGAAAAGTGACAAATAATATTACCGTCCCCCCCCCGCTTATCTCCGAATTTTATTTTTAGTTTAGTTTTACTTTTTATTTTTAATAATATAATGTAATACAATATAACGTAAGGTAACGGTCGAATGGCTTACCGCGAAACAGGATTTTCCTAGTGCGGTAGCCAAAGGTATCTTTATCTTTATCTTTAAGTAGTCGATATAAGTTTATGTAGGTATACTATATATTACATCAAAAATAAAACGATCTTTCTAAGTCGCACAGTTTTTAGAAATTTGCAAAAAACCATTACAAACAAATTTAGTTTTGCGGTCCTAAAACTGGACTTTAATTGCTTCTAAAAATACTATAGGTAGGTATATCGGAACCCACTTGACCGGCTTTTTTTTCTACTCTTCTCTCATTATTGAGTAATAACTGCGGTCTGCCTGTTATTATTCAGCGAATCTAGGCATCATATCACCCATAGTTACGGAAGGTCAGACTTTCGAATCAAGCTTCTGTTAGATACCACTACGCAACTATATACTGAGTGTTATGTTCTTACAGTGAGACAGCTCTTTGTGTTTAGATCCGTTCTGAAAAAGCACCGTTTATTACCTCTACCGAACCCTAGCCGACGCCAAAATACACGTGTTTGTGCTAGCGTACCCCATGCTACGTCATTTGCAGGTAGACAATTTTACGTCCTAAGCACTATACTGTAAAACGAGGTCCATAAAAAATTAAATACCAGGCCACTCAGAAAGTATTGCGAAAAATAGTTTTTATATATGGGAGACTGGCCGGTCAGAATCTTTTTCGAAAATATGATTACTTGTAAGTAAAAATATGTGTGTTCCATTTTCAAAATTTCCCTCCACATTTTTTGCGAGCCAATTCAAAGTATCGTGTCTTACTGAAAAATGGATCTGCGCCGGGAACATTTTAGAGCTATGATTTTTTACGATTTCAAGTGTCGCCTGAAACCGGATGAATCGTTCGATAGACTTCAAATGGCATTTATGGATGAAGGCCCCTCCAAGGCAACCGTGTATCGTTGGTATAACGAATTTAGGCGCGGTCGACCAACCTTGGGGGATGAAGAAAGAAGCGGTCGCCCTTTGACGGCTATTACGGAAGAAAACGTGCTAGCAGTGAAAAATTTAATCCAAGATAATAGGCGAATTACATATCAGGAGATTCAGCACATATTAAAGATTGGATCGGGAAGCGTTCACGAGATTCTACACGGGCATCTTCGCGTGAGGAGGATAGTATCGCGCTGGGTGCCGCACTACCTCACCGACGCTCAGAAGCAGGCCCGGGTGGAATGGTGCCGTGATATGCTGAACAAATTTGAAGCAGGCTCGTCTCGGCGTGTTTACGACATCGTAACAGGTGATGAGTCCTGGATTTATCAATACGATCCAGAAACCAAGCGCCAGTCGACAGTTTGGGTGTTTCAAAATGAACCAACGCCTACCAAAGTGAAGCGATCTCGAAGCGGGGGGAAGATTTTGATCGCCAGCTTTTTTAATTTGACTGGCCACTTGGCCTCAATTCCCTTACGAGATCAAAGAAGCATCAACGCCGAATGGTATACTACCAAATGTTTACCAGAAGTTTTTTCTGTTGTGAGCAACAAGCGACCAAACACAGGGCTCCGCGGACTACTGCTCCACCACGACAATGCGCCTGCACACACCGCGCTCAAAACGAGGGACTTCCTGGACAGCACACCAGTCAAACTCCTGGGTCACCCTCCTTACAGCCCTGATCTAGCACCGTGTGACTTCTTTTTATTTCCAAAAATAAAAAATCAGCTCAAGGGGATACAATTTTCGTCGCCGGAAGATGCGCTGGCTGCGTTCGAGCAGGCTGTAAACGAGGTGTCTACGGCGGACTGGAAAAAGTGTTTTGAAAACTGGTTCAGACGCATGAATCTTTGTATAGAGGCTGGTGGAGAGTACTTTGAAAAGATTTAATAAAAATATATGTACCTGTAGAACAATTTTTTTTAGTGTCGCAAATATTTCTGAGTGTCCCACGTATTGTTGGCTGTAATAGGTTTGAGGTAAAATTTAAACTAGAGAAGTGGCTTAAAACTCTAGATTATGCATCCACTGAACAACTTTTAAAAATTGAATGCTAAACAACACACACACACGATCACACTGACACTCATACACACCCACATATACAAACACACATTATTACTAACACATAATGTTTTAATATATATGTATTTTTATTTATTTATTTTTATTCTCATCCTATTGTTTTCAATAACCTTTACCTGGTACGTACAATGGACATACTGGTCTTACCAACTGGACACTGTCCCCTAAGATACAGGCTATATGCTTAGGCTTAGTTTAGGTGGTAGAGTTTTACTATTTGCAAATGTATAAATTCATTTATTGTGCTTTTGTTGAAAAATAAGTGTAGTATGAATAAATTTTATTATTATTTATTATTATTATTAGATATACCGTATCGAAAATTTAAAGAGCGTGCTCAGTCTTAGAAAGGTCTTCTTTATCGTTGATTGAAACGGTCTTTCAGTTTTCGGTACACCGTCCCTTACACCCTGTAGGTACGGTCAACCGCTTGTCGGTAGAAACTTTTTCAACTCTATTACCACGCCATAAGGTACAAAAGTGTTTCTACTGATGTGCGGCCGTGTGTACTAAGCAAAACACGAAAGTTTATTCAGGTCAAATTTAATCTTATAGTCCCACAGAAGATAATAAACAATCGGCCAACAGGGCCAATGGCATGCACTGCAGTGGTCTTGGCAGCGACGCATGCGCTTCCAAGAAAAGTTATTTGAAATCGGCCCAGTTTCGGGATCGCCCTCCAAACTCTACGGGGCATAGAGCAAGAACAATACTACGCTCTCTTGTACGTACTCGTACAGTCAAGAGCACATCAAGATTGACCCGTTGGACTTTATACCGTTCTTATTTCAGTGGACGTACGGGCTAGAGTTGCAATGCGAGTGTCAAGCTTGACCTGTCGTTGACTGTACTAATAAAATTGTGTGGCATATCCCAATATTTATAACTAGGGTTCCGAACCAAAATAGTAATAAAAACTGAACCAAACTGATGCAACTTTCTCTGCCTGTCTATCATATTCATATTAATTTATTGCAAAGTCACAAGTTGAAAGGTATTAGGTGTTACATAAATAAAGAAAAGTACAAGTGACGCCCCGCAAGGGCACAGCAAATAAGAGAGGCTCAACTAGATGCCATGATTACTTAAAAATAAAGACATTAAAATTTTATAAGTTAGTAATTATTAGTACCTAATAATACGAGTCCTACCTATATTATGTTAGTGTTCTGTTAGTATCTGTCTATCTATATTGAACTAATTAATTAAATTACATGTCAAATTAAATTAAATTACCTAAATGAGCCATTGAAGCATCTTATTTATTAATTATAGTATCAAAAAAATCAGAAATATTGTAGTAGCATTTATTGAGAAGGAATTATTTAGATTTTTGAAGTGAAAACTTCTTTAGCGGCGCTTGGTACTTTTTTGGATGGGTAAAAAATGTTAAACTCGCGTCACATGTCGCATCAGATCTCGAGTCATACCTGTAGCCTGATCGAAAAAGCGTCAACTGTCAACTTTATTGTTATTACAATACGGGTTTTTATTCAGTGACATCAAAGAGGTACGCGAGCAATGGCGCGATTGACCCTTACAAAAAGCATAATATTCAAAAATGCAAATTTTGACTACTGCCGGCCCTCCCGGAGTGCAACCCGTCCTTTTTTTATTATTTAGATTCGATTTTCCGAGTTTCATACTTGGTATGAGTATAGTTCACTAAAATGTCAATAAAATAATATGTCCTGACTGACTGACTAACTGACTGACAGACAAACTGACTGATGTCTATCCGTAACCGCTTCAGCTATAGGTACGTAGTATGCTAATTTATTGCATGCCACAAAAACCACCCAAGAAAGGATTTTCCAAAACTCATCCCCCAAGGGGGTGAAATAAGGGATGATAGATTTTCAATTTTTTTTACTTAGCTTTAAATTTCATCCCTTAATTCACCCCCTTGGGGGATGAGTTTTGGAAAATCCTTTCTTGGGTGGTGTTTGTGGCATGCAATAAATTGGCATACTAAATTTCACACTTAAGCCCACGTCACACAGAGCGGTACAAGCGGTAAAGCGGTCCGGGGGCGGACCTGCGGGAAGCGAAAGCGTTCCGGGACCGGTCACACAGAGGTACCGCGCGGAAACCGCGGCGGGACAGCGGGACGGTAGTGGTCGGTGTGACATTATTTATCTGTGATTATTCAAAAGACGTAAATCCTTTGCCCTAAACAAAAAAACAAACTGATAACCTAAAATAAAGTCTGCGCAAAGCCGCAAAATTCTTGTAAAAAAAAATACAACGTCAAAGTCCGCGCCCGGACCGCACCGCACCGCACCGCGCCGCGCCGCGCCGCTGCCGCTCTGTGTGACGGGTTGCATTGAACGCAATGGAATACAGCGCCCGCTCCCGCCGAAAGTTCGGCCCCGCGCCGCGCCCCGTCCGCGGGGTTGTATTAGCGGCCCGGCCGCCCCCGCGCCGCACCGCGCCGCGCCGCGACCGCTTTCAATGTGACAGGGTGCATAAGAACTCATACTTTACAAAAAATACCGGCCCCGGAACGCTTCCGCTACCGCCTCAGTGTGACTTGGGCTTTATAGCTAAAGCGGTTACGGCTTAGACTATATAATACTAACGTGGTTACGGATACGAGTAGACGTCAGTCAGTCAGTCCGTCAGTCAGTCAGAACCATAGAACATATTATTTCATTGACATTTTATTGAACTATACTCATACCAAGTTTGACATTCGAATTACTCGATAGAGCAACAACAAAAAAAATACGTTTCTTGTATGGCGACGGCGACCCACCAAATTTTTTATAATTTTTATTATAAGGTGATATATTTTGTTTAAAAAATACATATTCTGTGAAATTTTCAACCAGCTACCTATGTCGGTTCAACAGACACAATTTTCAACCTAGTAAAAAAACCGGCCAAGTGCGAGTCGGACTCGCGCACTGAGGGTTCCGTACCACCACATAAACATAATTGTATTAGTTGAAATTTCACTAAGTTAATGTGCTAGATTTTTTGAGTCCGACACGCGCTTGACCAAATTTTATTATTTGTTTTTATTTTATAGCTTATGCCCTATAAACGCACCAATTTTCAAGTTTGTAAGTGTTCCCGTTTTTAAATAGAACTAAAACAAAAATCGCCTCAGCAACCATCCAACTTGACCCCTCTCTTATATGAATGTTCTTGAAACGGGAGCTCACCACAATTGGTTACCATTAGTTGTGAGAAAAGTTGTAATATTTAATGATTTCAGACTTTTCCCATTATTTGTACTGTGAGACCTAGCTTCTTGCCAAATTTCATAATTTTAGGTCAACGGGAAGTACCCTGTAGGTTTTTCATTTTTGAATAAATGTATGGAGATGAGGACATAAAATGCCATATATTTTGATTGCGTCGTCGTTGTAAAAAATTGAAATTTTCAGATCTTGTGTGGTTCATGGATCCTAATATATGGTATTAATTTCAACCTAATACCTTTACCCGTTCGTGAGATAAAGGGTCTTGACAGACAGACAGACAGACAGACGGACAACAAAGTGATCCTATAAGGGTTCCGTTTTTTTCTTTTGAGGTACGGAACCCTAAAAACTACATATTTTTGATATTATGCCCCACTGTGCATCTCAGTCGCGTCCTGCTGGGGAGCACCACTTCTAATATGTTACCTATGGGTATGTACTTGACTCCTGCCAAGTTTCATCCCAGCAGGTTTAGGTGCAAGGTACCCCATACAAGCTCGGCCTTAGATCTCCTACTATTACTCTGTCTGTCTATCTGTTACTTTTTACTGCTAAACCGCTGAACCGATTATGATAAAATTCTGTATTAAGTTGAACCGTATAGGAAAGGACATGTGCCACTTTTTTTCTGAATTAGAATTAGGCACTGTTATTTTTAGTAAGGGCACAGATGGGTGTATGATTATGTATGACCGATGGAAGATGCCTTCACGTATGACTAATATATATAGCCAGGAAAATACCTAACAAATTAGTCTTATTTTCCTTGGAGTTCCGGTACGTCAATCATAAACGCCATGTTTTTTCAACACAATAAACTAAATAAATTGCTCACGTGTTATAGGTAATGTAAGTAAGTTTGTATAATGTATAATTACATTTAACTTACTGTCGTAAATTATGGGTACTAAACCAGTGGCGTATTTACGAATGTGGCGCCCCTGTGCACAATATATTTTCGCGCCCTCTATCTAGATGTTAAAACACCAGCCAGTTGCGAGTCGGACTTTCGCACTCGGTGTTCCGTTATTACCTAGCACGTAAATACAGAAACTTTAAGAAGCGAACAGATCGTAACGCAACTAGATGCAAACGCGAGCGCAGCGAGCGCGAATTTTTTCGTTCGCATTAATGCAAATTGAAAGGCAATAGTACAACTTGGCCACTTCCACAAGTAAACGCGAGCGCAGCGAGCGCGAAATTTATTGCTGGCAAAAACGCAAACTGAAAGACAATAACACATTTTGATGTAAGTGCGCAAAATATGTAGGGAAATATTTGAGTAATCGAACAAATATACGGCATGGTATAATATATTGTATTAAAATCCATCGTTGACGTGCTATTTTTTTTATAAATTTAGGTAATATAAAATAGGCCATCGACCGATGGCCTATTTTTGACATAACAATACCAAAAGCCAAAAAGTTTTTTTCTCTAAGTCAGATTCTTTTTAAAACAAATGAGACGCTTATGTAGGTATTGTTGCATTAATTGCGTGCGCGATTGTTTCAAACGACAGCCAAAAAACCACCGAGAAACCACTAATCCCAGCCGCCCCTCTTCACGTGATGACACAAACAATGACGAAACCTTCCGAATTCCCTTCTAGTTCCGAGTCCGCCCGAGTCGATTTGCGCGCGCGACATACGCCGCCGTTGCTTGATAACCCGTTAGCTTAGAGCAACGCGAAAGACAAATCAAGGCTCGAATACTGTAGCCACCAACAAAAACAGAATATGAATTTAACCAATTGGTATAGTTCCGATTAAGTTACAGGAACTTTTCTGTTTTTATTAGCAAACATAGAGCAACCAACCAAAATAAGCTTCTGGCAGCACTGATTCACCTCCCCCCGGCCCCCGCAAAAAATGCCAGAATTATTTGAATAAAAATATGATGCTTTGCGTACTCTTTTCCGGGCTTTGCGCGCGAAAATCGTGTTACTCTATGCCCGTTAGCCTACCCGAAGATAGTAGACTTTATTTTTGCCATTAGTGTCCAACTAAAGATACAAAACATAGTTTCAATTTTTGACAAAAAAAATATTAGTTATAATTCCGAAGGTTATTAAAATTTCTTCAGCCAGTATGAAAGACGCGTAACAAAATTTACTCGTAGTAAAGGCGCAGCCTGCCGCCCCGGGCGGTTGCCCATATTGCCCATTGGGTAAATACGCCACTGTACTAAACATTATAAAATAGTAAGAAGACTTTGAAAAAAGTTGGAGGAGTAAGAGTTTGAAAAAAATAGAGGAGTTAAGAGGTGTATGAAAAAAATACAGGAGTGGGACTTTTTTGTTCCCAGTAGTTCTGTTAACAAAAGTAACATACCTTAGTTCTGTTAACCGAACAACTGAGCCTTTTTTATTCCTTTTTAGGGTTCCGTAGCCAAATAGCAAAAAACGGAACCCTTATAGATTCGTCATGTCTGTCTGTCTGTGCGTCCGTATGTCACAGCCACTTTTTTCCGAAACTACAAGAACTATACTGTTGAAACTTGGTAAGTAGATGTATTCTGTGAACCGCATTAAGATTTTCATACAAAAATAGAAAAAATAAATTTTAGGGTTATTGAGGTTTCTAATATATTTTTTTTGTAAACTGAATAGTTTGCGCGAGAGACACTTCCAAAATGGTAAAATGTGTAAGAGAATGATAAAACTAAAAAAATATATGATTTACATTACCATGCAAACTTCCACCGAAAATTGGTTTGAACGAGATCGAGTAAGTAGTTATTTTTTAATACTTCATAAATCGTAACCAAGAACTTTTCTATAAAAGAGGGGTCAAGTTGGATGATCGCGGAGTTTTTAAAGTCAAAGAGCAATAGATTTTGGTATATCATATGGTAAATAGGTACGGAACCCTCGGTGCGCGAGACCGCTGCGGAACTCCTATATGCATTTGGCAGGTTCGAATAAATCCATCGTTTTAAATTTCATTTTTTCTACGGCTCTTGGGCGTGTTGTTCGTCTCTCCTAAGCGAATGAATTTAACAGAAAAGTATGCCGCATCATCTTCAATTTTTATAATGATGGGTTTATTCAAACTTGCCAATTACAACTCATTAACATGGAAAAGTGGAATAACATGGAGTTCCATTATTCATGGAAAAACTGCAATAAACTCTAAAATAAAATAAAAATAACATTTATAAGTAAAGTTCTTTCTTAAACTTACAAATATCATCATGATTCAGAACAAAATTAGCGAGAATCACAAAGGCTACTAAACTACTGGGAACAAAAAAGTCCCACTAGTTCGGTCAACTGAACTACGGGACAATAGGGTTTCATGGGATGTTATGATAGATTAAGTTACTTTGCTATTATTTTATCATTTCGCCTATTCTGTCCCACTGCACTGTAATAGGTAGGTAGACTTTTTTTTCGAATTGTGCAATCTTGTACCTACCGTTTCAATAATATCAACGATTCCCACGTTTAATCATTTTCCATGACATTACCTACATGCAATTGAAGATAAATTATTATACTTCGTTATTAGACAAACCATCAATAATTTTCTGTTTATCTACTTCGTATGACTAATAGGTCTAGAATAGAAACCATACTCAGAGGTCATGAAATAAAGTCTTAGATAATGAATGACAAGACTTTTGTATGAGACCTAGCTAAGATTTTCAATTCTATTGTGTGTTAATCATCATTTTAGTTTATAGCACCATAAGACTGAACAGAAACTACCTACATACAGCATAATGGTCACACTCTTTATTTCTGAAGGTCGTAGTCAAGTCGAAATAATATTAGTAGATCCGACAGCACGTCACTAAAGTGCTGTTGACCGTACTAGCGGTACGTCCTTTATCATTAGATCTTTGAAAATGATTGGACCCGTAGTGGTTTTTGGTTCACCCCTTATGGGTGTTTGGGGGGTGGGTGGTTGATTTCACAAATTTGACGATACGGAAAATAGGGAGTTATTTTTGCATACCAACCTAGTAGTAACATTTAGTTTAATTATTAGAAAAAAAGGGCCATGTGGTGTACAGCAGGCAATGCTGGTGGCCAGCTTGGACCATGGCTGTCAATACATCACGACGACCGATGGACGATGATCGAGCAGTCAGTCTCCGTCGGGCCGCGCTACTGGACACACGTCTAAATAAGATAGAGCTATTAAGTTATTTGTTATTTCATTCACCAATATACATACAGTAACTACTATCTGGAAGTTATGGTGTTGTGTATCATTGTAAATATATCCCGAAACACACGAGGCCCGACGGGACACCACAAATGGCGACAAGGATAAATCCGTAAGTAGCTACAAATAAGTTTATATTTTTTTTGAAAAATAAAAGGTATATTTACGAGGTATATGTTCAAAAAACAAAAGGTCAACTAATGTGTGTGTGTGCATGTTATCATATCAGAGAACAATGAATTTGTAAGGATAATCGATGCAACAAGTAACGGTCCATATGCCTTTGCTGTAATTATTATTACGGAGTGCCTGTACGACCAAGCTCTATTCGTTTACATGGAGGAAATGATCTTTCTAGAAATCAAACTAAGAATCTATTTTTTTCAAGCCCTAGCTAGAAACAGTCAGTCTTTTTCAAAAAACGCGATTAGAAAGGGAAGTAATCAATTTGTAACGAAAGAGTTGCAAGTAAACGAGTTTCAACGTGTATTTTTTATATCTGAATTTGTGAATAACCTACAAATTATGTTGAAATATTTGTGCCTGAGTTTTATTAATACCATGCTGAATTGGGCTTAAGCTGGAATGGCTAACCTACTCCTAACCAGTCAACCAAATCATTGAGTTACCATAATATGTTAAAATGTAGGTAACATGAACAATGCCTACACAATTATTTAACAATTCCGTAATAGATTGAATCGGTTTTCGTTCCCTTTTGTTTAAATAAGTGGGGGTAGTCGTAAGAAAAAATATGTAATTATCAGGCAGGAAAGGGCAGTAAATAGTATGTTCATATTTGTTGCATCACTAATATTATGAAACTCGAAGAATAGCCACGCATATGGAACAAAATATAAAGAGAATAAGGGAGTTTAGATGCGAAAGCACAGTGGTCGGCGCATTGGATTCGAGCAGCTTCTGGTATTTGTTGTATGTAAATACAACTCATGCTGGTTACTCCAGTCCAAGGGTGCGGGTTCAATTCCGGCTCGCGTCTTAAAAGACTTTCCATATTCATAAAGGTAATATGCGTGGGCGAATGGCATGTGTTGTTTTGGGCCATGGTATGAAAGAGTGCCATGAAGTGTCAAAGAACACTACAATAAATTGTACAAGAAGAAGAAGAAGTATCGTGGGTCAAAAGACGCCACGATTGAAAAAACAATTAAAACAAGGAAGGAAACAAACAAAGCAACACATGGCCACTCGTTATATTTAAAGGCAAGAAAAGTCCGGGTGGATAATTTGATACCTTCCGAATTCGATACGATTCGGGAACTGATTCGTCTGAATTATGAAAAACTGAATGATTCCTTGTTTAGTTGAAACGAAGTATCTAATGGAATCATACACACATTGGCTGACTTGACAGTCAAGTTATCAATAATATAAAAAAAAAATAATAATAATAATAATAAAAAAAAAACTTTATTATTATATTCTTTATTGCACAATTAACATACAGAGAATTATATACAAGAGGACATTTACAAAGGCGGGCTTATCTCTACAAGAGATTTCTTCCAGCCAACCTAAGGTCGTGAGAGAAAATGTTCGTTTAGCGGGACACAAGTGTGCAGTGAGAATTTCAAAAAGAAAATATAATATATTTTTACACGTATATACTACTTAAACTAATATACTACTAACTCCTTTATAACACATGTGGTGACAATTTTATTTTTGTCAGAGTCAAAGTCAGTTCAAACATGCTGAGTATTTTGAGGTGGTATGGAAAAACTTCCTACCTATAGTTTGAACTTTAAATGGTTTATGATACCGTACAATTTTCAATATCATTTGGTGTAACTACTAACATCAGTACCTATGTATTCAATGATCTCACTTAAACTGGAAGGTACGCTACATAGACAAAATGTGTATTTTCATTTATCACATCTTAAAGTTACCTTGATTCTATTCTATAGGCCTAGACAACCACAAATTATACCTACCTACCTACCTATTTTGTTAAATGACTACATCAAGACGTAGGATAATAAATAAGTAAATAAAGTTCAAGAAGCAATAGATTTTAAGAAAAATTAAATAAATATTTTTACAACGTTTGGAATAAATTATGTGTTGCAACTGACCACCACTAGTGGTTTGCCCATTTACAACGATAAAAAAAAAAACTAGCCTATCATTGATAGTAGGTAGGTACCTATTTCGGTACAATTATTGCATACTTAGATATACACTTTTGTTGGTAAGTAACTTGGTTCCTGTAGGCATAATCAAGGCTACAGGAATTTGAATAACAACTATAATAATCCGGTCACCTTTGTGGTAAATAATCCTCGTAGGTAACTATTGAAAAGTAGTTTTATTTTAGGTTTTCTTGTGTAACTTTCCTTATAACATAATTTGTAAAGCAACAAAATACTCTAAAAAGCGTTGTAGAAATAAAGATACTATAACCTTACTAAAACGTAATAAGGTTTATATCTGCTTGAACAAACGAATATTTCTCAATGAAATACCAATTTAATTTAATTAAATAGTTTGATTTGTCGACATACACGGTACAGGTAAGATAATGAAAATCCACAAAGTGGACACAATTTGTAAGCAAAAGTCTTATAAAATGACACCAGGGTTTGTAAGGTCGGTCATCGACCTTGCAAACCACACGATATGATGATGATGACCATTAAACGAGCAATATTATTTATATATATATTTGTTTGTATAAATACCATAGACCTATATACCATAGACCATTGTTATATTATACCATTTGAATGCAATAAATGAAATATGGAAATATTTGTAATCGGTATCTCCAAAACGGCTCTCAGGATTTCGATGACATTTACCATACGGGGGTTTTCGGGGGCGAAGGATCGATCTAGTTGGGTCTCATGGCTGGGAAGGTTCATTTTCCCTGTGTTTTTAAAATTTAAAAAAAATACTGTGTTTTGGTCAGAAGCCTGAGGCGCCATCTATTGGCGGGGCTTGCTCGTATTGGGGCGGCTATTATGGAGCAAGGCTCGGTCGCCCAGGTACTTTTAAGTTAATTGTGGTAAGATTCTTTACATATCAATAATACTTTCAACTATTTCTCACAAAACAAGTCGTCTTATGTAGACTCATTTCGAATCCTTTGTAGTGTTGGGTCCAGTACACATCAATTTACCCACCCACACAAAAAACAAAAAAATAAATAAAAATAATAATATTTATTTCATTTTTAGACATTCAGATTAAAAGTACCAATAGTTGAATTATATTGAAAAATTACTTGATTTTATAAGCGACTGATGCCTCCTTGTTTTCATTGCTTAGCCTGTGCCTATATAATAGATACCTATGTAATAAATAAACAAATAAATACTTAACGACCAACCAAGTAAGTCCTGTTTTTATAGAAAGTAACTCCATAAACCATTATAATGTGGGTAGGTACATACGGCCGCACATCAGTAGAAACACTTTTGGACCTTATGGCGTGGTAATAGAGTTGAAAAAGTTTCTACCGACAAGCGGTTGATCGTACATCCGTAGACACCGGTGGCGACACACAGACCGCATGTACAGTCAACGACACATTAAGTTTGAAACTTACACGACACTAGGATTTCGAGCGTTTGAAGACGCCGTAGACTCGCTCTATTTGCATTGTATTCTGAATGACATTCAATAAGTATTCTGTAAAGAATCTACATTGAATAAAATTATCTGAATCTGAAATAAAAACAGAATAAAGTACAATGTGTCAGGGTTGATTGGCTGTTGACTGTATCTATACCATTATGTCAGTGTGTCCACACCAAACACTTCTCGCATCGAAATAGTGATAGGTACGAGTAGGTAACGTAACTGCATACCTAGAAAAGTTTTATTTAAATTCAAATTATGATACTACCTACACCTAGACCAATGATATTCTAATAGAACCGTGACTTCTGATGTATGTGTGTAAGTAGATACGCTTACGCTTATGTTGTTTCTTTTGCGGTCTGTGGAAGCTCGTGGGGTGTGCTGGCGTACTACAGGACTTACCAGAGTAATGATCAATGTTTTTAAACAATAGAATTGGCAATTGCACTTTGTAGTAGAACGGTCGGATTAATCACTACTGACCTGACGTACCTAAACAATACTCACTATGAGAGTGCAATTGATAACCACACAGTGGCAGGGTCGCGATAATTACTGGTCAAAATTATCGGACGGTGCTAATTAGAGGTCAAACCTCCTGGCAGTAGCCCTTTTGCGCATAAATACCTACTTTGCGTAAAGTGAGTGCAACTGATAACCCATTAGTAGCAGGGGCGAAATAATTAGTGGGATCATAATTGAATAATTATTTGCCGGTGCTAACAAAACCTATTTTTGGCAGTGGCCCTTGTGCATACCTATTTTGTAGCTATGCAAAGTTAGTGCAACTGATAACCACCATAGTGGCAAAGGTGCAATAAGTGTTAGACGAAAATCTAGATATTTATTGACCGGTGCTAATAAAATAAAAATAAAGAAAAACAAAACCTATTTTGGCAGTGGCCCTTGTGCATATACCTATTTTGTAGCTATGCAAAGTTAGTGCAACTGATAGCTACATAGTGGCAGAGGTGCAATAAGTATTAGAGGAAAATCTAGATATTTATTGACCGGTGCCAACAAAATAATAATAATACTAAGAAAAAAAAAACAACAACAACAACATTTTTATTTTTGCCTTCTAAAGGTATTATTTATTGATATATTATTTAATCGCCACACATTTTGATGACATGGGTGATCTTGTACTTCGAAGAGTTCGTTATAGGTCTGGGGATAGATCGTAATTTTAGTAGTAGAACACCACAGAAAAATAAGGGTACTTAGAAGGAGGATTAAAGAAATAATTCGTCACAAGGTAGCCAAGGCGTCGTTCTATGGATTTGACGGGTTATTTTGAATATTTCCTAGTGATCATTGATAATTTGACATAAAAAATTGGGACGTGTTGGCAGATGTCATCCCATTGTAAAATAAATTAGCAAGGTATCTATTCCGAGCGAAGCAAGGAGGTCCGAAATCTTTGTGGAACACCAAGAATTCGTTGACTCTGCAAACCATACGGAAAATGATAATAATATAATAAATACATATCTGAAGTACTTGTAATTGTTCTGCATTAGTTGTGATATTGAAAGCCATATTCCATTTATTTTCAATAGGAAGTCTTTGTTTTCACCTTGCTTACCACCTGCAAACCTATGGAAACCGGTGGTGTGAAATAAATAAAAAGAAAAAAGGTAAAGGAAAGATAGGTCGTTGTGTTCCTCATCCTTGCCTTCCTCTAAAGGCTTTAAAGTAACACAGGGCTTTAAAATTAGGTCCTCCTGGATATTCTAGATTGGCTGCTGTAGGCAGGCTTCATTGGTGAATGGTTGTTGTGCTGTTTGTATTGTTTCAAATATAAACCAATTAAAACAAGGAAGGGATGTGGTGTACAGCAGGCAATGCTGGTGGCCAGCTTGGACCATGGCTGTCAATACATCACGACGACCGATGGACGATGATCGAGCAGTCAGTCTCCGTCGGGCCGCGCTACTGGACACACGTCTAAATAAGATAGAGCTATTAAGTTATTTGTTATTTCATTCACCAATATACATACAGTAACTACTATCTGGAAGTTATGGTGTTGTGTATCATTGTAAATATATCCCGAAACACACGAGGCCCGACGGGACACCACAGGCCAAATGAATTCGGGCTATTTACTCCGTCGAAAAAACCGTAGTACGGAATGGGACCCCATGGCCTGGCTACCTTCCTGCTCCATCATAGAGTAGAGTCTTATGGCTCCATCATTGCTTATTTTTATCGCATAGGGCGCCGTTTGGCGGCAGGTAGCCCTTGTTTGTACACAAGCAGAATGCTTGCATAAAACTTGTATTAACGCTCAAGCACGCTTGCAATAATGATTGTTGATGCAGACTTGCCAATTCAAAGCAGTTACTTCCGTATAAATCTGCCGTTAGATAAGAAGGCCTAAGTACATAGATACTCGTAAGATGTAATGATAAAAGTATATATCGTACTATCAGAATTAAATTGATTTTCCTTGTAGATATCAATAAACATATCTAATCGGCAATCTAACCTACGTGTTGCCGGCAAAGAATAGTACTAACCCATCTCTACTTGTGGGTAAGAGGCGACTATGGGTCTATGATGTATTTTTCTGTGTATCTTATACCATCTTACATACTGCGGTCAACAACCCACAGCGGTCGCCAGCCGCAATGCTTACAAGCGTGGTGACTATGGTAATTCCCCAAAACAAACCAAAATCTACAGGGTACTTCCGTAGACCTACAGGGTGAAATCGAAAACATTCGACAAATTTTAGATTGAGTTCAGACCGAGAGACTGAACAATTTTCGCCTAGGAACATAGGTCATCCGACGAAAAAAAATTTACCCTTTCATAGTAAAAGTCAGTCAGCTGACCATACATTTTGTATGGGAGATCGAATTTTTTTTACGTCTATGTTCCTTGGGGAAAGTTGTTCAGTTTCGTTGTCTGAACTCAATCTCAAAAGTTGTCAAATGTTTTCAATTTCACCTGTAGAATCATGAAAGTCAAGAAGCTTTGTCTTATAGCAAAACCGAAGGAAATTGTCTAAAACCATTAAAAATTACTTTTCTTACAACCAGTTTAACCTAAGTAAATTCATATTAAAGAGGGTTCAGGTTGGACTGCACGCAAATCAGAGGGGAAAAGCGTGTATATTCACATCGTGGACAAATACGCAACTCTAATGCGCGAGTCCGACTTGCACTTGGCCGGTATTTAAGCACACGAGCAGAGCTGTAAATGCTGTTATTGTAAATGGTAAGCTATAAATTGATTCGATTACACCTTCGATTCTTTCGCTGTTAATAAGTTGCGAATGCCACATTACGCATGTCGTCGACAAATTCCACGCTAACACTCCTTTCATTATGAAGTCAGCTGGCACTAGACCTGCAGGCACACATTAAATAATTCTAGGTTTGAAAGTTTGAACGCGTGCGCAAACGCAACGCAACTCTCCGATTCTATTATAGGCTATGAGCTCACTACTCGTGGAATACATTAAGCCACGAATTCACCTAGCTGAATTCAAAGACTAATTCGGCATACATTGCTCGTTGGAGTAAGGATATTGCAATTAACATAACCAAGCCTCCCAGCAATGTATGCCGAATGAGCCTTTAAATTCAGCTAGGTGTAATCGTGGCTTTAGAGTCGCTTGAACTTTAACTTGACTAACTATAGCAAAGCTCGCACTAAGTTAATTTACAATAATATTCGATTAAGCTACAATGTCCGCCTAGGTAGTAAAATTTAATTTTGCATTTGAGTCATAATATTGTCTTGTCGTTAGAAGTAAATTGATAATTAAATGAGATCACTCTGTAGATCAAGGGGCATTAATATGCAAGTAACTATAAATATTAAAATAAACATTTCATCATCATAACATCCCATGAAACGTCCACTGCAGGACAGGGAGCTCCCTCCAGAACTCCAGCAAAAACTAGTCGTACTTAGGAGGGGAATTACCTTTACCATAGTCACCACGCTTGTAAGCGATGCGGCTGGCAACCGCTGTTGTTGGTGACCGCAGTATGAAAGATGGTACGATATTCAGAAAGATCTTCCGATTCATAAGCCCTTAGTCGCCTCTTACGACACCCACGGGTAGAGATGGGTTAGTACTTTGCCATTAAATATAAAGATTTGATAAACTTTGACTTAAGTTAAATTGGACTATCGAACGTTTTAAATTTCACCCCTTAGATTAAAAGAACTTTCGTTAAGAAACCATTCTTAAAAGCTGTGGCTTGTGATACCTACATCATGAATGAACTATAATTCATTCATCATTAAATTAAGTAACTTTTGATCTTCCTTTCGATGTCGCTATTCGGTAATAGTTGTGACGTAGCAATCGAACGACGTGTCTGTGATGCTCAGGATGACGGCATCGCGTCTTTGCGGTTTGCAAAGAGGAGGAAAGGATTGAATAAAATTTGTCGATATCGAGCAGTTGATGAGTTAAGGAACAGCATAAAACCACCATCCTAATCCAAACTTATATTATAATATTATAAATTTCTATGTCTGTCTGTCTGTCGGGCTATATGTCTGTCTATTACTCTTTCTGTCTATTACTCTTTGAACCATAAAAATGATATACTTAGATAGGGTTTTTTCTAGATCCCACAACACAACGCGTATAAAGTCGGGGGTATCAGCTAGTAACTAGCTAGTAGCTAACCAAGCTCATGCTCATAGACTATTTAACTACTATTAAAATCTTTTAGAACTAAGTACCTTTTTAGTTTTGTATACTCATTTTTCTTCTGGCCTTTAATAATCAAGAACACTGTCGTTGTCCCAGCAGAACTTTCATCCCACATCCCTTTCAAATAGAGGAGTTGGTATCTACTTACTTTACTAAATGCGATTTAAGCAATGCTTATTGGGTCAGTTATCGGCCACATAAGACCTACGAAAAAGATAAAGTTGTATGTTACTTACTAAACCAAATCACTTCATCATAACATCCCATCAAATGTCCACTACAGGACCGGGAGCTCCCTCCAGAATTCTAGTTTTTGCTAGAAATATCTGGAGGGGAACCAAATCACTTATAAAACCAAAAGTTCATCATCGACAAACACCGCTCTACCTTTTGACATCACTAAGTCCCACTGACACGCAAATCTGTGCGAATCATCCAATCAATTACGATGCATTACATCACCGAAGGATTACTCACGGTCACAACTTGTTTCTCGTCCTTCTAACGTGGGATGGTTCTTTAGTCATCCCACTCGCGATATGAATTCAATGAAGACCTAGCAGTCACTTGACCACAGAATAAACAATCTTTAAGAGCTTGTTCACACTTAGACGAATCGTGATTTTTCACGTATCGGTCTTTTTGCGATTCGTTTTTTTTTTTTGACGAAAACAATACTTTTTAAATACCCGTGTTCACATGCACGTACGTGTTTTTTGACGTATTCGTCATTTTTCACGATTCGTAATGCGTGTGAACACGGGTATTTACTTAGGGTATTTAAAAGCATTGCTTCCGTCAAAAAAATAACGAATCGTGAAAAAAACGATTCGTGAAAAATCACGATTCGTCTAAGTGTGAACTAGCCCTTAGTTAGCAATGCTCAATTGTTGCGTTATGTTGCAATTTTGGCGTCCACGTTTCCTGGGTAGTCGCAATAATATGGGGTGTAAAGAACCGCTCTCCGAAAACTGATAGGGCACGATCAAGTAACGTATCTGAACATATTTCAGTGAGTAAACTTTCATAAAAAATCGGCCTCTCCATACAAAATTGCGAAATTGATGGGACAGTTGTAAAAAGAGGCCGATTATTTTTCAGATCCTGAAAGTCTTATTAGCTGAAAGTTATTCAGTTACGTTGAAAAGAGGAAATGAGTACCTAAGTATCGTTAAAAAGAGCCTTGATGCTAGAATAAAGCTCAAGTCACACAGAGGCGGTATGATTGCGAAAGCGGTCCGGGGCGGTTTGGCGGGAACAAAATACCGCGCCGCGACCGCTTTTCAATGTGACAGGGTGCATATGAACTCATACTTTACAAAAAATACCGGCCCCGGAACGCTTCCGCTACCGCCTCTGTGTGACGCGGGCTTAAAGTGACGAATTTCTAAATATTTTGTTGTTTCTTCATATTTTACTTTCAGGCAGTTCTAAACGTACTTACAACGATTCTTAATAGTATAAACTTACTTGCCTTAACTTCCAATTTTTATGCCTGCAAAAGTATTTTAATGTGTGGAAAATAATAATTGTTTACTTTTAAGTGGTGAATTGAGGAGACGGAGAAGAAGGCCTAAATAAAGTTGGGAAAAGGAGCAGGAAGAAGAAGAAGAATTAAGACTTTTAAGTAGGTAATGATAAAAAAGAGTAAAAAAACATTAAACAGGAATCGAAGCTTTATCTTTGAAATAAGCTTATACGCTACGCAACATAAAGAAGCAAATCCGATTGTAACACTTTTATACTTATATGAACTTATGTTATGCTTAGAATTAATTTAATATTCATAGGAATTTTATCTTAAAACTATCGAAAAATAACTTCGTAAACGGCTTAAAGGATTAAGTTCAATTATCCTCCGCTGTGGCTGGTAATCCCTGTTTTTGTTTGTATTGGTATGAATATGTGACCGTCTCGTCTTTTCATCACATCAAATGCCAAGGCCCAACGCATTGACGAAGACACTTTATATTTTGTATAGGCAATACCGCAACGAGCACTTGACATTTCGAAAGTATAAATTCGTCAACGTCGATCATAACAGAATTTACTTACATCTCTAAAACAGTTTGACGTGTGAATAGCTAATAAAATAATATACATTAATCTTTCAAGTAAACAGACATCAGGGGACCAATTCTTGAATATCACCGGGTGATAAAATATCACTCAAAAAATTCAAAATCACAGATTTTTCTTTTCAAAAGTAGAGATTGATATTCGTTAAATATAAAGCAGTCCTTGATTGTTAATTTTCATGTATTCTGATTTACCTTTCAACTGTTTATCAGGGTTAATGTAGTCTCAAAAGTGATATTTTATCACCCGGTGATTTTCAAGAATTGGGTCCCTGGGCAGATGTGGACGTCGGTCATTTTACAAAAGGTGGGCGGGGTGTAGGTATGTTTAACGTAGAATAACCACGAACGCGTAAACAAAGGTTTTCCTTACATCGCACGGCAAAATTTTACGTCTTTTATAATAAAACTAGCTGTTTCCCGCGACTTCGTCGTTTTGGATTCAAAAGAGGAAAGATTTTGGCGAAATCCTTTCTAATCGGTCGCCTACGTTAGGTACGAGTATATGAGGAAACGTGTGGAAGAAACTCTATGCAAAATATATCTTTGCAAAATTATATCTATGCAAAATTGTTGATAGATCTGTCAGTCACGGTTCCCTTTTTGGTTTCTCTCCTGAATAGAAGAAACTCCAGGAGACTAACTATTAGGAGAACTTTTATGCTTTTCAAATAAATTTTGATATACTTAATTAATAAGGTCAAACTTTGATACAGGCATGGAATTACAGTAATAATGCAACTGATTCTTTTCCAGCACTATCTTCACATTGGTCTTTACAAGACTATAATGGCAAACAAAGTCCTAGTTTCATGACTATAACAAATGCACAAAAAACCATATAAACCATTCAAAAATTCCTCAACATCCGGTAGCCTCCAAGTAAAGTGCTAATAGTTGCACTGGAAAAAAACAAATATCATGTCTGTAAGCTAAAAGAAGCTAAATATGGTCAAATCACACATTATTAATCATTTAGACAAAGGCCTTGAGTTATGAATTAGCACTTCTTAATCGCTAACGTTTTATTATAATTTAATAAAGTAGTTTTTAATGTGTTCGTTTTGTTATAAAATCCTACTGATATCAAAAGTAGCAATATGTGTTTGTAATCACGTGCCAGAAAACGCCCATAATAATTTTTACATTTAGTATGATTTAATTATGGGGGCTTGGAGTAAAAGTCTTACTCTTTGTTTTCTAGCTTCGGAAAAAGTCGCTATAGCGCGATTCAGAAAACCTGTGCAGTGGTACAGCGCCACCTATTTGTCTGTTTATTTATTAATTATTTCTGTCGCCCTTTTTATGGGCCTACCTCAGTCAAATCTCGAAACTACGTGACATCGACACATACTGCAATTTCAAGTCGATACTTAGCCTAGAAAACGAAGTAGTTCGTTGTATGAAGACCCCCGCATTAAATCCTCAGTCGATGAAACTTTGCTGGGGTTATATTATGAGACAAACCTTCTATAAAAAATCCAAAAAAAAATCGGTACTTTTAATTTTTCCTTACAAAGATTACAAAAAAACGTATGTAATTTTTTATTTGTTAATTTTATTTGGATATTTTGAATTTACATTTAATTCATGATACTTTATCATCCTGTCAAATAAAATCTGCCTGAGAGAATTATGTTGGGGTCAACTGCTTCGTTGCCTACACTAACTGTACAAATGGAAGCATTTTTTGAAAATCTTTACATCAATAGATTTTACAAGACCATTATATGACCTGACCTTATTCAGTTTCTACGGAGTCGGCTATCTAACCTAATAGGAGATTTTACAACAGATTTTTACACAGAACGACTACCATACGACTTTTGTTACCCTGAAGGCAAAACAGGTAGAATAGAATGAAAATGTACAGGATTGACAATAGCTAACGAAAGTTTGCGTGACAGCTAATGTCAATCCCTTGCATTTTTATTATATTCTGTAGCGTTTGCGATAATAGAAAGCCACTTGTCTCAGGGCCCTGTTCCTAGATTAGCTGTAGTGACCTACCCTACCTGGCAACCAGGACCAAAGACTTAGCGTACCTTCCGCGGACAACGCTCGAAGTGTTCAATTCCAGGATCTGACCACGACGGTAGATATTATCGACTTTTACTCGTTGAATTGTACAGTTGACTTGTATTGACTTGTACAAGTCAACTGTACAAGTCAACGAGTAAAAGTCGGATCCATTCCAGGATCTGACCACGACGGTAGATAGTATCGACTTTTACTCGTTGACTTGTACAGTTGACTTGTATTGACTTGTACAAGTCAACGAGTAAACGTCGATAATATCTACCGTCGTGGTCAGATCCTGGAATGGAACACTTTAAGCGTTGTCCGCGGAAGGTACGCTAAGTCTTTGGTCCTGGTTGCCAGGTAGGGTAGGTCACTACAGCTACAGGCCCAGACAGGTGTAGAGGTAACAGAAAGGGTATATCGACCCTGAAGGATGTGTGTGTGATTCTGTCCATGAAACTGAACAACTTTCCCTAAGGAAAAATACAAAAACAATTTTTGACTTTCCATACAAAATGCGCTATTAGCTGATTCAGTTACTAAGAGAGGTCAAAGCATGTTTTTCGTATTTCGACCTATGTTAGGGAAAGTTGTTCAGTTTCATGGGCAGATTCACATCCTTCGGGGTTGGTATACCCTTTTTGTTATACCCTACATCACACTAATATTGAAATTATTGATGGCTTGCTGTAAAACACGGGGTGCTTACCTAAATCTGAAAACTATTTTATGTAGGTATAGATTATTATGGTCACTTTGAATGCCCTAATTCTTTAAAATCACCGTTTGATAAAATGTACTAATTCACCCTTGGTGCCCTACAATACTCCACCACCAACACCAACCGCGTAAGGAAACATAGTACTCCAGGAACAGTATATAAAGCATGTAGGCATGTTGTTACCACGTTCTATAAAACAATACAGTGTGTATAGTGAGTGATTAGGCAAATCGTAAACTGCATATTAAACAGATAAATATAAATTCAAAATCACAGATTTTTGTTTTCAAACGTAAAGATTGATATTCGTTTAATATAAAAGTATTGTGTATAATGGCAAATGGTTCATTTTTTTTTTTTTACTCTTTAACAGTTTATCAGGGTGAATCCCAATTTTTAGTCTCAAAATTCTCAAGAATTATCTCCCTTGTCTCCAGAGAAAGAAGGTGAAATGAGCTTATAATAAAATTAAATAGGTACACTCAACAGCACATCAGTAGAAACACTTTTGGACCTTATTGCGTGGTAATAGAGTTGAAAAAGTTTCTACGGACGTGCGGTTGACCGTACGAAACAAAACCAGTATAAGCAGAACCAGACCAGCGCTAAGCTACAAACACCCGAAACCAGAGACCCGCCCAGGGTCAAAGTGTTTCCACCGACGACGAGCGGTCGTGTTACCTACTCATTGGTAAAGTATCAACTAATAATTTATACAGTTATTTGTCACTGTTTGAATAAGAAATTAAAATACCAATTGCAATGGGTAGAGGTGTAAACAAAATTAATTATAGCCCTAAAAGTGAAGCTTCCTTGACATAGGCAATCAATTTGGACATGTTAATTTTAGGCTGGTGTTATAAATGGGTGGCACAGGAAGGTTGTATTGAGTATTGACAACGCTATTGATTATTAGTAATACTTTATTACTGTTTATGACTGTAGTGCATTAGAAGCGCTCGTGGCCGAGTGTTAGTTGCTCTCTGAAAGACCGATCTTTCTTTCCGATCAAGAAAGTTAAGCAACGATGGCGTGGTCAGAACGCGGATGGGTGACCGCTCGTGGCACAACAACTAGAGCGTTTCCGTGCTTCAGAAGGCACGTTAAGCCGTTGGACCCGGCTACTGTCAATGATAGTAGTCGTGAAGCCAAGTCAGAGGCCATTTTCGGCTTAAAAACTCTGATAGCCACGATGGCCACTGACCTGGCAAAGCTAATCTAGGATTGGGTCTGGTTTTCCATCTGGTTTGCAAAAGAATTCACATCGTTCAGGGTTGAGATATTTTTCTCTTACACCTTGTTATGCGATTTAATAATTTATTTTCCTGTTTATATTTCCATAGTTAGTTCCATGTTAAAAACTTTTGCTTTCAACGTGGAACCTATTAATTAGACATTTGTGACACCTGTGGTTAAGGATTAATGGTGCTTACGAATTTTAATTCAACGCAGAATAGCCTGCTTAGCACACTACTCGAGAGAAAATTTATCTCGGAGAAAATATGTCACTTTAATTGAGGAATTGTGTCATCTAATCTATCACCTCCAAGCGCGAAGAAATGTCAGTGGAGGAAAATGTTTAGCAAATCCACAAATTACGTTTTTGATATTTTAGACAGAGTAGCTTTATACACTAATACATGTAGCCGTCCTTGTCTTTCAAAATGTGTCGCACTGCTCAGATGTCAAAAAAACGTGACCATGCTTAAAGGACAACTGCAGCGTGCTAAGCCGGCAGGTGTTTAGGCGCAAAAGCCAAATAATTTTTTATTTCCGAATTGTTTCGCTTCTACAAAAGTAAATTTTACAACTTAGATAAATCGATGTTTTTTTCAAAGTAATATTAAAAACACGCCTTCCCTAAAACGTCATTAGAGAAAGATGTAGAAAGCCATTTATTTGGGTGACACTGTAAATCAAAGCTGGCAACTCATTTATATTTCCAGAACTCATATAATCTTAATGTCTTCCCATTATCAGCTGGCACGTGTAAGTAGTGGGAATACCAACATTTGGTTATAGGTCAGGAGCTGTCGCTCTACCGCAGGTTGAAAAGAAGATGCGATGAAAAATAGACCAATATTTTATCCCTGAAGAGCATAACTATTATTTTTCACACTGGCACAGCAATTTCGATTATGTAACTTATTAATAAAGCAATAAGACGCTTGAGTGACACACACAAGGAAGTCGTAGGTCTAGTTTAATTGCTATTGTATATCTGCAAAGGGAAAAATGTTTTGACAACTGCCTATATTAGAACTTTCTAAGCAGTGGTATTAAAAATAATCATTTTCAAGACTAACAGGAAAAGTTATCGGGTTCATATTTTAACTTTAAAAAAGCAAGTATAGTTCTTAAATTTTTCAGTAATTAACGCATTTGGTGGTAATTTTATAGCAGTTCTTCGTTCATACAATGCATGCCTATAACAAGCTTTAGACATAGAAATGTGTGTAGTGTGCGGACTCGCCTTCACCCACACTTATATAGTTATTGTGGCATGTATTAATCGACAGTACAATATAGAACCTTTTACTAGCAACACGTGTTTTATATTTATCACCGCTCCCGGGTCCGCACATCGCATGGCGACCCTGCCAGTGCTGCCTAATATGGCAGTGCTGTGCAATATGAGTCGGAAAGATCTAACGTGAAGAAAAAATGTGATTTATACGAGGATTTATTGTAGTGAAAAGTGACAAAATAAAAATCAAATGCAAAGCAAAGTACTATGGTGAATCAGTGGTTTGAAGTAGTTGTAATTTGAGAAGAAAGAAGAATTTACATTAAATAAGAAGATACGTCTCAGTAAAATTTTAAAGAAAAACAACAGCAAGAAAAGTTTCTAAAGAAGACCATGTATGAAGACGGAGAATGGAAGAACAGAAGAAGTAGAGCAGGGCGCAGGGAGATAGACGGAGTCAGATGATAGATGATGTGTTGCTGGGCGCAGGGAGTTGTTGGTGTCAGATGATGAGGAATAAGCAGGGCGCCGGGAGTTGTTCGTGTCCACGGCCGGGACATGGCCAGCCCTCAGTGATGATTGTGTTTTTAGCTAGGGTTTTGGAAGAAAAATAGAGTAGGTCGTTTCGGGTTTCGGTAACAGAAGAAAATCGGTATAATTTCGGACAGGTTTTGGTAGCGGAAGAAAATCGGTATAATTTCGGACAACTATTTATGAAGAACGAAGACAGGCAACCAACCAGTGATTCACCATACGGATGACCATACAGGATCATCATAAAGGGTTTTAGAAAACGTAAGTTAATTTTAGTAACCAGCCACGGATAATGTAAACACCACATTTCTGATCTGTGGTAAACAATTTAGAAAGGCGTAAGTTCGATTTTATTTTTCTATAAAAAGAGAAATTTTACACTATCCGTGAGCTACTTTTTTATTGGTGTTACCTACTTAATTTTTTTTCCTTTTAATGGTAAGGCTACGGATAATGTAATATTAGTATAACAAGTAAATGAATTTTGAAGTAGAGAAAATTAAAAAGTTATGTGAAAATATTGTAAATTATATGAGAAAATAACATTATCCGTGTGCCCATTAAATAATATAAATACTGTTGGTAAAAATAGTACTAAAAAAATTGTGTTTTGTGTACAGGTAAGAAGATTTTAAATTGATATACTTATATCTATGCTATAAACTCAATTAAATTTTTAATTTCGAAAAAAAAAGCTATTTAAAGTTCAGTAAATTTTCTTTTCACGTAAGTAAGAACGTTTTTCCGTAATTTTTTCATAAATTTGGTTTTCAATTTAGTATTTCATAAGCTAATTTAGTTATAAACTATGCTCGGATTGACTTAAATAAAAGCAATGGCATTGCATAACAGCAATAAGTATCTACTTATGTAGTGGGTATATTTTTTTTCTAAAATGAACATAAAATAATAACAATTCAAATACTAAAATTAACATTCTTTTAGAACTCTTATAACTTCATAAATTTGTCAACTAGGTAACATTAATAATTTTAATTGAAAAAAGAAAAATGCCGATATCTTTACGTGAGAGTTAACTTACTACCGAACTACAACTGTATTATTAACTTTTTTTTAAGAAACGCCAATAATTAAATTTTAAGACATTTTTAATTTAGTTTTTTTTTTGCATTTTAAAAGACAATTTGTTTAGATTTGATTAAAGCGTGTTCAAAATTTAATTTAAATAAACAAATAATGTATCTTGAATATATGCATGACATAGTTATTTAAATATTTGCAGTGACGCCTCTTTCTTACAAATTAGGTATCGTATCAGCGAGTGCGCAGCGACAGGAGAATCATGTTGCAACTTACTATGAAATGCATAGGTACCTATCATACAGAAATATTACACAGGTCGAGAATTTTCTTTTAATTACGTTTGGCTAAAATTTTTGTTAAACATTTAAAATCATAGCAGCTTTTCTTTTATTTCATATAATAAAGCACGTGTAATAGGTGCCTATATGGTCATATTATTAGAATCAGAGATTTATAATAATATTTTCACGTAAAAGTTGGTAAGTTTATTTTTATGTCGAAATTGTAATCTTTTACAGAGAAAATTTGCAGCGTAGCTGTTATTTGCATTAGTTTCGTAAGTATGTACCTATACGATGTTTCTAGAAAATACAAGTAGGACTGCAGCGCATGCCACCGTTCACGGAATCTGCAGCGTCGCACAGGTACTTACTCATATGTCTCATAGTAACACATTGTCAGCACAATTTATTGTATTCGGTCTCATGTTGATGATGAAACTTTCCTATCAATTAAGTAAAATTTTAAGTTTTAATGATTTATTTTTAATGATTTGATAACCACAGGAACTAATTTTTTTTATTGCCTATAGAATATTCATTCGTATCGAATATAAACAAGAAATTAATATAACAACTATCTTTTGCGTAGTATTTAAAATTGACTTATTACTTGAAAAAACGTGCATTACGTCACAACTCTAGGGTATACTTAAATTTTTTTAATATAAATGATTTATTGGATTTAAATTAATATATTTGTCAGAGTAACCAAATAGGTAAAATCTAAACAAACCAACGAATGTATTTTGAAATAAAACAAAAATTGTCTAATGTAAGTTTGGATAAAGAAATTCTAATAAATTGTATGTGAGTACTTTAATTGTATCTTTATAGAGGAAGTCTACCACCAGTTGCAGAAAGCGACTTTAAACTAAAAACCCTACTTAAATCTATTGCTGACATTTACTGGGCTAACATAGCAGAAAATAACAGTACGAGATCTAATGTGACGTTAACGTTAATGGGCCTTCCTGCAACTGACGGATAGTTAGTCAGGTCATTTAAAATGAAATGCGTTTACTACAGTTGAGATTTTGTATTAAAATTATGTAGATTTTTTTTTCTTGTTATGAAAAATTGTCTTGCGGTTAGAGAAATTATTAATTGAAACATGTAACATGATGATACTCGTACTGTCACCTTATCAGGTCAACCGGTTTATGAACAACACAACAATATCTGAGTAGGATTAATATCATAAATTTAGATAATAAGGTGCATGGATAAAGGTGTTTTTCACAGGTGACGTAGGGCATACTTAAGGCGCTACATGCAATCAATTTTTTTTAAATGTGTAACAAAACTAGGATTGACTACGATGAATAAAAACGACTAAACTATTAAGCACATTTTACGAATATTTAAGACAAATAAAAAGTAGAGATGAGAATTATGCGCAGTAAAAAGACGTCATAGTATTGTACTACGTACATACTTTAATAATGTAGAGAAGGTAAAGATTGGGATTAATAAGTAGGAATTAGGATAGAGGTCACACTGATGGAAAACCGGAAGTATGAAAAATCTTTTTGACACCACTGAGTGCAATTAGGTACTTTCTTAAGGAATGTTTCGAATAGTTTATTTTGATGAAGGATAATGAATAAGCAGGATAGTATATTTTGTGGGAACTTTGAAGGTTTGGATTGTCTAGTAGGTAGGTATACTAAGGTATAAAAAGAATGGATGGGAATACTTCGGTAGACAGAGTCTTGGCAATCGCTTGGACTGATCACCCAAACGATTATTGTTGTCTGTTGGTCCAAGACATTGGATATCGAAATATTCTTAAATAAGGATTGCGATAGAAAGATGAGTGAGTGGAAAGAAAGATAAAGAAAGAGAAATGTAATGATAAGAAGTTAGAGGACTCATACATGAGTAAACAAGCAGTGCTAGATAAGCGCTCTAAAGAGGTACACAATGGTACATAGTAGGCATAAGATCCTTCAGTCCAATCATAGGGCGGACGAGCTTCCGGTGTGAATAAGCTGTTGGAGACCAAGAGTCTTAAAACTATGACCTATAAATTAAGTAATATTGCTACATTGAGTGTCAGATCCTTCATTCGATCATGGTGTCAACGAGCTTGCTCTGTGAGAATAGTTGGAGTCCTGTAGGTGACTTAAAACATGACCTCAAATAATTAAGGGCGTGGCCACGACCCATAAAAAGGCGCAAAGTTGCCAATAAATTAAATTATAGTAAAAAGTCGACTAAATAATAAAAGTAGCAATACAAATAAATAAATAAAAAAGGGGCCGGCCCATAAATAAATAAATAAATGAAATATTAATGTGTAAAAGTAAAATGTAATTATATACATGCAAGTAAAGTATTATTAAATTACGTAAGGAGCTCCATGACAAACGATTAATAGGCCTAAAAATAAATAATGTAATATAATATTTCAAAAAATTATGACAAGACAAGACGCGTAAGACGACTTTCGACATATGACATGACAGAATATTCTTTACAAGACTTGACGATAGCTATCGAAACATTGAAACATCAAGAGATATAAAACACCATAGATGTATTGAAAAAAGCACCTGTAAAACACAGCTGTGTCTATATATTTTTTACCGGAATTGACGATAGTGATATAAGTATATACCTATTTAGATTTAAGGAAGTAGAATAATATTGTAACCAAGCATATAATCATAGAATAAGTAAAACATTTTGACGTGAAAATGGAAAGGAAAATGATAAAATAAGTAAAATTTATATTTTGTCAACAGTAGGTAAATAAGTTATAAATAACACCATGTATTAGCAGTAGATAAATGGGTAAAGTAATAATAATAAAATGTCAGTATGTAAAGAGATTTACACAAAATTCTTAATTTGGTATAAACTATTTTTAATTGGAATGTACAAGATATTAATTTGAAAAATAAATGTTAAAAATATATAAACCTCAAGATTTGTAATCATATAGCTTCTGATTTGATGTCTGAGTAACTAGTTTGACCATATAGTTTCTGATTTATTTTCTGATAGATTTTTATTTTATTTCTGTAAAAAAAAATTGCTGTATTTTTTTTTTCTTTCAAAAAAACGGGGGAGGTGTAGTGTGCGGACTCGCCTTCACCCACACTTATATAGTTATTGTGGCATGTATTAATCGACAGTACAATATAGAACCTTTTACTAGCAACACGTGTTTTATATTTATCACCGCTCCCGGGTCCGCACATCGCAGTGTAATGACCAAGAATCACAGATTTTCTCACTTATCTTACATAAAACTCTTAAAAAATATATGTACTTTTATATGAAACTTGCAGCACATGTTCAGAGCAAGTAAAGCTCATATGAGTTGAAAATTTTTTAATTAAATTATTTAGTAGTAAAGTTAACATACTTCCTGTACTTTTGTTAAATGCTATAATAAGACCAGACGTTAAGTGTAGACATACACCTGCGGGAATTCCGTCGCGGAAAGTTTCGCGTCCGAAAATTCTGTCAAGCACCAGCATAAATTCCGCAAGATGTGTCATAGGTAACCTAAAAAGCGTTGCGAGCGTAATGTGCGGAACACTCCGCGTTGAAAAGATCTGCAGGTCTATCGCTACACTAAAACAAATAACTTTACACACCCGACTCCCGGCCTATGATGAACAAGAGCGGGCCACTGGCTCACCCGTCACCCTCCCCATACTAGATTTACAGTAAGAACAAAGGACATTAATTCTACAATGACATGTGAACTCTGGGACAGATTTCTTTGTGGAAACATTGAGGTTAAACACTATGGTGTATATTATTTTGAGATTTGCTAGGATATCCTAAAACGAACATACAGCGTGAATTTGTATTGATTTCGCTCCCGAAGCCCAGTGATTATACTCATGAAAACAAGCAACTTTCCCGAAGAAAAAAATTTTTATTAGAAAAAAAAATTCGTCTTCCCATACAAAATGAGTTGATCACTTTACTATGGAGAGGCAAAAAAAAATTTTATTAGTAAAAAATTTTTTTCTTCGGGAAAGTTTCTTGTTTTCATGAGTATAATCACTGGGCTTCGGGAGCGAAACCAATACAAATTCACGCTGTATAATAAGAGGTTCGTTTACGATTTCCAACCGTGTGGTACCTACTGGCTAAAAATATAGCCACAACACAAAAGAAGAAATACTTCCCATATGTGTAGTAAAAGGTGACTAAGGGTCTATGAAGCGGAGGATAGGCAATTACTAATGCCCAGAATACCCAAAAAGCGTGAACAAATCTTAGCATTACCTCAGTAAAGCTGTCCAGCCTGCTTAGCACGCTCCCCGAGAGAAAATATATCTCAGAGAAATCTCACTTTAATTGGGGAATTATGTCATCTAATCTATCACCTCCAAACGCGAAGAAATGTCAGTGGAGGAAAATGTTTAGCAAATTCACAAATTACGTTTTTGTGATTTTAGACAGAGATAGCTATATAGACAAATACATGTAGCCGTCCTTGTCTTTGAAAATGTGACGCACTGCTTGGATGTCAAAAAAACGTGACCATGCTTAAAGTCTTTAATCTATGGGCCTAGACAAACTGACAACTGCAGCGTGCTAAACCGGCTCACGCTTGTGCTACCGTAACATTCCTAATTTCCAATGCATTCAATATCGAAGTAAGTGGTACTTATTTTACGCTGTAACCTGAATACTTAATCGCTTAACGAACGTAACCAAACTAATATCTAAGAATGATGTCATTTTTGAATACTTATATCAAGAACATAGCGATCTGTTTTGAAAGGCAAACCTCAACAAATTCGAAACGGTACGTAAGCTCTAACGTGCTAGGTAGGCTAGATAGACTATTCCGTGGAATTAAAAGAAAACTCTTAAAAAAAGATCTTACGAGTATATCCGATTAATATTATAAACGCGAAAGTTTGTAAGTATGGATAGATGGATGTTTGAAAATGATTTTATTTTAACACTTCCTGTGTTCGGATAAATCTACAAAGTAGAAAATCGCAAAATTTCACAATCCTGCCTGTGGTTGTGAAATTTTGCGATTTTCTACTTTGTAGATGGATGTTTGTTACTCTTTCACGTAAAATCTACTGAATGGATTTTAATGAAACTTAATAACACATTTATCCTGCGCAGACGAAGTCGCGGGCACCAGCTAGTATAAGATATTTTAACTTCCTAGTATGTCCTGCGTGTTGGTTGTAAAATATTGTGATTTTCTACTTCGAAGAAAACTCTTGGTTGAAGCCTTCGTGACCTATCTTCATTCAAGCAAACAAATTACTTATTGCTAAACTCAAATACTAAGTTGTTTAGCAGTGTGCTTATTTGTTTAAATTACGAGTAAGTATTGTGTGGTTGTTTACGAACTCATTAAAGCTAAGTATATTATACTACCAGTTCTTATCATGGGTGTAAGGAACAGGTTGGCAAATACTGAAAGGGCATGACCAGTCAACGTAACTGAACAACTTTCGGTAAATAAAACTTTCCGGAAAAGAAAAAAAACGGCCTCTCCATACAAAATTGCAAACTTGATTGGACAGTTTGTATGGTGAGCCCGATTTTGTTTTCCATTTCCAGAAGTTTTATTTACTGAAAGTTGTTCAGTTACGTTGACTGATCATGCCCTTTCAGTATTTGCCAACCTGTCCCTTACACCCGATATACTCATTTAGCGTAAAATAACCTAGAAGTAATAGATCCTTTAAGGATCCTTTAAGAATCTAGGGGCACTACCTACCTTTTCTCGAAGCGCTTCGTCGTTTTTAGGGTTCCGTACCTCTAAAGAAAAAAACGGAACCCTTATAGGATCACTTTGTTGTCCGTCTGTCTGTCTGTCTGTCTGTCAAGACCCTTTATCTCACGAACGGTAAGAGGTATCAGGTTGAAATTGATAATGAATGTTAAGGTCCGTGGACTACACAAGATCTGAAAATTTCAATTTTTTACAACAACGCAATCAAAAGATATGGCTTTTTATGTGCTCATCTCCATACATTTATGCAAAAACGCAAAACCTACAGGGTACTTCCCGTTGACCTAAAATTATGAAATTTGGCAAGAAGCTAGGTCTCACAGTACAAATAAAGGGAAAAGTCTGAAATCATTAAATATTACAACTTTACTCACAACTAAGAGTAACCAATTGTGGTGAGCTCCCGTTTCAAGAACTTTCATATGAGAGAGGGGTCAAGTTGAATGGTCGCGTAGGCGATTTTTGTTTTAGTTCTATTTTACAAACGAGAACACTTACAAACTTGAAAATTGGTATGTTTATAGTTCATAAGCTATAAAACAACAACAAATAATAAAATTTGGTCAAGCGCGTGTCAGACTCAAAAAATCTAGCACATTAACTTACTGAAATTTCAACTAATACAATTATGATTATGTGGTGGTACGGAACCCTCAGTGCGCGAGTCCGACTCGCACTTGGCCGGTTTTTTTAAACCCTCATAACTTGGATTTGGATTATACCAGATAAACAAAATTTACAGGATATTAAACGTATAAAGTTTCAGTTGCATAGCTGTTAAAGTTTAGATTTTATTGATATCTAAAAAACCCAGATTTCGTCACTGATTCACTCACTCACTCACTCACTCACTGATAGTAATCAAAATTGTTAGGGTACTTCCTGAAGTCCTAGAAAGCTGAAATTTGGTATGTAAGCTAGTATTAGTACACAAACAACAAAAAAATCATAAAACTTGGAATTTTTACCCCCCAACCCCTAAAAGCAGGGGATGGAAGTTTGTATGGCACTTCCGCAAATGTAATAGTAGAATTAAATAGAACTTAATAATGAATAGACTTCCTGACCAACAACCACAACAATAACAAAAAGAAAAAAAAATATCAAAATAAAAAAGTACTATGAAACTTACAAAAAGTAGTGAAATCCCACCAAAAACATTTTCATGTAAAATGTTGCCAAGACGAGACCATATAGCTCGCATTTTCAAAAAGTTATCAGATCTCATGTAGAGCCAAGCTTCTAACTCTACACGCCTTAAGCCCTAACTTTACAAAATCTACACCTAAGTCAAAATATGTGGCTTGGCCGTTTCGCTACCGTCACGAAGGCGTAAGGTAAATAATTTATTACTGTGCATGTTACTTTTCTGTTCTACAATAAAATTAGTTCTTGAATTAACGAAACGGCCTAGCCACTTATTTTGACTTAGGTGTAGATTTTGTAAAGTTAGGGCTTGTAGAGTTAAGGCATGTTGAGTTAGAAGCTTGGCTCTACATGAGATCTGATAACTTTTTGAAAATGCGAGCTATATGGTCTCGTCTTGGCAACATTTTACATGAAATTGTTTTTGGTGGGATTACACCTTTTCTAAATCAAAGACTAAGTCAGCATACATTGCTGTTTGAAGTAAGTATATTGTAATTAGATTTCAAGGGCACTGCATGTTATCCACGTCATCGAGTACAAGAAATTTGCAATTTGCAAATTTGGCCTACTCGGTTCACAAAACGTTGGTCTGCCAATCCGCAACCTGGCAGGTTTTGTACAGTCGAAGCGAAAAGCGGTTACAAATTTGTCGTCCGATCACATCCGACCACATTTGTGGTCCGACTAGCGAAACTGCCAAGAGGATGCAAGGCAGATCCGTTGTTTTTAACTTATATAGGTACCTTCTATTTCTACGAATAGGTTTCATTCGTGTACTCTATCACGTAACCACTTTCTCCGACTGTACAAAACCTGCCAGGTTGCGGATTGGCTGACCAACGTTTTGTGAACCTACATAGTAGGCCACTACTATCGCTACAAAGTTGCAAATTTCTTGTTCTCGATGACTACATGCAGTAAATTAACCGACCCAAGCCTCCCAGCAATGTATGCCGAATTAGTCTCTGATTAAGGAAAGGTGTAATATAATACATAATATGTAAAACAAAGCACTAAATAAAAAAGATGGGTGTGGTAAAACTCTCAGTTTCATCAGACAGTTTTTTTTAGTTACCTAAGTACTTAACATACCAACATAGAACTTAATTTTATTTTTGACCTGAGAATCTTCATTTTAATTCTTTATTTTTTTGCGATATAGGTGAGCATATGGCCCCGATCTCACCTGGGTTTAAGTTAAGTTTAAGTTAACAAGTTTTTTCTTATATAAAATAACTCTTTTGCAAGTAAAACAAGCACTTGGGACTAAACTGCACGAAAAAGCAATAAATAAAGTTAATACGGAATCTATTAACATTAAAATAAAATTTATAGCTTCTGTTACAACATTTATAAAATTCTTGCTGCATTTCTGGTTCTTGTATACCTATGTTAATTATCCCAAACTATACAGAATACACGGAAACCATACTAGAGATACCAATAGTCTTATTCTAATTTTCGGTAGTGTGTCTAAGATCTTGTCACGGCATATAAATCTCGTCCGGAAGATATCCCAGCAAATATATATGGAGCTGCGACATTGATTTGATTCTTTGATTTAGTTACGTTTGACGGTGACAATGTAGGTACTATCAGTTTCGTATCATCGCATTGCATGATTGCGACGATAAACTTTTGTGTCTTTTTCGAAGTGGAGAAAGGTCTAATTGACGCGTTTATGCTAAATTAAGGAAGAGGTATTGTGATAAAATTAGGGTTATTGTTAAATGTATCCTCAATATTACAATACAATACTCTTTATTTATAATAATAAAAAATTCAAAAACATAAGTGAACATAAATACAGAGTACAACATTAGCCTTATCGCTAAAAAGCTATTATTATTCCAGGCAACCTTTGGGCATTTTATCATCATAATAATAAAGTTTAATCCTGTGACTGTATTGGTGTCTGGACATAACTCGAATATAAGATTTACCATACGGGGGTGTTGGTGGGCGAAAAATCGATTTAGCTAGGTCTCATGTCTGGGAAAATTCGTCTTCTCCGTGTTTTAAAGCTTTTTTTTTGTTACAAAAACCATAGCTTGCTCACAGGATGATAAATTTAATTTTGAGGCGGCTATTATATGTAAAGCGAAACTCGGTCGTCCAGGTACTCTACATTAATTGTTAACTCTTGTAGATTACGTACTTCTAGGAGGTAGTCCTTAGATCTCTAGCTAGTTTTTTCTACAGGCAAGTCTCAGTTAGGTGTTGGCATAGTAGTTAACTTACGAAATACCTGATCCCCAATAACCGAAAAAAGAAAGGTCAGTACTTAATTCATGAGTCGACCATAGCAGTACCGTACCACACATCAAAGTCCTTAACAAAATGGTTCTCCGTGTCTTCAATTCCTTTGTCCCGTCAATATGTCAAGCAGGCGCCTACACCAAAGTGACACAACGCACTTTTACTTTTACCTAATTTAGCTACGATTGTGTCTACCGTTGATGATGACAGTGGAGTAATTGCCTACAAGTCAACTGTGCGCCTTCCTTATTTGTTACTTTGTCTCTTAAGACTAAAAGAATTCTAGCAATTACAAAGCCACCTTTTATCTTTCTACCAATGCAATTGCAATGTTTACTAAAAAATAACCGTCAAGTCTGATAGAGGTACCTATAGTATTTTTGGAAACAATAAAGTCAAGTAGGTATTTGTTAGTAAAGTTTGTTTGCATATTTATAAAAAAACCGGCCAAGTGCGAGTCGGACTCGCGCCCTAAGGGTTCCGTACCTATCTACCATATGATATACTAAAAGCTTTTGCTCTTTGATTTTAAAAACTCCGCGACCATCCAACTTGACCCATCTTTTATAGAGAAGTTCTTGAAACGGGAGCTCACCTTAATTGGTTACTATTAGTTGTGAGAAAAAATTTATATATTTAATAATTTTAGACATTTCCCTTTATTTGTACTGTGAGACCTAGCTTCTTGCCAAATTTCATAATTTTAGGTCAACGGGAAGTACCCTGTAGGTTTTGCTTTTTTGCATAAATGTATGGAGATGAGGACATAAAAAGCCATATCTTTTGATTGCGTCATTGTAAAAAATTGAAATTTTCAGATCTTGTGTGGTTTATGGACCTTAATATTCGTTAACAATTTCAACCTGATACCTCTTCTCGTTCGTGAGAAAAAGGGTCATGACAGACAGACAGACAGACTGACGGACAACAAAGTGATCCTATAAGGGTTCCGTTTTTTTATTTTGAGGTACGGAACCCTAAAGACTGTGCAACATAGATAGATTTTTCTTGTAATATTTGTTGAGGTTCTATATCTCAATTTAACTACAGCTGGCTGAATTCCATGTCAAAATGTTATTGGCACATGGTTGTCATTCTATCTGTTATTGTTTCGGTGAAAATGTCTCGTACTGAAAATATCTAAATTCTAATAATAAATTGTGTACTTCCATTAAAAGCATTCAAACAGATTCTAAGTGCGTTTACTCTGCTACACAGGAGCTTTAAGCCCCTCTAGTAGGTTATGGCGACTTTGAAAATTGAATTTCTTGACAGCAAAAATTACGAAACGTGGAGAATCCAAGTTCGTGCTTTACTTGTTAAAAATGGAGTTTGGAAGTACGTGAATGGTTCCACAACGAAACCGGAAGCCGAAGCTGCAGCAAGCAAATGGTCCGATGAGGATGAAATTGCGAATTGTGATTTGATTATGGCAATTAGTCCGGGTGAGTTGAAACATATTCGAGGGTGCGAAACATCGCATGAGATGTGGAACAAATTAGAGAGCGTCTATGCATCTAAAGGTCCGATAAGAAAAGCAAGTTTGCTTAAAAAGCTTACGTTGAGCCGCATGAAGGAGGGTGATGATGTACAGCGACATTTAAGCAATTTCTTTGAGGCAGAGAACATGTTGAGTGATATGAATATCAAAATACCCGAGGACATGCTGTCGATCTTATTGCTGTATAGTTTACCGGCAAGTTATGAAAGTTTTAGATGCGCGATGGAAAGCAGAGACGAATTACCAAAAATTGACATGCTCAAGATCAAAATATTAGAAAAACAAATAGCTCAAGCTCAACCGAAGCTGATAATATTGAGGTAGCTATGTATGGGAAGCACCGAGGAGCGAAAAAGAGCTCGAAACCTGAAAATCAGAAGGCTACTAGTAAATTTATGTATAGATGCTTTAAATGTCATCAAGTTTGACATAAAGCTTCAGAATGTAAGATGAAGCGGAACAATGATGACGTCAGATGTGCGACAGAGCTAAACAAGGAGGAGGACAGTACTTTTGTTATTCTTTTTAATTGTACGAACTTTTCGAATTCTCTACAATCTACAAAGAATGACTGGATCCTTGATAGCGGATGTACATCACATTTGTGCAAGGATTTGGGTAAATTTACTGAAAACTTTCGTGTTTTACAGGATAAACTAAACCTAGCATCAAATCTGTCGACGGATGTAAGAGGCAAGGGTGACGTAAGGTTGTCAGCATCAGGCAGGAGGAGAATTACATTCAGAAATACATTATTTGTACCAGATCTTAGTAGTAATTTGCTATCAGTAGCGATAATTACGGATAACGGGTATGTAGTTCAATTTACTAAAGATAGAGCCACTATAAATGATGCGTCGGGTAGAACCGTGATGACAGCTGATCGTAGGGGAAATCTTTACATTATTAATGGGTTGAATGAATAAGCTTGTATCGCTGTTGATTCAATTAAATGCTAGAGATCTCTCGAAACTATTGAACCGTTGCGGATATAACGTAAAAGAGACAGATTTACGCATTTTTTTTTTCTAATTGCGATGCATTGCATTTTTTATCTAATTGCGATGTGTGTGCTAGGGGAAAAATGACTTCGTTACCTTTCACAAAGTCGAGTGGACCGTGTAATGAATTACTACGTATAATTCACTCAGACGTGGTAGGACTGATGAAAACTGAATCAATGGGAGGTGCGAAATACTTTGTAACTTTTATTGATGATAGTTCTCGATGGTGTGAAGTATATTTACTAGGGAAGAAAAGTGCCGTTTTAAGCGCTTTTAAGCTTTATAAGAGTTACGCAGAAAAGTTGACAGGGAAGAAAATTAAATTTCTCCAATTTGACAACGGCGGGGAATTTTGCAATCGCGAGTTCGATGAGTTCTTAAGGAACGAAGGTATTCAAAGAAGCTGACTATACCACACACACCTCAGATGAATGGTATAAGTGAACGTATGAATAGGACTTTACTAGAAATAGCTAGGTGCAAGCTATTGTCCTCTGATTTATCTCTTGTTTTTTGGGCGGACGCTGTTGTGACTGCATGCTACGTGTGCAACCGCCGTCCAACCAGTGCTTTGGAAGGTGGCATTCCTTTTGAGAAGTGGACCGGAACTGCTGTAGACCTGACGAACATTCGAAGTTTTGGATCGAAGGCATATGTTTTGGACAAAACGCCGGATAAGGGCAAGTTCGACGAACGTGCCAGGGAGGGAGTCTTAGTTGGTTATCCTAGATCAACAAAAGGATACCGAATTTGGATACCAAGTGAACATAAAGTGATTGAGGCTCGAGATGTTAAATTTTTAACAGAAATGAAGATGACAAAGAGCGAGGAAAACATTAAAAAGGTCGAAAACATACAAACAATGGAAAGGCCGATAATTCAAGAAGTGGATTTCGATGTACCAACTGAGGCCATACAGAGATCACCCGCATAACTGCACCAGTGAGCGCCAGCTTACGGGAGTAGGTGAAAACTCAAAGAGGCGAGGCGAATGTCAAAGCAATGGACAGAGCTCCAATGATAACTTTGAGACTGAGCAAGCTGTGGAGGCAAACCCTAAGCAGGTGATTATGAAGCGAGCTCCTGGAAAACCAAAACGTCTTAAGGGGGTGCGTGGAAGACCGAAAAAGGTTTATAATATGGTAGAGGTACATGAAGAAGAGAGACAACAACATGTAGAAGATGAAGAAGCACATAATAATGATATTGAGACAGATCAACCGACTGAAAGCGAAGAAATGCAGATGAATGAATATCATCGTGACAGTGATGGAGAATTTTTCTCTGCAGTGGCTGAAATATCTCTTGAACAAGCCTTATCAAGTGATGATCATGAAAGATGGAGAGAAGCGATCCTGTCTGAGCTTAGTTAAAAATGAAACTTGGGATATTGTAAAGAAGCCTGAAGATCGAGATATAGTTGGAAGTCGATATGTGCTAACAATGAAATTAAACGTTGACATGACCACGAAAAAGAAGGCTAGGCTAGTAGCCAAGGGTTTTAGCCAACGTTATGGCATAGACTACCCCGAACTTTTGCTCCAGTAGCAAGGCTTGATACAATAAGACTGCTAATGGCACTCGCTGTGGAATTAAATCTTGAAATACATCAAATAGATATAAGTACAGCGTACTTGAATGGTCGACTCGATGAAGAGGTTTACATGCAAATACCAAAAGTGCTAAATGAGAGTCTTACTACTCTAATTCAGAGAGAAGGTAAGAGCTCAGCAGTTGGAAAGCGTGCTAGGCAAATGTTCAGTGATCTCAAGGCTAGTGGAGATGCTTGTTTATTGAAACGTTCTTTATATGGCTTAAAGCAAGCGGGAAGACAATGGTATCTCAGATTAGATGAGAAACTTCGTCGAATGAATTTGATGCCAACTATAAACGAACCATGCCTGTATCATCAGCAAAGGGAAGATGGAATGGTTTTAATCGTTATCATCTACGTTGACGATATTTTAATTGCTTCACAGGATATCAAATGGATAGAGCATTTTAAGAAGAAGTTAGCTGAAGAATTTGAGCTGAAAGATTTTGGACCAGCAAAATACTGTTTAGGTATTGAAATTGAGAAGAAAGATGGTATAATAAATCTTTCAAAGCGAAAATACATACAAGATACTCTGAAGAAATCTGGTATGGAAGACTGCAAAACAGTGTCCACTCCTTTTGAAGTTGGATTGAACTTTGCAACACCAAAGCAAAATCAAGATCAAATTGCAAAGATGGGGAATCGTGGCCATATCGTGAACTGATAGGCACGTTAATGTATCTAAGTGTAGGTACGAGACCTGATATTTGCAATACAGTATCAAAATTAGCTCAGTTTACAACTTGTCCCAACTACACGCATTGGATTGCGGCTAAGAGAGTTCTAAGATATTTAAAGAAAACAATCGACTATCGTCTAACTTTTCGTAAGACCGGCAAAACTTTGATAGGATATTCTGATGCCGATTGGGGAAACTGTTTAATTGATAGGAGATCTTATTCTGGATACGCTTTTATTTTGGGAGGAGCAGCTATTACCTGGCGATCTCAAAAACAAAGAACTATAGCTACGTCGTCTACCGAGGCAGAATACGTTAGTACTAGCGAGGCTATGAAAGAAGCTCTTTATCTGAGTAGTTTATTAAAGGAGATAGGTTTATTTGGGCTATCGAAAACTACTGTTTATGCTGACAACCAGGGGACGATATACCTTGCTAAAGATCCTGTCTATCATGCTCGTAGTAAGCATATAGACACCAAGTATCATTTTATCAGGGATGTACTCATATGATACCCCTCTCGACCAAGTAACTAGAATTTAAAATTTTGCTCCTCCTTTACAATAATAATTATACTTTTTTGTAGTTTGTTGAGTTGGGCCATCATATTCTAAAACTATTTCAAGTTTTAAGGCGGTGGTATGATTATTTGCTGAGATATACAGGTGTGACAGGCAGACAGACAGACAAAGTTGCACCATAAAGGTTCCGTTTTCACCATTCTGGTTTGGAAAAACTAAAATTGTACCCACTCTGTTACTCTGTTCTGTTCTATTACGTTGTTAGGTTGTCTAGAAGTAAAGTAGTTGTCTTACTTATTGATCATTTATATAAAATCTAGAGACATAAACGAAGTGTGTAATTTTTTTTTTCAGAAAATCATAATCACAAGACTGTAATGCTGTTAATCACTTAGGGATTAAAGGAGCGTCCGACACGTTATCTCGACGTAATAATAATCTAGATTGAGTCTTGCTAGACGTTTCCGACGCTCCAACTGGACACTGATCATTAAATCTTAAGACTCGCTGATGTTTTATGCAACCTTGTAGGATCACGATTTTTTTCAAATCTAAAAGCCAAGCCCATATGAATCATTTTCAAGTTTGAAATCAAGTTTGAAAACATGATTGATTCTTAATAAAGCTTTAGTGCAAGATCAAATTCAAGACTTTTCATCACATCCAGTATTTTTTTTGTAAAGTGCTTTAAGCAGAAAGTGTAGTATGCTGGTACCGATTGGGACGACCTTATAGATGGAAGCTTATTAAGGTTATGGTATACTCGTAGTTTGGTATTGTCACTACCAGCAGTTAAGGAACTAAATTCCCACCATCTATTTTGCCGCCTGGACGCTATAGAGCGATTCTATGATTTCTATGACTATGAATATGTTCGAGAAACTCATAAACTTGTTGGTAAAAAGTCGTTTTCCTATTACAACAAAATTGTTAGAATAAAGTACTAGTTTTGACTCAAAGTTTCGATTCCTACCGACTCAGTTTATTTTTTCATGTAACAATTTCATTAAACTTTACAAAAGCATCGTACGACCAAATAAGTGAGGCGTGCTGCCGTTTCTGGGAAGACATGTTCAGCAGCTTCACGACGTGAAGATGAAGATGCTGCGATTGATGTGTGGCGTTACGAGCACAGCCTTGGAGTCCGTGCCGTAACGGTTAAGCTGCAGAAAAGTCACCTTCGATGGTTCGGTCACATCAGCAGCAGTTCGACCGACTATGTTGGGAACAGAAGCCTTGCACTTACTAGTATCTTGTCCTAAACAACGCGGCAGGCCTAAAAAGAGCTGGAATAAAGAGTGGAATTCAAGTCGCGAGTGAATAGGCTTCTTCTGGGCAATCTCGTTCCATCCTCGACCTCATCTCTGTCATCAAGTCTAGATCGAGGTGAAGAGTAAGCCTATTGACAATTTTTAAAAAAGCTGGCTTTATGACGTGAAGACTAACATGAGGGAGAACAATCTCACCACGGAGGATGCTAAAGACCGGGCAAAGTTGCGAAGTTTTAGCCTGAAAGCGGAGCCTAGCAATAAGACGTGATAATGCTTAGAAGAAGAACAATTTAAACCTCTCTGGTAGCTTTGCCTCACCAGTTCAGATTTCTAACTCATGTGCTACAAGATGGCTACAAGCAGAATGTTCATTTCTGTGGTTCCTTTTTTACCACTACCATAGCTACTAAATGCTAAAAGCAACACTAGATTACATCGCCCATCGGCTCTATTATCTCAGATGATTTTTTTCAATCTTATAAAAACTAGATAACTACCTCAGTCGAGTTTTAAGCGATTGCAATAGAGTTGAATTTCGATGGCAATGGAATCGAAGTGGCCCCTGATTTTAACATACAGGCAAACGCGTTTCGATGCCTGCTGCTTTAGATCTCAGATGACAGTTTAAGCTTCGAAGTATCTTGATTGTGAATAATAACTACGACAGGATGAATTTAGTTAAAAAGTCACTTTATACTAGGTACACACGGCCGCACATCGGTAGAAACACTTTTGGACCTTAAGGCGTGTTAATAGAGTTGAAAAAGTTTCTACCGACAAGCGGTTGACCGTACCATTCTAGGGTTCCGTACCCAAAGGTGTGCCGGCCATAATAATAATCAATGAAAAGTTAAAACTAAGAGGGGTCTCCTTCGGTGATTTATATTTTGTTTTAGCTCTAACGTAATAAACGGAAACACTTTTCAGCGTGAAAATGTGTTTATACTCGGTGCATAAGCTATGTGAATTTTTATTGGTTTTGTTTCCAAATCATAGTGAAAACAAGCAACTTTCTCGAATATATTTTTTTTAAGTACTAAGTACCTAAAGATGGTATTTTTGGCCAAATGGCGGAAATTGCTTGCCTTACTTTATTTTTAATGCGAATAGGTATAAATACCTACCTGACTCTACGTATACGTGCAGCATTTGTTCTTTTGGACAAAAATAACGTGCATCTTTTCACTTGGTGAATGATAGCCGCAATATTGACCGCGCTGGCTGGAATGAACGCATTAATTTTAGTTCTCGATTGATCAAATCTAAAAGAATTCGCGCCAGCTGTTTGCGCACCATCTTTCTATACCTAGGAACTGACTGATTGGTACTTGCCATTACCTTATGGTCCTATTGCATTATCCTTGCAATTTAACGGATTTAAACGACAATTTTATCGGTTACGATTTCGTATCAGTTAAGATTTATCAAAAGTTTCAGTTAATCGCGAACGAGCCGGCCGCGCTGTAGGTAAATCTATCAACTAGCTGTTCACCAATAATGTGCGTGTATGGCGTGATATTAGACAGCGGTGATTGGTGGATGGTGACGTGATTTCTATTTTGGTTGCGGGCAAGTCTGCGCGCGCTACTGCGCATGTGTGGAGCGGCGTTGTGTGGCCGGTGCGGGTGTGTGCGTGTGTTGTCGGGCGAGCTCTCTGTTTACAGCGCGCTGTTGCCGGCGAGCGCCCGCGTTCACGTGCTCCGCGCACTAATTTCCCGGCGGGTTCCGATTCGCAACCGTCCTATGGTGTTTTCCTTTCAGTTTAATGGTGCTAATTCGTGCCGGGCATAGAGAAAACATTCGGTACGACGGCCGCGGCGTTAGTTTACAACGTTTTCGGTGCGGCTCATAAAAATTTAGGAGTTTTCGGCGGATGCGATGAATAAATTTTGCAAATCGAGTCTGTGTGTCGAAAAGGTTCGTGAGAGCTATGATGTTTTGATCGGTCGGCGTATGGTGGTTGTGCCGGGAGTGGATGCGGACGCGTTCCCGCTGTTGGTGCTTATACTGATCTCAGGGAGGCTGCGGCTACAGCAGCCGCCGGGCCTAGGGCTTCAGGCCTCCTCGGCAGCACTTTGCTACTCTCAGACTCACCGGTTTATCTCCGCCGCGTGCTAGGTGAGTTATAACGTCGTCCTTGGACCGCATTTTGCTTAAAAAATGGTCATGCATTTAAGATTTTTCACACTTTACCGCTAATGCATGTTAATTTGCTTTTTGTTTGTGCTCACATGCTCAATTTTGTTTCTGCTTTATTCTACAACTAACTCGCTTTATTTGACAGACAGTGGCCTTATCACATGCTAATAAGAAACTTAAAAGAATTGTTATTCTTATCAGAATCCAATGTGGCACGCATGAATTAAATTCTGCTTTACGCTTTTTCTTACCTACCTATTTACTTACTGTTTTAGATAAAAATTGTCCCAAGAAAATGTCACATTTTCATAATGATGATTCTAACCTTACAGGCACGAAAATAATTATTCACCATCTATACTACTTTTTATAGCCATCTATACTATTCATGAATGCTGAAGAGAAGATATTTGCATGATTATAATTTTATTGAGAAACGCTAGTACTCATTGTCCAACTATAATTTATGTAGGTTCTTTGATGGTAGATAGTAGGTAAGTACTTACCTACTAATTTTAAAAGACAACATTCAACATTTAACATAATGACTAAAGTTTTGCAAAGCCACGGTTTAACCATGTCCGACTAAGAATAGTTACTTATATCTCCTAGTACACACGGCAGCAAGTAAGTGGTAACAAATCCAGTATAAACTAAACCAGCGCTACGGTAGGTACCAACGCCAGGTATAAGAGAAGTGTTACCACTGACGTGCGGTCGACGTACAGAGGTACTATGAGTATAACGAATCTTAGTCATTTCTTCAGCAGAGCAAAGTTAAGTTCTGGAGAGCTAAAAATACGCATAGGATTAGGTTTGGTACCTAGACAATAAATATCTTAAACTAGGTATATTTACCCATATCAGCCTTATTTGAAATGATAAATAGAGAATCGAAAAAGTCATTGAAGTAAAGTAGGAAGTTAGGTACTTAATTCATGAGGAGATATCTTAAGTAAACATCAATCACAAAAATATTTTGAAATTTGCAAGGTGTGGTGCAGTCTACGAACAAATAAGGTGCAGTGACAACCGACACACAATTACCAAAACAAATGACAGGCATTATGCTGATAAATGCTAATTTGACATTCCCATTATTAGCACTCAAAAAGCCTTCAACATGGATTGTGCAAAAAGTCAATAATGCATTTGACACATCTTTGAGAACAAAGCATGAACATTGAGAAATCTATGTATCAAATTTCATTAAAAATATTTCATTAATATTCATATCCATACAACCAACCTTAACCATAGCTGTATTAAATACGTCTATGAATATAAAATATAGTTTAAAATTAAAATGTTTTATGCGTTAAGTTTTCCTATAAAAGACCTAACAAACGGATAACAACAACATCTTCCTTCTCATACAAAATAATGGTCATTACACAATCCTACACAATTGAGTGTACAGTAAATATAAATATGTTGTATAGTAGGAGTATGCATAAAACATATAGCATAAAATATATAATGGTGGACTCATGAATGGGTCCTCGTCACCCACGCAATCGTTTTTTTATAGCCGCGAACGCAAGCCCCGAAATAATAATTGTTTTACCAGTGCACCCAACGTCCTCGGACTCAATAGAGGTCAAGCCGGTTAAAGTAAAGAAAGCCACTCACATGAATGGGGCAACGATGAATGAGTACTTGTTTTTACAAAATTACCAAATTAAAATCTGTAGAGTCACAGCAGTATATTCTCAAGGATTAACAATCTTGAAAAAAATTGGCAACAGAATCTGCCTTGTACCAGCGCAAAGTTTATAGGCATCATTAGAGTGCACAGCACACACAGCTGCGATAAGACGCGACAAAATACTCGAAACGACAAGGCCTCCACACATATGAATGGATGTTAATTAGTATACGTTTGTTTTTAACACTTCTACACTTATAGAAGCTGGCACACATTAACATTATGTACCAAGTAACTACGTACTTGCACTAAACGAGCCTCCGCATTTTAAACAACGCCGATCACAAAAACTAAACATAAACAAATACGCCTTAGTGGTCACTCGAACATGTCTTCTATTCAACAATTCATCATAAGATCAAGCAATGTATATACGCACCCACATATGCCTATATGTTTCGCCTTAATTTTAAGCAGTATTAGACAATGCTGCATCGATGTAGAGTCCACTTTACCTTCGCACATACATTTTGGTAGGAGTTAGAGTGATCGTGAGAAAAATATGTTCAAACTTTTGTTATTTTTTACCGATTCTCCAGCAGTTAATCACTTCCTACAGCTCAAAGGGCGGAAGTCATGCGTTTATAGAAATAATAAATTAACGCTTTTGGTGTTTCAATACTTTGTTGGTTTAATGCTGAGTGCCCTTGACGGAAGGTCAATTAAAGCGACTACAATTTTGAGGATCGTTGCGACACGAGTAATACAAAACTATTTATTTTTCTAGTGTGTATTCGTTAATTTTCGAGTGATCGTCGAATGTTTGAACATTGGGTGTATGTATCAAAGCAGCCCACGCAAATCTTAATAGTCCAAGTTTCGCACCGCCTGCGCCTTCAGGGCAAATTAACGAGTCTTCAATATAGACATGCAATACTCGTACAATAAAAATAATTCATTCCATAACACTTTAGTAAAGATGGCTTTTCTCTAACAATTTTCATTTCTGTATGATCTTGCGATTAGGACACTTCTAATAGCATTTGTATAAATCAAGCATTATTTATTTCGAAATATCATTATAATCCTAACATGTTAATGACTACATTCATAATATATATATCGTGTTATCACCTTGTATGGATGAATGAAAAAATACCTCAATTAAGTTAACGATCTATTCATTCTTGTTGATTTTATGGATGAAGCATTTTTTCTAGAAATATTTGAGAATACTCAAGATAATTACAATCTACTAGGAAATAATACAAAGATGTTACATGATTCACAGCTGTAAAGCATACATTATACATTCAGTGCTATTATACTGCATCTTACGATGGCGGAGGACGAAGGTCCAGTGCATTTCACAAAATAATATATAAGGATAAAGATTAGTATGTCGTTCTTTTTAAAAAATAATCACGCTAAATGAGAAGTAAAATGATGTACAAAGTAGAAAATCGCAAAATTTCACAACCAGCTAGTACAGCAAAAATGCTTGCTAGGTGGCAGCACAAACGCAACGTTGGAATGCGTATAGAGGTCGCTAAATTTCACAACATCGGGCAGGACCACAGTAGCCTAGTTGGTAAAGCGTCTGCGGTATTTACGCAGAAGACGCAGGTTCGAATCCTGCCTGTGGTTGTGAAATTTTGCGATTTTCTACTTTGTAGATTTATCCGAACACTGGAAGTGTTAAAATAAAAATAAAGAAAAATCATTTAAAATGATGTATGTATTAATTTAACAGCAGAGGATATTACTAGGATCGTATTATAGCCAATACTTTCTACTACAGTGCGCTCTTCGTCTATTTCTGCCCATGTTTATCTCAAGCCACTAAATTTTAATTTATCAATGACCGTATCTTCCCACTTAATCTCAATAAAGCGAGATTATTTTTATCTCAGCAAAATTTGCACTTGCAAATGGCCCGGCCGTCTCTTCGTGACCCGTTTTGCTCGTGAGGATCTCAAATATTAGCTCGACGACAGCAAACAGCCTTATCCGAGTCCGTTTACTTCCACACAGGGGAGGATTTAGGGCTTAGGGTGATAACCACGTCTTAGGCAAGGTTTTAGTGACGCTAAAAGATTTACTTTGGCTTCTGTTTAAGATTGAAATACAGTATGCTCGAGAAGTGGGTTTTGATAATCTTGACTTAGTCATTAGCGCTTCTATCGACAATCAAAGCGTATTTATTTATATCTGTTCGTAGAGCCAGATTGCTAAAAGCTTTGATAAAAGTGTTGTAATTGTAAAAGAAGTGCTGATTTAAATGGACTGATCCTCATTCTCGGTAGCCTTGAAACGAATAGATCCCAGATCCGATACTGTCCCGTCTTGTGTGGGGATGACTATAGTGTCTTCGTAATACGAGCCCGTGGGTGTAAATATCTCTGAAATTACAAGATTCGTGGCATACATACGGATTTAGCACGTTTTATATGAAAGCTTGCTGACATGTAAGGTCTTTGCTCCCTTTTGTAAAGGTTTTTAAAGTAGGAAAACTGTAAATATCGAAGGCAAGTAGTTTTTAATATCTAAATCCCCTTGGACGGAAAAGTTATTCGTAATCAAATCATGTTTTCAGTCTGTAACAGTAGGTAACTGTGTGAATAGGCTTCATCTGGGCAAACTCATTAAAACGTCGACCTCATCTTTGTCTTCAAGACTAGATCGAGATCAAAAAGCCCACTAACAAATAAAAACAAACCTATGTTAAAATCCAAGTCAAAAAACTAGGAAGAATCTGTTTGTTTTAACCAACACTTGTTACTCTATCTGTTATCGTCACGCTAAAAACCTGAGTAGGATAAAAATTTTCGCTTCCTTATACACACGAAACAGATGAACATGAACCTATTTATTTGCAAAGCAATCTTCTTGAACAACATTGAATTTCAAAGACTTCATGTTTCGTGCCGCTTGAAAGGTAATGGTAAACAAATGTAGTAATTGCATTTGTGAATCCATTATAGCACTTATGGCCTTATTAGTTTAGCGTAAATATTGTTTCTATTTTCGGCCAAACTGTAAAATATTTTTGCGTATACTGGCAAGACCAACTTCTATGATATTATCAAGTGGTAAATAATGATAAAATTTCAAAAATAATAAGGCACGTAACGTAAAGCCTCGGATGTAAAGCTAGCAATTAAATCAGAGGAGCGCGTTTGAGCATACGACTGGCTAGCTTGGATGAGCCTCCGCGCAAAAACAACAATGCGTTCGATTCCGGCACCTACACATTATCCGCATAATGACTCGCCTCGCGTCCCACCGCCGCCATTACGCGATATTTGGCAATTGTATAGTGTATCAGGTCTTTCTTGATCGATAAAATTTATTTTTCTACTTTGATTCTTTTCCAAAAAAAAAAGAGGAAGGAGGAGCCACATGACCAGTTTTCGATACAAACGAAGCGACCATTTTTTTCGACACGCTACGAGAGCGGACAACTTTTGTTGGCTTGACCTCGCCTTCGAAGACCCAAACAGCCGATTGATGTTTTCTTTCGGGCTCATATGAATAAATCACCAGAGACGATATTGTAAACTGCATTTGAGCTCCCTCTATTGAACCGTTGCAGAGTAGACCGACACCAATTAACACGAGCCGACTTTTGTTCCTCGGTCAAACGATGGGGCACCCAGCGGGAAACTAACTTCTTGACACCCAGTTCATCATATAAAATAGTTTGAATCGCTGTCATACCAATGCTGAGAGAAGCCCAAATCTGCTCGTATGTCACATGTCTATCTTCTTTTATTAATTGGCGCACAGCATCGATGTTATCTTGTGTTACCGCTGTTTTTGATCGACCAGTAGAAGGAACTGTCGTGAGAGAGGAACGTCCACGACGAAACTCAGTATACTAACGATATATAGTCGTTTTACTGGGTGCTTCAAGTTCATAAACAGAAACAAGCTCGGCGAGACATTGTTCTTGAGATAAACCTCGACGAAAGTTGTGAAAAATTATGGCACGGAAATGTTCCCGCGTAAGCTCCATTTACCCCACTGACTTGTCAAATTCAAATGGCTACTACTCTTTTCTTTTTTACTTTTTTTAAAATTCAAAAATGGAATTGTGTTTGAAATAATACTACATGTCATAAACCAAAAAGGTTTTAATCTAATTTATTCCTGAGTATTCTATTCCCGATCTTTTCGGTTTGGCCCTCGTATTAGGATATTAGTAGGATTTGAAAGCAGGCTTAAACTCCACTAAAACCTACTTACATGACCGAGATTAAATTACAAAAGAATACTTATCGTATTGAATTATTAGAAAAAAATATACAATCTACGGATGTGAAAAATTCTAATACAAAAGTAATCGTTTCTATTAGCCGAAATGGTCTTCTTATTCGCGCCAACGCTAAGTGTAGCTCCTAATAGTCGAGCAAGGCTATAATGTCTTGCAGTACGTTAGCGCTTCAATAGAGCACAAATTCCAGACGTGACCTGTGGCCCCATTAGGACCAGTATACTCGAGACTGCCCACGGATTTGTTGCCCAAAATACTGCCGAGATTTAACTAATTAGTTCAATGTCTAGGTAGCTAGTCAGCAAATTAAAGTTCACGTTCCTGTCGCAACCTCTGGCCTCATTAGATTAGAAGTCACTGTCTTAGTCTAGGCCAGACCCACCCACGCCAAGATACTTTCGAGATTTCTTTAGTTCTATAGTTATTATTTTTATTGCTCTAAGATTGCTATAAATTGTCTCCTTATTAATCCACTTATATGACTGAATATCCACTACTTTGTTTGCTGTTTTTTTACCTTCAAATATGTGCCGTCTAGTTTCAGAAACGATTATCTATCTGTATCAACAAAACCCATCAAAAGACAAACAACCTAACTCGTTAGTGGCATTCTTCCACCGTTGTGCAAAGCCGGCGTCGGCGCGTTTGATCTGCCATTTGAGACTGTGTAAGCAAACGGTAATTACACAATTAATGTCCTGTGGTATTACGATCAAGAAGAAACAGCTTTTGTTTTTGTCTTGTAGCTCAATAATAGTATTTATCAGAGCATAGTTCAAGCTATCAACGTTTACTTTGTTCTTTCAACGCTCCACGTCTCACCTCATTAACTTTTGTTAATCTCTCTCTCTCTCTCTCTCACTGTCACAAATAATTCACCATAAACATATAATAGTCGCAAGTTTTATTAAAATAAGTGCACTCGTGCGCTATCGATTGACCTAAATGCAAATTTTCTCAGCCACTGAACTGACTCCCTTTGTTTCTTTTGTTCTGTTACCCATTTTCGCTTTCTTTACAATCCTTTGTCACTTCGTCGTAGTCCTTTACGACACTTGGTCTTGGCACCTTACTGCATTTATTTTCTCATAGCACACTTGATTATCTACTGGTAGATAGGTTTTTAGGGTTCCGTACCTCAAAAGAAAAAAAAACCGGTCAAGTGCGAGTCGGACTCGCGCGCCGAGGGTTCCGATATACCTATAGTATTTTTGGAAGCAATAAAGTCCATTTTCAGGACCGCAAAACTAAATTTGTTTGTAAAGGTTTTTTGCAGATTTCTGAAAAACTGTGCAACTTAGAAAGATCGTTTTATTTTTGCTGTAAAGTTTACATAAACCTCTGTCAACTGTAATTAATTCAGATTTTCCCTTACTCAAACTTCGGAGATAAGGGGGAGGGAATGGTATTTTTTTTGACATTTTTCATCATAACTTGAAAACTAAGAAACTTAAAAAAATACAAAAATATATTTTAAAATGTACAAGTAAAGCCCTTTCATATGATACCCCACTCGACCTAGTAGCGACAATTTGAAATTTGGCCCCCCCTATTTTGGCCCCCTTTACATTAATAATCATACTTTTTTCAAAAAATTTTCATGTGCAATTAAGTTGGGCAACTATATTCTAAAACTATTCCAAATTTCAGCTCGATAGCGTAAGTGGTTGCTGAGATATAGAGGTGTGACAGACAGACGGACAGACAGACAGACAGACAGACAGAGCGGCACCATAAGGGTTCCTTTTTTTTACCATTTTGGTATCGGAACCCTAAAAACGGAACTCTCATAGGATCACTTTGTTGTCTGTCTGTCTGTCTATCTGTCTGTCTGTCTGTCAAGACCCTTTATCTCACAAACGGGTAGATGTATCAGGTTGAAATTGATACCATATATTAAGGTCCATGAACCACACAAGATCTAAAAATTTAAATTTTTTACAACGACGCAATCAAAAGATATGGCATTTTATGTCCTCATCTCCATACATTTATTCAAAAATGCAAAACCTACAGGGTACTTCCCGTTGACCTAAAATTATGAAATTTGGCAAGAAGCTAGGTCTCACAGTACAAATACAGGGAAAAGTCTGAAATCATTAAATATTACAACTTTCCTCACAACTAATGGTAACCAATTCAGGTGAGCTCCCGTTTCAAGAACATTCATATAAGAGAGGGCTCAAGTTGAATGGTCTCGGAGGCGATTTTTGTTTTAGTTCTATTTTAAAAAATTGGTATGTTAATAGTGCATAAGCTATAAAATAACAACAAACAATAAAATTAGGTCAAGCGCGTGTCAAAAAATCTAGCTCATTAACTTACTGAAATTTCAACTAATACAATTATGATTATGTGGTGGTACGGAACCCTCAGTGCGCGAGTCCGACTCGCACTTGGCCGGGTTTTTCTCCAAGCACTGCCACAAAATCCTTCGCCTGTCGCTCACTTGCGTTTTTATCTCAGCCAAGTGCGTTTGGTTTCTGTATCGATCGACCTAGTTTTCGAATGCAGTTCGCATCTTTGCGTCCATATTAAAATTCTTTATGTTATTTGAATATAATGCTTTCTTTACCGCTGACGAAGGAAGGATTTGCTTCAATATTTATTAATTATGAAGTATAATTTTGTTTTATCATAAGTATTGTGAAATCTCGATGGAGTTTTGTACCTACGTGTTGAAGGATAATTTTTGGTAACAGGTATTTAATTTGGCTGTGTACGAAGGGTTGCCATTTCGTTTACAACCATTCGTATCATTTGCTTATTATGCTTTAAAATGTTAGGATTACACATATTTGCTCTATACTAGTTTATTTCGATGCTCTTGTTTATCGTCTCTTGAAAAAGATAATATTCCTCTTTTTTATTATCCAAATTCATCCTTATATATCCCATATAGTCTCAACTTACCCAATGTCTTTTCCACCGACTGACCTACATATCTTTGCAATTCACATCTTCCAGTCTGGCATTGAGACGATTGCTTGCATTTTGTATTAGCAACTCCAAATTTGTTGCAGGGTCATGAGTCTACAATTAAAACTATGCACATTTTTAAGGTCTAGTAGTGTATGGAATAGATCATAGAATAACCCTCTCTTGTATTCATCTAGACATTACAGACAGAGAGCGGGGTAGGCAGGTTAGTCTAGGAGCCGGAGTTCGTGGGATTGAATAATTTTATGACGTAAAAAAAGAAATCTTCATGATATCGTCTGTGTGGTCAGGACAATGATGGTTGAATCACCCGACTCTCAGAAAAATATAAAGTTTCAAGACCAAATTCAGGACGTTCTAAATAAAAGCCAGGTGAAAAGTACCTTAAAGCCTTAAAGCGTGTATGAAAGGGTCGATGAAAGTAGAGGAAGCGAGGGAAGTAAGTGAAGATCGTAGCACGTGGAGGCCTGAGGTCTCTACCTACTCCAAAGGTAAAAAAGCGTGATTTTATGAATGTAGTTATTGTTTCCAAGGTCAGTCTATCAGAAGTCGAAGGGAGATTTTAAAATTCAGACGCATAGTTGATTACGGTCGCAAAAAAGTTAAATAAATACTACCAAGGTAGAAAATTGTTACCTATAATAATAATTGTCTAGGTTAGTTCTATTTATTATACCACACCGACCGAGCTTAACTTAAACACACACAGGACACGAATTTTACCAGAAGCTGTATGCTGCAGACTAACCCGTAAATTGTAATTATTTATTGTAATAGACAATATTGCAAATATAATAAAATTATTATGATGTGACTCGACTCTTCTTCAGGTGGGTTGGTGCCATTATCTCACTAATGCGTACTAGCTACTAGCTGCGTTTAGTCCGGTTCAACTACTCAGATTTTCCGTCAAATTGTTCTAATTTGTAGGTGCCTCTATTTTCTTCTCTATTATGTTTGTTATAATTGTATGCAGTTTTCCTCTTTTCTACGATGCCAACCAATCAAACCAATATTGATCGCCTCTCAAAAATATTTACAAGCAAGTTGTTATTAGATGCATGTTTTGTTTAATTTTATAGCCCAATGTTTTGTTTTTTGATGTGATAAATAGCTAATTGTTTCAAGGTTTACGATCTGCTGGTAATCTTTGAGTGACTGGGGCTCCATTATTTACACTAGTAGCATTAAAATGTATGTTATATGTGTCGGCTCTCTTTATGTGCGTATGTTGTTTACAAACCTGTTTGTAATATAAATGAAGTGACACTGGGTCACAGAAGCGTCCTACTTTAAATGAATATTATCTATCAGTCACATTTTGTATTGCTTGTCTGACAGGAGGAGGTAGTAGGGCTTTTGTGCGAAGTCGATCGGGGGAAATACCTTGTATATTTATGACATAAAGCAGCAGTGTTACCACTGCTGTGGGACCACTGCTGTGTTACCACTGCTGTGTTACCACTGCTGTGTTACCAATGCTGTGTTACCACTGCTGTGTTACCACTGCTGTGTTTCCTTTCGGTTTGAAGGATAAGGGATCCAGTGAAATTACCGGAACACGAGACATACCATCTTAGCTATCAGGGTGGGCAAAGTATTTTGCTCTCTTATTAGTTTCAATGCATCAGACGCATGCATTGGAACTAATAAGACAATAGGGTGCTAGGGTATGGGCGGTGGTGATTATTTATCATCGATGGCCCGTCCGCTCGTTTACTTTATAACATTGAAAAAAAAATCCTGCTGACAAGATTTTTCTTGGCGAAAAAGCTTTACGTTGTTGTGCTACATGGTTCACAGCTAGCAAGTAAACTTTTTCCACACTAAACATCGTATTACCGTATTCAGTACTTAGATTTTATCAATGAAAAATGATAATCCAAAAAAGTAGATATGACTTCTATTTGAAAATAAGCATGTATTACTTGCCTGATGGCAAATAACGATAGGGTCTAAGATGAAGCTTGCTTTCTAAGAAAATACTTGTTTACTCTAGCCTTAAAAAAATGAGAGCAACGAGAGAAGAGCAGAGCGACTTCAGCAATATAAAAATAAGAAATAAGCACACAAAGCTGAAAGTTAAAGCAGACAATTACACTGAAGAGCAATGAAAACGGTAGTTTTTTCGATATACATTTTCATACAGTGATAGGCTCAAAGTAATCGTCAATATCGTATCCAAATCGAAATCTGATTAGTCAGATCTTTAGATGAGAACCTTGTTAACAAATCTCTCGAAAATCACACCTGTCTATAGTATCTAGGAAAGTTCGTCAGATTTCCCATATATTTTCCGTGATAAAATTTTTAAGTGACGCACGGGTTTTCCTTAACATTTTAGATGTGTACAATGTTTGAGAAACTGCTTGAAAAAGTTATTATTAAAGATCTGAATAATCAGAATCGTACTTTTATTCGATTTGTTCAGTCCATCATCATGACATACCATAAAACGTCCACTACACGACAGGGAACTCCCTCCAAAATTACAGCTTTTGCTGAAACAATGTGGAGGGGAAGTACCATAGCCACCACGCTTGTTAACGTTACGGCTGGCACCATGAACCTTGGCTGTTGGTGACCGCAGAATGTAAGATAATACGATACACAGAAGGATGCTGCTGCCCAACATTGTTGAGCCCATAATTGTATAAAAAATATACGGCGGAATAATTATCTACCTGTTTTCTCTGCTCTTCAGTGTAGTTTAATGTCCATGTTGCATTTTGTTCAAAAAACAATGTATCTAGTTATTGTGAGGGAGATAAACTGTATAGAGAAGCATTGTGACCGACAGGGCATCGAACCTGTGAGGTGCAATTAGCAGCGACCTGGCGGCAAGATAAGGTGATGCTTTGATGTATAGTGTGCTGGTAAACATGTTAAGAATGTAGTGTGCATCAACGACTTAATAGGTAGTACGAGTATAGGTATCTTAATACGAGCGACATTGTGCGTGTATTTCGAAGGTCATAGATATAATACAAGACTATTTGAAGGGTCGTTTGTTTCTGCTCTGTGGGTCGGGCAAGAATTTGATTTTATTGCCCAATTATTGTAATTTTTTTTAGGTTGAAGGGAAGAGTGTAGGGTTTGTCTAATAAAAATTATCTGAGTTCTATGAAAAGGCGTGATGTGTTTTCGCAGCGGTGTGGAAAAATTTGAAATGAATTCAACTATAAATTGGGAACGCCATAAATGTTATTGTTGCCAAATCCTTATATCTTCTAAAACTACATTCCAAACCGATTTAAAATCTCTATAGCTTCATAAAATAACGTGTTTTTGTTTTGACATATTATGCTAAATAACTATAGATCTCAACTCAACTGCCGCACTCAGACACTCACTTAAAGTAAATCTTCCATTAAGTGTAGCGACACACTTGCAGATCCATCCAACGCGGAGAGTTCCGCTCATTACACTCGCAACGCTTTTTAGGTTACCTATGACACATCTGGCGGAATTTCTGCTGGTGTCATACATGTCAGACTTTTCGGTCGCGGAACTTTGCACGCCAGAATTTCCGCAGGTGTGTCGTTACACTAAGTCTCGTGCTGTCACATTCATTGTCAATGAAATCGAAAAAAGCATGAAACTTAACGCAAGATTAACTTTAAGTGATGCCTCTGAGCACGGCAGTAAAGTTTATGGAACTGTACCTTTACTTAGTTAAATTAATACTTAAATGAGGGTCAAACAAAATGACCAAGTAATAAGGTATGTTAAACGTTAAAATCATTACATTATGTTTTAATGCCCACGCGTAAAGTCGAGCTTAGTAAAATCCTTGCCCAAGGCTTTGTAAGTTTTGTAACGCAACTTCTAGAGACAAAAAAAAATTTATAAAAACTGAATAAGTGCGTATAAATAATTTAACGAAACGAGCCTACTAATATCTTAAAGGCCGGCAGCGCACCTGTGATCCCCCTGGTGTTTCGGGTGTCTATGGGCGTCGGTGATCACTTACCATCTGCCGACTTAGCACGCTCCAGTTGTCACTTTATCTAGGCCCATAGATTAAAGACTTTAAGCATGGTCACTTTTTTTTGACAGCCGAGCAGTGCGACACATTTTTAAAGACAGCTTATACACTAATACATGTTGTATTAGTGTATAAAGCTATCTCTGTCTAAAATATCAAAAACGTAATTTGTAAATTTGCTAAACATTTTCCTCCACTGACATTTCTTCGCGCTTGGAAGTGATAGATTAGATTTTGGATTTAATGACATGGTAAAAGAGTAAGAAATGTTTCCACTCACGTGCGATTGACTTTACATCCTTTAGAGTTGTTTTGACACCTTTTTTAGATCTTGTATAAAAGCATAAACTAGAAACAAATGATAAAAACATCTCATTACCTCAAAATCAAAAATCATTATCTCTCGAAGTAAGTATTCAAAACTTGCGTTACGAAGGCCACGAATGTTTATTATCATTGAGTATTTAAAGAAGAAGCACACGGCCGTAAATTATAAATATTTTATAACGTGTTTTTATAATAAAATGTTTGTGATTGCCTCGTACACTCCTGCGCAGATGAAAGTCCGTTCCGCACTGACACAAATCTTCTATGCCACATGTCGAAGTACTTTAAAGTAAACATGGTAAAGTACTTACTTTTAAAGTGTTTGACTTAGATTCTTTGGTTTGTTTCAAATGGAAAATTCACAATTGAATACACAAATAATAACAAACCAATTTACAGGGGGTGAGCAATTTGTATGGAGACTTCAAAAATATTTTTAATATTAAGTTTCGTTGCTTGTTGTTTAGCTCGCCCTTTCAGTTTTCGGTAGGTACCTGCACCATCCCTTACACCTTGTATTCACAATCTTGTAAGTCCGAATTTGAGTTATAATTTTTTCATTGCATTACATTTCGATGTGCAATTTTTAAGGGGCTCTATGTTCCCTACAGAACTACATGACGCTTATCTAATAACTACAAACAAAAGTCTAGATAAGAGGGATTATTTGTGAATACGCGTTTTCCAGTACCGATAAAACGTCAAAAGTTCCCACTCTGTCTCTCCAAATATAGTGCTAAAACGCCTAGCGGTAATTTTGAGTGCTCTTTTAATATGGCATAGAGAAACTGTGTCGGAACGGAATGAACCCGTATTATTTCTCTATGCTACAGTACAGGTGTGGCCAGGCACGATCTCACACCTCACGCGTTATAACTTGACATCTCGTTGATTTTTGACAAGCATATAGTTTTAGTTGTAATTTAGTTGAAGGCTTTGTAAATCACGTATCGTATTAGATTATTGCCTGCAGTCTAAATACATATCTACAATCTAGATAATTATTTAAAGAAACTTTTTTTGATAATTATAAAGTAGAAACTTTTGATGGGTCATGCATATAAAGAATGAAATTGATATTTCTAAGAATTTTAGTAGGTTTACTCTGGCTTTACCACTTTGAAGCATCAGCTAACTATTCTTACTACTTTCATAATCTTATTGTCATCCATCATACTTAAGAATCGCTAAACTAAAGTGGCAGTGGGCAAGAAGAACCGATGGCCGAAATGGCGTAAAGGTTCTAGAATGGCGACCACGTACCGGAAGACGAAGCGTTGACAGGCCCCCCACAAGGTGGACCGACGATCTGCTCAAGGTCGCGGGAAGCCGCTGGATGAGAGCAGCGCAGGACCGGTCGTCATGGAAATCTTAAGGGGAGGCCTATGTCCAGTAGTGGACGTCTTTCGGCTGATATGATGATACTTATCTACCATATCACACGAAGAATCGATACCTGATGGGGCACAAAGGTTGAGAGAGATGACCACGAACCGGAAGACGTCAAAGTGCACCAACGATCTGGTCACAAAGTGGACCGATAATCAGGGGCGCTAGAAATCTTATTCGAACTGATTGAAAGTTGTCAATAGCAAAGTGTATGCAAACATGTTCCCTGACGCAGACAGTAGCAGATTCGACAGTCGAATACCATATCGAGAGATGAAACGTCTTGCTTTAAAAAGTGACAAGTGGGCTTTATTGGAAAATGCATGAGTGCGACGGTATCAAGAGGGGGTTCCGTCGTATATTTTGCTCTAAGTGTCGAATTCTCAGCACATCGCCATTAGTTCCGAATTTATCCACCAGCTAGCACTCCTCAGAATAATAAGGGCTATGGAAGATGTGTGATATAAAGTCACAACAAATTACATAATCATATTATCTTTGTAAATGCAGTCAAGGCTTCAAGGAATTTGAATTTGTAGTTGGTCTTGCAAGGCTTCCTTCTATTAATTTTGTGGGGTTATTTTGAATATTTCATAGTCATCGATGATGGTGTGACATTGTGAGATGTGACATGCTGGCAGATGTCATCCCATAGTAAAATAAATTAGCACGGTTTCTATTCCAGGCGAAGCAAGGAGATCCGAAATCTTTATTATATTCTTTATTGCACAATTAACATACAGATCATTAGATTACACACAAGAGGACATTTAAAGCACTCTCAGATCCCTGTCGCTCTACATGCATATAATAATAGGCGTAAATTCCACGCATGAAGCATCTATAGTCCGTTCCACGAGTCAATGCCAAAGCTTACCAACACATTTTGCAGCTATATCAAGGCTATTGTGCTCCATGATCAATAGTAATCAGCTAAAGCTGGCAGAAAAAACAAGTTTGTGAAACAATGTTATTTTTAGGGTTCCGTACCTCAAAAGAAAAAAACGGAACCCTTATAGGATCACTTTGTTGTCCGTCTGTCTGTCTGTCTGTCTGTCTGTCTGTCTGTCTGTCTGTCTGTCTGTCAAGACCCTTTATCTCACGAACGGGTAAAGGTATCAGGTTGAAATTAATACCATATATTAGGATCCATGAACCACACAAGATCTGAAAATTTCAATTTTTTACAACGACGCAATCAAAAGATATGGCATTTTATGTCCTCATCTCCATACATTTATTCAAAAATGAAAAACCTACAGGGTACTTCCCGTTGACCTAAAATTATGAAATTTGGCAAGAAGCTAGGTCTCACAGTACAAATAATGGGAAAAGTCTGAAATCATTAAATATAACAACTTTTCTCACAACTAATGGTAACCAATTGTGGTGAGCTCCCGTTTCAAGAACATTCATATAAGAGAGGGGTCAAGTTGGATGGTTGCTGAGGCGATTTTTGTTTTAGTTCTATTTAAAAACGGGAACACTTACAAACTTGAAAATTGGTATGTTTATAGGGCACAGGCTATAAAATAACAACAAATAATAAAATTTGGTCAAGCGCGTGTCGGACTCAAAAAATCTAGCACATTAACTAACTGAAATTTCAACTAATACAATTATGTTTATGTGGTGGTACGGAACCCTCAGTGCGCGAGTCCGACTCGCACTTGGCCGGTTTTTTATTTCCGTCAAATATACTCTGGTTCGTCTGGTTCGTCGTACTTTGTCTGGTTCTACGGCTGCAAAATGTGTTGGTAAGCTTTTGCATTGACTCGTGAAACGGATTATAAACTGCATGCATAGCAAAGGATAAGTATAATTTTTCACTAGGTACGGATACTTTGCATGATCAAACAGTAGAACTTTTTTACATATCAAAAACCTTATTCAAGAAAAAGGAACGTATTTAAGACATTTTACTGTCTAGTAGGGAAAGATTTAATAAAATATGCTTAATAGTTTGATTGAAAAGAGGGCTATAATGTTGTAGGTGGAATAGACGAGATAATTCCAAATTCAACGTTAAAAATAAAATAATCTTACGGCCACCATGTCTATAAAAATATGTAAATTATCTAAATTATGCACCTGCAAGGGCGGTCCCTTCCGAGTGGAAAAAAATACTTTAATATATTCAATGATTTGTCTTTTAAATTACTCATAAATCTGACGTTTTATAGAATCTTATCTCTATTTCATTAGGGTCTATGAGTTAGTTGATGTTTTAGTTAATTTGAGGTCGATTGGCTGTGACATTTGAAAATTTCTGTATGGATATTTGAATGATTGATTTTAACAAATTGATGCAGCATTGAACTTTGTCTATTAAGACAGTAAATCAAAATAAATCTGAATTAACTGTAAGAAAATAATTATTTACTTATATTGTTTTCTTTGATTTCCGCGAGTATTTATCCTGGTCATTAATTCAGTGAGCAGCTGAGTCGCCGCGAACTATGCTCCCGGTCGGCGGCTCAGAGTCACTGTCCACATCCGCCGCACGATAGCGATATTAATCGCTTGCTTGTATCTTGCATGCGTTCAGCATAGAAACAAACAAAACTGTGTCCACGCCACGTACGCCGCACGATATCACTCGTTAGTAATCACTTGCTTGCAACTGCAGATGCATCCTGCAATTGACCATATCATGACTGTTTATAGGAAGAAAAAAGGTTGACTTTTGCCACTTTTCCGCGAATTTTATCCGTGATCCGGAGTCTGGAGTCCGTAGATGGTTAGATCACTGTTTTATCGCTTGCATGTCGATTGCGTCGACAGATCTTAAATGCAAACGTTATTGCATGCATTCGAAAAATATCGCCGCTGTGGACAGTGACATTTATTTTGTACGGATTTGCGTGGCGTTTCGAGTACTAACAAGCCTCCTGGTCGCAGGGTAGAATGATTTACTATCGGTAAGACTTTAATTATGTAATTAAAATTTTAAATCGAGCAATATTTGTTTAAAGATATTTCTCTACACTATACACTAACATACTAAAATTATGTTCACTATTTCATTAGGACCTTATATATTTATATATTTAAAATCAGTTTCTCGAAAACGTCTCCAACAATTTCATTGAAATTTTCATACGGGAAACAAAAGGGCTCAATTTAGCTAGGTCTCATGTCTGGAAAAATTCGTATTCTCCGTTTTTGTGAGCATTTCTTGAAGAATAGGGCGTTTCAGAAACCCTACAGCGCCATCTGTTGACGGGCTTCAGTAAAGATTATTCAGAGCGAAGCTTGGTCGCGTACTATTTGTTTACAGCCGTTGTTAAGTTCCCACGAAATAAGGCCCTCAGGGATCCTAATTGGGACTAGGGTAACGAGTAGTGTTGTTTGCACTTGTCGGTTGTTCTAGTTTGGGCAGACCTAGATCTAAAATGCAATAAAATCTAAACCTGCGGTAAAAAGCGGAGGAAAATACTTGAACATGAAAACGGGATAAAGGGGAAGGTACTCACAGGTTTCCAGGGGGCTGCGTGTAGATTTTCCCTTGATATCGTAATTAGTTTGCGCAATTAGCTTGTGCGCCCGCGGCCGCGATACCGATCTTTTTTTTACAGACGTTGACAGCCAGGATGACAGCTGACAGGCGCACTGAAGCCGCGTTTCGTTTGAGGTAACGCGGTTACAACTGGTATGTTAGGAGAGGAAAGAAACTTGGACAGGAGAATAAGAAGGAGTGTTCTCAAGTCGTAACATTTCCCCCCACTTGAAATCGTCTAGGGATTTCACAAGATAATCATTGCTGTTTCAGAAACTAGATCTGGAAAACAGCGAAGTGTTCGGAGATAAGGTAAGATTTTAACTTAGGCTAAAGTAATTTAAGATTTAAAAATAAAAATGCAAGCGACTGTGCAATGACCTTAAACTAATTGAACTATGCTAAGTAATTTTAATTTAAGGAGTTTATATTAATGAGTAGAATGTTAGTTAGATGTAGAAGTTATCGGTAAGGGGCAAATTTTAACGATTGGCCGAACCAACAACCCTTTCGTGGTTCTGATAGTCACGACGCGAGTCACCTTATCCGCGCCGGGATGAATCTGAACGATGCGGCCGAGCCGCCACTCGGTAGGCGGTAAATTAGAATCGTTGATCATAACTACATCACCTACATCGAGGTTAAGTTTTCCGTCTGTATACCACTTCTTCTTTTGTTGAAGGGTATGTAAATAGTCGCATTGCCAGATGCGCCAAAAGGTTTGCGACATTCGCTGCAGCATCTGCCACCGAGAGCGAAGCGTGACATTCTCGGCAAATACTGGCTCAGGGAGAGACACCAACGGGCGACCAACCAAGAAATGTCCAGCAGTAAGAACATTCAACTCATTCGGATCGGTTGAAAGTTCACAAAGAGGGCGTGAGTTTAACATCGCCTCAATTTTTGTAAGTAAGGTGTAAAATTCCTCGAACGTGAGGACTTGAGATCCGATCACGCGCTTAAGATGGTACTTGGTTGCTCGAATTCCGCTTTCAAAAATACCCCCAAAGTGAGGCGCCGAAGCAGGATTCAGTTGCCAAGATATACCTCGAGATGCTAGTTGTTCAGAAATCGCGCTGTTTTCCGAAACAAGAAGCTCAGTAACTTCCGCGAGATAACGTTTGGCACCTACAAAGTTTGTACCTCGGTCCGATATGATAGTACGACACAAGCCCCTTCTCGCAACGAAACGATCTAGTGCGGCAATGAACGCTTCTGTTGATAATTCGGTAACCAGTTCCAGGTGTATGGCTTTCACGGAAAGACAGACAAAGAGGCAGATATATGCCTTGTATGTTTTTACGTTACGTCGTCGGCTTTCTTTGACTGTGAAAGGTCCTCCAAAATCAACTCCTACATTTTGGAAGCAGCTTCCTTCCTGCAGGCGCAAAGAAGGGAGGTCGCCCATGACAGGTTGACAAGAAACAGGTTTTATTTTGAAACATGTTACGCATTTCGCAAGTCGCGATCGGATTAGGTTTCGAATCCCTAGAATCCAAAAGTTACGTTGGACGAGAGACTGTAGAGTGCGAGGTCCACAGTGTAGGTATTTTCGGTGGTAAAAGTCTACGATCAAGTTTGACAAAGTAGACTTTTTAGGTAGAAGGTAGGGATGTTTTACGTGTTCAGGCAAGTCGGCGTTTTCGAGACGTCCCCCCACTCGGACGAATCCGCGACTATCGACAAACGGAGATAGCTTTTTTAGGTTTTTAGGGAGTGTTTTGCCGGCCTGAATGGATGAGATGTCGAAAGCCATAGTTTGCGTGTGTTTAATCAGCAGTTCAAGAGAGGTGTCCAGCTCAGAACAAGTTAACGATCCGTGCATTTGAGCGTTTTCTTTTTTTGCAGCAGATCGAGCATTGTTATAAAACCGGAGACACCATGCTACGACACGTTGAAGTCGTGATAATGATGAAGAACGCTCCAGGAGGTTTTGAAGCACCTCGACACTCCTTGGTTCCACTGAGTGAGACAAGAGTGAGGTTGACTTCAACTCCGGAAGAGCCTCCGATGGTTCCATTTTAGCCGGCGCAGGCCACTGTGATGGATCATCTCTGAGCCAATCTGGTCCTAGCCACCATGAGTCACAGTGAACTAGTTCAGCACAGGAGAGGCCACGACTGCAATAGTCAGCTGGGTTGTCGTGAGTGGAAACGTGCCGCCATTGTGATTGATGAACAAGGTCGGTCGTCCTTACCACCCTATGAGACACGAAGGTTTTAAGCTTATGAGGCTCCGTGTTCAACCACGACAACACAGTAGAGCTGTCAGTAAACGCAAGTACTTGATTGACGTTGAGCTTGGTGCTAAGCAAAGTAGCCATATGCTGCAGTACACGAGCGAGCAAGGCCGCGCTGCATAATTCAAGTCGATTGACCGTCAGGGGTCTTAATGGAGCTACTTTGGACTTAGCAACCAGGAGGCTCGTTTGAACTCCTTGGTTCGATTCGGTGCGTATGTAAACGCAACATCCGTAAGCTTTGGTCGACCCATCGCAGAAGCCAACCAGCTGAACATTGTCAAAGTTTGAAAGTAACGCTTGGCGTGAAATTTGAATTCTCGGAAGATTGGCCAAATCGTTGACAAATTCTTTCCAATCTTTAGATAAATCTCGAGGAATTATTTCGTCCCAATTTTGCTGCAGGCGCCATAAATTTTGAAGGAGCAATTTTGCCGTTAAAACATAGGGAGTGACCCAACCCAACGGATCGAAAATGCGAGCGACATTCGACAAAATGGATCGCTTCGTATAGACAGGGTCGACTGCCGAAACTGAGTAGGTAAAATAATCACCTTGAGGTTCCCATTGGACTCCTAAAATTTTAAGCGTGCCGCGACTATCGTCTTCTGAGAAGGCTTTTGGGAGCTGGCAATGTTCAGCAGGAAATTGTTCTAAAAATTGGGGACTGTTGCTGGTCCATTTTCGAAGTTCAAGTTGAGCACTCTGGAGAAGACTGACGAGTTCGTCTTTGAGTTCCAGAGCTTCTTGGAGGCAAGATGCCCCGGTCGTGACATCGTCCATGTAAGTATGATGACGAAGAGCCTCAGCAGCGCGTGGCCACTCTGTGCCATGATCCTCAGCTAATTGATGTAAGGTTCGAATGGCCAGATAAGGAGAGCTAGTCACGCCGTACGTCACCGTGCGCAGCTCGTAGTCTTGCACCTGATCAATGGGGTTTTCGCGCCATAAGACGTGTTGCCATGTACGATCTTCCGGTCTGATAAGAATTTGCCGGTACATTTTTGATATATCGCACGTGAAAACCACGTTATGAAGTCTAAAACCCGTGATGATATCAACGATATCGGCTTGTAACTTGGGACCCGTGTGCAACAAGTCGTTGAGCGACAACTTATTTGAGGTTTGGGAACTCGCATTAAAAACGACTCTCTTTAACCGTGTGCTAGTTATGCTAGTAGATTCGTTTTTGACGAGACAATGGTATGGGATATAGCACTTTGCTGGGGTGGCAGAGTCCTTCTTTTCCATGTGACCTAAGCCTTCGTAGTCACGCATGAATTGCATACATTCGTTTTTTAATTGCTCGTCTCGGTTTAGACGCTTTTCTAGAGAGCGTAAACGTGACAGAGCCGTATTGTAGGACTCGCCTAACTTGGGTTGAGGCCCTTTTAAGAGAATAGGTACGACGTATCGTCCGTCCGGTTCACGATATGTAAGTTCAGTGTATAAGCGTTCGCACTCTGCGTCCTCGGGGGAGCAAAGGCTGACTCGAGGTGGCTCTTCGACTTCCCAGAATCGTTTAACTGCCTCGTCAAGATTGAGAGTCGAAGCAAATAAAGTCGAAACCGTGGAAGGAGGAGTGAAATTCGAAAGATTCAGCGGACCGGTGAGAACCCACCCGAAAATACTATGCAGAGCGGCAGGCAAGCCGGGCTCGAGCTTGATACGTTGACCGTCATAAATATCATGGAACAGTTCCGCACCAAGTAATAAGTGAATTTCAGATGGTTTGTCAAAGTCCGGGTCCGCGAGTACTAAGTGTTTGTACCGTTCTCTCACGATAGGGGGCAGCTCAATAACTGGCATGTTTGTTGTCAGTTTATCCATAACTATAGGTCGTATATGGAATTTAGGTTCATTAGAACCACAGGGTGTAATTGTACAGTGTGTACTCCCCTTTACTTGAGTCACGGTATTTTCACCTAAGCCAGCGACGTTTAAACGGCAGCGGCGGAGCGGCAAACCTAGCTTGTTGGCACAAGCAGAAGTTATAAAAGAATCCTGAGCGCCGCTGTCGATAAGCGCTCGTAACTTACGAGGCGCACCGAGCGCGTCGTTTACACACACGATACATGTCCCTAGTAACACTAACGACGAATCTTGACTGCGCCCAACGTGAACGCTGGTAGTAGCTTGGCTAGCTTTAAACTGGTCACTAGCTACCGGAGGAGGGGTTGACACCGGTTTAGGATTTTGAATATCAATTTTTTCAGTATGCAAAGTCGTGTGGTGAGGCAATCCACACACGTGACATCTTAGTTTAGACATACATTGACCGGATGCATGGTTTGTACGTAAACAGTTTGAACACATCTTTTTTTCGGCGACGATAGCTAGCCGCGCTTGCACGTTCATTGCTTGGTACGTGGGGCACTTATAGATACAGTGCGCTGCACCACAACATAAACACTCAAATGTAATGGGGGACTTAGCGTTCGTCTGCGACGTGTAGGCAGAGCGCTTTTGGCCGCCGCTAGATGACCGCGACTCGGAAGTTCTGTTCGACTTCGTTGACGAAGGAGGTATACTTGACCGAGGCGGCGCGTTCGGATTGTTACTTGAGTGTTGGGTAGTTTCTAAGACCTTAACATAATCTTGAAGAAACTGCAAAAGTTCTTGAAAGGAAGGTATTTGCGACGTATTTTGAATTTCGAATCTTTTACGCGTGTCTGCGTCCAGAGCTCGCGAGGCGGTATGAAATAAAATAAAATCGCCTAAGTTTTCGACTTTCAAGGAGTTAAGAGCATTACTAGACTCATAAAGAGTGTTATAGAACCGCTGTAATTCTATAAAATTCGAATTTTTAATTTGGGGAAAGTTTTGTATTTTTTCCAAATAAGTCACGACTAATAACCGTTTATTTTCGTAACGTTCAATAAGCGTATCGAAAACGTGTTGATAATTATCACCCGTTGCCGGGACACCTTTAGCAATGGCTTCAGCGGGACCCGATAAACATTGGATCAAATAATGAAATTTCTCAATCGAAGTTAAAGATTTATTGTTATGAATTATGTTTGAAAATGTGTCATAGAACGTTGGCCAATTTTCTACATTGCTATCAAATTTTGGTAATTCGATTTTAGGCAAACGTGCATTTATTGGTTTAGAGTCATTTTCCGAACGTTCCTCATCGCGCCTGTGCTCGCGTTCTCGCTCACGCTCGTCTCGTTCGCGGCGCTCTCGTTCGCGCTGCAGCTCAAGATCCATCGCTATAAGTTGATTGTTTACCTCTAACACGTTGTAATACAACTCGTCAAAAGAATGCAAGACATTGTTATCCAACTTAGCTTCTGGATTAATTTTTAATTTCAGTAGATTAATTTGCGAGTTCACCGAGAGAAAATCAGTTCGATGAGTTTCAATTGCTGACATACGCGATCGAAAACTTCTTTCTGACGCAGCGTCTGACTCGATTTTTTTAGAAAGATCAAAAATTATTTGAACGGCGCGGAAAATGTACTCGCGCTGCGATTCCAACACCTTAAGTTTTGATTCATTGTTACGACTTGAGAACACTCCTTCTTATTCTCCTGTCCAAGTTTCTTTCCTCTCCTAACATACCAGTTGTAACCGCGTTACCTCAAACGAAACGCGGCTTCAGTGCACCTGTCAGCTGTCATCCTGGCTGTCAACGTCTGTAAAAAAAAGATCGGTATCGCGGCCGCGGGCGCACAAGCTAATTGCGCAAACTAATTACGATATCAAGGGAAAATCTACACGCAGCCCCCTGGAAACCTGTGAGTACCTTCCCCTTTATCCCGTTTTCATGTTCAAGTATTTTCCTCCGCTTTTTACCGCAGGTTTAGATTTTATTGCATTTTAGATCTAGGTCTGCCCAAACTAGAACAACCGACAAGTGCAAACATAATTTCTGGTCCTAACGAGCGCGAATACCTATGGATTCGTACAGTATTCTCTTATTTCGTTAATATTCAGTACATTTCATTAGAAATACTTCAATATTTCAACGAAAATAAGCAAAATTTTATCGCCGGTTGTATAACCCGACTAAATTCGGTGGTTCTAGTTTACAGTGTAAGTGTTCGGAATAGTGCGTCAACACAATTTGGTAGGATTATACTAAACACGCGGTGTGCAATAGCCAAATTTTACGATTCGAATGTTAGGTAAATATCTTTTTAACAAAAATCAAAAGTATTTCTTCAACCTTCGTCGTATCTAATCGCCAGTAGCGTTGCATATTGTTTTTACGCCTAAATAAATCATTTTACGTGAATGAGGTAGGTAGGTAAATAAACTTTTTCGTTCCGAATCAAAGTTGAACCCTCAACCTTCTTCGTACCTATTCACTATATACCTACATAACATCTTGAACTATGGATGAATCAAAACTTAAGGTGTTGGAATCGCAGCGCGAGTACATTTTCCGCGCCGTTCAAATAATTTTTGATCTTTCTAAAAAAATCGAGTCAGACGCTGCGTCAGAAAGAAGTTTTCGATCGCGTATGTCAGCAATTGAAACTCATCGAACTGATTTTCTCTCGGTAAACTCGCAAATTAATCTACTGAAATTAAAAATTAATCCAGAAGCTAAGTTGGATAACAATGTCTTGCATTCTTTTGACGAGTTGTATTACAACGTGTTAGAGGTAAACAATCAACTTATAGCGATGGATCTTGAGCTGCAGCGCGAACGAGAGCGCCGCGAACGAGACGAGCGTGAGCGAGAACGCGAGCACAGGCGCGATGAGGAACGTTCGGAAAATGACTCTAAACCAATAAATGCACGTTTGCCTAAAATCGAATTACCAAAATTTGATAGCAATGTAGAAAATTGGCCAACGTTCTATGACACATTTTCAAACATAATTCATAACAATAAATCTTTAACTTCGATTGAGAAATTTCATTATTTGATCCAATGTTTATCGGGTCCCGCTGAAGCCATTGCTAAAGGTGTCCCGGCAACGGGTGATAATTATCAACACGTTTTCGATACGCTTATTGAACGTTACGAAAATAAACGGTTATTAGTCGTGACTTATTTGAAAAAAATACAAAACTTTCCCCAAATTAAAAATTCGAATTTTATAGAATTACAGCGGTTCTATAACACTCTTTATGAGTCTAGTAATGCTCTTAACTCCTTGAAAGTCGAAAACTTAGGCGATTTTATTTTATTTCATACCGCCTCGCGAGCTCTGGACGCAGACACGCGTAAAAGATTCGAAATTCAAAATACGTCGCAAATACCTTCCTTTCAAGAACTTTTGCAGTTTCTTCAAGATTATGTTAAGGTCTTAGAAACTACCCAACACTCAAGTAACAATCCGAACGCGCCGCCTCGGTCAAGTATACCTCCTTCGTCAACGAAGTCGAACAGAACTTCCGAGTCGCGGTCATCTAGCGGCGGCCAAAAGCGCTCTGCCTACACGTCGCAGACGAACGCTAAGTCCCCCATTACATTTGAGTGTTTATGTTGTGGTGCAGCGCACTGTATCTATAAGTGCCCCACGTACCAAGCAATGAACGTGCAAGCGCGGCTAGCTATCGTCGCCGAAAAAAAGATGTGTTCAAACTGTTTACGTACAAACCATGCATCCGGTCAATGTATGTCTAAACTAAGATGTCACGTGTGTGGATTGCCTCACCACACGACTTTGCATACTGAAAAAATTGATATTCAAAATCCTAAACCGGTGTCAACCCCTCCTCCGGTAGCTAGTGACCAGTTTAAAGCTAGCCAAGCTACTACCAGCGTTCACGTTGGGCGCAGTCAAGATTCGTCGTTAGTGTTACTAGGGACATGTATCGTGTGTGTAAACGACGCGCTCGGTGCGCCTCGTAAGTTACGAGCGCTTATCGACAGCGGCGCTCAGGATTCTTTTATAACTTCTGCTTGTGCCAACAAGCTAGGTTTGCCGCTCCGCCGCTGCCGTTTAAACGTCGCTGGCTTAGGTGAAAATACCGTGACTCAAGTAAAGGGGAGTACACACTGTACAATTACACCCTGTGGTTCTAATGAACCTAAATTCCATATACGACCTATAGTTATGGATAAACTGACAACAAACATGCCAGTTATTGAGCTGCCCCCTATCGTGAGAGAACGGTACAAACACTTAGTACTCGCGGACCCGGACTTTGACAAACCATCTGAAATTCACTTATTACTTGGTGCGGAACTGTTCCATGATATTTATGACGGTCAACGTATCAAGCTCGAGCCCGGCTTGCCTGCCGCTCTGCATAGTATTTTCGGGTGGGTTCTCACCGGTCCGCTGAATCTTTCGAATTTCACTCCTCCTTCCACGGTTTCGACTTTATTTGCTTCGACTCTCAATCTTGACGAGGCAGTTAAACGATTCTGGGAAGTCGAAGAGCCACCTCGAGTCAGCCTTTGCTCCCCCGAGGACGCAGAGTGCGAACGCTTATACACTGAACTTACATATCGTGAACCGGACGGACGATACGTCGTACCTATTCTCTTAAAAGGGCCTCAACCCAAGTTAGGCGAGTCCTACAATACGGCTCTGTCACGTTTACGCTCTCTAGAAAAGCGTCTAAACCGAGACGAGCAATTAAAAAACGAATGTATGCAATTCATGCGTGACTACGAAGGCTTAGGTCACATGGAAAAGAAGGACTCTGCCACCCCAGCAAAGTGCTATATCCCATACCATTGTCTCGTCAAAAACGAATCTACTAGCATAACTAGCACACGGTTAAAGAGAGTCGTTTTTAATGCGAGTTCCCAAACCTCAAATAAGTTGTCGCTCAACGACTTGTTGCACACGGGTCCCAAGTTACAAGCCGATATCGTTGATATCATCACGGGTTTTAGACTTCATAACGTGGTTTTCACGTGCGATATATCAAAAATGTACCGGCAAATTCTTATCAGACCGGAAGATCGTACATGGCAACACGTCTTATGGCGCGAAAACCCCATTGATCAGGTGCAAGACTACGAGCTGCGCACGGTGACGTACGGCGTGACTAGCTCTCCTTATCTGGCCATTCGAACCTTACATCAATTAGCTGAGGATCATGGCACAGAGTGGCCACGCGCTGCTGAGGCTCTTCGTCATCATACTTACATGGACGATGTCACGACCGGGGCATCTTGCCTCCAAGAAGCTCTGGAACTCAAAGACGAACTCGTCAGTCTTCTCCAGGGTGCTCAACTTGAACTTCGAAAATGGACCAGCAACAGTCCCCAATTTTTAGAACAATTTCCTGCTGAACATTGCCAGCTCCCAAAAGCCTTCTCAGAAGACGATAGTCGCGGCACGCTTAAAATTTTAGGAGTCCAATGGGAACCTCAAGGTGATTATTTTACCTACTCAGTTTCGGCAGTCGACCCTGTCTATACGAAGCGATCCATTTTGTCGAATGTCGCTCGCATTTTCGATCCGTTGGGTTGGGTCACTCCCTATGTTTTAACGGCAAAATTGCTCCTTCAAAATTTATGGCGCCTGCAGCAAAATTGGGACGAAATAATTCCTCGAGATTTATCTAAAGATTGGAAAGAATTTGTCAACGATTTGGCCAATCTTCCGAGAATTCAAATTTCACGCCAAGCGTTACTTTCAAACTTTGACAATGTTCAGCTGGTTGGCTTCTGCGATGGGTCGACCAAAGCTTACGGATGTTGCGTTTACATACGCACCGAATCGAACCAAGGAGTTCAAACGAGCCTCCTGGTTGCTAAGTCCAAAGTAGCTCCATTAAGACCCCTGACGGTCAATCGACTTGAATTATGCAGCGCGGCCTTGCTCGCTCGTGTACTGCAGCATATGGCTACTTTGCTTAGCACCAAGCTCAACGTCAATCAAGTACTTGCGTTTACTGACAGCTCTACTGTGTTGTCGTGGTTGAACACGGAGCCTCATAAGCTTAAAACCTTCGTGTCTCATAGGGTGGTAAGGACGACCGACCTTGTTCATCAATCACAATGGCGGCACGTTTCCACTCACGACAACCCAGCTGACTATTGCAGTCGTGGCCTCTCCTGTGCTGAACTAGTTCACTGTGACTCATGGTGGCTAGGACCAGATTGGCTCAGAGATGATCCATCACAGTGGCCTGCGCCGGCTAAAATGGAACCATCGGAGGCTCTTCCGGAGTTGAAGTCAACCTCACTCTTGTCTCACTCAGTGGAACCAAGGAGTGTCGAGGTGCTTCAAAACCTCCTGGAGCGTTCTTCATCATTATCACGACTTCAACGTGTCGTAGCATGGTGTCTCCGGTTTTATAACAATGCTCGATCTGCTGCAAAAAAAGAAAACGCTCAAATGCACGGATCGTTAACTTGTTCTGAGCTGGACACCTCTCTTGAACTGCTGATTAAACACACGCAAACTATGGCTTTCGACATCTCATCCATTCAGGCCGGCAAAACACTCCCTAAAAACCTAAAAAAGCTATCTCCGTTTGTCGATAGTCGCGGATTCGTCCGAGTGGGGGGACGTCTCGAAAACGCCGACTTGCCTGAACACGTAAAACATCCCTACCTTCTACCTAAAAAGTCTACTTTGTCAAACTTGATCGTAGACTTTTACCACCGAAAATACCTACACTGTGGACCTCGCACTCTACAGTCTCTCGTCCAACGTAACTTTTGGATTCTAGGGATTCGAAACCTAATCCGATCGCGACTTGCGAAATGCGTAACATGTTTCAAAATAAAACCTGTTTCTTGTCAACCTGTCATGGGCGACCTCCCTTCTTTGCGCCTGCAGGAAGGAAGCTGCTTCCAAAATGTAGGAGTTGATTTTGGAGGACCTTTCACAGTCAAAGAAAGCCGACGACGTAACGTAAAAACATACAAGGCATATATCTGCCTCTTTGTCTGTCTTTCCGTGAAAGCCATACACCTGGAACTGGTTACAGAATTATCAACAGAAGCGTTCATTGCCGCACTAGATCGTTTCGTTGCGAGAAGGGGCTTGTGTCGTACTATCATATCGGACCGAGGTACAAACTTTGTAGGTGCCAAACGTTATCTCGCGGAAGTTACTGAGCTTCTTGTTTCGGAAAACAGCGCGATTTCTGAACAACTAGCATCTCGAGGTATATCTTGGCAACTGAATCCTGCTTCGGCGCCTCACTTTGGGGGTATTTTTGAAAGCGGAATTCGAGCAACCAAGTACCATCTTAAGCGCGTGATCGGATCTCAAGTCCTCACGTTCGAGGAATTTTACACCTTACTTACAAAAATTGAGGCGATGTTAAACTCACGCCCTCTTTGTGAACTTTCAACCGATCCGAATGAGTTGAATGTTCTTACTGCTGGACATTTCTTGGTTGGTCGCCCGTTGGTGTCTCTCCCTGAGCCAGTATTTGCCGAGAATGTCACGCTTCGCTCTCGGTGGCAGATGCTGCAGCGAATGTCGCAAACCTTTTGGCGCATCTGGCAACGCGACTATTTACATACCCTTCAACAAAAGAAGAAGTGGTATACAGACGGAAAACTTAACCTCGATGTAGGTGATGTAGTTATGATCAACGATTCTAATTTACCGCCTACCGAGTGGCGGCTCGGCCGCATCGTTCAGATTCATCCCGGCGCGGATAAGGTGACTCGCGTCGTGACTATCAGAACCACGAAAGGGTTGTTGGTTCGGCCAATCGTTAAAATTTGCCCCTTACCGATAACTTCTACATCTAACTAACATTCTACTCATTAATATAAACTCCTTAAATTAAAATTACTTAGCATAGTTCAATTAGTTTAAGGTCATTGCACAGTCGCTTGCATTTTTATTTTTAAATCTTAAATTACTTTAGCCTAAGTTAAAATCTTATCTTATCTCCGAACACTTCGCTGTTTTCCAGATCTAGTTTCTGAAACAGCAATGATTATCTTGTGAAATCCCTAGACGATTTCAAGTGGGGGGAAATGTTACGACTTGAGAACACTCCTTCTTATTCTCCTGTCCAAGTTTCTTTCCTCTCCTAACATACCAGTTGTAACCGCGTTACCTCAAACGAAACGCGGCTTCAGTGCACCTGTCAGCTGTCATCCTGGCTGTCAACGTCTGTAAAAAAAAGATCGGTATCGCGGCCGCGGGCGCACAAGCTAATTGCGCAAACTAATTACGATATCAAGGGAAAATCTACACGCAGCCCCCTGGAAACCTGTGAGTACCTTCCCCTTTATCCCGTTTTCATGTTCAAGTATTTTCCTCCGCTTTTTACCGCAGGTTTAGATTTTATTGCATTTTAGATCTAGGTCTGCCCAAACTAGAACAACCGACAAGTGCAAACATTCATCCATAGTTCAAGATGTTATGTAGGTATATAGTGAATAGGTACGAAGAAGGTTGAGGGTTCAACTTTGATTCGGAACGAAAAAGTTTATTTACCTACCTACCTCATTCACGTAAAATGATTTATTTAGGCGTAAAAACAATATGCAACGCTACTGGCGATTAGATACGACGAAGGTTGAAGAAATACTTTTGATTTTTGTTAAAAAGATATTTACCTAACATTCGAATCGTAAAATTTGGCTATTGCACACCGCGTGTTTAGTATAATCCTACCAAATTGTGTTGACGCACTATTCCGAACACTTACACTGTAAACTAGAACCACCGAATTTAGTCGGGTTATACAACCGGCGATAAAATTTTGCTTATTTTCGTTGAAATATTGAAGTATTTCTAATGAAATGTACTGAATATTAACGAAATAAGAGAATACTGTACGAATCCATAGGTATTCGCGCTCGTTAGGACCAGAAATTATGTTTGCACTTGTCGGTTGTTCTAGTTTGGGCAGACCTAGATCTAAAATGCAATAAAATCTAAACCTGCGGTAAAAAGCGGAGGAAAATACTTGAACATGAAAACGGGATAAAGGGGAAGGTACTCACAGGTTTCCAGGGGGCTGCGTGTAGATTTTCCCTTGATATCGTAATTAGTTTGCGCAATTAGCTTGTGCGCCCGCGGCCGCGATACCGATCTTTTTTTTACAGACGTTGACAGCCAGGATGACAGCTGACAGGCGCACTGAAGCCGCGTTTCGTTTGAGGTAACGCGGTTACAACTGGTATGTTAGGAGAGGAAAGAAACTTGGACAGGAGAATAAGAAGGAGTGTTCTCAAGTCGTAACAAGTGTAATTCTGAATATTTATTATACTCGTACACAGTACCAAAAATTTGGCCTAATTAATTATCCGGCGTTATCATATCCCTAAGGGGCTGGCATAGTTTGGCCTACCATGCAAGCTAGCACGCTATTTAGCTATTTATTTTGAAAAGAAAAATACTGTGTGGCTTAATGAATCAGTACCTTTGGCAAAATAGTTGCAGTGCTCGAACAGGGTGTTGCATGCATTAAATATTTATGTTTTGAAATGAGTCCTCCTTACCCGTTACCAAACAGAGACCACAGCCTCTGCTTGCTAAAGCCGTGATCGCACCTTCACTAATTCAGAAACTCATTCGGCATACATTGCTGGTTGTAATAAGGATATTGGAATTAACAAAACCAAGCCTGGCAGCAATGTATGCCGAATTAGTCTTTGTATTTAGGAAGGTGTGATTATACCTTACGTGGTACAACCACTACAACTTCCACCTGCTACGATCTTTATAAAGGTCTCGCTTCCTCAAATTTCATCAACCCTTTTTTGCACGCTCGTCAGTGTAGGCTACAAGCTACAAGACTCTTTAAAAAGGTTAAACGCTTTAAATATTTCATACATGAAAGTCTCTGTTATTTAAACAAAACAACATTTCATTGTTGTACCATTACTTACGAGCTATTTTCTATGGTTCTAAAACAGTGCCCAAATTCTATACAATATAACCAATATAACAGTGTTTATCGCATTTTATTGCTCCAAATTATATGTTTCTAAATGTTAAACCGAATAATACTTAGACATAATAATAGAGCACACACTGAACTAAACACAACTTCACAATCTACCTACCTAGGTACCTCTTTTGTGTCCACATTGTAAACGTTCTATATTTTTAAACAAATTGTATAAAATTTCCACTAATCGTTACGCGAATATTCAAATGCTTTGAAATATTATTTTCTTCGTTTTCCTTAGACAATATTAATCGGCACAGCCAAGAAATATCTCGGTCACGCGTGTACGAAAAAAATATGTTTACATCTAGTCGAATAAAGAGCAACGAAGGAAGCAGATAATATATCTGGGGGCACGCAGTGCCCCCGCCAAGTCTAGCGAACAAAGGCATAGCCTCACCGTACCATCTTCTAGAAGCCACTCAAGACGAAGTGAAGTAATTTTGTCACTGACCAATGATATTAAAATTATTCACTGACACACTCACTCACTCACTCACCGATCATCAAATCTCACAACTTTTTATGGCGGAAAAATTGCGTTGCGAGACTTGACATTTTTGTACATTTTATATTTTTGTTCCTAAGTGATCCAATATTTTGTCATATAAACGCGGAGCGAGGTACAAATCTCTTTGACTTAAACGTTTGGTATTATAGAGTTCACGAAAGAGTATGATGTTTCGTAAACAAACATTTGGGAAGGTTAGGTACGTTTGAAACCACAATAAGACAATACACACACAGAAAACGCTGAAACTCTCGTTTTAAATAGGTACATTTTAACACTTAATAAATGATTATTGAGATTATTAATTTGGTCATAAAACGTGACACTCTTTCGTGAACTCTGGTATACACTTTACAACAGGTCACACTTGTAGCGCGACTTTAGTCTAAAATTCTTACAATAATTAGGAACAGTCAAGAACACGTCAAGCTTGAACTTCATACCGTTCTTATTTCAAACTCTTTATGTGCTAGAATCGCGTTACAAGAATCAAGCTTGAATTGCTCTTGTCAAAATGTAAACAATGTTGATGTTTATATGTTTGTGCAAAACAGACAGCTAATTTCGTCTGATGGCTTCGTGCACTTTAGAAAAACGCTAATCACTCTACTATGTATCATTTCGAAGCCTTTAAAACATTTTACTCGAATCCCATCATAAACAAAATTCCATAGATAACGCTTTTACTAATAAAAAGTTATCAAATCCTATGTAAAGCCAAGTCCTTCTAACTCTACAAAACCTACATCTCGGAAATTAACTAAAAGTTGTTCAATTTCGTTGACTGATCGATCATGTAAAAACCTCTTAAAGCTAGTAAGTACTGGTACTGGTCATTCCTAGTTGCTTGCTGACACACCATTTAGATATACATTTGAATAATAGTTAAAATATGCAACCTTGATCTTCCGAATTCCATAATAATAACAATAAATCGATGTAAATTACAAACCAATCAAAGAACGATTATTTTAGAATTTATTTTATACAACGTAGGAAGTTATTTTTAAGACTCATTTTTGATTAAAAAGAAAAATTTAAAATTAAAATAAAACTTACTAGGTACGGTTGTAATGTAATTGAAAAAAATATTAAATATACTGCGTACAAAATAACTTTATCCGTGACCGTTAATGCGCAGAAGTTAAAAAACAGTCGCGGGGGTGAGCACGGCTCCAGGGGGCGAGCAAATCGTTCATTGGGTCTCCGCCTGTCACCCATGCGCGGAAAATAACCATCATGGACAAACTTGTTCTGAACGCGCTGTTATACTTTTAAAATACCCTCGACTAAAAAGGAAGAAAGTAACGAAATACGAGTAGTACGAAGAAAGTACACCTATCCATGAAAATCCTTCAGGGCTGCCGTTAAAATTTTGCTTTTTTTTTAACATGTTAGAAAAATCCCACTTTACTGATTATTACAGCGCCCCTTGGTGAGTTGACGGCACAACTCTAGTCTAAGAACCATCACAGATAAATCATAAATTATTTACTGAAATTCGTATCTAAATCGGTCAAATCGTTTTGGATAGAGATAAATGGGACCCTTGTTATGTTTTAACTCTTCATTATTTTTATAATTTGTTAGGTAATCCAATCCATAATAACCTAAATCATAAATCCTAATATCATAAATCCATAATAAATAACACATATTCTATCAAAATTTCAACCATATAGCTACCACGGTTCAAAAGATAGAGCCCTGTGAAAATCGGACGGACAGGCAGACGGAAATACAGACGGACAGACGACGTAGGCTTAGTAATAGAGTTCTTTGGCTACGGAACCCAAAAAATTAGAAAGCTATTTCATCGTCATCATCTCAACCGAAAGACGTCCACTGCTGGACATAGGCCTCCCCTAACGACCGGTACTGCGCTGCTCGGTTCCAGCGGCTCCTTGTGGGGGGCCTGCCAACGCTTCGTCTTCCGGTAAGTGGTCGCCACTCTAGAACCCTTACGCCGCATCGGCCTGATGGCCACATCTGATGACATGTTCTTCTTGCGATGTGCCCTGCCCACTGCCACTTTAGTTTAGCGATTCTCAGGGCTATGTCAGTTACTTTAGTTCTTCTGCGGATGTCCTCATTTCCATAGCCCTTTGGGTGACTTTGAGCTTCCTGATAAGCTCCAACGTGAGCGGCCACGTATCGGTGCCATATGTCATCACTGGCAACACACAGTGGTCAAAGACATTCGTCTTGAGACACTGCGGTATTTTGGACGTGAAGATATTGGGGAGGACAGCCGAGCTTCCCGAACACTGCCCATCCGAGTCGGATTCGACGAGTAGGTAACCTCTTTCTCTAAGTTAGATTCACCCAGCTGGACAAGTATACGTATTCATCGATAACTTCGAGCGTAGTCTCCAACTTTGAGTGGAGTGGGTACAACAAGGGCGTTAGACATAATTTTCGTCTTATCTATGTTAATTTTAAGACCCACTTGTTGTGAAACTCTACTGAGAATATTGAGCATCGTGCCGAGATCTTCCAGGGTCTCAGCCATTACGACAATATCGTCGGCAAAGCGAAGGTAATATTATATATTTTTTGGCGAAGGTGTGTCATGTACTCGCCATTGATGTTGATGCCAAGTCCTTTCCAGTCCAGGAGTTTGAATACGTCTTCCAATGCAAGCTATTTACCTAAAAGCTACCTTACAGAAAACTTTTTGACAATAGGCACCAATATTAAGACAATGCTGTAGGTCCTTCCTGACATCGCTGTCATGATAACATTACGCCGTGAAAGACTCGCCAACGGAAACCCGATGTTCGGCTAATGTCATAATAAACTGAAAATAACAACCCGGCCTTGGGCTATTATTTAATTTTAATGTGTATCGGTGAACGGAGAACGCGCACATTTGCGCCATGATGGATGCACGTGTGAACGATTTAAATTAGAAAACAATCGAATTAAATCGCAAAAGGTTTAATAAATAGTCTGTGTGCTGCAGCAGCCTGCTGCACTAAAAGTTTTGGGTTCTATTCCCGGCGGCCGGAGTAATATTCTAGTAATGGTCTAGATGCGCCGGCACATACAACATGGGATTTTCCTAGTGTGAGTATGATCAAGTTTTTTTAAATCTTTTAAATAATGAGTGTGGTATAGACATGCAAACTTGTAAGAGTCAAACCGAGCGCAGCGAGGTTCAAATTTCTTTGAGTCAAACAAACTAAAAATTTGGTACTTACTCAAAAAAATCTGTCATAAATACATTCTACAATACAATACTCCTTTTTTCACACAAATAACAAGAAGATTTTTATAGGTTTATGAGTATGTGATAAAGTTTAAAATTAACTATTAAGTTACCCTCCGTGTTTTTTTCCGGATAAAAAAGAAAACTATGTGAAAGATAAATTTATTTTTCTAGATATAACAGAGAGTCAAATCTACAACGAACGTATAAAACTGTTCTTTCTACTTATAAACTTCATAAAATATACGATTACAATCCAAGTAATCTGTTGTTGTGACAAATTCCAAATAATTTACGTTTGCCAGTCATAACTGTCTCAATATCTCCCGCCTAATTTGTTTTAGGCTGCATAATGGAATGGCGGCCGAATAGCTTCGTTTATCTAAATTAGTTCGACTGTATTTACAAAGAAGATAATCTTGTTAATAGTAATAATATTGTAGGTTGTTGAAGATAATTTTAAGTTTTAAATAGGTGTAAGGCTTCCTTGTTGTTTAACACGCTGCTTTCTAGTTTAAATGTTTATTGATGTTTATGTTCTAGCTATATGCTGCGATTAACTTTAAGCTTTCCATTAAAAACTATGGAATGAATTTTGAAAGATCCCGTGTGCAAAAATTTTAAACTTTTATACCAACAGGGAAACCTTACAATGACTATAAAGAGGAAACTCATGAACATGTGCATTCTTCCTATAGAGCTCAGACTTGGTGTTTGACGGATATCCGAAAGTTAAAACTCAAGGTTGGCCAGCGAAAGAACGAAACACCACGCTACCCTCCTGAGACCCCCGGTATCATCTATGATACCTATGGTAATTACGATGAAAATCAGACTCGTGCAGAGATGCAGTTCTGCAGGGATCCTAGATCGTTTTGGGGCTATATGGCAAAGAAAAGGGCTAATCACTCTGGACAATCTTTAAGTAAAGAGGGTAAAGTAATACCGACGGAACGTGGTGCCCAAGAATTCGCGGAATATTTTCATTCCGTGTATGACAAAGAACCTCCTCAACTTGATGCGACGAAAGCAGAGCAAACGGCCCCTGTCACCTCCACAAACGTGAGTGTCCAAAGCTTGCATCTGCAGGAAGTTATCGAAGCAATGAAGCGCCTCAAACCGAAGCGATCAGTGGGTCCCGACGGTATTCCGCCTTTCCTAGTGAGAGACTGTAGATTTGTACTTGCTCGGCCACTAAGGTATTTATTTAACCTTTGTCTAAACTCTGGCACATACCCGGAAGATTGGAAATTGACTAGAGTAACTCCAATCAAAAAGACTAGTGGATCGAATGTAGAAGAGCATAGACCGGTGGCAGTATTGTCATCATTTGCTAAAGTCTTCGAGTCAGCTCTTCATTCCCGCATATACACGCAAATTAGCGCTGGGCTGGCCGACGAACAGCATGGTTTTCGACCAGGGCGTAGCGTTGATACCAATTTGTTGTGTTTCGTTAACTATGCAACGAAAGCGCTTGACTCAAGAATAGGCGGACAAGTTGATGTAGTGTACTTCGATTTTCGGAAAGCCTTCGACACGGTCAATAATGATGTTCTACTAGAAAAATTATCGGGTTTTGGCTTCACTCCTGGGTTGCTGAAATTTTTTGCCAGCTATTTGGGTAACCGTAGGCAATATGTGGAGTACGCTGGTCATGTTTCTGACTCCTATCAGACTTTATCAGGTGTAAGTCAAGGTAGCAATTTGGGTCCACTAGAATTTATTTTAATGGTCAATGACCTACCAAGTGTGGTCCACGAAGCTAATTGTCTACTTTTTGCAGACGATTTGAAATTGTTTGTTAGGGTGGATAGCAGTGAGGACTGTCTGCGCTTGCAACAGGATATTGATCGCGTGTTGGGGTGGAGTAAGACAAACAAACTGTTCTTCAATACCTCAAAATGTAATATCATGACCTGTAGCAGAGCGGCAGTTCCTCTACACCACCAATACACCTTAGGCGACCAAAAGATATCGCGTGTGGACTCTGTTCGGGATTTAGGAGTGGTGGTGACCAGCGACCTTACATTTCGGGAACACATAACAAATATTTCAAAAAAAGCGTTTAGGACTCTTGGATTTGTTTTGCGTCAGAGCAAGGATTTCCGGAATATAGCTGCGGTTAAAGCCTTATATAATGCCTTAGTAAGGAGCAGACTAGAAACAGCTGCAATAATTTGGAATCCTCATGAGGTGAAATATAAACTCATGTTGGAAAAGATCCAAAATAAGTTTATGAGATATCTGTACTGGAAACAGCATGGAGTATATCCTTTTTATCCCCTCATGTACCCAACGCTTTTTGTCATTGGGATGGTGGGGTATTACAAGCTTGAAGTGCGGCGTAACTTAGCTTTAGCTAAGTATGTGTGGAGGGTGATTCGGGGGCAGGCCCAAAACTTGCAAGTGCTCGCGGAGCTAGCATTGGTGGTGCCCAACCCAAGGCTGAGGTGCGCACCTCGCGATGCCATGTTGGTAGTGCCCACAGCCCGCACCAATATTCTAGCACATTCTTCGCTCTCGATGGCCATACGTATATTGAATGCGGTATCACAAGAGGTTGATTTGTTCCACTGTACACTGAGTGAGTTCACAAAGGCTACATTGAAATACATATCTAGATTATAATAATTTATAGATTTGCGACATTGTCACTTTGGTTTTAAACTGTAAAGATAATGTAAGTTTTTTGTAAATAAAATAAAAAAATAAATAAAAAAATTAGGCAAGCAAGTCCTATTGTGTGATTGTAAGGTCCATTTTGCAACTGCCCTGCCAGTTAGGCTGGGTCTCAGGAGGCTACGCTCTCCAGACAAATTGCTGACATAGCGACCAAGGCGGCTAGCCACGTCGCCCGAATGCAATTTTTTTATTGTTTGCACTATTCGTTGAAAGGTGAGCGTTACGCGCGCGGAGTTTCCTCTTCTAAAACGTAACGGCTAAAACTAAAATATTTTTGTTTTTTGTGCATTTAGGTTCAGGACCTACTATACTCGTGGTCAGAACCAAGAAAATTTCATCGTTCCGTATGGCCGCTCTTAGCGAAATATCAGGACTTTTCAGAAGAAATTTGGCTTTTTGTCAGGATTTTATAGGTAAGTATACTATCTGGTAACACTAAATGAGCGGAACTCTCTCTCTCTCTCATACTTTTAGACTAAGGCTCTGTATAATTTGCAAAAGGGTCCTATTATTTAAACGAACTCTTAGTTAATTTACATAGTCATATCCTTGGTGGCATATCCAATCACTCAGTACTGTATACCTAGTATGAGTAGGTACAAGTAAAGCCACGATCACACCTAGCTGAATTCAAAGACTAATTCGGCATACATTGCTGGGAGGATTGGTTATGTTAATTGCAATATCCTTACTTCAACGAGCAATGTATGCCAAATTAGTCTTTGAATTCAGCTTGGTGTGATTTTGGCTTAACTGGGCACGATTCTTGGCAGAGTTCCACTCAATTACCGTGCGAATAGACATGTTGACGGAGTGAGTGTCCAGACACCATTAGCAATCTTTTTCACCTGGAGTTTATGTTGCTAGACTTTGCGTAATTTTGTTCAATTTATAAAAGCAATCGTGATTTCATAATAAGAAAGTACAAAATCACCAAAAAGGGGTGGTATTCTGTAACTAAATTTAACTTTGCTTTTCGATTCGATCATTCTAAATTTTTAAAAATTGTACGCTTAAACTGCAAACGAAAGAAAACCACATACCTTATATTAGCTTTGGCAAAGAATTCTTGGAATAAACCGAAATAAGCTCTGTCTTAGCTACCGCTACGATATCTTTGTAACAAACACAAGCAAAAAAGTAAACGCCATTAGAACCAAATTAACAAAGAATTCATAATAATTATAAGTATATGTGTTTTATTTGAATTTGTCCATGGTCAATTGTAACAACAGAAAAAGTTTGCATTTTATTTTTAATTTTGTCGCTCTTATTATATTATAACTAAACAAAAGAGTACCTAATATTTTTCGTTAGATTTTCAGAGACGTTTACAATTACTTATGAGTTATGATAAATTGCATACAGTCAAATACGCTGCCTGAAACAAACGGCGGGCTGTTTGCCAGTTATACGCCTACCTTTACTATCCCTCAGAAATTATCTAAACCGAGATTTCAGTTTGGTGACCGACACATTAGAGTTTAATCGTTTAAGTTTAGTTAGGGTAGAGAGTTGACACAAATCTGTGATATATTTTTTGTGATATTTTACCCAATGTTCAAGAATTGATCCCCTCTTTCTTAGCCCATTTACCTTACAAATGAACATAAAGCAGTATTTTTTTTTCATGTTACAAGTGAGTAAACGAATAGGTGAGCCACCTGATGGCAAGTGGTCACCACCACCCATAGGTAGGACCCACCACTGTCTTATTAGTGCATATTTCTGGGGCATAGTCTGTGTAAGATTTAAAGTTTCCATTCAAAGGCTGAATCTTCTTTACCATCAGTACAAATTGTAAAAGTAATACGTTTTAATGCTTAAACCACGAAACCATCTTGAGAAGATGGTTTGAACTTTGAGCCAATGGTAGACGGGATAGGTAGGACACAGGCTGCTTTTTTCGTATTCCAATTTCTACGATTCTGAAGTCACGGGCAATAGACACCGAGTATCCCTATGATTTTCTAACAAAAGTTCGTCGAGTATTTCGGCAATAGTTTACGAATTACAAGTTTCGTCTGGCACCACGCCCGAAGCGTCCGCGCCGGCTATAGAATAACGTTTCCGCACCAATGGAGCCGGTACGATATAAATCAAACTGATAACAAAGCTCTTATTTTTCCGCGATAAATAGGCTGAGTGTAGAGAAAAGCTCGCGGCCGATAGGTATTCTTTCTTTGTGGTCTGAAAGAAGAAGCATATCAGCCACTAGCGCGTTGTCAGAGTAAAGCCACGATAACACCTTCCTGAGTTCAAAGTTTATTTCGGCATACATTGCTGGGAGGCGTCGTTATGTTAATTTCAAAATCCTTACTTCAACGAGCAATGTATGCCGAATTAGTTTCTGAATTAAGGAAGGTGTGATCGTGGCTTAAAGTAATCCTACCCAATGTTATACCTATACATTGTACAGCATTATTTTATATCACCCCAGATATTTTAAGAGGTGGTTCTACCCATGAAACTGAACAATTTTTCCCAAGAAACACAATACGAAAAAATATTTCGACCACCCATACAAAATGTGTAGTCAGCTGTTGCAATTTTTATGGGTTGTCGAAAATGTTTTTCCGTTCTAACCTTTGTTCCTTGGGAAAAGTTGTTCAGTTTCATGGGCAGAACCACCTCTTCAAATATCCGGAATGATAAAAACCGGTCAAGTGCGAGTCGGACTCGCGCGCCGAGGGTTCCGATATACCTATAGTATTTTTGGAAGCAATAAAGTCCATTTTCAGGACCAACTTAGAAAGATCGTTTTATTTTTGCTGTAAAGTTTACATAAACCTCTGTCAACTGTAATTAATTCAGATTTTCCCTTACTCAAACTTCGGAGATAAGGGGGGGGGAATGGTATTTTTTTTGAAATTTTTCATCATAACTTGAAAACTAAGAAACTTAAAAAAATACAAAAATATATTTTAAAATGTACAAGTAAAGCCCTTTCATATGATACCCCACTCGACCTAGTAGCGACAATTTGAAATTTGGCCCCCCCTATTTTGGCCCCCTTTACATTAATAATCATACTTTTTCAAAAATTTTTCATGTGCAATTAAGTTGGGCAACTATATTCTAAAACTATTCCAAATTTCAGCTCGATAGCGTAAGTGGTTGCTGAGATATAGAGGTGTGACAGACAGACGGACAGACAGACAGACAGACAGACAGAGCGGCACCATAAGGGTTCCTTTTTTTTACCATTTTGGTATCGGAACCCTAAATAAGGGTTCCTTTTTTTTACCATTTTGGTATCGGAACCCTAAAAAATAAGGGTGTAATATTGTTCTTTGACCGCAGTTAGAACCTATACAATATTATGAGTGCTTGTGCCTTTGGAAGCACCGTAAACGGTTGTGAATTGGACGGGCGCTCATATTGTATAGGTTCTTAGATAGGGTGCTGGAGCACAGAATATATAATAGTAAACAAGGTTCTTCCAGCTTCAATCACTGGTAGAAGTCGTTAAGCCTCAAGCGAGGCTTTTGGCTGTGCCAAAGAATATTATAATCTGTGCTGTGGCTTGAAAACTCTGACACTCCGATATCATCATATCAGCCGAAAGACATCCACTGCTGGACATAGGCCTCCCTTAAAGATCTCCATGACGACCGGTCCTGCGCTGCTCGCATCCAGCGGCTTCCCGCGGCTTCCCGCGACCTTAACCAGATCGTCGGTCCACCTTGTGGGGGGCCTGCCAACGCTTCGTCTTCCGGTACGTGGTCGTCACCCTAGAACCCTCACGCCCGGGCGCCCCATCGGCCATCGGTTCTTCTTGCGATGTGCCCTGCTCACTGTCACTTCAGTTTAGCGATTCACACTCCGATATAGTAGCCGGCAAAGCCTAATCTAAGATTGGGTTTGGATTGACCGAAAGATTGCCCTTAGTGTGTGGACTATGGTGATTAGACAGCAGTCGGTCAGAGTGACCACAATCGAGCAAACCCTCACAGCCTCCACAGTACTCCACACCTACCATGTACCTAAATGGAAGATTATTCCCCATCGAACCCCCAGAAACAAGGTCATCTGCTCAGTCCCACAAATTCCGGGGTCCCGCACTCATAATCCCGCGTTGTGATTGTGTGGTACTGGAATATCGAGATCTCGCAATACCGAGATTGGAAGCCCTAGTCGCTCTGTGTAAGAACTGCAGTAATCCCAATATCCCCTAGCTGGGTAATAGAGCAGACTCCATAGAAATTGAATACCACTACTTCAAAGAATTCGGACTCCTGAATACTAATTTATTTTACTATGGGATGACATCTGCCATTGTGTCCCAAGTTGAAATGTCAAATCATAGCTTGATTTGACTTACTCATACAAAATTTACAGAACGACGCCGATGCCGTATTAACAATGACTGAATGAATGTCAGACTACCTTGTGACATTATTTTCATTAATCTTCCTTCTATTACCCTTAATACTTACAGCAAATTAAGATATGAGCGAGCATTGTGTTTTTTGATGTTTCGACACTAACCGTAGATACCTATACAATGTAAAGCCTATCAATTTTAATGAGCTTTCCATTGCAGCGTGATGTTATTAGTGTAATATTATATTTCTTTGCTTGTACAGTGAACCGCACGTCAGTGGAAACATTGGCAACTATATTATCATGCCATAAAGTCCAAATTGTTTCCACTCATGTGCCGTTATTTAAAAAGACAGATAGGTAGGTAGCTACTTACTTTTTATCACGCCATAACAAACGATGCAATACAATAAGATCTCAAATTCTCCACCAAATAAAGTAATGTAGTGAAACCTGAGAAGCATACTTTGAACTGCAACTGCAAAGGGGAATGCCCTGGCAACTGTCGATTCATCAATTCGATATTTAAACTAACGAATTATCGCACTTGATTTTAACACTGGACCAATCAGCACCTCTGCATTATCGAGTGCATTCCGTTCACTGCATACTGATTCGATTTGTTTCGGTTACAAATTCTTTGACTAATGAATTCTAAACTAAATTATAGCTAGTGGTTCAATTATAACTATTTGTCATAAGTAATTTCAAATACGCAAAACCTCTCGGGGGGGCATTTCTAATCCATGTAACTAAACAACCTTTGTCCTACAGCTTTTGAAAATTTTAATTAAAAACGTTTTGTTCTCCATACAAATAACGACTCAGATTTTCATTTTGTATGAATTTTCAATTTTTCCATACATATAGAATTTACACTCATCGTCCCCCTTGGTATCCACCCACTGAAACCCCCAGGACCCGCGCTCGCGCGATTGCTGGGTCCTTTGCCGGGTTCTTTTCTGGGCATTTTCTGGGATGTATTCTGTTGTTTGGGTTGTGCTGGGTTGTATTCAGTGTTGCATCTGTCAATTTCAAATTTTGACAATTCGTGGTTTCGCGCTCGTTGTATGAAATGTCCGGGCTCCCCTTATAAAACTTTTATGTAAATATATTAATATGTATAAGATCAAACTATAGCTCCCTTTTACTAATGCTTTTATATGCTTTTGTGTGCAATGATATTGCAATTATCTATGCTTGTGTGGTGCTTTCTGTGTTATTTTGTGTTGTCATTTATTACAGGTAACCCAAAGTAACTAAAATCATTTTTGGCCCTACATATTTTAACCGGTCAAACTCTCCATGACAGTGTTTTTCCTTTAACTTGAGATTGGCAGGAATGGTTGTTCCCCCTTACAACGACCGATTGCCAAAATATTTTAAAAAAGTGAAGTGAAGTGAAATGTCCAGGGTGTGCTACTTATAGGCTAAATAAGATAAGATATGGTCGTTTGTCAGCATTTGAAGATGGCGGACGTGAATTTGTTTCAATTTTGATTTTATTTGTTGATTTGAGAGTTTAAAGTATAATTTTGATAGGATATTATCCAATAAACGTCTTACAAAGTGAACATTTAACAGAAAATGGAAATATATTCTTCTACTAATGTTTTTGGATGGTGAGAAGCGGCTTTCTTCGAGACTTCAATAATATCCCCTATCAACTTATCGGAGTCATCGTGGTGCACGTGGCTTTCCTCGTCGTCGATCTTCGAGATGCGGATTCCTGTGTAAATCATTCTTTCACTGGACATTGGCGTGTCGCCATATTTTTGTAACAATTCCTTTACTTTGACATTGGCGAAATACGTTTTGTAATAAGATGTGATGCCATTAAATAAATATACATACATACAAGATAAGATCAGATAAGATATAACTGCCTTAATTTGCATTAAAAATCTGTGATTAGCATAGCCGCTGCGCTGTTCTAAGATTGTTTGTGAACTAGCGACTGTTTGTTTAGGCTGGCCCATTCTTCTCTCCCTTTGTCTTATTGTCCGAGCCGCTTGTTTTCCGCAAGCCTCACAAAGGACCAGCCTTTGTTGTTATTTGTTGATTTATTCTATAATATCTACGTAGTTATGTTATGCAGTTACATGCGTTCGTTTTCCTTCGTTGAAAATTATTGGAATAGTTTTTAACGTGGTTTTCGAAATAGAAGCTGAAAGAAGCTTTGGTGTAACATCTCGTCAAGGTAGGTATGTTTCAGGCTTATTTTTACCCGACAGCCCCAAAGCTTGAGGAGGATTATATTTTTCGATAATACGTATGTATGTATGTCGATTTCTTTGTCGCACTCTGCAGCCTAAACGGCTTGATAGGTAGATTTCGTTAGATTTGTATTAATTGTAGGAGTGTCATACGGTATAAAAATAAAAATACCGTACTTCATCGTAGAGCTAATTACCAACATATTAAATTCTTAACTGAACGAATCTTTTCATTAATAAAACTTAAAAAATGCATTATTTATTGTGCACATGCAATTATGTGGGATCCTAATGAAATTGTGAACATATTTTGAGCATTTTACTCAGACCAAGAAACTAACACATTTCCCTAAGGACCATACATAGGTCAAAAAAACCGGCCAAGTGCGAGTCGGACTCGCGCACCGAGGGTTCCGTACCACCACATAATCATAATTGTATTAGTTGAAATTTCAGTAAGTTAATGTGCTAGATTTTTTGAGTCCGACACGCGCTTGACCAAATTTTATTATTTGTTGTTATTTTACAGCTTATGCACTATAAACATACCAATTTTCAAGTTTGTAAGTGTTCCCGTTTTTAAATAGAACTTAAACAAAAATCGCCTGAGCGACCATCCAACTTGACCCCTCTCTTATGTTCTTGAAACGGGAGCTCACCACAATTGGTTACCATTAGTTGTGAGAAAAGTTGTAATATTTAATGATTTCAGACTTTTCCCATTATTTGTACTGTGAGACCTAGCTTCTTGCCAAATTTCATAATTTTAGGTCAACGGGAAGTACCCTGTAGGTTTTGCATTTTTGAATAAATGTATGGAGATGAGGACATAAAATGCCATATCTTTTGATTGCGTCATTGTAAAAAATTGAAATTTTCAGATCTTGTGTGGTTCATGGATCCTAATAAATCGTATTAATTTCAACCTGACACCTTTACCCGTTCGTCAGATAAAGGGTCTTGACAGACAGACAGACAGACAGACAGACGGACAACAAAGTGATCCTATAAGGGTTCCGTTTTTTTTCTTTTGAGGTACGGAACCCTAAAAACGAAAAAAAAATTACTTTCCGTACAAATGCAGTTTTAATGGTAATTTAATATTTGTTTTTCGTATTTCGACCTAATTTCCTTGGGGAAAGTTGTTGAGTTTCATGGTCTGAGTAACATGCCAAAATTAGGTTCACTATTTCATTAGGACCTATAGTTTATGCACATACTTAAATGCGCTACTCAGACTTTTTTTCGCTTTGCCATATACATACAAACCCCACAATACTTTCAGCAATAGATAAGTTCGTATTTACACGTAGGTAATTACAAAAACTTTGTCATAGAGACCTGGGTCTAAACTTAGTCTTAGTCTAAACTAAAAACGAGCGAAAATTTTGCTCATAACTCCAAATTTTACTATTTCTGTCGCCAGATTTGTATGTAAACCTTACTTTTCGACAAAATTTCTATGGGAAAGTTGATTAGAAAAACGAGTAGTATGCATATACTATTTGGTATTAATATTTCGATTATTCTATGGCCTAAGTAATATCCTAACATCAAGCAACATTACTAAAAATTATAAATATAAATGTTATGAAGAATTAGACCTTAGACCGACACAAATATGAAAAAACACTAGGCGTTATTTCTACATAAATAATTCCAGAGATACTTATATTTTTGTGACAGTCTCCTGTTGTGGTGACGGTCATTTATCTCATAAACTAGCAGATTGCGAAATAACATTAATTTATTTCAACGAACTGGCGGCTTCATAAATCTCGCTATATTATTAAACCCATTATTTTTACAATCCATATATAATTTCGACGAAAGGCCCTACAAAACATCTCTTGCTATAAAACATGTCCTCACTTGCTATAATAATAATGTTTATTGAAAAAATATAATATAATAAGTTAACGTTATAAAATTCATCATAACATCCCATAAAACGTCCACTACAGGACAGGGAGCTCCCTCTAGAATTGTAGCTTTTGCTGGAAAAATGTAGAAGGGAAGTACCTAGTCACCTCGCTTGTTAGCGTTACGGCTGGCACCATGGACCGCGGTTGTAGATGACCGCAGTAAGTAAGATGTTAGATACAAAGGAGGATGCTGCTGCCCATCCTCCAGCTTATAACCCTTAGTCGCCTCTTACGACACCCACGGGTATGTAAGGGTTGGTACTATTCTTTGCCGGCACCACACGAAAATATATATTTTCATTATAAAATTATAATGAAAATATATATTTTTTTATAACACTATGATTAGGTATTTATTGAGGATATTAAGATGAGACAATAATAACAATTGTGATGTGAAACTATACTTAATGCAACGTGATTTTCATTCCCTGAACCCATTGAATGAACTAATGAAAACAATTACCATAGTCACCGCGCTTGTAAGCGTTGCGGCTGGCGACCGCTGTTGTTGGTGACCGCAGTATGTAAGATGGTACGATACACAGAAAGATGCTGATGCCTATCCTCCGGTTCCCTTAGTCGCCTCTTACGACACCCATAGGTAGAAAAAGGGTCACCACACGGAATACGCTTGTTTACATGAGTCGAATCACTGGGCTTCGGAAGCGAAACCAATAATACTTTACATATTATTATAATTTCATTAGTGATATTTTCTCTTGAAATTCGATTGACCCATTATTTTCAAAACACACATGTGATCAAAGCTTTATATTTTTATTCTACTAATTTTACGATCGCCGCGCAGCTGTGATATTCGAGAACCAGCATTTTGTTAGTTACTTCTTTATTGCCTGCTGTGTTGAAATAACATGACAAGTCTAATAATGTATAATCGCTAATGCTTTCATATTTAATTATTTAATTTTTGCTTTGTATCGCCCGCAGCTTTGCCCACGTAAGTTTTGAATCTACTGGTAATAATTTGTGAAGCTTAGGGTCGAATTATAAATCCCGCTTAAGTATGAGATTGTCCTTAAGGGGCATCTTGAGGTGTTGCATTAATTAATAAACAGAAATTGAGTAGCTGTCATCGGAGCAATTATCACTTGAGTGTTAAAAACACACTCACTAATTTATAAACGAAACTTAACTCAAAATTGTTGATGCTGTCAAATAGTGACTTGAGTATTATTTTGTTCAGGCTGTATATTCTTTGGCCGTTGACTGCCTGAAAGTTAACTTAGCAAAAAAAAAGAACGAAAAAAAAATCAAAATTCAGACATAAATTCTTTTTGCTCTTTTGACGTTTGACTGAAAGACGGACACTTGAGATTGGTATTTGAATAATAGTTTATTAATTAGCAAGATCTTGAGATGCTAATTGCATCTTGATAATTAAGTCAGCTGGCATCTTCTTGGGGCAGATTTTGAGAGGAAGTGACATCATAAGGCGAAAGAGATTTTTGATATTTTGGTAAAAAGTACTTTAAGTATTTCGTACGTACGTAAAGGAGTTGTAGAATTTAGTTTATTATCTGTCTATTTGTAAAAAAAACAGTCGACACAAAGCCCGATTAATGTGTTGGATTTGGAAAGAAATGTGTCACTAGGTGGATGATAGGCGCCACTTTGGGTTTCTAAAATATACCTGCGGAAAAATCCTACAAGAAAAAAGACACTAACCGATAGAAAACATAAGATACTAGGTAGGTTCTAATAGCTATGCCTATAGGTAAGCTAAGATAGAAAAAGTGCATAAACTATAGAGTATTAGATCATTATCTTATGCTTTTATGTGTCCTCTAAGCTTATTTTCTTTAAAGCGCATTGGAAAAGACGGCAAAGGCTACACAGTCAGTTTTTCATCAATTTATTTCGTTAGTCTGATAACGACCACACTGATCCCGGACTGAGAGACCGATTAACTTCTTACCAATCTCGCCCTTTTTGACATCTCAGTACAAAAACTTACGAAAAATATCAAATACATATTCATAAATCCATCATCAGTCAGTGAATTAGACAGTCAGTTTGGCGTCAGTCTTACCAAACTGATCGACTGACTGAACTGATGATAAAATTAATGTATAACCTTCGTCTTTAGAATGCTGATTTAGTCAAATTTTCATCGCGCCTCTATCCCCTCTTTCGTCCTTAACATTATCATGCATAACGAGTGCAAATAAGTGAAATTGCAGCTTACGCCTCCGACCAATGGGAGGCTAGGAGCTAGGCGCCGCCCACTCGCGATGACCTAGACCAAGGTGATTTCTACCTGCTATGCCTTGCGAATAAAGTGCTTACTCTAGGTTATGTTACGTAACTTGTTACGTTGATATAGCTACTAGGTAAATATGCATTTAAGCATCTCTGTAATGTTTATAAACTATCTATCACTTGCTTTTTATAGTAATTTGTACAAATGCGTCTTACAAATGTTTCAGCGATATCTTACATGACCTTTGATATACAGTGTTTTTTGGACCTTATATTATATCCGTTTGCTTACCTACTCATTATTGAACTGAGATCAAAAGCAAAAACTTTTGTTCCATGACGTTTGAAACTTCACAAAAAAAGAAAATCCCAGCCGACAGTAAGTATTTTTGGCGAAATGATTTTGTTTTGCGTAGTTCATTAAGTTCTCTTGACCTAACTAATAAGTAGGCAAACGGTAGGTATATCATGTCGAGAAAAAAAAACATTGTATATCATTACATTATAATATCAACTTTCAGTAACTACAAAAATGTTATAAAAATATACATATTTGACCGCGTAACTTGTGGCATGGTAATATTAGTGAATTTGATACGCAGTTTTAAGAAAGAGGGGAAAGAGGCGTGATGCTATGTTAATTTGTACTCTTTAAATTTAAAAGGAGATTATTTAACTAAGAAGAACTATAAAGATAACAAAAATTTATGATTCAACAGTTAGGTAAACAGGTATACGGCCATATCGCAGTCACGAATCAATTTCACGCATCTGTTCAATTATTCTTTGCCATTGTAGCGATTACAATAAAATTAATCGATTTTTAAACACCATTTCAAAGACTCGCATTCTAAACAAAATGTATGTCCTCAGTAATCCGGATGGATTTAATCATGATTAAAAATCTTCGAAAACCTATTAATTAGTGTCAAAATTAATATACGTTTTTTTTTCTAAGATTTCCAAACGTGAGAAGGTGTTATTATTCTCCATTAATCAATAGGACGAGGTCGGATTTCGCCCTTGAAAAGATTTGATTACAGACGCACAGACAATATAATTAATTATAGTTTTATTATTGGGTGCGTTTTGTATAGCCGTTTCCTGGACTGTGACTGTGACCTATGAGAATCGGTAATCGAATAATCGATTTTATAAGACCTTATTATTATCGATTTTTATTGAAGCTGCAAGCTTCGAGATAGAGATTCAAGTCATTAGGCATGTCGTTTTGCAGATTAATGTTATTATTTCGATTGAAGAGACCTTCAACTGTCAATGAATGTCAAGAGTAATTAATTATCAATAACTTTCGTTTATTCGTTTTTCGGTCATCAAGAAAAAAGAGAGGGTAATACTAACAATCATTAGCCTCTGCGCGAAAAACAATTCTATGAATATAAAGAGTTTTACGACATAGATATAACTACCTGACATACTTATTAAATAAATATTTACTTATGAAATAAAAAAATAAATTTTAAAATTCTTTATAACATTGTTGCAGAACAATATTTTAATAATACTTTACAACTTAAATTTTTTTTTTAAATGACATTTTATAATATTTATAATATTTACAGTTTTAGTGTATTTTAAAAGATCTGTTACTCTGTAATGTAATCTAATTTATGTAAAATAATGATCAAATTACCTAAGAATGTATTTTTTCCACATGTCATTAAAAATTCTAATTACTTGTAACCATTTTTTATAAATAAATTTTTAATTTTCATTTAAATTTTCATTTCCACCCAACTTACGTCGTCGGCTTTTTGTCTTATTGTACTTACAAACGTGAACAACACCCTATTTTCCGTAGACATCGAACAACCTTTTGTTACAAATTCTAGGCACTACATCTTTTTTCTTCTATAACTTTTTAAACCTACAATAGCTTCCCAAGTCTAGGCACTCTACTTTGTAACTTCCTAATTTATTTGAAATACCTTTTACAGCCTGTAGTTGGCTAAGGGCTATAAATCTCTCAGTATACAATGTATCAAGACATTCAGGTCACGCTATCCTCTATTTTCATACAATGTTACAGATTGTTTTATTTAAAATTGCTGCTACATTTTGTTGAAGCATCGACTATTTGTGGCAAAAAAATCCCCCCCCCCATTCCCCCCCCCCTTTATCTCCGAAGTTTGTGAAAGGAAAAATCTGAATTAATTACAGTCGATAGAAGTTCATGTAAATATTACAGAAAAAATAAAACGATCTTTCTAAGTTGCACAATTTTTTTTGAAATCTGTAAAAGACCGTTACAAACAAATTAATTTTGCGGTCCTAAAAATGGACTTTATAGCTTCCAGAAATACTATAGGTATATCGGATCCCTCGGCGCGCGAGCCTGACTCGCACTTGACCGGTTTTTTTGTAATAATATCCAGTTACTAGTAAAATAAATTACTGTAATGCGATTTGAAGTAAAATCTAATTTCATGATCACCTAAAATTACAATATATATGTCGCAGGCATATCGTATAATTCGTCATATCGCAGTTTGCCTTGGCATTCTACAAAATGCCGAAAAAATTTTAATTCGTCATTTTACATATGCCGCGGCATTTCACAAAACGGCGCGTAATTCGTTGTGGTCGCAAGATAACCTAACCCAACCTGGCCGCTACCGTGGCTAACGAACCTAAAATGCATCAGTGATCTAATAGTAGATTGTATCACAAGGCTGTAAAATAATATTTTTAAGGCTAGGGCGCTATTTTGAATCCAGAGCGAAGTGAAGGATTCTTGAGTAGAATCTCGAGCATGGCGAGGGATTCTAAAGTAGAATCCTGAACGTAGCGAGGGATTCAATAGGTCGCCCAAGGTAAAAATATTTTTGCAACCGCGTAATACACTCTACTTTTCATCTCCCTCTATGAGAAAAGAATGAGGCTCATTGAGACACACACTCGTCATTAATTTTAAATATAAAATACGATAACAATATTATTACTTGATGAAACAATACTAAAAATCATATTAAGTATTATTTGTAACAACTGAAAATGTTATTGTCATTTTTGTATCAATTAGGAACAGAACCTCTTTGGTTGGTAGTCATGTTTACATTTCAAGCATATTTCTTTTTTTATATTAATAATAATTTTAATAGTGCAACCGGCCAGTATCATTTTTCATACAATATTTTGGTTCGACCTCTATGGTTGACCTAAAATATCCCTATGGTGGACCTAAATTCAAATTCTAATTTTAAATCCCATTTTTACCCGCTACGAAAGTCTCTTGGAGAAAACAGCTATTTTGTTAGCCTTTATTGACGAACCGTTCAGCGATTTTCGAATAGATGGGATGAAAACTCGTTAGCAATCTGCCGGTGCCGTTTTACAATCTATGTGTGATGTAGAATCACCCCAGGAGCTACCTGAGAAGGATCATCGTACTTTTTTTACACCCTGTATATTTGACTGTATGAATGTCCAATTATTTTGTGACGTGTTTCGCTTTGAATTAAACTAAAGGTACTAATAGAGATTTTTATTTTATTTTCAGGTACGTACGAATGAAAAAATTAAATCAAAGTCAAAACCTGGAGGCAACCCTAGAAGTGAGACGAGCTAACTTGGTAAGGAGAACTAAGCCATCATCCATTATCCTTTCCACTCTCAATTTTTATTACTAGTCTACATTTTTGCTTACTAGACTCTCAGCCTCCCTTGGTGGTACCCGTTCCCCTCAGCCTCCCTTGGTGGCCCACCCCCTCACCCTTTGCCGGGTGTATAGTGTGTGTAGGATAAGTTTGGCTCTGACGGTTATTTTCTGCGCATGGGTGACAGGCGGATAGCCAATGAACGGTTTGCACGCCTCCCCCCACCTGCTGCGCTCACCCCCGTGACTTATTTTTGACTTCTGCGCATTAACGGTCACAGCCAGAGTTACATTGTACGTCGTATAGTTGTACAGCTGCACGTGCGTATGCATCTGTCAATTTCAAATTTTGACAGTTCTGCTCGGGTGTGCTCTGGTGTAAGATCCTTAAGTCGCCTTATATGAAACCCATAGTATGAGATAGGTCAGTGTCCAGCGTTTGATAATTATTAATTAGATAGGCAATAAGGCACTGCAGAGCAAGCCTGAATTAACGACACACATTACATTAATTTCAATTTAACTAAAAGGTTTAAATATAATAAAAACTGATTACATAGATAATTTCCGTTAAAACGTAGGTAATTTAGAATTAATTAAAATGTGATGGAAACAACTGATGGACACTTTACAATCGTTACAAAGTTTTACTCACGTTTTCAAGTAAAGTAACTGTCGTATCGTAGAGATAGAGAGCGTTGTTACACAAGTATGTAGACCACAAGCACAGTAAAGTAATAGTACTATCATCTTAGACTATCATACAGAACGTACACTCTCCGCCCCCTTGCAATCCCCCGCGCCCCCTCGCGCACCCTGCCGCGAGATTCTCGTGGTCCTTCTGAGGGTATTTTGTACTGAATATGCGGGCCGACGCGACCTTCCAATTTCAAATTCGCACTCGATGTATTACCGGGGTGTGCCACAGGTGATATTGCATTTTGTTGCATAAAATAATGGTACGGGCCGAGATTTTTTTTTATTGGTTTTTCACATGATATTCAGGGCGAAAACGAGATGTCTCAGTAGATGGGGGACAATGAGAGGATCAAGAAAAACCATGTGAGAACTTCTAGACCGGAGCCCGGTGTTCAGGAGGCCTTTACCAGATTTTCAGGCTGGTCTGTTTTAGCTAAAGCCACAGATTAAATAATAGTAAACTTTCCCCCCGACTTTCTTGTTTTTGAAAAGTAATTACGCTTAGTTTTTTCAGATTGTGTGTAGCTATTAGCCTACTAGTCCCGTGTGGTGCCGGCAAAGAATAGTACCAACCCATACATACCCGTGGGTGGCGACTAAGGGTTATAAACTGGAGGATGGGCAACAGCATCCTCCTGTGTATCACACCATCTTACTTACTGCGGTCACCTAGAACCGCGGTCCATGGTGCCAGCCGTAACGCTGACAAGCGAGGTGACTTTGGTACTCTACCTTTTCCAGCAAAAGCTAGAATTCTGGAGGGGGCTCCCTGTCCTGTAGTGGACATTTTCATGGGATGTTATGATGATTAAGACATGATCTTGGCTAAAGGATATTTAATTAAAAAAAAATGAATAATGTATGTAATATAATAATTAATAATACATTTTTACTATCTGTATTTGAAGGACAGCGCACGCCATTTGAACATAGCATATAGGTATAAGATTTCTAGCCAGTTAATTTTATAGCTTCGATTAAGCTTAAGAGCTAAATAGCGCTGGGAACTTAACACTAGCTATTAATTCAAAAAGGAAATAGCTACGCTGCCGGCTTAGCATGAACTCAAGTAAATTGAATAGACTTAGAATTGAAAATATACAGAGTGCTAAGAAAATCACTGCGATGTCAAAGTCTACATTCTACTCATGGAATTGAACAACTTTCCCCAAAGAACTTAGGAAGAATTATAATTTTTAGGGTTCCGTACCCGAAGGCTCCAAACGGAGCATTACTTAGCATATGTCGTCTGTCTGTCTATCTGTCCGAGGGCTGTATCTTTTAGTGTAGTAGCTATATGGTTGAAATTTTCACAGAATATGTTATTATACCTAACACAAATAAGGCGACAAATAAGGGTGGTTCGTATAAACGTGTTTCTTGGTGTTCTTTTTGTTTTAGCTATGTATATCGTAAAAACGGGAACACTTACAAGCGTGAAAATTGGTATTTTTATGCTGTATAAGCTATAGAATACACTTCTGCGAGACTGCGCGTCCCTGACTAAGACGGTATTTTTACCTTAGTGTTACGGAACACTCGGTGTCAGAGTCCAACTCGCAGTTGGCCGGTTTTTTATACTTCCTATACCTAAGAACGTGATGAAAGTGACCAAAACGTTTGTATTAAAAGTTGTTTGCTTTTTATATTTCGACCTATGTTCCTTGTGAAAAAAGTTCATATTTTGTTTCATAGGTAGAACTGTGGTTTGAAGGAACGCAACACAATTTTTGTAACATCCTGTATGACAGATACGCCGAATGCAATGCGAATTTTCATAGACGCTGCGCTGGCGAATATTAAACACTGTCACGTTTTTCTACCGATCTATTCACAATGTTTACAATATTCGATCATACATTTTAGAAGATGCACGATATTTGGAAGATGCACCGTAAAAAAAGGCTTATGCCTCTTTGTGCTCTCTGCAAAGTCTCTGCTTTATGGCTCAGGCAACGAATTTATATACTTTGAAATTTCAAATTTAGAACACACGGAAATGGAAGAAACGAAAAAGTGTTCACTTTTTCTTTTGAATGTTCAATCAAAGTCTACCACATAACACGTAAAACTGAAAGTTGTATCTAGTTGGCACTGCGAAAACCAGTATCATAAGTAGATAGCAAAGTTGAAAATGCTATTCTTGGTGTAAGATTTCATCACAGCAAGAGTTTGAATGCCTTGTTATTATTTCCGATCTTCGATAAGGAATAACAGTTGAAGGAGAATATCGTCTGTAGTCAGTCTGTAATGTTTTTAAATTGATTTTGGATATTTTCGGGTTAAAAAAAAATTTAAGACTCTTCAAGTTACTTCTCCAGTTAAGGTTTTACGTATACTCTTGCAAAACTCTACCCCTATAACGCAACATTCGCAACATGTTATCATGTCTTTGTTTTGACTACAGATTCAGAATCGTGTTAAGCGCACAGACTATAAATTATTATGGTGGCCATAGTGGGCAATGGAGGCTAGTCGTAAACCTACAGCCAATCACAGTATTGCATTGCAGTCGAGGCCAGTGCTAATAAATTATATCTAGCATGGTGCCTGTAAGATAAATTAACTACAACCTACTTCATCATCATCACATTCCGTGAAAAAAACACTTTTGGACAGGGTTACAATTCCTGTTTAAATATTAAGGTTAAAAAAGTCCTTATAATCGCAATTTCCACGTTTTTTCAAAGGTGACCAAAATAAGTTATACATAATTAAATAAAGAATCTCCTCACATTACATGGTCTCCTTAATTTGGCTCGACTATCCTTGACATTGTACAAAGCATAATCCTACGTCTTAGTCCTACATACTTTAGTCGCTATTGTAGCGTGGGTGTTAAATTAATCTCTCTCAACGAAATTGGGTCAATGGGTTCTTAAAAGTAGGTATTTAACGCTTGAAAACTTAATAAAGAATTTATGAAAGAATAAAATGTCATTGGTATGATTTATGAATGGAAAGGAAACGAGGAAAGAAAAAATAAACCCTCTTCTGATTGAGGATAATTCATCATCATCATCAGTAATATGTCAAAGGAAACAAGGAAAGAAAAAATAAACCCTCTTCTGATTGAGGATAATTCATCATCATCATCACGACATTCCACTAAAAAGTCTGCAGGACTGGGAGAGAAATTGAGACTTGAAATCTGCCTTGTCAACATACTACGCATACGCTCATTCGTGGCTCACTTACGGAATAATAATGTGGGGTAATAGCACGGATATGCCCTACCTTTTTACGCAACAAAAAAAGCTAGTCAGAATGTTGATCAATATTAAACAAACAGATAGCTGCAAACCGCATTTTATAAAATTAAAAATATTAACCTTACCTTGCATATATATATTAGAAATATGTAAATTAGTCAAAAACCATCCAAACCTCTATACAACACGAGAAGATGTTCCAACAAATTACTCATTACGCCACCAAAATAGACTTATGTTGCCTACCTCTAATCTCACTAGCCATTCTACCAGCCCGTTTGTAATGTCAATTAAAATATATAATAAATTACCCACTCACATAAAAAAAGAAACAGAATACGATAAATTTATTAAAAACCTAAAACAGTTCCTCATTACCAAAGCCTACTATAGTATAAACGAATACCTACATGATAGGTTTAAATAATATTAAAGTTAAAATATAATAACATTTAAAAGTCTATTATAAAATAATATCCTTCCATACCTGTGCAATATAATATGTTACTTATTATATTTATATTACCATAATTTTTAAAATTATTTTTATAAGCTCTGTATTGCGTGCCCTAACAGGGCGTCTTTTGTACATTTGCAATAAACAACTTGAACTTGAACTTGAATTTTACAGTTATAAATTATAGCGTATATTTTGGGATAGTGGCCACCATGGAGCACAATAGCCTGTCGCCACGCTTGTTAGCGTGTGGTTGCTGCTGCTGCAATAGACGCTGCTGCTCATCCTACTGTTGAAAATTCTTTCACGATCCTCATAATGTATACCTAAGCAAGCTACACTAAACCAGTTTTAATTGAATTAATTGAAAAATAAAAATTTGGAGTCTTTAGTTCAATTCAATCAGCAATATCAATTAAAACTGGTTTAATGTAGCTTAGATTTAGAGCAACACTTGTAACTGACCTAACTATTTATAAATAATAATAACAAATATACATTACATCGAATTGTAATAGCAGGATTCCGATAAAACAGTACCATGATAAAAATTAAGGCTCAATTTTATCATATTACAGCTTAAATCATATCATAATATTTTGAAAAGAGCAATAATTATAAAATCCGGCTGTTTTTCTTCAATAATCAGGGGCGCTATTATGGCAGACGAAACGAAACGTGTTTGCTATTAACGAACCATTGCCTTTGCAACGCGAATTCTCGCGCAATGGTTCGTTTATGGCAGACTCGTTCCGGCTACCGCAATTTATGGCAATTTTTTTTTTTACATATAATTATATGTAAAATATCTTAATCAATAAACCACCTAACGAATATTAACCAAATCACTGAAAACTAACAGGAAAAGCGCAGTACGAACATCTGAAGGTTTCCTCAATTTATTTTGAAAACCTATTAATGTAGTGTGAACTCTATTTTGCATTCATATTTGTTCTTTTTTTGAAAACCCAAAAGTTAAGCAATTTAGCCGTCATTAGAGCTCGGATGGGTCTGCTTGAATTTGACGACTGAATAAGAAATCTACCTAGGAGGCTACGTAGAAAAAGACGTTTGTGAGTTCAGAGTTCTAGCTAGGAAGCTAAGTAGAAAAAGTGCCTACTAATACAGTTGCTGAATAGTGATGTTCCGATAGCGATAGTTTCACTGTCGGTAGTTGATCTTGAAATACAGTAACTCTGTTGAATAGCCTTATCGAAAATAATTATTGTACAATAAATACTATCGATTGTTAAAAATAAGCTGATACAACCTCAAGACAAATACAACCGATAATTAAAAGAAGAAAAAATTACACACAAACTTATTTGCGGTCTTAAAGATGGGCTTTATTGCTTTTAAAAATACTACAGGAATATCGAATCACTCGACACGAGAGTCTGCCTCGCACTTGACCGTTTTTTTAATATAAATATATTTTTTGTTCGATAAGTTGAATTAATCATTCGCACTTGGACATCACTAAACTTGCTAAGTCCCTTCAAGTAAAGGAGTTAGAAGGTTTAGTGATGGGAAAATTTTGCGAATGATTAATTCGAATCGAACAACTTGTCCATGAAAAATAAAAATAAAGCAATAATAAGTACTAATAATAAACTTTAAAAAATTCACTATAAAAAAAATTGTATACGACTGTTCGGTTGAGTTAAGGAGTGATCACAGCTAGCTGAATTCAAAGACTAATTCGGCATACATTGCTCGTTGAAGTAAGGATAATGCAATAACATAACCAAGCCTCCCAGCAATGTATGCCGAATTAGTCTTTGAATCCAGCTAGATGTGATCGTGGCTTTAATAGGCTGACAATACATTTCCGTGATGTTTTTATTTTTATTTAGCTTAAATGGACAAATGAGACCTGAACATTGCCGTGCCAAATCTTATGAATGAGCGTATTTCTGATCAAACAAAAAAAATGGCTGTGGTAAATGAAGTGGATACATTTTTTCTCTTTTTCTAGTCTAGCAGGTGCACATAGTGATGGCCGTAGATGAAACGTGTCAGGGTCTGCTTTCCGAAAACTGAAAAGGCATGATCATTCGCCGTAACTGAACAACTTTCAGTGAATAAAACTATCAGCCTCTTCATATAAAATTGCAAATGGACAGTTTAGCCACGATCACATCTAGCTGGATACAAAGACTAATTCGGCATACATTGCTGGGAGGCTTGGTTTTGTTATTGCAATATCCTTACTTAAACGAGCAATGTATGCCGAATTAGTCTTTGAATTCAGCTAGGTGTGATCGTGGCTTTTTTGTGGAAAAGAGGATTATTTTAATATTTTCTGAAAGTTTTATTTACTGAAATAACGGTTTTGAATGAAAATTTAGGTATTCTAACTAAAAGAATGAATAAAGCACTTAAATTCTTTATGTTTACTTGACTGGTGCAACCTAATTTTATTTCCTTGTTTGTTTTTTAGTATACCGGTAATTCTGTTGTTTTTTTTTGTAGTTATTCTAGTGTTTTTCTATACAACATAAATTAGCCCTTATTAATATTTTCCGTACGATGAGGTGTTCTATTCGTATTGGCCCTTCACTAAAGTTCCTTACTGCGTTGCTTACTATGCGGCTTACTCAGTTAGTGACTTACTTAGTTCCATCTTTCTACCTTCCTTTCCTACGTAGGAGACTAACTGACTTAGTGTGTGAATTCAGTCAGGTGTGATCGGCCCTTAAGTGTCAATTTGCTTTGGAACACACGTTAAGCCGTTGGCCCCATTTATCCAGTTTGATTCTAAAAATTCTAAATCTGAAATCCGAAAATGGCACCAGCATTTTTTCAGTTTTTGAGGGTAGGATCATGTTCTTCCAAACTTTCAATAGCTTGAGTTCGAACATAGCGCTTCCGTCAGAACCAAGTAACAGTTCAAGAAATTACTTCGCTTTGATCCAACCTAAATATTTGGTACTGACATTAACTCAATCCCTGAAAGTTGAAATCGAAAAGGCAAATTGGTTAAATATGTAGGTTTCCTCAATCCGTTTCACCAATCACATCGTGGCATTGAATGTTTGTTATGCGGAGTGTGGGTTAGTTATATATAGGTCAATGTTGTAGGATTCTTTAGGCCAATTCTGAACAATAGACTCCACAAATATCTTTACACAGTCATCTTTACACATTCAACGAGTCCACCTTTTTTGATTTAGGTTTCTAAGTATATTTTTTTCTTACACTTATTTATTAATATTTATACCCATTCTGACTTATCTTCTATCGGTCCTCGTAATACGAACAAAGACCTAATACCTATAATACATCTTTTTAACAAGAATATAAGCCGTACCCAATTGAAAATAAAATATTCAATGGGTTTTGATCGAATTAGGAATATATTTTTTCAATCTTACCTTTTTATTTATATTTTTTTTCTAATTTTGGTGGAGGTTTTCTTTAGAAATCCTTTTAAACACCTTAATTTAAATTTTTATCTTTATAGATCGATGATACGTCAAAGTACAGAGCTTGTATGTACTTAACCAGTGTTAAATTATTATTTTTTACAGCACTTGGAAATCACAAACAGTAGTCACTCAATAACCGAACGAGGCAAATATAGGTCGAATTAACATGGAGCCGACATCTCAACATGTCGAAACGAACGAACAAACATTACAAGTTAAATAATCCATAAATCATACGCTTATAGTAATATTTACGTTTGCCCGAATCGAAAATATCACGACACAGTCTCTCCAAAATTGCAGACTTTTTATTCGACTGCATTTTTGGTGGGTTTCAGAGATAAGAAAATAGTATATGGGACGCAGTACAATGGTTAATGAATTTTCATTATAAGTGCGACTATTTCTCGCAGGCTTCGCAGCACGTTTCGCACGCTTAACACGTTTTTCCTATTAAAATTATGCAAAGGCATAATATATACGGTAGGTTCTATTACAACGAAAGAAGTTCATTTGAAAAGATAATTTTGAGTAAGTTAAGTATTTTAATAGATTTTCCACATCCGTTTTAAAGTTCCGTACCCAAAGCATTGGCGTAATATTTCTTTACCCGAAGATTCTGCCTATTTTGTCGTTCTACGTGTGTCTCTAAATTGTTTCTTACTTGTTTTATTAGTAGTTTTGACCCCATTACTACTAAACGGTAACAATGTGGTATTTCGTGGGGGTACGGAATGCTCTGTGCGCGAGTCCTTTTCGCACTTAACCAGTTTTAGAAAAAATTACAAAATTGACTTCAAAATTATTTTGTCAATAAAATAGTCTCCAATTTTTGTATCGCTTTCAACAAAGTATCATTTCGAATTTCGTAGTCGCCTTTTTGCAAAAAGTAAGGACATTGGAACTGGTTCTCCGCCCACATGGCTATTCAGGCATTCGACAGAGAATAAAAAGTTTATACTTCCTCTTGTTAGGTATACATTTTGGTCTTAGAAATTTCGTATTTTATAACCAGTCGGGTATATAAAAATAGTTTAAAAAAAAATAAAGTAGAAGAAAAGGAAAAAAAAAGAAATAAAACTAGAAATAAAATATATAATTACCTACTTCAATTAACGTTTCAAATTATTTAAATATTGTTTTAAATATTCTTGAAGCTTATTAATAGAAAAAAGATTGTGGCAAAAATGCAGATCCGGAATTGAAAAATAGTCTTAATAAAAAAAACTTCGCGTCTATTTTTGCGCGATGACCTCAAGCCTTTGAGATGATGTTTATTTTATTGAAACTGGTTTTGTGGTTGAATTATCAATTGTGTACGTGACTGCGTATAATGTGACGTACACTTGCGCTAAACAGTAAAGTTTAAGTGCGCTTGCGCCTGACTGGTATCAGTTTGCGATTTTAGAGGATAAAGCTAGAAACTCCATTAAAGTAAGTCACTGTTACATAAACAAAGCACGCAGAGACAGATTACAGTAGAAAAGTAATTTTAAGTGACAAAAAACGAACAACAAACATTTTAAAAAGTTATTTCTTAACTCTCTCCTTTAATAAATTTCTTAAGTCTTTACTTTTAAGAGAAGTTCATTCCCGACATGCGCCATAAAGTTGTCAAAATAACGACTCGTGCGCAGCGTGTCCCACATAGAGCCTCACAAGTGCGTTCCGTTATTCAGGACGAGCAAACATCGCGATTTTGGTAAACAAAATAAGAGAAATTATAAAGAAAATTATACAGCTACATTGTTAACAGGGTCAAGTGAGTAACTTATTTCCTTAAATGCTTTTAAACACGCTTACGCTTCAAGGCAAGATTTTCATCAATAAAATAGTCTAAGAGAGAGATCTATAAAAAAACGTTACCCTACTGTTTTGGGACAGTCGGGTGAAAACAAATCGTTGAGTTGTCTCTATAAACGTTAGTTTACTGTTATTTAATCTGTGTCTATGCAGATCCAAGTTATGCAGACAATCTTCCTGCAAAATGATATTGAATTCAATGATATTAATTGAATTATTTCAGTCGAAACAAACATCCAAATTTTCATGCACCTTTTTAGTTCCTGTGTTGATAGTACGAGTAGATGTAATGTTATAATTCGCTCTTTTGCCTACACTGTATATAACCGACTAAAGTTAGTTACTACTTTGTTATTTAGTACTCATTTACTTTGAATATTGTGGCCCGGAGTACTAAAAACGAAGGAGAATTGAAGATTGGACAACTGATACGACGCGACTGTTTTTAAGAACTGTCATAGAAGCAATAATTGAAGGTAGAACAAAAAGATTGCGTAGTTACTTTGACATGTTTGCTTTGATCAAGCAAGGGGAGGTCGAAATCCTGTCAGATCAAAGAGAAGAACTGATTGGAAGTTACTCAACCGACATGAGGTTAGCTCTAGAAGACCTATCAGCCTAAACCAAACAACTTATTCGTGGTACTTTATTCACTTAATTTGTCTTGCTGACGGCTTGACGCTAAATATTTTGTGTGCTGTGCCGATATAGTTCGAAAACCCATTAACCAAGTTTCACATATCGTTACCGCTTAGGGCTTTATTTACATTGACTTTGCAAAAGAAATCTATTTGCCGACGACTGATGAGCCGAAAAATAAATACAGAAGACGGTCTAAGATCTAACTTTAACCTTACAAGTCAGTTTTTTTAATAAACATCAATTTTGCATGTAAATTTCATTTCCTACAAGCACTACGCATTTTGAACGAAATAAACAGACGTTATAATAGTGGAAATAATTATAGAAATTTTGGTATTTTTTATACAGGGTTATTTTTACCCACGACGGAACGGAGAAGGTGTATGCGTTTAGGGTGAGATGTTGTGTGTGCGATTTAGATACGGTTTTCAGTAATGGATTTATAATTTATCAATGATGGTTTGTAGATTAGAGTTGTGGCGCCAAGTCACCAGGGGGCGCTGTAATGATAATTTTTATCTAAGCAAATGTTGCCATTTATCTCCAAAACGGTGTGACCGATTTAGGTACGGTTTTCAGTAAAAGATTTATGATTTATCAGTGATGGTTCTTAGACCAGAGTTATGGCGCCAACTCACCAGGGGGCGCTGTAATAATAAATTTTATCTAAGCAAATGTTGCCATTTATTTCCAAAACGGTTTGACCGATTTAGGTACGGTTTTCAGTAAAAGATTTATGATTTATCAGTGATGGTTCTTAGACCAGAGTTGTGGCGCCAACTCACCAGGGGGCGCTGTAATAATAAATTTTTATTTACGCAAATGTTCCCATTTATCTCCAAAACGGTTTGACCGATTTAGATACGGTTTTCAGTATAAGATTTATCTATCAGTATCATATTTATCAGTGACAGTTTTAAGACTATAGTTGTGGCGTCAACTCACCAGGGGGCGCTGTGTAGTAATAATTATTCTTTACTCGCGCAACGTCCTTCTTAATCGCTCTAGTAAAGTGGGAATTCTCTAAAAAGTTAAAAATAAAAAGCAAAATTGAAAATTTTGAGAAAAACCCACGACGGCTGTCATTCAAAAAATATTAAATAAAACTTTGGAAATTCCCCCGACTAAAATAAATATTTTCACCTATCTATTCATATATTTTATAAGCCAAGAAAATCCGTCGGGGCTGCCATTCCTTATCTTACGTAAATTAATAGTGCATACGAGCTAGTTGTAAAATAGCTTTTGTTTGCTGCAGTTAAGTATAAATTATGAAAAGATGGCAATGACAGCCCCCGACGGATTTTCTTGGCTTATAAAATATATGAATAGATAGGTGAAAATATTTATTTTTAGTCTGGGGAATTTCCAAAGTTTTATTTAATATTTTTTGAATGACAGCCATCGTGGGTTTTTCTCAAAATTTTCAATTTTGCTTTTTATTGAATAACTCACCTTTTTACTAAGAAAATTAAACTTTCCCAAATAGTGGGAGAATGGGTCTAAAAAAACGGGATAAAAATTTTGACCTACCATAAAATGTAAGTACTAAGTTTTCTGCAAAGATGGATTCTGGGTATCCTTAATAAGGTTAAACGATACTTTACTCCTGGACAGCTTCTAGTTTTATATAAAGCCAAAGTCTGATCCTGCATGGAGAATTGCTGGGATGGCCTTTGGGATGGCTCAGCTACTAGACGCACTTGCCTTGATAGATTGCAGAACCAAGCAGCTCGTTGTTGATGAGATGCTGGTGAAAACCAAGTTTCACAGTCTGGCCCTCCGTCGCAAAGTTGCATGTCTGTCGGTCTTTTACATATTGTACTTCGGAGAGTGTGCTCAAGAGCTCCACGAGCTTATTCCACCATCTCCCTTCTACCATCGGGAGTCCAGACGCACCGCAGGATATCACCCATACATCATCGATATTCTGCACATTCGCACAAAGCGCTTTGAAACATCTTTTATAAAAGCGCACGGCTAAAGAGTGGAATTCTCTGCGTGCGTCTGTGTTCGCGAGTTCATATAACCCGAATCTATACAAGTTGCGAGTGAATAGGCTTCTTCTGGACAAGCTCGTTCCATCGTCGACCTCACCTCTGTCCTCAAGAGTAGATCGAGGTCAAGAGTAACCCCATTGACAAAAAAAGGAGGCATCAAAAAAGCATAAAACGTGATATTTTTTTCATAAATATCATCAATGTTCCCATAAAATCAATTTAGGCGACATCCCACCTCGACACGATCCCATCTCGACACGAAAAAAATTGCGTACCTAAAATCTTCAAAAGTACTGTCAGAAGCGACGACGCCGCGCGGACGGGCAACCGTGTACATTGTTGCGTTTTTCCCCCGCAAAATTAAATCATTTAAAATAGTTCACCTTTGATTTAGGAAGTGAGAGTTAGTTAAAAAGTTGACTGTATCAAAGTGAAGTGCAAAGTGATAAAGTTATGACATAGGACCAGGAAGATAATTGTGAATTTCTATCTCTAAATAAACCCCTGACCCTCGAGCCTAAAATTGCGTGATTTTGGCGGGAATTTAGTGCGCGCTTGTGCTCGCGACTCGCAACCGGTCACTGACCTTGCACCTGTACGCAGTTGTGGTTCCTGGAACTATCGGTACCTACTTATCTAATGCCTGGATTATCGACTAGGTATATTTACGAAGAGTAAGGAAGGACTAATCTCGTATCTGCGTGAGTACCTCTGAACTTATTGAGCACTGATTTTCGGTTTGCTTTTACTTGAAAAGATTTCAAAATGGAAAAATGCAAATGCTGTAATAATAATCTGCCGGCTAAGGAAATGATAAAGTGCGCTGCATGTAATGGATATTTTAACCATACTTGTCTAAATTGGGATAAAGAGCTCTTTGCTAAAACACTAAAACAGCAAAAGTATAACTGGCTTTGCTCTAATTGCTCTACTAGCACTCGCCGCAAAACTGATTCCAGCAACTCGTCGGCGCAAGCTGCGCTTGTTGACAAATCTACGATGAATACTGTGGGTGATTCTAGCTCTCCATCTATAGCAAATAACAATAGTTTTTCGCAACGCATGCTGGAGCAAATTGGAGATATTCTAGATGCGAAACTTCAAGTCTTTCAGGTTACACTATTTGAAAACTTGCGCTCTACTCTTAAGGGTGAGCTCAACTTAGTGCTTAACACTGCCATAGACCAACTGAAGAGTGATTTCAATGAAACCGTTGATTTTCTATCTGCAGAGCAGACCGATCTAAAAGCTAAAATGTCTGAAATAGATAAAACATTAATAGAGCTGCAAAGCAAAAACAGCAAGCTTCAGGAAGAAGTACATACCTTAGAGCGTCGCCTTAATAAATCTGACATTATTCCTCTCCAAAACGAAGTTTCAATCCTAAAAACTGAATTAAACATGCGTGCGCAGTCGTCGCTAAAGAACGAAATAGAAATTTCTGGCATTATAGAAAGCGATAATGAAAATCTGCATCACTCAGTATTAGTTACGGCTCGAAAAATAGGTATTAACTTGGAAGACTACGATATTGACTGCATCACAAGAGTCGGACCGAAACCGAAACGCATTAATCCTGGAATCGAATCCGAGAACAGCCCCGGGTCAGCTATGGAAAGGCAGTTCTCTAGGCCAGTTGTAGTTAGCTTTACTAGGAAGGCTCGTCGTGATGAGTTTCTGAGAGCGTCAAAGTCGAGAAAAGATTTGACAAATAAAGACATCGAGATCTGTGACTCAACGCAGAAAATTTACGTCAACGAGCGTCTCACCAAAGAAAACCGCCAGTTATTTCGAGCTGCCAGAAACCGTGCTAACGAAACCCACTACAAACACTGCTGGACCAGCAACGGAGTCATTTATGTTCGCAAATCAGATGGGAGATTCTTTCCTGCTATACCCATCTATTCTCTTACTGATCTGGAGGATAAACTCCCCCTTCAGCCTACACTTTTTAGCTCCTCAAACTTACAGCAACAATATTAGCTCCGGTGTTAATTTAATTTTTACTGTTGTGCTTTATTTGTATCAACGTTTTCAACCGTTAAGTTTTTCTATTCTTGTATTCAATTTGCAAATATCAGCATTTGTCCTGAGTCATCTATTACTAGTCACATTTAAGCCAATGGAGAGTCTGAGCGTGAACAAAATCAAGGTAATTTTCACAATTCATAAATTTTCTCCTGGTTAAATGGCTCTAACAATGCTTGATTTGGAAACAGAGATTGACAATTCACTGCATGTTCAGTGTCATGCTCTGGACTCTCTTGAACAGTGCAAGAATGTACTTACCTCTAGTTACACATATAAAATCCTAACTTTTAATATAAGAAGCCTTCAGAAAAACTTTGACAGTTTTCTCGTAGGCATGCACAGATTGGACTTAAATATTGATATAATTATTTTGACTGAATGTCATCTAAAAGAAAACTTTTTAATTCGAGCTATTGCTGGCTACAATTACTATTATTCTAAAAATAATATAAATAAGAACGGTGGTGTGGTTGTGTATATTAAAGAAAATGTAGATGCCAATATAACGGAGCCTGAAATTGTCGATGCAAACAGTTTACTGATAACTTTTCAAAACTCTTTTTCTGTCCTAGGTATTTACCGCTCTCCTTCATTTAGCAACATTAATAACTTCTTGACTTCTCTAGAAAAAAGTATAAATTCCCTTAACAACAATCATAAATTGATTTTGGCCGGTGATTTAAATATCAACATTAACGCGGATGCCGTCAGTGAGCATAGTCAAGCTCTGGAATACTTATGCCTCACTGCAGAATTAGGACTAAAGCCGGTAATTAGCACTCCAACAAGAGGCAGCTCTTGTATCGATCATATTTTTGTTTCTTCAAGTATGCAGGCTGTAGGTGTGGTATGCAAAACTGACATTACCGATCACGACTTTGTTTTAGCTGGAATCACAACAAATCCTCTTAAACGAAAAATCAAACTTGCTAGACACAAAGTTGTAAAGGATGTTGATTCAATAATAGATGATTTGAAAATGTTTGATTGGGCCCCTCTGTATTCAATGCGAAATGTCACCGACGCAGTTTCTTATTTTATGAAGATCCTAAATAGAACCACTGAAAAACACTCTAAAACTGTAAAGGTGGGTCGTAAGTTTTCAAATAGGAAAGAATGGGTTACGCCGGGGTTGATTCGCTGCATGATTCATAGAGACAAGTTACACCTAGAACTAAGGAAGGATCCTGAAAACGAATTCTTATCCTTAGTTTACAAACGATATCGTAACTTTTACAACGAACTTCGCAAAAAACTTAAATCCGATTATGATAGCGCTCAGCTATCTAAAAACAGAAAATCCCCCAAAAAACTGTGGTATACAATCAATGATATATGCTGCCTAGGATCCAAAAAGGACAAGTCATCATCTCTACTCAACGCAAAAGAGACCGCTAAAGAATCTCTGACACACTGCAATTCATTTTTTGCTAACGTGGGGCGTAAACTAGCTGCTAACATAAAAACAAACATTAATAGAGATGAAGAAGATCTCATTAAATCAATCAATTTACAGGAGAACCCATTACATTCATTTTACATGTTTCCTACAGATACAAGCGAAGTAAACTCCATCATTTTATCACTAAATAATGAAAGTTCACCAGGAATTGACCAAATCAACAGCTGTTTCATAAAATCAATCCTACCGGTAATTATCGAGCCCCTTACTTTCATCTTTAATATCAGTTTATCGAATGGCTTGTTCCCGGAGTGTTGGAAGGAAGCGGTCGTAGTGCCCATACATAAAAGTGGCTCAAAAGACAATCCAACAAATTATAGACCCATTTCCCTGCTCAGTATATTTTCCAAAATACTTGAAAAAATTGTAAATCGTAGATTAACCAGCTATCTTAGTAAACATAACATAATTTCACGTAGTCAGTTTGGTTTCCAAAGTGGAAAGTCAACAGAAGATGCAGTTGGCCTCCTAACGGAAACGGTTTCAAATGCATTGGATGCAGGCAGGCCTTGTATGGGCATCTTTATAGACCTCGCCAAGGCATTTGATACTGTTTCCACCGCAATATTGTTAGCGAAACTTGAATCAATCGGCATCCGAGGAAAAGTCCTGGAATGGTTTAGGAGCTATCTCACCCATCGTACTCAGCGCACCAGAGTGGGTGACCACTTGAGCGAATCTTGTAAAATTGACTACGGTGTGCCTCAGGGTAGCATTTTGGGACCCTCACTCTTCACAATCTATATAAATGACATTATTGACATCTTCAAAAATAATAAAAACGTCACAGTAGTGTGCTACGCAGATGATACTGCATTAATCATTCAAAACGACTCCTGGGAAGAGGTTTTTATAGCTGCTGAAATGGCAATGAGTTTAATCACGAATTGGCTAAACAACAATCTCCTTACCCTCAATTCAGAAAAAACTAAATACTTATGCTTTCATAAAACAAAATCTTCAGCTCCTTCAAGTTATATCAGCCCTCATATTAAAGTCCATAGCTGTTTATCCCACATTTCCGTCTCCCCTAGCAATTGTAATTGTCCTAAAATACAAAGAACAGAATCTATAAAGTACCTTGGAGTAATTCTTGATGATCGACTTTCATTTAAACAACATCTTTCGTCTATGTCAGGCCGCATACGAAAACTGGCTGGCGTAATGAAGCTACTCAGAGACTGTGCCGATAAAGATGTATTAAACTTAGTTTATATTGCTCTATGCCAGTCATTAATAACCTACTGCATTAGTATTTGGGGTTGCGCAGCTAAAACACACTTAATAACATTGGAAAGAGCTCAGAGGTCTGTTTTAAAGGTCATGTATAGAAAGCCGTTTCGATTTTCAACTTTAAATCTTTACCAAGAAGCTGGAGTCCTAACTGTTCGACAGCTGTACTTACTAAAAGCTTGCCTAAGTCAACACCGGGCTATCCAAAACTCACCGGACCTCGTAGCTCTGACCAATAAGCGAGTTTACGTCACAAATCCTCCTAAAGTTAAAACCAAATTCGCGCAGCGCTTCAAATATTTCGCCTTTCCGTACATTTATAAAACTATTAACAAGCATTGTTCGGTGAAAAATTATACTTTTTATGAAGCAAAAGGAAAGTTATCAGTATGGCTCAAAACACTTAACTACAACGAGACCGAATCTATTTTGTACATAACCACCTAATTCCGTATTTAGAAAACTTACTTTTTTATGTTATCTTACGTCTAAGTTTAGATTGTATTCTATAAATAGATCTTTGCTCTGTGTATATAGTCGTATATGAACTTCATTATAAATTGTAACAGCGACATGGATTGCCGCGATACAGGTTTTACCTAGTGCGGAATCTATCAGGAATCCTTTATAATTGTAATTTTCTTTCTGGCAATAAAAGATTTATTTATTTATTTTATTTAAGCAAAAGTTAAATGGTCTCAAAACAACTAGTTGCGTGGCGCGACCTTTAACACGATATATTTCGATCATTCAGATTATTACGGTCGATTTTCAACTGTATACTAACCCAAATATTATTCGCTTCTATTCTAAAATATTTACAACTTAATATTTATGAAATGAAAACACCTGGAGACTTATTTTTATTCCTTATATATATATATTTATAAATTCCTACTTAGGTACAATAACATTTTTAAATAGCTTATTTATTTTTTTTAAATCAACAGCTTACACAATACGAATGGAATATTAATTTTTAGTATTTATTTCTTAATAAATAAACAGTTTTTGATTGACAAGATTGAAAAATAACTTTAAATTGTAACTTGTAAATATTATTGGTTTACATAATAATAATAATTATTATTTTTTAATGATGAACCCTTACTTCAAGGTCAAAGAAACATTTCCCACCAATCAGATGATACAATCCAGCCAGAACTGGTTTTTTGTGTCCGCCCCATCCCGCCGCGCCGCGCCGCTAGTGAGCCAAATACGTGTAAATTAAAATGAGTAATTATTCATTATTTAAGTTAGTTTTTAGATATTTATTATTTTTGTCGTATCACTTTTTGCTCTAACTGTACTTGTAGATTTTGAGGCATAATTTTTTCGTGTTGACATGGGATCGTATCGAGGTGGGATGTCGCCTCAATTTACAATTTTATAATAGTAGCTAGAGTCATAGGTTGGAACACAAAAAAGAAAACTGAGCTAATAAGTTATCATATCAACATGCAGTTATAGCAAATTATAACAATAAGTTTTATTTTATGTTAAAAAAAATGTGTTCATGTAACAAACAGAAAACGGTGAACTGAGCCCACGGGCTGTTTGCTCAGTTGACCCTGAAGCTCTGTTTTCAGGACGCCTGGCCAATTAGTTTTAATGCAGTTTCAGTACTGACTGTATTATCTTTTTTTATTGGTTTCCTGTCGTAAACCGTACTACGGCAAGGTCACCCAACAAAATGCAAGGCGATTGATCATCAGTCCTGCAGTTTTCCGCCTAGCTTACGTGGCCTAAAGTACCTACCACCGTACCACGTATTCTATTCTATGAATAATCTAGGTAAATAAAATGTGTTGAGAATGAGTCCATTCACGTGAATCTTTCAGCGCAACTGTGAAAATATTGTGTAAATTACCTTTTGTCCGCGACTTCATCAAAAAAGTTTAGGTACACACGGCCGCACATCAGTCGAAACACTTTTGGACCTTATAGCTTGGTAATAGAGTTGAAAAAGTTTCTACCGACAAGCGGTTGACCGTACCTAAGTGAAACTATTAGCTATCAAACAAAAAGTTAACATATTAAAACAAACATACAAAAAGTCCAAAAGTCAGTTCTTTGGATTCAGGCGCATCAAAATAGCATAACGTAATATTTTTTTTATAAGTATCTTCAATGTACAGACACAAACAATTTACAATTTTATGAAATGTTTCTCTTTATGTAGGTAGGTATCTTAATCTAAGAGTAGTCTTCTCTGCCTGCGTCTGTGTTCCCGAGTTCGTATAACCCGAATCTATTCAAGTCGCGAGTGAATAGGCTCCTTCTGGGAAAGCTCGTCCCATAGTCGACCTCATTCTCTGTTCTCAGGGCTGGATCGAGGTCAAGAGGAATCCCATTGACAAAAAAAAACTACGAATTTTCACAAGCTTAACTTAAAATGGGCCGCCCCGTATTACAAGCATAGATAATGCTCGATAATTAATTATGTTGTTTTGTTAATTCAACGACAAAACCTGCGGGTATCCTAACTATAGTCATTTGTTTTTAAGAATGGATGAAATACTATTGTATGAGAAACAACTCAACTCTGTAACTTATAAAGTTATTTTTTTATATTTTACAAAAAAAACAACCACCATTTGGGAGCTAAACGCCAGCGGACGTCGTGGTTGACCTTGTCAATGACATGTGACAAAAGCTAGCTCAAAACCTAGATGTGTGGAAGGCCTTTGCCCTGCAATTGGCCACGACCGGCTCATAAATAATAAGTACCTACATAAAAAATGTTTGAACGTAAACAAATTAGTCACAATTAAATTAATTTATCAGCTTTTGTATTGATACTAGCTGGTGCCCGTGAATTCTTCTGCGCAGGATAAATTGTAGCCTATGTGTTATTCTGATGTATATGCTATATTATTGTACAGTTTAATTAAAATTCATTCTTAGTTTTTACGTGAAAGAGTAACAAACATCCATATTTACAATCTTTCGCGTTTATAATATTAGAAGGATTTTTTGCAAAGGTGCGGTCATTTTGAATAACGCAAGAACGAGATTCGAACCGGCTATCTCTCGATCGCAAGCTGCTTGTTTAGCTCAACCTTCAAGCAATACCTGAACTAATCGTGACTACCCACAGTTCATGAACGCCAAGTTCAAACACATTAAACATGATTATTGTAAATTAACGAGTACTTTATAGCCAATGTATAGATAATAAGTATTACTTACTTATTTATTATGTTATTACTAAAACCATGCTTAAACATACAATTTATCCGCCTGTAGTATGCTCATGTTCAAATAAAGCCTATTAATTTATAAAACATTCATATCAAACAGAATTTTGTAACTAAGTAATCGACCTATCGTTTCATTCCGTTTTATTCAGGGTGTCTACTCTCAAAGTCCGATATACCGAAACGATACTACTCGAAAAATGCAAATGCAAAACTTCGTCCCTTGACAATAGAGTAGAATATTGGTCGGATGCAGTTTGAAAATTTATCCAACCAATATTCTACTCTATTGTCAAAGGACGAAGTTTTGCATTTGCATGTTTCCAGTAGTATCGTTTCGATATATCGGACTTTGAGAGTAGACACCCAGTCTTAGGCGCCATGTCGGTAAAAACTTGATCAGTTACTACAATATTTTTTTTGTCGTTTGCCAAAAGTTGTTCAGTTTATTCCTAGGGTTTATTCAGACTAAAAGTATTATCGTACATTTCTTTCACTGAGTGTTGGGTGTTGAAATTGTGCATTCCATGTCTGAATTTGAAACATTCATTTCAAAGAGAATTTTGTAACTAAGTACGAGTAATCGACCTATCGTTTCATTCAAAAATAGGCGCCATGTTAGAAAAAACTTGATCAGTTACTACAATTTTTTTTTGTCGTTTGCCAAAAGTTGTTCAGTTTATTCCTAGGGTTTATTCAGACTAAAAGTCTTATCGTACATTTCTTTCACTCTGTATACTGAGTGTTGGGTGTTGAAACTGTGCATTCCGAGTCTGAATTTGAAACCATGAAACTGAACAACTTTCTTGAAGGAACATAGATCAAAATATAAAAAAAATATCTTCCATACAAACTGTGCAATCAGCTGGTGCACTTTTTATGCGAAGTTAGAATTTTCTTATCGTAATTTGATATGTTTCTTAAGGAAAGCTGTTCAGTTTCGGTCTTATTCACTATTACACAGTTTCAAGGATCACAGCACCCTATCATCCTGCATTTAGAATTCAATAAAAATGGTACAGTCAAGCAGGTCAAGCTTGACACTCGCAGTGCGATTTCCTTCTCTACGCTGACTACAATAAGCAATCTTGACGTTCTCTTGATTGTACCCTTGATTGTACATAACTTTTTAAACAATCATTGATCGAACAAAAATTATAATGTGGGAGTGAATGAGCTATGCAAATTTTTCGTCTACAATTCACCAGACAAGAAAACTAATACAATGCCTGCCAAACTTCCTTTGTTCCTTATACGGCCAAATACATACATAATAGTAGGTAACTATAGATAGACACGTGTATGGGACATAGAATAAAAGGTTTAGGCTGAAGATGGTAAACTTAAAAAAAATATTTGGAAATCCAAAGTGTAAATCGTTAAAATAAATAATCATGTCCCAAATATTTTAGGTGACTTGCCTGCCTGCTACTGCTTTTTGGCAAAAGTGACCTGATGACCACTTTGCCTTCAGGTGACCACATGGTCCGCGGCCTACCTACATATTTAAATTAAAACACTAAATAAAATAAAACTGAGAACTCTACACGACTCTGTCTCAGATAAAAACCTCCCATATGCTATGCAAGTCGTAAAAAATTTGGTTTCTCAAATTAACCATAAAAATTTTAGTTGAAATCGTCTCACCGTAATGATGGTTGCCTGCAGACACCTGTATTTATAAGTCGTAGAGTTCCACAGTCTCTAAAATATTTTCCTAAAATCCTCTCAAACGTAACGATGGCTGTAGGCAGTTCCATAACCCTGTTGCTGTATAAACCGTGGGTTCAACAAACGTATATTCTTTGCCTGTTGTGTTGTTGATAGTGTGTGATAGTGTATTAGTGTGAGTGAGAGAGAACACACCCACCGCCGACGACTGCCGAAATTGCGGTCGGGCTTTTTGTCCGCGCCACCGAGTGTCAAGGCCACGCGCTTCTTTCTACTTCAACCACTGTTGCCATGTTCAACGAATACTCGTAACATACAAACCGCCAAAGATAACTTGATACCTTAGCGGAAGGTTCCGATATACAAGCCAAGTCTCAAGTCAACTTTGCAGGGTAACAGTTTAAAAGATCATATCACGTAGAATAGAGCAACTGAGCATAAAATCGAATTTCTTGAGTAGTGCAGAACCTATCTCGATTACGATATAAAACAATTAAACAACAACACAAAACACTACAACAATATCACAATAAAATATTATCCATCCGGAGATTTTGGTAGAGTTCAGGGTGTCGCTGAACAACGGTGCAAAATCCTCATTTTGTGGTAGAGTCACAGATTACGTAGAGAGCCAAGCGGAGCTCTTTTTTTCGAGACCACAAAAAAATCAGTTTATCTTAATTTGCAAGATGATGTAGTATAAGACTTAAATAACATTTATTATCACTGAAATTGATAATTTTAAACGACTCGTGAGGTGATGGACGGTTGCAATTTTATATTGCAAATAGATTTATTCACGTTCCTATTATATGAACGGCGCAGCGTAGGACTGACATATAGCAAAATCCGATATCTCCCAACCTGTTTGCAAAATAAAGTAGTAATTGAAATTTAAAAGCTTCCAAATTTTCTATCAAACTTTTTGCACAAAAAAAGAGCAAAATGCTTGCTTTCTCGCTTTATACTTTATGACTAATAGTTTATCAGTCATACTTGCAATTACGTATTTCGCGTGTCGTGTTTTTGGAAGACGGTCCAAATAGCAATAACAGAATTAGATAACGAAGCATAAAGCTTTTAATTCTTCACGGTACGTTCGGTAGAAGTCAAGGGCACCAGAGATACTTCCATTCCACTCTTGCTTGTTAACATAATGCTGAATGGTAGGTATTTATCGTGATCAGACTTATATTGGTAGGTAGGTAAACAGACCACACGTGCCGTGAATGTTTTTCTGTAGACTATTTTTGTAGAAATAAATAGCGTCTATGATGTTAATTGTTTACAATCATGATAAGAATCGATTTTGAGATTGAAAATGTTCCACGCGATCGATATTGAATATTAGTAGGTAAAATATCGCCGTAGATTAAAAAATTGATGTTTTATGTAGGTAGGTACACATTGCCGCTCGTCAGTGGAAACACTTGAGCGTGTAGTGTATGTCAGGCCTCGTGTGCTTCGGGATATATTTCCTTAATAAGAAACATTCAATGACTTCCAGATAGTAGGTACCGTATATTGGTGTAAATCTATTCTACAATTAATAACTATATCTTATTTAGACTTGTGTCCCGCAGCACGGTCCGACAGAGACTGACTGCCTCGCCCATCGTCTCGGTAGTGGTCGATGCATGACAGCCATTGTCCAAGCTGGCCACCAGCATTGCCTGCTGTACACCACATCGCGGGTCTCCGGGTTCAGCTTATACTGGATGTGTTCATGTGTTTCCACTTGCTTGCAGCCGTGCGAATCACAAAGAAGATTATGATGTGTGGTGAACTTTTATTACACCTTTAAACATTACAGTCTAGAACACGGCATGCTTGACTCATTGGACTTTGTATTGCACTTATCTCAATGTGAGTAGAGGCGGAAGTTCAACTGCGAGTGTCAAATTGGACTTGCTCTTGATTATATCTACTTTAAATGACTTATTAAGAGTAGGGCCAACCATAGAAATATAAGGGTAATGGAAGGAAGATTAATGAAAATATCTGTCACAAGGTATTCTGACATTCATTCAGTCATTGTAAATAAATACGGCATAGGCATCGTTCCGTTAATTTTGTATGAGGATGTCAAATCACTTTTAATGATTTGACATTTCAACTTGGCACACAATGGCAGATGTCATTCCATAGTAAAATAAATTTGTATTTCTTCTGTTCCGAGCGGAGCAAGGAGTCCGAATTCTTTGGGGACCAACGTAAGATGGCCGTTTTGAAGTTTCCCTAACACCATTATATCAACCATAATTTTTCATACGTTTGATTTGACAGCTGTCATAGCGGGCCTATTACGAGGGCCTTACGTCTCTGTATGTTTTTTTGTTAAGTTCATTAAAGTGATCACAAAATCAAAACTTAACGAGCTTGCTTAATCAAAGTCCGCAATAATTAAAATTAAAAGGTTCTCATACGGAATTTGCATCAATTTGCATACCGTCTTGATTGACCGCGACAAATCTGTAAACACGGTTTACTTTCGAAAAATTATACCTTTTGAGATTATTCTGTTAGGTAGGTACTTATCTCCTGCCTAAGTAGGATTGGATATTATCTTTCTTACCAATTGATATTCACATGAAAGATAAAGAAGTCACAAATTTTCACATTATGTGTTTTTAATGATCTTACATTCGTCTACAGATTACATTCGTCTCCACAGCACTCTAAGAAAATCCCGTGTCGTTAAAGCCAAGGATATGGACATTCATGAACTCTAACACAAACAAACTTTCTAGATTCCAAGAAATTTGGAACAATACAATTAGAAATAATAGTAAACCATCAACACCATGGCCTTCAGGGAATATACTTTGGTATAAACACGAAATCCTATAACTTTGTACTTCCTTACACCAAGTTTACACATAGTTTTTAATTTCTACTGCTTCTTTTTTCTTCGTTTTTGTTTATTTTTTTTTTTTTTTTATCGGAGGATCGGGTTGAGCATTCGACCCCGATATCACCTGGTGGTAAGTGACGATGGGGGTCAAAGATGTAGCGTGTTTATCTAGATAATGCCTGTTCACTCTATCCTTGAAAAGATACAGCCGGCTTAGCACGCTGCCCGAGAGAAAATATATCTCGGAGAAATGTCACTTTATTTGAGGAATTATGTCATCTAATCTATCACCTCCAAGCGCGAAGAAATTTCAGTGGAAGAAAATGTTTAGCAAATCCACACATTTCGTTTTTGATATTTTACACAGAGATAGCTTTATATCCTAATACATGTAGCCGTCCTTGTCTTTCAAAATGTGTCGCACTGCTCGGATGTCAAAACAACGTGACCATGCTTAAAGTCTTTAAGCCTGTAATAAATGAAAAAAAAAGTCTTTAATCTATGGGCCTAGATAAACTAACAGATGGAGCGTGCTAAACCGGCAGATTATATTGTTCGGGGAGAAGAAGAAAACGAAGAAGCAGGGCGCTTCATGCGAATAAGAGGTGTGTCAACGGGCATTAAAGGTGGTAGGGCTTTTGTGGAAAACCCGTCTGGGGAAGTACCACCCCCTTGCTTTTTTCAGCCGTGAAGCAGCAGTGTTTGGACTGCTGTGTTTCGGTTCGAACGGCACGGGAGCCAGTGAAATTACCGGCTCATGAGAGATACCATCTTAGTTCTCAAAGTGAGCAACGCGCTTTCCTGTCTTATTAGTGTCAAAACATGCCATTAGTAAGACAGCGGGTGCTATGGGCGGTGGTGACCACTTACCATCAGATGGTCCACCAGCTCGTTTGCTCACTTGTAACATAAAAAAAAATAGGGGTGGAATACCAACCCACGTCTATAGAGGGAAGGGGGATGGTGGTATCAGGTTGTGCAATTCAGGCGCCTACTCAACGAAATGTAACCTTTGAAATCAACTTTAATGTACACACAAAATAGGTCATTACTGCTTCACAATTATACAAAATGCACAAAACTGACTGGCAACTGCGGTCATGATCAATGGATCGGCCATTTATCAAACGTCTAGCTTTATTCAACGCCATACAGAAAATACATTAGCAGCGCACAATCAGATAGGTTACCTACAAATGCTACCATATTCATTATTGTAAGGTCTTTGAACATGTAGGGTTTGGACCAAATCCTAATATGAATTAGGTAGAGACCCAAACCGTTTGGTTCTCTACCTTATTCATATTAGCATTTGATTCTTTGCATAACAATGACAGAGATAAGAGATTTTAATATCGTCCAATGAATATAAACGATATTTCATTTGAATGTAATTATCTAGAGAACGAACTTAATATTTCGGTAATATTCCGATCACCCTTCAAATACAACTACGTGCGTATCCATCCATACAAAAAAAAGTAAGCCCGTCGTAATAGTGGTAATAGGTTCCTTGTGACAGCTGTCAAACTTATGAGAAATGTATGACTTGCAAACAGGGACTAGATAAGTCTTGCAAAGGAAAATTAACCCTGTCTGTTGATGTAAAAAACGTCAAAGGACTTCTTAAGTTGGCCCTTCTTTTAGATATTATACTCGACCAAAGAGATTTGAACCTCTACTCGATTGTCCATTTCAGAAGTATTAAAGGAGTGGATAGGAATAGGAGATTAGTGATTTATTTCATTATTATGTATAAAAAAATTGTCTAGAATGTTTTTGATAATTCCGCTCATAAATGAAACGTGTATGGAAGCTTGTTGTTGGAAATAAAATAAAATAAACTGTAAAATTTAAAAAAGAAACTGATTGAAAGTGATCCTGGAGGCATTTTTTCTTTTGTCTATATTTTACCATCATACTGTCTGAATCTCCGGCTTAATCTTCTTCACTTTTCTTAATCTTCAGCATCTTATGTGATGGTGAGATTTACTCCCAATTTTAAAACCAATGAAAGTACACATACGGACGCACGGACGTCGTACTTTGATTTTGAGAAGATCTCAGGCGTTTGTTTACGTGCTTGCTGGCATGCGTACACTTGCATTTCTGCGTAAATCCAAAATTTTTATAACTCTAAAAGTAGTGACAACATCACTTTTAGGTATGCCAATTTTTAGGCATAAAATTTGCGGCCACGCTCTTGCCCCATCGACCCCACTTATGTACTAAATAGAAGTGCTATACATACAGCCATCATACAGCGTTTGATAAAGCTAAATAACATGCTTGAAATCACAGTGGCATTCTCTCCCAATGTCACGATTGGCAGTAATTAATGGGTGAGCTTTATTCCCCTGTACATCTATTGATAGATAGACGTACACTAGATTGGATCACTTGTTTGGCGTGGTCGACTGCATTGCTATTCCGGACTTCAATTCAAAGTGGCGCCTAATCTGATTGGCTGCAGATAAATGATTTGAAACCGGCCAATTTGTTGTTATTCCATAGCTTATACACTATAAATAAACCTACCAATTTTCACGCTTGTAAGTGTTCCCGTTTTTGCGATAGAGCTAAAAAAAATCTATAAAAATCGCCTAAAACAGTGTTTAGTAGGTACTCGTATAGGGGAGCTCCCCTTGATTTTTATTTTTAGTATTTGTTGTTATAGCGGAACATAAAATAGAAATACATAATTTGTGAAAATTGCAATTACCTATTACTGTTCATGAGATACAGCCCGCTAACAGACAGACAAATAGACATAATCAATAGGGTCGCATTTTTCACCCTTTGGGTATGTAATTAATGAGACCCTAAAAAAGGTAGGTATATATTGTTAGTACATTGATCACTGAAGTAGTTTTAATCTTTTTAGGCAAGATTTAAGGACCACCACACCTGGGCTTACATGCCATCGAAGGCACGGAAAATGTTTTTATTCATTTACAATTAGTGGTCGGTCGACATTTTTTAACCTACCAGAAACATAACGTTCGTATTTCTTTTCATATTCTTTGCAAACAGATTATTGCTTTTATTTGAAATACCATCTAACACAATGTGGATGCTCTTGAGTTTAATTTACCTGCAATTAAGCTCATACTTAATCGTTATTATACGTGGGTATTTATCAGGGCAGGATTTAGCCTCTCTTCCTTTTATACACCATTATTTTTTATTGGTTTTGCTCCCGAAGCCCAGTGATTCTACTCATTAATAACAAGCACCTTTAAAAAAAAAAATTTTTTTTGCTCGACACAATTTTTTTGTCTCGTGAGAAAGTGGTCAAGTGATCGACAAATTTTGTATGGATAGGCAAAAAAAAATTTTCGAGTAAAAAAATTTTTTCTTCAGGAAAGTTGATTAAGGTACTTATTTTCATAAGTAGAAACACTGAAATTTGGAAGCAAAAACAATGACAATATACGTTGCATAAATAGGTCTCTAAGCAAGTATGAATTGCCCTAAACTTCCTCGCTTGTTTTTTTTTTTAAATTAACTGAGAGAGTGAATGAGTGAGTGTTGGGAGAGTGTGCCCAAGAGCTCCATGAGCTTATTCCGCCATCCCCCTTCTACCATCGGGAATCCAGACGCACCGCAGGATATCACCCATATTTGGTTGATATTCCACACATCCGCACAAAGCGCTTTGAAACATCCTTTATAATGCGTACAGCTAAGGAGTGGAATTCTCTGCCTGCGTCTGTGTTCCCGAGCTCTTATGACCTGAATCTATTTAAGTCGCGAGTGAATAGGCTTCTTCTGGGCAAGCTCGTTCCATCGTCGACCTCATCTCTGTCCTCAAGGCTAGATCGAGGTCAAGAGTAAGCCCATACATAGTAAAAAAAAAAACTACAAACCATTTAAGCCAGTAATTTAAAACTTCGTGGGTCGCATAAAAAACTGAATTCTGAAAATATCTAGGTTAACCAGTCTTTCGAACTTTCGAAGCTGATATGTATCCTAATAACATTTTAAAAATCAGTGTAATGATTGTTTTTCGACCTTACGAAATTTATGGGTCTACGATTATTTTCGTATTTGGGGTTGTTGTACTTTAGTTAATCTGCACCAATTTTTTTTTTATTAACAATGGGCTTACTCTTGACCTCGATCTAGTCTTGAGGACAGAGATGGGGTCGACGATGGGACGAGCTTGCCCAGAAAAAACCTATTAAAATAAAATAAAAAACCGGTCAAGTGCGAGTCGGACTCGCGCGCCGAGGGTTCCGATACACCTATATTATTTTTGAAAGCAATAAAGTCCACTTTTAGGACCGCAAAACTAAATTATACTTATTTTCGTGCATACAGTTTAAATACAAGTAGGTTGAATTTAGCTTGAAATGCATTCAAAATATCACGGAAGATAACCTTATTGCATTGACAGTTTTAGACTGGTTTTAGAGGAGTCCTTGTCAAAAAGGGTCACGAATCAGTTGGTTCAACCCTTTGATTCGACCGTACGTAGGTACTTAAAGTAATTTTGATAAGCAGTTAACATCACGGGGCCCGAAGGAAGCGTGGGGCCTTGGGGCCCGAAGGCAGCGTGGTGCCTAGGGGCCCGAAGTTAGTGCCTTAATTGCCTCTGGATAATCTGGTACTTGTTATTCTAGCCTTATATGTAGATAGAGTGTACACTTGATAAGACCGTAGGCATGGTCATTAAAAAAACATTACAGATAACACAGTTGATTGTAGAATTTAAAACAACGTGGTCGACGGACATTATGTTATGATGTAATTTTATCGTTTCAGATGACCTCTTGTAAGTATCTTTAAAGACTGAATGAATTGTGAAGGAGTGGGACTCCGTTTACACTGTGTACCTATTGTTGAGGGAGTCATCAAAAACAAATAGTGTAAAAAAGTACGACGATCATATGAGCGGTGAAACAAAACGTAGTAGAACTCAAAAACTTCCTCAGAAATACATGTGAAAATCAGAATTTTTTTGGGCTAATTGTACAAAGTTTTTCCAGTAACTGATGAGTTTCTACCGGAAAACAATTTTTTTGTCGTTGCTGCATCTTTATAAACAATAGGGTGTCAGCTAATATTCGAATCAGACAATCTTTGTGGTGTAGTTATTTATGACAGCCTTTTGGATCCAAAATATCATAAATAGCTGACCTCCAAAAGTAAAAAAAACTTCTGCAGTCTATAATATAGCTGACCACTAAAACAAAAATAAATTGGTTAAAAGTTCGTGGAAGGTTCTAGCTATATAGTAGCCATCCGTCTTCTTTACAAATGGCTGTAGGTGTCAGCTGTCCTAAAAGCTTTTTTAAAACCAGCTGCTAGCCTTATCTTTCATGCAGTTTCTTATTTAAATGACTCGTTTTAGGTACTGCTGCGATAACTCTTATCATTACTAGATTTACTAGCTACGTTATAAATGCTTGACATTTAATGAAGTATTATACGAATGCAATTAAGGATGGCGCGTAATAAATCGGTCGAGACGGGCGCGGCTATAACTAGGTTACCCATTTCTCGTGCCAGTAGCTTAATGGAACAATAAAGTTGTAACTATCCCCGTTTGATGCGCCCGTTAAGCCTTTTTAGAAATAAACAGAACTTCCCCTCGCATGAAAACGTGATGGAAAAAGGATGATACTTAAGTACACTCAGTTTATATCTCTTTCTGTCGTATTTGAATTGTAATGAAAAAGATAGTGAGGGAAAGTTGTACTATTTAGAAAGTTTTAGCTACGCAGTTGGGATAGTTAGAAGGAAAACTGCGCAATACTTCAAGGACAAAGATTCTTTGCGCGGTTCCCCCTTTTCAAATAACACATTACCTACCTATAAGTGCTTAAATCGATAACCTCCTTTATTACGTGGAACTAACAAGATTTTTCGAAGGATTCGTTAGTTTTCTACAAGGAGGTTTTAATCCACGCTACGCTCTAGGATGGAGAGAGGAATGGCCAAAAAAAGCGTGACGACGAGTATATCCAATAGTCGCGGTGGCATCTCTTTCACACAGTAGGGTGACCTTACTATTTTACGCTGGGGGATGTAATTTTATTAAAGCCCTCTGGAACAGCAGCTTCATTTTAAATATTTTATTTGTCAGGATATTATCCTTTAGTTTCTACCTGATAAGTTGTGCTTCTCTCGGCAACGAAGTGTTTCGTGTCTTAAAATCCTCGCAACGCTGAGGATTCTTCTTTAGAACCACTCGCTTGGCTCGTGGCTCAATTATAGAGTCATAGAGGTAAATGAAGTCAAGTCCGTTTGGTGCCGGCAAAGTATAGTACCAAGTACCAACCCATCTCCACCCGTGGGTATCGTAATGTACGTACAGTGTACGTTTCATGGGATGTCAAGCATGGTATGTGCATGTCATGAATATTATTCAAGCATGTCATGAGTACCTTGGGCTCAATTCTTGAATAACACCGGATGATAAATAATTATCACCCGAAAAATTAAAAATGTTTCTTTACAAAAGTGCAGAATGATATTCGTTAACCTTTGGCTGACGTCCTGGTCTAAATGTAACTCTAACGCCGCGGTACCGTCTCACAGACGTAAAAAAATAAATTGAAATAAATTGAAATAAATTGAACAATACTATACTGTTAGGGTTTCACAAATTGATTAAAACATGTTTTAGGTGAATTTATTACAGATAAAATAAAACTACTGACCTAATTTTAAGAATAATCAACATTTATTCATGAATTGACAATAATTGCTTAGCAAAATTTAGGAACTTACTTCAGTCTCATTTTTTTTTTACTCTACTCATTAATCAACAAATGAACTTAAATAATCTTTACTTCTTTGTATTATAATTAAAAAATAACAAAAATAATTAGTCTTCCTTCAATAATAAAAAAAATGACAAGGCACATATTTGGTACATTTTCAACGACGTATTATACAGTCATTGCATATTTGAAGACAGCAAGTAAGACACATTGGCTTTTTGCATTGATGGCAATAGTACTTTGTCCTTCTTTTTAGGCGACTTGGACAAATTGCACACGTCTTCCGTGTTCCAGGTTCCTGATTAGCTTGGCTTTGTAGAGGAGGAGGAGGTTCAGGCATGTCGGTTGGTCCAATAATACGCTCTATTGTTAGCCGAAGTTCACGGGAGATTCTGTCATTATAGACACGTAATTTCATTTCAGGTAGAACTAATTCTCGAGCAAGTGATAGTAGAATTGAATTGAATTGATGAATTGAATAAAATTAAAACCGATGTAACGTCAACGAGACCCTATGTGGCTACCTACGAAAACACAGAGGTGACGACCAAGAGACATGCTCAGTTTTTGTACATAAACACCGTGCTTACGTCTGTGAGACGGTGATCGCTCCTGCGTGGACACCTGTGCACTCAGCGCGCTCGCAGCCGCGACTGGCGGCAACAAGATGGCGGGATGGGAAGGTAGCGGGAGGGGTAACGCCGCGCGTCGCGTGGTTTGCAAAATATTGTCTTAATAAAAATAATGACGTCTGTGAGACGTATACCACGTCAGCAGAAGGTTAAATATAAAGTAGAGATTGATTGTTACTTTTCATGTATTATGGTTTACATTTTTATCTGTTAAAAATCTAAACCAATCAGGGTACATTTGATATTTTTTATGTTAAAAGTGAGCAAACGAGCAGGTGGGCCACCTGATGGTAAGTGGTCACCACCACCGCCCATAGCACCCACTGTCTTATTTGATGTCTCAAAAAATATATTTTATCACCCGGTGATATTCAAGAATTGTTCCCCAGGTACGTTGCATGCCTCATCATCAAGAAACAAAGCAATTAATAAAATTTGACGTGTATTTTTTTTTGTTTATTTTCAGGAAACAAAGAGTTTTTTTTTTTTACAAACAGTAATTACTCAAATCAATTTCTAATAAACCTAAAGTTCCCTAAATGTTTATAACAGTATAATGGTTTCGTCTTTAAGAACTAGATAAAATTTTAAAATTAACAACCTTAAACAATTTCATTTTCATTCAGGTTTTGCTCTAAACTTATTATAGCAGAAAAGTATAAACCTAAACACAACTAATCAGATGATTTATTGTTTATTGATAAACAAAATTCATTATAGGTACGACATGTAACAAAATAATCGAACAAATATTAGATTTTATTTCTTATTTAATCGATTCAGTTCTGACTCTACATTTATTTAGAAATAATTGTTTTTAAATAGTAGACGTGCCTAGTTACTGTAAAAATGGACGAATACAGTGTCGTTTACATAAAAAAATGTGAAAAAGACTATACAAATACGACTTGAACTCAATGAAAAGGGGCCGCCACGACCTGAAACCGCGATAGTTCAAAAATGTAGTACAACAAATAAAACTTTTAATCGTGTGATCAAACCAGAACAATATTTAAAAACACCTTGGATGTGCGGTTGTAAATAAATTGTTTTGTTTTCCATGTCTGGTATTTGGAGCTGGCGCTGGCTCGCATAATATGTAACAATAAAGCCATAAAAAATATTGCATGGCCCAAGTTTTCTACTGAAATCTTTTTACTGAAATAAACTATAAATACTCACAAACATTAAAAGACTTAAAACCAATATGTTGTTCATTCTCACTACTTATTGAACAGCCCTCGTAACATTAGCTGTCTCTTCGTCCATCTATATTTGCGATCCGTCTGGCTGTCCGGGAACAACAGGTCGATACAGGTTTTTGTTGGTATTCTTCTAAAAACTCATCATCAACCAACTTCATTTGGGCCTAATTGCGAGCCACCTACTTTTTAACCGACTTCAAAAAGGCGGAGGTTCTCTATTCGATCGTATTTTTTTTATTTTTTTTTAAATGAATGAATCATTCTTTCCTACCAAGTGACATCTGTCCACATCTGAAATTTTTTTAAACAAATTCCAACCTAAGGGCATCACATAAAATCTCTCAATAATGCCCGGCACACAACTTTGATGCTGACCGTAAATGGCTCGAAATATCTATCGCGCAGGGCAGGCGTGTGAATTATTGGCTTCCCGCATGTCGTCAATAAGAACGCAGCAAATAACTGGCAGCATCAGATGTACTATTTTCCTATTATTGTACAACAGTACAGGTTCCGTTGTTTTGTTTGATTGTCTTTTAAAACTAATGCAAGCTGTTTTTCTCTTTCATGTTTAGATTCAGATATCTTCATCATAATGTTATTTCATCATAATATTCTTTGGGACAAGTTGTTCAGTTTTATGGGCAGATTCTGCAGATTCACATCCCACAATACTGATGTGGTTGTACCTTTTTAGTTTCCTTTGTGTTCAAATATCGTACATTACAGCCACCCTACTTCATACGTAAAACAGTTCGGCTTTTTCATAGAAAAATTAAAGGAATAATGCATACCCATAGAAGAATATTCCGCAAATAGCATAACTATCAATTTTGCAGCCATTTACTCTACAATATTTCACTGTTTTTGCAGAAAAAATACGCGATTTTAAACAACATTTAGCATGACATAAAAATGTGTCAAAGACGGGGATACCAGTAATGTATTAAAAAATATTACCAAAAAGGTTGATGACCAATGTAGAAGTACATAACCTGCTTGACCCTAAACAACACAATTAGATCAAAAATATTTTTGAGAGTTTCCTAGATAAATCACAGAACCAAAAGCACCCGAAAAGTATTAAATTTTTAAGATTTAGCTCTAAAAAGGTTTTCTATATGAAAATCAAGCATAATGTCAAAATATGTTTTCCTACCAACCCGCAATTTCGTTTTGCTATGGCAACTGTGTGAGCGTGACACAACCGCGACTAATTGACCTCTCGCTCGGCACAATTTCTCTTCTTCGCGAATCACAGGAATTCATTCCGTATTACAATATACGATTGACTAAATTTGTGTAGCAAGATTTTTGCATTAAACACTCCTTCCTAGAGCGTAGCGTGGATTAAAACCTCCTTGGTTTTCTATTTACGCTATGCACTAGGTGAAGTCTGTGGTGAAGGTCTATCTTTCTGCCAATTTTAAACAAAATCGAAAAGAGCGGCTTGCCAATTTATCACAAAAAATTTCGTCTTGATAATATTAGTCTAATGTGATTTCTTAATTCGTAATAAGTCAGTTTAATAGTGGGAGTTCAATGAAATCTCGCACTAACTTATTATTTAAACTACACGCCAGTATTATGTTGCTCCATGATACTACGTATCTACCTAGTTACACAGCAAGTAGTTGTACGAAGATATAACTGCGCCGAATCATTTATCTAAGGACACAGATTATAAAACTCTACATCTAGACAAATCGCTTATTACCGGTCTTACCATCAAAACACACTAAACCTGCCTAGTCTACGGATTAAGTATACGACAACAGCATAAAGGCGATCGACCACAGTATAACAACTAATCTCAAGCCTACGCAATCTGGCCGGATACATTTATTTTTCTTTTCCCTTTTTCGGGGACGGACGTCCTACTGACGGTGTTTTGCATATCGATATGGATATCTACCTACACGGTATACTTAAAGTTACAAATGTGTATCTCCTTTCTGTGAATGTGGACCTTTTCAAGGAAACTGAGTAATTTTGTCCTATCCTTACAAAGAAACCTCAGGAGGTGATACTTTATTTATTTTCTTTGGTACTTTTTGCAAAGAAGGAGAGAGAGATTTTTAACAATACTTGATCAACTAAGCAGAAGATTGTTTTCTTATGTTTTTCGTTTTCTTCATTCATTGAAATCTTTAAAAACAAAACTGGGGCGTGTGCGTGTGTGGTCGAAACTGTAAATTTGTCTGCGGAGAAAGATCGGACAAAAGACACTTTTCGTAATTTCTAAAAATTGGTTCCAAATTAAACAGTTTTTAAACAAAATGAATATGTAGTTCTATGTATAGTGGGTCTTAAAACCCTAATAGTGTTAAATTTAAAGGTATAATTTAGCCCTTCTCGGCAACCAAATTAAAGATCGATCTCCAAGTGTAGTTACCCGTCAGAATATTAGGAAACGTTCTATGATAAAGTAGGGTTTTGAGATTATTAACCTACCTTAATCAATCTAAAGCTAGGTAACTATTACTTACGGTTACTTTTACTTGCGGTCAGCACAACTCAGGCTAATTAAAATAAAACAAAAAATAATATCGTGCGCACACGCAGTTTTGGCAACACGTCTTCGCATCCAATTGCAATTTTGTATTTCGATACTAAAACTGTTATTGACTCTACCTAGATTTAAAAAAAATATATTTTTATTCCTCGCGATTGTATCAGCTTCCAACCAACATTTGGCAACCAGTATGCATTAGCTGCGACTATTTACTATTTACGCAGATGTGGTACATTTGCTCTCCAAATAAACCTCGCCACTTGTTTTGCAAAGCAATGACTCTCCTTGCAAGATTTTTTACAGTAAATTTACTTATGCAAATGTGTTACCCATTTTAGATTTAATGTGTTTAGTAGCTACGTGTTGACTACAAAAGTGACGAGAAGTCTTGCATAGAAATTGAGGCATTTATAGTTGGTGAGCTCCCGTCCTGCAGTCGACGTCCCTGGGGATATTATGATGATAATTAAGTTGTTCTCTTAATACTTAAACAATAAAGTTAATACTTAAATTATCTTAACTAGTACCTACTTAAGAAGCAATTTCTTCCTTTGTTCGGAACAAGATTAATAAAGATGGATAAACATTTTTGCACACTTTCAAGAATAATAAAAAGCCCTAGACCTTGAAAGGATTTACACGAATTCATTTAAAACCCTAATAGTAAATTACAAATCTTAAAATTAAAAATGTTTATTTTAACGCTTCTTGTGATATCTTCCTTGCGATTTCCTACTTTGTAGACATTTTAAATGTTTTTGGCATAGACTTACACAACTTTTCCGCGACACGCGTTGATGACGCGTTGCTCTAAGGTTAAATGGTATGCTGTGTCTAAAGCCGCAATCACACGTCCATAATTCAGAAACTAATTATGCATACATTGCTCTTTTATGTGAGGATATTGGAATTAACAGAACCAAGCCTCCCAGCAATGTATGCCGAATTAGTCTTTGAATTTAAGAAGGTGTGATTGCGGCTTAAGGTTTCTGGTTACAAATTGGAAAATAACACTTGACTAACAAAGCCCAAATTCGCGACCCATGCTTTCGTGTGGTTACCAAGAAAACATCTTCTATTAAATTGACAGCAATTTTTCCTAGAAACGTAACCTTGATATCAATAGGCACCGACAGAAATGGAAAATACTTATTTCGTCATAAAATTGTATAGTCAGCTCATAATTACCTGACCCTCCATAGTCTAGCGAGCCTGGGCGTTGGCTTGCTTGCTGTACAAAATAGAGGTTAGTGCTTCGGATGGCACGTTAATCCCAGCTACCATCTCTGATAATTGTCGTTAAACTATGTCGGAGGCGAGGCCTTCTGGCAGCCTGATAACTCTGATATACTAACTAGCCGATGGACTTGCTTTTGACCTCGATCTAGTCCTGGGGACAGAGATGAGGTCGGCGATGGAACTAGCTAGCCCAGAAGAAGCCCATTCCCTATTCTACTTCCTAGATGTTGACGCGTACTCACCCTGTGATGAAAACTACCTACTCAAACCTTTGCAGTCTCTAGAAGAGTTTTCATATAAAAATGTTTTTAAGAGCCATATTACTCGTATCGCATTTTCCTGTCGCCCACCACTCGTTTGGAATAAGCAAACCCCGCAACTAGGTTACTCTGGCTGGTTTATTGTGACTACGTGACAACGATATGAGATACCTATACACAGACAAGACATCGGGTCAAGGCGCCAAGCTTTCAACTGCTATATACGGCCACAGCAGGATTAAGCTCCTGTTTTGTATGTAAACTGTTTTTTAGTCACGAATTGTATTGTTACCATTATGCGGATTATGACCTGATTATCACATAAAGTCGTTCGATCGTATCGCCAGAATTCTAATTGGTTGATGCTTGTCTTGTCCTTGTGGTATGGTAATATCCACGAGCTGATCCAAACAATGGTCAATGTGTACGCGGAAGAGCGTTGGAACGCGTCGTAAAAGCGCGCTGTATAAATTTTATAGCGCGCATTCAATTGAGGCCTGTAAAAAAGCGTTTTATTGAAGTCGCATCCTGGCCGCGAGGCCGCGATTCTCAGATAGCTCTAATTAAACGCGCGTGCGCTTGCGAAAGCGCCGCCAGCTGACCGGTCCAGCAGCTTCTGCCCTTCTGCTTTTATGACCCACTCTTTTATAGTAGGATTAAAACGCAGTTTACGTTTTATTATGCCCTATTGTCCACTCGCGGCATTCAATAATAAAAACTGACCCACATTCTATGTAATATCGTATTTTTAAATAAAATTGGCATTGAGACTGACGCCTCATCAGAATCTCATTACAACAACTAACTAGGTTTTTCCATTGTTTCAGGTGTAAACAAGCGAAACGGACGTTTCCCGTGAAGACTTCTAGTGGGGAAGACTCGAGTGCCATTCGAAACCAGTTTACCACACAGTGATAATTAGCCTTAGCTTAGTGATAGTGCTAACCGTGATAACGTAGGTTTAAGGTGCTGATTTTAGTGTTAGACGTTACCAAAAAGTGGACAAGCTGGCTCCGTATAAGGATATAATGAATTCGTCGAGCATGTCCGCGGTGCCGACGATAAAGTGCGAGGAGGCGTCGCCATCGCCCGCGGCGCCCGTCGGGGCGGACGAGGAGGGAGCGGGGGCGTACAACCTTAGCGTCAACGTCAACCTGAGCACTGCCATGCTCAACCTCCTGGCCGCCGAGACACCCAACACCACCCTCCGCACCCCAGAAATCGTCAACGACGTGATCACCATGACCAATCCCCTCGACCACTACAACTACGACAAAAATTCCTCGTTCAAGGTGAGTCGCTGTTGACTTTTCTCGTTGAATATATTAGCATAAGTATATGGTAGGTACAGTACAGCTACGTTTATTACACCTATAAAGCGCTGGAGCTAACAACTGAAGATGACAATTTTAAGTGCATCCGCACCAGTGCGCGTAGGTTCATTTTAACAATACTGCGAATGTTAAATCCAGTAACTGACGCTCATAATCATAAAATGTTCCTCAGGGCATTATTAGGTACTCTAAACCTTCACGCAAATGGAGTTTTATGTCAGCTTGCATCACGACGTTAGATGAGCTTCAAAGGATATAAATACTCAGAGTCAAACCGTCTTGATTAGCAACAAAGTTGAACTGCCCGTTGAAGGTTCGGAATTCCTACAACCTAACAATGTAGGTACGTAAACGCAACGTACAAGTGTGCACGCACTTTCGCAGTATTACGGATGCGCGCAGGTTGTTCAGTAGTCTACCAACAGCATACAAAATGTGCTGGTGCATTGCCAAGAGGGACCACGTCATGCAACCACATGACCAAGAGTCCCCCTATTATAAATATTGGATAATACTTCTCGGCGCCAAAGCTTAGGTCATGCACCTGAATGGACAATTGGACAACTCCATATAGTATGTTAAATGCGCACTTATCTTATTCCTGTTTGCTTCCAATTGCTTTATATGATGGATGCAAATAGCTTGGGTAAATCTACTTTGGAGCATTTTGAATTCTCGGGCGCGTATTTTTCCTCCGATTTTCTCTAATAACTTAAACTACGATCACATTCAAAGACTTATTCATTCATTAATTGGAGTAAGGATATTGCAATTAACATAACCAAGCCTCCCAGCAATGTATGCCGAATTAGTCCTTGAATTCAGCTAGGTGTGATCGTGGCTTTATGTAACGTATTCACTGTTTACAACAAATTGGTAATTGTGAGCAGTCGCCGAGTTGAGAAATCCAATAAACTACTTAATTAGCAGTCACCGTACAACACATTACAATTGCACTCTACAGTGAGTGTTTACATTTTACAGCAACGCGTCTCAGACTCACCGGCGCCGAAGCACGAAGTTACAGTTGCCAGTTATCTATATTTAGTAATCGTATTTGCAGAGTAAATCTTCCGCAGAGAATGAATTACTTCGCATCCCTGTCCTGGCTCATAATTATACGGTTTTACGTTTTACACAAGCTCAGTGAAACGAAGAACATCGGCATATTAATAATACATACATACATAACATCACGCCTCTTTCTTTCTTTATTAATAATGATATTATGAATGGAGAATTCAGAGCGTAAACTAACAATGGTAGGACAATTATCTGATGTGCGGCTACGAAATAAATTAACACATTGAACGCAGTTATGGAAGTCATTTTGAGAGATACGATCAAAAGCGGATGTGCGTAATTTTTTTGGCTTTCCAATTTGTTTAAACAGCAACATTTACGTATGGATGTACGTAATTACTTGCATTTTCATGTCCCATTGTTAACTAAACTGAAGTACTCTAACTTCCATTGATTTTAGACTGATGCAAGCAACATGCAATTCTTCAATTAATCAAAATTATGATCTAGGCACGCTGCTTTTAAATCAATGCTACTTAGCTACTTACATTGCAACCTTTCATTAAGTTATTTTCAATAAGTATCTACATAAATGAAAATGACATTTTCATTTATGTAGATACTTATTGACAGTCGTGGTATCCAATTGAGATTTTGCAACGATCATACAGGGTGTTAAAAGAGATCAAATACTTATTTAAAAAATTAAATCAAAATGTTCTTTATTCATAGTAGGATATTACGTCAGTTACATTTACGTCGCTTACGGCGCCATGTGGGAAAAAAAGAATCGACAATAAAAAACCGACACGCTCTTTAAAATATGTTTGATGTACAGAGTTAATACAATAAACATAAGTCAATTTTCATTAGCCTGTTAGAACCGTAGTCTAACCCCATGGATTTTTCTCTTCTAAGTAATCTGATAATTTATACTCGTAAGTAACCTTTCTTGTAGAGTTTTTGCTTGATAACAATTTTCAATTTATGTAACGATAAACTTTCAATATCAGAGGGTAATTTAGTAATATTTGACAAATAATTAATTAATTTATTATAATGGTTAAGTTTTTATTTTAATACTTTTAATTTAAATATTGTTAATAGTGTTGATGGCTGCAAAGGTAGCTCTCAGTTGGACGATGTTTTGTAATTATATCTGCACTATGTACCTGATTGCTTTGCACAATAAACATTCATTCATTCATTCTTATTATGGAAGAATAAATAGATCTCCCAAAAACTGAGACCATGGATCATGAAATGACATCAGACAGACCATGAAACTGAATATTTCTTTCTCAGGAACATAAGTTGAAACACTAGAGCATGATAGTAAAAGCATTCCAAATAAATCCCACAACGCTCTGCAAACATTAGCAAAAGCATCCCATAATGCTTGCTGAACGTCCAGGATGTTTATCGATATTTTTTTGGATTCTAAATTCGATGTCAAACAAATCCCTAGGTGCAACGTCATAGTGGAGTCATATTATAGGGCCAAGAGGAAACGCCATTTTATTTTTCTCATTTCCACCAATTTTCCTTGGGGATAGTCGTTCAGTGAAGGCATTGGCTTATACAGTTTACTTCCCTGAAGTTGTTGTGATGTTTTGCGTACGTGACATTATGCAACGTGACATTATTCACCAAGGTTTCCATTTTCTGGAGAAGTTTTCTTACACCTCAATTAAAGTACTTGGGGGTTATCTTGTTTTTTCCTACAAATCTCTACTTGAATGATTCTAACCATTCAAACCTTTAAAAACCGGCCTAGTGCGAAGCGGCCTCGCCTCTCCTTCCGCTGAAATCTACAGCGAAGCTCATAACGAGCATATTCGAAGACAGCGGAAGATCACAAGAGCATTAAGGCAGATGAAGTACAAAAAAAGATCCCATAGGGTCGAAGTGCTCTGTGGTCCATTAAGAAACTCAGCCCCGCGTAATAAGATAAGATAATCCGCCACAAGAAAATAACGTGTTCTGTGAAAACTTCAACCGGCTAGTTAAAACGGATCATCAAAACGATATACAGCCCTTTAAACAGAAAAGGTAGTCTCAGTAACCTTTGACACCTTTTACGGAACCATAAAAAACACAGTCCCGCAACAAAGCCACCAATAAATTCCCATCCTCAAGCCCCACATCCTGCAAACCAGCCAAGTGTAAAACAGTCCATTAGCACCTCTGTTCATTAAGCTACAATCGGACGATGTAATTGTTCTACAAGGACGACTGAGTCCAAATTTATAGCCTCGAGTCTATATTGCATCCTGTGTAAGCTACCGAAACAAAAAAGGTGCTGTTGACTGAGGATTATACTCATGGCTAAGTACCCGGTTAATGCCAACATTAATGTCAACATCTTAAAGAAATTTTTACATGTGTGGTTTTACCCCCGACAAGTGTAGGCAAAGATAGATAGATATAATAACTTTTAGAAAATTACTTTTAGAGGAAGGGAGCGAAAATGTAATCCAATCCAAACTTTCTGTGTCAGGGAGTTATTTATCTGTTTATATCTATATAGTTTCTGATACCCACATACAACGTGTTAATGGAATAAGCGAAACCATCATAGACTCCAACTGATTTTTATTAAAATAAATCCATTCCCGTAAAAAATCCTAAAAAAAGATTTAAAGTTTCATCATTGTTCATCTAGTCCGCGCACGCCACGCCCACTTCCCTCCCCTCCTAACCGCCCATAAACCGCGCGGCGCCGGTCGCCAGCTCGCGTATCCACAGAAACATTTAGAATAGAAGCGGCAAAAATTTAAATAATAAAAATAAAATACCCCTATCAAAAACCCGTGAAATTGATTCTACTCTCGAATCTGAACAAACTATTTTCTCAGTTACGTTGCCTAGTTTGAGATCAGATGACCTTGTGTAGAATGTCCTCCAATAACCAAAATCTATGCTATATTTTACTTTATTATATTTTACTTGATTAAAATGACAGCAGTGTGAGAGTAGGACAGAGCGATGCGTAAAACATTGAAGCGACAGAGACGGGCTTAGATTATGAATAACGGCAGCTTATGGAGACGCGCATCGCTTCGTCCTGCTCACACGCATAGCTCTATCCGGCTGTAAATCTAATCAAGTTACATTGTTTTGACTGTAGTTTACCTTGCATGTAAGTAGTTATAATAAATCAGACTATCAGCCTGTTGCGCAACGCATCTTTAAAGTTAAAGCTGCTTTAAATCTTTTGCTGTCACTTTCTTTGTCAGCAAAACAGAAAGAGTCAGCGCTAGACTTAATGGAGCTTTAACATGAAATATGCTTTGTGCAACCGGCGACTATAGTGATGAATTCAGGAGAATTTGTGAGGTGATCTGTGACGGCCATCTTAGACCCGAACGCAACTAGATGGAGCCATTGCTGCAAATATAAGGTTTTATTTTTATTAATGCAATAAGTACCAACTATATATGTGCAAAAAGTTGATTCGCGTAAATTTCATCGTGCAACTTCAACGCCTAACAACAATTTCGATAAGAAAAATATCTCCATATGTCCACTAAAGTCAATTACTCTCGTCAGTCCGTGTTTACATGTGTACGATCACTCACACATGCACACAAAGCACAACCGTACAGTTTTGACGGCACGCCCACAATCGTAATATTAAACCAAAGATTGCTAACAAAAATAGTACTTTCAGTACATTAACTGTATTTTTGTATTAATTAGCGAAAAATTTAACTAAAAATAGCAGTATTCGTTCGTTTTTCAACGGAATTTTATGTCCCGCGTAAGAATGCAAGATTTGAATTTTTGTATGGAAAGCGGATCACCTTAAGCAGACGCAGAGCCTATACAGGGTGTTAATTTAATTGCGTGCCATAGCTTAAGGGGTGTTTCAGTTACGATAAAGAAACACAAAAAAAATATTTAAAAATCCTACTAAAAAAAATAACTATAACTGCATTGAAACTTAACTAACGCGGAGCAACGTCGCTAGCGCGCGAGTATAAGTGAATAAGGTAGGCACATCATCATCATATCAGCCGAAAGACGTCCACTGCTGGACATAGGCCTCCCCTAAAGATCTCCATCATGACGACTACATAACTGAAACTCTTTCGCGCGTATTTATAAGCGCGCCCATTCGCGCGGTCATTGCCCTCCGCGTTAGTTTAGTTTGAATGGAGTTTAAATTTTTTTTGAGTAGGATTTTTTTAAATATTTTTTTCGAGATTCTTTATCGTTTCTGAACCACCCCTTAAGCTATGGCACGCAATCAAATTAACACCCTGTATAAGCAAGTGTGTAAGGGAGAGGTTACCGAGAGCTGAAAGGGCAAGATGAGTCAACATAACTGAACAACTTTCATTGAATAAAACTTTCAAGAAATGACAAAGAAATCGGCCTTTCCATAGTCCAATCAAGTTTGCAATTTTATATGGACAGGCCAATTTATTTTGTTTTCTTGAAAGTGTTACTTACTCAAAGTTGTTCAGTCACGTTGACTGATCATGTCCTTTTAGTTCTCGGAAAACTGACCCTTACACCCAATTTGACCCAATACTTTCATCACACCTGCTGCTATACCGGTGAAACTCCATCGGTTCAAAGTCCATCAAAATGTTTCGAACGTAAAAACTCCATAATACTTGTATTTGGAGGACTGTGGTCTCTGCCTACCCGGACGGGAAAGAGGCGTGATAATTATGTATGTGCATTTCGGCGTCAAACCGATCAAAGAATCGCCATGATCAAGAAGTCCCTAAGTCCATTTGGTTTTTGTTTCCCTTAGATGAAAAGAAAATGGACCTAGGGACTTCTTGAACTTCACCAATTGAGTTTTACCGGTAGAGCATCTTTTGTTTCTTTTGATCAGAGAGCAGCTGTTTCTTTGAAAGAAACATCTGTTTCTTTTGAGCTCACGTTTACAAGTTGAATTCAAAGTAAGCACCAGCATACCTATTAATATTTCGCATGGTAACAAAAAACTAACATAGTTATTATTGATTCCAGCCAGCGAGCGGGAACGACTCCAACTCCTCAATGTCCAACTCATCAGCAACGTCTCCAGCATCGTCTACCACAACGCCCAGTATACAGAAGGTAGGATCTTACTGGGTAAGCGCATGCTAGAGTTACAATAACGTCCGTGCAACAAGTAGTGCTACGAGTAAAACGAAAAGAGTGTAGAATATCTTAAGTTAAAAAAGTTCTCAGCTTGGAGGTCCTAGGGCTTTTGTGCAAATTCCGTCTGGGGAAGTACCACCCCTTGATTTTTCTGACATGAAGCAGCAGAGTTTGCACTGCTGTGTTTCGGTTTGTCCCAACACCCTAAGAGATTCATAGTTTTTACCGTCATGCTGAGGCCCCTTTATCAACCAGAGCTTTTTTCCACGAAATGCACTGTGCAATGCCATTTTACCTCACATGTGAACCGTTGTAGAATTGTACCACAAACAAAAAAACTCTTGTTTCGTTACCTGGCCACCTAACTTTCAATATAGGTCTATGGATCAAGGTATAGTACTTATCTAGTCCCTGGGATCAAGCGCCTTAGAATCAAATCCATACTGGACAAAAGAGAAAAAAAAATTGAGTCAGAACCTCACCGTCACACAAAACAGCAACCCAAATGGTCCACGAACATTTTCTGAGATTTGACCAAAAAAATTTATGCAACACTGCATGGAAAAATGTAACCACAGAATACCGTCCGTAACAGATACAATATTTACGCTTATTTTAGCAAACACAGTACAATACAATCCTGAATACATTCTACTTCCACATTCAATACAATTTGAAGCATTCAAAAGATTTCACAGTTTTCTTTCGCGTGCACCAAAAGATTTTCGTCCATCACCCGGTAAATTAGACAATAGGAGCATACAAAAACATCTAATTCAATAATATTTATTATTCGGCCTCGTATTCAAATAAGTTTATTATGAGTGTATAGGCGGTGTTTTCTTCTCCTAGTTTTCATAGCCCACTAGCCTACCCTAGACAATAGGCGGACGTATGTATTGTGAGAAACCAAACACTTCTTTCATTATTACAATTGTATAAAATTGCAGGCATAATCGCACTCGCTGTTCTGAACAAATATTATCTAGAATATTTACAAGTAACCTCGATGAAGGTGCTCAATCAAGGTAAAGTGGTAGTGAATCAGTAACTAAGTCATTAGGAGTAAAAAATTCCCACACACGTTTTGTATTTTTTGCAATTTAATACACTTGAGCTTTATTGAATAAACATCTCGAATCTTTGAAAAGGTTACGTAAGGTTTGAATCATTGATTGGCATAAACATAGGAACTAAATAAAGGCGTAGAGCACACTAATAAAACATAAAGGTGCGTCCACTAACTATAGTGATGTGGAGTGAGGTGTAGGCGACCAATAGACCAATCAGATAACAGACCAGAAGCCAGAACCGCCTTCTGGATTTGATGCAGTCTAAATTAATCAAATTTTGCAAGTCTTCACTTCGATCATACCTACCGAAAATTACTAAAATTCATAATGCGATCAAAACCACTAACGGCTATTTTACAAAAAAATATAAATTAGCAAGCTAGAAAAAAGCGTAAGAAGCAAAACTTGGGCGCAAATTACCTGACCATATGACCAATAAAAAATAAGGAACTTACATAGTTTGAAACAAAGTATATAATCAAACAAAACTACAAATAGTCGAAGACTAAGTACAAACACGTATTATTAGAAAACATATGCACACACCTGTTGCCTTAGTAATCAGCATTTCTGGGAATGCGAACAATTAGATCGATTAAAAGATTATCTTTGAACAGGAAAATTCTTTTGTAGGTAACATACTAAAAGAAACGAAATTCACGTAAGTGCTTTGATAAAAACATTTTTATATGAACAAACTTATAGTCACTGAACTTTTTAGTAGGGACAGACTATCTGAAAGGGATAAGCGACACTAAAATTGATCTTTCTTATTTTTCAGACATGTTCAGAGCTAATAAAAGCTGGTTTGAAGCTCTCTATCGAATCAAAAAGGAAGATGTCGGGAAGCGACACGGACGGGACAGTCAAACGGATGAAGAGGGAAGAAAGCGATGAGGATTATGACAGCAGCCATACTGTCACAACCAAGAGTGAAGGGGTGAGTGTGAACGTACCAAAGAATTTAGCATGCAACGTATGCGCTCTGCTTGACTTCATCATAACATCCCATGAAACGTCCACTACAGGACAGGGAGCTCCCTCTAGAATTCTAGCTTTTGCTGGAAAAATGTAGAGGGGAAGTACTATAGTCACTTTGCTTGCTAGCGTTACGGCTGGCACCATGGACCGCGGTTGTAGGTGACCGCAGTAAGTAAATAAGATGTTAGATACAAAGGAGGATGCTGCTGACCATCCTCCAGTTTATAACCCTTAGTCGCCTCTTACGTCACCCACGGGTATGTAAGGGTTGGTACTATTCAAAATGCTTGACTTAATAAATAATAACTTGAAGGCTAAGAGGTATTCGAAAATAGTAGAGCTCAGTAGAGAAGTGTCATATGTACCTACTCCAAAATTTTGCTTGCACTTGATTACCTTGTACTATTTTTGTTTAAAATTTTCGGTGACTGAAGCAAATTGGCAAAAGAAGCTGAAGCATTGTAAAACCTTCTAAGAGCCAAAAATTCATTATGTTTGTACTCATACGATTATTTGCGAAAATGTTAGGAATGGTTTTTATGGGTTTCGAAGACAGACTTAAGATAACCATTGAGACATTTGTTTGTAATCAAATCAGTCATAATTTTTCTTTGAGCATATGACCCAGTTACAGACCTATACATCGGAATTTTTTCTATTATAACGCCGACGACCTTTAAACCCAATTATTCGTCAAAAAATAACATTGCATTAAAGAGGCGGTCATGATAACTGACGCATCCGGGTCGAAAGCAAACTGTTTACCTTCGACCGGCTCTAGCCTAGCACGTGTAGCTGAAATATTCTTGATATTTTCCTGATGTACAACTTTAATTAAATCCTTCGCATTTAAAACATTGTGTTCAGAACTAACTATAATCCGTGTTTAGAACGCAGGAAAACCATACAAAATCAGAAATATGATAAAACACGTTGTCCATAAAATTTTATAGCAAGAATTCACTCAAGCGAACGATACGTAGGTACCAGGAGCGCATAGATACGACGAAGATTGCAAATACTAAACTGGCTTTTATGGTCACCGTTGCATAGACAGGAGAATGATTCAACTGAACGGCACCATTGAAGTTTTACGAGCGCAGAGGAGGCTCGCATTGCGAATAGAGTGCGTTCGTGAGCTAACTTCCTGATTGAAAGCAATAATACGACTTTGTAAAATATAGGTGCATCTAGTATTCAGGACGGGTCGCTTCCTTCTCGTTTATTAGCTGCTGATATTGATCGGCATAGAGGATGCGCAATGACTGGATTATATCTACACAAATTAATAAAGGAGAATAGTTTCCAAAAACTGAAATGGCATAATCAGTCAACGTAACTGAACCACTTTCAGTAAATAAAGCTTTTCAGACAATGAAAAAAATCGGCCTATTCATACAAAATTGCAAACTTGATTGCACGATTAGTACGAGTATAGAGAGGTCGATACTTTTTTTCATTTGCTGAAAATTTTATTTACTGAAAGTTGTTCAGTTACGTTGACTGAACAAGCCCCTTGAGTTTTCGGAAACCTGTCCTTACACCTTTTATTATTAGTAAAGCTTAGTTATTTATGACATTTTTCTCTGTATTTTAGTTGACACCAGAGGACGAAGAGAGAAGACGGCGCAGACGAGAACGGAATAAAATTGCAGCAACAAAGTGTCGGATGAAGAAACGGGAGCGGACTGTAAATCTGGTGACCGAGAGTGAGGTGCTGGAGACGCAGAATATCGATCTAAAGGCACAACTCAAGGTAACCTACTCAAAATATTGGCAATAGGGAATATGCATGATTTGTTTTTATTTAAAAAATTTATCCTCATTCATGTAATAAAGAGTTTAGTAAAACGATTTTTCGATTAACTATGAAATAAAAAAGATATTAGCTATCGAAGATTTGTTTCTGTCTCTTTCTAGCAAAACGAAATTTAACAAGGAGTTTATATGGCCGTAGTGGCATGTGACGTCACTTTCCATGTCGGATCTCTCTGTCTAATCGGCGCGTAATAAATAGTTTTAAATGCTTATATCGGCCGTAATTCTTAGCCGATTTAAATTTAAATTTAACTTCTTGTCATCTCTACTACGGTATTTTCATATTTTGTTAATAAATGCGCCTAAAAAAAATTATGCATATTCCCTATTCTAAAAGTAGGTGTATAAGGAAATCTTTACACACATTATGTATGTCTATCTTTAGACAATTGCTTCTATTTGCGTGTTTAAATGATCAATGATAAAAACTTATTGCGTTTTTCATCTTGACAGGACCTTGAAGTGCAGAAGCGACAGTTAATGGACATGCTGTCAATGCACGCGGCGTCTTGCGTTAAGAACAACAACCCGGCCACGCGGACGTCACCAGGCGCTCAGTATAACATGCTCCGACCGTACGAGTCACCCAGCACATTCCCTACCGCGTACGAAGCTCACTCTCCATACCTCCGCCCGGAATCAGCGAACGTCTTAGCGTCCAGCTACAACTGCGGCCCGCAATTAAACGGCGATTCGTCTATCGACACCATGTCTCCTCTCGAAAACCCTTATATGACCCCTCAGCTCGTCGATTTAGAGTACAACAGGCCAGACAGCGTGTTAAGTCTACCACCCAACTCAGAATCCGTTTACGTGACTACGGACGGATACCTTCCGAAAGCGACCAATCTATTGGTTCCGATAGAGCATGAACAGGAGTATTATGAGCAGGATGGGTACGCGCTGCCGACAGCACAATGTCACGGGTATGCGGGCAACATGGCCGACGCGCAACCCAAACTCAACAACGGCCTCAACGACGGCTGCCTCGTCTAGCCGCCATTTGTCCACTCTTTTGTCGGGTCCAAATTTAATTTTCGAAAATGTATACGCGTAATTTTAAGCATTGGTAAAATATTAATTCGAAATAATGTCACCGTTTTTTCTCAAATTGGTCCCATTTTCTTTTTAACAGTTGTAATAAATGTATAAAATTGTTGTCAATAATGTCAGTGTTCAGGTATTTTTAAATATTTTGGGTACAGTGAAGCCAGGTGCGGGAAATTTATTTCGAAACGAAGCCGTATGTCTACTGTGTAGAACAACAACTTAATTCAAAACTATTGTGGCACATGAAAAATGCGTCAAAGTCAGTCAACGTATTGGAACAATTATTGGAAACATCTATTACAAAACATAATTGTCTAGCAAAAGACAACAAATAAAAATATGTAAAATCAGTTGAACGATATAGAATCTGGAAAGCTTGAAAGCTAAGGCAAATCGCATATTTATTGACGTTAATTTGAACCGTGTTGTGAAGTAAAATAATAAAATCGAGTCATCGTTATGTCGCGTAACAACAGCAAACTATAAGTTTGATAGCTAGGTAGGTAGGTATTCACATTAAATATTATTTTTATCTAGATGTTTAACTTTTAACATTAATTTACAAAATTTTAAGTTCTATAATTTTGCTTTGATCTGTACAAAATATTTTAAGGTTTGAGATCTGATTTTAATTTTTGGAAGGTGCAATTTTTTTATTCTTTGGCAATGGAAAATTTCTTATTTTCTTTTATTTTTATTGTTACTCTAGTCTCCAGTAATGCGACTCCAAATCCGAGACCCAAAAATACTTATTAATTAAGAAAAAAAAAACATCACATAATAATTATGTTCCAGTACAATAATAATAAATGATACATAATATACCTCCTGTTGAAATTCCGAAAGTATATTTTATGTTACACAAAGTATGTAAATATATATACACAGATAAAATAACAATCTTTGAATATCCTATTAATACATGTTTTAAACATATTTTGATTAATGTAACTTAGATTTAAGGTGCTTTAACTCAAAAGTAAGTCGTGATATAATTTGAATAAATAATATATAAGATAAGTAATAAAGTCGTCAATGGAGTCGATTCTAGCGCTGACGTTAAATTTAATAAAGGCCAGGACTAAAAGTGGTGCTGTCTTTTTTCAGCCTATAGGGGATAACAGAGACAGAAACACTTCTAGTCTTGTAGCCGTGCAATAATCGACCCCATTGCATTATCCGTGTTGTACAATTACAATTTAAAATATTGTATGTAGCTATAGCTATCTAGTAGCTACATGTTACATGCCTCACGAAATAGTAAGTGCCTACTAAATTTACAGTGAAAACGTATTGTTGTAATTTTTGACATTTTGTATAGTTATTCATTAACTGTAGTATAGTTTGTCTGGGCTACTTAAGCTGCACTAACAGAACTTACGGTTTAAATTCTGCTGGTTACTACTCATACAGGTGGTATTACAAAATTTATGTTAAAGTACTGGACGACCAAGCTATTAATGTGGTCCAACAGATGGCGCTGTACCAATTTTCTGAATCGCGCTATAGAGATTTTTTTAAATATAAATATTCTTAATTATGTATGAGATATGAGACCTAGCTGCAGAATAAGCTCTAGGAACTTTTGAACCAATGTACAAATTAGCTGTTTTTTGGTATATAAAAAAAATTATTGACTGCGAATTTTTGAAAGTCGTAGTACATAGAGCCTCCATGCTAAGCGCTGTACAGATGTAACGCGATTTTGTAAAACCCTTTATGTTTACTCCTAGAGTGCAAATAAGTAGACTACAGATTAAATCTGACTGATGATCCAGACAAATGAAGAACAGCAAAAATAAATAAGACAGTGCCTTCTGCGTACCAGTGAACCTAGTCTTTGGCTGCAGCTGAGCGAAGCAGCCAAGTCGCGCGAGCATTTATTTTTATATTGTTGGTGAATAGCCCTCAAATTAGGATGAAATATGAATATGGCAACACGACACTTATACAAAATATATAAAATTAAATGCAATGTTTTATAAGGACCTTATAAAGAGCAGGCTTTGTAAACAAAAAATCTGTTTTGCTAATAAATCCTTATTTACAGTCGAAGTAATGTAGCTTTTAGAATGACAGCAGTGTAAGAGCAGGTCGGAGCTATGAGCTACCCATTGGAGCGACAGAGATACTTGTCGCTCCGACCTGCTCTCACACATAGTACTTCCTGCTGTAACTCGTACCAAGCTATATTATTTCAACAGTATCTTCGGTACTGTTTTCTGTACGTTCTGTATTAAATTATTCTATTATTTTCTATAATGTGACGGTTGCCATATTTGTATATTTCCTATTTTGATAGGGTTAATAATGTTGTGATAAAAACGTAAAATGTTACTTCTTAAGACAGAGCACAACTTTTGATGTCAGTGTGAAGTTTTCTTTATATTAGGGTGTTTTTTTAGTATTCACCACAACTCAAAGTGGGTACCTATTAAACTATTTAAGTTAACAGACATGTCAAGGATATTTTTTTTACAAAATGCTGGAAGAATATAAAAGGTATAAAAAAGTAACTGAAACTGTTAATTCAGACCATGAAGATGAACGACTTTCCCCAAGAAATAGTTCCAAATGCGAAAAAAAAATCGGTTACAATACAAAATGAAAGATTTTTTCTATTTTTTCCATGTTCCTAGGGAATCGTTGTCCAGTTTGATGACCTCAATTCACAGTCTCAGTTTTCTGAAGATTGTCTTTTGACACCCTATATAAACTATTGTGAATTCATTAGAACACCCTAAAATTTCTTGTCAAACGAGAAATCCAGTCTCCGAGATTAGTAGGTATGTAAATTGGTAGTTTTCTTATAAATTTTTGAATACAATGAACTTCTTTTATTTATTTTATATTTTAATCAAATTCTTATTTACAACTTTTGCAATCTTATGATACTAAAATGGGATTATTTTTCCAATTCTTATAATCCTCACAAGCTTTGACTACTTTCCCAAAAGTTGTTCACTTTTATATAGGTATTCAAAAGTAAAACAATGAAATTAGTGAAAGCGAAAAATCTTATAATAAAGCAATCATCATCATCATAATTATATCATGTGGACTGACCTGACCGATGTTCATTATCATATCGTGTGGGTTGCAAGGTCAATGACCGACCTCACAAACCCTGGTATCAGAGTTGTTGAGCCGCCAAATGCCTCTGACATGGCTCACCAATGATGATTGATGAAGACACAAAAGTATAGTACGTACCTTTTGGTACAATATTTCTATATCTTTCAATGAGAAGTTCTTTGTATTTTGAATGTCGCTTGTGTAGTGGATGTACCGTCGCAGTAATCTTACAAATAAGATTATCTTTAGAGGGTAGATTGCGTTTTAGAGCTGATTCTTTATTTCTCATTCTTTTTTGTTTGACGTACCTATATTTTAGAGATACTTCAGTGTCAGAATCTTTTCTGGCCTGCTACACACTCACATTGGTGCAGTCAATAGCAGCTCAAACTTGACACTCGCATTGAATTCTTAACTCCTATGGCCATTGAAATAAGAACGGTACAAAGTCGTCAAGCTACACGAGCTCTTGACTGTACAATACATATTTTAAATTAATTTACTCCCATAGATTTCGACAGCACGGATAAAACGTCAAAAAAACTTGGATCCATGAGCATCCAAGGCTTTGACGTTTCTGTCATAATTTGTACATCAAAAATCTTTCGTAATATTTCGTATCTCTACTTTTTGTGCTTTGATCTTTGTGATAGTATATTACTATTGCATAACGTTTGGTTGTAAGTTAAACCACTAGTATTACGATTTGTTTTAAATATTGTTGTTATATGTTAAGCTATATTTATAATTGTAATTTTTACATCATGCCTACTTATTGACACACTTAGTAAAATCAATACAGTTAGGGATGTTACATTTCTACCTACTAGAAGAGCTGTGTTTTGTCACTGACATTCTCCTCACACACGCAAGGATATTACAGTTGTGTGCGTTGGGGCGAGTTTCACTGAGGCTAAGCGGGAGACGTGGAATTAAATCGGCAAGTTTCAGAAGATCATTTTATTTGTTTTTTAACCTTAATATGATATCATTTCTAGGTTCAAAATAAAACTTATATAAAATGGCCTTAGGGACACGTCTTGAACTTGGCCATTAAATCCTAATCATTACTAATGCAGAATTTACACAGGATAAGCTGGCGCCAGTGCCGAGTCAAGTCAGTGCTGACTCGATACTGCCATCGTGTAAACCGGTTTGAAGTCAGTACAGTGCCGTTGCGACAGCGCTGACTTCATAATTCACGACTTCTGACCGCATGTAAACAGTACAAGTCAGTTCTCAGCGCCAGCACTGGCGCCAGTTACTTGCCCTGTGTAAATTCTGCATAACACTAATTAGATTGCATGGAAAGAAACATGCCATAATGCCAGTGTCGTCACGCCTGCCCCACCGCGGTCTGTGATCTGATCAGTCTATTTTGAACTTCTCCCTTCCACTTCAGTGGAAACGCACCCCAATAATTTTATTATGTTAGTCATAAAATAGCACTGAACAACCACTGAGAAATAGTCGATTACGCACCTATGGAAGAACACTAAAGAATAGTGTTGATTACACGCGTATTGCGATCCGAGGCGAAGCCGAGGGTGGCAAACGTGTGATCTGAGCATTCATTTCCTCCTGTGGTCAGTATGCGACTATTCGTGCCAGTGAGGGGGTAGAAATTGGGTACTTTCGTCCCGCGTAGCAAAGAAGAAAGTACCTACTTAAGTACCTCTTTCTTCCAGCGAAGAATAAAATATACTTATAAATTCGTTCCATACAAAGTTTTGTATGGAGGTTTCATACAAATAATGTGAAAGATTTAATTATCGACCGATGGTCCTTTTAAAAATTCCTGATTTTAATTGTTAACTAATTAATATTCTACTGTTCTGATTTTACTAAGAACTTTAAATGAAGTTTTATTAAAATGTTATAACTGTAAACACTAACTCATACTTCCGTTAATATAGAAATAGAATAGATTTTTATAAATCGGTGCGTCACAAAGTTTTATATTTATGTATTTTCGAATGTAGTGTAAACTATATCTATCCGCTTGTTGGCTATAAAATTTTGGAAACTAATTTTAATGCGTATATTTGTATGAAATTATTTCTAAGTGTTGTAAACATCACTTGTACCTGCTTGGATATAATATTTTGACAGTCAAAGCAAAGTTATTGTGCTTATATATTGAAAAATAAATCATATATTGCATATTGGTTCTATTTTATTTTTATTTTCCCGGAAAATGCTCTTATTGAATTAGGTTAAAACTAGGCGATAGAGACGTTTTATTGTGAATATTTGATGGTCAGGACAAATTCAGGACGTTCTGAATAAAGGCCAGGTTAAAAGTACCCTAAACCGAAGAGCATGTATGAAAGGATTGATGAAAGTACAGGAAGCAAGGGAAGTATGTCAAGATCGTAGCAGGTGGAGGACTGTGGTCTCTGCCTATCCCGACGGGAAAGAGGCGTGATGTTATGTATGTATGTATGTATTTGATGGTGTCATTTGATCACACTCCCGCAGATTCGCAATGTCGAACTAATTTGATGGAGTTACGCCTCACAGTTTAAAAGCTAATTATTTTATGAGATGGTAATCTTAATTTTGTAATAAAAGTATTTGTTATTTTAAAAGGACGATATATTTAATATCACAATAAAGGCTTATGATACAAAATGTACTAGATATCTTACAATTCTACACTATGTGCCGATCCATTTAAGACGGACTTAAGTATCATGTTTAAACATGATATTATACCTCATTTTAAGAGAGACAAAATCGTTTTGTAAACAAAATGGCATCTACTTTTTACCCGGCTGCCCTAGAAGGAGGGTATTATGTTTTCGAATGAATGTTTGTATGTTAATGAATTATTCTTTTGACACTGTAGCCAAAACGGCTTGAAAGTTATGAACATAATTATATGAGATGTGAGTGACCTATAGAATTAAATCAAGTTTTGCGTCTGCGAATCGGAAAAGAAATGGGAAAATATTTTTTTAGTTATTTTATTCAACATTCAAGAACTAAATTTTCTCTTTTCCGTTGATTATATTTTTCGCAAACGTTTTTGTCCTTTAATTTTTTTAAAGTAAAATGTATTAAAAATGCGGAGGTCAGAGACTAGGTGTATGATAATTAGAATAAACGATAGTCCAAAGGATTTTCTGTACATGTATTGTGGTTATAACAGTGTGCTAGCAGCATTAAGAGTAATCTCTTCTTGTCAGTAAAATTATTGTTTACAAAACTATATGGTCCCTCGTCGAATGAGTTGTACAAATAAATACTAATCGGAGGTTCGTATTTCAAAAAACCGAGGTTCTATCATTTTAAAAAACAAAAATATGTAAAAAAAATTAGAAATGAATACCTATAGAACGGATCTTGAGAATCCTTTTGACTTGTAAAAATGACTTCTTTCTTAATCTCCATAGAACAGCAGTTTTCACCTGGAAATTTATAAAAGGAGAACATTAGTATTATTGGAAAAGAAGAAAAAAATTTCAGTGCATACAGTTATTAATGTTATTATTTAGTAATAGCACGAGCTAAATAGCCAACTGTATCTAGCCGGGTAAAATCGAGCCATTGCGATTAAAAATTCACATGAGTGATTTTGTAAAGGCTAGACTAAAATAAAGAAAGTTCTCAATTTGAAACGGCTAACATTACAAAGTAGGTAGGTATAAGCGAACGGACACAAGCGTTTTTTGCCGTATCCATACAAGTGCAAATGCTTTATATTTAACATGTAGTTACAATATTGATAAGGTAGGTTTATAACTATAAGTCTATAACAGAAGCATGTTCGTTCGCTTACAGTATACAGGGTGTTAATTTAATTGCGTGCCTTAGCTTAGGGGGTATTTCAGTAAAGATAAAGGAACACAAAAAAGATATAAAAAATCCTTCTTAAAAAAAAAAATAAAACTCCATTGAAACTAAACTAACACGGAGGGCAATAACCCGGTCGGGGCGCCGCGCTATCACCGAGCCAGCGCGCGAGTATCAAGAAATTTTTTTTTTTTTTTTGTGACTCCAACTTTTCCCTTCATACTTTAACGGGCTTAGGACTGTCACAATGTAATACCTAATAAATGATAAAAAAATATCATTGATGGTAAAAAAAATAAGAAGGATTTTTTTTATATTTTTTTTGTTCCTTTATCGTTACTGAAACACCCCCTAAGCTATGGCACGTAATTAAATTAACAGCCTGTATAAAATGTTCGCAGAGTTACATCCCACATACTATGCGTTTCAAATGAGGATGGGACTGAGCCTCCGGCCGCTTCCTTCAGTAGTAAGTAGCTGTCAAACAAATTTCACTCTATTTCGATTTAGATATACACAACCACTGGGAACCATTGTAAAGTTAGCTACAAACTACTGTGATTCTCATTTGAAACGAATAGTATGCGCCTGTAAATCATACAGGGTGTAAAAACTGAAACCGTGGATTCAGACCATGACACTGAACAACTTTCTCTAAGGAACATACTTAGGTTCAAAATACGAAAAAAAAATGATTGATTTCCCATACAAAATTTAACATCAGTATTAGCAAGCAAATATTTTTGTTTTTCAAATTGGGGAAAGTTGTTCAGTTTCATGGTCTTAATCCACAGTTTTAATTTGGAAGATATTTTTTTTAAATAGTGCTTCAGAAGCTTTTTTTACTTTTTGCAACTGTCAATGTAAGATACCTTTATATCAAGGCTTTTTGACGTTTTAGAACAAAAAAAAAAATTATATTGACAGCTGTTCAATCGTGCTAAACACCTCATACAAGGTGAAATTTTATTGATTTTGCTCCCGAAGCCTAGTTAGTGATTCTACAATTAAAAAGCAATTTTTTTTTTATTCCCTTACTTTGTGACGCACCGTTTTTTCTAATTCCCGTACTAAAATGGCCACGTGATCGAAAAGTTTTTAATGGGAAGCTGATTTTTTTTATAATAAAGCTTTTTCTTAGGGACTGCTTGCTTGGTCTAGGCTTCGGCAGCAAAACCAATGAAATTTTACATTTTGTAGGGTGCTTCCTAATCAATTGCGTTTCTTTCAGAATGTTACTCGGACATACAAAATTTGAACTCCCATAGCACATTTTGTATAGGGGGATATTTTTATGAACAGTTTTAAGGTCCGAGTAACACAAAGGAAGGCAATTGATACGGACCCTATATACAGAGTGTAAGGTACGGTGCGGTGTACCGAAAACTGAAACGAAAGTTCGACCAGAGTGAGCAATTTGTATGAAAAGGTCAATTTTTTTTTTCATTTCCTAGGAATATTTCTTTAGGAAAGTTGTTCAGTTTCGTTGACTGAACACGCCTTTTCAGTTTTCGGTACACCGTCCATTACAACTTGTATATGGACATTCCCTGTTAAGTTGCAAGGTGACACAGCAGCGGAAATGAAGATGCCCAGGGAATCATTGCAAGTATTAATAATGAAGGAAAGCAGTAAGTCGGTTATTATGAATGAATAAATCAGTAAGAAAATGAAGTAATGGATGCTGCATTTTAGGTTTATAAAACTTAAGAGTCGTAGTGATAACGCCCTCAAGCGTGAGACTGCTCTCAAGACATATTTTGATAAATTTCATTAATTACAAGTATGACCGCGATATCTGGGTGTCTACTCTTAATTTCGATATATCGATACGATACTACTTCGATAAAGTCGAATAGAGTAGAATATTGTTTGGACGAATTGTCAAATTGGCAGTGATTAGCAACCAACCAATATCCTACTCTATCGTCAAGGGACGAAGTTATGAATTTGCATGTTTCGAATAGTATCTTATTGATATATCGAAAATTGGGAGCAGACACCCTGTTCAGTTGACAGCGTCGCTTTTCGTGAAGATTTTAAAAACCCTCTTTCACAATGCACTATAAAAAACATGTGCCAATTCTGAATTAACGACACCTAAGTAGCTGTCAACAAAGAAAGTCACATCTTGACAGCGTCCTCAGTGGATACACTTTCAGGAGTGATATTGAGAGGATGTCACAAATTTTTGTATGTTACCCATACCTTGAATTGAACAACTTCTGCTAGGAAACATAGGTTAAAATATAAAAAATAATATTTCCTCGCATACATCCCATTTTGCGCTATCAACAATTCCAATTTCTGTAGGAAGTTAAAACTGTTTTCCTATTTCGACCTATGTTACTTCAGAAAAGTTTTATTGTTTGAGCAACATACAAAGATTTGTGGAATATTTATTAAATAACCCTGTATAAAATATCTAGGGCCGTAGACAGGTGGCTTTCTGTTATCGTAAACGATGCGCTAGTAAAATATATTAAAAACGTATGACATACGCTATTGGCATCGCATGGTATTGAATGCATAAAGCATGCATAGACGAATCCACTGGTTACGTCTATGCTTTCGTTTGGGGGGGTCATTTCGTGCAAAGTGGATATATGTTCTCTGGCGGCAATAATTAGTACTACACAGATGAGTCAGAAGTTGAGGATAATGGTGTGACAGGAGGGGGAGGGTGGTTGAGGGGAAGTAGGGGTTTGTGTACCTACATACACGTATCCAAGTAAAACTTACGGCCGGATGTATCAAGGACATAGCAACCAGACATTTTTTTTTAAAGGACTTCTGTGATGCCGAATGTAACTTCCATAAATTTATGTTCCTAGCGCTTACGACAGTAAATTTAAAGCCATTTGTCTATAGGCCCTGATCAGTAATTAGGTAGGTATAGTTTTTGAACAAATAAAACAACTACAAAAAAATATTACAAAGCCCAAAGCCGGATGAGTGATAGAATAAAAAGTGATAGTGATATTATGAATGGAAAAGAAAAGAGACGACACAGAAATAAAGTTAGATACAAAATGAACAAACTGCGTACGTTTCGAAGCCGTTAGATATCTTGCATCTCCTTTACACTACCACTTCAAATGCTGGTGACAAAAAAAGAAAAATATATTCACGTATGCGTTCCTTTAAAGACTAGCGCTATAGGTTTTAAAAACTATCAAAGAAACATGTAGTAACATTCATAACTTTTAGCTAACATTAAAGTCAAATGGAGAATGCACGTGTAACAAACCTTCGGATAATATAAAAATTAAGTATTTTTAAGACTAAATTATTCTGCTCCGTACCATAATTCATCAAATTGGTTACTCAAACGTGAAATATAATTTTTGAAGTACCTATTTTTTTTACTTTTTCGGATATTATAAAAATTAAGTATTTTTAAGACTAAATTATTCTGCTCCGTACCATAATTCATCAAATTGGTTACTCAAACGTGAAATATAATTTTTGAAGTACCTATTTTTTTTTACTTTTACTTTCTTTTACTGGAAATTTGTAGTAAAACAAAATCGTGTGGGATCGTTTTGCGGGGTGGATGTCAAACATCAGATTTCCCCGTAGATTTCCAATTAGTTTCTCGTGATTTGGGTTTCGTTAATCAAATATACACAAATACAACACTATAAGGAAAATAATATATAGAGTAATTATAAGTATACAACTTTTGACAAAAGAGTGTAACAACCAAGAGGATGACAGGCAGACCTGTCGGTATTTACTTTTATGGGTACCTACTATTGCTACGAACAGGTTTCATTCGTGCACTCTGAAGTTACAACTTTTCTTTCCGACTGTACCAAACCTGCCACGTTGTGCATTGGCAGACCAACCTTTAGTGGATCTATTTGCCACAACTCTCACTACAAAGTAGCAAATTTCGAGTAATCGATGTCGAAGGATACCTTGCGGTGGTGCCATCAGTCTTTATTGGTTCTGCTCTCAAAGCCCAGGAGACGTATTTTTGAAGCGTTCGAAGTGAATCTTTAGTTCGCATACGAAAACGAATCGTATACGAATTTAATTTCTAATGCTCTCGTTTTTACGCAATTATGAATCATTCGAGCAGTGTTGCCATTAAATTCAAATCTTTAGACAATTTTCGTAACGCAGAAAAAATCAAAACCGGAAAGCAATTACTCATTGATTTTAAAAACTGGTAATGAATTGCGAGGGAATGGAACGCAAATTAAAAAGTCGATATGTCAGTATAATGTCATGTGTGAAGGAAACGTCAATGTCGTTCTCGTCACAGATTATACATACTTTCGAGTGGTCGAAGTGCAAAACGAGTGGGTCGGACCACTACTCGTTGCAGAATTCACAGGTATGAATATTCAAAAATTGCGATTTTACCGATTCGTATACGAATCTTGCCAATTCGAATGCGAATTAAAGTTCGAACGCTTCAAAATGCGTCTCCTGTGTTTCTACTCCTGATAACGAGCAACTTTCCCAAACTCTCTAATCTCTCCATATCCATGTCAGCCTTTGGCAGCCCAACAACTCTGCCACCAGGGTTTATGAGGTCAGTCGTCGACCTTGCAACATGATAATGATGATGCAAATTTTATTCGTGTAAAAGAACTTTTTCTTAGGAAAAACTTTTTCTTTGCTTGTTTTCATGAGTAGAATCACTGGGCTTCGGGAGCAAAACCAATGAAAATTCACGCTGTGTTATAAAATGATTCCCTTATCCCCGCCAAAGTCTATCAGTCTGCAGTACCACAGCGCACGAACTTATTTTACTGCAGTATGTACACTTAACAGCATGTCGTCATTATTAACGCTTTTGGACCTTATGGCGTGGTTATAGAGTTGAAAAAGTTTCTAACGACGTGCGGTTGACCGTACAGATCGCGCCAAACATCTAGACTGCTCTGAATACAGCGCGAAGCAACTTCAGAGGCGTCTAGAAGTTTGGCACGATCTGAACCTGTAATTATGTAAGTGCATTCTCCATTGTCTACCTACAAAATTCTTGTACAATACGACGTCACAAAAGGACAGACTGAGCATAGCATTACATCAAACAGACATTCTAAAACAGGATCAAACATAATCACGTACTTTGTCATTGAAGAATGGGCGGGGGGATTCTATAAAACGAAAAAAAGGTCGGATACATTCCATACTATAAAATGTGTGAAGTTTCACTAAACGCACGTTGGATATTTAATGAAATATATTTCATATAAATAATACTATTTTTTATAACTGCATTTATCCTACCTAACTAAACAGTCAATTAAAGGAAAATACAGATTACAACCTTTACAAGATAAACGGTTCTACAAAAGCATCAAAACTACCAGTTGCACAAAACTTTTCTTTACTACAAAGTCTGTTAAAGTTATTGATGAAATTTTCTGTTTTCATGACGAAGATTTTTTTGATCGGCGAGGGTGGCACTGGTCGCGTTCCTAAGGAGATCCCAGAGCTACCCGTCATGCGCCAAGGTTGGTCATCGGGGGGTTTTAGTCAGTGGAGTCTGACATAACACAGCCGTTTTCCCCAGCGACCGAGTATCCATAAATTTAAAAAACCGGCCAAGTGCGTATCGGGACACGCGCAGTATAGGGTTCCGTAGTTTTTTTAAAATCGCAAATCGGGTTTTGAATAAGTATTTTATAACTTTTATAACAAACTTTTTACCTCCTAATATGCTCAGCGAGGTCCTAGCGCCTGATTGCTATTGCCATTTAAATGGGGCTATATCTCCTTTCTAGCATAACGCTGAACTGTTGCTAGAAAGAGATGGAGACATTTTTAGAATTTTTGATTTCAGAGATGGGATTGTCCCTTTACGTGAGCCCTATCGTTGTATGTGAAAACAATTTGTCAAAGCAATTGACGAAAGTTGTATACTTCTGTAATGATGTATCATCCAGAATTAGCCCTATAACTTCTTCTTCTGAGGATCGTGACCCACAATGACAGGTGCCGTCTTGGCTAAAATTGTTGATCGCCAGGTACTTCTGTCTTGCGCCAGTCTGAGAGCATCCTGGAAGGACATATTAAGGGCGCTCGTAATTTGGTCCATCCAACGCGTTGGTCTTCGTCCACGAAGTCTTGTACCCTCTACTCTCCCTAGCAAGATATTTCGTTCTAGGTTATCCGGCATTTTCCTGCTGATGTGACCAAAGTAGCGGAGGGTCCTACGAGTCACTAACGCCGACAGTCTACATTAATGTATAAGAATTGGTGATATTGTCGATGAGGTATATTTTACAATAAATAAACATGACTCTATGAATCTCTATGACTAAAACAGAAGAGTTTAAACTGAAGAAACGCTTAGTGCAACTGGTGTTAAATGTTTTTTCGACAGGTAATAGTCAACATATATTTTGATTCTGCCAAACTTTGCTCTGGCTATTTTCGCTTGTAAAAGTTGTAACAAGTACACTCAACAGCACGTCGGTAGAAACACTTTTGGACCTTCTTCTTCTTCTTTCGTGTCGGCAAGAACACGGGCTAAATCTTACTTGCCCAGAAAGCGGCTACCTTGGTAGCCCTCTGGTTACCATCAAGTAAGTCCTCACGCGAGCAGGTGGTCGGGCACGCGGGACAATTGGTGAGGTGTGCCATGGTTTGCAGGAGTTCTCCACATTCACAGCTGGCGTCTGTGCTACTAAGGACCTTATGGCGTGGTAATAGAGTTGAAAAAGTTTCTACCGACGTCGTACGGTTGACCGTACCAAATGCTGTAATTTACGAAGAAGCGCCAGTTTAACATGCAGTTTCAGTCGTCGGTTTCATAAAAACCCTCTAGATCACGCGCAGTATTTTTTCAATAGTTTTCCATGACGAATAGCATATATTCTTGTAAATGTTGTAATGTCACATTTCGTTACAGGCTTAATCCGATTTGAGAATTTATGTCGAGTCAGACAGATAACCCGCCGAACCCTTTTCCAACAAAATGTTGGACTTGTGTTGTATGGAAAGGGGCAAAACGCGTAACGATCGAGTATAGCAAAATAGAGGTAGGCACTTAATACTGCTGTATGATACCCGCCATTAAAAAAGGGCCTCCCTTCCAATATGTGGGTGCCATATAAAGCGATTAATTATAGCTGACTCTGATTGCGCGGAACTCATAATGAGTCGCGAGTGTGAGCGCGGCAGGTGGGGGGAAGGCGAGCGAATCGTTCATTGCCAATGTTGGATTAAATTGACCTTTATAATAATTTGTGTTTTATATGTACTTATTAATAGTACCAGTACGGAAAACCCACGCTTCTTCGTAAATTGCACGTATCGCCTGCTTAAATCTTGATGAATTTACAATAAATTAAATAATATAATTATTAAGATTTAAAAACATTCAAGAACTTACCATTTCGCTCGCTTAGACCAGTCTTTGGGCGTCCAGTGCAGACACTTGGGATCAATTCGTAGCAATCTTTTCTCCATCGCCTTTTCGTGTTGCTGTATCGTTTCCTAAATAAAGTAACGGAATATCAAATCGAATAAAAAATGTTTTTTGCAAAGCTAGGGTGACATTTTATAGATCTTCAATGGAATCACTAAAATACGACTGATAGGTAAGTAATGCAGATCAAACGTAACACAATGTATGAATTGCAGTCAGACACAAAAGAGTAGCAATAGAACTAAAATAATTTCTACAGGTATCATCTACCTTACGGTTTAAAATGCGTACACACAGTGCTGACGCTACCAACAATTCTTACGGATCGGTTTAAGCACGCTTAAATCGAATACAGATTTAAATTTGATAAACTAATAGCGCACTTACTCATGAACTTACGTGGTTGACACGAGTGAATACAGCTCACTACAAACCGACTTATATCACGCTGTCAGCGCTGACGATGCTCATGAACACAATTTAAACCATAGGGCTATCTTTTTTATATACAAAAATCTTCAGTGTTGGTAAGAAGATTGTGGCGCTCTCATTTTGTCTACTCTTTTTTATCCAACTTTAGAAGCGAAAAATGTAAATTTAAAAATTACACTCAAAATTGACAAAAACAGCAATAGATTAAAAACAACATTCCATATGCCACACTTGATCTGATTTTAACACACAAAAATACAAATACATACAAAACTATCTACAGGTTCTAACTAAAAAATGACACCCTATTTTGCGAACGGCGTGAAAATGAAAACTATACCTGATTGACTGATATAATGTACTGTCCCTTATAATAGTTAATGAGGTTGAGGTTCTGTAGTGTGCTTATCACATCTTCTTTCTTTATACTGGTCATCTCGCATATTTCGCTGGAAAAAATTGGTAGGGAAATTCAATACGCAGTTAAGCATAGCATGCACAGCATTTTTAATATCCCTGCTTGGTTATATCGTGATTTATGTTACAACCACTATCAGTTGTAACAAACAACGTGCCTTATTGAAAAAATCTGTAAGGGTAACGTTTTAACGCGATCCGTTTTCCATTCTAAATTCAAATGACTCGCATTCATATGCGGTATATAAAATGCTGTTGAAAAACTAGTGTATACTGCTATTTTTAGTAAAAATTTTCGCTGCTTAATACAAAGATACAGCTAATGCACCGAAAGTACGACAGTTGATCGCACGCCCACAATGGCCAAAAATTGCTTACAAAGACTTTCGGTGCATTATCTGTAGCTTTGTATTAATCAGCCAAAAATTTAACTAAAAATAGCAGTGTACACTGAGATAGGCTTTTTGTTACCGCCAACAGATGTCCACTATGATTCTGAAGAATTCGTATAAAAAGCCGAGAAAGTCATATAAAAGGCGGAGGAGGTCATAAAAAAGGTTTCCGTAAAATCAATCGATAGCTTACTTGATAGTGATGATAGGTTTTTCGTTATCGCCGACCGGTTTCATGTGCATAAGGATGTCCAGTATGGTTTGTGCCCAGTAACTTCTATACGACAGGAGACCGAGATCTGATAGAGGTTTCTCCGGTGACCCTGTCTTGCCTTCAAATTTGGATAATTCATAACCTGGAAGTAAACAATTTGTAAAAATGAAAAATAAATCTTGGAAAGTAATTTATAACTGAAATACGAAAGTAACTTACTAAATTCAATAAGCAGTTTGCCGTATCCTTTCCTCTGGTAGGGAGGTAACGTAAGTATACATGCAACGTTGTAGTCTTCTGTACTCTCCTTTTCTTTTGAAAAGTAGCCTACTATGTGGAATCCTGTAATAAATGAGATGCAAACTTTGATAAAATAAATATGACACCATTAATAAAAGAAGTTAACAATCAAATGTGACTCAGTTTCTGAAGTCAACAGTCAAATGTGACTCTATTTCATAAATTATAAACAAAATGTAATCTTATTTCTAAAAATAACAAATAAGCTGCGACTCTTCTGGAGTCAACAAAAAAATGTGTTTTTTTCTGTACAATACACACTTTGAGTCAATTTCTGAAGTCAACAATAAAATGTGACTCACTTTCTTTGCTTAACAATAAAAAGTGACCGAGTTCTTGAAGTTAACACTTAAGTGTAACGTAGTTTTTAAAGTTAACTATAAAACGTAACTCAGTTCCAGAAGTTAACAAAAATAACGCAAGACTTTGTGACGCAGGTCGTGTTTGAAAACCAAAAGGTTTAATATTTTTTATGATAAAAAGAATGGAGAATTTTTTATGATAAAAAGAATGGAGACTTTCGTTGTTGGCTAGTATAGAAAACTGATATTCTTACCTCTGGAATCAAATTCTGTCATAACATAAAATAGAAAGGGATCCGTGTCATAATACAAAGTCTTATGGTCCAGGAAGAGTTTTGCCAGTAGACATAGATTCTGAGCGTAACATTTGTTTTTGCGACCGTCTATCTCGAAGAATGATATACTGCCTTTTCGATAGATTTCGTTGCCGGGCGGATGTTTTAGTTTACATTTTATCTAAAATTGAAGCAACAAGTTAGCAAGGAATGTTTATATCAATTCAACAATTTCAGATAAAGTAATAAGACCGTTTTCTTACCAAATGTCTTTCCAAACACTTTTTACTTTTCCTATACTTTAAACAGAATTCGCAAATGTAGATACACGGTAGGTGAACCATTTCCTGCAAAAAAAAAATTAACAGTGAGACGTACTTAGAAATCAACATGTCCGTGTGCGAGTAAACTGAATTCGGCGTACATGAAAGAGATGGAGCGAATATCTAACCTGTGTGGTAGGGCCGTATTCGATGGCGGCCCACCGGGATCATTCGGACACTTTCAGCCTGTGACCAGGGTTCTAACGTTTATGAATGAGACGGAGCGATTATCCAACCTGTGGGTAGGGTGAGAAGTACCAGGGCTGTAGCCGATATCGGCCCATTGATCGATCGTTTCGTTCTTCATGCGAGTAACCAGTTCCGTGACTAGACTATTCGTGTGACTGGGATGCCCGATGTTCATAAAAGAGATGGAGCGATTATCGAGAAGTACGATGGTCGTAACCGATGGCGGCCCCATTCGATCATTTCGACATTTTTGTGCTTGTGACCAGGATCCTAACCCATATGAAAGAGATGAAGCGATTATCTAACCTGTGGGTAGGGTGAGAAGTACCAGGGCCGTAACCGATGGCGGCCTAGTTTGATCATTTCGACATTTTTGTGCCAGTGACCAGGATCCTAACATTTATGAATGAGACGGAGCGATTATCTAAGCTGTGGGTAGGGTGAGAAGTACCAGGGTCGTATCCGATGCCGACCGAGTTCGATTATCTCAACATTCTTCATGTGCGTGACCATATCGTCAAGTCCGTGCGTGATAAGACTGTATGAGAACCCGTAATTGTGATACCCAGCGTACATGAAAGAGATGAGAACCCGTAATTGTGACACCCAGCGTACATGAAAGAGATGGAGCGATTGTCTAACCTGTGGGTATGTTGAGAAGTATCAGGCCCGTACCAAATGTTAGCCTAGTTTGATCTTTTCGACAAATTAAGCCTGTAACTAGAATCCCAACATTAATGAAAGAGGTACAGCAAATACCTAATCTGTGTGTAGGATGAGAAGTACCAGGACGAATCCGATGGCGGCCTAGCTCGATCATTTTGACATTCTTCGTGACCAGGTCGTCCTGTTCGGTCGCGACGAGACTGTATGCGAGCCTGTGACTAGGATGTCCGACGTTCATGAGAGAGATAGATATGGCCGAACCTGGGGATATGGTGAGAAGTACCAAGGCCGTATCCGAAGGCGGCCCAATTCAATTGTTTCGACGTTTTTGTGCTTTTGACCAGAATCCTAACGTTGATGAATGAGACAGAGAGATTATCTAACCTGTGGGTAGGGCGAAAAGTACCAGGGCCGTATGCCCAGCTCGATCATTTCGACACTTTGATGCCTGTGACCAGGATTCTAACTTTGATGAAAGAGATGGGGGCGAACATCTAACCTGTGGGTACGGTGAGAAGTACCAGGGCCTTATTCGATGGCGGCCCAGCTCGATCATTTCCACATTCTTCATGCGCGTGACCAGGTCGTCGTGTCCGTGCGCCACCAGGCTGCCCGAGGTGCGCGGGCGCGGGGTGGCGGTGGGCGTGGCCGCGCCGCTCGGCAGGCTGTCCGGCTCCTCGCCCCCCACCGCCCCCATCGCACCCACCGCCCCCACCGCTCCGAGCGGCAGCGGCTCCAACTGAACCAAACAGAGAAAAAACATACAAATGTCAATGCCGAAAGGAAAACACCACACATTTATTATAAAAGTTTAATAGGTAAAATTGAGACGGCCACATGGACCCACGCTCAAAGGTCCACACAGGACTAACTGTGGAAACTATAAACCTAACTTAAACTTAAAAATGTTTGTTTGTATGTTGTTTTGTTTGTTGCAGGTAATCTCTGGAACTACCACAAAGTACTGAATGGTCGCACGCCAAGACGGCAGAAATAATAATACACGTGCCACGCAACTGCGTTACACGCAAATGCTGCGGCTGCCAGTTCCTATTTACGCGTTGGTTACATTATCAAAAATAGCGAAAGAAAAGCCAAATTGTGTCGTAATTTGGTGTAATAATCAAAGTTAAAACAACTTAGTAATATAAAGCAATTCTTAGCAGTTTAAATATGCGACTTCAGGTTGTCTTAGAACACAAAACCTCAAACGTGCAGGAGCCGCGAGTCATCCATTCATACAATAGTATGCATCAGGTGGCCCACAAGCTCGCTTGCTCGCTTGTTGCATGAAAAAAGGAAATGGTGTGCTTAAATGGGTGACGCCCCCTCGCACGTTTTTTCTACATGGCAAGTGCTGACCTTGCCACCTCTAGTAGCGGCAGCCCGCGACCATTTAGTGCTCTGTGGGAACTACCGATTCGATGCGATTTTTTTTCTCATCAGTTAAGAGCTACGTTATTTTGACTGATATAGATTAAATCTCAAAATGTAGCTACCGCTATGATATTATTAGTCCTCATTAGCGCAGGAGAAGGGCTACAGTGAGCAGTAGAGCAAATGTACATTTGCAGTATTTTTTCAACTGGTTTGTGAAGCCCCATGTCGCCATTTTTTCTCATAATGTCAAAATTTATAAAACAAGCTGTGCGTACGAATTTTTTCGCGTGGACTTAAGCTTGGACTTTTGCTTCACCGTTTTAATCTTCGTACTCAGATATCTTCTGTTTAAGTGAACTGATTGCGATAAATATAAAGCTTATATGTCGAGCCTGTTATCAAAAACTTCGTTTGAATAGATTCTGTAGCTTGTGAGTGATTGATGTCCAAGAAAACAGACAAAAATTCCAAAAATACCTGAATCGTGTCAATTTACATTTTTTTTTCAATAAGAAAATACTTCAAGTATATATTTTTATTATACGAACAGATGAATTAATTGATGTTACCCATACATCATTATCTAAAGAGTTGGCCTTCCGTTTCCTGCTGATCTTCTTCTGTAATGCTGCAGCCAGGACCGCTCCTCCATTGACGAGAGAAGACGTGTCATGGCCGAAGGTAGGACTAGCTGGTCTAGAGATAAGCTGACGAGGTTCTCCTGTCGCTGCAATAATTAATGAACTAAGTATTAGTAAACAAAGTTATTTTTTGGACCTGATTTCAGTTTGCTCACTTTTTAGCGAGGTCTAGAACTTTTGCAACAACGCACGAAAAATAATCAACTTCCCATACAAAAGTATGTTAAATTGAACGGGAGCTCGAAATGTTTTGTGCGTTGTCGCAAAAGTTGTAGCACAAATGTTGTTGTTTTTGAACTCACTAACTTGTGGACAAATGGTAATCAGGTCCAAAAATCCTAGTAGAAAGGCTTAAAAATACGATGATCCGGAGTGAGTCTGTATCGAATCAAAACATTATTTATTGTATAAAAAAATATATATTTATTTACTTTGGATGATCATGTATGAGCTATTAGTAATTCATTCAATAGCTACTTATGAGCTGATCGTAGGGGTCATTCAACACTCCGCACACCTCACTCACATTAAATACAAGTGTTTTTTAAGAAAAAAATTTATTATAACCTATTGATGATGCAGAGTCACCCCTTCAAAGGAATCCATCGAGCATTTTGACAATCAGTCATGTATCTTAAAAAAGTACCTTGACTGCACGAAGTCCATTCTATTAATGTACAGTTAGAAGTACCTACATCAAGCTTGACACATTAATTATAGTCCAGTCAATCTTCAATATGAGGTTGCATTAAATAAATTAATTTTAAATAGTACGAATAATATAGGCTATCTGAAGCTGTAAATAATTAAATCTGGCAATATTGTTAAAACATATTTTTTTGTAAAAGTACATGTAAATATTATACAGGTTGAGTTCACCTAATACTGGTGTTAAGAATACGAGTATCAACGTAATTTCAGGATTACCCTGGTTTTAACTTTTTAAATGTTTACTGGTAATTTAATAAAATTTCCCCTAAAGTACATTTAATGCAACCCTCTCCATACAAACTTTCGTAGATTGACTGGACTATAAGATTTCGTACAGCTTTAGAGCAAGAGTCGCAATGCAAGTCAAGCTTGACCAGCTCTTGAACGTACGAGCTCAAACCTCCCTCAAAGCTCCCACCACTTCGCGCTTTTACAAGTCACAAGGCCAATGTTATAAATAACCAGTCTACACTCTATTGAGATGAGAACACAATCTATTCTAATAGGACACAAAACAAGTTTTTAGAACTTCATTGATACACTTGTATATTTAAAGATGTGTATCAACGAAACATATCTATGAATTATAATATCTTTTACTTCAAACAAGCAGGTGGGTAAAAATCTTAGCAAACTACTTGAACAGTGACCTTGAAAGCGCAGAGTCGTTTTTACATTTTGACCCAATACGAGATAAACTCTAAATAATTATTCTCCATCCTCCATTTTACAGCTCATAAAACATCCGCTGCCGGACAAGACCTTTCCGTATTTTCACATGGTATTTTTCTGGGGCGAAGTACAGTCACGGGAATAAATTGTTAAACAGGCTGAAGACTTTTTATTTTTTACATATTATTAGTTAGAGTATACAACTGCGTGTGCTGTTAACTAGTACTTATGGATTTTTTTTGTAAAGTTGAATAAGTCGTACGACAAAGGTATTTCTTTTGACTTCACTAGAAAGAGGGTAAGCAGCAACCTTGTATAAATTACTTTTAACTCTAACTTAATATATGTCAATCTTGTTTTTCTGATTGACCGATAATGTAAGACAAACCTTTGTTAAAGATTTTATACTTTCTTATTTTTTGAGTGACATGTGAATAAAAATTGTATACACTTAAACATATTATGTAGATTATTTCTGTATGTTTTATTTGTCCCATATCCATACTTCTTTTTTGCGCCTACATTTATACCGCGCAATGTGTAATAGGATCAAAAACGCTCAACCATATATTCCCGTGACTGTATGTGCTGTGCCACGTAAAAGTCTCATCAAACCAACATCACTCTTTACAGCCACACAATGTTAAAGGAATTGATGACTCTTAATTCTACAAAGTAAAAATATAAACTTAAAATTCACCACCAATATAGACAACACAACACCAAGTCCATTTTGATCCACTAAGTCAGTGCAATACTAATATACCTCTAACTACTCTTGCCAAACAACAAAAAGCTTCAGAAAGGTTTATCTCACCACTCAAGTAAAACTGGAAATGTAGAAATTAATAAATTATTGTGTGATTTAGAAAGAAGTTTCTAGTTAGCTTCAGATATTCAAGGTGTTAGAGAAAGTACCGTTTCTAACTAAACCACATCACCAAAGAAACATGTACTAAATAAACCGCATAATCTGTTTTATTCCTTCTTTTTAATTTTGTTAACTTACATAGGGTCGTTAGTATATGTCTGCAAACTTTTCAAGTCATTGTTTTACCCATGAAATTGAAAAACTTGCGCTCTTCAACTCTCCAATACCAGCAAAAAATGTTTTGGTTCTTCATACAAATTGGCCCGACCCGCTTGTCACATTATATGGAGAAGCAAAAATAATTGCAAAGTCACAAAAGTTTCACAACAAAAATAGTTCAGTTTGCAGAGATATACCAAACACCTGGTATGTATTTTCAAATCGAGTGTGAGATAACCTTTCTTTAAACAAAAAAAAATACCCAAAATCAAAAGATTAAAAGGTAAAGGATATAGACATACCAGCCGTGCTTTTATGTGTTGAGCCATTGTGTGCACTAAATAATTTGTCGTGCGATTTGGGTTGGCTAGCAGAAACGCTGGTAATACTAGACTTCGGTATTTCAGGGCAGACATTATTATCATCTGCCGAAGAAAAGATTTTTTTATTTGAAATATGAATGCAGCTTCAAATCCTGTATGGAAGACGCTGCAAATTTTATACAAAGATTTGGATTATGTGTTTTTTTTTCTTTACACCACTAAAAATACTTATTTTTGCATTGTCGGTACATAACTTTTTTATAGGCCTTAGTTTTATTTTAAAAGGAACTTAAAGTGAAAGTACAGAGTTTACATTTAAAGGAATTTATAATATAAGTGGTGTAAAGATATTTTTTTCAAAGAGGGTTCAAAATGTGCAAATAAGGTTAAAAAGCTTTTAAGCATAAAATAAAACACTACTAAATCAAAAATGCTACTCCCTATACAAAAAATTAATGCTTTGAACTGACATGCCAAAAAATATTATAAAGGTGGTTGTTCATGTTCACCTGTCAAATAATGGTGTCGAGTATGATAATCTATAATGATGAGTTCTAGTATGAGATTTTCGTAATTTCTAACACAATAAGAATTTCAAAAGGAAATCTGGAAGAAATTAAAATGAATTTTCAAAATACGGTAATACTGAATTATTTAATTCGAGACTGTTCCCGTAGTCAAACTGTGTCAACAGTTTTGCGGGTGCTTGTTTAGTTTTTAAGAAAAACTGTAGTATTTCTTAATAAACATATTCTATTATATAATAGGAAGTTTTCCTTGACGTCCGTTAACTACGTTTTATTAAGTGTCGCTGGGTGGTACGCTAATCACTGTTGGTACACTTTTTTTAATCATAGTAAAATATATGCAATCTTTTTTCACGAACAAATGTAACAGGCATTTGACAGAAGCAATCAAACTGACTTAATTATATTTTCATACTGATTCTACTGATTACACAGTGGCACTATGATGGTTTCTCCTCGTGCTGATTTGTAGCGCCACCCAGTGGACATTTAGAATAGAATAGAAAAAGTTTTATTTAGTAAACAATGGTTTAAAACAACCTTATTGTTTATGCCATCATCACAAACTTTTCAAATTCAATGCTTTCCAGATCCTTTTCAGAAATTCTGTTTACTGTGTTTCTGTTTAAATAAAATAAAAAAGTGGTACTTTTAATAGCTATACTATACTGTGACTGACTATACACACCCGCGCCAGTTTGACAGGAAAAACAAGACCGAAAATGTATGGGAAATTAACATTCTCCTTTTAATATTTGATCATACCTAATCACAGAAACCTTACGATGATTGAAATTATACTGTAAGCCTTTCCTTAACTCGTTAATTAGTTAACTAGTTTTCAGAATACTATTTATTTAATTGATTAACTAGTTATTTGATTGATTAAATTAGCATAAAGGAAAAATTTTACTTGCAATTTCAATCCCCTGCTATCCCCAAATGTAATTCTGTACAAAGGCCTTCATCATCATCCACTGCAGGACATAGTAACATATGCATAATTTATCAACAAAATTACATAAAAAAATAATTTATATTAAAAGCATAAACTAACTGACATATTAACGCACAGCACATACCCTTTGGTCTGGAAATGTTGCACAGAGGTTTCTTATACGCGAGTACTAAGAAAGGATTTTGCAAAATACATCCCCCTTACATACCCATGGAAATCCACGAGAACAAAAACGCAGGTAACTGCTAGTATAGAATAAAATGTTGCTTTAAAACTAAAGCATCATTGCCCTAGCTTTATCAAACCCAGGAGATTTGAGTGAAACTGTGAAATACCATAAAAATAAGAATATTATGGTGTTTATTACAGCCGCCAAGTTCTAGATTGTGGCAAATTTAATGACAGATAAAGTAAAGCAATAAAAAGTCAAACACCTTGGATCGTACGGTGGCATCCCAAATACAGTGGAAATAATAAAACTTGACAGAGACACAGCAGGACAGGGCGATACTGAATAAAGATTTTTTTGAAGATGGTAGGGCTTTTGTGCAAAGTGGGTCTGGGGAAGTACCACCCCCTTATGTATTTATGCTGTAAAATAGCAGTGTTTACACTGCTGTGTTTCGGTATGACGGGTAAGGGAGCCAGAGAAATTACCAGCACACGAGACACACAATTTTAGTTCTCAGGGAGGGCAACATGCTTTGCTATTTTATGAGTGTCAAGTTATGCCACTAATGAGCAGATTCTCTTCTCCTAGGCAGATTGTCAGCTTCAATATAAAGGGTTGGCTACAATAGATCTGTACAGGTCGCAGTGGACATTGGGAATTAGGAGCCCGGCCCCTTTACCCTCAAAACAAAAACATATGCCACTAATAAGGCAGCGGGCTCCTTTCCACTTTCCGCTGACCACTTTCCATCAGGGGGCCCACTTGCTCGTTTGCTGTTGCTGTACTTGTCACATAAAAAAATCTATGCTAATCTGACAGAGATCCTGCTCTCACACACGGCTTTGTCCTGCTGTAATTCCAATCAAGCTACATTATTAAGGCAATATAATTGCAGGAAAGTCAAAGATGGATGATATTGACTGTAGGGTGCTGCTGTATGTCCTTGTCAAACTTACATACATGTTTGCCATCAAACATCCATGTATGTGTGTAAACATTAGCAAAAACATAAAAAATTATGAATCCAAATTTCTGATTAAAGAATCAAAAACGATCAAGACTAGACAATACACAAATCTGCCAAAATTTGCACCTCTTTATCGGCACTTGGATCTAGAACTTGGATACCAAAATAATCCTTTTTTCACCTAAAGTGCTTGATAAAAGTAAATAAAAGCAGTAACTTAAACCTTGCTTACCAAAACTAAAATAGCAAAAACACACATACTAATAAAACTAGGCATGACGCCACCTCCTGATCCTATGTGGGTTTTCTTCGGAGTCGTGGTTCCTCCAGTGGAGGTTGGGGCTCCGTCTCTTCGGGGGAACTGTACCTTGCGAGTGTCCAGCCATGATTCCCCCACCCACTCATCTAAGCGTTTGTTAACTGTAAGGCAACAAAATAATGGATTAGTCATGTAAAAATTATTCTACAACTATGAATTATGATTATAAGTAACCTTAACTTTCAATGTAACAAGCTTTAATAATGTGGATACTTCTGATATGTTAAACCATAGTTTGAAGCGTTTTCTGCGCACTGGAATCTTAGCTAAGGAGATCCTGTGTTTTAGAAGTCAGTACAGAAGTTAACTATTCCTTAGTAACTAAAAAAATTCTCTCGCTCAGCACTGCACTTGGACAATATTGGACCATCTTGGTATCATTGTCATCGGTCACATAAAAAGTTGCCAGACCCACAAAAAGATAGCTATCCAAACTCATCATTTTTCTTACTACTAAAAAACATTACACATTTCAGAAACAGGAAAACTTATATAAAATAATTTCAAAAAATTTTGTCCTGTTTTAAAACACATGTGAGAAGTGTTTTTGGATCAAGGAGTTTATATTAATGGTATAACAATATTGGCATACTAGCCTTGCATAGGCTGTGTTCATTAAAGTTTTTCTTTTTTAAAAGGGCAGTGCAACAAAGCCTGGCTAAAAATCATTATTATACTGGACAACTAAATCAATAATTGGGCGCACTTGAGGCTTAAGTTAGAAGACTGTACTTCAACTGAAAAATTTATTTAAATCACTCTGTCTAATGATAATGTATCCATGTTCTAAGTCTTGCAAAGAATAACAGAAATATAATATTAAAAGGTATTAATAAAATTATATTTTACAATTTACTTATTCAACCTTCTGAAAAAATTGTCAGTCAAGGCTGTTGTCTGTCATAAATGGAAGTAAAATCGTAGCTTCATTATTTATTTGGAATTAACAATCAAATTGTCACACCAGCCTTGACCAATGTAAAGAATACTTGAATATTCAACGAGTAAACAAACTGTAACAAGATATTACTGGAATTGCTTTACTTAAGGAAACTTAAGTAATAGCAGGTTTTTAATCCCTACACAGATGAGTAACAATAAAGTTTTTAGTTCGGTATGTACCAGATAGTGCTAATATTTCTTCAAAACTTGAATCAACACCTCGGAAGAAAATTTTAAGTATACTCACAGTCTACATAATGTACATAATACGTCCTTTCTCTGTCCCTGTTTCCTGTTTTATTTTCCTTGATGCTTATAATCTCAGCCAAGGGCCAGTCGTCGCCTCCCTGCATCCGTACGGGCAAGCGACATCCTTCGACCAAAGCAGACTGCAAACATGGTTATTTTGAATGAACTGATACTCACAAAATATATCCAACACAATGATTTAATACAACAAAATTACCGTTGAGTCACAAAATGTCGTGAGCTCGTCCTCATTTTCGTGCATTTTACGAAAAACATGAAAATATTTTGGAAAATGCTGTGTGGTATTTTTAATCTGTGGTTGAGGTTGACAGACAGAAGTTTGACGTTTGATAGGGATGCACTGTTTTCTTTAAGCGTTAATATAATCGACTCGCAAAAAAGATCGCTTTCGTTATGAGATGAGTGGGTGGGTGGGACTGACTACACATGGGATGGGACAAACCACGGTCAAACCAACAGTAGTTTAAATTAGGTATAAAATACTTTTAATATGCAGCCTTCTTTTAAACAATTTTATCATTGTTTTTATTTTGTTCTTGCCACTAAATAAATTTAAAAAGATCCTTTAGAACCATATTCAGAACAGATCTTCTAAGGGGTTTGAATATTTTGGTTTAGTAAATAATAATAATAATATAAAACCTATTTTGGTTTTTGAGCCTGGCATAGGTAGTCAATCGCCGCACTCTACGTTTATTTTTAAAAATAGCGACGCACCAAGAAATCGATAGATGAACCAAAAATGTCTTATGATACCTAGTGTCCTAAAGTGTCACGTTACGGAGTTATAGGGCGACAAAAGTTGGCATATAATTTAAGTTTTTTTTAAATTATAGAAGTGTACCAGTCACCCAGTGCGTTTGATATACCTATGTCTCATTTATGTTTACCTACTAATATACTTTTTTTTAAATCGGTTTATGTGTAGTAAAATTGGATCCTACACATCATCCATTTTCAGCGCAGCTGGTATCTCCCAAGGAATATATATACCTACTCTTTAACCAAGAGTACTCGTATCTTCGGTGTCGGCAACTAGACTGATGCTTTAGGATGCTCTTCCTTATCTCCCACGGCAATTCTTGATTTCAGGTTTTCAGGTGGTATTTTTTTTTCGTCTGGCAGGTGTTATATTTTACATCCGGTATAAAAAAAACCAGCCAAGTGCAAGTCTGACTCGCGGCGCCGAGGGTTCCGATATACTTACCTTTAGTATTTTTAGAAGCAATAAAGTCCATTTTTAAGACCGCAAAACTAAATTTGTTTGTAAAGGTTTTTTGCACATTGGTGCCACTTAGAGAGATCGTTTTATTACGACTGTTATTAATTCAGATTTTTCCTTTTGCAAACTTTGGAGATAAGGGGGGGAATGGTATTTTTTTTAGATATTTCATCATAATTTATGAACTAAGAGCTGTGAAAAAAAAGACATTTTGGAATATACACGTAAAGATCATATGATAACCCAATCGACCTGGTAACGTCAATTTAAATTTTCACCGTGCCTAATTGGGCCCCCTTTACCATAATAATAATATATTTTCCATTCCTTTGTTGGCCAAGCATGTTCTAAAACTATTCAAATTTCAAGTCAATAGCATGAGTGATTGCTGATATGAACAGGTGTGACAGACAGATGAAGTCGCACCATAAGGATTCCGTTTTTACCATTTTGGTTCGGAACCCTAAATAGCCGGCAATAAGATTTTAAATCCATGGTTTAATACGTACGTACGTTTCACAGGAAACTACCACAGGAACTAGTAAGTACCAATAATATTGCTAAACTAATTAAATTACAAATGCAACTTTTATAGTGTTTTGATTTATAGCGTGTCAACATAACTAATATAATTTCTATTTGACATTGGCCTCTGAGGATGTGTTGCTTCATCTGTTTCCCCACACCGGGTGTTTGAGTGTGATACTCTAGTTCCGAGCGAGGATTGCCCTTACGCAACCCTTTGATGAATTCATTAAAAATTCGTATAAATGTCTCCAAATATCGATCGTTTTATCAAACTGTGACCGAGATCCGTCAGTCGGACATCAGCCAAAATGAAAGCATTTGTGAGTAGATTTTTAAATTGGATGTGGAGCGGTATCTGCAGCATTGCTCGAAGCATCTTTAGAAAATTAAAATTAGGTATTTACGAAAATTCATCTATAATAAAGTGAATGTTTAATTTTCAGATCTGTGTTGTGCTTGCTTTAGCGGTAGTGGCGAATGCATCCCGTGAGAAGCGTGGGATTTATGGTGAACCTGGTGGCCTATTGAGCCACGACGCTCCCCTTCTTGGCTCCCATTCACTACATCATGCTCCTCTTCTTAGTTCCCATTCACACCACGAGCCACTCCTGAGTTCCCACTCACTCCATCATGCCCCTTTGTTAAGCTCGTCTCTACACCACGCGCCTATTGTCCATGAGCCTCTGCATCATGCGCCTATTCTCCACGCTGCTCCGGCAATCCACCATGCTCCGTTGATCCACCACGCTCCAGCTATCCACGCCGCTCCTCTGTTGAGTTCACACTCTCTTCACCACGCTCCGCTGTTAAGCTCACATTCTCTTCACCACGCTCCGCTGTTGAGCTCACACTCTCTTCACCACGCTCCGCTGTTGAGCTCACACTCTCTTCACCACGCTCCGCTGAGCTCACACTCGCTGCACCACGCTCCTCTTTTGAGCTCACACTCGTTGCACCACGCTCCTCTTTTGAGCTCACACTCCCTCCACCACACTCCGATCCTGAGGTCACACGCGCACCATGCTCCGATCATCCACCGTGCCCCCCTCGTACTACACTCGCACCACCATGACTCGCATCATATCCACGCCGCCCCGATCCGCCTGCGCATCAAGCCACACCGTTACGCTTCCGGCTGGTGGTAGACTGATGACTCGTCTAGACTGATAATATAATTTTAATGATACCAAATGAAAAAAAAATTATGATAAATAAATATAACTTCATAAACTTATTCCTAGTATAATTTAACTTCATCATCCTAGACAGCAAAGAAGCTTAAAGCTGCAATAAACTAAATGGTTCGTTAAACAGATACGCTTCCATTTGAAAATGGTTGTAATAAAAAATAAATGTTATTCATTTTTCTTTAGAAGGTAAACCACAGCTGAGCATCTAATTTCAATGAGTACCATTAAAATGATAATGTTATATTAAGCAAGCTTGTTATAAATAAAGCTGTATTCGGAAGAGCGAGTGATGCGACCGCAGTTGCGCAAGAAATTATTAATGTATTTCTATCGACTAAGTCGCGCCCTCGAAGGAATCACAGAATGAAGGCTTTGCTATAACAAAAAAGCTGAGAAGAGATTATTCTAGATTCAACATCCTAAGATTATTGTTGAGACCTTTAACGAAATAGCCTTATAGTAGAGAAGATAAAGAATTTAGGTTCATAATAATTCCCACAGAGACAGAGTTTGGTTTTTTAGTTCTTTGTTTGTATCTTTTTGACTTCGACATTATATAATTGATTTCCTGTAAAAACTTTTATTCCCTATTTCACCCCTTCCAGTTTCATTTTTGCAATAAAAATCGCCTTTGTCCTTTAAATAAACGTCATTAACTTTTTCAGCATGTAATTTCCTGAAAGTTTATACTTCACATGACTTTTTATATTATTTTTTATTTTTCCATAAAAACGTGTGATGTGCACTTAGATTTTTATAGATTTTTAATATGTCAAAAAGGTACCAACAAGGAACTAAAAAAATCAAACTCAGTCTATATGGGAATTATTATGATTAAACTCCTCCACAAACTACTAAGAGATACTAACGCAACTCCTTTTCTAATTTGTATTGTGGTACATACATAACCCTCTGCGGTAGGTACCCTAAACTAACGACAACATTTATGCCAGATAGGCAACTTATTGCAGACATTTTAAAGACATTACATTCACAAACCAACCATGTAAAAATAAATTAACACACATAAATGAATAAACCACCAGTCTAACTAGTTAGTTACTTGCTACATTATCTTAAACAATTATTTTGATTGAGAACATACTACACTAACACAAACTATATAAGACAACTTTTTTCAGTAAAAATAGGGTGACTTATTAATATTAGTGGTTGATAGCAAAGCACTGGTGATTAACAACTTTCCAAAATAAACGTGGGTAGAAAAACATGAGAAAATTTTGGTTGTAAATGTTCTAATACGGTCATAACGTACAATTATTATTTCTGACAAACTGAAAACAAATATCTTGTTTTTCACCCTTTTTTGTAATCACTTATATAATACATGCATATCTTTTGCTCTCAAGAACTAAGTCCCCCTATTTAAATCAGTCAGTGGCCTTCATTTCAAATATTAAAAATGCATTTGGTTAGATAACATCTTACAAGAACTGGTTCATTTTCCTAGGAAATGCAAAGAGGTGATATTAGGGCCGTTGACACAGAAATAATGAATTATTTCACTGCTGTTTAGGCCCTAAACTGATGCCCTTAAGGTGATCCGTTTTCAATACAAAAATTCAAATGACTTGCATTCTTACGCGGGACATAAACTTCTGTTGAAAAACGAACGAATACTGCTATTTTTAGTTAAATTTTTCGCTAATTAATACAAAAATACAGTTAATGTACTGAAAGTACTATTTTTGTTAGAATTTTTTTGTTCAATATTACGATTATGGGCGTGCGGTCAATACTGTACGGTTGTGCTTTGTGTGCATGTGTGAGTGATCGTACACTCGACAGCACGTCAGTAGAAACACTTTTGGACCTTATAGCGTGGTAATAGAGTTGAAAAAGTTTCTACCGACGAGCGATTGACCGTACTCATGTAAACACGGACTGACGAAAGTAATTGACTTTAGTGGACATATGGAGATATTTTTCTTATCGAAATTGTTGTTAGGCGTTGAAGTTGCACGATGAAATTTACGCGTATCAACTTTTTGCACATATATAGTTGGCACTTATTGCATTAAAAAATAAAACCTTATATTTGCAGCAGTGGCTCCATCTAGTTGCGTTCGGGGCTAAGCTGGCCGTCACAGATCACCTTAAGTCGCAAAAGTAGAATAAAAATTTGCTCCGATATTTCAAGGGCTTACAAAGTTATTGAAGGTTTGTTTAATATTTTTTAATAATGATTCTTGGCAAAAAACGCTCCCAGCCCCAGCTCCCAGGCTTCTTGACTGTGTAAGTAAACTGAGAAGCATACCTATAAAACGCATTTAATGCGGGTGAAACCGCTGGCGAAAAGCTAGTCATTTATATATATCGTCGAGTTTTACTCCCTAACTTAAAAAGCCTGCTTAGCTGTGATAGTTTTCTTTTTAAATTCGTTATATACTAGGTATATTATATGCAATATTAACCGTTAAGCTGACAGCTTAGATAATTGATTCTAACGAATATTAGCACTTTGAAACTTAATACTTAACGAAAATCTAACACACCCACAGTATTTTTAAAGAACATTTCCAACGACCAAAACACTATTGGAGGTACGCACGGCAACAAGCACTTAGAAACAAAACGAGTATAAGGTGAACCAGCGTTAGGCTACAGACGCCCTAAACCAGAACAGGAGCTTAAAGTCAAAGTGTTTCCACCGTCGTTTACCCATTTTTTTTAATGATTTAGTTTACCACTGTGTTGGCATCATCAATTAGTATGGCCTTGCAAAGTTAGAGCTTTTTAGTACTAAATGTTTCTAAACTAAACCGCGGACGGACAGGTGGTCATAACGATACTATAAGACCTGGATCAGTCCGACGCGGACGCAGATTGGACGTCTGACGCGGATGTTCGCGACGGACCGCAAAGCTTCAAGCCTATACAGTCCGTGGGTTTTTATTGTCGCTTCTTTTATTCCCATCATGGCGCCACGTTGTAGTTGTAGTTTAGCTGACGCCATTAAGAGATCTTAATATCCAACAATAAATAAACGATTTTGATTTTTTTGTTTTTATTTGAGTCCAGTGCGGAACTATCCGCTCCGCAACGCACTGAACGGACTGTATAAATTTTACTGTCCGTCGCGTTGCGTAGCGTAGGCCTAAGGGTACTTTGCTGACTATGGAACCCTAAATCTATCAAACACTGCAAAACTATTGTACTTACGTGGTTATAAATCTTTGGCGAGCCTGACTAATGATCTAGTCAGTTTTAAATCTGGATCAAATTTTCTGACCACACACAGGTCTCTAGGACAGGCGGTCCCGCTAGGTGTAGATAGAAACCAAGAAAAATAAAAAACTTGTTTCTTGAAGCTGAACAGGTGATAAGACTTTCAGAATCCTGGACTAGCCGTCGCCTACATTGATATAACAGTAAAATCCACGCATTCTGCATTGAACATTATTATTTTTTTTTAATTTAAAAGGTTTTCCTAATTATGGTGTGTTTTTTCACGCTTATCTTATCACGAAGACATGCGTGAAACAAGTTTTAAACTTTACATGAGTGTGTCTTCTTCTGTTTGAGCGAACCGATTGTACCAAATGAAGCCCAACAGATGGTTAAATCCCCGTTTAAATCAGTTCAGTTATTCTTGTCTTCTCTAGCTCAACAACAATTTCATTTTAATTCAGGATATTTTTTTAAGGACACTCCTAACACGTGGCAATGAGCATTGTTGGAATTCTCGAGAGAACAAAATATTCGAGGTGCGGTCAGAGTTCGTCCATATCTTCATTGCGGGGTTATTGGGTACTAAATCACACCACATGACTCACTACGGATTAATGTATTAAATATTCATTGTTATTGAGCCCAAATATCTGCAGAGGAGTAGTCAATGCCAAACATTATTGTTTTTTTGTATATAAAAGTGGCGAGTGCATTGGACATGGCATATTCAGCAGTGCGTTGAGCGCGGAAACTTAACTAAAATGAAGACGCTTGTAAGTTTTTGATTATTATCTGGATAAAATGGCAAATACAAGCATCACACGGATAACACCTTTTTTAAATGTACAGATAATCTGACCTACGTCGCATCAAAAAAGGAAACAAATAATTAAAACAGTTTTATTCTTTGCAAGCTCTTATTACTGAAGCGTTGAAGATCTTACAGAGCTCAAAAATAGTTGTGGCAGCTTTTCATTTGTTTGCCTGTTTTAATAAATTTTAAGCTTTATTGTATTTTCCAGGTAATCCTAACTATTTTCCTGGTGGGGGTAGCTCACGCAAGCTACAGTCACGGCTGGTCTGCGCCTGTAGTCAGCAGTGGATGGGCGTCACCATCCTACAGTAGTGGCTGGTCTTCACCATCCTACAGCAGTGGATGGTCTTCACCATCATATAGCAGTGGTTGGACCTCTCCTTCCTACAGCAGTGGCTGGGCTGCTCCAGCGGTTATTGCACGCCCTGTGCACCGTGCACCCTCTTATTCCAGTGGATTGTCTGCGTGGCCTTCGTACAGGTCTTACAGTCCTAGGTAAGTGGGTACACATAGGCGAACTCACATCATCACAGAAACTTGGCTAGTCATACTCTTACATAGTTATACTGTCAAATACTTTTAGATGGCTTACTTAAAATTAAATTAAACTAAGCCACTTAGATTATAAGGCTTATTTTTTGAAATGTAATTAAACTATTTCTGGTGATTATTAATTGGAACTCAGCGTTCAGTGAATTGATCAATCCAGAATAAGTAAATGTAAAATTGTGGTCATGCCGTCAAAATTGTAATACAGATATTCTTAATAACATCTATCCTAGATCAGATTTTAAGGATATGTTCTTAGGAACTCCTAATCCTATCAAACCAGCCAGCCAAAACTCTTTTGAATATTAAATCACAATCAGTTACCTTTTTATACCTTACTTCCAGCTACACCAGCGGATGGTCATCAGGCTGGTCTGCCCCCAGATACAGGGTAGCTCGTGTCTCTAGCGGATGGCGTCCTAGCTACGGTGGTTGGAAATCCAGCGGTGGATGGAGCAAAGGCTGGTGGTGATGATACTAATTTATAAATACGACAACGGCGATCATGCACCTATTTAAAATACATCATACAACAATTTGTGTTATTTTAATTATTTATATAATTATTTAAGTTATGGCTTTCTTAAACCTTAGCAAAAAGATAAATTTTGTATCGCAATAATAAAAATTAAGTAATTATTTTAAGTGTTTTTGAACTCTTACATAGAAAGTATTTCTTTCCTATTCTGGTGAATATGACCCAAAATCAGGTGCCTTATAATAAATTTATTGTGTTCGCCCATGTCAATTATATTCATTGCGCATATTAAAGATGGGTTTGGTTTCAGTAGTCCTTGCATCAATGGGTGGAGTTCTTACAATAAAAGGGCAAAAACTTGTAATAGAGTTGAAATTAGATAGGGTATGGAACCCACATTAGATGGGTTTTATCTTCAGAATATATAAAAATGAATATTTTTAATATATATCTCACGACTTTTAGGGTTCCGCAGTCAAAAAGGAACCCTTATAGTTTCATCATGTCAGTCTGTCTATCTGTCTGTCCGCGGCTTAGCTCAGAGACCCTTAGTAATAGAAAGCTGAAATTTTGTACGGATATACATTTCATCTTCGCCGACAAAGAGGTAGAATAAAAGGAGGTGTTTCATCTACGGCCATCTCTATGTACACCTGCTAGAAAATAAGAAAAAAATTTACTTAGTCTTACCCATCAACTCTTTTTGTTCATTATGCGGTAGATTTTACGAGAAAAATCATAAAAATACGCTCATTCGTGCGATATGGCATAGCAATGTTCATGTCTCAGTGGTCCAACTAAGGAAAATAACTAAAAACATCTTTAAAATGTATTATCGGCCTTTTTACATACAAAGGTCGTATCAACTGACAATTTCCACCACATTGTGTGTCGCCAGTATGGCCTATCAGTGAACAATAATCATAATATAGGCGTTCTAGTAATGTATTTAGAGTCAACTGACAGGTGTACAAAGACATGGCCGGGGTCCCATAGTAATCTGAAACGACTCCATTTGAAAAATATTTTTTTTAGGGTACCTCCCCCTAGGATAGGGTACAAGTAAAGTGGGGATGATTTTCTTTCTCCTGTTTACCTCATAGACTAAGGGGTAGGTTAGGGGATTAAGCGTTGCCAAAAATATTATACAACGGAGTCTGTATTCCCTACACGGACAAAGCAAAGAACTTAAGGATTATTATAGACCGTGACCTGTCATGGTCAGCGCAAGTTAGTGAGGTGAGTAGGCGCATGCACTATTATTTTCACTGCATTAAGCGACTCCAGTACTTCCTTCCCTTTCAGACTAAAATCTTGCTTGAACAAGCTCTACTCCTTCCTATTCTTGACTACGCTGATGTATGCTACTTGGATGTGACTGAAGAATAGCTGAATAAACTTGAGCGCCTACAAAATCTGACTATTAGTTTCATCTTTGGTCTTCACAAATATAATCACGTCTCCGAATTTCGCGCTCAATTGAAATGGCTACCTATCCGACTTCGTCGTAATGTGCACATTCTTTCTACCTTATATAAGATCCAGAATGACCCTGCCACCCCTGACTACCTACGCTCCCGCTTCCAACTGTTACCTCCTGATGCCCGCTCTAGGCGCGACTGCATCACTGCGATGTTGGAGTGTCCTAGAGCGAACACCAAATTCTTTTCCTACTCCTTCTCTTCCCAAGCTGTGTGACTATGGAACAAGAATTCCCAAGGCTATACAAATCAGTCCTTCAATAACATCGTTTAAGATGCGAGTAAAAGAGCACTACTTATCGCAACCATTATAATGTATTTAGTTTATGTATGTATGTATTTTAAAAGTATGTTTATCCTTTTTAGGGTTCCGTACCTCAAAAGAAAAAAACGGAACCCTTATAGGATCACTTTGTTGTCCGTCTGTCTGTCTGTCTGTCTGTCTGTCTGTCTGTCTGTCTGTCTGTCTGTCAAGACCCTTTATCTCACGAACGGGTAAAGGTATCAGGTTGAAATTAATACCATATATTAGGATCCATGAACCACACAAGATCTGAAAATTTAAATTTTTTACAACGACGCAATCAAAAGATATGGCATTTTATGTCCTCATCTCCATACATTTATTCAAAAATGCAAAACCTACAGGGTACTTCCCGTTGACCTAAAATTATGAAATTTGGCAAGAAGCTAGGTCTCACAGTACAAATAATGGGAAAAGTCTGAAATCATTAAATATTACAACTTTTCTCACAACTAATGGTAACCAATTGTGGTGAGCTCCCGTTTCAAGAACATTCATATAAGAGAGGGGTCAAGTTGGATGGTCGCTGAGGCGATTTTTGTTTTAGTTCTATTTAAAAACGGGAACACTTACAAACTTGAAAATTGGTATGTTTATAGTGCATAAGCTATAAAATAACAACAAATAATAAAATTTGGTCAAGCGCGTGTCGGACTCAAAAAATCTAGCACATTAACTTACTGAAATTTCAACTAATACAATTATGTTTATGTGGTGGTACGGAACCCTCAGTGCGCGAGTCCGACTCGCACTTGGCCGGTTTTTTTATACAATGCCTTATTATTTATATTGTAATTTGAAGTATATTAGTGTGTAGTATAAATAGGTATATTTTTTACGTATTTTATGATAGTCTGCTATTTATTTTAAAAATATGTATTTTTAGGGTTCCGTACCTCAAAAGAAAAAAACGGAACCCTTATAGGATCACTTTGTTGTCCGTCTGTCTGTCTGTCTGTCTGTCTGTCTGTCTGTCTCTCTGTCTGTCTGTCTGTCTGTCTGTCTGTCTGTCTGTCAAGACCCTTTATCTCACGAACGGGTAAAGGTATCAGGTTGAAATTATTACCATATATTAGGATCCATGAACCACACAAGATCTGAAAATTTCAATTTTTTACAACGACGCAATCAAAAGATATGGCATTTTATGTCCTCATCTCCATACATTTATTCAAAAATGAAAAACCTACAGGGTACTTCCCGTTGGCCTAAAATTATGAAATTTGGCAAGAAGCTAGGTCTCACAGTACAAATAATGGAAAAAGTCTGAAATCATTAAATATTACAACTTTTCTCACAACTAATGGTTACCAATTGTGGTGAGCTCCCGTTTCAAGAACATTCATATAAGAGAGGGGTCAAGTTGGATGGTTGTTGAGGCGATTTTTGTTTTAGTTCTATTTAAAAACGGGAACACTTACAAACTTGAAAATTGGTATGTTTATAGGACATAGGCTATAAAATAACAACAAATAATAAAATTTGGTCAAGCGCGTGTCAGACTCAAAAAATCTAGCACATTAACTTACTGAAATTTCAACTAATACAATTATGTTTATGTGGTGGCACGGAACCCTCAGTGCGCGAGTCCGACTCGCACTTGGCCGGTTTTTTTTAACTCTCTTTCCACACTTCTAAATGCACATTTCTGTGCCCATTTCTATGTCATTCTTTTACACCAGCTAGGTTGGCTGGAAGAGATCTCTTTCTTTTCTGTCTGAAAGCTCACCTTTGTAAACAAATTTAGTGTTACAATTTTATGTAATTTATGCACAATAAAGAATATATAATAGTGTTGGGTGTCTTTTAAAAATAATGTAAGTCTGCAAAGATCATATTTCGATTAAGGGATCCGTTTGCGAAATATTAATCTTGAAAGCGCAATTTTTTGTTGGAGTCGAGTGTCCCCCCCCCCCCCTGCCGGCTCAACGGTCGTTATTAAATCTGAAAAAAATCACAGTAGTAGCATATATGATGAAATTAAAAGGAATACTATCACAGTTAAGCAGGCTTGACAGGTTAATGAGCTATAGCCGAAAAACTAAAAATAATAAAAATAGCAATCAGGCGCTAGGACCTCGCTTAGCATTAAGAGATAAAAAGATTATGTTATAAACGTTATGTATGAAACACTTACTCAAAACCCCCTTTCCGAAAAAAAAATCGTAAAAAATACTATGGAACCCTATATAATATTGCGCGTGGCCCGACTCGCACTTGGCCAGTTTTGTCGTATTAACACTTTTATAATATAATTTTATTTTTCTATTACGAACTTTCGAAACAAATATTCATTAGTCTACCCTTATTCCAATTTGTTAAAACGAATAACAGATTGACAGATTAAATTATAAGTGGGTGGGTAACTAATTAAATTAGAAACTTAACTTACAAATAGTCTAATTAAATTAGAAACATAAAAATCGTTTAGTGTATTCCAGCATTTTTCTGTAACTTTTTAAGCTTTGGAAAGTTTTCGGAAGTTTCTTCTCTTTGTCCTCTTGATTCATCTCTAGACTTTTTTTTCCTTGACCCTTGTGCCTCGTATATTTTCAAGTCCTTTACTTCGTCCCTTTCCACATCCTCTACCAAGTTATTGTCCCCTTTTTCGCCCATTGTCTCGCTCGTTCTCTAACTTTGCTTGTTTTAGTTCACCGTTGTCATTAGAAAACTGTGGCGCCACTGCCGAGCTGCCAGCATCCATAGAAGGAGTTTGTCTTCTTGTATCCTTGAAATGTGTTTGGCAAGTAGAGTTATAACTTATGTCTTCCCCTTCAGATTCCTCTCCATCTTCGGAGTCTTCTGAGTCTGACGGTAGACAATATACTTCTTGGAGTGCAGATTCAATCTCGAGATCTTTGAGTATCTTTTTATTTATGTTAAATTACTATACTGTAATGCAAAAAAGGTACGCTCAAACTCTGCGCTTAAGATCCAAACAGTAAAAGCACCAATTCACCCTGACGGTAAGAGGGAATATGCTTCCCACCAAAAAAAAAATTTTCCTCAAACATGTCGCGTACGAGAACAAAATGTGGGTGATTTACCATAATAGATAATATTAGTGTAATAGAGAGTGAAATAGCACTAACAGTAAAAATATGTAATGCCATACAATAAAATAAATATTTTACTTCTAGCAAAAATAAATTGCATTAAATAAACAGTCAGCTCAGTAACCAACCTGAATTCAAAATTTACCACATTAAAATAAATTAAATGGAACGATTATGAATATTATGAGTAACTCACCCACCTTCTTACATTTTGGTAAGTAATGGAACACCCCTAATATGAATTTTCACAATTCAATGGATATTCCCGCAAAATTCCTTGCGTGGAGATTCTGGTGGGTTACGCAACGATCATCAAAATCGTTAAGGCAGATTTAGACGACGGAAATATTCAGGCGCCAAAATCGAGGCACGGCAAAAATTTTGCCTGCCGCGCGTAGACGGTCGTTTACACGGAGCCACCGCCGCGCCGCCGCTGCCGCCATCTTGTGATGACCACTGTTTATAGTGTAGGCAACGAAGCAGTTGACCCCAACATAATTCTCTCAGGCACATTTTATTTGACAGGATGATAAATTATCATGAATTAAATGTAAATTCAAAATATCCAAAAAAACATTAACCAATAAATTTTTTCATACATTTTTTGTAATTTTTGTATGGATAAATTTAAAGCATCGATATTGTTTTGGAGTTTTTTAAAGAAGGTTTGTCTCACATAGTGTAATACCCCAGCAAAGTTTGATCGACTGAGGATTTAATGCGGGGGTCTTCATAAAACGATCCGCTTCGTTGCCTAGACTATTATTACACGATTCCGAAAAATTGGCGCGGGAGAGGCGAGGGAAGCGGGCGGGGGGTGGCGCAGTAGGTACTCGGTGGGAACCAATTCTAGAATCTCGACGGGCGATTTTTGAGATTTTTAAAATTTAAATAAGCGTTTTTAAACTCCTCAAAAGTAAGAAACAATATTTGTTGACGCTCGGTTTTAAAATTACCAGCATAATAATTTGAGTTTCATGAGTTTATCGTGGCTTTTTTTAATTTTGAAAATCTCGATAATCACCCAGTGATATTCAAGAATTGGCTTACAGTTCTTATGAATGTAGATTTCATCGATACGGGGCGTCTGTTCTGGGTGTCTACTCTCAATTTTCGATATATCGTTACAATACTATTCGAAACATGCAAATTCAAAACTTCGTCCCTTAACGATAGAGTAGGATATTGGTTGCGTGCTAATCACTGCCAATTTGACAATTCATACAACCAATATTCTACTCTATTGTCAGTGAACTAAATTATGATTTCGACTGTATCGAAGTAGTATCGTATCGATATATCGAAAATTGAGAGTAGACACCCTGTCCGGTATAGTTTGTCGTTAGTTTGTCGTTTTTCTGCCAGTGATACGGCGATGGTCAAGTGGTCCGCTGGTGGTTAAGTGGTCGGCTGGTCGTCTAGTGGTCAAGTGGTCTTCTAGCGTTCAAGTGGTCGTCTAGTGGTTAGCTGCTGGTCAAGTGGTCGTCTAGTGGTCAAGTGGTCGTCTAGTGGTCAAGTGGTCATCTAGCGTTCAAGTGGTCGTCTATTGGTTAGCTGCTGGTCAAACGGTCGGCTGGTGGTCAAGCGGTCGTCTGGTGGTCAAGTGGTCAGCTGGTGTTCAAGTAGTCGGTTAGTGGTCAAGTGGTCGTCTATCGTTCAAGTGGTCGTCTAGTGGTCGGCTGCTGGTCAAGTGGTCGGCTGGTGGTCGAGTGGTCGACTGGCGGTCAAGTGGTCGGCTGTCGGTCGAAATAAACTGTTAACAGCGAAAAAAATTTTTTTTTAAATATTAATTTAATGACTGGGCACATTTTCAAGGTTCCTTACATCTGGATTCTGTTAACTTATATGGCAAGTTCGCGACCACTGTTTTGGCGCCGCAAAATAGGCCGCTGGTCTATTTCATGCCTGCAGGCAAGCCACACGCCAAAAACCGTTTACACCTAGCCTACCGTCCTGCTTAGAGCTTGCTAGAGTATTGGCGCCAATATTTTGCCGTCGTCTAAATCAGCCGAGGCACGGCAAAAACTGTTTACACGATGCATATTGTCGTGCCTAGAAGGTAGGCGCCTGAAATTTGCCTACGTCTAAATCCGGCATTATAGCCGTTTTTTTTTAGCAAATTGCAAAGTTTGTGACAGAACGGTGGAAAGTCACGCCAGGGGATGTTAGTGGGTTCGTTGAGGCTCTGAAGTTGCAGTGGCGGAGAACGGGTTGAATATGGTTCAGGAGCAAGGAAGAAGATAGATGATTGTACTTACAGATGGTTTAATTAAATATTTACAAACGTATTTGTAATGTAGGGTGTAGACACCTGACATAATATACAAGGTTTTAGAGATCATAGACAATTTTGATAATTTTTCTAAATATAAACGAAGTGATAAATAAGCACTTACCAATTACTGGTGCCTACAAACGTTTATAATACAGATTTATAAATTAAATGATATATTTATCGAACCAAAAACGATCGATCGATGTCCAGTGATGAAAAACGTCAAAACATTGCGAATGCGCAGATTAATTTTGAATTTAGACCGTCAGCTGATTGTAAACCGACACTGGCTGTATGAATTTTGAACAAGGCAAAACTAAACGCAAGTGCTTCGTTACAAGTTTAACTTTTAATGCATGAGTGAGAGCTACTCTTAAAATGAGAGCCAGCGGAAAACCACTTACAATCATAAAGGGTTATAATTATGAGTGTCCGAACCACTTCTAAATTTAATATTTTAAGTCAATCGGACAAGTCGTTTAGCCGATAGGCTTAAATCGTGACAGTTAGACCAATCTACCGACCATCCGAAGAATTTCCTTTCAATGACGTGTTAGTAATATAGAACACAGTTTGAGAAAACTAAAAAAAAACTTTTTTCATGACAATACCATTCTCGCTCGACTCGAAAGTAAAAAGGGAGAGAGAGTAATACCACCAACCAGGAGGATAATATCTTTGTTTGTATATTTTCTTAAAATTATTATTAATTACCCATACACCAGCTGCAAAAATATGAAGTTTTTTTTTTTCACCTTAAAAGTGTATTAAAATTGCATTATTTACAGTCCCGTCCATCGATATTCTATACAATTTGAATACCTGTTGAAAATAAAGATGCTGTGTCTCTTACATTATTGTATGAATGTTTATTTTCGTGGTTTTGTTTATTTATTAACCATAAAAAAAACCAGCCAAGTGCGATTCGGACTCACGTACCGAGGGTTCCGTACCACTAAGGTAAAAATACCGTCTTAGTAATGGACGCGCAGTCACGGAGAAGTGTATTAAATTAGCGCGTGTTTTTTACAATAGCGCTAAAGCAAAATTCGATCAAAAAATCGCCTAAAAACATGTTTTTAGTATGGAAGCTTGGAAGCCCCCTTAATTTATTGTTTTATTTTATTTTTATTATTTGTTGTTATAGCGGCAACAGAAATACATAATCTGAGAAAATTTGAACTGTTTACCTATTACGGTTCATGCGATACATACAGCCCGCTGACAGTCATCGGAGGAATATTGAGTCCCGTTTTTTCATTCTTTGGATACGGAACCCTAAAAGAAAGGTGAATAAAAGGCCGGGATTGTAATAAAATTAGGAATATGATAAAATTCGTAATACTCTACGGACCCTTTACAAAAAAACCGGTCAAGTGTAAGTCGGACTTGCGCGCCGATCTTTAGTATTTTTGGAAGCAATAAAGTCCATTCTTAGGACTGCAAAACTAAATTTGTTCGTAAAGGTTTTTTAAAGATTTCAAAAAAACTGAGCAACTTAGAAAGATCTTTTTTTTTGCTGTAATATTTACATAAACTTCTATCGACTATAATTAATTCAAATTTTTCTTCGAATGTGCAAGTAAAGCTCTTTCATACGATACCCTACTCGACTTAAGGGCCCCATACAAAGCCCCCCCCCCCCCTATTTGGGCTTCCTTTACATTAACAATCATATTTTTTTTTAATTCTTTCGTGTGCAATAAGTTGGGCAACCATATTCTAAAACTATTCTAAGTTTCAAGTCGATAGCATGAGTGGTTGCCGAGATATACCTACGGGTGTGTCAAAGTCGCACCATAAGGGTTCCCTTTTTAGATCTGACCTATATTTAATCCATTGAAGAAAAATAGCGTAATTATAATTTCTCATAAGGAATGATAAAGTTGAACATATGAACTCTACACTACGCGTGGCCCGACACGCACTTGGCTGGTTTTTTATCTAGGGGATTTGAAGAGGGCACTGGTTTTTACACAGAGCGACTGTCATAATATGACCAACAAATGAGATAAGATAAAAGCCTCACTCCTAAGACCGTATGATAATTAATTATTATAATAAATGCAAATAAGTGGCCTTTGAGTGACCCCCGGTTTATTCTCAAACAAAATCGTTGATTTTGACCCCATTCCATACTAAACTCATCGCGTATTGTCAAAATTATATGTCAATTACGATTATCATAAATTTGATGTCATCCGGAAGTGGCCATGGAAGACCTTTATTTTCCAACAAATAAAAATACCATGGAATCTTTTGACCTAAATAATTATGCAAATAAATGTAATGAGTGGATTTGAGTAAATTTAATTTTATTTTATTTATTAGAGATGTCTCTACAACAGAATACAATTCAAAAATATTATTATTAATATAATTAACAAAAATAAAATAATAAATTATTTATTTTTTCAACATGTTCAGTTATGGCATTTTTCAGCAAAACATAGTTTTGTATAATTTTTTGGTTGTAAAGTGATGTATTAGTATGCCGTAGTATCAACTTCTCCTGTTACATGTTCACACTTCTATCCTTCTTGTCTTACATGCACATACACACTGGCACAAAAGAACATTATCACTATCACACACATTCACACTTTTATTTTATTTTAATTTAATTTTACATAACGTCACACAAACACACTCATATACACTTCCTTATATTTTTAAATCTTTTCATTTATTTGTTGTAATTATTTTTCTTTAATTATTTGTTATTTCATAGCCTTTGAAATTTCTCGTTTGTTTTCGTTTTTTTTCTGCCCACTTTTTCCATATACCCAATAGAATATAAAATTTTTAGTGTAAGCTTGTGGGAGAAAAAGAATTAAAAAAAAATTGTTCCCTCTGTTGTAAATCTCATAGTCGACTGACTGATAAATAAATTTATTATCATTATTTATTTACTCACAATATATTTTATCGTAGGGAGAGATATATATATTTTCGTCGGCTCTTACCTAACATGTTGAAAAATTGCGAAAATTTTGCTCTACTTTAGCTAAATATCACTATAGAACCTCATTATTTATTAACCGTTTTCTTTCTTTCGATTAAGTTTTCGCATTTTCACCTTTATTGCAATATCTATAATCCGAAATAAAATGCCTATATTTTAATAATCATTAATATCGGAGCTTGGACTTTTGGTCACGAAGGATGGTGATTAATAATTAACGACATTAACATGATATTATACCTACCATGTGATAAAAATCTGGGTATTCGCGTTGACGAGGACATTATTGCGACATCATGTTCATCAGATCATCTGCCACCTATTTAAGATAAGTTGACTCGATAAACGTATCATTCAACAGCCACTTCCTTTAAGGAATCAACCATTCCGAAAAATATGCAGTCCTTTGTGAGTATATAAAATATAAAAGCCGTAATGCAATGCCACCAGAGGATTAAATAGAGTCTAAAAAAGTAGTGATCAGTGAAAACTAGTAAAAAAAACTTGTAAAACCCAGGATTACGTTCTTCAGTTCTCAGTGACCATAAATGTGCAACTACACAATGATAAAACTTTCCTTATCTACAGGTAATATTCTGCGCCGTGCTGGCTGTTGCCTCGGCTGGATATCTCCATGGCAACCACCACCATGCCCTCGCCGCTTCCGTGAGCTACTCAGCTCCTGCTGTCAACCACATCAGCGTCCACCATTCTGCACCAGCTCCCGTCTACTCTGCCCCTGCGGTACACCACGCACCTGCTCGAGTAGTTAGCCACTCCGTCAGTCACGCCGTTCCAGTTGTTAGTCACTCCTACGCAGCACCAGCGATTAGCCATTCCTACGCGGCACCCGCAGTCAGCCATTCGTACGCTGCACCCACGGTCAGCCATTCCTACTCTGCTCCCGTAGTCAGCCATTCTTACGCTGCACCCGCGGTTAGCCATTCCTACTCTGCTCCCGCTGTCAGCCATTCTTACGCTGCACCCGCGGTTAGCCATTCCTACTCTGCTCCCGCTGTCAGCCATTCTTACGCTGCACCCGCGGTTAGCCATTCCTACTCTGCTCCTGCTGTCAGCCATTCTTACGCAGCACCAGCACTGAGCCACTCTTACGCTGCCTCTGCTGTTAGTCACTCCTATGCCCCAGCTGTAAGCCACTCCTATTCTGCCCCTGCTGTCAGCCATTCCTATGCTGCCCCTGCTGTCAGCCATTCCTATGCTGCTCCCGCAGTCAGCCACTCGTATTCTGCACCCGCTGTGAGCTATGCCGCCCCTGTTAGGCACTCTTATGCTGCGCCTGCTGTGAGCTACGCCGCTCCTGCTGTTAGCACCATCCGGTACGCTGCACCTGCCCCGGTCGTTCGCAGAGTCGCCCATCACCACTATCCCACCGCTGCTGCCTCGACAGTCCGCAGAGTTGTCGCTGCTCCAAGCTACGCTACCAGCAGTTATGCCAGTGGATGGTGGTGAACAATAAAACTGTAAACGTCTAGTCAAACCTTACGAATAATGTAATCAAGCTGTGCCTAGTTAATAAAATGTAAATATTAGCACCAAATATAATTTTCCGAACTGAAGAGTGTACTTATTAATTTTATAAACTCCATTTTACGTTATACTTCCTTTAACACTTTACATATTTATAAAAAAAACAGTATTACTCATAATATTATGTATGAACAATAGTATTATTTATCTGCTTAATCCATTATACTTATTAATTAAATTAATCTTGCTAAAAACATATTGATTACTACAAAAGCTATAAACAAATCCTTGCTAAATTGACACGAATTGACAAATTGAATTATGTGGGCCATTTGCGATATAGTGTATTACCTACCAAGTCTCCGAACATTTGAGAACATTGGCAAATATGTTCAAAGTATACTGTTACTTTTACCTCATTTGGATCACTTACATTACCGGCTACTAGTAAATAATATGTATTGCAAAATTTTATCAAAGTATTTAACTTTTAAAAATTTATAGTAATTAATATCTATATAAGGTGTTTTTAAATTAGACCCAAATATTTCTAGGGGTGGTGTAACTATGATAAAGAAAAAGGTTTATCAAAGTTTTAGAAAAATCCTCCCGCTAGTTTTTTTTTAATAATTTTCAAACAAAAAAACTATTATTATTTGCAATCATCCTTTAGTAATGATTTCGACCGTACTAAGAGCCCGAAACCGAGCCGAAACCGCCCGAACCACGAACTCGGCTTGCGCGTGATTGGTTCACGACTCCGCGCTGCCGCCTGTGCTGATACGGAGTGTTCATTTTACGATATTTAACGGTATTGTTTTTAGGATTTTTCTCGAAAACTAGCGAATAGAAATGTAAAAAAATAACACCAATAGTAATCATTTAGGTCCTTGAGGTAACCCTAACAATATTTGGGTCTAATAAAAAAACACCTTATATGCTCATTCATACTCAATATTGCGGGTAGAGGATTGCTTTTGTATGATTACTTATTTATGAATTTTAACATCAGGGTACCTAGAAAGGTGGCTTTCTATTAATCGTTAATACTAGTGGAATATAATGAAAATGTATGAGATTGACATCAGCTGTCAGGCAACATTTCAGTAGCTCAAGGTCAATCTTATACTTTTAGGGTTCCGTACCTCAAAAGAAAAAACGGAACCCTTATAGGATCACTTTGTTGTCCGTCTGTCTGTCTGTCTGTCTGTCAAGACCCTTTATTTCACGAACGGGTAAAGGTATCAGGTTGAAATTAATACCATATATTAAGATCTATGAACCACACAAGTTCTGAAAATTTAAATTTTTTACAACGACGCAATCAAAAGATATGGCATTTTGTGTCCTCATCTCCATACATTTATGCAAAAAAGCAAAACCTACAGGGTACTTCCCGTTGACCTAAAATTATGAAATTTGGTAAGAAGCTATGTCTCACAGTACAAATAATGGGAAAAGTCTGAAATCATTAAATATTACAACTTTTCTCACAACTAATAATAACCAGTTGTGGTGAACTCCCGTTTCAAGAACATTCATATAAGAGAGGGGTCAAGTTGGATGGTCGTTGAGGCGATTTTTGTTTTAGTTCTATTTTAAAAACGGGAACATTTACAAACTTTAAAATTTGTATGTTTATAGTGAATAAGCTATAAAATAACAATAAATAATAAAATTTGGTCAAGCGAGTGTCAGACTCAAAAAATCTAGCACATTAACTTACTGAAATTTCAACTACTACAATTCTATTATGATTATGTGGTGGTACGGAACCCTCGGTGCGCGAGTCCGACTCGCACTTGGCCGGTTTTTTTATTCTATTCTACTGGCGTTCATGATACTAGAAAGCCACTTGTCTCTAGGGTCTGCTTTAATTCTATTTTCGTCCTTGTTGTTGCATCAAAAACCTGTTACAAGACTGTCATTAAAACACTAGTCGTAAAGTAAGAAGGTCAGAGTTACATTACAACTTGCACTTGTTACTTGCTGGTCATATCATGCATGACACCTTTACTTTGAAACCGATAACACAGAATGAGGTGTCAAAATGTTTAATTTGATTGGGTGAATATCGATAAAAAAAATTGTTAGATACATTGCATGTGCGTAGAATTTCAGCCAAAAGTAATGATGAAAATGAACTATTCTTTTTTTAGGGTTTCGAACCAAATCGGGTATGTGAGTATACTTTATCTGAGGTAAAAATGGAAGCCTTATGGTGCAATTTCATCTGTCTGTCTCTTACACCTGTGTATCTCAGCAACAACTCATGCTATCGACTGGAAATTTTAAACAGTTTTAGGATATGATTAAACAACTTTATTGCAAAGGGTCTTTCAAATGTATTTAAGGGTAGGTATTGTAAAGGGGGCCCTAATAAGGCGGGTTAAATATGAAATTGTCGTTACTAAGTCAAATGCGGTATTAAGTATATAAAAGGACTTTAATTGTAGGTGTATTCCAAAACGGATTTTTTTTTGCAACTCTTACAGCGAGTTGCACAAATCTGCTTTAAAGTTAAAGCTCCTTTAAATATATTGCTGACACTTTCTAAGTCAACAAAACAGAAAGTGTCAGCAATATACTTAAATGAGCTTTAATAGTAATACTAATAATTTAATACTAATAAAGTTATTTATTATTATTTATTATTATTATAACTTTAAAGACGCTTTGAGCAACTGGCGGAAAGTTTTCAAGTTATGATGAAAAATGTCTAAAAATATACCATCCCCCTCCCACCCCCCTTAACTTCAAAGTTTGCGAAAGGAAAAATATGAATTAATTAAAATATATAGAGGTTTATATAAATATTACAGGAAAAATAAAACGATCTCTCTTAGTAGCACAGTTTTTGAGAAATCTGCAAAATACCTTTACAAACAAATTTATTTTAGCGGTCCTAAAATAGACCCTATTGCTTTAAAAAATACTATAGGTATATCGGAACCCTCGGCATGCGAATCCGACTCACACTTGACCGGTTTTTTTAACTAACTTAGAAAATACTGATTTCTACATACAAATTATGAACAAAATTTGTTGAAATTTCAGTGAGTAAAACATTTTCACGGATATTTTGTGATTGTAGCCGTTATAGTGCTGAAAACATACCTAAATTTTGACTGAAAACATACCTAATTATAAGAGCTTTGACCCCATTTAAGTTTATTGTTGAAACAAAAACAGGATAATTTTTATTCATCAATGTCATCTTTCTGTCAAAGAGCGAGGGCATCAGAAAACTATAAAACAGCTTAATGATAGTCTTTAATGAAATGTTAATTTTACACAGACTATAGAGAATAGCATCCTTATTCAGAGGTAACTGTATTTTACAAGGTGTTCTAAATTATGCTCGCGCCAAAAATCGTGGCTAAAGGCGATAAAGCTATCGAATAAAAAATATAAATTGTATTTTATATTTTTGGCAAAAATTTACTGTTCATATAAATATATCGTATCCACCAACGCTTTCAAATTAACTATTATTTTTAAGTTTAATCTCTATGTAAATTAAAAATAAAGCAATATTTTTTCGTCCTGCTAGTGTATATTGTAGTTTCAAATAACTATCTACAGAATAAGGCTGACTCGCTGTCCAACGGACCATACCGATGCGTGCGCGCAACACAGTTTACAGACTCAATAAATGGTAATGGCCACTGAAAGCGAACTTCCGACTTTTTGTGTCATCTTCGCTGTCAATTAATAGCAGGTTATCGTTATCGTTCACCTTACAAAAATTACATTTTTGTTTTTGAAGATATAATAGCTGATTCAAATAAGTACGTTTGATTACTATCAAACAATGCGCTACAATAAAAAATATTTTGTTTTTACTTTTTATATGTAAAAAAAATCACAGTACGTAGGTATGTACTTTTTATATCAATCCAAAAATTTAGGTTTTGTGAAAATCTATTTTTTCACAAATAGTCAAAGAAATGAAAAGTCAAATGCCCAAACCAATATCGATTACGACGAAGTCATTATACCAAATCAATTATAAAGGTAACTAGTATCTTCTAGTATCTTTTGCAATGTGTTCAATTACCTTTACGAATGAACAATTTAAGTAGTGTAGCGTTATCGCTCATATTCCTTTTTCGTTTTCGATACTTTTTGCTTCTTTCTCGGTGAATTGACTGGCTGTTTGTATTATTTGACAGTGGATTCAAAATTTTGGTTTTCATTTTTCTGTGCTCATTATTTATTTGGCATTGGACGGAAAAAAAATTAAATACCTAGCAAAATATTTATAAAATCGAGCATTTATTTCAACTGTACTATATATAAACCTGTTTTAATACAGCTATTTTGCTGCTGAAGTTGTAATTTCATTTGTTGTACTGAAGTTGTAGTTTCATTTGTGTACATGCTTGTAGAAGCTAAGGAATTTATCTCGATATGAACTCCTCAATTTTGTAAGTATTTTTGTCTTTACGTTATATTTGTCACTGAGAGGTTGCCACTCTCTTATGACGCATTTTTATTCGTGCAGCTAAAGCTGCCCGATTACGGGCAGTAGGTTCCGGCTTGCACCAGCAACACTACCTAGCCCTGTCTCCAGAGAGACTACTTGTCATCTGCAGCTTGCACCGTGCTCTCTACCGCAGCACCTCTTCAACTATGGGTTTCTCAACAACACAGGAGGACGCCACGTACTGCGCAAAACCTACATCAACAAATTTCCAGATATTTAAACCTTTTATATTTTTAGTTTTACATATCTAAATTCTAAAAAGCGCCTCCAGACGCGCCATGATTTTTTTGGATCTGAATCTTGGGCAGTAATTTTATACGTTTAGATCTTTGATCCGCGATACTCTGCGGAAGGTACGACTATGACTATATTTAACAAGACGCTGTAGTAATAAGTTAGGTGGCCACTTAAAGTTATCACTAGATTTTTCCAAGCGAAAGTATGTACTAGCTATAGACGGAGCGTTTAACCTGACGCATGCATCGCGGATTTCATTCCAAATTTATTCGTCATATTTTTAACGCCTATCAATGATTTTTTAAAACTTTAAACAATATAATTTTCTTAAATTTAATCACGTATCGTTCAATCAAATTTTAATTTTATTTCGTTGGTTTTTATATTAGTGATTTCATACTAAACTGTGTTCTATTTGATTTTATTAAAATATTGTGTGTTATATCTCTTTGTTTGTTTGGTTAGTTTAAGGTAAGTTAACTCTTACTCCATTTTAGGTAACTGCAGTACATTTTCAATTTAATTTACTTTATTTCACTGCAGTAGGTACGTTAACATTCTAGTTTTGCAATAATTCACCATATTTTGACTCTTAATACCAATATAATCTGTGTATTATAAATCATCGTGAATTTAAGATAAAAATTTTACACTCCTTCGTTCTGCACCTAAAAGTTTTGAAAAGTGATCAAGAGCGTAATTTAAAAACCCTATCAAGAATGCCACTCATACGAAATACAAGTTGGGAATAAGTAACAACAGAGCACCAGCAATTGAACCCACGACCTTTTACCGCAAAAGTAATGAATGATAGTGTCTATTGGATAGAATTTTAAATGGTCAGCACTACCACATTTACTCGCGTCCTGCATTCTTATCTAATGCAATCTTTAGAACTACTTACATTAAAATAAAATGTATCTACTGAGTATAAACTTACTTACTTTAATTTCTTCAATTCATACTATCATCATGTAGTGAATAATATTATCTTGAAGTATAGTGTCTGAAATTTTTAGTTTTCTATTATCGTCTCATCCATATCTTAAAAGTCATTTTCAATTATTGTAAATAGCTTACAACAGCCCTGCTAACAAAAGTAACAAACTGGATTGTCTTACAATACCTAGTGAGTGGCGAAAAGTAAAAATCGTAACAATCACAACCACAGGCGGGATTTGAACCTACATCGTCTCTCATTATGTCCTACCAGTACCTGCAAGGTTCATACTTTTTTACACACTACTTATACACAATAATTCTTTTTTTTGTAAAAAATACAAAAAAGTGTTTAAGAATTAACACATTATTTTTTCATAATTTTTGGAGTTCATTCTTGCTCCAAAAGTATGTTTTGGAATAACTCTGAATTTTTGTCTAAACATCACATAAATATAAATCTACACCAAAACTACATAATATTATTATATTTTGGCTAAAACGGTTGCGTTGAAAAATATCGAAGTACTTATTTCACTTCATGACCCCAATAGTCATACAGATTAGTATAGAAAGTGTCGCATGTGCGTGATTTAGAAAATATCCGATTAATTATATTATAATAACTTTGCGTAACACACCCCGGGCCATAGGTCCATGTTTTGCAAAATTTTCGACCTCGCGTTCGGCCCGTATATAACGTCCAAGACTCACTGCTTTACACATCAGTCCTCTTGCCTTCTCTCATCCACAAACAACCAACAATCTCCACAATGAAAGCCTTCGTGAGTAGTTCAAATTATAATTTTAAAGTGAAGTGTCTTAAAATAACAGTGTAAATAATTCAGTGAACAAAAATATCAAAAAATTACCAAGTTCGACGAAAATCACATTCCCTGATTCGAGATTATTCTGAGTGACGCATTCTATTTCGTTTTCTACATAAATAATCGTGACAGTAGTGAAAATCGTTTCTGAAGATTTTTGAATCCCGTTTTGGAAACCTTTGTTTTGAAAAACTGTATAGCTTTTACAGAAATCCAGACCATAGATACAGACCTACAATGGAAATTACTCTGACTAAAAATTACTTTAACTTCAATAAAGATACTTAATTATTAGCCATAATTTCTAAAACAAGTCTAACCCTGACCTCACCCGTCTTAGGATGTTAATCTCGAGGATTTTTGGTGCTACAATTTAGTAACTATTTCGCATTGTCCAAATTTTAAACCGGATTTCTCGTTATTACATGTTAAACGTAAATGTTGCTTAAATTCTACTATGACAATAACTAAACATATGTTTTGTCGCATAAAATGATAAATAAGCATTATCTTGGCCTACACCTACTTTTCCGTGTAATATAGATAGGTACTTAATATTTAATTACCTGACGATCGCACACGTTAAAAACTTTAAATTAACTAAACCTACGTTTTTGGATGGCTCTTCACAACGAGGTAATAACTGCAAGCTAAAAGGTCAACAGGACTAAGCAGCGGCTTGGGATATGATTTAAGAAAAACGTCGCAGGAGATCCCCTGAGTTTTTCTATCAAACGTTACTTGGCTGCAGCTAATATAGTCATAAGTTATACTTAGATCCTTATGAAGATAACTCTTAACTATGTATTTACCACTCCAGGCTTGCATCGTTCTCCTCGCTGCCGCCGCCCTCGCGGCTCCCGAAGGCAAGCGCGACAAGCGTGGTTTCCTGCATGGCTGGGACTCTTTCCACGGCTCAGACCACTATGAGTTAGAGCACGCCCCTATTATCCATCACGAGCCACTCATTCATCATCACGCTCCTTCCCACCACGTTGTCGCCGTCAACAAAGTCGTTGAAGTGCCTAAGGTCAGTTATTAATACTAGACAAAAAGCCTCTGAAGCATTGCTCCAAGTCCCGTAAATTCTGCCTGTGCAGCGAATGGAAATTTCTGTTGCTCCTGAATAATTGGCCTTTATAGCTTCAAAACAAAAAACCGCCATAACACCACTGCTTATATCGTATGATAAAATGAAGGTCTTATTTGAAACTTGGGCTTGTTCTCACGTCCAGGTTTCCAAAGAGATGTATTATTGTTTCTTCCTTAGTAAGATTCAAGAGATATATATCTTAATAAATTCCAAAGTAAACAGAGGTCTTTGTTTAACCTCTTCAGAATGCAAATAATCTTCATCCGACCATTAATCATACTGTACGGTAAGATAATGAACGCATCGTCCACGCTGCGGCGTAGGGTAATTTATTCAAACAACTTTGAAGCCACAATCCACGTATCAAGGACCAACTGGACCATTAAAGTTGAGCAACAACCATTAGGCTACTATAACGTTCAAATTCCCTTCATTTACGACATTCTAAATCTTGTATGCCATTTTAATGACCTAAGACCCTTGGTACTGTGCACTTGCGGAACCCTAAAAAAATTTTAAATGCATAAAATACTATTTAGAGGAAGTGTCAAGAAGTGTAACAGGAAACGGGGAGTAGAAAAATATGACAAGGAGTGACAGTCGAGACAGGGTCGGGGGAGAGTCAAGAGAAGGAAATGAAAGAAAAAAGCTTTTTTAACCGAATAAAAGGAATAGTTGCTAAAATTTTGATAAACGAAAGCAACAGAAGAAAACTATGAATCAGGTTTTGTTGAATAGTGAGGGCAATGAAGCTGAAATAGAATTTTAACATGTTTTGCTAGTTTCAGGTGAGAGAGATTTTGGACCGTCAAGCAAGGAAAATTTGGGAAAAAACGGAGAAAAATGGAAGAAGGGTATCGGCAAACGTTCCAAATATCCTTGTTGTTACTTTGAGTCGTCTGTGAAAGAAAAGTCGTTAGTAAGCTGGAGTTATGTGAGTTATATTTTTTTTATTTTTTGTAGCTCGTGGAAAATAGAATTCATACAGCTGATGAGACGAATCTTTTGAAGGAGGCTATGATCCTGGATTGTGGATTCCTTCAATTGAGATAAAGATAGGGATTGCTTCGTGTAGGATATAGTATAGGAAGGTTTATTTGCGCAAAATTTCAAGATGCTAACATTCAGGGTTTGATTCCAAAGTGTAAAGAATAAGTGGAGTGAAACTAATGTTATGTAAGTATTCAATTTTGTGGCTTTCCATCTTTTATTTATTTTCGGTTCAAAGTTGTTGTGTGTATTTGAGTTAAGGTGAAATGTGACTTAATGAAATTTATAGTTTCTTCCAGGATATGTGAGCTAAATAACGTTGAGAAAGTCAGATTTCAATGTCAAAAGAGGAAGAGTTGATTGTAGAATATTTGCAGCTTTACAGATCTACCTGCGAGGTCATAAGAGGCTTGTACTGTGTGATACTTTAAGTAAATTGATATTCCCACTTAATGATTTTCGTTTGTAAACATTAATAACTCTGCGGAAATTATAACATACTGTGTTTCTAATCTGAGTCGTTATTTGTAGATAATAATAAAGATTTTCTTTTCCCATAATTAAGTATAAACTAGTTCTACAAGTGTCTTTGTTCGCGTATAGCTAGGCAGGATAATGTTCTATTTCTAAACAGGTACAGGAATTACAAGGAACATTATAGACATGGAAAAGCAAACCACAAATGATAAAACGTGAAGGCTAAAAAAAGGTATTGCTTGGATTGTAAAGGTAATGTAAATTTCATTGTGTTTAATTCTTTCCTTTACAGAGAAATTGATTAAAATAGTCCTTGGTGAAATCATGGAAACTGGACTCTGATGTATATATATTGTCATCGATTAGGGGTGGCTTTAGATGTTGTTTGGACGATGTATATTATTATCATCAATTCAAGGAGACTTTAAACGATGTATATTTTTATACTTTTTTTAGGTAGAATTGTCTATTTGACATTATTGTCAAATAGTCAACAAATAAATCATTTTTGATTTAGTTTTACTCAAAGCTAGACGCTAGTTTGAAATCTTTATAAATTTTTTAACTCTTTAACAAAAAATAAATCAAAACCCAAAATCAAAATGGAAGAAAATATTAATACATTAAATAATTACTTTTTTAGAAAATAATATAAAAATCTTTGGCCCTAAATCAAAATTCCAGTCTTTAATATACTAATGTCTTCATATGATAAAATTTAAGAAAAATATTCCGTCAGATCAAAAGAATTAGAACGTCAATTCAAAATCTTAAAATAATATATCTGAAAACTAAAACTTGGATATAGATTGTGATATTTTATTGTGAAATAAAGGGTAAGTTTAAGTAGAGTGAATATTATAAATAATAATATTTCAAGTAATAATAAATTGCTTTGATAGTGATTTTGAATCTTTTGCCTCAATTTCCCAAAATTGGAACATGCTGAGAGCATTACTACATCTCAGTACTCAAGCTCATAGGAGGTGCTTATATTTCCTTTTACTTTCATACTATAGGAGTCCCAGATTTTGAGATTAAGAAATGCCTGCTCTCAGGTTTATTTAGTTCAACCAAGCATGGGTGGATGCCCTCGTGACATGTGTCCCCGATGTCCACTATATTGGTTGTGGCTAATGTATGTCGCGTGTCACTGGAGTATCTGTCTAAGTCTATCTGATAATATCAACCTTCGGATTTATTTATTTTAATCATTCTTGGGCCGGAGCCCTCAAGCCTAAAAGGGTCTGATACTAAAGTTCTTCTCTTTCTATTTGTGTGAGGTTTCGCTGAATCATCCTGAATTCCCTCTTCTGTATGTGTGGGATGAATTGGAGTTACTCCAATACAAATGGAAGGATATTAGCAAGGTGTTTTAACGTTAGATTTTGGAAATAGTGTTTCTTGTGTTATGTGCTGACAACGCTCGCCCATTATTGGATGCGTCGTTTGAGTGGCATATACCGCGGGAGGACCTCCTGATCTTAGCGTTAGATTACCAAATGTAGAGTAGTTAGACAACATAAAACTTTCTTCTTATGTGAAGGGACATTCTAGTTTAGTCAAATGACATTAAATTGTTTATAAGGAATAAATTAGAATTGTCCTGAATCAATAGGAAGAATATTCTTGATGGAGTCATTACGTTCGTTCGTGGGTTGCTTCTTGTAAAGTGTGTTGACGACGTTCGCCCGCAAGGCTGCGACGGCTGTACGACACTCTGACCTTGGGGGACCTCTGAACTTTATGTGTGTCATCCTAAAGTAGTTAAATAATCTATTTAATCTTCATTGAATCATGCAGGAATCTAAACTTTATAAGATTCTAAGTTTTATTTTCCCTTAATAAAACTTGTCATAAATTATCATACTTAAAATTATACTTTGACTCAGTGTGAAACCACCTTAACTTTACTAAATAGATTCTTGAAAACAATAATGGAACAGAAATTATAATGTTTAGTTTCTTTTCATTGTAGATAAGTTCCGAATATTTAAGTATATACAATAACCCCATTTTTATACTTCTTTTGAGTCCTCTTTTAAAGAACATCGAGTTTTAGCTAGTGTTGTTTACGCTAAATTCTCCCAGTGTTCTTGGTTTTGAATACTCGATGCTTTTGATTTTCCTTTAAGATCTTAAATCATAAATGTTTGGCCCAACCTAGCTTAGATACTACTATCCCGTATCTTCTCGGTTCTGGTCATCATACTTCACTTTTAATTAAGGATTACCTTCAGTAATCTTTTGTCATACTTACTTCTTATATGTTCTACTTCGAAATATGCTGGGTAATCCCATTATAGTTTAGATGCAATTCATTTTATTTAAATGAGTGTTTAGACTGGGGTTACTCTACATAATCCTTGTCCTGCGTGGGTTGGTAACGGAAAAGAGATTTAGCTACGCATCACAAGTGAGAGCTATGAAGGATATACGGAGACCTTGTTGGTGCAATAAAGTCACTCAGTGACTGGGGGGAGGGAGATTGCCCTTCAAACTCTTTATGTCTCTCGTTATAAAACCGTTATTGATCTAGGCTGGCCATGCAAGCAATAATACTATACCCGTATCTAGTACAGACTTCACACTTGGACGTGTGGAGCTGGCTAATTATTTTCAGTTTAACTTATTTCAAAACAAACTAAGGGATTCGATGATGTCGATCATTGTCTGCCCGGAGGGATTACAGGAAGAGCTCTTATAGCTCATGATGGAGAGTGCCCTGTTTTCCTAAAGGAAGACCGTATGCTTCGTGTGCCTGGCGGGCTCGGTGACCAGCTCTGGTATGGGTGACTAAAAGAAATAGTCAATACCCTGTGAACCCTGGATGAGTCAGTGATCGTCCCTTAAAGGTGGGCCACGTGGAAGTCGGGTTTGACGCGGGGCATGAACATACCGGGGGGAGACATCATCACCGTCTGGGTTGTACTGTGGTTAGTTGGTTCCGCACTCCACATACATTAACCCTAGTCTTTACTGTAGTTTAAGTTTTCGGTGGCATTTCCAGCTTCGCGAGGATGATCAGAATCCTGACGATCCAGTTGGATTGTTAGGGTAGTTTAGCGTCATGTCATCGTGAGCTGGGTGATGATATGCCTCGGACCTAGGACTTAGGGTAGAGGAGGCCTAGGACGAGCTGCTTGGGGCGACGGCGGTGCCCCAAACCTGGGGATTGTCCCCACATTATTTTTTATTACTTCGTTTATATTAACATAGGTTTCTTTTCAGAAACTTAACGGCTATAATAATATTGCATTGTAAAAGAGATGAAACCTCTTCTAAATTGATGAATCTACATGAATTCAGATGAACTACACCAAACAATATGAAACTAAATTTAAATAAATAGTGATATAAAATAAAATAAATAACTCAAATTAGACATGTAAAGATGAGGATTATTTTCAAATATAAGTATTTAAATAACAAGTGTGTTTCTTTTTCATTCTTCTATTGCCACTCTCCACCGAGCAGAATCTGTAAATTACAAAATATTATAAGAATATAAAACGGAATGACGTAGGATTCAGTAAAAATATAATATTCTTAAAGGGTATTATTCTAGACGATCAACCTTGGCCAAAACTTTCACGTATCTGATTTGAGGATCCTATATGAAGGGACTTCAGATCTGTACAGTACCTTTCAAGAACCACAAGAGAACTACTATGAATTCAATGGGCTCTACCTTTGAGTTGGATTTGTTATCCTACTATTTCCATATAAAGGGGAAGGTGCTTCAAACTTGATGAAATGTGTTCAGTTAAGTATTTACAGATTTTTGTTTTGTTACAGATCATCCATGTCAAGAAGGTTGTATCCGTCCCTAAGTTGGTGTCTGTCCCCAAGATCGTAAAGGTCCACAAGATTGTTGAGGAGCCCGCACATATTTCATACTCTCACGCTCCCATCTCCCATGGATGGTGGTGAAGCATCTACTTCTCTAGTACCAATGATTTAGCTAATAAAAACTAAGTTAACTATTTTTTAAATATATTTTTTATTACTCTACTTCCTATTAGCCCTTGAGCTACTCTTTTGATAAACATTCAAAGACATACTCAAACCGATACGGAATCCTTAGCAATCTAGACGATCTTTTTAGATCAGGTATTTTTTATGACTCCGAAGTTTGGGTACCTTTATTTTGGTAAAATAGATACAGATCTATTGCATGAACATGACATAAATACATAATCTTTGCCATGCATCGAAAGCACGTAACTGTAACACTTGTCAAAAACTTATCAAAGACGTGTATCAGCTATAACCGCGTCAACAACTCTAAACTATCACACATAACTAATTGGCCGACCTTGCACCATTATTAAAAGCATGTATCATTTTGCCAAACATATTTCGAAAGGCGAAGCGGTAGCAAATAATTTATGCGATCATGCGAATAGCTGACTGGAAGGTCGAGATGTTGCCATAATCTGAGATGGTGGTAAATTCGGTCCAAGTTCAGTCGCACGTGCATCGCACGGTGGAAACGAGTTTGTGCAACACTATAATGACCAATATACAGCTCATTAAACTGCTGGACACGAAGATAGGGGCATTTAACTAACCAATCAGGTGCGTGCTCTACTCTACTTTTTGAAATGAATGGATTCTGAAACATCTTACTTATGTTAACCTGAAATTTATCGTTTTATTACTGTTGGTACTTAGATAGTAAATCTAGAATAGAACGTTGCATGCAAATTCAACTATTACGATAATGTAGGTACACAATTTTTTAATTTAAATTGGGTAAACTTTCCAGCTCCTCATTAAAACATTCTAATTTGATTAACACTTGATTCTTGGTTTATGCATGAGCGCCTATCCGAGTCGTGTTATCTAAGTCGTAGAAAATTTACAAACAATGAATGAAAACCGCTGAAAAGTAAATGAAAGTCGGCTAACCTCAAAGGCGGAACTGAAGGCCCGGGTGCATCAGTCACAGTTGGTCGAAACATGCTTCTTTGTGTAACGTTATTCGATTAGTTGCATTTCGGGAAGCGGTGTGGGTGCCGCGACGTCGTTGGAGCAGTTGAGCAGGCATAGGCCCGCGGCACGGACAACAACATGAAGAACATTGTGAGTGAAAACATTTTGCGCACTTTAATAATACGTATTCCATATTAATATGCGTGAATGTGTAAATAGAGATACCTAAGGTCTAGGAAATTTCTTCAAGTACAATGATTTAGGCGTAACGTTTTCTGTTCCTATCGTCTGTAAAGAAGACTTTGAATTAAGTATCAAAGGTCTCCGAAGTGCAATGTCATATGGTCGGTTATGTGTCAGTAAAGTGGTTCTAAACTCTAGGTAGAATTTAAGACAAGCAACCAGGGACTAATATGTCATTCTGTACGTATTTTTACGCAGTGTTTGTTGCCATTACAGAAAGCATTGCTTCTGCTGTGGGTATGCAGTGTGACCTGCGAACCTCTTCGTACTGCGTTACAACGTAGAAGCGATAGACCTGGAATCTACGCCAGCGATTACATGAGAGGGTACCGCCCATACACCTTCATGGCGATTCCTCTACATGCACCTTTACCCGTCTTACATGTTCTGTCTTCGGCGCCACTGTATCGTCCAAATCGAGGAGTAAACAGACATATTGATCAGCCAAGAGTTTACGCTTCGTCGATGTCACACGCATGGCTCGCTCCTCCTCCAACCAGTCCCAGTGAACCAGTGATTTTAGATTCTGTAGAATCGGCCCCAGCGCCTGAGATCCTGTATGCAAGGCCAAAACCAGGAGGAGGATACCAGTACAGTAAAACACCTTTTAAGAAGCGCACGCCCAAACCTAATGAACCAATGATCATTAGAATACATAAGTACAGGGTAATAAGAGACGACTGATGTACACCTAAAACTTATAGTAGAGGCAGAGAAAGTGAATGTTTTTACTAATCATTTTTTGTAATGCGGAAAATCAACGTTACTTATGTTAAATGAATTCCATGAAAGAATATGATGGTGAATTGTGAAAGAATATGATAGCATGGGTGTTTGTTCCTTATTGGGTGTAAGTAACAATTGATGCATGTTTAAGGAACCGATGCCCAAAGCCTTGCCCAGTTCGGAATCAAATGTTTTTGTGTGAAATGTCTTATTTAAACAAAATATAGCGTTATGTAAACAAAAAGACGTCATTGTTTATTAAAATTACTTTTGTAAAAATGTTGAAACTTCTAACTAGTTGTGTGATAGATCGTCTAAAGATTTTCTGTGCGTATGTCTCTCCATTTGATTGAAAATTCTAGTTTAGAGTCATATTATTTATCAAAATCCACTTTTCGTAAGTAAGCCGCTTATTTAGATTGTCTTGAATATTTTAGCAACCTTTTTCAGTTAATCGGCCGCTATCCATAATTTATAAGTTAGGTACCTATTTATATTCATATTCAAACTCCATTGTAAATAGTGTGTATAAGAGATTAATCAAGTTGTTTTATTTATAATAATTATAATATTATAATAATAATTTTTAATTTATGAAATAATAACTATTTAATTAAATAAAAATAATTTTTGAATGATAAACATATTTGTGTAATTTAAATCCTACATTGAGAATAAATAGAAAACAATAACAAAGCTCAAATAAATGTTGACTCAATAAATAGTAATTAATTAATCGTTATAGTTAACTATAACCTATGGCACGCACCGGTTTTTGTGTAACTTCTAAATAACTGTATTGCGTTACTTTGCACTTGAACTTTAAATTTAATATAGTTTTATAGACAAGGTGTACTCGTTAGGTACCGTCCTACCGTCCGTACCGTCCTACGTCTTCTCCACGCCGTATAGTCTGTACTGAATGGTACTAATCAGATTTTTACGAGACTGTTTTTTTTATGATAATTGAACTTATATTACATACATAACATAACATCACGCCTTGTTCTGTGGTCTCTGCCTACCCCAACTTATATTAGTGGATAATATACGTAGAAAATGTAACAGGAGATTCATTTAATCTTATTATTTCAACAAAAGCGAGATTATTTCTATAAGATAGATGTACCTATCAATAAATATCCCTATGTAATAAGTAGATAGGTAGGTAGGTTTTTAAAAAATCAAGCAAATAAGTATAGTTACCTAAATCATTTAGCCAGTCGAACTAATCTGAACTGAATAGGTGTGAAATAAATCTTCACCTTGCTGCATTAAGTATAAAAGGCTGTAATTTAATCCAACAAGTATTATGAAATTACTTTCTTCACTTGAATTTATTATCGTTCGGAAGCAATTCACTGGCTAAGCACGAACGCATGCATCATGCAGGAAGTACCTTACCTAGCACTAATCGAATATCACGCAAATAACCAGCAATTAACACAATGATAGTAATAAAATAAGACAAATATAATACTTTATCTGTTTTAAAAATTTATATTGCATTTTAGAAAAGATACTTCTAAATCTAACTTTTTCAAGCTGCTGAAAATAATCAAGTCACATTGGTAAAACTACTAACAGCCAGTGCTCATAGCGAATCTATAGGGGCCTAAGGCAAGCCAACTTAAAATTATTTTTGCCATTTTTTTATCACGTATGTTCTGGGAAGGTTCTGGGCCACACACGAGCGCTTTGTAAATTGCTATCACTTTCCTTATCATCAAAAAAGATAGTGATAGCAATAGACTTGGAATCTGAGTTTTAATTTGTGCAACTGGCTATTATTTTTCCTAGTTTTCTTGAAATCGATATTATTAATATTAATCTTTTTTGTTCCGATCATAGACACAAAAAGAATAGAACAGCCCTACTGGAAAGTGACAGCTGTCATAGTTCCCGCTGCTTCATAATAATGTTGCCGCCTTTCGCAAACTTACCTTGATTGATTGGTAATTTGGTAACAGACAGGGCATAATTTTTTTTCTTGCGTAAAAAAAACTAAAGACTCAGATTTTGTACTGTTTTAAATATTTTTTAAAAGTCTGACTACAACGATATAAATTTTGGTAAACATGATAACGACACCTGTCATTATAGTGATCTAGCTCTTTAGGGTTCCGTAGTCAACAAGGAACCCCTATTGTTTCGTCATGTCCATTGTAATTTGGTATGACTAAAGTGTTTTAAGGTGGTTAAATAAAATACTGAACTTGAACTTGAAAATTTTTTTTTTGTGTACCTCCCCTAAACCTAAATAATTAAATTATGATTGATTTTTTTTTCTCATCTACCCCAGAGAGTGTGCTAAGAATATTTTTTTATTTAGGGATCTGTTTGCAAAAAATTTAAGCTTCAAGTCAAATGTGCCCCCCTTTGGAAGCTAAACGGTTGATATCGGAAACGTGAAAACAATCACATACATACATACATAATATCACGCCTTGTTCACAGTCACAGTGTTAATTTAAAAGGAAACTATCACAGCTAAGTAGACTCTTTAGGTTGACGAGTAATATTCAAAGTACGTATAATAATAGTCAAAATAGCAATTAGGCGCTGAACCTCGCTGTTCGTTAGCAGGGTAGTTGATAAAAAAACTCGCTAAACAATAATGATTCCTGAGGCGTGTGGCTCGACGCTTGGCCGGATTTTTTTGTTATACGGTTTAAAACATCTAACATTGTCTAATCTGTTGATTTAAAATATGGATAGTTAGTTTTAATTTTTGGGAAGCTTCAAAGATAGCTTTGGCAACACAGTCACATTTTGCGATTTGCACAAGTTACTTGTGTAATAGTGTAAAATTGTACATATTTACAAAACAATATTATCTTGATATTGCTGTTTCTTCCAGCATCTTGAAGCGGTAAGTGATTTGTAGTCAATTCATAAACGTTTCTAGCTGTTATAACGTTACATAAATTCAGCAGGTATTTTTGTTTGAACTTCGCTCTTTTTGTACCTTCTTATATTTTATTTTTATGATTTTTAACAAGGAACGTTTTTGTCGTTTTTACTGTCTACCGATTTTTTATTTATATCTATGTAGTTAGTACGTGTCAAATGATAGGATAAAAACCATAATTAGGAGGTTATAAAAAAAAGTTAAAAGGATGGGTAAGTAAAAATAATAGCAATATTTACATGATAGCCATCAAATTTTCTATTAAAAACGTATTGTTTTTTACTCATAATAATGTAAAAAGTGATACAATTCTTTGGGCGATGTGAATTTTTGGGTCAGTTTTGACCTGTCTTCTTTGCAGTCTTCTTGTTTTTTTTTTACTGTAGTTAAAAAATAATTACCTATTCACTGGTACCTCATCATCATCATATCGTGTGGGTTGCAAGGTCGATGACCGACCTCACAAACCCTGGTGTCAGAGTTGTTGAGCCGCCAAAGGCCTCTGACATGGCTCATTAACGACTACATCCGTAGATAGTAGTCGGACCTTCCGAAGCACGGAATCACCTAACTTTTCAGGCAATCAGGTGATTCATCCTGCAATGCCCTAACCAAACTGGGGAGGTCGCACAAAGAGATTTTTTGTTTTGACAGTGTCCCCACTGGGAATCGAACCCAGAACCTCCGGATCGAGAGCCGAACCCTCTAACCACTAGACCACGGAGGTTGTTGTATGCTCGCATTAAAAACTAGGCTTAGAAAATATAAGAAAGAAATGTATATCCTTGATAACTGCAAAAATATTGGATATTCTAACATTTTCCAGTACCTACAGGGTACCTGAACCTAATACAAAATATCTTGTTGACTTTTTACTGAACTTGACCATACTAAGAGCCAGAGTCATGCTAAAAGTGCATACCTATACAGGGTGTTAATTTAATAGCGTGCCATAGCTCAGGGGCGGGTTCAGTATCAGTAACTGAACAACTTTTCCCAAGGAACATAGGTCGAAATACGAAAATTATTTTTTGACCTCATAGAAACTGCATCAGATGGTAGCGCATTTTGTATAGAAGTTCAAAGTTGGTTTTTCATATTTCGACCTATGTTCCTTGGGAAAAGTTGTTCAGTTACTGATCAGGATCCCGCCCCTGAGCTATGGCACCCAATCAAATTAACACCCTGTATACTGTACATACATACCATACATGCATCATGCAGTCAGTACTTAATTTAATGCCTTGTGTAAAGTAGTTCATGGTCAGCCAGTTTCTTTCACTTGTTTACTTGTACTTTTTGCCCTTCATATAAATGCAGAATAAATATGCTTAATTAGGGTTCTGATCCAAAATGGTAAAAATGGAACCTTTATGGTGCGAATTTGTCTGTCTGTCTGTCACAGCTGCTTATCTCAGCCACTGCTCATACTATTGATTTGAACTTTATGCTTGCCCATCTTTATTGCAAAGAAATTAATTAAATAAATATTTTAATTATTGTTGTAAATGGGGTACGAATGGGCGGGGTGCACAATTTCAAATTGTTGTTCTAGGTCAAGTGGTTTGTACATTCCAAAATAGGTTTTTGTATTTCTTTACGACAGAGTTTTCAAGTAATGATGAAAAATGTCTATAAAATTACCCTTTACCCTTAATGTACGAAGTTTACTTAACGAAAAATCTGAATTAATTATAGTTGATAGAGGTCCATGTCAAAATTACAGGAAAAGTATAACAATCTCTCTAAGTAGCACAGTTTTTAGAAATCTGCAAAGTTGTTTGTAAAGGTTTTTACAAACAAACTAGACTTTATAACTTAATAGACTTTATTGCTTCTTAAAATACTAATAGGTATATGATTTATACTTGCGATTGTCGGCGCTTGGTGAAACTCCATATTCAGTTTTTGTATTGAAACACTTGTACACTGGTTCACGAATTTTACTTTTCTCAACCAGTTTCGCTAACTATTTGACATTTTCAGAAGAATACAAAAAAATTAAAAAAAAAAACTAATATGGATATCTTAACCCTCGACGCGCAAGTCCGACTCGCACTTGACGGTTTTTTTTAGCTTTCCAGTAAGTCAAATATAATGTCCAAATCAAGATATTTTATTAGCTTTTGTCAATTACAGTAAATTAAAAAAGCTAATTCCCTACAGAAACTCAAATGTAAGGAACCTTAAAACTTGGCCTATAAACAGCTCTTTGATAAATAGAGATAAAGTCATTACGTTACTTATTATAAAAAATAAACACTCATAAACATTTTTTTTTATTTTCGTAAAATACCGATTCCCGTGCGGTAGAATGGAATGTAGTCGTAGCTTATCATAGAATTTAAAAAAAAAGCTGTCATGTGACATGACTCATGTCCCGAAGAGATGTGACAGGACTTTTTGGCGGGAACTCGACATGGGCGTTTGCCTGCTTAATTGAAATTTAGTTTTTTTGTGCATTTAGTGATTTAGTGGATAATAAAGATAGTGTGTTATGCAGTAAATTTACTACGGAGTGCGCAGCTGATGAAGATTTCAAGTGATCTCGTGTTTAAGCCCCGTTTGTGTTGTCCCAAAAAGTCACGAACATTTTCCTTCGTAAAGTTCACTATCGCTTTACGAGGGGAGCAAAAAGAAAGATTAAACACATCAGACATGGCTGTATGGGCTTTGTACTCTTTGCCTTTCCGAAAGGAAGAACGAAACCAAAAAAAAAAAACCGGTCAAGTGCGAGTCGGACTCGCGCGCCGAGGGTTCCGATATACCTATAGTATTTTTGGAAGCAATAAAGTCCATTTTCAGGACCGCAAAACTAAATTTGTTTGTAAAGGTTTTTTGCAGATTTCTGAAAAACTGTGCAACTTAGAAAGATCGTTTTATTTTTGCTGTAAAGTTTACATAAACCTCTGTCAACTGTAATTAATTCAGATTTTCCCTTACTCAAACTTCGGAGATAAGGGGGGGGGGAATGGTATTTTTTTTGACATTTTTCATCATAACTTGAAATCTAAGAAACTTAAAAAAATACAAAAATATATTTTAAAATGTACAAGTAAAGCCCTTTCATATGATACCCCACTCGACCTAGTAGCGACAATTTGAAATTTGGCCCCCCCTATTTTGGCCCCCTTTACATTAATAATCATACTTTTTTCAAAAAATTTTCATGTGCAATTAAGTTGGGCAACTATATTCTAAAACTATTCCAAATTTCAGCTCGATAGCGTAAGTGGTTGCTGAGATATAGAGGTGTGACAGACAGACGGACAGACAGACAGACAGAGCGGCACCATAAGGGTTCCTTTTTTTTACCATTTTGGTATCGGAACCCTAAAAAAGAGATGTGACAGTTATTATTTTTAATTTTTCAATAGGCTATGACTATGTTCCATTCTTCCATAAGGAAATCGATGTTGTAAGAAAATAAAATAAAAACCGGCCAAGTGCGAGTCGGACTCGCGCACTGAGGGTTCCGTACAAACCTGGTATTTGGTATTTTAACCTTATTATGTGATGTAAGTACCTAAAATTTATATTTGAGTTGATTGAATGAAAGGCAAATTGCGGTTTACGATATATGACGTATTAAAAAAAACCGGCCAAGTGCGAGTCGGACTCGCGCACTGAGGGTCCCGTACCACCACATAAACATTTCAGTGTGTTAATGTGCTAGATTTTTTGAGTCCGACACGCACTTAACCAAATTTTATTATTTGTTGTTATTTTATAGCCTATGCCCTACAAACACACCAATTTTAAAGTTTGTAAGTGTACCCGTTTTTAAATAGAACTAAAACAAAAATCGCCTCAGCAACCATCCAACTTGACCCCTCTCTTATATGAATGTTCTTGAAACGGGAGCTCACCACAATTGGTTACCATTAGTTGTGAGAAAAGTTGTAATATTTAATGATTTCAGACTTTTTCCATTATTTGTACTGTGAGACCTAGCTTCTTGCCAAATTTCATAATTTTAGGTCAACGGGAAGTACCCTGTAGGTTTTTCATTTTTGAATAAATGTATGGAGATGAGGACATAAAATGCCATATCTTTTGATTGCGTCGTTGTAAAAAATTTAAATTTTCAGATCTTGTGTGGTTCATGGATCCTAATATATGGTATTAATTTCAACCTTATACCTTTACCCGTTCGTGAGATAAAGGGTCTTGACAGACAGACAGACAGACGGACAACAAAGTGATCCTATAAGGGTTCCGTTTTTTTCTTTTGAGGTACGGAACCCTAAAAAACTACTTACTAGAACTCGTTCAAACCAATTTTCGGTTTAAGTTTTCATGGTAATGTACATCATATATTTTTTTTAGTTTTATTATTCTCTTATTTTAGAAGTTACAGGGACACATTTTAACACTTTGGAAGTGTCTCTCGCGCAAACTATTCAGTTTAGAAAAAAATTTATATTAGAAACCTCAATATCATTTTTGAAGACCTATCCATAGATACCCCACACGTGTGGGGTTGATGAAAAAAAAATTTAGGTTTCAGTTCTAAGTATGAGGAACCCTTAAATTTATTGTTTAATTTATATTATTGTGTAAAAATCTTAATGCGGTTCACAGAATACATCTACATACCAAGTTAGCAGCAGTATAGCTCTTATAGTCTCGGAAAAAAGTAGCTGTGACATACGGACGGACAGACAGACAGACATGACGAATCTATAAGGTTTCCGTTTTTTGCCATTAGGCTACGGAACCCTAAAAATACCGGTCAAATGCGAGTCGGACTAGCGCGCCGAGGACTCCGGTATACCTTTAGTATTTTTAGAAACAATAAAGTCTATTTTAGGACGGCAAAACTAAATTTGTTTGTATAGGTTTGTCGGAGATTTAGAGAAATTGTTTTATTTTTCGTGTAATATTTACGTCAACGTCTATCTACTAATTAAGGGTCTGATGAGAGCTAAATACGCTTCACTTGAGCAGGTTTATAACAAAAAGTGATGAATATATGGCCGTGAAAAAAATTTATGTGATAATTAAGCATACGACTCTGAAACACGATTAAATATATGTTGTATGCCATAAAAAAAAATCCAAAGTTACCTCTGCCTTTTTCTTTTAAACCGTTTTTCTTTGCCTTTTTCTTTTAAAACATTATTCAATATATTATGCGTAATAATATGGCTGTTTTATAATTAATATTATGGATACAGATTTTGAGAAAAATGCAAAAAGGAGCGAAAAACGTAAAACAGCGCGAATTTATAGCACGCGCATTCTATCTTTTGTTAGAAAGGGAGGTAATTTAGCTCTTATCAGCCCATTAATACATATTTTTTGCATTGCAAACTTCGAAGCTAAAGGGGAATGGTATTTTTTTTTAATTTTACTAAGTCGTAAAAAAAATCCGTTTTGGTATGTACAAGTGAAGCCTGTAAGAGGCTACCTAACCCTAACAGCTTACTTACTAGTTTCCTATCCTGGGCACGAACCCAAGCAACACTTTGTAACAGTCTAAAGATTGTAATAGCTTCACTATTAAGAGGAATGTAAGTTTATGATGAATCTGTAATGTAATCTGTATATGATAATACCTAAATTTCTAACTATCCTCACTGTACCTAAAGGGAACCCTAACTATTGACCTAACATTTCCTAATGCTTATTCTGAATTTCCTATAAAATCTGTATAAGTCTGTTTTGATCTATAAAAATGGCCAAAGCTTCGTCTATTAGGAACCCTACTTTTGTACCGTGGCAATGTAACCCTAGAAATTCTTTTAGTCAGAACCGTTCACAAGTCGAGTAGATAAATTCCTAGATTAAATGCATAGATTAATAGAGAAGTAAATAATTTGTGTGTAATAGGAAGTAGGTAGGTCCGATGGCTGAAAACAGTACATGGAAATAGCATATCTAGCCTTCTCCAAGATTGATATTTAACTTTTTATGAGAAAATTTTAGTTTATTTTAATAGTGGGAAGGGCTGCTAAACTTCCAGTCCTCTTAATTCAATCCGCTAGTATTAAGATATAGTTAAAAATATTTCAATGTTTTCCATGATCAGATGGGACTTCGAACTTGCTTATGTATAGCGAGACCCCAATTTGGTGTATCAAGTCTATACGTGGGTTTTATTTTTCCCAACAAATTCGATGGCCATCAGGCCTTGTACTTTGGCCTGTAGACATGGTAAATAGGAAGATTAGTTTATCTAGTAATTGATATATCTGTTTCATACAATGGTGACATCTTGAACCAAAAAGACCTTCCATAAACAGCCCTCTAAGGTTTTATATTATATTAATTTGTGAGGGTAGCATGAACTCTCAATTAGTGTTATATCTATTGTAGCTGGCAAAACCGATTAAAGATAGGATCTTGGAGAAAATAGATACATTCAAACAATTTACCTGGCTAAGAAGGTTGTTAAATACTGGTTTGGTCGGGTAGAGAAAACTAAATTTCATACCCATCTGCGACTGGACTGGCCTGCTTGATGTCTTGCCGGCTGCTGCGGACTGGTTTGTCTGAAGCTGGAAGCCCTGCTGGAATCGGATGCTCAGCTCCCATGCTTCCTACTGATGTACTGCAAGTGGTTTGTAGCTTTGCTCCACCTCCTATAGTTTTAAAAATTGAGATTAACTAAGAGTTTAAGAAGCCCTGCCTACCCCTGAATAAAAGGCTACATTTTAAATACCGTTTTAGATCTTACTCAAATTCCGTTAGACGCCAGGGCCCTGTAGTTTAGCTATAAGACAAAATAAAATTGTAAGGTAATTGAAATATGAAATCGAGTTTTGAGCCTAATTTTACTCTTAAAGTGGCAAAATCTCTTAAACACTTAGCTTGGTTGTGAGTTTTTGTAGAAATCTTGATTCGCTGCGGCATCTCTCGACGTTTTTGGTCCTTGATGATTTTCTTCTCACGTGTTTTCACTGCAATGTCCGCCATTGCTTGCAACGCCGGTCCAGAAATGGGCCCGCCCGATGCAGTCAGTTCCATAATTCAAAGTTGAATTCTGAGATTACGCTACTCTCCCCGACCAATCAGAAAACGGCAATCAAAAACTCTACCCACTTCCTTCACACATTCCTATTTCCTATTTGACAAGTAGTTTCGAATCAAGGAGGTTTTATTACGCGTTGATTCGCGGCTTTAGACGAGCTTTTCCAAGCAATTATTTTAAGCAGTAATGCAGCATCCATTATTCGATCCTTACTTTATTTACGATTTGAACAGAAATCTATGCTTAATTATAATAAAGATTCCTAATTTATTATTACTCATTTTAAAACTCCTAAAATAGAATATACTCTATTATATTCTTCGTGTAATTCCGTGTCGGACCATCGGCCCGTTACATCCAACCCCCAAAATTTGCGCAGAGCATACGCGTCCCCGGAGCAAATTTTCCACCATTTGAATTTCACGAAGATAATCTAACATTTATTAACCTTTAACCCATAAAGTGGACACACGTAGATCCTGTTGTAGTGTAAGTTTTAAACCAAAAGAAAAATGTCTTCAATAAGAGTTCAAGAGTTAAACGTCGAACATATTGGTTATACCCCAGAAATGTCGAGAATTTCGAACAAACAATATCCACACAGGAACACTGAGGTCTCAAACTCAGCCCGTCAGAAGGACAGCTCATGAACACATCCAATCTAAGGCAGGTTGTTTTGTCTTTCAACGTTACCCCGGGATAGACACATAAACCCCCCGTAATGAACAAAGTCAGCCCTGTCCCCTAATTAACTGTTATATAACCAACAGTCGAAGTCCAATACTTGACTCATTATCGCTTCCATTTCTGTTTTGGAGCATGTGCAGTGTAGTTTTTGCATAAGCTGTCAGCTTCTTGTAGAGTAGAAGTCATTTACAGGGAGTACATCAACACTCACATCAGACATCAGAGTAATTTTCGTACCCAATGTATCTAAAGTTAACCTAGCACCTATGATCCCATAAATACTTCGTTGTAAGTGTAGTGTGCAGGGTCAACAGTCAATAAATTTTTCCATCGGTTGAGAATCCATTAGTTCATAGCAACCCTCCACTCTCTTATCTTCCCTATTTCATATTCAATCATCAACATTTACCCTATTACCTATTCCCCACTATTAATGTTTCCTCTCAAAAGTCAGTTCAATCCCTTAAATTTCTTTCTTTCAATATTCATATAACCTTACGTTTCATACTCTCCTCCCTCTTTTACGCTGTTACTACGAACCACTGGTCTCCCCAATGAAACGTTCGATAAACAATAGGTTATGCTACTAGGTGGAACCTGCTCAGGCAAACGCACCGGCGCTGCGCAAAATTAGATTAATAATTTTAATTCCCCAAACCCTTTAGTTAATTCCATCAGCCTAACCACTTACAATGCCTAACTTACTAACTCCTAAGCGCAACTGATGCAATAATTCACAAGAGAAATATAACACCAATTGTAAATTTACCCCATCAACCCTCGATTTACACCATACAAATTTATTTGAAATGGAAGAAGTATTTTGCCAGGAAGGTTGGGAATGCGGCTATAAGTCCGTCCACAAATCAAAATGATTCCTAAGAAAACATCTTTCTTTCCAAGGACCTACGAGTCGGTCCCCCAAAGATCCTTTCAAATAAAACTCCTCGACAGCTTGTCGCAACGGATTACTCACGTGTAAACAAGTCGTCTAGCACAATACTTTAAAGGTGAATCATCGAACTCTCTTTCTCAAACTTTCCTATCGAGCTCTATTTTCGCGATCAAAATTGTTTTACGACACTTCAAAAGTGATGGATCTTCTCATTTTTCACATTGGGCAACTGAATCTCCAACACAATCTAGGTGTCTACATTGATAAATTATATAACTGACCGAGAATTTAACCGTGAATTACGAAACTTTTTACTATTCAATTGAAATTCACTGTTTACCCGAGCCATCATTACCTGCCCACAGCCGAGCTTACCCGTACCTAAACAGCAAAATTCAAATAAATTTCAAAAATTTCTACACAAACAAGAATTTATTACAAAAATATTTGAAATACCTAATAAGAATTTTACCTACGAACACCTGTATCACTCAACCCCGACGGAGTATCCTTCTTTGTCGTAATTTAACTACCCAATAAAAGTACATTTCAGCTAAAACCATAACCTCGAATTTTTACTTAAAAGACCCTAAAGTTAAGAAAATTATTAATACAGCTGATGTTTCCCGAATCTCAATCAAAAGTTAACAAAATCCCTAGCCCCATCTAAGGAAAAGTACGCTTAAAATTACCTAAGAATGTCCGGTGACACCAGAACTTCAGTTACTGTACTAATTAAATTTATAATCACGCATACGTGTCTTACGCCCCATAAGTGCATGAAGTTCCTACGCATAATTGAATCCGTACCCAAAAAAAATAAATCTAAATGTATTTTTTTTTCCTATCCTTCCAAAAACTACGCTTAAACTTACCTACGAGCGAAATTACTAATATTATAACGTATGTTAAATGGTAATTTTTTTTTCATAAATAAGGACCCCTTTTTTATATATTTTTTTATATTTTTGATTTGATTTGTTATATTACATCTCATTATATCACATTTTATTTAATTTTATTTTGTTATATTTTATTGTATTACATTTTATTTTATTAACCTTGCTAGGTTATCCAATCAAACCTTCCCAATAAAATTTTAGTTTTAGCCGGAACCGAATTAACGACTACCCATACAGAATTAGAATAATTATGTAAATACATCTCATAATTTTCAACCCCACTCCATACGCCAATCTCTTTAGTCTCAACCTTATTTGAACTAAAGTAATTAAGTCAAGTCAAAACGAAACCCCTAAACTTGAAAACTGGCTACAGACCCCCTTTTTTCTCTTCCTATTTCTCCCACTAACTATTCCTCTCTTATCCCCAAAAATTATTTTCCTTTTCTACTTATTATAATATATTTTTTTTCTCTTTGTATACTTTTTTCTAACTTTTATCTAAAGTTTACTTAGAGCCCTACTGTATATTCTCACCTTTAAAGCAACAAACATATTTATGAATTCAAAATAAAATTTAAACATACATTCAACACGTTATATTATAATTTGTGTATGTCATATAATATACTTTAGTATAAATAAATTGTCTCTAATCAACCTTCTTAATGAATCCCCAAATTTAATTAATTACTTTCCCCAATTTTATCATAACATTTACATTCGACAACAAATGTGTAGCACATAAGCATTATTCCAACCCCCCGTTAACTGTTCTAACTTAGTCATCTAGCCAAAACTGTACAATCGTTCGCAAAAGGTTAATATTCAAAAATCCCAACTTTAGGTCTATTAAATAAGTTATTGACCTAACTCCTCATATGCCAATACCGAATTCCGATGAAACTGAGCTATTCACTACTTCTATATCATAATTTCATTGTTACCATAGGGTCAATTTTCTACAATAGCATTCGGTTTGTTTAAATTATTTTATGCAAAAAATTGTTATAAATAAGTTTGTTTTACTCTTATCATAAATTTCCTCAATTCAATTTTACTAACTATGAAGAAATTACCGGATTTTAGATAGATAGATAGATAAATACTTTATTGTCACACACAAAACACATTAAAACACACACACACATTTTAATTTTATGAATAAAGACAATTTAATATAGGTACTTTGTATCAAATCAATTTATTTCCTAGTTTAACTCACTAACTTTGTATTTCTTAGATTGCATAATTACTAATTTCCATACTTGAAACTCATAGGCGCTTTTTTTCTTTCCATTCTAATGTTCTGTATAAGAATTTCAATTAACTCAAACCCCAAATTCAATTTGAAACTTCGTCAGTAAGAACGTTACAAACTTAATAATTAAGCAGACTTCTATCCTATATTTTGATTTACTTTATAATATTTTCATGAAACTACCCCTTTTTTTATGAAACTGAAAATCCTCTATCCAATTTTAATTCACTGAATGTTCTTTTTTTTTCATTTTCTTGAAGTAACTTTTACTTACTTCTTCTTGACAATTCACTTAATTCACAAAAAAAAATAACTTAAGACAGTCAGTTAATAACAATCTACTAAACCTTAATGTTTTCACAATGTTTTTTTTACATACTCAGAAATAAACTTCGATATTCCCTTGAAATTGTTTTGTTTTGTTGTCGCTTTCGTTCAAAAATTAGTTGTCAAATTTGAGGTGCGTTCCGAATACTTCTTTTCTACAAATTACAAGAATTGTCTTTCTTATTAATTTTTATAGCCGAATAACTTTTATTATTATTTCATATTTCCGTTTTTTTTTTATAAAAGATTCAAAATTATTCAGCAATCAAGCAATTTGTTCTTAAATTTATACAGTCAGATTCTAATTAAATAATGTTTTATTTTAACTACTTGTTTCTTAGAGCCAAAGTTTTCATACATAAACCTTTCTCATGATTATTTCAAAATTCCACAACCCCCCGTGTCTTATCCTCTTAGGTTACTTTAGTATTTTTCTTTCTTTTTTCAGTTATTTATTTGAGTATATTTAGATATTTGAAAGTGTTTTAGTTAATCCTGAAACATAAACGTCGCGATGATTCAGATGATTTAATTAAATTTAACTAACCCATTTCCTATATCCGTTTTACTATTCCTAATTATTCTGACTTTATTTCCTAATCTATAGTTACGGTTCTGACTTCCACTTCACGGACAGCACTTTGTAGCTGTAATAACAGCCACGTCACAAATCAAAACAGACCCATACATTCAACTAAAACTTCCTATCCTAAATCCTAATCACCCAATATACTTTTATCGTAAAAATAAACTATAGCTAACCTAAATCCTAATAATTTTTAAACCTCCCGTAAACCTAGCATAAATATTACAACCTTTTTTTTATAAATTATTAGATTTTCGAACGATACTCTAACTGTCAACTTAGATTGTCAAGTCGCCAACATCAGTATTGCCAGAATTTTTGAAATCCTGCATGTTTTTACCACTTTTCCTATTGTATTTAGATTCCTTTAAAAAAAGTGTTTATAAATTATCTGAAAGAAATTCATTTTAAAACTTTTAAGACTATATTCACCCTACTGTTTATTTATATCGTATGATTGTTTTACAATGCAATCAACAAAAAAAAATTCAATCAATAGAAATAGAATTTAAATCAAAATAAGTAAACGCGCATATGCTTTCATGGTAAAAATCGAAAATTACCTGTGCTGTAATTTTTGCTTAAATGCTTAAATTTTTGTTTAAAGAAATATTTACATAATAAAATCTGCACTTATTTTTATTAGTTTTACCTTTAAATGAAAATACTAAAATATAACATTATATCTACTGAATTTAGAATACCCATTCTGGCAACATTCCTTTAGAAACTCGCAAATGTATTTTTGATCCTATTAATGACTTGAAAAATTGTTTTTTTTTCTTTAAAGTGAAGTTTGTTCCTAATGTTCTCGATTAGTTAAAGGTTCGTTATAAAGATCATATCGCTCTAAAAATGTTTTTCTACTTGAAATGTGTTTATGCATTTTTACCATCTAACCTTTCCAGAATCACAACATCAAAATCTACTGATATATTACTCAACCGATCTCTATGTGATCGTTTATATATGCGAAAGGAAGTTCTAGCTAAAATGGATCTCATATCTCAACAATTTTACTACAAATTTACATTATGTTGTTAGATAACCATTTCCTAACCTTTTGTATGTCTTTTAGACCACACGAAACTAAGACTATTCTGGTCTATCCCTTATAAAGTCTTAGATACAAAAACTCTGGAGAAATTGAATATTTATAATTAAGAGTATGAGTATTACCTGTAGGCAAACCCTAAAAAGTAAGTAAATAAATAAATTTACAATTAAGTACCATCTATATTTTGTTGGCAATAGAATACTTAAAATCAATCCATCCCTTCCATGGATGTTTCAAAAAGAAGACTAAGAAAATATTAACTGAAAGATAGGCAGCAACGTCCCTCGGTGTGCCTTACCATTTTACATTCTACAGTTATCTACAATCTCCCATGATACCGCTAGTAACTATGATGTCACTATACTTTACTTCATATGATTAAGATTCAGGATATTATTCTCCGCCTGCGATGGTTATCTTCATGGAATGATTATTATGTAATGACATCAAATTTTACTACTGTTTATTTAATTAAAGACATATAATTATCCCATTAACTACAATTCAAATTATTTATCAATTAAGGTTCTGTGTTTTATTATTTTTCAGATAACCTTGAATTACAAGAGAAATGGAATACAGATTCTACAACCGTGCAATATGAATCTATACTAATGAATGTATACTCCCATTACAGAAGAATTTGATATTTTTGTCGCACACGAATGAAGTTAAAATGAATTGATTATTTGTGTATTAAATTGAGTGTCTCCTATAATGCTATGTAAATAAACACAATTGATGTAATTTTATTTGATTAAAACTAGCATTTTAGAGTGTTATCATTCCATAATATTGACCATTGTAAATCTCAGTAATTTCTAGTCAAAACACTACTAATATAATTTGATTAGGTCAAGTCAATAACATAAAAGTTTGTAGTAGGTATATCTTTGCCAAATAAACCCAAACAGTTTCCGATTGAAATAATTAATAAATTAATTTGTATTAAAATCATCCTACAGCTGTATCAAATGATTCTAAATAGTCTGTAAACTCCATTATAGTAAGTGATAGAGATGATATTATTTATTTTACTTATCCCTAGTAACTTTACAGAATTCAAAACCACTACCTTTTATGCTAGAATTAGACCTAGACTCTAGTTAGCCTAGTTTTGAAGTGCAACTAGTATTCCTGTTTACCTAAATTTTCTTTATATATATTTTTTTTTAAGTTACAATCTTGTCTCATCATCTTTAGGTATATTATCGTTGACTGACCTCACTAACCCTGGTGTCTGAGCTACCAAAACGCAAAAATATCTGTCCTGTCTCATTAAACAACTACCCCAGTAAATTTTAGAAAATTTAGAGTCAATGGTCTAACGTGCCTTCCGAAGCACGGAATCTTCAAACTTCGTTAAACAGGTAATTAACCCCCACAACGTCAAACTCAAACTGAAAAAGGTGCACAGATCTCTGCTTTGCAGCGCGCCCCACCGAGAATCAGATCCAGAACCGAGTGCAAAATAAAATGTTTCCACTAAATTGCGTCCGTGTGTACAAGTTTCTTAAAATTTTTCAATAACAATTTAATTTATGAATTTACTTTGTCAGTGGCGGTAAAGGGTACGTATCGAATGCCATATCTTCCCAACCCCCGTTCCAAAATGCGCTAACAAACCGCTTTAGGGCACTTCATCACTAATGAAAATAAGGAAATTGGAGTGGAATTGACGTAAATTTTGAAGGATTAGCTTAGACTGATAATAAATTAAAACAAAGGTAGAGACACTAAGCAATGTTAGCTCTGTGAACATGCAAAACCAATTTGGACCGTTCTGCAGTATCGTATACTATACTCCTCAAGCTCCGTTTGCCCATTTCGGAACAGATGATGAACAATGGATTTCATTCCAACTAATTTCAATTTGCTGTTTTGGTAAGAAAAATCATTTCTAGATCCTAAAATGTATTGTAATTACTTCCTTATTTATTATGAAACCTTATTATATTGTTCTTATTTCAGTTTTCCCGTTCTAATAACCCTGAGAAAGAATTTAAACCCAAAGTAGATTCCAGCGTACAATTTCCTACATTATAAAATGGCTACGTGATATCTGAAGGTAAAATATATTTCATTTGAGGAATATTTCTTATTTTATACTAAAAGTAACCTTCCCAAATTACTTCTTTCAGGCCAAACATAAAACACAAATGAGAATCATCGGTTCTGCCCTTGAAATTACGAAATTAATTGGTTATAATAAGAAAATCTAAAATCTGCAAGAATGTTTGTAAGTATGAACAACTCCTACTACTTTATAACAATTATAACATAATATCTCTAACGTTTGTACCCTTTAATAATAATTACTTGTGTTTTTATTTTCAGTTAAACCCATAGTATCTACAAATTTCAAGAAACCTGTCCCTGTCTACTTAATATGGTGAAAAGCCTCTATTGTCTGATAAACCTATTGGAAACTTCCCTTGGAGACATGATCTTCTGCCCAGAAAAAGACACAATGGACCTTTTAGTGCTAACTAGTGTAAAAGTGACCCAAACAGTGTTAAGTGAATAATCCTTAGTGAAGTTAAATGTATTAAATACCTTTCTATGTAATGAATAGTTTAACCCTGTGATGTTATTTTTAAATAAAGGGTTTTGAAGTGTTATCATTTACTCAAGTAAGTACTTATCTCAAAGTAGCAATTCCCAATTTCTCATAATTACAATAATATTCAATACTTACTACAGCTTTTAGAATAAGTGTTGTCAGTAAACATTAAAATAGTAGCCGCAGTAACATTAAAAGGTTATACAGTTTGTCTTAATTACATATTCCTAGTTTTATTGCTAAAATAATGTATTGCATTCTTCATAGTAAGTCTAATAAGCGTACCAAAACAAAATCTAAGTTTTCCCTATCTAAGTATAACTAAAACTAACATCCATAACAACATAAGATTCTTATTCTGGTAAAAGGCACCAGTTAGGAAAATGCCTAAAGCTAGCTGTAGAAGGCCAGCTTCATGACTGGTCACTGCACCGTTTTGTAACAGCTAAACTGCTTCTAAAATAATATCCGTAGTAACATAGATTCTAAAATATACTGGTCACGGCTCGCACTTTGTAACGACACCGAGCCAGATTCATCTCATAAGGCTATTAATATAAAAATTCTAAGCTATTTCTATATCATGGCTCGCGGCACCACCTTGTAAGAGGCTACCTAACCCTAACAGCTTACTTACTAGTTTCCTATCCTGGGCACGAACCCAAGCAACACTTTGTAACAGTCTAAAGATTGTAATAGCTTCACTATTAAGAGGAATGTAAGTTTATGATGAATCTGTAATGTAATCTGTATATGATAATACCTAAATTTCTAACTATCCTCACTGTACCTAAAGGGAACCCTAACTATTGACCTAACATTTCCTAATGCTTATTCTGAATTTCCTATAAAATCTGTATAAGTCTGTTTTGATCTATAAAAATGGCCAAAGCTTCGTCTATTAGGAACCCTACTTTTGTACCGTGGCAATGTAACCCTAGAAATTCTTTTAGTCAGAACCGTTCACAAGTCGAGTAGATAAATTCCTAGATTAAATGCATAGATTAATAGAGAAGTAAATAATTTGTGTGTAATAGGAAGTAGGTAGGTCCGATGGCTGAAAACAGTACATGGAAATAGCATATCTAGCCTTCTCCAAGATTGATATTTAACTTTTTATGAGAAAATTTTAGTTTATTTTAATAGTGGGAAGGGCTGCTAAACTTCCAGTCCTCTTAATTCAATCCGCTAGTATTAAGATATAGTTAAAAATATTTCAATGTTTTCCATGATCAGATGGGACTTCGAACTTGCTTATGTATAGCGAGACCCCAATTTGGTGTATCAAGTCTATACGTGGGTTTTATTTTTCCCAACAAATTCGATGGCCATCAGGCCTTGTACTTTGGCCTGTAGACATGGTAAATAGGAAGATTAGTTTATCTAGTAATTGATATATCTGTTTCATACAATGGTGACATCTTGAACCAAAAAGACCTTCCATAAACAGCCCTCTAAGGTTTTATATTATATTAATTTGTGAGGGTAGCATGAACTCTCAATTAGTGTTATATCTATTGTAGCTGGCAAAACCGATTAAAGATAGGATCTTGGAGAAAATAGATACATTCAAACAATTTACCTGGCTAAGAAGGTTGTTAAATACTGGTTTGGTCGGGTAGAGAAAACTAAATTTCATACCCATCTGCGACTGGACTGGCCTGCTTGATGTCTTGCCGGCTGCTGCGGACTGGTTTGTCTGAAGCTGGAAGCCCTGCTGGAATCGGATGCTCAGCTCCCATGCTTCCTACTGATGTACTGCAAGTGGTTTGTAGCTTTGCTCCACCTCCTATAGTTTTAAAAATTGAGATTAACTAAGAGTTTAAGAAGCCCTGCCTACCCCTGAATAAAAGGCTACATTTTAAATACCGTTTTAGATCTTACTCAAATTCCGTTAGACGCCAGGGCCCTGTAGTTTAGCTATAAGACAAAATAAAATTGTAAGGTAATTGAAATATGAAATCGAGTTTTGAGCCTAATTTTACTCTTAAAGTGGCAAAATCTCTTAAACACTTAGCTTGGTTGTGAGTTTTTGTAGAAATCTTGATTCGCTGCGGCATCTCTCGACGTTTTTGGTCCTTGATGATTTTCTTCTCACGTGTTTTCACTGCAATGTCCGCCATTGCTTGCAACGCCGGTCCAGAAATGGGCCCGCCCGATGCAGTCAGTTCCATAATTCAAAGTTGAATTCTGAGATTACGCTACTCTCCCCGACCAATCAGAAAACGGCAATCAAAAACTCTACCCACTTCCTTCACACATTCCTATTTCCTATTTGACAAGTAGTTTCGAATCAAGGAGGTTTTATTACGCGTTGATTCGCGGCTTTAGACGAGCTTTTCCAAGCAATTATTTTAAGCAGTAATGCAGCATCCATTATTCGATCCTTACTTTATTTACGATTTGAACAGAAATCTATGCTTAATTATAATAAAGATTCCTAATTTATTATTACTCATTTTAAAACTCCTAAAATAGAATATACTCTATTATATTCTTCGTGTAATTCCGTGTCGGACCATCGGCCCGTTACAAGCCCTTTCATATGATACCCCATTCAACCTAAAAACCGACAATTTTAAATTTTGACCTACTATTCAGGCCCCCTGTACAATTATAATAATAATATTTTTATAATTCTTTCATTTGCAATATAGTTGGGCAATTATATTCCAAAAACTATTCAAAATTTTAAGTCGATAGAATGAGTGGTTGCTGAGATATACAGGTGTGACAGACAGACAGACGAAGTCGCACCATAAGGGTTCCGTTTTTACTACTCTGGTTCGGAAACCTAAAAATTACCTCCGTTGTGTTAGAAAAAAAAATGTATTTTTATAATAAATTAATGACCTCTTTATTTATGGGCCAATTTTCGAGGCTCCTTATGGGTTTCTGTCTCGAAAGTTGTGTTAATGTTATTCAGCCAATTCTCATTGTTTTCAATTTTTAGCCAGCCAGTAAAAAGTAAAGTTACTGGCACATAGACACAACATCTTAGTTCTCGGGTTGGGCAACGCGCTTTGCTGTCTTCTTGGTATCAAATTATGCCACTACAGACAGCGTGCGTTATGGGCTGTGGTGAACACTTACCATCAGGTGGCCCACCTGTTCAATTGCTCATGGGTTAAATAAAAAAAAATTACATACATACATACATACCCAACTACCTACAATGTTAATCTTGTCTCTAACATACAACAGATCTTGTACCGTAGCATTCGAAATATCTCCCTACCTACACAACTGTTCACTCAGCTGTCTCCATCTCATGGAAAAATGGTCGTTGGTTGCCAAAACTGCATTTGGGTGGCACAAAATACCAGTCCACGTTATTATAACTATAGTAGAGTCTATTTTAGCAACAAATTCTCTGGCACGCGGACGCACGTGGACGCCCCTACTCGCGTGCATGAAACAGTCTCGTACTAACGGAAAACACAAGTGCATTGCATTAAGGGGCTACCTCCCGTCCACTAGCCATTAGCGCCCCCATCACTAACAAAAATATTAGGTACTCGCTGAATACACAACTTATCGAAAATCAGGAAAGACAGATTAAGATAAAGTACCCTAGTTTATTAAGAACCTATTAATTCTGAAAAATATAGTTCACTGTCTGTAGGTAGTAACAGATACAAAAAGTGCGAAAAACGGCCACTTTTAGCAGTTTTTGTATCTGTAACTATAGTAAACTTTATTTTAGAGAGTAAATAGTTTTTAAATAAACAAAGGTACCTTCAATTTGTCTTTCCGGGTTTTTGATAAGTTTTGTATTTAGCGAGTAATATTTTTTTAACTGATGGGGGCGCTAGTGGACGGGAGGTAGCCCCTTAAATGAGATGGTTACTATAAAAATATTTAGATGAAGAGGCTTAATTTCTTAATAGCTATATTTGTAACATACATACATAACATCACGCCTGTTCTTAAATTTGTAAAGTGCTTTGTCATTTCAAAATTTCGTTGTGTTTCAACTTCCAAACTACCTATTATACGCGTGCGAAACTGCGGGCAACAGCTAGTACAAAATAGCTTTTTCACTTCTCATGCTCTGAAAGTGCTTTTTTGTGCAGGATATAGGCTGCACTAGGGCAAAAAAGTTATCGCGGTGGTGTACGCCCTGCGCGCGGGCCTGCTGAACCCCCGCACATCGCAAGACGAACCGATGGTCGTTGGGGCGTAAGGGTTCTAGAGAAGCGACCACGTACTGGAAGGCGAAGCGTAGGCAGGCCCTCCACAAGGTGGACCGACGATCTGGTCAAGGTCGCGGGAAGCCGCTGGATGCGATACGAGCAGCGTAGGAACGGTCGTCATGGAGATCTTTAGGGGAGGCCTATGTCCAGCAGTGGACGTCTTTCGGCTGATATGATGACCCTTACCAGTTCGAGAAGAAGGGTTTTGATTTGACAGACTGACAACAAAGTGATCCTATAAAGACTCCGTTTTTTTTATCATTTGAGGTAATCCTATAAAGCAGCGACAACAACAATCAATCCTACACTTTTTCTACAGGTTTCGTGGCCGACTCATGTAATTATTTCTTCTCTTATCTTTTTGTTTAGACTAGCTGAAGTTTTTTATTTGAGTGTTCATTACAGGTTATTATTACGTGATAGTCCATTATTTCATTGTCTATAGCGTTACTAAACGGGTAGAAACAACTTGGAAACAGTGGAGGTCTATCTATGCAATCACTTTCCTATGCTAATAGCAAATATTAGGTCAGATTGATCGATTGACTCTTTTTATAGCTCATTTGTTGATAGAACTGATGTGATTGTTTCTATGTAGATGTATGTGCACGCGGTTCCTTACGAACTCTAATTATGATCTTTTTAGGGTTCCGTACCTCAAAAGAAAAAAACGGAACCCTTATAGGATCACTTTGTTGTCCGTCTGTCTGTCTGTCTGTCTGTCAAGACCCTTTATCTCACGAACGGGTGAAGGTATCAGGTTGAAATTAATACCATATATTAGGATCCATGAACCACACAAGATCTGAAAATTTCAATTTTTTCAAAAGATATGGCATTTTCAAGACCCTTTTTCTCACGAACGAGAAGAGGTATCAAGTTGAAATTGATAACGAATATTAAGGTCCAAAAACCACACAAGATCTGAAAATTTCAATTTTTACAACGACGCAATCAAAAGATATGGCTTTTTATGTCCTCATCTCCATACATATACGTATGCAAAAAAGCAAAACCTACAGGGTACTTCCCGTTGACCTAAAATTATGAAACTTTGCAAGAAGCGAGGTCTCACAGTACAAATATAGGGAAAAGTCTAAAATCATTAAATATTTCAATTTTTCTCACAACTAATTGTAACCAATTTAGGTGAGCTCCCGTTTCAAGAACTTTTCTATAAAAGAGGGGTCAAGTTGGATGGTCGCGGAGTTTTTAAAATCAAAGAGCAAAAGCTTTTAGTATATCATATGGTAGATAGGTACGGAACCCTTAGGGCGCGAGTCCGACTCGCTCTTGGCCGGTTTTTTTAGAGTTACATGCTCAATGCGTATTGAGAACGATACGCTGTCCGTCTGTCTGTCCACCTATAATAGCTTGCTGGAAAGAATTTCACAGAATATTACGCCTCTTTCCCGTCGGGGTAAGCAGTGACCACAGCCCTCCACCTGCTGCGATCTTGACATACTTCCATCGCTTCCTCTGGTTTCATGAACCCTTTCGTACACGCTAGCAGAATATAATATTGTGTCATTATGGTGGATAACCTAGCAAATAATTTAGTAATGTGGCACAATATAGTAAAATGCGTTCTTGTAGTACTTGCACTTGACCTTACCTTTAGACATAGATGTAAAATCTTGGAGGAGCTGCGACGATAAAATAATAATAAAGGAGTGATCACACCTGGCTGAATTCAAAGACTAATTCGGCATACATTGCTGGGAGGCTTGGTTATGTTAATTGCAATATCCTAACTACAACGAGCAATGTATGCCGAATTAGTCTTTGAATTCAGCCAGGTGTGATCACTCCTTAAGCTAACTTAGATCTGTAACTTTGAAAAGGGTGTTAAAAAAGTTAAGGGAAATCTTTATACTTTCCCAAAGAAATATAAAATTACCGATTAACCGATCTCTACCCATGGATGTCATGAGAGGTGACTATGGTAATATGAATTCCAGCGTCCTTCTGTGTATATATCATCTTAATTACTGCGGTCACCAACAACAGCGGTACATGTTGCCAGCCGCAACGCCAACAATCGTGGTACTTCCCCTCCACATTGTTCCAGCAAAAGCTGGAGTTCTGGAGGGTGCTCTCTGTACATTGAACGTTTCATGGGATTTTAAGATGATGAAGATTTTTGTGAAATAATAAAAAAGCAATGCGCCCATTTCTATGTTGAACTTTGCATCTATGAATGGGCAGTACAGTCAACCGCACGTCAGTGGAAACTTTAACTCTATTACCGTGCCATAAAGTCCAAAGTGATTCTACTGACGTGCAGTTGGGTGTTCTGTCATCTATAGAGCTGTAGTGTAGGTTACTTGTGTTCGCCACGTGCAAATGCGTCCATTATTCTGATTGTCTGGCTCCTAACTATAATTTTACATCAAAATTTCTGGCAGTATCGTCTACTAGGTTCTTCTATCGATAAGCCAAAAATAGTTCAACATGCCAAGGCTTAATCTATGAATATGAATAGTCGGCAAGTACCCATATGATATGAAGAGAGACCATAAAATCTGATGGCCCGTGCGCCCATCCCATACTTACTAGTTAGAAAGTCAATCTCAAGGAACATTTAAATGGCTGCAATTTTAAATGATGTAACTAGGTAGGTTAAGTACCTACCTACGTAGTTCTTAATTTTTTTTATGCAAAATCACGATATCTGTGTGCAAAAACTACTCTTTAGGATCATTTAAATTATGAATGGCCGCGAGTTTTAATCCACTTTGCGACTATAAAATTGGATTTCTAGTTGGTATGTACCTTCTAGTACAGTAAAGGTTGAGAAGATTACCGTAATGGTACAGTTATCGACAGGTCAAGTGACTTGACTGTGCCTGTCTAGATTATTTACAAAATAATGATTTAACTTGTAAAACTTTATTGTGTTTGTTTATTAGGAATCCATGTCTAAAATAATCCTTGCCTTTTTCCGATGATTCCTCTCCAAAAAAACTGTAATGATTCAAATTATGACACATTTAACAACAATACTTGGGTTACGAAACATATAGATTTAACCCTCTCACCATTGAACCCTGGTGATAAACTTAGAGGTCATCTTGACCTGTTCCGCGTCCTAAGCAATGATCTTTGCAGTCAAGTGCCGCCCGCCGTGCTGAGTGGACGTGTGTTCTTGAAGCATATTTGTTTACATTCCATTTTTAATAAAGGTAAGCCTTTAAAATTATTAGTATTTTATTCCGTAATTAAAAAAAAATGTTTGCATTTTACCGAATATTGCAGTTGGTTTCTTTCGCGTATCAAGCATGACCTTCACTCGTTTAATTATAACATTTATCATGACTATTCCAAGATGTTATCTATTAACCTAGTTAGTAGATATACGTTAGTACTTATGTTCATATAAATTCTTGACGATCTATGTCGGTACCTATGTACCTCAGATTTGTACAGTCAACGACTGGTCAAGCTGGACACTCACAGTGCGACTCTAACCCATACGTCTATTTTATTTATTTATTTGTATGTACGGTCAACCGCTTGTCGGTAGAAAGTTTTTCAACTCTATTACCACGCTATAAGGTCCAAAAGTGTTTCTACTGATGTGCGGCCGTGTGTACCTCTTGGGTCCTCCACCACAGGGCGGAGACTTTGTCATCCAGTACACGGATTCTTAACTTTTTTTTTATAATCCTTGCTCTGTGGGATGGTAAGAAGATTCCGGACTTTATCGGGATTCCTCATTACATGCATGCTTGTTTTTTATACGTCTATTAAAATAAGAACTGTACAAAGTCCAATGTGTCAATCTTGAATTGCTCTTGACTGTACGCTTCATGAAAGCACCTTGACATGTGCCTTGGCAATGCGATCAAAATACAGGTTTGACAACAGTAAACATAAGTGCCAAAGTTTATTGCCCCGAATAAACTGGTTTCTGTTTGTTGATAGCAAGCAGTTATCTTGATCCTTGCCCAAAAGTACAATGTGAAATAAATTAATTTCGATTATCTAGCAATTATCAGTCCGATATTATGATAATGATCCAATATTTCCTGCATGGTCTACATACAAGTAAAAAAACCGGCCAAGTGCGAATCGGACTCGCGCACTGAGGGTTCCGTACCACCATATTATATATAATTAAATTAGCTGATTTGAGTTGATTAAATGAAAGGTAAATTGCGGTTTACGATTTATGACGTATTAAAAAAAACTACTTACTCGTTCAAACCAATTTTCGGTGGAAGTTTGCATGGTAATGTACATCATATATTTATAGGGTTTCGATGCAAAAATGGTAAAAAAAGGAACCCTTATGGTGCGACTTTGTCTGTCTGTCTGTCCGTCTGTCTGTCACACCTCTATATCTCAGTAACCACTCATGCTATCGACTTGAAATTTGGAATAGTTGTAGAATTTAGTTGCCCAACTTAATTGCACATAAAAGAATAAAAAAAATTATGATTATTACTGTAAAGGGGACCAAAATAGGGGGGGCAAAATTTCAAATTGTCGGTACTAGGTCGAGTCTAGAGACTATCATATGAAAGGGCTTTAACATATTTTTTTACAACACTTAGTTTTCAAGTTGTGATGAAAATGTAAAAAAAAAAAATACCATTCCCCCCCTTATCTCCGAAGTTTTTGAAAGGAAAATTCTGAATTAATTACAATCGAAAGAAGTTTATGTAAATACTAGCTGTGCCCGCGGCTTCGCCCGCGTGGAATTCAGACAATCTGCAGTATTGTGAAGTCTCCCTCTACCTCTCCCCTCTCTCCCTTCCCCCCACCCCCACCCCCACTCCCTCACCCTCTCCCTATCCCTATCCCTGCCTCTATCCCTACCCCTAACGCCATCTTAACCGCTATCCCTATCCTTATAAAATATAAACATAGAAACGACACCCATATTGATTTTAGACATTTCAACCCTATCGCACCCCAACCCCATGCCCAGGGGATGATGGTATTTCACGTCCACCACGTTGGATTTCAAAATTGTAGTAGTTTTCGTAATCAGCGACCACATAAACCATACAAACGATACCCATATTGGTATTTAGACTTTTTCACCCCATTTCCCTCTTTTAGGGGTTGAATTTGGGGTGAAATTTCAATAACAGCAATGTACGTTCCACAGAATTATAACCCTAATGCCTGAATAATAAATATAGTGGATTTTACTTTGAAAATGTACTTATAGACCAACATACGGGAAAAAATTCATCCCCTTTTTCACCCTCTTGAAGGGTGATTTTTAAGAAATGTTTAAACACGTGTTTCTTTATTTTTTACCAAAAGCATAAAGTCAAATTTGTGTGAATCTAACTCTAGAAACAAAGAATTTCCATACAAACTTTCATCCCTTATTTCACCACTTTAGGGGATGAATTTTGAAAAATTCTTAAATACGTCCTTTTTTATTTTTTACCATGAGCTCAAAACCAAATTTCTATAATTCTACCTTCAAAAATGAAAGACTTATAGACCACCATACTGAAAAAAATCATCCCCTTTTTCACCCCCTCTAAAGGTGATTTTTAAGAAATGCTTAATCACGTGTTTCTTTATTTTTTACCAAAAGCTTAAATTCAAATTTGTGTGAATCTAGCTTAAGAAACAAAGGACCTTCATACAAACTTTCATCCCTTATTTCACCCCCTTGGGAAATCAATTTTCCAAAATCCTTTCTTAGTGGGTAGTTTTGACGTGCATAGAATCTGTGTACAAAATTTCAGATATGTATCGATAGCGGTTACGGCTCGGCATTGATGAATCAATCAGTCAGTCAGGACAAGCTCTTTTATATATTTAGATTACAGCAAAAATAAAACGATCTTTCTAAGTTGCACAGTTTTTTAGAAACCTGCAAAAAACCTTTTCAAACAAATTTAGTTTTGCGGTCCTAAAAATTGACTTTATTGCTTCTTTTTTTAGAAGTTACAGGGGGGGCACACATTTTACCATTTTGGAAGTCTCTCGCGCAAACTATTCAGTTTATAAAAAAAATTATATTAGAAACCTCAATATCATTTTTGAAAACCTATCCATAGATACCCCACACGTATGGGTTCTATGAAAAAAAAAAAATTTAAGTTGCAGTTCTAAGTACGGGAACCCTAAAATTTATTGTTTTTTTCTATTTTTGTGTGAAAATCTTAATGCGGTTCACAGAATACATCTACTTATCAAGTTTCAACAGTATGGTTCTTATAGTTTCGGAAAAAAGTGGCTGTGACATACTGACGGACAGACAGACAGACATGACGAATCCATAAGGGTTCCGATTTTTGCCATATGGCTACAGAACCCTAAAAACCGGTCAAGTGCGAGTCGGACACGCGCACCGAGGGTTCCGATATACCTATAGTATTTTTGGAAGCACTAAAGTCCATTTTTTGGACCGCAAAACTAAATTTGTTTGTAAACTATGTTTGTAAAGGTTTTTTTTGCAGATTTCTAAAAAACTGTGCAACTTAGAATGATCGTTTTATTTTTGCTGTAATGTTTACATGAACTTCTATCGACTGTAATTAATTCAGATTATTCCTTTCACAAACTTCGGAAATATTTATGGTATTTTTTGGTCAATTTTAGGGTTCCGTACCTCAAAGGAAAAAAACGGAACCCTTATAGGATCACTTTGTTGTCCGTCTGTCTGTCTGTCTGTCAAGACCCTTTATCTCACGAACGGGTAGAGGTATCAGGTTGAAATTAATAACATATATTAGGATTCATGAACCACACAAGATCTGAAAATTTCAATTTTTTACAACGACGCAATCAAAAGATATGGCATTTTATGTCCTCATCTCCATACGTTTATGCAAAAAAGCAAAACCTACAGGGTACTTCCCGTTGACCTAAAATTATGAAATTTGGCAAGAAGCTAGGTCTCATAGTACAAATAATGGGAAAAGTCTGAAATCATTAAATATTACAACTTTTCTCACAACTAATGGTAACCAATTGTGGTGAGCTCCCGTTTCAAGAACATTCATATAAGAGAGGGGTCAAGTTGGATGGTCGCGGAGGCGATTTTTGTTTTACTTCTATTTTAAAAACAGGAACACTGACAAACTTGAAAATTGGTATGTTTATAGTGCATAAGCTATAAAATAACAATAAATAATAAAATTTTGTCAAGCGCGTGTCGGACTCAAAAAATCTAGCACATTAACTTACTGAAATTTCAACTAATACAATTATGATTATGTGGTGGTACGGAACCCTCAGTGCGCGAGTCCGACTCGCACTTGGCCGCTTTTTCATCATAACTTAAACTAAGTAGTAAAAAATACAAAGAATGTGTTTACAAGTAAAGCCCTTTCAAATGATACCCCACTCGACCTAGATTTTTTTATTTTTAGGGTTCCGATACCAAAATGGTAAAAAAAAGGAACCCTTATGGTGCCGCTCTGTCTGTCTGTCCGTCTGTCTGTCACACCTCTATATCTCAGCAACCACTTACGCTATCGAGCTGAAATTTGGAATAGTTTTAGAATATAGTTGCCCAACTTAATTGCACATGAAAATTTTTTGAATAAAGTATGATTATTAATGTAAAGGGGGCCAAAATAGGGGGGGCCAAATTTCAAATTGTCGCTACTAGGTCGAGTGGGGTATCATATGAAAGGGCTTTACTTGTACATTTTAAAATATATTTTTGTATTTTTTTAAGTTTCTTAGTTTTCAAGTTATGATGAAAAATGTCAAAAAAAATACCATTCCCCCCCCCTTATCTCTGAAGTTTGAGTAAGGGAAAATCTGAATTAATTACAGTTAACAGAGGTTTATGTAAACTTTACAGCAAAAATAAAACGATCTTTCTAAGTTGCACAGTTTTTCAGAAATCTGCAAAAAACCTTTACAAACAAATTTAGTTTTGCGGTCCTGAAAATGGACTTTATTGCTTCCAAAAATACTATAGGTATATCGGAACCCTCGGCGCGCGAGTCCGACTCGCACTTGACCGGTTTTTTTTTATGTCAAAACAGACAAAGACACGAGCAGGCAGATGGAAAGTGTCACTGCCGCCCATGGACACTTGCAACACCAGACGAGGCGTTGTTTGTAACGACAATTTGTAATTTTGCCCCCCCCCCTATTTGGGCGCCCTTTACTAATCATAATTTTTTTTAAATTCTTTCATGTGCTATGAAATTGGGCAACCAAATTCTGAAACTATTCCAAATTTCCAGTCGATATCATGAGTGGTTGCTGAGATATACAGGTGTGACAGACAGTCAGACAGACGGACTGAGAAAGTCGCACCATAAGGGTTCCTTTTTTTACCGTTTTGGTATCGGAACCCTAGAAAGTACCGATTACCGATTAGGTACTTAGCGCCTATGGCCAGCAGTTATGATGAGTCGACGTGTGATAGTACACCCTGGTAGGATTTTTTAGTTTATGTAAATCTGGACCAATTACTCAACAAATGACCTTGACTGCGCGGAGTCTATTTTGAATACAAATTTTAAAAATACTTACTTCATCTATAGGTATTTTACAAACAGACGTAAGTTGCAGTCTTCTTCTTCGTGTCAATGTTCCAATACCATCACGTTGGATCAAATACTTTCCTCCCAAAACCTTGCCACTTCTACGGCTTTATCTGACGCCTCACGCAGGTCCTCGCCAGTAGACGCCAGTGCAGGTGGAGGGGCACAGTGGACAAGAGAGCAAGTGCGCCATGTTCTGAGGTGAAGCTCCACAGTCACAGTGCCTTAGCAACTGGTCTGCGAAGCCCCAATTCGCCATGTTTTCTCTGCAGCGGCCAACCTGAGCTCGCAGACGGTTTAGCGACTTCCAGGTTGACCACTGCAGATTGTGTCCAGGTGGCAGAGTTTCTGCAGGTGCAGTGCGGTAGTGGAAAATTGGAGCCTGAGCCTTTAATAACCTTAGACGGACGGTCAAGCTAGTCGTATTTTTTTTTCATTAAACATTTCTTTCTTGATCTGCTTCCAATAAAAGGGCCTCTTTGGCTCTTATCTACAAATTTGTTTTCTTGGACTTTGATTCTTTATAAGACTTTGTAACTTAAAGTTCATTAACTATTTTGTTCCCAACTCAGACGTCGCCTATTCAGCTAATTGCTTGTATTTTGTGTTAGGTTTCATTTGATTGTTCAATGTTCACGCAATGCGATTGTGAGTCTTCTTTTCGTCACTTTGTTTGTAAGTATTATTACTACCACGTACAGTCGAGAGCACGTCAAGTTTGACTTGGCTTTGTACTGTTCTCATTTCTATCGTCGTACGAACTTGAATCCTGCTGCGAGCGTCTGCTCCAGCTCTTTTAGCTAGGCTTTTGTTAGTAATCTTGTTAAATCATCACGTCACACATTGTCATGAACTAGGAATACTTATCATTGTCTGAATTCGAATACTTATCATTGTCTGAATTCGAATAGGTATTCTATCATCATGTTTTTACAATGTTCGTTCATATGGAATCTAGAGATGACTTTGCAGTTTTCAAATTTTTTTTGTACTCTCAAAAAAGATTTAGTTCTTGTTTTAGTTTTGCTTTCTCTGAAAAAGTCTGCAACTAGACACGAAGAAATATGATGGTTGTAAGTTTGATAGGTTGAAATTGTATAATTTTGAAAATCATTTGCATATTCCACCTATCCATATCACTCTACAGCAATAACACTTCATATTATAACAAAATTGTTAGAATGTGCCGACTATATAACGAGCTGTCTCACGAAAATAATAAATTAGACCTCTTGGACTCTCGTCCCAACACTTAAAAATACTGTCAAAAGTAAACTCACATGATCCACAACCCATAGGTATAATATTTCATTTCAATAATTGGTTCCGCAGTTAGTTAATTTTAAACAATTCTAGTACTTAATGAGAAAGTATTATGATTTTCACTGTATCGTATTTTGGTCTTGATGTGTGAACATAGTTAGGGTTTCAACCTAGTTATAGAATGTTATATTGTAATCTGTACTTTACCGTGTATTGGTTGTTACCTGTTTTGTTCGCCAAATAAAAAAATAAAAGATACGGATAGGTGGTATAAACAAATGATCTTAGGCCCAGTTCAGTGCGACGCGGACCGTCCGCGCGGAGCCTATACAGTCCGTTCAGTGTGTTGCGGAGCGGATCCAGAGCGGATAGGTAGCTCCGTTTTGTACTGAACGGACTAAACTGGGCCTAAGAGTCTCTATACCCAACGGCAATTTAGCTTAAAATGGTTGTCAGTCTTTGCACTCAGTCAGACAAACCCTAAGTCTGTCCTTCATTGAACACATTCGCACACAGTGCTTTGCAACTGGTTTCATGACTCGCAAGGGATGAAAAAATTCCCGAATATATTCAAGTCGTAAGTCAATAAGCTTCTTTTCGATGAGCTCTTTCTATCATCGACCTTATCGAATCGACCTAAAAAGACCTATCGTGGTTACTGTTTGTAAAGAAAAGTATTTTTTTTTTATCGTTTTTCGACCAATTTTTTTTTTGGGAAATTGAAAGAAAGAAAAACAATTTATTCAATGCACGACAATGAGTGTTATAAACTAAATAGGATATACAGCTTGACCAACTTTTCTGTAGAATGGCCAAAAGCGGAACTACTCACGTCATTTTGACAACCTCAGAGTAAAAATGTACAGAGTCCGTCATATACATAGTCGTGTTAAGCGTCTCCTAGTCGACTATGACCAGTCGGTCAAAAAACTAGGGTCTAGGTTCCGTTTAACAAATCAAAAAAATCTAAGGTTTTATCCAAACCTTATAATCCAAATAATTAATAAATAATAATTGATCATTAATAATAAGAAAGGAAGCGTAAGTGATCCGTAATAGCCAAAAATGCGCGATTTTTAACAGCGTTTTTAGGGTCCCGATACCAAAATGTTAAAAAAGGTGCGACTTTATCTGTCTGTCTGTCACACCTGTATATCTCAGTAACCACTCATGCTTTAGATTTGGAGTAGTTATAGAATATGGTTGTCCAACTTAACTGCAAATGAGAAAATCAACAAAAAGTTATGATTATTAATGTAAAATACCATTCCCCTCCCCTTATCTCCGAAGTTTGTCAAAGCAAAAATTTTATTTATTTATCGTATGGCATCTCTACTTAAAAAAATAATAATTTATTATATCTAAGGTACGCTATTGCGTCCGTTGATAGCGACAGTAGGTCCTCCTTCGTGCACGGTCTGCTCTGGGCACCCGCACTGGCACGCCGCCGACTCACACCAGCCCCACCTGTACCACAGGGCAGCACAGTTGCCAACTCCCGTCCTGATCCTGTTAAGCAGACACCATACTCGCCGGTGTTCATCAAAACCTGGCGGTCTTTGCTTGATATCAAGCTTAAATAGTTCATTAGGATGGGATTTGAGTTTGATCTCATCAGACCAGGCTTCGTGCAGGTCCTCTGACTCAAAGTTATGAAGCTTCAGAGCAGGAGGCTGCCGGGAAAAATAAGAATTAATTACAGGCGATAGAAGTTTATGTAAAAACACTCACCGGCAAAAATAACCGGCCGGTCTGTTTTCTTTCATATATTTTCATACAAATATGGGGGCAAACGAAGCGTAAATATCTTACCTAAATTGAATAAAAATACAAATCTGATTGATGAGGTCTTTAGATGAGAACCTTATTAACAATATTGCCAAAGATTAGGTATGTCTAAAATGTTGAAGAAAACCCGTGCGACACTCTAAACATTTTAATTCGCTAAATGTAAGAGATTTCTGACAAAATGACGTATATTTTTTTCTGAACGATGCACGAAATTTCTTGGATACCGTGCACAAGTCTTATCTTTAAGAATCGGTAGTCAGACACCTTATTTAATGATCTCACTGTTTATTCACGGATATTTATTTCGTTTAGGAAATATATTGACGCTTCATTTGATCCCTTACTTATATGAAAATGTACGACAGAAAATAGACCGGCCGGTTATTTTTGTCGGTGACTGTATTACAGCAAAAATAATATTCTAAGTTGCAGTTTTTTAGAAATGGACTTTATTGCTTTCAAAAATACTATAGGCACATCGGAATCCACGCGAGTACGACTCGCATTTGACCGGTTTTTCTTGAATGGTAAGTATTCTTACCAGAAAAACTGTAGTAATTAAGATTTATTGGTTCTAAGCTATATATTTCTTAAAGAGAAAGATAAAACTTTCACGTTTTTGGGATAAAAAAAAAATAAACATTTTAGTATGGAGGTCCCTCGCAAGAAATTGATACGGTTATGGCTCCCTCCCTAGCATAAGGAGTTGCTACTTAAACCTCCTTGTGTCAGTCAGTGTTGCCTGTGCTGTTCTTGTTTTCCTGCATATTTCCAAGTATTTTATGAGAAAGTCATACCAAAAGCGATCGAACGTGGTGTGCGAGAAATGATTATCATAATGAAATCGTTCTTTGATGCAGCAAGAATCTCCAATAACACCATTTGTTCATGTATACAAACGCATTGCTGCCGCTACAGGTCAGTGTTACACAGATCTTCTTCTTTTCGTGTCGACGCAAATCCAATATTGACCCAGATTATTATTGCAGTAACAAGTAGAAGCACTAGTTAAAGACCTGCCTGTGTCATTGTCTGTGACCTGTTTCATTAACCTAGGTTTAAAACTCTAAGCATTAGAGCATTTTGAAAATCTAAAATTTTTCCAATTGTAAAAACTCCATATTGTAAAATGTTTCCAAATGCTGTAATTCCGTAGAATTTACCTTGTACTTGATAGGAACGGTGCCATAATCAATTTCTAGACGTTTCCAATAAGATTTAACTTTACAAAAACAGGTGCTGCTGGAGATTTTTGAAGTGAAAACTTTTTTAGCGGCGCCTAGCACTTTTTTAGATGGGGAAAAAATTATAAATTCGCTTCAGATGTCGCATCTTTGTCGCGTCAGATCTCATACCAAGTTAGAGCAGGCTCAATATATACAAAAGTTCTAAAGTGTGATAAAGACCAAAACATCTATTTTGTCTTTGTCGCATCAGATCTTCAGATCTCGGATGAAGTATAGAAATGGATTTGCAAATAATCATACCAAGTTAGATCAGGCTAAATTTATACATACAAAAGTTCTAAAGTGTGATAAAGACCAAAACATCTTTTTTGTCTTTGTCATGGTCTCGGCTTTTTTTTAGCAGTCAAACTAAATACAGCTGTCAAACTAAAAATCGCTGTAACTCGAAAACTACTGACCCTAGACTACTTATGTGCTGAGACAAATGATAGTTCTCGATGAGATGTACATTTAGGATGACAGCTGTTAAACTAAAAATCGCTATAACTCGAAAACTACTGACCCTAGACTATTCGTGTGCTGAGACAAATGATAGGTCTCGATGAGATCTACATTTCGGATGACAGCTGTCAAACTAAAAATCGCTATAACTCGAAAACTACTGACCCTAGACTATTCGTGTGCTGAGACAAATGATAGGTTTCGATGAGATCTACATTTCGGATGACAGCTGTCAAACTAACTAACTAAACTCCCAGTGAAATATAGCTTTTAATACTGTGGCCGCAGGGTGTGGCGACTCTGGTGTCTTTACTGGTGTCCCAGTGAAATATCGGCCTAAGAAGGGATCATAGGTTATGGAAAACCATAAAAAAATGTAAAATACAATAGGATCAGTCTGTGATACAATAGGATCAGTCTGTGTTACCAACTATCTTTTGGTACCAATACCTTATGGTGTTTGCTTAACACTAAAACTTGTAAAATAAAAATAGTTTTAACAAAAACTACACACCTCCTTCAAAGTTTTGCAAGGTTTCTATTAGCATTAAAAAGTATAAATTAACCATAACAGTTAATAATCAGTAACTAAGTGAAGTAATAGAAAATAACCAAGCCTGTTATTTGTTACAATTATAAATTTATAGGTACATTACAACAGTTCATTTTCGAGTCGGTGCCAGATAATTCGCACAATCAATTGAAGTATATTTATTATGCTACTAGCCAACTATCTTATAAGTGCACTAACTAACTCGCGCTTCCTAAGCTGTAAATATGCCGTTACCAAATTACGACAAGTTTATATTTTCCATCTCGTGCCTACTTTTCATCAAATCTTAACCATCGACAATATAATATGGGATCCCCTCAAAGGTAAAATTAAATAAAAAAGCAGTTAAAAATCTTCTGTAATAAAAGACACCAGATTAGATACTGTTACCAGCAATGCAATTTCTTGGCTGGCACCGACTTCAAAATGAACTGTTGTAATGTACCTATAAATTTATAATTGAAACAAGTAACAGGCTTGGTTATTTTCTATTACTTCACTTAGTTACTGATTATTAACTGTTTTAGTTATTTTATACTTTTTATTGCTAATAGAAACCTTGCAAAACTTTGAAGGAGGTGTGTAGTTTTTGTTAAAACAATTTTTATTCAACGTAAAGTTAGGCATTTGACCGCTATTAGCGCCTTAAGTGGGGCAACCATAATTTTAAAACTATTCCAAATTTCAAGTCGATAGCATGAGTGGTTGCTTTAATACAGGTGAGAATGTGACAGACAGACAGACAAAGTCGCACCATAGAAAAGGGTTTCTTTTTTTACCGTTTTAATATCGGAACACTAAAAAGGCAGAAGTTGTTTATTTTTGTAATAGATGGCAATCCTTTTCGATCGTGGCGCCATCGTAAAATTCTACAGATAAGTTGGTCAAGCTGTACAGAGAATATCGTGCGATGAAATGGCACTAGACTCAACATTTGTCACAAGTACCAGAGAAGTATTTGTGACACTGATTTTCTGCCACTCTCAAAGTCCGATATATCGAAACGATACAACTCGAAACATGCAAATGCAAAACTTCGTCCCTTAACAATAGAGTAGAATATTGATTGGATGCAGTTTGAAAATTCATCCAACCAATATTCTACTCTATTGTCAAGGGACGAAGTCTTGCATTTGCATGTTTCGAGTAGTATCGTTTCGATATTTCGGACTTTGAGAGTAGACACCCAGAGTGGAGGTTACGTAAAACAAAAATAATGAAAACCGTGAAACTTACGCGCTAGACAATACAACTGTTATCCTATACTAATAAACGAGCAATATTTGTATAACGATTTTGATGAAATTTAGTATCCGGGAGTTTTGGGGACGAAAAATCGATCTAGCTAGGTCTCATGTCTGGAAAAAATCGTTTTGCCTGTGTTTTTAAGCATAAAAAAAAATACTGCGTTTTAGACAGAAACCTACAGCGCCATCTGTTGGCGAGTAGCATAGCTTGCTCACCCGATGATATTTTAATGTTGAGGCGGCTATTATAGAGCGAAGCTCGGTCGACCAGGTACTAAAAGGTAATAAAAACAAACAAATATGAAAACTTTAACAAATGCGGGTGTTACACACGTAAAAAAAAATTACATAAATAAAAAGAAAGAAAATTCAAATTAAACTAAAAGTTGCAAAGTATAGTTGCAGTTGATGTATATTTTTGAGGAGGCATCAGACTATCGTGCATCCCTACTTCGCTTGAGATACTATCCTTTGTTCACAGTTCTGTTGTTGAATTCACAGGTCTGTTGTTGAATGTTGACACAACAGGTGTGAGTTCGATGACCGACGCCGGTTACAGCGACCGTGCCAGGGTCACCAGTTATGCAACGTGAAACAATGTCGGTTGAACAAAGATTAGGTATAAACCTGTTTCAATAAAGATGGTTTTAGGCAAGGCTTTTATTGGAACAGTTTTATTTATGAGCTTCTGACTAAACTTGATTTCTGAATGAAAAGGACCTCATCTCTGTTCTGTAAAAGCAAGGGCAGGATATCCCTCATTTCATCATATCAGCCGAAAGACGTCCACTGGCCACATAGGCCTTCCCTAAAGATCTCCACGACGACCAGTCCTGCGCTGCTCGCATGAAGCGGCTTTCCGCGACCTTGACTGATCTTTGGCACACCTGCCTACCGTACGTCTTCCGGTTCGTGGTCACCACACTAGAATCTTTACGCCCTATCGGCCATCGGTTCTTCTAGCGAGGTGCTCAGCCCTCTGCCACTTCAGTTGAGCTATTGTCAAAGGTATAAATAAAAAAATAATCACTAAACAAAATCAAAAAAGGCACTCTGCTTTAATAAATGCGTGAACATAGAAACAACGTGAACAAACTATCAAACACAAATGTTCTGATACTGCGTGTTTGATGTTCAGATAAAGCCTACGGATAAAACCATAAAATATTTTACTGTTTATTAAAACGTAGGTAATTAGTTGTTGTGTACTTTGCAAAGCCTTTCTGCTTTACCATTTGTGTCTTTAAGACGATACTTTTGGATTTCAAAATTAATATACCTATACAATCAAGAGCACATTAAGCTTGATAGATATTTGTAGCGGGACTCTACCACGTAGAGCGTTTTGCAATAAGAACGATTCAAAGTTCAATAATAAGATTAATTTTTAAAATAATCAAGTTTTTGGGCCAATTTTAATATTTTTTATTTTTAAATAAGCGCTTGACATAACCTTGAGTGTATCTAATATTTAAACTTGACTAATATTTTTAGTCTAAAATACCAGACATACAAGATAATTGCAAAATCCAACAAAGCATACTACTCCAGTAAAAATACGGTTTTGCAAAACATTAAATGTTAATAGCTACTTTTTTGTGTATATCGTATTTAAATATGATGTTAAGACGCAATATTTACGAATCCACCTAAAATTTAAAGCGGAATATTTTTTTCGAATAACAGCTAAGGCAAAAATAGTAATAGACAATTATATACTTTATATCATAGATAAACGTATACTTTACATATAGGCATCAAAATCCACCACAAATATATTTAAAATATCAATTTATTTCAAAATATAAAATCTCCACTTATTTTTACATATTAGGTCCAATAAATTCGAGGTAAAATACTAGAAATAAACTGAGCTAAACTCAACCTTTTTAAATGTGATTCTTATAAATATTCACAAACATAAACTAAATAAAAAAAAAAATTTTGTATTCGCTGGTTTACAATGATTTTGTAAACATTTATGTTGGATTTGCCAAAAATGTGATTATATAGCACTATTTAAATTATTAGAAAGCAAAACGGATCTATTACTATTTTTGGTTGCGAAGATAGCTTTATTTAAATTTCGTGCTATAAAAGTTAAATAATACAAAAAAGCTAATATTTTTAGGTGGATTCAAGTATAATATGAAATTCTGAATATATAGCAAGCCGTAAATAAAAAAAAAATCTATTAACATTTTTTTCTGAAATTCCATATTTTTTTACTGTTTGGACGGCAAAATAAATAAATAAATGAAGTAAATTTAGGTGGATTCCATTAAAAAGCTTTACACAGAAATATAATCTATCGATCTGAAAAAGAATCACGGCTATTATCAATTATTTCCGTTTCGCCATACAAAGCTCTCGTAATTTTACTGGAGTATACCGTCGCGTCGTCGGGAACTTTTAAGATTGTAAAATCAAAACGTTAAACTTGTAAGCTAGAGCATTGATTACAACTATAAAAATTACGTAAATATTCAAGTAGGTATATTGAATTAACATTTTATTGTAGCAAGATCTATAATTATAAAAATGACTTGACACGGTCAATTGACATAGTAAATTAGTGAGCTGCTCTGAAAAAAAAAAGTGGATAGAAAAAACATTCTCATGATCATATTGTCTGAATCGAAACCTAACACAAGTAGTCTAGAACAATCAGAGGATGTAAATGTAATCAATCGCCTTCTATTAAAAACACGTTTGTATGAGTACTTACTTGAACACTAACTAGTAAACGTGGATACGACCATGGAGTACAACGCATACTACGTCGCAATGTAAGAAATAGATTAAAGCGCCTTGTTTATTTTTTGCTTTATAGACATATGAATTTGGATTTGAATTGCGGCAAAAAATCTATAAAATGTCTGACTCACTAACATATCAACGCACAGCCAAAACTACTGCACCTAAAAACCTGATATTTTGCACATAAGTTCTGGCTGGCATCATGGACCGTTGTTGTTAGTGACCGCAGTATGTAAGATGGTACGGTACACTGAAGGACGCTGCTGCCTCTGGTTCATTATCCCTTAGTTGCCTCTTACGACACCCACGGGTAGAAATTGGTTGGTACTATTCTATACCGGCACCAGAGCAAGGCGTATCAAATCATAACTCTATTTGATAAAAAAAAACTTGAAAAACTAAACTTCCCGTAGAAACGGTATCAGTTGATAAAATAACATTACATTGCATGGGAGGTAAACAATATTTTCTCGCATTTCGACTTATGTTCCATATATAGGAGAAGTTTAGTTTCACGGGCAGATTAGCATCCTTCAGGGTCCTTGACGTCCTTGTACGGTCAACCGCTTGTCGGTAGAAACTTTTTCAACTTTATTACCACGTCATAAGGTCCAAAAGTGTTTCTACTGATGTGCGGCCGTGTGTACCCTTTCTACTACCTGCACACACCTTATTTAAAGTGAATGATTTTATTTTTACGCCGTTGTAGTATTTTGATCCATGGTTCTTCGAAAAAGTGGCAGTTAGAGTACTAGAGATAGAGAGAGAGTAGTACTCAAATATCAACCCTTTTTGATACACGTTATAGTTTCAGTAGGTTTGATGTTATTGCCACCAAATTGCTATCATTATGCCTGTCCACTTAGGGAAATGGTGATCACTTGATCACGATATAATTTTATTGTATCAGCCGAATGGTAGTTACGTAATTGGGATGGAATGTTGACTTTTATCTCTAGCGAACTTTGGAAGTATATTGGACCAATTAAATACATTTATTATTATTATATTAATTAAACATATTTATTATTAGTTTATATCAAACGTCATTAATAAACCTAAAGTGTGTAAGGAACGGTGTACCAAAAACTGAAATCACATGTTTTACTTTCTTATCTGTATTTTTAACTTTCTTTAAGAAACATGTTTGGGAAATGAAAAAAGTAGGCTTCTCCTTACAAACTGTTCGATCAAAGTGAGCGAGTGATTTGTGTGCAGAGGTGTAATAAAAATATAGTTTAAAAAACAAAAAAAACCGGCCAAGTGCGAGTCGGACTCGCGCACCGAGGGTTCCGTACCACCACATAATCATAATTGTATTAGTTGAAATTTCAGTAAGTTAATGTGCTAGATTTTTTGAGTCCGACACGCGCTTGACCAAATTTTATTATTTGTTGTTATTTTATAGCTTATGCACTATGAACATACCAATTTTCACGTTTGTAAGTGTTCCCGTTTTTAAAATAGAACTAAAACAAAAATCGCCTCAGCGACCATCCTACTTGACCCCTCTCTTATATGAATGTTCTTGAAACGGGAGCTAACCACAATTGGTTACCATTAGTTGTGAGAAAAGTTGTAATATTTAATGATTTCAGACTTTTCCCATTATTTGTACTGTGAGACCTAGGTTCTTGCCAAATTTCATAATTTTAGGTCAACGGGAAGTACCCTGTAGGTTTTGCATTTCTGAATAAATGTATGGAGATGAGGACATAAAATGCCATATCTTTTGATTGCGTCATTCTAAAAAATTTAAATTTTCAGATCTTGTGTGGTTCATAGATCCTAATATATGGTATTAATTTCAACCTGATACCTTCACCCGTTCATGAGATAAAGGGTCTTGACAGACAGACAGACGGACAACAAAGTGATCCTATTAGGCTTCCGTTTTTTTCTTTTGAGGTACGGAACCCTAAAAACACGCTTTGCCTGCCTGAAAAAATTAAAACTGCTAATTGAGACAATTCTAATTACCCCAAACACGACTGATTTACTGGAAGCCATTCCAGGGTTCCATGGTCCACCGTCCTGCTCCATCATGAGACCAGCTCCGTAGTTCCATATTATTGCATTGTCATTGTAATTACATACAGCTACAAAGTTTCAACTTCCTACGACAAGTAGAAGTGGGTGGAATATAGGTTCTTAGATTTTCTTACAAAACCACAAACCAAGAAGCTTATAGCAAATTTCAAATTCCTTGTTACAAACCCACAAGATGGTCAAGCTCAAGCATAAGAATGTTTCTTTGGGAAAGTTGCTCTGTTTCGATGACTGAGCACTGGTGGAAAAGACCCTAACCTACTTTATTAAACTTTTTGTTTGAACATTGTATCTTTCTATATCTCACACATTTTTTTCCAAGAAACAAACTTTATAAACATCAAATTATTCGTCTGACGATCGTTAACGTTAGTTTTACTAGGAATATATTTTCGTTAAATTGCACAAAAAACTTTTTTAGGGTTCCGTACCTCAAAAGAAAAAAACGGAACCCTTATAGGATCACTTTGTTGTCCGTCTGTCTGTCTGTCTGTCTGTCTGTCTGTCTGTCTGTCTGTCTGTCAAGACCCTTTATCTCACGAACGGGTAAAGGTATCAGGTTGAAATTAATACCATATATTAGGATCCATGAACCACACAAGATCTGAAAATTTCCATTTTTTACAACGACGCAATCAAAAGATATGGTATTTTATGTCCTCATCTCCATACATTTATTCAAAAATGAAAAACCTACAGGGTAGGTACTTCCCGTTGACCAAAAATTATGAAATTTGGCAAGAAGCTAGGTCTCACAGTACAAATAATGGGAAAAGTCTGAAATCATTATATATTACAACTTTTCTTACAACTAATGGTAACCAATTGTGGTGAGCTCCCGTTTCAAGCACATTCATATAAGAGAGGGGTCAAGTTGGATGGTTGCTGAGGCGATTTTTGTTTTAGTTCTATTTAAAAACGGGAACACTTACAAACTTGAAAATTGGTATGTTTATAGGGCATAGGCTATAAAATAACAACAAATAATAAAATTAGGTGAAGCGCGTGTCGGACTCAAAAAATCTAGCACATTAACTAACTGAAATTTCAACTAATACAATTATGTTTATGTGGTGGTACGGAACCCTCAGTGCGCGAGTCCGACTCGCACTTGGCCGGTTTTTTTATTTAATTTACGCTGTCTCATAATACGAGACATGCTTTCGATTAATTGACAATATTTGTGCCGGTTTCTGATTTAAGCAGATCTCAGTGGACTGAGTACTGCTCAAATATTTTATTAAATTACTTAAGTTTTTTAGCTTTTAGCCAATGCTTTTAGTTATATTTTATTTCTCAAACTGTACTTTTTTTACAGACCATATACGGACGTTCCATTTCAAGTAAAAAGACCGGTATTTATCAGTAAAGAGTTGTTTTTAATATTTACACTTTACGTATTTAGATAGTAAAATATGATTTTCGGTAAATTCTTATAATATCAGATAATAATAATTGGGTTTGAAAAATTTATTTGTTCCTCGATACAATATAGGACAACCAGAAAAACCTGTTTGTGAGTAACGGAACTCAAATTTTGTCAATATCAATGGTGTCAATGTGTCATAAACCTGTCATCAACGGTAATCACATCAAAATATCATGGAATGTTTTATTTTTCTTAGGTACTTTTAAATTATTCGATTGAATCATTCGCATGTCTGTTCGTAAGTAAACCGCAAAATGTGCAGTTGTGGTTCTGTTTATGTATCAGTTTCGGTTTTTTCCTGTTCAAATGTAGAGAGTTACTCATTTGCCAAGCAGGAAAGATGAGAAAGTATTACAATGAATAAAGGGATAATTTAATACCCTTTTTCTTTCTCTACTGTACATGGTCAAGGAGAAAACACGCGTGTAATAAATTTAAATGTTTTTAGTAAAGTTCAGTTACAGAAAGTTAATTGTATTAAATTACTGTAGGTAGGACAGTGTAGGTGCGGATTAAGAAGAAATTTTCAAGTGCTCACGAAGCCACGGGGTAGTCTAGGCAGGAATAACGTAAGTCTATTTCCTAATCATCTGAGTTACAAACCAAAGCCGCTATCACACCTTCCTTAATTCAGAAACTAATTCGGCATACTTTGCTGGTTGTAATAAGAATATTGGAATTAACAGAACCAAGCCCCCCAACAATGTATGCCGAATTAGTCTTTGTATGTAGGAAGGTGTGATTGCGGCTTAATCAGGCAATAACATGGTATGTACAGTCAGCATCAGATATACAGACAGAAGCACGCCATGTATTCGGATCGTTATTCACTCCTAAGACAATCAGTATAGTTCGGGGCAAACAACTTGAACAATAATCGCGTGGTGGGGGGAAGCTTGCGCACGTCTATTTGTATGTAAAATCGACTCTGCGCAGTCAAGGTCATTGTTCAAGTAGTTTGCCCACACCTATAATGTTTGCACAACATTAAGGGGCTGATAAGAGCTAAATACCCCCCTTTCTAACACAGGGCAGAACCCGCGTGTTAGAGCGGAGCGGATCGTGCTGTTTTGCGTCTTGTGATCATTTTTGCATTTTTATTAAAATCTGTACCCATAATATTATTTATAAAACAACTATATGATAATGCATAATATATTGAATAATGTGTAAAAGTTTTAGATTGCATCATAAATTCATGGGTACTTAAGAATAAAGTTTTAAAAGCAAAAAAAAACCGGCCAAGTGCGAGTCGGACTCGCGCACCGAGGGTTCCGTACCACCACATAATCATAACTGTATTAGTTGTATGAGTTGAAATTTCAGTAAGTTAATGTGCTAGATTTTTTGAGTCCGACACGCGCTTGACCAAATTTTATTATTTATTGTTATTTTACAGCTTATGCACTATAAACATACCAATTTTCAAGTTTGTAAGTGTTCCCGTTTTTAAAATAGAACTAAAACAAAAATCGCCTCAGCGACCATCCAACTTGACCCCTCCCTTATATGAATTTTCTTGAAACGGGAGCTCACCACAATTGGTTACCATTAGTTGTGAGAAAAGTTTTGTTGTATACAACGTGTAATTTTAAATACGCAAAACCTCTCGGAGGGTAGTTCTACCTATGTAACTGAATAACTTTTGTTCTACAACTTTTGTAAATTAAAATAAAAAAGAAACGGCCAAGTGTGAGTCGGACTCGCGCACTGAGGGTTCCGTACCACCACATAATCATAATTGTATAATAAAAAAAAAAAAACTGTCAACGGACGCGTATCGATTTTCTCTGCAGTTATTTGTGATTATATCCAACAGTTTCTATAAAATTTAGTTGTGATTGTGCTTATAACATCTCAGTGCATACCATATTGTGTTATCTCTGTGTTTATCGCGCTAAATAGTCATAATCCAAACCGACAAAGACTTGTTCCACCATCAACGGACAATACTGTTTACGATCTTCTGGCTGCCATATCATTTGTTGTGAATGTGCTAAAACATCTCTGTGCATATCATTTGCAGTTTTTTCGCAGTTTTCTCGTCTTAAACAGTGATAAACTACAAAACAAAGACTTGTTTTCGACATCTTATTTTCGAGCCACCCTCAAATCTTTTCGATTTACCATAATGACAAATGTCACCTGACACTTCAGTGTTGCCAGTATGAACGAACCTCCCCAGAATGGGGGAAATCAACCTGTTCTTGGTCACAGACACCTTGTGCAACAAGTTTTCCACAAGAGCATGTTTGAACAAAGCCCATTAGCTAAAAAAGTATCCTCAACCGATAGCATACCCAATGCTGTAGATACTAACCCACCTGATGAAGTGTACAAAACACCACCATGTCATGTGCCATGGCAGAAAGTACCTCAAGCCAATACAAGCGAGCAAAGGAAAAAGAGGAAGGTCTCTGACTCACCACCCCCAGTACCAACCCAAAACAGATTTGATATCCTAAATCAGGTAAAAACCACACCGGAAGCTCAAATTGAACGAAAAAACAAACCTCCACCAATTATCTTGTATGGGATCAAAGAAATCGACAAACTTATAGACTTCCTCACAAAAACAATACCAAAAGAATCCTTTACAATCAAAATTATTACAAGACAACAGCTGCGTCTCAGTTTCTCAGATGTGGAAACATACAAGACAGCAATAACTCTAATACGTGAAAATGGTTTGATCGGTCATACTTTCACAACAAAATCTGAAAAGCCCTTTAGAATTGTGATCAAGAACCTACATCCTTCTACACCAGTACAAGAAATCATTTCAGCGATTGAAAACACTGGAAATAAAGTGAAAGGCGAGATAATCAATGCTCGCTATGGGCCAAATGAAATTCCCCTCCACACATGGTTTGTAAATCTTGAGCCAAGTCCAAATAACAGCAAGGTAAGAGAAATAAAGTACATTTATTACACAAAAGTTACAATTGAAGATCCTAAAAAGCAAACAACTGTCGTCCAATGTAAAAGATGCCAGCAATACGGGCATACAAAGAACAACTGTATGCGCCCATATCGTTGCGTGAAATGTGCGGAAAATCATAAAACAACAGACTGTCCAAAAGTAGATCGCAAAACACCAGCCAAATGTGCCCTTTGTTTTGGGACTCACCCGGCAAACTATAGGGGCTGCAAGGTCTTCCAGGAAATCAACAAAAGAAAAATGAATGGAATAACAAGCCAAAAACCTAACATCAAAAGTAGCGAAACAGATCAAGAAAAAGCAGAACCAAATTCGACCAATAAATCTGGAGCTACAATGGGAACCCAGCCCATAAACAATTTATTCTCAAGAAATCACTGAACCTATGCTAATGCTGTAAATAAAAATCAAAATGCCAGCGAGCCTTCTGCTGCAATGACGAACACATTAACTGAAATACTGATGAACCAAGCTAAAAAGCTAGACACATTATTAGAACAAATGAGCTCTCTTATGAACATCATGATTACACTTATTAATAAAATAAAATAAAATTCAACCTAAAAATTGCAACATGGAATATCAACGGCCTCATATCAAAAATTGAGGAGGTAAAACTTTTTATCAAACTACATAATATAGACATACTGCTTATATCTGAAGCTCATCTCACACACTTACCTAATGAAAATCTACCGGGATACCGAATTTATTATACGCCTCATCCTGATGGCACTGCACACGCAGGGACTGCTATAATACTGAGAAATTCATTAAAACACTACTGCCTTACTGCCTATCAAACACCAGAAATCCAAGCTACATCTGTAGTTGTAGAAGACAAGGAAGGACCACTGACTTATTCTGCAGTATACTGCCCACCAAAACACAATATAATTGATAATCAATTTCTAACATATTTTGGAACTCTGGGAAATAGATTCGTTTCAGGAGGCGACTGGAACGCGAAAAATACACACTGGGGTTCAAGACTTACTAATACCAGAGGAAGAGAACTAAAGAAAGCATTGGACAATAAAGGATACTCCTATTTATCTACTGGAGAACCCACATACTGGCCAACAGACCCAAACAAACTGCCAGATTTACTAGACTTTTATATAACTTCTGCTGGCATATCTAATTTATATTGTGATGTCCAAAGTTGCCTTGATGGGAGCAGTGACCATACACCAGTTTTTCTCACACTAAGTACTACAGTTATATCTAAAAAAGAGCCCCCACATCTAACCAATATAAAAACAGACTGGGATTGCTTTGAAGAATATATTGATATATCAATAAACCTCAAAATACCATTAAAGTCCTCGGATAACGTTGAAGATGCAGCAACACATATCACATCTGTAATACAATGTGCAGCATGGATGTCAACCCCATTAATTTCACCCAGAATCGGAAATAAATCAATACCTAATAACACTATAGTCACACGCATGGTGCAAGAAAAACGTCGTTTAAGAAGAATTTGGCACAATACTAGAAGGCCAGCAGATAAAACAATTTTCAACAAAGCTTCCTCTGATCTTAAACAAATTTTATGCGACCTTGAAGATGAAGCACTGCAATTCAAAATCGCTGGACTCTCGGCTACAAACAAAAGCGAGTACTCGCTTTGGAAAGCAGCAAAAACTGCAAATAAACCTCAACCGATGCTACCCCCAATCAGAACACAGGAAGGAAACTGGGCCCGAAGTGAATTAGAAAAAGCAGAAGCATTTGCATCACATCTTAGCAAAGTTTTCACAGACAATCCATCTACAGATGCAAAGTGGGAGGAAGAAGTAGACAAGTTCCTGAACAATGAAGACGAAATAAGTCCTTCAATTAAGTTATTTACACCAAAAGAAGTCGCAAAACACATCCGAAATCTAGATCCACAGAAAGCTCCTGGTTATGACCTCATAACACCATTCATCTTAAAGAAATTACCGCGAAAAGGAGTTGTTTTCTTAACAATCTTGTTTAATGGAATAATCAGAACATGTCATTTCCCCTCACAATGGAAAGTGTCACAAATTATAATGGTACCAAAACCAGGAAAATCGCCAAATGAAATAGCATCATATCGACCTATTAGCCTTCTTCCAGTCATATCGAAGCTGTTCGAACGTATGCTGATGGATAGAATCCGGCCCATTATTGATGAAAAGAACTTGATACCTGAACATCAGTTTGGATTTCGACGACATCATTCCACCATTGAACAAGTCCACAGAGTAGTAGACAAAATCAGGAAAGCTATGGAAAAACGACAGTATTGCTCTGCTGTTTTTCTAGATATACAGCAGGCATTTGATAAAGTGTGGCATAAAGGGTTGCTATATAAGCTCAAAACTACTTTGCCTCAAGCAATATATTCCCTTCTAAAATCGTACCTTGAAGAGAGGTTATTTTATGTTCAATTTGGTGAAGCATCATCAATGATTTACGATATTAGAGCCGGTGTCCCACAGGGATCTGTTCTTGGACCGGTACTGTACACATTATTCACATCAGACCTACCAGAGACGGATGATATTCTTACTGCAACCTATGCAGATGATACTGCAGTTCTTAGCTGTGATAAATCTCCAGAACTTGCATCGCAGAGACTACAAAAGCAACTTGATATGCTAAATAATTGGCTCCATAAGTGGAAAATTAAGACCAGCGCGCAAAAATCAAACCATATCACCTTCACGCTCAACAGACGCAACTGCCCTGAAGTAAAGCTAGGCGATGATATGCTCCCACATGTAAAAGATGTTAAGTATCTTGGCGTGCAACTTGACCGCAGACTAACATGGCAAAAACACATAAAAAGTAAACGTGACTCACTTAACAACAAGTTCAGATCGATGCAATGGCTAATGGGAAGAAGCTCTAAGTTGTCTCTAGAGAATAAAGTACTCATTTACAAAACTATTCTAAAGCCTGTATGGACCTACGCACTTAAGCTCTGGGGGGTGGCCAGCAACTCAAATGTGGAAATTCTACAAAGATTTCAAAACAATGTTTTAAAAACTATAGCACGAGCACCATGGTTCACCAAAAATCAGGAAGTCCATGAGTATCTACATATCCCCACTATTCGAGACGAGATCAAAGCGCGAAAAGATTGCTACAAAGCTAAGTTACTCGTACTATGCCATAAGAATGCACTTGCTCGCTCATTAGTACCAGCACAAGAAGATTGTACAAGTCGTCTTAAGAAGCTCAGAATTTTATGAAAGCCACATAAGCATGAAAATGAAGGAAGAGGAGGGTCGACGGACTCTTCATTCCAAAACGCCATAGAAACTAGATCAGATCTGTTTATAGTAGTAAAACTGATCACAGATAGCAAACATACAATGGAAAAAAAAAAGTGTGAGTCGGACTCGCGCACTGAGGGTTCCGTACCACCACATAATCATAATTGTATTAGTTGAAATTTCAGTAAGTTAATGTGCTAGATTTTTTGAGTCCGACACTCGCTTGACCAAATTTTATTATTTGTTGTTATTTTATAGCTTATGCACTATAAACGTACCAATTTTCAAGTTTGTCATTGTTCCAGTTTTTAAAATAGAACTAAAACAAAAATCGCCTCAGCGACCATCCAACGGGTCAACTCTCTTATACGAGTATGAATGTTCTTGAAACGGGAGGTCACCACAATTGGTTACCATAAGTTGTGAGAAAAGTTGTAATATTTAATGATTTTAGACTTTTTCCATTATTTGTACTGTGAGACCTAGCTTCTTGCCAAATTTCATAATTTTAGGTCAACGGGAAGTACCCTGTAGGTTTTGCTTTTTTGCATAAATGTATGGAGATGAGGACATAAAATGCCATATCTTTTGATTGCGTCGTTGTAAAAAATTTAAATTTTCAGATCTTGAGTGGTTCATAGATCCTAATATATGGTATTAATTTCAACCTGATACCTCTACCTGTTCGTGAGATAAGGGGTCTTGACAGACAGACAGACAACAAAGTGATCCTATAAGGGCTCCGTTTTTTTCTTTTGAGGTACGGAACCCTAAAAATTGAGTCTTCATACAAATTGATCGAATCAGATTGTAATTTTAAACCGCACGGTGACTCAAATTTTTAAAATTTCAATTTACAAAAGTTGTAAAACAAAAATTATTCAGTTACATGGATGGAATCACCCGAGAGGTTTTACGTATTTAGAATTAGATGTTGTAGATTATTATGGTCACACTGAATCAAGTCAAGTCAAAAGTCAAATGCAAAGTCAATGCAATTATAATTTATATTTTATAATGATGATTTTTAATGCAATTAAAATTTAATTGATTTTATATTGTTATTTTTGTAAATCTATGTGGATCATATTTTGATTGACTTGTAACTTTGTTGCCAATAAATTTTTCATTATCATTTTCAGTTTTTCAAAATAGTTTATTCATTGTTGGATATTAAAATCTCTTAATGACGTCAGCTAAACTACATCGCTTCACAAACAAATTGGCGCCATAGTGGGAAAAAAAGAAGCGACAATAAAAACCCACGCGCTCTTTTAAAAATGTTTGAATGTACAGGGTTGATACAATAAACATAAGTCAATCTGAATTTTGAATTAGCCTGTTAGAACCGCAGCCTAATCCCATAGATTTTTCTCTTCTAGATAATCTGATATTTTATAATAATGAATATCTGGAATGAATATTTGGTACTATATTGGACACCTGAAATGCTTAACTACTTTTGATGCTGACTGTACCTAGTTCTTAACAAGATCAAGAACTTACTTATCAATCACTTATCGGCACACATCTCCATTTGCCATTTATGTAGTGGATAAAGTCATTTAGGTTATTTGCAAATTCATATTTGCAGAATTCAAACAAACTTTAGTCCAAAGCTTGATTTTGTCAAAATATAACACAAAAAGCGCTAGAAGTTGATCTTCCTAAATTCAAACAGTATTTGGTACATTAAAAAAACCGGCCAAGTGCGTGTCGGGCCACGCGAAGGGTTCCGTAGTTTTTTGGAACTTTTTTATCACAAAGAATGTTGAAACATTCTTTGTGTATCATACATAACGTTCAAAACATAAAATTATTACCTCCTAATCCTTAGCAAGATCAAGAACTTACTTATCAATCACTTATCGGCACACATCTCCATTTGCCATTTATGTAGTGGATAAAGTCATTCAGGTTATTTGCAAATTCATATTTGCAGAATTCAAACAAACTTAATCCAAAGCTTGATTTTGTCAAAATATAACACAAAAAGCGCTAGAAGTTGATCTTCCTAAATTCAAACAGTATTTGGTACATTCAAAAAACCGGCCAAGTCCGTGTCGGGCCACGCGCTGTATAGGGTTCCGTAGTTTTTTAGAACTTTTTATCGCAAATAACGTTTACATAAACTATTACCTCCTAATCATTAGCAAGGTCCAGCCCCTGATTGCTATTGCTAGAGAGAAAAAAAATCACCCCCATTTTACTTGTAGGGGGAGGTACTTACCCCAAAAAAAATTTTTGTTCAAGATTTTATTTTACCATTTTGTCGGCGTGAGTTAAATGTATATCCACACTTAATTACAGCTTCTGAGCTAAGCCGCGGACAGACAGAGAGACTGACATGACGAAACTATAAGGTTTCTGTGAAATGAAATATTTAATTGCAACATTCGTAGAGCATTAGAAATAAGAAAGGTACAACGATCAACGTGTCAAGCTTGACGAAGGGTAAAAAAAGTAAAGCGCGCATATGTGTGGACAAAGCTCTTAAGTTGCCTTGTGGACTTTGCGTCCAATATAAAAATACAGCATTCCGCCTTTTATGTTGTTTGCTAGCGTTACGTTCAAGTCGATACATAGGGTAGGGTTCTTTTATGCGAGTTTTATTATATTTGCCAATGCTTTGTGCTGCTTCCAAATTTTCTTGGTGTCTAGAATTAGAAAGTGTAACAAAAAATACGTATAGATCACGCTCTTTTTGTTTCATTTGAGAAAAATTCTAAAAAATTCCATTAAAAAGGATTCTAAAATTAAAATCTCAATGTCATCATAACATCCCTTGAAACGTCCACTGCAGGACAGGGAGCTCCCTCTAGAACTCCTGCAAAAACGGTTTGGAGGGGATTTACTATAGTCACCACGCCTGTTAGCGTTGAGACTGGCGACCGCTGTTGTTGGTGATCGCAGTATTTAATATACACAAAAATATGCTACTGCCCATCCTCCGGTTTATTAGCCGTTAGTCGCCTCTTTCGACACCCACGGGTAGAGAAGGGTTGGTACTATTCTTTGCCGGCGCCACACGGAAAAATCTCAATGTAATTAAATATAATTAATCTTAATATGTTTATTTGTTTCAGATTAAACCGACGACGAATCGACACGAAAATTTAAAAAATCTAGTCAGTTTACACTATTACAAAAATGAAATAAGTCTAGGTGCTATCGTAATAAATTAAGACTGTATTTATTTAAATTAATTATAGTTTTTGTAAGTTTAACAATTTATTAATTTCAAGTAAAAATGCAGATACTTACAGCTAGGTTCGCTATACGCACGTCGGCGTCCAGGTTACAAGTATGGAGTTGTTCGAAAAGTCGTTCTGCGACTACAGTAAGTAGAACTGATATACTTTTAAAATTATCAACCTAGTACAATTGTAAAGGGTGTTCATTTAAATGCGTGCCATAGCTCAGGGGCGGGTTCAGTATCAGTAACTGAACAACTTTATGATAATAATACCTATATACTAGGTAATTTTTGGACCTGATATGCGTATGCCCACCTTAGTAGAACTGATATACTTTTAAAATTATCCACCTAGTACACTTGTAAAGGGTGTTCATTTAATTGCGGGCCATAGCTCAGAGGCGGGTTCAGTATCAGTAACTGAACAACTTTATAATATTAATACCTAGTTATATACTATTTTATTTTTTTGGACCTGATATGCGTATGCACACCTTATTACTGAGGTCAAAAGCAACAACTTTTGTTCTACGACTTTGCTAACAACGCACAAAAATTTTCGACTCCCCATACTAAAGTGGTCACGTGACCGACCCATTTTGTAAGGGAAGTTGAAAACTTTTCGTGCGTTAGCAAAGTCGTAGAACAAAAGTTGTTGCTTTTGACCTCTGTAATAAGGTGGGCATACGCATATCAGGTCCAAAAAAATAACCTTGTATTAATAATTTTTATTAAAAAAATCAAAGGTACATTTGTTACAGTGATGATGTAATACTAATCACTATAGTGACTACTTCTTGTAACATAGAAAAAAGAATGAGTGGAATTACCAGATCCCTAAACTAGCTAATCCTGTAGTTTAGGGATTTAGCTGGATTTAATTTCGAATTCATACTAAAACCGATTGAGAGCTTCCGTTTTTCCCGATTTTGTTTTTCGGAGATTATTTTGCAATTTTTCTTTACATAAAAACATTGTACTGAAAGATTACAAATACAACATAAAACGATCAAATCAGTCGTGTCGTTCTCATATTGACCCGTCAATCCATTTCATTGGTTTTTATATTTATAGATAGATATACCAAATAATAATTTTCTCAACAAAATATTATTGAAAATATGTTTTTGTTAATATAAATTAAGTAAAGTTAAAGTTTTGTGCAGTAGATAAACCGTACGTTGACATGACTCGCATTGCGACCAGGACGCTGTAATAAACCCCAAATAATAATTTTCTCAACTAAATATTATTGAAAATATGTTTTTGTTAATAAAGTCAAAGTTTTGTGCAGTAGATAAACCGTACGTTGACATGACTCGCATTGCGACACAAGACGCTGTTATTCGTATTTTTGAGCAAACACTGATAAACTGAGCTGTAAGGAAAACAGGTCGGTCTGTTTTCTGCCTTACAATGCCATACAATGGTGGGGTCAAACTTATCATCAATATATTCCTACTTGTATCTGAAGATGAAGCGGAAGATGGAATGTGGGCAGGGCAGGCCCCACAAGGTGGACCGACGATCTAATGCAAGCAGCGAAGGTCCAGTCTTCGTGGAGATCTTTAGGGAAGGCCTATGTCCAGCTGTGGACGTCTTATGGCTCATTTGATGATGATGTATCTTATTTACCATTAGATTAGATGTCCGATAAAGATTCTCTCTTGGATCACAGCTGTTACCCAGTATCCATGAATAAGAAAGCTCTATCATGAAATATAGTTCTTTGTTGTAGTCGTATAAGTAGTATGTTTTAATTATTGTTTATTTTTTCTCATTGCTTACCATTTCTGAATGGAATATTGTACAAGACTTTGAACTTGAGACGAACAGATAAAGAACAGTTTACACTAAGAACTTGGTATCCGGTATTTTTAATAAGCAGGGTAGGTAGTGTATCTTACTTATATGATATGACATTACATCATTTACCGTATCTGATAACTGCTAAGTATTTAATATTTAGTACAATGCTCATAGATAATCATTGTTTTGATGCTAACCACTAATATTTTTTAATCAGTAAATCTTCTCCAGAATGAGGAACACAATTTTTAGGGTTCCGTAGTCGACAAGGAACACTTATAGTTTCGTCATGTCCGTCTGTCTGTCTGTCTGTCCGCGGCTTAGCTCAGAGATCCTTAGCACTAGAAAGCTGAAATTTAGTATAGAGATACATTTTATCTACGCCGACAAGGTGGTACAATAAAATCTATAAAAAAAATTTTTTTAGGATACCACCTCCCCTACAAGTAAAGTCAATTTTTTTTCATGTTGGGTATCGTTAGGTAGCTCTTTCAAAAACAATGTGAGTCTTCATAATATATTTTTGGATTTAGGAATGCGTTGGCGAAATATTTAGCTTGAAAGCTCAATTTTTTGGTGGAGTCGAGTGTACCCCCTATCAATATCAGTAAAATATCCTAAAGAACTACGGAACCCTATACTGCAGATTTTATTTGACAGGCAGATTTTATTTTGAATTAAATATAAATTCATAAAATAAAAAAAATACAAAAAAAAATTCATACATTTTTTTGTAATGTTTGTATGGAAAAATTAAAAGTACCGATTTTTTTATAGAAGGTTTGTCTCATATAGTGTAATACCCCAGCAAAGTTTCATCGACTGAGGATTTAATGCGGGGGTCTTCATACAACGAACCGCTTCGTTGCCTAGACTATGAAGACAGGCCTAAACGTGTTACTGTCTTCGGTACCCCCTATAGGTTCAAAGAAAGACAGCAAAACTTTTAGGCCTGTCAAATTTAGTTTAGTTTTAGTTTGTGTCTGCCAGAATCGACACCGTTGGCACTGCGAGAGCCATGCTTGATCTGTTCTTGACTTGACGGTGTTGTAATGAATGTAGCGAAAAACTGAGTATACTCCTGCAGCGACAGCACGACCCCTAATATAAAAATTGTATCTAAGGCCAAATGTATTTTTTTAAAACTTCATAAAATTACATTACACCTAAGATGTAATTTTTTATCTAGAGCTGCTGAAGATACTGTGGTAGTAAAGCGGTGAGGTAGGGGTGGTTACATCATTGAAGTAAGCAAGCAGTGCAGATGTGTAAATTGTCTCTGTCACTCTAGGGCCGGCACCACCCCTTCCGCACTGAGCTGCATCAGGAACCTACTCAGTTATGCGCTATGCGAGGCACTATGCCTGTACCTACATTTTAAAATTCTAAAGGAGAGCGTATATAGATTACTTTAAAATAGCTAGGACATACCGATGGTAATATGCGTTATTTCGTTTGCAGGACTCAAAAAAGGCAGTAGAATACAAACCAATCAGAAGCGTCTTAGTTGCGAATCGGGGAGAAATCGCCATCAGAGTGTTCAGAGCATGTACCGAGTTGGGCATCCGCTCCGTCGCTATTTACAGCGAACAAGACCGCATGCAGATGCACAGGTAAGAATATAATAGAAGGACCACAGATGTCCTAATTTCGAAGGGAGATCTCTAGCTGTAAGTGTTCAGAGCATGTACCGAGTTGGGCATCAGATGCACAGGTGAGAATATACTAGAAGGACCACAGATGTCCTAATTTCGAAGGGAGATCTCTAGCTGTAAGTGTTCAGAGCATGTACCGAGTTGGGCATCAGATGCACAGGTGAGAATATACTAGTAGGACCACAGCTGTCCTAATTTCGAAGGGAGATCTCTAGCTGTAAGTGTTCAGAGCATGTACCGAGTTGGGCATCAGATGCACAGGTGAGAATATACTAGAAGGACCACTGATGTCCTAATTTGGAGGGGAGATCTCCAGCTGTAAGTGTTCAGAACATCTACAGAGTTGGGCATCCGCTACGTCTTTATTTTCAGCGAACGAGACCGCAGCAGATGCACTGGTGAGAATATACTAGAAGGACCTCAGATGTCCTGATAGCGAGGGGAGATATCTAGCTGTGAGTGTTCAGAGCATGTACTGAGTTGGGCATCCGCAACGTCGCTATTTACAGCGAATAAGATCGCATGCAGATGCACAGGTGAGAATATACTAGTAGGACCACAGCTGTCCTAATTTGGAGGGGAGATCTCTAGCTGTAAGTGTTCAGAGCATGTACCGAGTTGGGCATCCGCAACGTCGCTATTTACAGCGAACAATATGGCATGCAGATGCAAAGGTGAGAATATACTACAAGGACCACAGATGTTCTGATATCGAGGGTAGATCTCTAGCTGTAAGTGTTCAGAGCATGTACCAAGTTGGTCCGCTCCGTCGCTATTTACAGCAAACAAGATCGCATGCAGATGCACAGGTGAGAATATACTAGAAGGACCTCAGATGTCCTGATAGCGAGGGGAGATATCTAGCTGTAAGGGTTCATAGCATGTACCGAGTTGGTCATCCGCTCCGTCGCTATTTACAGCGAACAAGACCGCATACAGATGCACAGGTGAAAATATTACCTTACTTTGTTATGTTATTAGGCCCGTCCACACCAAGCGGGCAGCCGCGCGCGAGTCCCGCCGCGCGCGATTAACGTCCTAATGCTCAGTCGGTATGGACGGCCTCGCGCGTGGCCGGCGCATGCTCAGCCTTGGACGAACGCGAACGTAGCCGAGCCGGGTGGTGTCGGTTAAAGGGCCGTGCGCATGTACGGCGCCATCTTTTTCGTTTGATTGCTCGGGCTTGCTCGGGCTTCTTTAGCGAGGCAGACTAGTTGCGTGGAATTTTACGACCACGCACGCCGCGGGCGCGGCAAGGGCGACTGCCGCGCACGGCGAGACTCGCGCGCGGCTTCTCGCTTGGTGTGGACGGGCCTATTAATGAATCATGACTGATTAATGACAATGACCTTGTTATGTTATTATTATTAATGATTTATCAGTAGGTAAGTGATCAGGACAGAATTGTTTTGATTCATGTCAATGATTCAACAAGTCATTGTGACAACTAATTAATTAACTTTCTATAAAGATTACAGCCCTATCTCTTTCTGTGGGTGTTTTAAAAAGCGACTGAAGGATTTTGGACCAGAAGACGGACAGTAGAGTCCTGCCTTCTGTGCATCGTACCATCATGCTGCGGTCACCAACCACCTCGGTACATTGTGCCAACCGAAATGCTAATATGTGGTGACTGTCGTCGGCCAAGTTTGCCAACACCATAACATCGCTACAGTTTAGAATGATAACAGTGTGGCAGAGACACTCTGAGACATATATCGCTCCATCCTGCACTCACGCAAAGCTTTGTCGCTGTCATTCTATTCAAGTCGCGTGTGAATAAGCTCCTGCTGGGCAAGCTCTTCCCGTCGTCGACCTCATCTCTGTCCACAAGACTAGATCGAGGTCAAGAGTAAGTCCACAGATCAGAAATAAGTCTAGACAACGCAAACTCCGCCGTTTGTATGAAAACGAAGCGTGTCACAGTTGTCGGTGATATGACAAGCCCATGACAAGCAAACTAAGCGTTTTGAGCTTAGTTTGGGCCACGGGTTTGGGCACGCAAAGAAGGTACACTTGAGTCATCTAAACTTATTTCTAATCTGTGAGTAAGCCCAATTGACACTAAAAAAGATACATTGATTGACTGTAAGGTTGAGCATTTGTAGCAGAGTGGCGCAGTGGAAGCGTGCTGGGCCCATAACCTAAAATAAAACTCGTACCTATGGCGGTTGCGAACAGACTGACAGTTTATTTTGTAAGATTGCAGCGTTACATATTATACGAGTACTAGAATAGTATCTTTGATGAACAACAGATGGCTCTTATTTTGTTACCTATATTACTAACAGTTTTATGGTGCAAAAATAAATATTTTACTAGGTCCTAGATCACATTTTTGGCCGAATGTACGTTTCAATTCTATGGGGAGCTTCCATGTCCAGCTGTCCTGGACAATTTATTGACTGTAGCTTAACGTATACTTATGATAAATGTATTTTCAGACAAAAAGCCGACGAGTCATACTTGGTCGGCAAGGGACTCCCGCCTGTGGAAGCGTACCTGAGCATCCCAGAGATCATCCGAGTGGCCAAGGAGAATGACGTCGACGCTGTCCACCCCGGATACGGGTTGCTTTCTGAAAGGTAACCAATCCTATTCTTCGTATAAAATAACTCTGGCTATAACCCAATTTTTTTAACTGTGCACTTCAAGCTGAGGGACTTTATCTCCTATTGCTATAACAATAAGAATGGTACAAAATCCAATATGTCAAGCTCAAAGTACTCTTGATTGTACTTGCAATAAATAAAATTAGGGTCATGCTGACCCTACCAATACTGCAATCAAGCTAATATTTTGTCGGCTCTAAGTGCACAGTTATAAAAATCGGGTTATATGACCCCGACGGGAACAAGGCGTAATATTATGTATGTATGTATGCGCAGAACTCAAAAAAAATATCGCGCGGGTGAGTGCGGAAGGTGGGGGGAGGCGAGCGAATCGTTCATTGGCTCTCCGCCTCTCATCCATGCGCAGATAATAACCGTCACAGCCAAACTTATCCTGCGCACGCTATACGTCTTGTTAAGGGGCTGATAAGAGCTAAATACGCTTCACTTGAGCAGGTTTTTAACGAAAAGTGATAAATATATGGCCGTGAAAAAAATAGTGATAATTAAGCATCTTTCCAAGAATATGGCCCTCCGAAACACGATTAAATATATTTTGTACGCTATAAAAAAATCCAAAGTTACCACTGCTTTTGCAATTTAAGGCGGTTGCTGGGTGGCAGCACCTTACTTTTAGAAATAAATTTATTGCGTCGCAAATACAAAACTTTTCAGTAGTATTGTTCGTTTGGCGGCAATATAGGGTAGTTATATATGTTATAACCCGTGACATCATAGCTTAGCTTATTATTTATAGCTTTGTATTGGTAAAGTGCTAAAAGTGGCCGTTTTTGGCAGTTTTACAATACAAAGCTATTTACGATAAGCTAAGATGTGATGTGATGGATAATAAAATATAGAACAACCTCAAATTGCCGCCAATCAAACAATCCTTATTAAATGTTTTGTATTTATGACGCAATAAATTTATTTCTCAAAGTGGCAGCACTTCTGCTCAGCAACCACCTTAAACCATTTTTCTTAAGTATCTAGGATGCCTTAACCTTTACTCATTATTCAATACATTATGCATGATAATATAGCTATTTGATAATTAATATTACGGGTACAGATTTTGAGAAAAATGCAAAAATTAGCGAAAAACGTAAAACTCTAGCACCGCTCCGTTCTAGCACGCGCATTCTGCCCTTTGTTAGAAAGGGAGGTAATTCAGCTCTTATCAGCCCCTTTACATACATACTCAACATCACGCCTCTTTCTCGTCGGGCTAGGCAGACACCATAGTTACAGTCCATAGTCCTCCACTCACTTGCTACGATTTTGACATAACTTCCTCTCTTCCTGTACTTTTATCAATCGTCGGTTTAGGGTAGGTACATTTACCTTGGCCTTTATACAGGGTGTTAATTTGATTGCGTGCCATAGCTCAGGGATGGGATCAGTATCAGTAACTGAACAACTTTTCCCAAAGAACATACGAAATACGAAAAACCAAATTTGACCTTCCATACAAAATGCGCTATCAGCTGATGCAGTTTCTATGGGAGGTCAAAAATTGATTTTCGTATTTCGACCTATGTTCCTTGGGAAAAGTTGTTCAGTTACTGATACTGATCCCGCCCCTGAGCTAAGGCACGCAATCAAATTAACACCCTGTATACAAGTTGTAACATAGGTCGAAACTTATTATTTATTCGTAGGTCGAAACGCGAAAATTTTTTTTTGACCTCCCGTATAAAATGCGCTATCAGCTGATTCAGTTTCTAAGGAAGGTAAAAAATCTTTTTATGTATTTCGACCTAGGTTCCTGAGGGTAAGTTGTTCAGTTTCATGGGCCGAATCAAATCCCTCAGGGTTGATATTCCCATTCTGTTACATCTTGTAGATAGGATTGATTGCTACTTTATTGCACCTATAACAAAGGAACAAATATTACAGACATCTGACCATTATTGTTGACGATCGCACTCATCTTAGGTACGCACGGCAGCAAGCAAGTGGAAACAAAACCAGTATAAGCTGAACCAGCGCTACGCTAGAAACGCCCGAAACCAGAGACCCGCTCAAGGTCAAATTGTTTCTACCGACGTGCGGCCTTTTTACCACTATCATGCAAACTGCATATTCAACTAAGTGTCTATTTACTTTAAGCATAGCAATAATTTTTCAGACAACCTTGAAACAAACCATTTCACTGAGCACTTCACGTCCCATTACAATGTTCACTTATTATGATGATAGTCTTATTGTCATGCAAAATTAAATGCGTGAATCGTTATGCAAATGATTCCAGTGAGCGTTTTGCCCTGGAATTTCCATATACATTACCTTTCAAATTTGGTACAGGAAAATTAAACTGAAAAATAGCTGTAGGTATTTCATTAAAAAATAAGAAAACTATCTCTATGATAGAATCACAAAAGAGTCACGTGTTTTGTAAACAAACAGCTTTGTAAGATGAAAATAAAATCTTGTCAATTAACCCGTTGTACACAGGTCTGACTTCGCCCAAGCGATCATCAATGCTGGCTTGCGGTTCATCGGGCCATCGCCGAAGGTGGTGCAGCAGATGGGAGATAAAGTCGCCGCCAGAAAAGCCGCTATTGAAGCCAGTATGTGTCTCACTTTAGTCATGGACGAAATATAAGGACTACCCACCCACCCATCCCCTTATAGGTAGAAATCGTAACCCGGAAAAGTATAAAACTACAGGGTGACTTTGAAGACATTAGACAAATTTTGAGGGCAAGTTCTGTTATCGATATAGACACATTTTGTATAGATCTAAGGATATTTGGAGTTGTCGAAAAATTATTATTTAATTTTTTATTTTCAAACGTACAATACAATACTCTTTATTGCACACAGAAATTCAAAATTTACAAAAAAAAAAAAAAACAAAATGAAACCTGACGTACTTACCTAAAAAAATATAAAATAAGCATAAATGATGAATTTTTATTTTTTTAGCATAAACTATGCTCATTTTATTATTATTATTTTTATGCAAGTACTTTTGTGTACCGATTTCAAGTATTTTTTTAGCAGAATGCTCGGTTAGATCAAAGTTACTTTTAGTGAGTTTTATGATTTTCCGGGATATGCTTTCTAAAGTATTCTGTAACTGATAGTTCAACAAAATTTTGTTGCTCAATACTTTGCTACACGCATCTGACTATTAAAATACAATTTTTTTCGAAATTTTAAAAAAATCTTGTTTTCACCTTATACAAGGGACCTTTTAGACTAAGAGCGCGCAGTAGGCAACCCTACCTCATCGGATACCAAACAGTGACCTATCTAGGCTGCTGCACAATGAAATGGTGAGTCTAAAAAAACAGGGTTGCCTGGGCGCAACCTGGCACGTTTTGTACAGTCAACAAAAAACTGTTAATTTTTTTTTTATCAAACCGTATACCAAGTAAGGACAGTGCATGCAAAAGTACTGATTAAGAAGTACCAAAACCGACAGGATTGTTTTGCTTAACCATGATACTTAGTGAGTTGACATAACCTAAAAATGGCATTGCAACTCCTTAAATTACCAGGTTTAGGCAAGGCAACCCTGGTTATTTTGGTACATATCAATTAGTTCTTATGAATATACTATGAACTTACTTGGAACATGAAGTGGTAAAAAAATTAACCAGTTTTTTGTTGACTGTACAAAACGTGCCAGGTTGCGCCCAGGCAACCCTGTTTTTTTAGACTCACCATTTCGTTGTGCATCAGCCTAGATAGGTCGCTGTTTGATATCTGATGAGGTAGGGTTGCCGACTGCGCGCTCTCCGCCTATTTATACGAAAGTTCATGTTTATTTCGTAAATAGCTATTATAGAGATTATTGAATGTTTGCAGAAGTGCCAATCGTCCCCGGTACTGACGGACCGGTGACCACAAAGGAAGAGGCTCTGGAATTCTGCAAGCAGCATGGCCTTCCTGTTATTTTCAAGGTACACAAAATTACAACTTATTTCTAGCGATGTAAGATATATTTCGGACTTTCGGCTTTTGGATTCTGAAGCCAATATCTTTTTTGTCCCCTGAGCCAGTGAAAATAAGTAAGCAGTACGAGTAAAATTTGAAGAAATTGACAGCTTGAAATTTATGTCAACAGTAAAAGTAGATAATAAACTAGATATGTGCAGCAGTTCTGTTACTTATTAACCTTTCGTTAAGTTCTAGCTATTTGGAGGACACCTTGTCCAAAAGTGGACGTTTAAAGGATGTCATTATAAAATAACGTTCCAATTCGCCTTATTTCCTCTGTTTTTAACATTTTTTTGTGGCTAGCAAACTGCCAGCCAGGCGACTAACTTGGCAAAGTCTTATCTAGAATCGGGACTGGTTTTTCCTTTGGTTTGCTGACGTTAGATAGCAGTCGCTGTGTAAAAATCAGTACCCATGTCAAATCCTCAAACGTAACATAACAGACTCTGTGAAACGAAATATCGTTATCGTAATGATCACCATCATTTGACCTTTTATTTATTTATCTATTACAGGCTGCGTACGGCGGCGGAGGTCGCGGTATGCGGGTGGTGCGAGAAATGAGCGAAGTACCGTCAGCGTTCGAACGCGCGTCTTCTGAAGCTCTTGGGGCATTCGGCAACGGGTCCATGTTCATAGAACGATTCATTGAGAGACCGAGGCATATTGAAGTGCAGTTGCTTGGTAAGTTAACATTGTAGGCTGCGTACGGTAGGTGCAGTAGCTTCGTAAGTTTATCTACACTAGTAATTCTTGCTCAAGAGGTCTACTGTATTTAGTATATCTCTTTTCTGAAAGATTCTCATTGCGGTTATTGTGGTGGAGGTGCTTGGATGCACGAAAATTTGTGATTGAATCTCGATTGTGACAATTTTTTCCAATTTGCCTTAATGCCTTTTCACTTACCATCAGGAGGCCTACCTGCTCGTTTGCTCATTTGTGTTGTGACATTTCATATGTAGCATTTTTATTAGCAGGAATAGGTTAATTGACAAAGAGAAGTAAATCTAGTAGTTTTCAATCATACAGTGTGTTAGGGACAGCCTTCCGAATACTGAAGGGGCATGATCAGTCAACGACACTGAATAATTTTCAGTGAACAAAACTTTCAGGAAAAACAAAACAACTAACATACATACAAAATTGTAAACTTGATCGGGCAGTTTGTATGGGGAAGCCGCTTTTTTTTCGTTTCCTGAAAGTTTTGTTCACTGAAAGTTGTTCAGTGTCGTGCACCTCATGCACCTTCAGTATTCGGAAGGCTGTCCCTAACACCTATTGTCACATTGTCCCCATCGGGATTCCAACCCTAGTTGTAGACTTCGGAGGCTGTTACATAATATACTAGACTAGATGTGTGTGTTATGTTGCAGGCGACAAGGCCGGTAACGTGGTGCACCTGTACGAACGGGACTGCTCGGTGCAGAGGCGGCACCAGAAGGTCGTCGAGATAGCGCCCGCGCCTAACCTCGACCCTGAAGTAAGATGTTGCTCTATTTTTTACAATTCCGTACCGTACCCAAAGGGTGCCTCATCATCATCATCATCATAACATCCCATGCAACGTCCACTACAGGACAGGCAGCTCCCTCCAGAATTCTAGCTTTTGCTGGAAATATGTGGAGGGGAAGTACCATAGTCACCTCGCTTGTTAGCGTTACGGCTGGCACTATGGACCGCGGTTGTAGGTGACCGCAGTTAGTAAGATGTAAGATACAGAGGAGGATGCTGCTGCCCATCCTCCAGTTAACCCTTAGTCGCCTCTTACGACACCCACGGGTATGTATGGGTTGGTACTATTCTTTGCCGGCACCACACGGGAAAGGGTGCCTACGGGACCCTATTATTTAGTTCAGTTCAGACTGTTCAGTCAGTCCCAACTTTAAGGGGCTGTTTTTTTGAACCGCTACTGCTAGCTGGTTGAAATTTTCACAGAACATTTTTTACTATGGCGAATTACCAAACTAGTAATAAAAACAAGAAAATGAAAATAAAATTTGGGAGATCCCAAATATAACGATAACATATACATGTCGCAGGCATATCGTATAATTCGTCATATCACAGTTTGCCTTGGCATTCTACAAAATGCCGAAACAATTTTAATTCGGCATTTTACATAATGCCGCGGCATTTTACAAAACGGCGCGTAATTCGTTTCTTCTGCGTTGTGGTCACATAATAATCTAACCCAGCCTAACCGATCCGTAATCCGATTACCGTGGGTAACGAACCTAAAATACACCAGTGATCTAAACCCGTTTACAATCTGCTGGCGCCGTTTTACAATTTGCCGACCGTTTACAGTTTGCCCGCCGTTTGTAAACGGCGAGTTATACGATTTGCCTGCGACATACATACAAGCATCAAACTTGGTATGATTACACAAAATAAACAATAAAAATGACCTTACTTTTGGTACAGTAATTTACTGAAATTTTTACTTATACAAATACTGTGGGGTAGTACGGAGCCATCGGTGCGTGAATCCGACTCGCACTTGACTGGTTTTGTTGTATAATTTGCTGTTTCTAAGTAAGTCCCCAACTATTGTACTTAATAACACGTTACTTTTTTAATTTATAGACCCGTAACAAGATGACAGATTGCGCGGTTCATTTAGCCAGATACGTGGGTTACGAGAACGCTGGTACTGTGGAGTTCCTTCTCGATGACAAGGGCAACTTCTACTTCATTGAGGTTAATGCTAGGTAAGTCTGAATATTAGTGTAGGTAACGAAGCAGTTGACGCCAACATAAATTTCTCAGGCAGATTTTATTTGACAGGATTTATAAAAAAAAATATGAAAAAAAAATTCATACATTTTTTGTATGGAAAAATTTAAAGTACCGATTTTTTTATTGTTTTTATAGAAGGTTTGTCTCATGTAGTCTAATACCCCAGCAAAGATTCATCGACTGAGGATTTAATGCGGGGGTCTTCATACAACGATCCACTTCGTTGCCTAGACTATATCTCGGGTTTAATTTAAAGATGTGTCAGAAAATGGCAGACTTATACTAGGTGAATTCTCGTTGGTTTTGCTCCCGAAGCCTTTCTACTAATGAGAATAAGCATCTTCCCAAAAGAAAAAAGTATTTACTCGAAAAATATTTTTCGGCTATCCACAAAAGTGTTCACGTGATCGACTCATTTCCGTTTGTATTCCCAGTCAAAATAAAAGGACGGGTTGCTCTCCGGGAGTGCAGGCAAAAGTGAAAACTTGCGTTTTTGAATATTATGCTTTTTGTAAGGGTCAATCGCACCATTGCTCGCGTACTTCTTTGATATCACTGAATAAAAACCCGTATTGTAATAAAAATACGGTTGACAGTTGACGCTTTTTCGATCAGGCTACGGATCTGACGCGACATCTGACGCGAGTTTAACATTTTTTACTCATCTAAAAAGTGCCAAGCGCCGCTAAAGAAGTTTTCACTTCAAAACAACATTTTTTTTTTCTTTGGGAAATTGCTTATTTTTGTGGATCAAAAACAATGAAAAATTCACTTTGAAGGTGTGTAACTTCTAACTGGGGAGCTATTACGGTAAGCAGAACGTGTCTGTCATATGCGAACCATTTCATTGCAACACAAACTCCCGCGCAAAGCCCAGAACGGAGTACGGAAAAAGTACTGTCATTTTTGACATTGGCAGAGAAGAATGCTGCGTGCGTAGGGCTACTCGCCTACTCTATTCCAGGTTTTGCACGGAATGTGTGTTGCAGAAACGATCGTAAAAGCGCCCCTGCTATGATGTTTGTGTCTTTAGTCGCCACGGTAGACCAACACTAACTAAAAAACTCTAGCAATAACATTTAAGAATCCACAATTTTACAGCCGCGTAAATGAACTTCTCTTCATAGCACGCCATAACGGTTATGATATAGCTTTTATACTGAGTTACTGGCATAGTAACGTCATAATATCTGGCCGTTTTTTGTAAACATTTCAACGCTATATTCGTTTTTAAGTAGTTTAACACAATGGTTAGATATCTTATAATAGGGAATATGCATAAATTTTTTTAGTCGCATTTATTAACAAAATATGAAAAACCGTAGTAGAGATGACCAAAAGTGAATTGAAAATTAAAATCGGCTAAGAAATACGGCTGATATAAGCATTTAAAACTATTAATTACGCGCCGATTAGACAGAGAGATCCGACATGGCATGTGACGTCGCATGCCACTACGGCCATATAAACTTCTTATTAAATTTCGTTTTGCTAGAAAGAGACAGAAACAATTCTTCGATGGCTTATATCTTTTTTAATTGCATAGTTATTAGAGAAATTGTTTTACTAAACTGTTTATTACATGAATGAGGATATTTTTTTTAAATAAAAAAACATCATGCATATTCCCAATTGTTTTAACAAATAACAGTATTTAATTTTTTAACCGATATAAAATCCTTATTGATAATAAAATTTAAAAAAAGAATTCTTTCTCAGGTTGCAAGTAGAACACACGATCACAGAAGAAGTAACAGGAATCGACTTAGTACAATCCCAGATTCGAGTAGCAGAAGGCATGACGCTTCCAGAACTAGGACTCACTCAAGACAAGATCCATACTCAGGGATACGCCATACAGTGCCGCGTGACCACTGAAGATCCTGCTAATAACTTCCAACCGAGCACCGGCAGGATAGAAGTGTTCAGGTAAATAAGCCCTTGTATCCATGTGTTTATTATAAAGTCTTAGCTGTCGCAAACTTAAAGCAGTAAAAGGAAGACGGTTCTGTTTATCATTATCAACTTACCACCAGCAGGATAGAAGTGTTTAGGTAAATAAGCCCTTTTATCCATGTGGCCACGACCACAACGCACAATCCGAGCGAGCGCAGCGAGCGTGCCGCGGGAGCGGCCGGCGAGTGCTAGAAACGACGTCGTTATGTAAAATGACGAATTAAAAAAATCTCGGCATTTTGTAAAAAGCCAAGGCGTTATGTGAAGCGGCGAATTATACATTTTGCCTGCCACATATGTAAAGGCAGTATTGAAGTGTCTTTTTAAATCCATCGTATCATAACATTAGGTACATTGGATGGGATTTACCATAGTCACCACGCTTGTAAGCGTTGCGGCTGGCGAACGCTGTTGTTGGTGACCGCAGTATATAAGATGATACGATACACAGAAAGATGCTGCTGCCCATCCTCCGGTTCATAAGCCTTTAGTCGCCTTTTACGAAACCCACCGGTAGAGATGGGTTCGTACTATTCTTTGCCGGCACCACAAGGGCACTAAACCCATATCCCTATGTAATTTCTCTGTGGTCATAGATAAGAATGGCCATGCTTTCTTTTTGAATAGAAACAAAGATCTCAAAACCATTTCGAGAACTAAGCTTTCGGTACAATTTCTATTCCTAAAATTTTAAATAAAGTCTGTATTTTTCAAGTTATTTAATAAAATACCATAACCTTCATTCGACTTTACTATGACGTCATCAGAAGAAGCATCACAAAGATCCCTTTGCCTTGCCTACAAAAAAAGTCAACACGTTTATTAATCTGTCTTATCTGTCACTCACTGTCACAGTTACGTCTATGATGTGTTACCAGATTGGGAGCGTTTTAGAAGTTCTGGGGAAAAAATAATTTCTTGGGGAAAACTTTTAGTCTAGGAAGCCCGTGGAAACAAGCGCTATTTACCTAAGACATACACCGTTAGATTCCTCGTAATCTCAAGATGACATATCAGCCTGTCTTCGTTAGCAATTTTGGAGGTTTTTAAATAATATTGTTTAGGTAATGCTGTGGCCTGTGTGGTACTAAAAATTAATAGTATCAACTCATCCCACCCATGGGTGTAGTAAAAATGTAGATTTTGAAGGAAAAGACCTGAGCCAGGGCTAGGTCGAGGTCAAGAGTAAGCCAATTGACATTCAAAAAATATACTATTCAAACCTTGATATCTCCGAAATTATATTACTTAGAACAATTTGTTAAAGAACATTTTTCATTTGCATTTTAGAATCCTTTCGACTGGCACTAGTTTTATCAGCTGCCACCGATTTTTTCTCACAGTGGGGCTCTTTGGGTGACCACAGGTCGGATGCTTTTTAGCGTTCGTGTCATATAGTCGATAATAATAATTGCACTGTGCCGCTTTACTACTTTATGTCAAAAAATGTGTTGGGCAATTTCGTTACAAAGCGTTACATTTTGTGGAAGAAATAATAATTTGGGGAAATTTGAAAATTGGATCTGGCAGCCCTGTATGACTGACCGACTGACTGACTTTGACATTGACAGTTGACTTAACAATTTTTTCAGTATGTGGTAGGCAAAGGGACAATCCCATTATTTCTTTGGTGACGTCACATTCGCTTTTTTCTGGTAAATGTTTAAAAAAATATTAAAAATAGAAACAATTAATAAAACAAGAAAGTACCGAAATTAGTTTCTTAAAATGGTCTATATTTTCAGAATAAATTATAAAAAAAGTATTTTAAAGCTAGTAGCATGGCTAATTCAGTCCAACGTCCAGCAATGAACTTATAACGATGATCTCGTGTCGCAGGTCTGGCGAGGGTATGGGTATTCGTCTGGACTCCGCTTCTACCTACGCTGGGGCCGTCATCTCGCCATATTACGACTCTCTTCTTGTCAAGGTATCTGTGATCCAACGTATTGAACAAGAAATCACATTTCAGCATCTAAAACACTCAATCTTGTGTTTTTTCCGGCTAGTTGTTAATAGTCCAGTCAATCTACGAAAGCTTGTATGGAGAGGGTTACATTAAATGCACTTTAGGGGATAATTTATTAAATTACCAGTAAAAATATTAAAAAATTTAAAACTACAGTAATCCCCGACAAAACGTTGATATACTTAAAACCAGTATAAGGTGAACTCAACCTGTATAATATTAACCATGTAGCACAGGTCAGCTTATATTGGTACTTTTACAAAAAATGTGTTTTTCAAAAATTGCCGGATTTAATTATTTACAGCTTCAAATAGCCTATATTACTGGTTAAAGCAAATTTCTATAAATGTGCATTTAATGCAACCATAAATATTAGATTGACTGGACTATAATGAAAGCATCTAACTGCCGTACTGAGAGACGTCACTTAACGTAAAAAAAAATAAAAATCTAAAATTATTTGAGACAAATATCCAACGAATAAAAAAATTTACAGAAATTAAATACAATTTTTTTTGTATCTCTGTACTCTTTTATTCTTACATTGGAATTTGGTTGCATAGGTGATCTCCCACGCGCAAGACTTGCCAGCATCCGCGGCTAAGATGAACCGAGCACTACGGGAGTTCCGTATCCGCGGAGTCAAGACCAACATTCCGTTCCTGCTCAACGTGCTCGAAAACCAGAAGTTCCTCAATGGTAAGAGAGGTTGCTATTATTTAGGACTTATTCTGGGGGCCTTAAAGATTTTTTTCAGTGTATATTCTTGATAGAACACATATTGAACGTCATAATATCTAATGAAAATATAGCGAGTTTATACAGTTCCGGGTATGTGCTAAAATACGTGTTAAAACTTTGGAAATTCGCAAATAAACTCTCTCTCCTTACAAAATTAACAGTTGATCGATCCAATTTGTTGAAAATTCCGATTCAGAACGATAGTTTAGCACCCAGAATCAGCCTTAAAGGGTTTTACACTTAGTCTTACACCAATTTTTGTAGTCCTATTTAGTTTTGTAACAGATTGTTTAGATGTCCCAGAGTAATATTGATTTTTGTTTATTATTTATTGCGTTCTCGAAAATGACTAACAATTTGGAGCAATTAGACCAGTGGCCCACAGTCGCAACAAATAGGGAGGAATGGAAACGTGTGGGGGAGGCTTTTGCCCAGCAGTGGGACAGTATAGGCTAGTAATAAAACAATATATATTTCACGTCTGAAGCTTCGTTTTCTCCGTGTTTTCGGGCAGAGTTTAGTCACCCAGATGCTAAACCATATGATTAAGCTTACACTAACAGCTTTTTACAGAGGTATAATATGCGCTTTGTTTGTCCGAATTGTCAACACGACAGAAAACAAAAGAAAAAATTTACAATTCGATGGTGTTTTTGTAAATCGTTGAAAGGCAAAAGGTAACCGGTGTTAAAGTTTTTCATTAAATATTTAGTTGGCCCAGAAAAGGGAAAAGTGGAAAGATGGGAAAGAGGCCTTTGCCCTGCAGTGGGACACAACAGGCTCCTAATAATTATCCAAATTTTCATTGAGACTTGATTAAAACACATATGCAAGAAGAAATTACACAGATAAAATACCACGCCTCTTTTCCGTAGGGGTAAGGCGAGTCTATATCTTTCGACCTGCTACGATCTTGCATACTTAGACTTACCTCGCATCTTCTTCGTGAATTTTAACTTGGAATGTTCAAAGAAGATCTAATCATACAGTGAGTTAGGAACAAGTAAAAAACTTGATCCGTAGATAAAACTGAACAATTTATTCCACGAAACATATCACAAGAAATTAAAAAATAAGGCCTCCATACAAACTGTCCAATATTTTTTTTATTTTGTTTGGAGTAGCCGATTTTTTAATCATTTCCGGTGATATGTTTCTTGAAAAAAGTCGACTGATGATGACATGCCCTTTCAGTTTTTGCTAACCTCTCACTTACTTTGTATAAACGCGCCCTGAAACCCTCCTGCTTTTACAGGCAAACTGGATACGTACTTCATCGACGAAAATCCCCAACTATTCATGTTCAAGACGTCTCAGAACCGCGCGCAGAAAATCCTCAGCTATCTTGGCTTCGTTCTGGTCAACGGTCCAGCCACGCCTCTCGCCACTAAGATCCCGCCCGCTGACGTCAAGCCTTACATACCGGCTGTGCCTTTGGGTAAGTTGAAAAGAGAAATATCAAAGGATGTATCCGATTTATTAAATGAGGAATTTTCCATAATACGGGTTTCTGAGCTTTCAATTTTAATTTTTTTTCTCGCTCCGCTCGAAAGTAAAGATTGCGGGCCTTGCCTATTTTGCCGTTTTCGGTTGTTGTAGCACGACTTGCGACCTTTGTAATTTAGTTGCGTGCGAGTGATAATTAAACGCGACCAAGTTGATGAATGTCATTTAGTTTGTGTTTTCAAAGAATTTTACTTTGGAAGTATATTATCAAATTGACTGATCGTTTTATACGTGTTAGCATAATATTATAAATTCTTTGGTTTTAATATGTATTAAATTGATTAAGAAATCTATTGTTATGAGTGGAAGATTCCTCATCACTAGCAAATATGCCTTTAAAATGGCTGTGTATTAATGTGCCACCAAATTTGAGTAAATTCACCAAATTTTGTCTACCAAAATGGATGAATGTACACCAAATTTGCTTCTGGCACTTTGCCGGCCGCTGCCGCGGCACGCTTGCTCCGCTCGCTCGTCTCGCTCGGCTCGTGCCTTGTGGTCGCAAGGTAACCTAACACAACCTAACCGAACCGGTTACCCAAATTTGGTTTACGTTCAGCCAATTTGGTGTAAATTCATCCATTTTGTCTGAAGTGTATTGGGGTAAAAAAATATATTTTGGGAATCATTTAATTTGTTGCCCTTTAAAATTATAAATTTGAAAATGAAATAAAGAATAGAGCAATCAAAAATAGATGACAATGTTACATAAGTCATTCCCCTTTTCATGAAATATCATTGAATAAGCATTATTTTCAGAGACAAAGGCGTCGAGAACTGATATTTATTTTTTATCACAATTATTGACTATTGTGAACATATATCATTATTTTTTTATCACGAGCATTTCTTTCATACTTCTCTTCATTTTAATATCATTTTCAAATTATATCATTCTTGTGTTTAACCGTTCATGAGACGATAAAAAGATATTTAAAAAAATATATTGTACAATAACCATAAATAAAAAAAATCTTGATCACTTATTTTCCTATGGAGGATGAAATTTATATTGCAAATTTCGATTTATTTTCCAGATGCCTCTGGGAAGGGTATGAAAAACAATTTTGTTATTTTTATTTGCAGTTTAAATGTCTGCCTTTTTAACTTTTGTTTTATTTTTATATAAAATTTGTTGTATTTTTGGAACCACCTTGCGCCGCGCAGCACAAGATATTTCGGTTTTTTATATATTACTATTAAAGTAGTATTTATTAGATTTCATGCTTCATTGGTAAAACTCAGTGGTAATTTGTACGAAAATCTCCAACATTAGTTTTACATATTGTTTTTAATTAGTTTGATTTTACATGTTGTTTGAATTAGTTTGTTCAAATTAGTTTTATTTATTTATCTATTCACAAAGTCATGCCAAATCGTATCACATAACATAAAACATACATGATGTTTCACGCTGAAGATTACCACTTATTTTTATTTCGTGTTTTTTGTCACTAAATTATTCTAGTAACTTTTTGGCTAGCACTAGAAATGTCCAAATATACAGTTATTTCTCATAACTAAATTTAATTTCATTATCGCGATTCAATTAGAAATAAAAGTTTTGAACGCCGCAAACGTCGCGAACTATCAACAGCTTTGATTGACATTTCTGACGCTAGCACAAAAACCCTTTACATTACGCAAAATTTTGCATTCTGTATCAATATTTCTGCAGATGTACCTACACGATGCCTTTTGTTTGAGATTTGTGAATCATGACGTCAGAACTAATAATCGGAAACTACCCGCTAAACTTACAATGGTTTGGTTTTTACCCTCTGAGTTTTTACCATTAGTGGTATTATTTTTTTCTACAACGCGTAACGGAAAGGTGTGATAATAATACTGAAGGGTGTAAATCTGCCAATGAATCTGAATAACTTTTCCCAAGGAACATATAGGTCGTAATACGAAAATTTGATCTCCCATATAAAATGCGGTGTCAGCTGATGCAGTTTCTATGGGAGGTCAAAAATTGATTTTTTTCTATGATCTATGTTCCTTGGGTAAAGTTATTCAGTTTCATAGGCAAATTCACACCCTTTAGTATTGTCACATCTTTTTTCATAAGAAAACTTTATTTATTTTTGACCTAGGAAACATTCCAATTGTGTATATTGTTGCAGCCAGTCTGGCGAATACAATATTTTGTTCTGAATGTTGTATAATGTAAAGGGTTTAGACCTATGGTTTAGACACTCATTTGTATAACACTATCCCACCATTCCGGTGCACAGGTGAGACGATGTGGCACCGGTGAGTTCACTAATCGACTTTTTCAGACCTCTCTCCCGAAGCTATCCGGCGGCAGGAGATGACCGGCGAGAACACAGGTGAGATTGCGTGCACATGTTTCAGCTAAAGCCCGAAGTCACATTATTATTATTTATTACTAGCCTATCTTGTGTCCCACTGCAGGGCAAAGGCCTTCCCTCTATAATGCCACTCGTCTCTGTCTTGAGCTACGAGTATGTTGACCAATGTGTGTGGTGTATCGTTAGATAGGTCTTTTTAAAGTATTGAGAGGATTCTAAGAACGTTTTTTTATTTAGGGATCTGTTTGCTAAATATTTAGCTTAAAAGCGCAATTTTTTTGTTAGAGTCAGGTGTCCTCCCCCTCCTCTGCCAATTGAATGTCGTGATGATAATGAACATAGGTGCTTCGGGCTTAAGCCGCAACGTACACATTATTTCATTTCTTTGTTTACAGGTCGTAAGTGACGGTGCGTCCAATACTGAAATTAGACTTAAAAATATTTCAACACATACTATGTTTCACTTGTTTACGGTTCGTAAATGACAGTATCAGTAACTAAGAGGATTTTTCCCAAAGACACTCGTCTCATGTTAATTTCAGTATATGGTGAACCGTCTTTCATAGCCTATGTATAGCCCCTGCGATAAAGAGTGGAAAACGCTTTTTGTTAGCTATCAAACAAAAAGCATTTTTTAATAAATTCTAAAAGCGTTTATTCTGAGGGCAGTAATGTAAGAAATTAAACTTAAAAGACATAAATCGTTTCGATCGTTCGTTTTGATCTTTTTGCTAACAGTAATCTAAATATATAAAAGATTTAAGATATTTGCCATCTTTAACTTTTTATCGCCGAAAGCTATGGTTTTATAGGGTAGACCAAAAACTCATGAATAAAGAATTAAAAATAAAAAGAAGATTTCCATGTGGCAATGTTGAGCTGTCACTTGTTTAGCTGAAGTAAGTATTGTGTCAATAATACTGAAATTTTAGTTTGTTTACTTGAAAACTAAAATATTTCGTAAGAATGTCGGAAAAACTAGTGCCATTATGAGCAGGATTTTTTTTCACAATATCTATAGTAAAATTCGTGAAGAAACAGTTATAAATCAAACACAATTTTTGATTTTAAAGCGCCTCGAATTTTTGACTTACCAGGCTGACTAGTTTCGATACTTTATTATGAGGGTATCGCGGTTGTAATGGACAGCGCTTGCACTGATCTTCCGGTGCGGCTCTCTATCCGCGCGCGTCTCTCGCCACGCGATCAGTACTTACATGTTTCTATAGTAAACGCAACGTGACGCGGATCGCCCGGCGCGGTTGTCAACCGCCCGGTGTCGTCTGCCTGACGCGGTGCGGTCAGTTTCATTAAGTTCGTCATCCGTTTAGAACGCCGCGGTTCTTGTACTCTTGCGGACTTTCGCGCCTGGTCACTGTTTTTTAGTGGTCGCCACAGAACTATATATGAGCTAAGTTGTCGCCTCCGTGCGAACGCCGCGGTTCATGTACTCTTGCGGACTTTCGCGCCTGGTCACTTTTTTTTAGTGGTCGCCACAGAACTACATATGAGCTAAGTTGTCGCCTATTAGGCAAGCGATAACCTAATTCAAGTGCCACTCAATTATCGGGTGCGAGTAACCGCAATTTTACAGTAAAGCGCACTTCAAGCTTGACATATTGGCATTAAAGCAGTGAACTAAATGCTTTCAAAATCAATATCTGAGGTCTATGTGATCTCCGATAACGAATAAAAAACTGGCCGCAATTTAACCATTTTAGTTACGAGGCCAATTGCTTTCAAATCAATATGTGTATGTTGACTTTGTCTAGTCATAGGCTGTGTTTTCTTACCGGTTTACGGTAAGGTAGTGTTAAGCAATAAATTATTGTACTTTTCTTTTTTGGTCGGAGACTAACAGTCTGGCCACATAACCGCGCGACCGGCGGCGGCGCAACCAGTGAATTTTCAATACAACGCCCACACACGGCTGCGTACGTTCGGAATAGTAGGTACTCAAAAACGCAGATGTATTGCGAAATCGGAGGTCATGCCGATGGTCACCGGTCCAACCCTACCGCAAGTACAAAAAGGATCAAGAAGTTCTAGTCCAATTTAGAAGTTCAAGTCTAGGGCATTTATTACCCTACCCTACCCTATCCTCTGACATGTTATATTTTAATGTAATTATGAAATTGATAAGGTAAAATAAATAAATCTAATCTAATTATCCCAATGTTGCTTACTTATAATTTTGATTTCCCTATTATTCATCAGTTTTTGGTCTACCTATACCTTAAGTAATTAATTTGTGTCAGAGTGTAGATTTAGTACTCGTAAGCACATTCAACCAGAATCAGTATCGCCGCACCATAGTTTAGTACAATATTATGACAAAACCGTTTTCTTATGTTGCTGGGCAAGCTAATTATGAAATTTGCAAGTAAGTGAGTTATGTTTTATAAGGTCATCTGTTACGGCCTGCTAGGAAACACAACGCCGATAGATGGAGCTACTGCAATACCTCAATAATGCCGTTACTGGAATCAAGAGTCCTTATTGTTTAAGTCGTCGGAGCACTGTTAAGGCCTCATCATAACATCCATTGAAACGTCCACTGCAGGATAGGGAACGCGTGGTACTTTGGAGGGGGATTTACCATAGTCACCAGCGTGGTGACAAAATTGTGTAAGCGTTGCGGCTGGCGACCGCTGTTGTTGGTGACCGCAGTAAGTATGATGGTACGATACGCAGAAAGATGCTTTTGTCCATCCTCCGGTTCATTAGCCCTTAGTCGCCTCTTACGACACCTACTATTCTTTGCGGGCACCACACAGAAAAAGGCCTAACCACAGCCAATCACTTGTCTGCATCGCCTGTCATCCAATCATGTAGGAGTGACAACTAGGAAGTACTTGAGGAAAATATCTTAAAATGCAGACGAATGAAGAGCTTTAGCGCGCTACGAGCATTGTCACAGTATTACTTATATTCACAGTATTACTTTCTTGACAAATGTTTACTTAAAATTTCAATAAAGCCAAGCGATGGTAGATAACATATTAAAAGTAGCAGAGTAGCATTTATTTTTGAAAGTATATTTATTTCTACAGCGGTTCAACCTCCGAAAGGCTACAAACAGATCTTGAAAGAGGGCGGGCCTGAAGCTTTTGCCAAAGCAGTGAGGCAACATAAAGGACTGTTACTCATGGATACCACATACAGGGATGCGCATCAGTCGCTCCTGGCTACGCGTGTAAGGACGCACGATCTGTTGGCTGTGTCGCCTTATGTTGCGCACAATCTGAGCAACTTGTATTCTTTGGAGAACTGGGGAGGCGCTACGTTTGATGTCGCTCTTAGGTAAGCTGGAATTTAAATGTTTGATTTTTTTATGTTACAAGTGAGCAGACGAGCAGGTGGGCCACCTGATGGTAAGTGGTCTCCCCCGCCCATAGCACCCACTGTTTTATTAGTGACATACTTTGACGCTAATAAGATAGCAAAGCGCGTTGCCCACCCTGAGAATTAAGATGTTTTGTCTCATGTGCTAGTAATTTCACTAGCTCCCTTACCCTTCAAACCGAAACACAGCAGTGCACACGCTGCTGCTTTACGGCAGAAATAGGTAAGAGGGTGGTACTTCTCCAGACGGACTTTGCATAAAAGCCCTAGCACCTTGAAAGGAAGGCATTTAAATCAAAGTAACTTACATAACACCGATTCTGACGGTTATTTGCTGCCCATGAGTACCTCGCGGGGAGCCAATTATGATTCGCATGTTTGCTCCATTATGCACCGCGCCGTAGAATAAATACAGCATGAATTTTCATTGGTCTCCAGAAGCCCAGTGATTCTACTAATGAAAACAAGCAACTTTCCCGGAGGAAAAGAATTTTACCCAAAAAAAAAATCCAACTTTTTCAAAGTCCATCGCGTGACCACTTTAGTAGGAGTCGATTATTTTTTTTAAAGAAAGTTGCTTGTTTTCATTTGTAGAATGACTGGACCTCGGGAGCGAAACCAATGAAAATTCCCCTTCGGCCGCCTACGAAACCAATGCTACGTAACCAGTTTCGTGTGAAGAATTTTTTTTCTTCCTACGAAACTAGTTACCTACAAAGAAATTTGTTTCTTCCTACGAAATTAGTTACGCACTACCGTCTACGAAACCAATAAGCTACGTAACCAGTAATCATGTTTGTAATTTTTTTTTTCACAAGTGGGCAAACGAGCAGGACGGACGGACGGATTGTTACGAATTGTTTACTACTAGAGAGACCAGTCCAACAAAGTAATGCCCATTACTGGCCTGGTGCACAGAAATGTCCAATGTTGGACTGGTACAAAGGAAGGTTGCGCATTTGGACATTTGTCCACCGCTGGGCATATGTCCACTGCTGGGCAAACGTCCACTAAATTTCCATTGTTGGGCGAATGATCATTGTTGGGCAAATTACCACTGATTGATAAATTTTACCACTAGAAATTTGGCCAATAGTAGTGATTGCCCAGCAGTGGACATTTGCCCAGCAGTGGACATTTGCCCAGCAGTGGACATTTGCCCAACAATGATCATTCGCCCAACAATGGTCTAGCCAGCTAGACTAAGGCCCGGGGAAGAACTTTCTTTTATCTCGTTATTCTTAATGAGCCAGGATATAATTTTGTTTCATGCTACGAAACTAGTTTCGTTAAAAGAAATAAATTTCTTTGTAGGGAACTAGTTTCGTAGGAAGAAAAAGAATTCTTCGTAGCATTGGTTTCGTAGGCGGCCGAAGGGGAAAATTCACGGTGTATAATAGTAAAACCGCGCACCCATCCCTCGCAATACGTTTTTAGGGTTCCGTACCTCAAAAGAAAAAAACGGAACCCTTATAGGATCACTTTGTTGTCCGTCTGTCTGTCTGTCTGTCTGTCTGTCTGTCAAGACCCTTTATCTCACGAACGGGTAAAGGTATCAGGTTGAAATTAATATCATATATTAGGATCCATGAACCACACAAGATCTGAAAATTTCAATTTTTTACAACGACGCAATCAAAAGATATGGCATTTTATGTCCTCATCTCCATACATTTATTCAAAAATGAAAAACCTACAGGGTACTTCCCGTTGACCTAAAATTATGAAATTTGGCAAGAAGCTAGGTCTCACAGTACAAATAATGGGAAAAGTCTGAAATCATTAAATATTACAACTTTTCTCACAACTAAAGGTAACCAATTGTGGTGAGCTCCCGTTTCAAGAACATTCATATAAGAGAGGGGTCAAGTTGGATGGTTGCCGAGGCGATTTTTGTTTTAGTTCTATTTAAAAACGGGAACACTTACAAACTTGAAAATTGGTATGTTTATAGGGCATAGGCTATAAAATATCAACAAATAATAAAATTTGGTCAAGCGCGTGTCGGACTCAAAAAATCTAGCACATTAACTTACTGAAATTTCAACTAATACAATTATGTTTATGTGGTGGTACGGAACCCTCAGTGCGCGAGTCCGACTCGCACTTGGCCGGTTTTTTTGAGTACTGCGCATTAACCGTCAGTATTGTACGCACAGTAGCAAGCAGGTAGAAACAAAACCAGTATAAGCTGAACCACGCTACAAACGCCCGAAACGAGAGAACAGCTCAAGGTCATGTTTCCACCGACGTGCTGCCGTGTGTACCATGGGGCACGTAAGTCCAACCAACCAGGCGTCCAACATTGAAGGTTAATGCGTAGAACTCAATAAAAGGTATCGTGTGAATCGTGTATTGACTCCCCGGGCGGTATCCATACTATCCATGCACAGCTACCCCTCCAAATAACTGACACTGTTGGACTTACAGTAGAGCCAACGTAAGAAGTCCGTTTTGACGTTTCCTTACACCAACACACAGGGTTAATTTTTCTTTGCAAACGTTTTTGCATACGTTTGACAGCTGTCAGAAAAGATCTATTAGGATGGCCTTACTTTAAACGCCGGCAGATTCACTCTTTATAGGTTGATTTTATCTATGCTTATTCAGACAGAACTTAGAATCCACAATTAAACTCTTGTTGAACCGTTTAGGTGGTCAGTGACCATTTCTTAGTATGACTTTTTCTAGATATAATCTGTTCTGCATTCGTCCATTTTTTTTGGGCCAGTTTTACAGGAGGCTATTTCTGGATTTGACCACGTCGTAAATATGTCCGCCCATATATTTTATTTTATTATATAATTCTTTTTATCCTCAGATTCCTTCACGAATGCCCATGGGAACGTTTAGAAGACATGCGCAATTTGATCCCTAACATTCCGTTCCAAATGTTGCTGCGAGGTGCGAACGCGGTTGGTTATACCAACTACCCCGACAATGTGGTCTTCAAGTTCTGTGATATGGCTGTAAGTTATGTTTTTGTTACTTTAAACCTTAGGATCTCCACTGGTAAAGAGGATCTTCAAAATGAACACACACTTGCATATTACGATACCCAGCGTTACAAATGTTACTGGGTCTATAATTTCTGTGATATGGCTGCGAGTAAGAAAGGTCTTAACAAAGGTGATAGAAATATGTGTGACCCCCCAACGTCCCGTTCCAACTGTACTGCCCCGACGACGATGTCGTCTACAAGTTTTTTGTATTGTACAACCCTAAGTCTCTGTTTAGAAGAGGCGATTTCACTTACAATGCCGCTTTTGGTTGTTGTACAAGTGATCACATTGTTAACAATTAAGCGATGCACGACGAAACGCGACAAACTCGTGCGTACTTCTTAACAGGGCCTACAGCGTGTAACGGACAGGTTTGATTATACTAAAGGGTGTGAATCTGCTCATGAAACTGAACAACTTTTCCCAAAGAACCATAGGTCATAGAACAAAAATGTTTGACCTCCCATAGAAACTGCATCAGCTGATAGCGCATTTTGTATGGAAGGTCAAAATTGGTTTTTCGTATTTCGATCTATGATCCGTGGGAAAAGTTGTTCAGTTTCATTCATGGGCAGATTCACACTATTAGGTATTATCACATCTATCCGTTACACGCTGAATACTACCCCATAGGTAACTTACGGTCCAAACCGCGTCAGTGTACGACTATATTATTCGTCACACCATCTTTTTGTGATCTGCTTGGCTACATTGTGTGACGACTCTCGACACACAATATACCCAAGTAGACCACAAAAAGCGTCTCGAGCCTAGCAGTTTTCCGACCCACATAAGGTATTCCTGTCTTAGAACGCAGCGTCGCATTTCGCACTCGGTCGATCTGTTTGATACCTACAGTAGAAATAAGGGAGCTTGATTAGAATGACAGCAGTGTGAGAGCAGGCCGGAGCGATGCGTAAGATATTGGAGCGACAGAGACATCTGTCCTGCTATCATTCAAATCAAGCTAGACGTCTCGACGCATAATGTCCTAAAACCAATAATTGACTTAAACGCAGAACGACCTAAACGCAGAATGACCTAAACGCAAAATGACCTAAGCCTTGGGTTTCCGTTGGCACACACCTCGTGTACGGAACCCTAAAAAAGAAGTAAGTTTCTCAAAAAGACTTGATTTCTGACTTCGTCCGCGTGGAATTCCAATAAAAAATAGCCTATGTTCTTTCCTAAAACTGTTTATAACCAAATTTCATTAAAATCCGGTCAGGAAATTATGCGTTTAGGGCATTATGTGTTTAGGGCAGCGATTAGGACATTATGCGATTAGGACATTATGTGTTTAGAGCATTATGCGTTTAGGGAATTATGCGTTTAGGACATTATGTGTTTAGAAATTAGGTCATTATGCTTCGGGACGATTAATTCGACTGTATAAGGCTGTGCTCCATTATTCCAACAAAATTTGCAATAATAACTCATTACGTAAAGTTGTAAGTACTTTTTAAACTGTAGAATAGGGAAACACAATAGCACATAAAAATAATGTTTTAATTTTTTGGTTGGACGAAGCGTAAATCAATAATGCCAATCAGAAGTGAAGATTTTTATCAAGATAAATAAAAGGGTATCTCATAATTGCAAACAATTTTACAAAAACACTGAAATTTCGGAAATAATTCATACCTTGTTAATACATGCGTAATTTGACGAAAATGTTTGGAATAGCTTATATTTTTCTCGCGATTTCAGTCCGAATTGCACTGTCAACATGAAAACACTTTTTAATATTGCAGTACCTTTAACTTATCTTATTATTGTACTGATAGAAATATTACCCTGTGTAATAAACTGTTGCAATATAAAAAAATGTCATTTATATAAAATTACTTGTCTGTCTGCCTCATGACATACCTTCTAACTACATAACATATCGTTCGAGGCAAACCTTCCTCAGTCGAGCCCTACCCAAGCCATGGCGGTGGCGCTTCTTGTAACCGTGATTGTTCTGATCACATGTTACGTCTACAATAAAATAACAACCGTGCATTCCTATTGGAAGAAAAAAGGCGTCAATGGACCAAAACCACATCCTATTTTCGGAAACGTAAAGGAAATAGCATGGAACAAAACACATGGTATTTTGGCATTGGCCGACAAATTCTACTTCGAATGGCCTAATGAAAAAGTCATCGGCGTATACCAAGGACTTGAACCTACATTAATGGTAAGAGATCCAGAAATCATGAGGACCATTCTTATAAAGGATTTCTTCGCTTTCGTTAACAGAGGCATCCGATGCAGTGATGAACCGATTACGAGACATCTTTTCGCAGCAGACGGTGATGAATGGAGAATTTTGAGACAGAAGTTATCACCTATATTTACTACGGGGAAACTGAGAGCTATGATGCCTTTAATGAATTCTTGCGTCGAAAAATACATAGAACATTTAGATAAACTAGTCGACGGTAGTACTTTGCAAGAAATTCATAGCTTGAAGCGGAGATATACAATGAAAACTATAACGACAATCGCATTTGGTTTAGATGTGGACTGTTACGTTGAAGAACCGACAGAATTTGAAATGATGGCTAATCCAAAAACTCGATTGGGCTTACTACGTAGACTTGCGTTCTTTTTGAACAACTATTTCCCAGGAATAGTGGATTGGTTACAAATTGGTGGCGCTAATAGAACCGAATTCTTTACGAGTCTTGTTAAAAATGTTGTCCAAGCGCGAGAAGGGAAGCCAAAAGTGAAAAAAGATTTCATGGACTTACTCATTGAACTGAAGGAACAAGGGACCGTAACGAGAGTCAAAGATGGCAAAATTGTGGATATAGAAATGACTGATGAATTGATCACGGCCCAGGCTATGGTTTTTTATTTTTCTGGTTTCGGAACGGCATCCGCGGCTATGTCATACTTACTGTATGAATTAGCAATGAATCCAAAAATACAGGAACGTTGCCGTGAAGAAGTTGATAGAGTTATGAATAAATACAACGGAAAGTTAGATTATGACGCTCTCAAGGACTTGGAGTATGTTTCTATGGTGATGAACGAGGCGCTACGAATGTACCCGGTCTCAGCCGTGTTATACCGACAAGCTATCGTAGATTATACATTTAAAGACGTAAATCTAACCATAGACAAGGGAACAAAGATTTGGATGCCGTTGCTTTCGATACACATGGACCCCAAGTATTTTCCGGAGCCGGAAAAATTCGATCCCGACAGGTTTTTACCCGAAAACAAGGATAAGTTTCGCGACCACTACATGCCTTATGGAGATGGGCCTAGGAATTGTATCGGTAAGTATTTTAATATTGTAATAGATATCTGTGAGTGATAGATACTAAAAACTACAAGGTGTTTGTTTTTATTGGTTGTCCATTAACTTTAACATGCTACGTAAACCAGTTGTTTCATTTTCTCATTTCTATTTGAATTATGTATGTTAGCAGGCGACCTGGCAGTCAGTTTTTAAATTGGCCTCTAACTTGCCTTCACGATTACTATCGGTGAACGGGACCAACGGCTTAACGTACCTTCCAGAACACTCAAGATGTTGTACCAATAGCGGTTACCCATCTAGGTTCTACTAAAACCACTCATCATGACAACCCATTTAAAGGCGGGTACCAGACAGGGAGCTCCAAAAAATGGTGGGATATTTTTTAAGGGAAAGTACCATAAGTTTCGATTCGCGACAACTGATTGTCCGAAAATTAAGTCGAATTTCGTGCTTCGGAACGGCTTAACGTGCCTTCTGAAGCACGAAAAAGCTCTAGTTGTTGTGCCACTAGCGCTCACTCATCTGGGTTATGACCGCGGCCAACGTTGCTTAACTATTAAGAAACAAATAATAATTAAAATTATCTATCCTTAGGTCGTCGTTTTGCCCGCGTCCAGGCGTTGCTTGGGATCACCCATTGCCTTCACAAGTTTACGGTTTCTCCCTGTGAGAGAACGCCTAAGAAGATCAGATCATGGGACCCACGCACGTTTACCCTTACACCCACCCAAGGAATATGGTTGAATATTGAAAAAAGGAAGAATATTTAATTAAAAACTCGACGAAAATATGTATTTAATAATATTATTGTACTTAATATATTGTTTCAAATAATATATCCCGATTGTTTTGCAATTTAATAGTTCGTGATTTGAAGATATATAAGGCGAAAAGGCCATTACAGAGTTTTTTGTATAATAAGGAGCTTTATAGTAAAATAGTTAACTGTACATCGTGGTCTTATTTATTTTGGTAGCGAGAATGGTATTGTATTCGTGAAAAAAAAAAATTCAAATTCTTCAAAAATGTGTTCTATAGGGTTATTTTTGGACACCTAGCCAAATTTTTGTATGTGATTCATAACACAAATCTGAACAACTTTCCCAAAGAAACATGAGTCGAAAAACGAATTTTGTTTTTGGGTTTCCCATATAAACCTTGCACCAGCAACAGGAGAATTTGTATGGGACGACCAAAAATTTTTTTCTCGTTTATCTTTGGGAAAGTTTTTCAGTTTCATGTTCTGAGCAACATACTAAAATTTGGCTAGGGGTCCAAAAATAACCCTGTATATCATGTATACATCATAAAAAGCAAGTCTCCCAAAAATGTCTGTCGGTCGGTCGCAGCCTTTATTATCTAGGAGTTAGACCATTCGGCTCTTGATCCGGAGGTGCTGGGTTCGATCCCCAGTGGGGACACTGTTGAAAGATGATTCGCGTATATCACGAGAAAGTAAGTGCAGTGCTGCTGTACCATTTATTTTAATTTACCAACCCGAAATAGGATTGGGCGGGCCAAGTCAGTAGATTGCATCCCGACAGGCTACGGATTGGGTACCGAAAGATTGCCGGCGTGGTCGAGGCAAGCCGAAGTGTTGGAGAGACAAACTCTATACCTTCGAATCGTACTCGATCGCGAACACTATAAAGCAAGAGTGGAGGCTTTTGCCCAGCTATAAAAAAATAACTACTAAAATTATGTACCATATATGGTACGAAATGAAGTTTGGAGGTCAGCAATCGGTATTCGTCGCGGCGTTCCGCCACCCTCTTCAACTCGTGGTAGTGTAATCCGGTCCAGTCCCTTATGTCATCGTACCATTTCATTTCGAAGATGGCACCCCATGATGATGATATATGGTACAGTCAAAAACAGGTCAAGCTTGATACTCGCAATGCGACTCTACCCCGTATGTCTATTGAAATAAGAACGGTACAAAGTCCAATGTGTCAAGCTTCATGTGCTCCTGACTGCATAATTTATGTACGCTCGGCATCAAGCAAGTGGAAACAAACCAGTATAAAGTGAACCAACGCTACTACGCTACAAACACCCGAAACCAGAGAGTCGCCCAAGGTCAGTGTTTCTACCGACGAGCGGCCGTGTGTACCATACCATGGTAATATTTTTTATTTTTGATAATACATTTACATGTATTGTATTATAATACAATTTTCTGTTTTTCTTTTCTTAATTCGGACTCGCTTTCTATGGACGCATAATATTACCTTATTTTGACATACATTTAATGTAGGCTGTTTCGGTTTGAAGGGCAAGGGAGCCAAGGAAATTACTGGCACATGAGACACCAATACACCATCTTAGCTCTCGAGATTGGGTAATACGCTTTGCTGTCTCGTTAGTGTCAATTATGCTGCTAATAATAATAAGACAGTGGGCGCTATGGGTGGTGACCATACTTACCATCAGATGGTCCACAAGCTCGCTTGCTCAACTGTTACATTAAAAAAAAGTTCCTATTATATTCATAAGTATGTTGCCTGTCACTTCAATATTCATTTTCATTTATTATTTAAGAGCCATGCTCTTGTCGGTGTAGCTTTCTCCATCTGTCTCTGTCTTGTATTAGGTTTTTCAGTTCTCCGTAAGTATTTACCCCCGCCCTCTCTTTCATCCTTTGGCAGTACTCTATTCTAGGCCGGCCGCGGACTCTTCTTCCTTTCACCTTTCCTTCTACAATAGTTTTTATAAATGTGTCGTGCCTGATGATGTGACCAAACATTTTTCCTCTTCGGTTTTCTATTACATTTATAATTTCTCTATTTTGATTTATTCCATCCAATACTTCCTTATTCGTCCTTTTCTCTGTCCAGCTTATTTTCTCCATTCGCCTCCAACACCACATTTCGAATGCCTCTAATCTTTCTTTGTCTCTCTTAGTTAATGTCCACGTTTCACAAGCATACAATGCTGTGCTCCAAACATATGCCTTTATAAATCGTTTCCTAAGGTTTAGGGATGTTTTTGAAGTAAACAGTTGTTTCTTATTTTGGAATTTCTGTTTGGCAATAGCAATTCTAGTTTTGATGTCATCTGTACATTTAGAATCTTCTGTTATACAGGGTGTTAATTTAAATGCGTGCCGTAGCTTAGTGGGTGGTTCAGTAACGATAAAGTAACTAAAAAAATATGTAAAAAATCCTACTTAAAAAAAATTTTAAGTCCATTGAAACTAAACTATCAACACCGCGCCGCGCTACCAAAAGCGCGCGAAAGAGTTTCAGTTATGTATGAGCCTACCTTACCCACTGATACTAGCGCGCTGGCTCGGTGATAGCGCGGTGCTCCGACCGAGTCATTGCCCTCCGCGTTAGTTAGTTTCAATAGAGTTTTAGTTTTTTTAAGTAGGATTTTTTTTATTTTTTTTTGTGTTCTTTTATCGTTACTAAAACACCCCCTAAGCTATGGCGCGCAATTAAATTAACACCCTGTATATTTGCAGTAGCTACCGTTGATAAGGCCTTCACGACATCGTATGTTGAAATTTATGATAATTTCAGGTAAAAACTGGCATGGACGTCTTCCGAGTTTTCGACTCACTGAACTACCTGCCAAACTTGATCCTCGGAATGGATGCTGCTGGCAAAGCTGGAGGAGTCGTTGAAGCCGCTATTTCATACACTGGAGACGTATCCGACCCTAGCAAGAAAAAATACGACCTCAAATACTACTTGAACTTGGCTGACGAACTGGTTAAAGGTGGCACTCATGTTCTGGCGATTAAGGATATGGCTGGGTTGCTGAAGCCTCAAGCTGCTAAGTAAGTGTTATTATTTGGCTTTTAAATGACTGTTCCTGTTTTCTTTGTGTGTATTGAAAGCGTTGATCTGCGTGTCTATCCGCGTCATCATCATAACATCCCATGCAACGTCCACTACAGGACAGGGAGCTCCCTCCAGAATTCTAGCTTTTGCTGGAAATATGTGGAGGGGAAGTACCATAGTCACCTGGCTTGTTAGCGTTACGGCTGGCACTATGGACCGTGGTTTGAGGTGACCGCAGTTAGTAAGATGTAAGATACAGAGGAGGATGCTGCTGCCCATCCTCCAGTTAACCCTTAGTCGCCTCTTACGACACCCACGGGTATGTATGGGTTGGTACTATTCTTTGCCGGCACCACACGGGACATCCGCGTCAATTATAAGCTAATTATACAGCGTGTAACGGAAATATGAGAGAATATGCCCATGAATCTAAACAACTTTTCCCAAGGAACATAGGTGATAGAACAAAATCAAAGACCTCCCATAGGAACTGTATCAGCTGATAGCACATTTTGAATGGGAGGTATATACGAGTACACTCACCGGCAGAAATAACCGGCCGGTATGTTTTCTTTCATATATTTTCATACAAATATGGGGGGGGGGGGCAAACGAAGCGTCAATATCTTACCTAAATTAAATAAAAATACAAATCTGAGTGTCATCAGGTCTTTAGATAAGAACCTTTTTAACAATATTGTCAAAGATTAGGTATATCTAAAATGTTGAAGAAAACCCGTGCGACTCGTAAACATTTTAATTCGCTAAATGTAAGAGATTTCTGACAAAATGACGTATATTTTTTTCTGAACGTTGCACGGAATTTCCTGGATACCGTGCACAGGTCTAGTCTTCAAGAATCGGTAGTCGGACACCTTATTTAATGATCTCACTGTTACTCCAGTAAAATTACGAGAGCATTGTATGGCGAAATGGAAATAATTTGTAATAGCCGTGTTTCTTTTTCAGATCGATAGATTATATTTCTGTGTAAAGCTTTTTAATGGAATTCACCTAAATTCACCCCATTTATCTAAATATTTTGCTGTCCAAAGATTAAAAAAATATGGAATTTCGGAAAAAAATGTTAATAGATTATTGTTTTTTTTACGGCTTGCTATGTATACATACTTTCATATTATACATGAATCCACCTAAAAAATATTACCTTTTTTGTATTATTTAACTTTTATACCACGAAATTTAAATAAAGTTTATCTTCGCAACCAAAAATAGTAATGGAGTCGTTTTGCTTTCTAATAATTTAAATAGTGCTAAGTACTCACATTTTTGGCAAATCCAAAATAAATGTTTACAAAATCTTTGTAAAGCACCGATTACAAAAAACTTTTTTTATATTTTGTATGGGATTTCTGTGAATATATATAAGAATCACATTTAAGAAGGTTAAGTTTAGCTCAGTTTATTTCTATTATTTTACCTAGACTTTATTGGGCCTTATAAATGAAAATAAGTGTTGATCTTATATTTTGAAAAAAAAAATGATATTTTTAAATACATTTATAGTGGATTTTGATGCCTATATGTAAAATATACGTTTTTCTATGATATAAAGTATATAATTGTCTATTACTATTTTTGCCTAAGCTGTATTTCGAAAAAAATATTCCGATTTAAATTTTAGGTGGATTCGTAAATATTGTGTCTTAACATCATATTTAAATACGATATACACAAAAAAGTAGCTATTAACATTTAATGTTTTGCAAAACCGTATTTTTACTGGAGTATGTTTATTCACGGATATTTATTTCGTTTAGGAAATATATTGACGCTTCATTTGATCCCTTACTTGTATGAAAATGTACGACAGAAAATAGACCGGCCGGTTATTTCTGCCGGTGAGTGTATGATGGGAGGTCAAATTTGATTTTTGTATTTCGACCGTTCCTTGGAAAAAGTTGTTAGATAGATAGCGAGAGTATCATCATCATCATCATAACATCCCATGAAACGTCCACTACAGGACAGGGAGCTCCCTCCAGAATTCTAGCTTTTGCTGGAAAAATTTGGAGTGGAAGTACCTACCATAGTCACCTCGCTTGTTAGCGTTACGGCTGGCACCATGGACCGCGGTTGTAGGTGACCGCAGTAAGTAAGATGTAAGTTACAAAGGAGGATGCTGCTGCCCATCCTCCAGTTAACCCTTAGTCGCCTCTTACGACACCCACGGGTATGTATGGGTTAGTACTATTCTTTGCCGGCACCACACGGGACGAGCGAGAGTATAATAGAGCTCAATTATAGCGATAGATAGTTGATATTTATTTAACGGCATCACATCTCATTACAAGTTGTATTTCGCCAGTGTCAAAGTAAAGAAATTGTTACAAAATTATAGCGAGGTCGTCAATGTCGAGTGAAAGATTTACATAGGAATCCACATCACGAGGACAAGGGCCTGATTGCTATGATGACTCCGATAAGTTGATAGAGGAAATTGTTGAAGTCACGATGACAGCCGCTTTTCACGATCCAAAAATTTCAGTAAATGAATGTATTTCAATCTTCTATTATATGTTCACTTTGAAAGTCGTTTACTGGATAACACCCTATCAAAATTATACATTAAACTCTCATATAAACAGGTAAAACTAAAATTGAAACAAATAACGACCGGATAGCTTATGCTATGATTAAAATTTATTTTAAGTTTAACTTGAAGATCTCACGCAATCAAATATTCGTTACGCATCCAATCAAACAAAGGTATTCCATCACTAAATTCAACTGCATAAAAGATAAGATACTTATTCTATTGTGGTTACTAAAAGCCTATACTAAAATACTATTATTTAATTCACACATTGTAGTTTTCAATTTGTATTCATTAGGTATATTCTTTCTGTGGGAGGCCTTTATGATGGCCTCAAGATTATTTATATATATTTTATTTTTATTTTGAGGCGATAAAATAATCTCTCAAAAATAAACTCGTGCCGTGGGTAAACCCTCGACTTCGTCTCGGGTTTACAAAACGTCAACTCGTTTGTAATAACCCTACTTACGGCACTTGTATCTTAAACAACTATTGCTTGGTACGTGTTACTTGGCTGAGTTACAAAAGCGAATTGAAGAAGAAACTGCCAAGCGCTTTTATCGAGCGGACCTCAATAACATACGAATTTGACAGAAGGCGCTATACGGTATAAAATCTGAGTGAAATATGCTGAATTAAAAGAGGGTAATCCATACCCTCTATGGTTTAAGCGAAGGCACGAACGAACACCTAAATAAGGCGTTTTTAGTGCGGTAGAAAGAAAATACCTCCGATTTCCTCGATAGATGAGCGTTAATTTAAGAAAAAAAAAAATCCAATTCGAGTTACCAAAATATTACTTCAATGTAATCTTTTATCGATACAGAATCACACCGCAAAATAATTTTCGTACTTTTTTTCAAGAAACTCCAGTTTACTGGGTGTAAGAAAAATATATTAAATAAAACAAAAATCCCGATTAGTTATAGAATAACAATTTTCGTACTACTTTTGCAAATTGTGTTATTGTGATTTATATCCTTTTAAAAATTTCATGAATGCTTGCTTAAAAAATTTGTTCGGTAATGCGTTTTTGTCATTTACTTATATATAAGTACTAGCCCATCGGCACGTTACACTGTCCCCAAATCGTTGGTCCGAAATCTGACGTTTAGGACCAACAAATGTCAGTCGTTGTCAGTCATATTGTCAACATTGGATGCAATAAACTTACCAACAAAATGGATGTTTTTATTTGAAGAAACAATATACTCTTATTATTATTATCGTTATTTCTTATTATTGTTTTTGACTATAATCCAATTAATGAAACTGAAAAACCAGGCCTAAATCACATATAAACAGTAAAAAGTTTGTTTTGTTTTTTCCCGCCATATTATTTCCGTTCCGTGTATTTAGTACCGACCGAAGTACTACACAACGTAGTTCACGCGATTTCTCACAGATGGCGCTATTTTTCTTGTATGGGGCAATTTTGAACCGCTTGTTCCCAAGACCCTATCTTGAATATATAAATCTATGGTTTTTGTATTAACTTCGCCCGCAGACTACTGATTGGCGCGATTCGTGACAAGCACCCAGACATCCCCATCCACGTGCACACGCACGACACGAGCGGCGCGGGCGTGGCCGCCATGCTGGCGTGCGCGGCGGCCGGCGCCGACGTAGTGGACGTGGCCGTGGACGCCATGTCGGGGCTCACGAGCCAGCCGAGCATGGGCGCGCTCGTCGCCTCGCTGCAGGGCACACCACTCGACACAAGTTACTACCTATATTATGTATCATTTTTCAGCCCATCCCCCATGTTTAGTTGCGATCGGCTCAATTCATTCTCCTTCTCCAGAGACATCGTTTCTGGGTCGTTTCCGGGTCTATATTGTCAGTTGCAAAATCCTTCTTAATGACTGACAATGTGGCAAGTCGGGTATTTTTGGTCCGCGACTTTTGGGTCCCGAGTAAAGCTACAGCACCTTTTGGTCATGTGTTTGTGTCAGCCAGCCCAGCATGGGCATTCTACAGGACACACTACTGGATATTACCAGTACACTTGTTTACTATTGTGTTGTCTGTGATTCCAGTTAGTACCACTGTAGCTGTTACAGATTGTAAATGAGACAGTAGATACCATGTCGGGTCTCACTAGCCACTAGCCAGCCTAGCATGGGATCTCTACAGGGCACGCTGCTCGGTACTAGTTAGTATATCACTGTAGCTGATAAAAGACATGGCGGCGGAACATGTAAAATAATGGCGGCAATTGAAAGTTTTGTACACCTACTTCGACCTTTCCCTCAACGGTTTTCCCCGGGTTTTACTAAGGACATCGGGCCTTATAATAAACGGGTCAACCAAAGGCCAGCAGTGATAATTAATCACCATCAGGTGCCCTACCTGCTCGTTTGCCAGTAATAACACAAAACGAAACCATGTTCTCTGGGAAAAGTAGTCCAGTTTAATGGGCCGTTAAGTCGTTGGTCGTGGAGACTATTTGCAGAAGTAGTCGTTAATGAGCCATATCAGAGGCCATTGGCGGCTCTGACACCAGCCAGACTCTGTGAGGTCGGTCATCGATGTTACAATAAACTTAAAAAAAAAGGTTATCACAAAATATTGGATTAGATGTGAACTTGTTTGTGAAGCAATATAATTTAACTAGCGCTATAAAGTGATATCAATATATCCTTATAGGAATAAATAAATTAGATTTGTTCCACAGAAATCCCCCTACAAACGGTATCAGAATACTCAGCGTATTGGGAGCAGGCGCGAACCCTTTACGGGCCATTTGAAGCGACGGCCACCATGAAGAGCGGCAACGCGGACGTGTACCTTAACGAGATCCCCGGCGGGCAGTACACCAACCTGCAGTTCCAGGCCTTCAGTCTCGGCCTCGGCAGCCAGTTCGAGGAAGTTAAGAAGGCTTACAGGTAACATACTATCCCTTCCTATACGCCCAATATTGGTGGACTTTGGGAGGCAACATTGACTCGAAAAATAAGTGTTCTTAAAGCATTTTTACAAGAATAATTTATGATAGCGTATATTTAACCTTGTTATGCTAGGATTCTCTGTCTCTCTCTCTGGCGTAGCCTTATTTTGTTCCTGCGGAGTCGGCTACCTTACCTAAGGGGATCTACTGGCAACCCCGAGGGACTTAGACGTCAAATATCAGTTGTTACGTGTATTTTAATTATTTTAATATCTCTTGTCGTTGTAATGGACATTTTTGTTTAAAATATTATATATAAAGGATTTGTGTGCCTGTGCTGTGACTGTAAACCGCCTGTGAAGTGTGAACTAGGTATATTCTTCGGTTGAAGAGTGGCTGACATCTACCAACGGACGACGGATTTGAATCATCAGATTATCCCTGGGAGTATTGTTTCCATAATAACTTTACGATATTATAGTATTGTTTTATGATATCTCCACCTATTTATGATCGTAAAAAACATAACTGTTCGTCCACAACATCTCACTTTCGTGAGAAACGTCCATCCACAAAACACCGGCGCTTTGTTTTGTCTCATTTTACTTGACGAATTGTGGAAGTAAATTCGATGATTAAACGTAGCCGAACACCACAATTAAATACTTTACACTATACTGTAATACAGGTAACCGCTAAAGTGTTTATATTTTGATCAAATATCTACTTATCAATTGATTTGATAGGTTACCTTGAAGGTAGGAGGAAGCATATAAACACAATATTATTGAGGATAACAAGTAAAGATAATTTTAGTATACTGTTAGGCTTAAACTAATAATAATCCCTAGGTATATTTCTACTCTTTACCTACACTTTTATTGTATCAGTCCTTACTTTTTATTTTACAGTTTTGTTTCTAATTACTTTTAAACATCTTCCTTTTTTTTATACCTACCCATTTACTTTACTTTATTTTCTATTATTTTTCTTATTCTTTACCATTTCACTTTAATTTATGAAATACCTAGGTTCTACTTATATTGAATTAATTTATCATTCACAGTTGCATAGGTCAATTACTAAATAGTAAATATAGTGTTAGTTAAGTAGTTTGGTTAGGAAGGTACCTACGTAGATACTATTATAGTATTATTTGACTGTATATTACTGGACTAGTTTATTCTAAACTTCCTCCTGTATTAATTCCAGGTTACCATGGCAACTACCCGTATACAGCAGCTTGAGAAACACCTTAAAGATGCAGAGAAACTTAATGATCGCCTTTTGGCAGGCAGGGACGTTAATGAGTTTGAAATAAAACAGCTAAAAGTCAAACTACAAGCCCAAGGAAACAAATTTGATACGATGAAAGAAAGTTTCAAGGAAGCCCAAGCCGAAGTTACTCGACTGGAAAATCTTGTCGAGTCTTTAACGTCTCTGCAGGATCAACATCAATCTGCCCTTGACAGAAATAGTTTGCTGCATCTTCAGCTGCAGGAAGCACATTCGCAACTGGAAGAATTACACAAGGAGAAAGAAGAGGAAGACACTAAGCATGCAGTATCCTTACACCACGAGTTATCAATTGTAGAAGAGCACAAGGAGGAACTTGAGGAGCTGGAGAAAATAATAAAAAACAAGGATGTTGAGTTAACAAAGGCACAACAATGTATTGATGCGCTTCATTCTAGACTGAGGGAGATTACAACGGCTTATGATAAAAGTCAATCTTCGCTTCAACTGTTGACAAATAAATATGAAGAAAGTGAGCAGCGCATGCATGAAATGTTGTCATCCACAGCTGAGCTCAAGCAGCTTAATACCACTCAGCAGCAACTGATAGCCACCCTCACCAATGACAAAGAGGTTGCTTGTGGTCTAGAACCACCGCGGACATCAAATATCAGCATGTCTTCTAGCTGTACGCCTGCAACCTGCGGTTCAACCTCAACATTTTTTAACTGGCGATTTTCAGCTCGCCTTACAAGGAAACAACGCCGCCAAAAGCGACACGCGTACAATCGACGCCAGCAGCGCGGAGACCAGCATGAGCAGACCGCTGTGAGTGACGTCATCGTGGTGGCACCACGGCAGCACATCGATGAGAGCGTGGTGACTGCGAGTAAAGACATCACCACGTCGCCAATGTCGCCAACACATGATGCCGCCGCGCGTGAGCAAACTGCTGTGAATGACGTCATCGGGGTGGCACCACGGCAGCACATCGATGAGAGAGTGGTGACTGCGAGTCAAGACATCACCAAGTCGCCAATGTCGCCAACACATGATTCCGCCGCTGGTGGCGCCACGGTGGAACAGCAGCCACCTGTCGATAACAGCACAGAGACCACGGATGGCGAGGACTTTTCGTCGACTTCCAATAAAAAGAAGACCTTTGTATATTCAGACAGGATAGGAGTAGGTCTAGGGTCTATTTTTAATTACTGCCATAATCAGCAGGTGACCAATATTTGCTGTCCCGATATTACTTTCGATGGTCTTGTAAGAAAGATTGCTGTAGGCAAGTTTGACATAAACACCACTGTTGTTATCGTGGTAGGCAATCATTCTGACATAAGTAGATTAAAATTAAACAATTTTGTGACATTGTTAAACAAGATACAGAGTGAAACTAAGTGTAGGTTTATTCTGTGTAACTTCCCATACTGTTCAAATGTTACTGAGCAACACAACAAATGTATACACAGAATGAATTTACATTTACAAAATTTGACAAGTCGTCATAGTGACATTTTATATCTTGACATGAATATTTTTGTAAGTTATTTTAGATTGACAAAGGATACTATGTATCTGCCTCTTAAGTTTAAGAAAGACCTGGCTACATTGATAGCATATAATATATCTGACTCTGTTATAGGAAGTTATACACAAAAAACTTCTATAGTTAGTAACATTACTAACACCAATTCTTTAAACTAGTTCATACGACAAAAGAGGGTTTTTCTACACAAAATTTTACTGAAGTAAATGAAAAAAAACCTTCTGGCAAAAAACTTCCTATAGCAAACTTCCTATGACAAAGGAAAAATCTAATATTTTGAAAATTTTACATCAAAATATTCAAGGATTTTCTGGAAAAATTTTAGAATTAGAATTATTCTTAGAAAGAACAAAATTTGACATTATTTGTCTGACAGAACACTGGCAAAAAGACTATCAAATGTTGATAAATTATGAAAATTATTGTATAGCCAGTGCTTTCAATCGAAAGTCTGCTTTACACGGTGGATCACTGATTTTAGTTCGTAACAGTTTTAAGATAAAGAACCGTAAAGATATTGTTCGACTTTCGGTTGAAAGATGTATTGAAATATCTTGTGTTGAGCTGGACAAGCATGTTGTAGTATGCGTATACAGACCTCCCGCTTTTCAAAATTTTTCAATGTTCGAGTTAGTAATGGAAGATGTTTTAAAAATAGTGACAAAAGAAAATAAGTTTGTGATAGTGTGTGGTGACTTTAACGTCAATATCTTAGAAAATAATACCTATAGTAACAAACTTATAAGTCTTTTCAAATGTTTTAATTTAGAGCATGTATTTTTTGAACCTACAAGGGTGACGTCATCCTCGGCTACCTGTATTGATAACGTCTTTTGTAATTGCGATTATTTTGAGAAAAGTATCATAAACTCGCTTCAGTCTGACCACTCTGGTCAGTGTTACTTTTAATTATTCTCGAGTAACCCAGAATATAGATATAGAAACCAGGAGCCTAGCGAGCGGTAGGTTAGAAAAGTACAAAAACACGTTGCTAGAAAAACTGCCCTGTCACAATTATAATACTAACAACCCTAATAACTCATATGAAGATTTATTCACATTGATTAATACTGAATTCAGTAAAATTTTCACTATTAGAAAAAAGCAAATTATTGTAAAATTCAAATTCAGTGACTGGGCTACCGCTGGTATTCGCAAAAGTAGAGAGAGACTTTTTGAATTATATGAGCTTAGAAATTATTCAAATGACGACAATTTCATTGAATATGTCAAAAATTATTCAAAATTGTTTAAATTAGTTTGTTTAAAAGCAAAATCATTTTTTCTACGGAAAAAAATACAGTCTGCTGATAACAAAATTAAGGCTGTATGGAATGTTATAAACAGTGAAACTGGAAAAGTGAAACCGCGTGACAATCAAATCACACTTCATACAAATCGCGGAACTATTAGTTCAAACGTAGAAGTGGCTCAAGAATTCGAAACTTTTTTTACTAATATTCCTTTGAAAACAACAGAGTCACTCAATTCATCATCTTCACTTGCTAGCGATTTACTTCAAAAGAATGTGGACGCCTGTGAAACTGAATTTGGGTTTAATCATGTCACCCCTAACGAAATTGTTAAAGCCTTTAAAAGTATTAAAATGAAAACCACTGAGGACCTATGGGGAATGTCAGTAAAAGTCTGTAGTGCGATCATTGATACTATATCTCCATATTTAGCTGTTATATTCAATGATTGTGTCGATCATGGTACATTTCCTGACTTAATGAAAAAAAGTAAAGTAGTTCCATTATTCAAAGCTGGTGACAAAAAGGATCCCAGTAATTTTAGACCAATATCAGTCTTACCTGTACTTAGTAAAATTTTTGAGAAGGTCATACTCAATCAAATGCTTTCACACTTCAATAGAAATAACTTACTACATGACCATCAATTTGGTTTCACGAAAGGGCGCAGTACAACGGATGCCGGGACTGCACTTTTAAAATACATCTTTTGCGCGTGGGAAAAATCTGAAGATGCTATTGGTATCTTCTGTGATCTATCCAAAGCATTTGATTGCGTAGATCATAGCACATTGTTGCTAAAACTTGAACATTACGGTGTTAAGAATAATTCACTTAAACTACTTAGGTCATATTTGGAAAACAGGATCCAAAAGGTACAAGTAAACAGGACGAAATCACTGGGATCTGTTGTCAAAATTGGCGTACCTCAAGGGTCCATATTGGGGCCATTTTTATTCCTTATTTATATTAATGACCTTCCTTCTGTGGTGAAGAATCTGTCAAAGATTGTGTTATTTGCTGATGATACTTCATTAATATTCAATGTAAGTAGGAAATCACAAAATTATAACGAAGTCAATGATGCACTTCGACAGATTCATGCATGGTTTACTGTTAACAATCTAGTCCTAAACGCCAAAAAAACTAAATGTATTAAATTTGCACTACCAAATGTACGGTCTACTTCACATAACATAGTATTGAATAATGAACCATTAGATTTTGTAAATAGTACAGTTTTCTTAGGGTTAACACTAGACTCTAAACTTCAATGGGGACCTCATATAACGGCTCTTTCTGGTCGATTGAGCTCGGCTGCATATGCTGTTAGAAAAATCAGACAACTTACTGATGTAGCTACTGCAAGGCTGGTTTACTTTAGCTACTTCCATAGCATTATGTCTTATGGCATACTGCTTTGGGGCCGAGCAGCTGATATACATTCAATATTCGTTTTACAAAAAAGGGCTATAAGAGCAATTTATTGCCTGAAGACTCGTGATTCCCTGAGAGAACTGTTCAAGGAAATCAACATTATGACAGTGCCATGCCAGTATATCTATGAAAATATAATGTATGCTAGAAAGAACATTCATCAATTACCTAAAATTTGTGACAGGCATAATTTTAATACTAGAAATAAGCATAAAATTTATCAACCATATACTAGATTGGCTAAAGTCAATACATCTTTCGTTGGTCTGTGTATACGATACTACAACAAAATACCTGACAATATAGTGCAATTACCTGAGAGAAAGTTTAAAGAATGTGTAAAGCAAACGTTATGTAAAAAAGCTTACTATAGATTGGATGACTATATGAATGACAAAGAGGTATGGTGCTCTGATATTCCAGCGAAACACAAGAAACACATTGTAAAAAGCCGACTCTTAAAGTAGGCCGTGCTGCAGTGGTTTCTTGCCGTTTCTTTTACGCTGCCATAGCACGATCCGAAACGGCGTAGACTCGCTCTATTTGCATTGTATTCTGCATGACATTCAATAAGTATTCTGTAAAGAATCTACATTGAATAAAATTATCTGAATCTGAATCTAAGCGATTTAACGAGGACAAGTTTTGACACAGCAACTGCCATCCGATTTTTGCAACCTAGAGGGCAAACTAAACCCAATCTTAAATTATACCTGCCTATACCCCCTGAATTGTCGATCTATGGGAGGCAACTTTGAAATGAAGAAGTGTGTGCAAAAAAGCATATTTACAAAACAAACTTGTTGTTGCGTATAGTTAACTGTGTTGTGCTTAGATTCTGTCTTTCTGGCTTAGCCTTTTTTTATTTCTACAGCTGTCTATTATTTCCTAGGGTATTTGACGAGGAGGACAGAGTGTGCCATCTTGTAGTTCAAATTGAAATTATGTAGATTTTTTAGAATAATAGCAGTCATACAGCAAGATATTGGAGCGACAGAGAAACGTATCGCTCCGTCCTATCTCACGCATTTCTGCTGTTATTCTAATAAGGGCTCCCGCACACGACCGAGAATCGGTGACCGATTTTTTGTCGACATCCCGCTCTGACGTGTTATCACCTGCATCTTCCCTCCTTGTTCTGGCCGATAATCGGCCACCGATTCTCGGTCGTGTGCGGGAGCCCTAAAGCAACATTATTTCGACTGCAGGGCGGGTGGTTAACCTCTGTGTCAAGAGATTTCAAGCCGCCAAATGGCCCTTGTCTTACTTCTGTGTTATACGGCCCATTTGAAGCGACAGTCACGATGAAGAGTGGTAATTTTATAAGAGCCCTGTATATCCACTTGGAACAAAAACAAAACACATCTGACCTACAATTTAAAGAACAGAACAGTGAATTTGGTCGTCTACTTCCGATGCTGACTGTACCAGTCGCGGCGCATGGGTATCTTTAAAGTTGATTTAGGATTCTTGGCCAGGAAGCCGAGACCATTTAACAGTTTATAGTACTTATTTTTACCTTTCAGGGAAGCCAATCTTCTTTTGGGCGACATTATCAAAGTCACTCCGTCATCGAAGGTGGTCGGAGATCTGGCACAGTTCATGGTTCAGAACAAACTCACGGCCGCCGAGATCGAGGAGAAGGCCGAAGAGCTATCCTTCCCCAAATCCGTTGTGGAGTACCTTCAGGGAGCTATCGGTATTCCTTATGGAGGATTCCCGGAGCCACTTAGGTAAGAAACAAACGTAGAGGTGTGTGCCAGGTAAGCATTATTGAATAACTCTTTATTGCAAAATCAGAATAGTCGGTCAGCATCAAAACTCAACGAACAAATTTAGAATTCCAAAATCACTATACACCATAATAAATGAGGTAACCATAGTTATTTTGTAAATCTGAATTTGGTCGTCTAATACCGATGCTGACTATACCACCCGTGGCGCGTGGGTATACTAAAAGTTGATTTAGGATTCTTGAACAGGAGACGGGAGGGTATTAGCGCCCTTTCTACCATTTACCGAGATCGCTACGAATACAATATCTTATTGCAAAAATTCAGCAGAGAGGTCATTGACTAGAACTAGACTTTTTATTGGCTGTAAAGAAAAAAACGCAGTCGCCCGCGACAATTTCGAATTTAACTATTTCAGTGACAGTGACATGTTTTACAGTGGTGGAAAAGGTACATTTTTTAAAATAAAGATAAATAAAAAAAAATTTCGTCGGATATGATATTGAAAGCTTTTTAGCAAACTGAACCATTGTAGTAAACAAAAAACAACACAGGGCCTAAAACACTCCCCTGTGGAACTCACAATTTAATTATTAATGTTGTCTCGTACAACTGTTTTATTCTATAGGTCCAAAGTACTGAAAGATATGAAGAGGATAGAAGGCAGACCAGGCGAACAAATGCCGCCCCTAGACTTTGATAAACTCAAGAAGGAACTGCAAGAAGCCTACCCAGATGTAAGTAAATAATGTCAAACGCATCACAACATTCCATCAAGGAATAATTTTAACGACTGCTTTTACTAGTGTAAGGAGTTTCTTCAAAATCCGTGGACCTGCTGACCCATAATTTTTAGTAAATTTTTTGCGCAGTTTGTGTAGGCTTAGATTACCTGAGTATAAATAATTTATTTATTGATAGAATACCTTGACTTGCCTTCAGGTAATTTCGTAAATTAAAATTAATTACTAACTAGGTGCAAACTTAGGTACTACTGACTTATTATTGTAAAATTATAAATGAATAAACGAAACTGTAAATTCTATAAATAATGATAGTTGCAGAGAGGTTGCTAGAGATCTTTATAACATTCATTGCATCTCCATACAGAGGCGCTACTGCCGAACTCAATCGTTATCGATTCTCTCTTTTTTCTATACAAGAAAAGAGATTCGATAACGATTGAGTTCGGCGGTAGGGCTTCAGGTTTGACTGTATTTTACCTGGATTGTTGGCGTAGTTGGAACTGTTGGAAGTGATCTGCAAGGTTGGAAGTGATCGTCCATCAGTTCGTGATACTTATAGTACAGGCTTTGCCAGTTCGGATTCAGAAGACCTTATGCAAATACTTAAGTTCCCCCCACACTTCTATTTAGTCCAAAAAGTGTGAATTCTTTCTCTGCTATAATTTATATTCATATAACTACTAAAGAACTTGAAAACCGCTACAAATTATTTGAATTTTCAAATGTATGTTTTGGTTTGCAGGTGTCAGATCACGACGTGATGTCGGCGGCGATGTACCCGCAAGTGGCCAACGACTTCTTCCGCATCAGGGACAAATACGGACCCGTCAATCACTTGGACACCAAGACCTTCCTTGTCGGACCTACGGTAAGCACATTTTATGGAAATTGCAAAATTTTGGCCGGGATGTGGAAAGTCGACTGTAAAGCCAGTATAAGCCTCCTAACTCGTGGATTAACCGGTGTTCGTTCTAATATTTCTGAATACGGCGAAGATGATCGAGACATTACGGAGCTACATAATGATGAATAATGATTAATGACAACACATTTCCTTAACCGATGGGTAGGTAAATTAAAATTACACAAGACAAAAGAATTTTTAAAAATCCATTTTCTAAAGGTGTTAAAAATTTTATGATGAATTACGGGCACACTGATTCATCATCATCATCATATCAGACGAAAGACGTCCACTGCTGGACATAGGCCTCCCCTAAAGAACTCCATGACTCGCGGTCCTGCGCTGCTCGCATCCAGCGGCTTCCCGCGACCTTGACCAGATCGTCGGTCCACCTTGTGGGGGCCCTGCCAACGCTTCGTCTTCCGGTACGTGGTCGCCACTCTAGAACTCTCACGCCCCATCGGCCATCGGTTCTTCTTGCGATGTGCCCTGCCCACTGCCACTTCAGTTTAGCGATTCTCAGGGCTATGTCAGTTACTGATTAAACAATGTTAATTGTGTTGCAGGTCGGAGATACGATGGAAGTGAAGATCGAGCGCGGAAAGACGCTAGACATTCGTACAGTGGCGGTGTCGGAGGAGATGACAGCGGCCGGCGAGCGAGAAGTGTTCTTCGAGCTTAACGGACAGCTGCGGTCCGTCTTCATCAGGGACGAGAACGCTAGCAAGGTGAGGGGCTCACTGGGGGTTATAGGAGGGTCTTAAGCTGATCGGGGTCTTAGTTGAGGGATAGAGGACTTCTTCTTCTTTCGAGTCGATTCTGGCGTGATTTACCCACGCCCCACTTTTTTACTTTCGAGCGGAGCGAGAAAGGTATTGTATTCGTGAAAAAAAAAGTTTTTCTAATTTTCTCAAAAATGTGTTCTATATCACTTATACATCACAAAAAACAAGTCTCCCAAAAATGTCCGTCCGTCGGTCGGTCGGTCCATCGGTCCGTCGCGTCGGTCGGTCGGTCTGTCCGTCACGCTTTGGCCTAGCGGCTAAACGAATGGTCCGATTGACACCATATTTGGAATTTAGGAGTTTAATGCAAATCCATCGAAGGGTTTTAAGTGGTTTCTGGCTGGCTCTCATTTTGAGGGTAGCTGTCATACAACGAAAATGATAAATTGTAATTTTCTCAAAAACGGCTCATAGAATCTTGATGAAACTTTGCATGACCAAGCATCTCCATGTAAGATATCTTGCGCCAGTATCAAATGATCTGTGTAATTTCATATAAGGGGTGTTCCTGTACCACCAAATCGTAAATATGTGATTTACCCAAAATTGGTTCCATTGAGGTTATTTTAATGTTCTATAATTTGGATTCTGAATTGGTTATCTACCTGACTGGATATTCTATTTGAACTTTTTTTTTTTGCAAAAATCCAGTATACAGGGTGTACCAAAAATTTAAAGGGCTTGCTTAGTAGACTAAAATGAACAACTTTTCCTAAGAAATATGTGTTGTGAAATTCTATGCAAGTATCTTACGCTAGTATCCGTTGTTCCAGTTCTGCCAAAATTTAAACATGCGATTTTCTCGAAATCGTTTAGGGTTAGTATGTTTTAATATTTGACTATTTGAATTCTGAATTGATCTGTGGAGGTATATTTCATGAGATTTTTTTTTGGAAAAACTTATATTCAAGTTTGTATTTCCATACTTTATGTATAGCATTACAAATTTAAGTTTGCAGTTGATACTTTTTACTTGCCTATCGCGAGAAAGTAAGTGCAGTGCTGCTGTACCATTTATTTTTATCGTCAATGGGCTTAATTTTGACCTCGATCTAGTCTTGAAGACAAAGATGAGGTCGACGATAGAACGAACTTGCCGAGAAGAAGCCTATTCACTCGCGACTTGAATAGGTCGACGATAGAACGAACTTGCCCAGAAGAAGCCTATTCACTCGCGACTTGAATAGATTCGGGTTATATGAACTCGGGAACACAGACGCAGCAGAGAATTCCACTCTTTAGCCGTGCGCATTATAAAAGATGTTTCAAATCGCTTTGTGCGAATGTGTGGGATATCAACCAAGTATGGGTGATATCCTGCGGTGCGCCTGAATTCCCGATAGTAGAAGGGAGATGGTGGAATAAGCTCGTGGAGCTCTTGAGCACACTCTCCGAGTACAATCTGTAGAAGACCGACAGACATGCAACTTTGCGACGGTGGGCCAGACTGTGAAACTTGGTTTTCACCAGCATCTCATCACCAACGAGCTTCTTGGCTCTGCGATCTATCGAGTCAAGTGCGGCTAGTTGGTATTTGGCTGAGCAATCCCAAAGGTGACAGCAATTCTCCATGCTTTCGTTACTCTGACCGACTTGGGTCCGGAGTCTGTTTAATGACTTCCAAGTCGGCCAGGGCATATGGTCCCCAGGGGGAAATTGCTCAGATACCGAGATAATTGATGTAGTATGGTATCTCTCCTGCCAGAGGCTAACACGGATTTTGGAAGCTTCGTTATTTGCTGGACGCACGACCTTCATAAAGCTTCGTCGACTTTTGAGTCTCTAAGGTACCGAAACATGGTGACGCATAGGGTGCCGAGGATCTGAGTCACACTTAGTTCTTTCTATAGAGCTTGCTACTTCTCTGGGGATAGAGGACTGAGGTAGGGTTGCCAACTGCCCGCTCTCCGCCTATTAGGGGTTAAATGGGGTAAAAATTGGCAGTGTAGGAGCACACATGTTGTTAGAAGATAGATGCACTGAATGGTAATGACTAGTTTCGCCAGGGTTTTCAAAAATAAGGGATTACTTTCGCCTAAAAGGAGTCTTTACGCGTAAACTTTTAAATAAATCGTTTCTGCAAGGAATCAGCCCTAAAATTTTCTTATATTTTCAGGACATGAAGATTCATCCGAAAGCTATCAAGGGAGACAAAAACCAAGTTGGAGCTCCAATGCCTGGAACAGTACTGAGTAAGTTAATAATGAATTACATTTTTTTTATGTGATGGGTGAGCATTTGACCCCGATCTCACCTGGTGGTAAGTAACGATGGGTCCAAGATGGAGAATGCTGGAATGGAGAATGAGATCCAGATTATATTGTTCTGGAAAAAGATCGGGAGGGAGTTCCACTCCTCAGCCCTTCTTAACCCTTGTAAAGTTAACATTTAATGTGAGTTTGATTCTCCTCGAGTATTTTACTTATACCGACTTGGAATGATAAGAAATGTAATGTTTTATATCAGTCACATTTTTTGTGTCTTACTTGGACCATAAAACTGAAATATCTAGCATATTCTTTCTTTCCCACTAGAATTTTGCAAGTTACTCGCCTCTTGGCTTGTTTGTAAAGAAAAATGAGTTCAACTTTATGGTTTTAATTAACATGGCACTGATATAAAATCGCATATTTTAGTGTGTTACTCAGAACACAAACATGAACAAATTTTACACAGAAACATGGGTCGAAAAAAGAGTTCGTTATTAAACCAGTACAAGTCTTGCAACAATGGAATTTGAAAGTTGTTAAATATTATGGGGTCCAAAAATACCCGACTATATAAAATAAATGATGTCTATATTATAACAATATTTTTCTCTTAACAGCAATAAAGGTGAAAGAAGGCGACAAAGTAGAAAAGGGTCAACCGATCGCTGTCCTATCGGCCATGAAGATGGAGATGATAGTCCAGGCGCCGAGAGCCGGCACCATTAAATCCGTCGCCATCACCAACGGGCAGAAACTTGAGGGAGACGATCTCATTTGCACTATTGAGTAGATTCATTGGAAATATCGCAAAATTTTACAATCTGACTCACGAGAACTTATGGACACCGACGCGACGCTGCGAGCCACGGTACCTTGCAAAAGTCGGTTAATCAATCTTATTCCTAGACTATATAAACGTATAGTGTATGTCAGGGGCGCCGGCTTTTAGAAAACTTCGTAATTGCTGATGCAACTTATTTCACTTGTTTTAGGGTGTGTTTCCACTAAGGCGGAGACGAGAACTTTAGACTCAATCAGAGCCCGAAACTGGTTGGTCTTTCCTTATATGTTTCTCTACTTGCCGCCGCCGTTCTGTTAGTGAAATCACTGGTTACGCACCACATTACGCATCCACTATAGTGCATAAGAAAATACGCACTAACAAATTTTATGCCTACGCTCGTGGATGCGCCGCACCCACTATTTTCTTGTGGGTGTTTTGGCCCTAAACTACGTAGTCGGCGCCCTTGGCGTATGTTACATCAGCGGCCAGAAAAACTTTCACTAATGAGTAAATCTAGTACTTATTTAAAAATCCACCCCTAAAATTCGAAAGTCGTTCATCCACCAGGTTTATACTAATTTGCTCCAATTATCTCCTGCTACCCACTTGGTGACTCTTTTTCTTGGGTAGCTTCATGAATGAACCACCGAGTTCTAGAACACGCTTAGACCGACGACGCTGCGACCCACGGAACCTAAACTGTGATAAATCTGTCCTACAAAGAAATACCGATCGGCGAACCTTTGATTATTTTAATGAAATGATCCTTTGATCATGTCAAAAGAGGCGCAGAGGCTTTTTTAAATTAGCTAAGAGAGGTGCAGTCTGAAATTTTCTTTTTATCAGTGTTGCCAGATTTCGGATTTGAAAGTTGAACGAAATTGTTTTGCGTCGTTGTAACTCAATAATAAATTTGTTTTTAGAACATGTTAATTTCGGCACAAATCTGGAGTTTCGGAATCAAGACTTCCTTTTTTTAGCGTTTAATCCTTAATCTCAAAAAAAAGTTAATTTTTATTCTAACTTAAATTATTTATAAAGAACGTTATCGTATCCTATCAATGAAATCAAAATATATTAATTTTATACTTAATTATTAAGAAATATGGAGTGTCAAGGGTATTTGTGTAGTCTGTTGATACTTAATGTAAAAAATAAATTATGTATGTTGTTTAATTTATTAGGTATAACCTGTGATAAAGCTATGCAATAGTGTCAATTAATACAATGGATTAAGACTTCAGAGATCAAAGATAATAAATAAAAAATAAATGGATCTATAAGAGCTCATTTACAGATTGTTTGTTGGCCTAGTCAAAAAAAATAGAAATCACAATACAAAAATTTTAAATGTACTTAGAAATTGAGTAATGTTTTATATAAAATACATAATTTGTAGTTTAGTCATTCCATGTTATGGGTGGTTTTTTAAGTGGAAATACAATGTTGATTGTTAATGTAAATTGTTTCGAAAGTTTTGTTTTTTTTTATCACAATATATGCCACCTGTGCTCATTTGTTAATTTTTCATTTAATTATAATTGTTACTTTTTAACTTTTGTATTTTTATGCATTAAAATTTGAAAAATAAATGTTACTTTTAGTTTTGTTTTTAAATAAGAAACAACCATGTTAAATCACTGTCAAGTATTTTTTTATTTATATTTATTTGTCACAATTTTAAACACTGAATCATATTTTCAATACAAGAGACAGAGATCATGTGACCATCATTTTACGGTATACAAAACAGGTAGATTTTTGATCAGAAATTTCAGCGTTCTAAAAGATATCCTGCAAAAATGCTACTTGTTTGAATAAACAACTTTTTCAATCAAGTACTATCCTAAAAACACCCAGCTTTCCATAGTTTTAGAACTTATCGACTTACTTTCAAATGTTATACAAGAATATCGCTTGCTGGTATACTTTAGTTATTAAAAATAAAATACAGGGAATTAAAATAAAGTGAATATTTTAAAATGAAAATTACGAATTCGGAAGACCAAGGTGTTGCAGTTGCAATACAATATTTTCTTCATGCAAATTATGACATAGTGCATTCTAACAATGCACCCAATAAATAACCTCCAAGACAAGACTAGTATACATTTTCTTAAAAGTCAAACATATTCAACACATAACGCCAAAAGTCATTTAAGAGATTGGTCACAAAAACGTAAAAGACTAAGATAAGAATCAAATTTAAAGCTATTTTCGCTTACAGTTAGAGGAATGAGCAAATTAAGAACTGATATGTTAAATGTGACTTTCTTGTAGGTCGAGGGTACTAAGTAGTTGTGCTACAAGTCGGTATAAAAGAAGAAGCATTAAAATAACAGTGTTATACTGAATGAGAACAGGGAAAGCTTTTCGAAAACTGAAAGGGGTAAACGACACTAAACTTTCAGTGAGTGCAACTTTCAGGAAATGGAAAAACTCTCCATATAAACTGTCCAATAAAGTTCAAAATTTTGTTTTTAAGGATATGCAGATTTTTTTATTTCATTTGTTTATAATTTCATTCACTGCCAGTTGTTCAGTTTCATTGACTGATCATATCCTTTCAGTCTTCGGAATGGTCCCCTTTACACTCTGTATATCATGCATCAGCAGTTGTCACAAACTGAAAAATCATGTCATTGCCCTAACCTTATTTACTAAGTTTAGAAGAATATTTTTATCTATTTACTTTTTCGTATAAATATATTACAGTCTTAACACTATTTTATCACTAAAGTGAGTGTTACACATAATTATGTACTTCGATGGATAGACTGGTTTTATATTGATGGCAAAAAGGGCCGACAAGTTTCGATCCTGTGCGCGGATGGGTCAACAACCTCGCGGACTGCCGTCTGTCGTGGCGTTGTTTGCTCGGCGAGACGCGATGACAGACGGTGGTCCGTGAAATTGCTGATCCCCTGAAGAAGATCAGCGTACAGGATCGAAACTTGTCGGTCAATACAAAACGTGAGTTTATCCGTCGAAGTACATAATCAGTCTTAACACTATTTCTCTAACAAGTCTAAACTATAATAAAATGATACAGGCGATAATCAACTTGGCCTGGCCAAGAAACTCCCTACATTCTTCATATAAAGTTATGAATTTATAACAATGAGACCATTTTGTTGTAGGTTCAACCTACAAAAGCTGCTCTTGTGAACAGCACTAATAAACTCTAAGAGCGCTGCAAATTATCGTTTGTCATTGAGTATAAAAAGTTTGTTTGTGGATAGTCCAGTCAATCTACGAAAGTTTGTATGGAGAGGTTCGCATTAAAGGCACTTTAGGGGTTAATTTATTAAATTACCAGTAAAAACATTCAAAAATTTAAAACCACAGTAATCCCCGACATAACGTTGATATTCTTAAAACCAGTATAGAGTAAACTCAATCTGTATAATATTTACCTTGTAACACAGATCACACACAAAGAAATGTATTTTTACAAAATTGGCGGAAACTATTATTTACAACTTCATATAGCCTACATTACTATTTAAAATTAATTTCTTCCTCTATCGTACATTACCTCCCGAACAGGCAGGATTTAGACCAGGACTGTCAACTATCGACCACTTGCACAGCCTTAATCAAATTATAGAGAGTCAAGAATTTAATCTTCCCCTTTACATCGCATTCGTAGATTATACAAAAGCCTTCGATAGCCTCTATCACACAGCCCTATTTAATGCTTTGCGCAACCAGAATATAAACCAGACTTACATTGATCTTCTTAAACTCATTTACAAAAACAGTACCGCTTCTATCAAATTAGAGTCAACTGGACCAATATTCAGAATTGAAAAAGGAGTTAAACAGGGAGACCCTTTGTCCCCGAAGTTATTCACAAGTGCTCTTGAAGAAATTTTTTGGAAACTGGCGGATGCATGGAAAGAGCGAGGGATTGACGTCGGCGGTCGAAAGATTACAAACCTCAGGGTGTCTACTCTCAAAGTCTGATATATCGAAACGATACTATTCGAAACATGCAAATGCAAAACTTCGTCCCTTGACAATACAGTAGAATATTGGTTGGATGCTAACTACTGGCAGTTTGAAAATTCATCCAACCAATATTCTACTCTATTGTCAAGGGACGAAGTTTTGAATTTGCATGTTTCGAATGGTATCGTTTCGATATATCGGACTTTGAGAGTAGACACCCAGGTTCGCTGACGACATCGTCCTGTTTTCCTCGACAGCTACAGAACTACAACAAATGCTCCAAGAGTTATGCACGGCAAGCTTTGAGTCTGGATTGATGATGAACATGTCAAAGACCAAACTTATGACAAACAGCACCAAATATAGCGTAGCGACAAGACAAAGAAGTTGCTAGACGCACTGAAAATGCCTGGAGAAGCTATTGGTCCATGAAAAGCTACATAAAAAGCGATCTTCCGATCACATTGAAGCGCAAACTAATGGACAGCTGCATTGGTCTTTGACAGAATATCAAAGATCCAGGCTCACGGTTTGCCAACGAGCAATGGAGCGCAGTATGCTGGGTCTGAAGCTTACTGATCGGGTCAGAAACACCATACTGCGCTCTACAACACAAATAGCCGACGTAGCCTATACCGCCGCCAAGCTCACCTGGGACTGGGCAGGCCACGTGTCCCGTATGTCGCCGGACCTATGGGCGAAGACCACCACTACCTGGCAGCCGCAAACCGACAAAAAGCGTCGAGGCCGACCAAGGCGCCGATGGCGCGATGAACTTGACACCTTTTGCAAGCTCTGGCAAGAGCAGGCTTTAGATAGGGACCAATGGAGGGAAGAGAGAGAGGCCTTTGCCCAGCAGTGGGACATTATAGGCTAGATAAGATAAGATCGTACATTGACAGGACTACGAGAGAGTAATGGCCTATTACCACACTAAGGTTTATTACTTGAATTCATTGCACACACTGCATTCCCTGAATATAGTCAGTTTATTTCTACAGCGTGAATTTGTATTGGTTTCGCACCCGAAACCCAGTGATTCTGCTCATGATAACAAGCAACTTTCCCGAAGAAAAAATTTTATTACTCGAAAAAATTTTTTCGCCTCTCCATAGTAAAGTGGTCACGTGATCGACTCATTTTGTATGGGGAGGCGAAAAATTTTTTTTGAGTAAAAAATTTTTTTTCTTTGGGAAAGTTACTTGTTTTCATGAGCAGAATCACTGGGCTTCGGGTGCGAAACCAACACAAATTCACGCTGTATATGCGTGCATTCGTCGAATACACATTTGAACCGGACTAAAGCGCGCTTTGACAAATGTCACTGAGAAAATTAAAATTTTGGGTCTTGTTTTGCGTTTTGGAAATTATTGAGAGAAGATAATTCAATCCAAAAACCCCAAAAAAGGCGAAAAAATCTATTGAAAACATGATTGATGACAAATGTCATTTGAATTTCACGTTTCGCACACGCTGCGCTACCTCATTTTCGTATGCAATGATAGCGTTCGCTGATGATAGCGCGCTAAAGTGAAGTCACTGATGACGTCACGTCGCTTAAACTAGTGAATACGCTAACACCGCACACAGTGCCCATATGCGAGTAATAAACCGTAATGCCATAAAACATCCCATCCCATTGCATGCTCAACTTTTTGTGGAACTATTAGGCCACTACTATCTCAACAAAGTTGGAAATTTCTCATACTCAATGACATAGGATAACTTGCAGCGCCCTCATGGTCTATAAACATCGAATCATAATCCTTATACATGAGTCGTTATAAGAATAAATCTTATCCATGAAAAAATATACTTTTTATATTAGTCTAATTTACCTGGATCCAATAGTGACTTGTCTACCAGATTTTCTGAGAATGTACATGGCTTGTGGGCATCACGGAATATACCGTTTAGGCCTTTTTTGAGTGGACTGTCCGAATGCATCGCAGCATGGGCCGGTTCTAGGGTGAGAGAGGTTCCGGACTGGTCGGTGAGGCTGATGCTGGAGTCAGGGTCGTCGCCATAGCAACGCCGCTTGTGGTCGGTCGGCAAGTGCGAACATGAGTGCTCCACTGCAATGGCTTGCATTGTGTTGCTGTAACATAAAAATTAATATCAGGAAACAAATTTAAGTACCTACGGCGCCCAGTAGGGCTTAGCGCAGACAGAGAGGAGCGCATCGGAGAGGATTATATTAAGGTACTCGACAATCAACTTTAACGTCATTGAAATAAAGTGCATACTCTTGAACCCGACAAAAAAGGCTAGCGCATCCTCGAGGATACGCGGGCATCCGCGCGCGGCGTCGAGACAGCGGGCGGCGGCGAGCGCGCAGTGTTGTCACTGAGTTCAAAGAGGAAGGGCGTGTTTTTTGGCGGTTAAGATTTACCTACCTAAAGCGCAATTCTAACCATATCCCAGTCCACCATTATAGACGAACCGCGACAAACTGGCATGTTTCGGTAGAAGATGACGGTTTACTAGCGATCCCTCAGGAAATGCCCGAGCCCGCGCGAGGATTGTCCCGTTCTGTCTGCGCTGGGCCTAGGGCTGTCACGCTTTCGGCGTTTACATGTTCGATACGTTTCGCGCACTTTGTGTCAAATTCATGAAATTATTATTATTTAGGCCTGTTCCTCGTCTGGGATGTTAGTATGTACTTAGTTATAATGAGGAACAAAAAATACAAATTTTGTGTAAATATATACAGGTGTCCCGTAACTCGTAAGAAAAAGAGTTATCATGTGTTTACAAGAGCAAATCTTCCTCATCGAATTTTGGAAATTAGCAAAAAAATTTTTGTAATTTTTTTAAACAAAATATAAAAAAAAGATTTGCGAATTTCGAAAATTCGAAGAGGATAACTTGTTGGATTTTCTCTTAAACACATGATAATGCTTAGTCGTACGAATTACGGGACACCCTGTAGATGCTTGAACTCGGAAAAAAAAATCTTATTTTAACTTTTTTAAATGAAATAAAATAGATAATATTACAGTAATTTTGGCCGACACTGGAGTTAACCCTGGCAATTGATTATGTCGACTCGGTATATCAAACTGCATTGTAAACAGGGCTCTGATGCGTGGAGTTAAAGCTGCAATTTAGCTTTGGCACGCTATGTTTAGGTATATCTAATACGCCGGTAATCGACGATAATATTTGTATACAAAAAGGCTGCTTTTTTGACGATCAAAGGAGTAAGACTTTAAACTTATATATATTGTGGTAGAGCTTAAAAGTGAACAGTAGAGTTTCAATTTGTCCATGGATCATGATTGATTTCACTCAGAGTAAACTGAAACTTTTTGTAACATTGTATGAAACAATCAATGTTTTGTATTTATTTTCAAGTTGTTTACTATTTACACTTATTAGCATGTTCTTTAAAATATAGGAATTCCAAAACAAGAATTGTATCAAGTCAGATCAATGGTTATTAAGAATTAACTGTATCAGTAATATTGTTGTAAAGTTACCTTGTTTTTCTCAAGACCGGTTGGCCAAGCAGTAGTTGCAACTCCAACGAGTAAAGTTTGGCGAGGGACTCGAGCTTCTCCCTCTCGTCGGGGTCGTGAAGGCTGGGCAGCATGAGCTCCGCCTGGCGCGAGTCCTGCAGGAAGCGGGACAGCTGCTCGTTGGCGGCGCTGAGGATGAGCAAGCCGGGCCGCTCGTCGCGCAGGCGCCGGCAGCCCGCGCGGATCTCGCGCACCTCGCCCGCGCTGTGCTCGCTGCAGTAGTCGCTCGCCGGCGACCGCTCGCTCTGATTCAAGTCGCTAGACGACGTCTTCTGCAAAGAGAAATTCGTACGCGGCGCCTGATTAAACGACTCCTCCGGCAAACGCGATCTCTCCTGGAATGCTTGAAAGGACTGAAAAAACGTCTCGTTCGCGTTCTGACCTGACACCCCCGCGTTTTTTACGTCGCTGAAACTCGAGAACGAAGAGTGAGGCTGCAGCACGTCTCTCTTGTCTCTCGCGACTATTTCGTCCTCTAAATCGACGATGGTTTTTGAATCGGACATCATTGCATCATCCTCGTTTCCTGACTCAACCTTAGGTCTTTTCTTTTTGAATTTGTTTTTGCAACTAGCCCACCCGCTTTTTACTAGAAACTTTTCCTTTTTCAGTCGTTTCGGTGGCGGCATGTTGCTGATTGATTGTGGAGAGTTGTTGTTCATTATGTTTTTGTTGGAGGATTTGAATGAAAGACTCTTATTGAACACTTTAAGTTCTTCTATGCCGGGCCAGTCTGTAAGTTCATCGTCACCTTCTCTGTCGCTATCATTCGTCACCAAGCCATCTGAGTCACTACTGCTGAGGGAACTTGACTCATTACCAACACACTCCATCCCACTATTTGAATCATCAAAATGTAGGGGATTCCTTAATGATTTAGGTGGATGAGTCTTGTTTAAAAGTTTTAGTTTCCTGTGATATTTTCCATCACTATTTCTTCCTGAACTAGTAGTGGCAGTAAAAACTGGTGGCAGATCTGTGGCAACTTTGTATCCTATTGTCTTATTTAGTATTGGAGATCCATTTTTGTTTGAATTTTTGTATACAAAATTAAAGCTTGAGCTGCCTGGTAAGGACAGAGTATTCATGTTTGATGGCACGGCCTCAGCATTTTGTGACTTGAGAACTATCTTGCCTGGATGTAGGACTAATTCCTTCTTTTTCCTTTCCAAGTCATATCTTTTAGCTTTGAAGTCACCTTTAGCAAAGAATGTTGATTTGGATGAGCAACCTCCACTGAAGGACCTTTCTCTCATTTCACATACATCTTTGTCTCTGTGTGACCACTTTCTTTTGCCACAGAAGGCATTTCTGAAAAAACAAAAGCAGCAAATAAAACAGGATATTTGGAAACATTGAAGAAAGGAAATGAGTAATATTTTTACCTTTCCTGTTTGGGTACTGTTTTGTGTTTGTTCAAGTTGACAATAGGAGTGAGTCCTTGACTTTGTAAGGTGATTGTGGCCGGAGCTGCATTAGCCTGAAATTTGTTTGAAGATTGGAATTTTAAATTAAAGCTTTTTTTAGTAGGATTGATTTTAAAAGTTGGAAATACTACAGTTTTATTGACACTTGTTGCAAATGGCATAGGACCACCAGTTTTATCAAAGTAGTGAAGATACAAGACCTTAATAAATAAATAAAGCCTTTATTACTGACATTTTTTTACACTGTTTTAACCTTATATTCTATCTTCTTATTTTCTTATATTCTAGTAAACATAGTTTATTTTTCTCTGACAGCCCTGTTGTTGGTTTTGTCAGTTTGCCCTTTGGCAAAGACCCCACAGGAATGTAACTTTTAGGCCAATGGCATTCACAATAAGCGTAAGTAGGTACTGGGTGCACAGCAGGATTTGAAGCAAATACACACATTTATTGACCTCTACTATGTGCATTGGAAGACATAAACAGTCATGTCTCAGAAACATCTGTGAGTGGACAGGCATATCCAGTCAGTCTGTTAGACTCTCACTGGCACGGGCACAGACTTTCTATGAATTTGCGGGCACCAGTTACAGCAGTTATATTGTACTATAAGACTAATGATGAAAATCTTTACCTGGGTAGAGACTGTAAGTATTTCTATGGGTGGTGAATGTTTTCCATCCATATATTCTACAGGTATCTTCTTAAATTTGCGCTTTCTCCTGACATTTGCTGGCCGAGTTGGAGAAAAGTTTTCATTGAAGGAGTCTGATTCAAAGTTGCCTATTTGACAGTAGTGACGGGACTTGAGGCTGTTGCTTTTGTGAACACTGAGATGTGGGTCGTCGGAGTCAGAAAGGGGTTGAGTGATGAGCGGAGCCTGCGGGGGGCTGCTGGAACTCCCATCCTCTACAATGCTCACTGACACAGCAGCTGCTGTAAAATAAAAACCAACAGCTACAATTTCATATCCAGATCTAAATTCATCTATAATTTCTAATGTGATTATAATTAAAATTTATGCTAGAAGTTTAATATCGATTTTTTGTATGAAACAAAAGGTCGAATACGTACGCAAATTCCCTGCCGACCGTGTCCGCCGCCTGAGGCCTATCTTGCGCCTCTCTTGGCGACCACAATTACTTTCTTCGAGCGCCAGGTTCAAGTCGTGCGACAATCGCTCCATGCTCTAAATTCCCCCACCCAGCATCGTCATAACAAAGATCGCTTCTAGAACATACGCTCACCAACTTTTACCAACCGGCCTCTCAGGCTCACAATGTACACAGGCACAACACAAATCCTTCATAAATCTAGCACAACTTGTCAAGGGAAATCACAAGAATCTCATGAATTTGTAAATAAGACGCTACAATTTTTTTATTCAAAGACGAGGCGAAGTGAAATGTGAATACAAATTCAACACATTGCACGAGACAGACAAGTACGACAAGTACTAAGGCTAGGTTCCAAAACGAGTATCAAACCATTTTACAGCAGTCATTCTGTGCGTTCCAATATGCACTAACAGACTGCTTTAGAGCACTGTGAGCGCGCTTAAGTCGGTCCAAATTGACCAAAAGCGTGCTCTAAAGCACTCGCTCGTTCACCGCCTTACGTCATTGATGACGTCATCGTTTCTGCTATCAGTGCTTTAGTCAAATAGGTGGAGCAGTGAAAGCGCTAATGTCAAAATCGATTTGACACATAAAATCCCACACGTTTGCAGCCAGCTGATTTTTCTCAAGTTTTGATTTTAATGAGTTTGTCTCTAATGGAAATGAGAGTCGATTTGGCGCACATTTTTCAGGGATTAGCTTAGGCTTTGTTAAAGAAAATAAAAACAAAACTGACATTTTGACAGATGAACACGTGAGCGCGCTTAAATCCATTCCAAATTGACTAGAGCCATTAAAGCAGTGATAGCTTTGTGAGCGTGCTAAATCAATTTGGACCGTCCGTGAGTACTGTATACGCTTTTAGCAGCGTTTGTACAATTTGGAACACAGCGAGTCTGTCTCCACTATACAGGATGTCATGAATAGCTCAGCCACACACTCGACGAGTGGCGTGGGAAGTATCGAGGAAAGGAGGCAGAGACGTAGTGTGGCCGCGTTACTCGTCATGCCGCACGTATTGCTCCTCGTCATGCCCATTGCTCCCTGTTTTGTCGGTTTTTTGGGCGCGAGTCAAAGGACCGGCAATATGAGCGCGAGTAGACAGCCACATACTCGCGCGACTCTCGCGAGGAAGATTTAGAGTAATCAATCATCTATACTTATTTCGAGAAAAAGATGTCATACACCAAGGGGCCTGCCATGAGCTTTAAACAAACCATCCAAGTTCCAGGCAGTTCATTAGCAGTCCCTAAACTGGATCGCTTAGAATCATACCAATCACGCTCAAAAAGGTGAACGACTATTGCATCGTTCGTTTGTTTGCAAGGTGAATGGTTATGTTATGCTTGTCTCTGGCCTGCTAAACATCAGTGTGTAAGAGTGAGACGGAGCTATACAAGCCTGTCTCTTTTCTAATAATACGTTTAAAAACTAAAATCAAATATATTTTTTACTTTAGGTACTGGTTTTTATTAAAATCTCGTTTAAATATATTACTTGGAAAATATTAATTTAGACTATTAAACCAATACATGTTATGTTATTATTAAAACTATTATTTCCACTGTTAAATAATTTTGACGCAATTTGTACTATGACTTTACTTCGATATTCTCAGCTTTTGAACGCACTTGTGTAATGTACAGGATACTGTTTAGGCTGATAGTCTAGTTGCTAAAGCCTGTAATAAATGAAAAAAAAAATGTACAGGATTACAGTAGCTTTTTATAAATATTTAATAGCAAGGTATTTTGAGTAACATAAAATATTAAACACCTATATATTAGTATATATTATTTATTATGCATAAGCTACAAGGCTACAAAAATATAATGGAATATATTGTTGTATGAAGGCTATCATATTTCAATTCAAAAGCGTCATTTATTTCTCTTAGAGACCGTCTTTTGCTTTTTTCTTTCTTCTGTTCAGTATTCTGTCTCCAAAAACTAAATTCCAATTCATCACACATCTACAAACAAAAACCGAATGTTATCAAAAGTTCTTTCAAGTGCATCTCACAAAGCCAACCACTTATAGTTCACATAGCAAGTTTCTTTTAAGTGGAGGGCATTAGGTGGTACTTAACTTACCTTGAAAAGTAAAAATCCTCAAAATGCACATAAACCCTCTCGATTTTACAAAACAATGTTGAAAAAGCTAGTCAAGAGTAACTTTTTCAATATCGCTTTAAAAGGTCTCCTCACGCGACAATTTCCATCACAATTAGTCGTGACAATCTATAGAATCGAGATTGTCTGTACTCTAGTCACAAAGCAATTTCATCACGATTTAAAGCAATTTCATCATGATTTCATGCCGTGAAATTTCAAAATTTTCAAAACTATCAAAATTTCAACATGCGGGACTTGTGCTTACCATCGATTCATCTAATAACAAGCAATTAGCGTCGAAAAGAAGATGATAGTGGCTAAAAACATTGCTTCTATCGCTTTTATCTTACAACAATAATAAATGACAGCCACAGATTAGATATAATTCGTCCTATAGATAGAGTCGCAAAATTGCGAGCATAGAGCTAAATGTATGAAAATTGCATGCAATCACGCTCCACACATTGCAATTTGGACACAATTTGTTTGACAGATTGTAGATTGCTAAGATTGGATTGTACAATTTAACAATTAGTTGGAAGTCAGCCCCAATCTGCCTACTTACGTTGCAATCAGTTGACAATCTGCAGATTGCGACAACTGATTGAGATTGTTGCGTGAGTAGAGCCCATTATTTGACGTTGAGAGAGAGGAGCAGCGAGAAGGGCATAGTGTGGCGGCCCTAATAAAGCTATCTTGCTACCAAAATAATTTCTCATCGTTTTGAAACGCCCTCCAAAAGACATTTGACATGCATTTTGACAGCAGCTGACAAGCCAAAACGGTGTTGCCATTTTTGAGTAAAATTTGTCACGTCATGTTGGTAATCTGCCAATCTGCAGCTAGCTTCAGACTAAACTAGGGTTGTAGTATATCACTGACAAATCTATCGATCTTTTGAAAAGTATTGTAAAAACGTTTTTCCTGGCTCGATATAATAATAATCTTATACGAGTGTTTCTGTTACTACTCTGCATACTAGGCCTCTACAAAAAGTATAAATGGAAAGTAAAAAAAAATTTAACACGAAAAATAGAACTTGGAAAGAAAAACATGAAAGAAAGAGTATACATTTTTATTTTAGTTTTTACTAAATGAATTTGGTACGACGAAAATTTATTGCTGCTCAGAAATAAATATCATTTATACATCATCATCTTGACATCCCATGAAAAGTCCACTACCAGGACTGGACAGGTAACTCCTTCCAAAATTCCAGCTTTTGCTAAAACATTGTAGAGACTGGAGGGAGGGGAAGTAGATACTATAGTCACCACGCTTGTCAGCGTTACGGCTGGCACCATGGACCGCGGTTGTTGATGACCGCAGAATGTAAGATGATACGATACACAGAAGGCTGCTGTCCGCCCATACTCTGGTTCATTAACCCTTAGTCGCCTCTTATGACACCCACGGGTAGAGACCCGTTGGTGTCATAAGAGGCGACTCCCATCCCTCAAGCCATCTGTATGGGTTGGTACTATTCTTACTGCACTATTCCTACTTGCACATGACTGGTTAAAAAGCTATTTAGGGCTCCCGCACACGACCGAGAATCGGTGAGCGATTATCGGCCAGGACAAGGACGGAAGATTCAGGTGATAACATGGTCGTGTGCGGGATCCCTTAGACCAAAGGAAACAATGCACGGAAGTATCAAAAATTGTAAAAGAGAGCAATGACATTTTAAGTAAAAAAATATTTTGATCAGATTTCAAACTGAAAAAAACAGGAGTGCCACAAGGTAGCATCCTTGGACCCCTACTATTTCTCGTTTACATAAGCGATTTGCCTGTCTCCCTTAGTTTCAGATCAGTACTGTTTGCTGACGATGTAACTTTAATAGTAGAGATTCCAAAAAATATGAATGCATCTTCAATTCTAAATAAGGCTATTGGTGAGACGAAAGATTGGATGAATAAGAATAAACTATATATCAATATAAATAAAACTAAAGTAATGCAATTTCTACCATATAATTCAAATCTCATACCAATACAAATACAACATAATAATGCTTATATACAAATAGTAAATGACACAAAATTTTTAGGATTAACAATTGACAAACATCTAAACTGGAAAGCGCATGTGAGTGAGGTTTGCCAAAAGTTAAACGAATTTGTATTTGCTTTGAAACGGTTATCGCAAACAGTCTCAAAAGAAGCAGCTCTGACGGCATATCACGGTTATGTATCCTCAATATTAAATTATAGTCTTGTTTTGTGGGGAAACTGCGTGGAGGTAGACAGACTATTTAGACTTCAAAAAAAGTGTATCAGAGCAATTTGCCAGGCCGATTATCTTGAATCGTGTAAACCACTTTTTATAAGTCTAAATATCCTGCCCCTCCCCTGCGCATACATAAAAAGTGCATGTTGTTATGTAAAAGATCATCCTCATCACTTTAGTAAATATCATGATATACATACTACTTAGGCCAAAAAGAACTCAATATTTAAACTTACTACATAAGCCAGCATGTCATAAATATATTTATACGAAAAATGTTTTCAAAATGTGTATAGAAATATATAATAAACTACCAGATGAAATAAAACAATTAGATGGAAACATGTTTAAGACACGAGTGACTAAATGGTTAATGGAACATTGTTTTTATAGCCTCAAGGAGTATAGAGAGTATAAAGCCACGAGTAATTAGTGATAGGCACGACTATTGCTCATTTATAAAAATATTTGCATGCCTGTTTCGCAGACTAGATACTAAGACTATTTTTCAATAAGATCTGGAATTTGTATTTTGTAAGTATCTCTGCAAATAAACGTTTCTATTCTGTTCTGTTCTGTTCCGTTCCGTTCCTTTCCATTCTTTGCAGGCACCATACGGTCTCAGTTATACATAGTACAAAATAACTCTGACTGTGACCGTTAATGCGCAGAAGTCAAAATTGTCGCGGAGGTATGTGCTGCAGTTGGGGGGAAGCGATCGAATCGCAGAAAAATAAATAATAAATAAATTTCATTTATTTCAAGCTTCAGCCCATAGTTACATCTAGTTACAAATTGGCAACATCATAAAATATTAAAATATCTAATACAGACATCTAAAACATGAAAAATTAAAATTCAGATTATTATTAAATTGTGCATGTCAAAAAAAATTAAACTATAATTTCACTTTCAAAATAATAAAAAAACTTTAAATTACAAAAAAAAATAGGTCAATAAAATGTTAAATTACAATTGCCAAAAAAATTATTCCAAATAAGTTAAAAATAAAATAAACGGTCCGTCCAACCTGCTGGCGACCTGAAGGAGGCTGTTGCTGCTGACCCGCACCCTGCCCGCTATCGCGGAGGCTCGCTTGAGCATGGTGGCATAAAAGCAGTCCACGCTCAACGCGGCGAACATCCCCGACGCGCTACAGAAGCGGGGCAGCCGCAACAGCGCTCTCATAGCGTTGTTATATTGAACGCGGAGAGCGTTGTAGGACTTCTGCGTGTATGATAGCCACAGGTTGCTCGTATAAAAAGATATGCAAAAGGCTCGGAACAAAACGATTTTAGCTTCCCTCGAGCAACGAGCAAACCTGCGTGCTATCATGTTCGCTCTCACCGACAACGCCCTCCTTTCTCGTTGAATATCAGCGTCGTCCTTCGAGTCGGGCATTACAATATGACCCAGGTACTTGAAGGATTGAACCCACTTCAAAATAGCCGTAAGAGCCAAACCTATTGTGGGCACGCTATACATGCGTGTTCGGCATTTGTTCACTATGGGCCATGTGAAGAGGCGCCTAAAGCCGACACATAAAAGATCGATAAAAATTTGGTGGTAATGCAAGCCGTCCCATCCCTTAAGTATACGCTTCTGTCAATTTTTGCGCCAATTTTCTGTTTTTCAGTTATTCATAATTGTTGTGAATTTTTAAGGTTTATTGAGCGTTTGGCTGCGAAAAATATAAAGCAAACCTGCAGGTAATCGTATATAATCGTTCCCGCACTATTCTTTGTAAATCAGTATTGTTTCTTTCACGTAATGGAGCGTTTAAACTTTTTTGAATTTTCTTACTGTTTTCTAGCTTTGTTGAGTGTATCACTCGTTTTGGGTGATGTATTTCAGAAGATAAGCCTTATATTGTTATCTAGAAACCGTTTAAAGGTGACAGAATATTGATGAGACGTCGACAACCAGATAAAGAAGAATCGACAGCTGGGACCTATGACGCTTAGTTTGCTGTGCTTACACGAGCTGTAAGTTACTGTTTATAAAGTTTATTTTTCCAATACTGCCTTCATAATTAGGTAAGTAGTAAGAAGAACACTTACAAACAATAAAATTAACAGCACAACAAAAATTTGTTAGCTATACTGTGGGATAGTCAATACCATCATGAAAGGATGATTAAAAACCTTTTCTGGTTTTTAATAACCTTACTCTGCACTGGAGCACTTCTGGGTGGTAAATAAATCAATAATGAAAGGATAACCTTGTGATTTTTGTAACACAAAAATAGGGAATATGCATAAATTTTTTTAGTCGCATTTATTAACAAAATATGAAAAACCATAGTAGAGATGACAAAAAGTGAAGTTAAAATTTAAATCGGCTAAGAAATACGGCTGATATAAGCAAGTAAAACTATTAACTATGCACCGATTATACAGAGAGATCTGACATGGCATGCGATGTCACATGCCACTACGGCCATGTAAACTTCGTATTAAATTTCATTTTGCTAGAAAGAGACGGAAACAAATCTTCGATGGCTTATATCTTTTTTAATTTCATAGTTATTCAAAAAATTGTTTAATTAACTGTTTATTACATGAATGAGGATAAATATTTTAAATAAAAAAACATCATGCTTATTCCCTATTAAAAGAGTTTGTAGGTAAGTACTTACTGCAAAAAATATGATATCTTGTCTACAAATAAATAATAAGTCAGGAAACTGTCTGCGCTCTAAAAATGTCTCAACGAAAGTTGTGTATTAGAAGAAGTTCTGTCACCGCGTCTTTTATTCAAGTTCTACTAGCTTTCATTGCAGCACCTGCGAACCAATCCCTGCTCTCGTTCTGAATTTGAACCAAATCATTTGTATTTTAAATATACATCCTTTTCGACACAAAAAGCCTGTCTTTTGACACAAAAAGTGGCCCTACTTGAAAATCAATCAATCAAAACTATTGCTCCATTTGACAAGCTATTGGTTGGTTGGAATTTTCCCAGCTCACATCATAGTTCCCTCGCACAGCACGGTGGAGAAGCAGCCTAAGGGGTGGATTCCCTTAGGCTGCTTCTCCACCAGTGCTGTGCGAAGATAAATGCAAGCGCAGCGAGGTTCAAATCTCTTTGGTGGATTCCACGGGGGATGGATGGAGAGTGTCTGCTGTTCTGTACGATTAGTAACTTGATGGGATGATCCTGATGTTGCAGAGCACGCGGGGAGTGATGGAGGGCGCGCGCACGCCGGAGGGGGGGGGCGGGGGCGGGGGCGGGGGCGGGCGGCGCACGCGCGCGGCGCTGCACGACATGCCGGCGCGGCTCGACCGTCTGCGCGTCACGCCACTGCAGGTAACCAATCCCAAATATACTATACTTACTCGTACGTTGGGCTATTTGAAAATAATGAAATACTAGTTGGTGCCCGATTCTGGCAGACACAAACTAAAACTAAACTAAATTTAACAGGCCTGAAAGTGCTGCTGTCTTTTTTCGAACTTATAGGGAGTGACAAAGATAGCAACAATTTTAGGCCTATCAAATTTAGTTTAGTTTTAGTTCGTGTCTGCCTGAATCGAAATCACTATTATTTTATAAAAAGAAAAGAAAATTAACTAACAAACAAGATGATGATGATGATCTACGTTCAACAAGTGTTACCCTAATTACAGGCCCTCACGAACAACAGAGAGCTGTCGCCGGTCTTACCAGCGGGGTACCTCTCGCCAGCTCCGTCACCGGATGAGATGCTCATACAACAGAGAGGTGAGCAAATAAGTAGTGTATGAAATGGTGGGATAATCACTCAACAAGACTGAACAACTTTCCTTTTTAGGGTTCCGATACCAAAATGGTAAAAAAAGGAACCCTTATGATGCCGCTTTGTCTGTCTGTCTGTCTGTTTGTCACACCTGTATATCTCAGCAACCACTCATGCTATCGACTTGAAATTTGGAATAGTTTTAGAATATGGTTGTCCAACTTAATTGCACATAAAAGAATTAAGAAAAAATTATGATTATTGATGTAAATTTCAAATTGTCGGTACTAGGTTGAGTGGGGTATCATATGAAAGGGCTTTACTTGTACATTCTAAAATATATTTTTTTATTTTTTTACAACTCTTAGTTTTTAAGTTATGATAAAAAATATCAAAAAAAAAAATACTATTCCCCCCCCCTTATCTCCGAAGTTTGTGAATGGAAAAATCTGAATTAATTACAGTCGATAGAAGTTTATATAAATATTACAGCAAAAATAAAACGATCTTTCTAAGTTTAACAGTTTTTTAGAAATAAGCAAAAAACCTTCACAAACAAAATTTAGTTTTGCGGTCCTAAAAATGGACTTTATTGCTTCCAAAAATACTAAAGGTATATCGGAACCCTCGGCGCGCGAGTCCAACTCGCACTTGACCGGTTTTTTCCTACAGTTGGCCTCTCAATCAAGTTTAGTTTTCGTTGACTTAGGTGGCCAATTTCGTCGACTGATCAATCTGATCATGCATTTGCAACAATTGCAACTGCCAACCTAACCTTACATAGCTTTTGCCCAACTTTCGAATAAAAAAAATCAGCCTGAGCCCTTCCCTGGCTTACACTCCACAAGAAATTGCATCAAAATCCGTTCAGCTATTTAGCTATGAAAATGTTATACCTAAACAGGCCGAGTTACTTTGACATTTAAAGTATGGATTACGCCAAAGGATTCTAACTTTCGCTTCGTGATTACGCTGATGAGTGACGGTATTACCGATTCACACCCGATTTTCGTCGTTTTTATTTAGTTTCACCTGTCGCGGTGTCTTGTGTGTAATCAAAACTTGCAAGTTCAATTTGACCCACTTCCCAGTTTTCGATGCAGCTGAAACTGCATTCGTAAGTAAATCGGATGATAATGCAATACGAGTATTATTAAGACATTGAGATGATCTAATGCTGGAGCCGGAAGGTGGATTCTGCAATAAAACGACACAACCCCATTGAATTTGGGCTTGTTTGATTCGTCTTTACAAGGACAATGGTCCTAGATGATATCCAGAGTCTCATGATGGAGTCAGAAGGAGCCACCCTGGAAGGATGGGAACTCTGTCATAAAACGTCGCAACCCCGTCGCGTTTTGGCTTGTTTGATTCGTCTTTGCAAGAACATTAGTCTTAGATGACATCCAGAGCCTTATGATGGAGCCGGGTACTCATAGGGGGAAATCATAAATACTAATAAGTAAACAAAATGTAAAAAGAAAAATAACCTTTTATTAGATGTCTCAAGTTTTAAATATAAAAAACAGGATTTTACTTTATTTAACAATTTTTTTACATTTATTTTTCCAACAATATCTTTCTGTGTATAATCATTCAAAAAATTAAGTTCCTTATATCTTTGTAGGTCGCAAACGCCTTCCGGTAACATGGTCTCCAGACATCGAATTGAAACGCAACTCTTCTTTCCACTCTGTGGTGCGCACTCCACCCAAAGACCCGCCCAAGCAAGGCGTCACGCTCCGATCCACACCCAGAAAACGACTCCTACTCGGCGAAGCTGAACGCATCCCACTCACACCAGAAAAAATTGACTTCACAGACATCAGCACCCCTCAGAAATTCAAACTCTCCAGCCCTACTAAAGGAACTCCGCCAGCGAAACGCTCGAGACTAGACAAAACCTTGGAGGCAGATTTAGACACTTCTCTGAAAGGGTTAAGTCCCACTCAGCTCATCAACGTAATCCGGAACATCACGTACAAACATCCTGAAATCGAGCAAGAGATCAGAAGAGACTTGCCGAGTCCAGACTTAACTCCTTTTGAGGAGAAGCTCAGTTACTTGAAGTCCAATATATTCAAAAGTTTGCCGACATCCCGGCTGACTTCGAAAACTGATTCTCCAGCGTATTCGCGAGCGTCGACACACATGATGGCTTTTAAGAAATGCGTCATCGAGCAGGGAAGGACCCTAGTTGAGTCTCAACACTGGGAGTCAGTAATCCAATATGTTTTCCTTGCGTGGAGCTATGTCAAGGCGACTCCCGTCTGGGACAACCAGCCTCACAACATTCAGAGGAAGCAATGCTTCAGAGCGCTTACAAATTTCTGTATGACTGCTTTGAAGAAAGGGAGCTTGAAGGATGCCCTGCTGACTGAAACCCAAGACAAGCTGCAGAGTCTGGTCGCAGACTGCGAAGATGTACAGTCGTGTCTCAAGTACATTCATGGAAATTTGAAAGGTTTCTTGTAGTCTCCCATTTTATTATTTTAATACCTATGCCTAATTTTAAAAATCCAAGAATCGTGTATTTTACTAAATTCATAGCTACACTATTTTAGTAAATCATATAATCAATGAATTATCTTTAATTGAAAAGAATCAGACTTCTTGATTAAAATTGACTGAATGAATGTGTATTGTGTGGTAAACCTAGTTGTAATTTTGCGTCTTCCATATTTTTGGAAGTTGTTTGTGTTGTGTCATTATATTTTGATTCTTTTCTACAAAGCTGTGAAAATGCCAAATTTTCTATTAAACATAGAAAGTAAGAGGAAATGTACTGTGCCTTATTGCAAGCTTTTAGCAAAGATTTTTGGAAACTTGTGTCAAAATGTTGATGTTGACGATATATCATTTGATATTATCCCCAAGTGCCTACTAATAAGTTCTGTTTATGTATCAATTAAAGATACTTTTATCTGAATAAATGTTTCCAATTTTTAAATTCTCAATTTTTATTTAAAACTTATCCTCTATGGCGATACAAATAAAACCAATAATCTTAATTATTATTTCTTTATTATTCAATTGACTTCATTTTGCAATAAATAACGCTTAATAATAAACGAATAATTATAAACATTCTAAAAAATTCTTAAAAATATTATGGCATTCATATCAATTTCATCAAAACATTTAAATACTTCCTGCTCAATCGTAATATTTTCGTTATACGCGGTGTAAGTGACAGCATCACGGAAAACTGAAAAAGCATGATCAGTCAACGAAACTGAACAATTTTCACTGAATGAAACTTTCAGGAAAAAAGAAATAGGCGTTTGTATGAAGAGGCCGTCCTTTTTTCCATTTCCTGAATTTTGTTCAGTTTCGTTGACTGATCATGATCTTTTAGTGTTGGGAAAGCTGTCCTCTACACCCCGTATATCACGCATAGGTTATTGAGCATTTTCTTATTAAATTCTTTGGTCATTTAACTTAATAACTCATTTACGGTCTCATAAAAATTGGAATGTTATTTTTTTACAAACTATTTTATGTACTGCTAGCTAGTCGTATTTTTAATCATACAAATTCAGTCAAAGAAAGAATAAAAATGACTGCGCCTGCGGTTCTTTTTGCATTGTCTCATTTACACTAAGGCAAAATACAGCGTGAATTTCATTGGTTTTGCTTCCGAAGCCCAGTGATTCTACTCATGATAACATGTAACTTTCCCGAAGAAAAAAAATTTTAAACTCGAAAAAAATTGTTTCGACTCCCCATAGCAAAGTGGGACTCATTTTGTATGGGAAGGCGAAAAATTTTTTCGAGTAAAATTTTTTTTCTTCGGGAAAGTTGCTTGTTTACATGAGTAGAATCACTGGGCTTCGGGAGCAAAACCAATGAAAATTGGAGGTAAAGATAGCCTAAAGAAAGAAATAGTCGAAAAGTTTTCTCTTTCTTCTCATAGCTGCATCCCTCAGAGGCGTCAAAATTTTACCTTCGTGTAAATCAGCTTTTATATTGTGGCTACGCTCCGCTTCAGTGGCAATGCACCCTAGACCAGTTTTTTTATTTATCAAAGGATTAAAAACGGAATGTCATGTCATGATTTAAAACTTATTTTTCAAAACCTATACTACGCTTCAAAATAACAAAAGCTCAGCAGTTTTGGTTTTAATATTTTGGTCTACATTCGCTTTTCTACCTATACATCATCTTATTTACTTAAAACTAATCTATTTATTTACAGTTTTTAAGCTCTTGTCGCTCGTTACTTGGACGGACAATATTGTCTTTAAGTAGGCAATTATTAGGTACCTAGTACCTATTCACACATTTCCGAAATCTATCACGAAATGCGAGATTATTACGTTTTACATTCTGGTAATACTTGTAAAAATACCTCTGTGCACGCGTTTTGTCAGAGCGATCTTTGCGACCTGGGACTCTATTCTTGAAAATCACCGGGTGATAAAATATCACTTTTGAGACTTTAAAAATTCATATTTACTTACCCTGATAAACTGTTGAAAGGTAAATCAGAATACATGATAAGTAACAATCAAGAACTGCTTTATATTTTACAAAGATCAATCTTAACTTTTGAAAAGAAAAATCTGTGAATTTCAATTTTTTGAGTGATATTTTATCACCCGGTGATATTCAAGAATTGGTTCCCTGTAGTCTATTGTCTATAGTTCGTCCGTGTTAAGAATGCAGTAAATCATTAATGCAAATGCACGGTAAAGGTGTACTCACAATGAAGTTAAAATGAAAAATTAAAAAATATTTTTTTTTTTTTTCGTTTTTTAGGTATTAACACAAAGGAAACAACAGGTTTTTTCGAAGGTTTGCCTTCAGTTAGTCATTGTGAATTTGGCTTTATAATTTTAAGCGACCTGATTGGTTACGGGGCCTGGCTACCAGGAAAGCGATGACTCACTCACTACATTCTTAAGATGGACGAACTATAGTCTTTTGTATGTGCTCTCTCTGTCTGTCTCTTATTAACCTTGCATAGAATTTTTGAGACATCATATCAAAAGTAAAAATATGTAAATAATTTCTCATATTAGCTTTACCTGTAAATGGCATAAGCGTAAAAACGCACTTAGCTCCTTACTTACATGCGAGGAAAAAGATCTATTCAAATCCATAGAATTTAATTTCACGTTGCGGACAAATTGCGCGCGCACTGACTTAGCGAACCTCAATCACACACCTTCCACTCTATCTTCCATATCACGATTCAACTTAAAAGCAACATGCAAAAATATTTGGTACTGGAAATCTTTGGTACGTCAACTAACGGGCGACAAGCGCTACACTTTCGTCTTATTGTTTTCTTCGTAGCTGCCAATCTGGAACCTGATTCTATTTGGCGATTTTCGCTTTCGTTCGGGTGGGGTCGGGTCGATCACTGAGGGAACCCTCGCGGTGTAGAGTGAGGTGGTTTTTGTGGCCCCCCCCGGGTTGAGGTCTACCGGCCGGCGGGGGCCATGGACGCCCGGGGGTCCGCTCTCGACTCCCCCAGAGACACTTGGCTGAGCGCCGTTCGTGTCTTGCTGTAACTGTACCCGTGACGCTCGTTCCATTTCTCTAAAAAGATTGTTAAATATCACTAAAACACTGCTTGGTTAGAACGTAAATTGTACATTTTCATTGGTCGATAACTCCATCGTCTCAGGTGGTACAGGTGGATTAATATAATTCCGATGCAGAACTGAAAAATGTATCGCGGGGAGCACGGGACAAACTTGCGAATCGTTCATCCACTCTGCGGTTGGTACCCACTACCCATGCACAGAAAATTAACAGTCAGCATCGTAGTTACACTAATCTACCTGTACGATGGTCGTTTCCGATTATATTTTCGATGACATGCACTTTAGTTTTCAAAGCGGCCCAACCAGAAATATTTGATGTTTTGTTATCCACCAATGAACATGAACTTAACAAGTAAAATTTATAATAGCGTGCGTTAAAAGTGCGATTTATTTTATCAGGCGAGGAAATAATGTCAAGATCTAGCATAGTCGGTTGAAATACTTTGACCTTAAGCGGGTCTCAGGTCTCAGGCGTTAGTAGCGTAGTGCTGGTTCAGTTTATACTGGTTTTGTTTCTACGTGCTGGCTGCCGTGCGTGATTGTTACTTACGTAGGTACCTAAAAGTATGTACAAATTAAGCATGCAGCTTTACAAAAATAGAGTGATTGAAAATTGTCATGAAATAAGTGATTGAAAATTTATCGAAATGATAGTTGCAAGAAAGGAACATTCCCGCCCCTGATAAGTAAGTACATTTGTGTAAATACTTTTCGTTAAAGTTACAACCCTAATTTATCAAAATTAGAAAAAGCAAGGGTTGTCAACCAAAAAGTACCTTCAAAAAGCACGGCGTGGTGTTTCGTTTATCTACAGCAGAGTGCAAACAACACAACGTGGATCCCCCAACCACCGTGATCATGAACAAAACAGTATTATACCTTCAGGGACGTATGTAGGTGGTGAGGGCGGATGTTCGATCGGTCTTTGGGGCGCATGCGACGGGCGAGGAGGGATACGCACCGCTGGTGAGGCCCGACAACCTCGCTAGGGGGCAGCACAGGGCCGCCGCGTACGCCGCGCGGTACTGCGCGTTCATTATCACGTAGATTATGGGGTTCACGCATGCGCTCGCGTAGAGAAGAAGGTAGCCCGCGATGTGGAACACTGCGAATAAAAAAAAGCAATTGAGGGGAAATACTACGAGAGCCGGGCTTGAATCAGAGACTTTCGGCGTAGGTTTGGTGAAGTATGGTCACATGCATTCATATGGAAATGTTGCGAGGTTTACAAATATAACTTTAAAATATCACTCAAATAAATAATCAAGAATCGAGCGCCAGGACTATATTTCGTAAGGGCCACTCACTATATGTAGGTACTTATCATAATTATTGCAGACAAAGTGCGACGTACAATTTAATTTCTGCGAATAAAGAAAGAGCTTTAAGTATTAGTATCAGTCTTAGTACCTACTAAGATTTCTTCATTTTCATCACTACAATACTATCCTGAAGCAGCTAAGCATCGCCCCGTCTGGCAATAAGAGTAATTCGGGCCCGAGTTATCGGTTAATTAAACGCTAGCAGACACATTTTCTCGTGTTATTTACCGTACAAAATGCTTTCTCATGAAATTGCCACGAAACAATACCTGACAGAGTAACAATTTTGTGCTTTGATTTAAAAAATGAATTACTGAGGACTTTTTTTGTTTTTTGCTTTCCCTCTATTGAAATATTAGGCACGACAGGAGAAAAAAAAAGTAAGATATGAGCAAAACGGGGGCCTTTGCCTTTACCGAGTAGTGGGACACCCTTCAAACTACATAAAAACATATATGAGGTGGCCAACTAAGGAAAGAAATCAATGGCTACTTTTTATGTGAGCATCTTCTTCTATTAAATAATGTTCAGCGGGATCAAACTACTTACCTATAGAAATACCATATGGAAATAAATCGATACTTAAAGTTCATTTGTATATAAATCTGGCAACATTTCCATATGAATGCACGCGATTCAATCTTCCTTCACGATAGGCATCATTATGCCAGTGGCTATCCTAACTATCCCTGCTGTCAGAGTTTTCAAGTAGCCAAATGGCCTTTGATATGGCTTAAAAGATATTAACCGGGATTGACGACTTAACGGGCCTTCGAACCTATACATGTTCCGACCACGGCCAAATTGGTTAACTTTCGTGAGCAGAAAGAGCGCTTTTATAATCTTTATGCAACCAATTGTATTGCTTTATTTTCCTGGCTTATGACAGCGCAGCTCTAACTAGTCTAACTAGTCGAATGTAGCGTGAGAAAAGGACGGAGCGATGTGTAAGATATTGGAGCGACAGAAACACGTATCTCTCCGTTCAGCTCTCACGGACATTACTGTCCTGCTAACATTCAAATCAACCTACCTTACGAGTATTAAGACTGTAGGAAAAGGGAACAATTCTATTGGTTGAAAATTTTCCAGCCCCATGACTTAGCTATTCGCATAGCTCTGGTGAAAAGCTACCTACTTTACAATAACCAAGCCAAAGGTTGTGCAACTGTGTATACTTCTGAAGCCTGACCACAGGCACATTCCGCCTTCCGATAGCTCGCCTGTTCATAGTTTGTCGCGTGGCTGTACCTGGAGTCCATTAGATGCAATCGCGAGTTTGTTGTTCAAGTACAAACACGCTTGCTCTATGGGACGTAAAATATGATGGCGACGCTCGGTCCGAAAACGCGCTTTGACGGCACAATTAAAAATCGCAATATACACAGGCCCTCTCTAAAGGCGCGCCATCTAGAGGTCCGTCAGTCAGGCACATAAGAGATGGTGATTTACCTGGATAGTGCACGTTACTATCAGCGACCTTCGCGATAGTAATAGGCAAGTAGCACACGAGGAATGACAGGAAAATGGCGAGCACCATCTTGGTGATCCGCCACTCGTTGCGCCTGGCCTTCGACTCCCGGTTGTCTTTGATCGTGGAGCGCTTGTCGGTGCTTGTGTTGAGAGACCCAGGGCCATTGTGCTGCGACCTTTGATGCTCCCGCATGCGTTGTTCTGAACTGTAAGACAAAATAGCGTTGTTTTAATACGTGCCAGTAAAAAAATGTGCACAATGTGTCTGGCAACAATGGGAACTTATCACGCCAGAAGTCTGTATGAAACAAGAAGCCATCTCCCGGAATTTTTTTTTCTGCTAGATGAAGCTAGATGTGTAAAATGGAACCTGGGTTTTTTTAGCGATTAGTAAAACACGAGTCGTCTTTGCAGACTGCGTCTCTAACTTACATCTAGGTACAGTCAAGAGCACGTTAATCTAGACACACTGGACTTTATATTGTCGCTCTACGAGTATTTAGCTTGAGCTGCTCTTGCCAACTTACAAGAAAATCTGCATGTGCTCCGGGAGTCAGGATTTCCATTGTCCTGAATGTCGTCGTTGTGATATGGAACAATTTTTTTAATGTTTGTAGAATCTTCTATTCTGTGTAGGTATGTAACGTTTAGGTACTGTACATATGTTCGAGAAATTTATGATTTTAAGATGCTTAGTACCTACCCGTATACGTAAGAATTGTAATAAATTCGGTTGGATAGACATTGCTTGCGAGACGTGGATTACGGAAAGCTATTAAAATATCTTCTAAGGCAGTGCAAGAGCTAAGTCACTCCATAAATTAGATAGCCGACTGTGATAGCAATGGAACAAGTCTACGGAAAGACAGTTGCTTAAGAAGTTCAGGGATCAGTTATCTAAAAATAAACAGGGTATTTTAATTACCCGTAAATTCGTGCAAAACTTGTTATTAAGTACCGATTACTTTTAGTCTATCCAAAACGATCAGCATTATTGGTTATATTTATGGGCTTCACAGCTACTGTTGTTTCTGTTGGCTTCAGTTGACCAATTTTCTACTTCCACACCTTTTGGTGGCTAGGTACCTATCTAGTAGGTAATTTTTTTTTTCAATTTTATAAGTATTCGAACAAAAGATTTGCATATAAATATGTAAAGTTTTACACAAAATTATTAAATAAAACCTTATATAATATTCGGTGAAATACCGAGTTAAGTCGACCAAGGGTCCGTTTATCTGATCAGGGGCATCCTACTGTGAAATTGAGCGGTAATTTATAACTACGCGTTAAGTCAAGCGAGATACAACAAAGATAATGATTTTATTTGGCGCTAGTGTAAAATTGTCTTAATTAAAGTACGTGAGTATACAATAACCCTAGTCACCTAGGTACTGTAAGTATTGAAAATAGTATTCAGCAATAGATTTAAAGCAGGTCACAGATTAGAGCAGAATTAAAATGTAGATAGTGACGCTTTTTGTTTTGAAAATGATTTTTATAGCCTAGTTGGTAAAGCGTCTGCGGTACTTACGCAGAAGACGCAGGTTCGAATCCTGCCTGTGGTTGTGAAATTTTGCGATTTTATCCGAACACAGGAAGTGTTAAAATAAAAATCATTTTCAATTATACGTAGTGTTACCAATTTTCAACTCGAAATCTATCTGCAATGATGGACTAGTTGAGCTAGTACAGCAAAAACGCTAACTAGGTGGCAGCACAAACGCAACGTTGAAATGCGTAAAGAGGTCGCTAAATTTCACAACATCGGGCAGGACCACAGTAGCCTAGTTGGTAAAGCGTCTGCGGTACTTACGCAGAAGACGCAGGTTCGAATCCTGCCTGTGGTTGTGAAATTTTGCGATTTTCTACTTTGTAGCTTTTTGTTTTGTAAGAAACGGTTAGTTCTACCACAGAATAGGTAATAGTAGTAGATAGGTACTTTAATTACTACAACGGGCTCTACAGCGTTATTTTTTTAAATTTTAAGACGTATAGTTCTGCCCATGAAACTTAATATTTTTTCCATAGGAACAATGGGTCGAAACATGAAAAAATAATTTCGACCTCATTCAAAATGTGCTGTCAGCTGATGGAGTTTGTAAGGGAAGTTTTAATGTTCTTTTCATATTTCGACCTATGTACCTCGCGAAAAGTTGTTCAGTTGGGCAGAACGACCTCTTAAAATGTCCGGGGTGATAAAAATAATGTTGTATATTTATTTAAAGTCGTAAGTAGGTGTAATATTTTCTAACTACGACAATTCGCGAGTGAATAGGCTTCTTCTGGGCAAGCTCGTTCCATCGTCGACCTCATCTCTGTCCTCAGGGCTAGATCGAGATCAAGAGTAAGCCCATATACAGTAAAAAAATATAAAAAAAATATTTTTTTCAGTAATCAAAATGCGAAAATCATAATCAAAACAATTACCAAGATTCTGAAAGTTTTAATGGTCTAATCGCAATTCTAGCCGTCTAACTCTTTAATCGGGGTGCAATTATATGGCAAATGTCAATAACAGAGAATAGTAAAATAAGCGATAGATATTATGATAGCAATATCATCATCAAATGCTTATTTTTATAGAGCTATAAAGCAAATAAAATGCAAAGTTTCGCTTAAAGGAACGCCCACGCTTCGTAAAGCACGAACAGATAAGGGAGGCACTTATATACAACCGATAAGTTTATGGATTTTTTATGTCTTTCTACAATATGGAGGGAATAAAACACATCGGGTGAACAGACGCTGCTGGTGCCTTGTGAATTACGAAATATTTGATTTGAATTTCAATGTGAGAATTTAAGACAATAAATCGTAAAAAAACGCACTTGTCGTAGAATACAACCCGCGGCATGTAACTCCGATGTTGACTTGTGCAGAACTGAATAAAATAAGTTGCGCGGGGACGGCGTGCGAATCCTGATTGGCTGATTACTTGCCTGGGGCTGTACATAGGGGTTATAAGGGTAGGTACCTGCCCCTAAGGATGCACTATAGTTCGTCCGCATTAAGAATGCAGTAAGTCATTTTTTATGTAATGCACAAAGGATACAATCGCTTCTTTCGAAGGTAGTGCCTTCAAGTCATTGTGAACTTGACTTTATTATATTAAGTGACCTGATTGGTTACGGTGCGTGGCTAACAGCTGTGGACAGCAATGACTCATTGCATTGTTGAGACGGACGAACTATAGTTCCGCAATCCGCATGTTACTTTATACGGGACATTATTCTTACATGTATTTATTTACCTGTGCACGACCCAGAATATCCTCGCATAGCAGATGAAGATGAGCAGCGCCGGTACGATGAAAGCTATCACGAATAGAGCCGTCTTGGCCGAACGTCCGAATTCATCGGGCACTATCGAGCACGTGCCTAGGTGAGGGTCGAAGTCAAATTTGCCTGTAAATCGAAAAACAAGCAAGCACTTTAGATCTTCCATAGCCAACGAAGAGATTTCATTATACGACGCACAAAATAACTGTGGCCCTGTCATTGATGCGCAGAAGAAAAGAATGGCCCATTTTTGTCTTCTGCGCATCAATGACAGGGCCAAAGTTATTTTGTGCGACGTATACAATAAGTTATAAGGTACGTACGTCTTCTACCTAACGATAAAGTATCTTTTGTCTCACTGAGCCCTAACATAAATAGCTAGGCAATTTGCGAAATTAAATAAATTTGTTTTCGTTTCTTTCACAACATCGTAAGGAATACTAATTTAAAACTAATTTAGCAAGAAAGTTACTTTTCTTTTCCGGATTCTTCCTCTATCCATTTACTAACAAAAGTTACAAGTTAGTTGGTACCACTAACACATTAGAAGAAACTTTTGCTTGTTTTGCTAAACTTGTAGCTAAATGGCTTTCAATCTGACTTCCGTCGTGTCGATGCTAAAATTGTTTTATGGTGTAAGTATATTTCCCGAATATTTGCCGTCAAAAAATAGTACCTAGTACCTAATAACCCATATCTACCTGTGGGTGTCGTAAGAGGCGACTTAGGGTCGGGATTAGCTAAAACGCAGATGGCGCAGCGCAGAGCACAGCAAATTTTTATATTAATGCTTGAACATACCCAGAGCTGCATACGCTGCATGCAGCGCAGGCAACGCTGACATTTGTCTGTTCTTCTCTCGCCAGTAGGTACAGTTTCTGCGTACCTTAAATATTATTTTGTCTTATTAATATTTTTGCAATGATACGAATGTGTTTGGCAGCTGTATCGCAACATGCGCTCACGGCCTATGTCTGCCTCAACTGCCCTGCCCTACAAAATCTGTACTGCGCCTAAATCTGTACCTAAGGATTATTAACTAGAGGCTGGGCAGTAACGTCTTTCTGGGTATCACGGTCCATGGTGCCAACCGCAACGATATTACAAGCGTGGTGACTATGATACTTCCCCTCCAAATTGTACCACTCGTTTTTGTTGGAATTGTTGATGTAATGATTACATTTACAAAACGATTTAGTAAGTTATTTAAAACCAGACCATTAGTAATTTTAGTCATTTAATAAGTGCTTTAATGTATCATCTATTTGTACACCAAGTTTGTATAAAACCGCGATATACCTTGCTCTTTTTCCTCATTGCGTTGGTCTAACTGATTCACTTGTGCGCTTGTCCGGAGCAGGCTCATATGGGCTTGACTCCATACAAATATAAGGGTAATAGAAGGAATTTTAATGAAAATATGTGATAGATAGATATTTATTTAATGGCGTCACATCCAAGATGTATTTTGCACAATGTCAAGTTAACAAATTATTATAAAAATATGGCGAGTTCGCCAATGTCAAGTGAAAGATTTACACAGGAATCCACATCACGAGGACGAGGGCCTGTGTACTATGATGACTCCGATAAGTTGATGGGGATTATTGAAGTCTCGATGGGCCGCTTCTCTCCATCCAAAAATCTTGATAAATGCATGTATTCCAATCTTCTAATAGATGTTCATTTTCAAAGACGTTTACTGCATAACACCCAATCAAATTATTCATTAAACTCTTCTATAAACAAATAAAACTAAAATTGAAATAGAAACACGACCGCCATCTTCAAATGTTGAAAAACGAACCCCATGAAAATATGTGTCGTCGTTCAGTAAATTTTGTATGAGGATTTCAAATCACGTTTGCTGATTTGACATTTCAACTTGGGACACAATGACAGATGTCATTTTCATCCCATAGTAAAATAAATTAGTATTCCTTCTATTCAGAGCGGAGCAAGGAGTTCGAATTCTTTACTGACTCCCACAGAAAAATAAAGGTACTTAGAAGGAGGGTTAAAGAAATAATTCGTCACTAGGTGGTGTAGGCGTTTTTCTATGGATTTGACAGGCTATTTTAAATATTTTCTATGGATCATCGATGATGGGGTTGTGACATGTTGGCAGATGTCATCCCCTACTAAAATAAATTAGCAAGGTATCTATTCCGAGCGAAGCAAGGAGGTTCGAAATCTTTGCTGACTCCTATGTGACGACTTCGCGTCCATGAGATCCACCGTGGCTCATTTGAGATTACTAATCTGGGATTTGAGATGTACCTATGGATTCACAGAGTTGGACAAATTTAGGGTAGCTTTGCTCTTGATTACTACTTCTCTTGGTAGAAACGAACCTAACCTAACCTCAGCTTAATCCATAGTCTGCTTGAGACTACTGAATAATTCACGCACGTATTATACTGAACGCATATGCATGCATATCAAATTATTGCACTCTTTTCCTTATAGCGTTAACCACAATTTGTAAAGGTTGGAAAACAAGCCATGGGAGAGGCCACGAGAGAGGCATATTGTTTTATTACGAAAAAACACTCCCATTTAAAAAGTTGATGCATTTTACACGGGTCGTCGTAAATTTCGCATCTTAAACTTTCCGAAGGCGGAAGATTGAGAAAAGACAGGACGGACAGCGAGGTTTAAAACTCTTTGGTACGGAAATACAGACGCGTCTGCCTAAACATAAGTTGATAGTTGTACGGACAAAAATACGCGTACTGCCTAAACATAAGTAGTTGTACGGACAAAAAGTCGCGTGCTGCCCAAATATAAGTAGTTGTACGGACATACAGACACGTCTGCCTAAACATAAATAGTTATACGGACGCAAAGACACGTGCTGCCCAAACACAAGTCGTTGTACGGACAAATAGACGCGTGCTGCCCAAACACAAGTCGTTGTACGGACAAATAGACGCGTGCTGCCCAAACATAAGTAGTTTTACGGACATAAAGACATGTGCTGCTTAAACATAAGTAGTTGCACGGACATGACATCATGATATTCACCGAGATTTTTTAACTATTTATAAGTTTGCTCTTGCCTTCAATCGAGCCCAGTTTTGTATAAAGGTTAGCTTGGCAATGTACAGTCAAGCTTGACACATTGAATTTTGTACCGTTCGTATTTCAAACACCGTTGGCGCTAGAGTCGCGCTGCAGGTGACAAGCCGGGACTGCTCTTGACTGTCGGTAGAACTTACCCCAAATTCCGATGAGAGTCGGCACCTGCATGCCGTAAGAGAACATCCAGGAGAAGATGATCATCAGTGCGATGTTATGCTTCCGGTACACCCTCGCGTACCAGCTATGGTGCGCTATCATTATGTACCTGTAATATGAAGTTACAATTAACTTGTGTTGTGTGTAATACGTTTACGTGTTCAATGAGTCAAGAAACATGTCAATAAATTTTGACAAAAATATGGCTAATTAGGAAGTTGGTAACCTAGTTGGTACAATATCAAGTTTTACTAATAAATCGTATACTTAATGAAAAGTACTTTAAAGCATGAGAAAATAATAACATTCGTTAACTATAATAGCAGTTCGGACAATATGAAATTTTCCCTACTGAACCTCTGTTCATTTCTCACTACGCCAGAGTGGTTCAATTATCCCAACCCTGCCCCTTTAGCATTTCACATGTGATGGTTTGAGTAAAAAAACAAGAAAGGTACCATCAAAAATGTACATCTTTAAAAAATTATCTCGTAGTGAGGAATAGTCACGCCTGTTTTTGCACAAAATGGCGGAATGTGCTTGATTGGTCATCTCGTTGCAAACTTCAGGCCATCAGCGCGATATTTATGTTGGCTCAAGTCTCCTACCTGTTCAACTATCCCAGACTCCCCCTACTATTAAACGAGCAATATTTGTATATCATCATCATATCAGCCGAAAGACGTCCACTGCTGGACATAGGCCTCCCCTAAAGAACTCCATGACGACCGGTCCTGCGCTGCTCGCATCCATATTTGTATATATATATTTGTAATCGGTTTCTCGAAAACGGCTCTAACGATTTTGATGAAATTTTGTATCCGGGGGTTTTTGGGGATGAAAAATCTATCTAGTTAGGTCTCATGTCTGGGAAAAATCGTGTTGAGCATTTTTTAAAGTACCGCGTTTTAGACAAAAACCTACAGCGCAATCTGTTAGCGGGTAGCATAGCTTGCTCACCAAATTATATTTTAATGTTGAGGTGGCTATTATAGAGCAAAGCTCGGTCGCCCAGGTACTATTAATTACATGAGCTTTAGTAGCTCAACCTCAATAGAAAGAAGGCTCAATATTAGGATAGAAAAATAATCCTACTGCGATTAAAATTCATAACAAGTTTCTTTTCAACATTTTTTTATGTTCCCCATCACGTTACGGTCGTGATGATTTAAATAATGAAATCAGCTTTTGCGTCGTATTTTACTTAAATTTCCAGTCGTGATTGAAATAAATTGCCAAAATCGCTTGGGTGGCAATTTAGTTTATAATTTGTTGGTTTTTAGAATGGACGATAGAAATAAGAGGCCTTAACTTTTGGGAACTTATTCCACATACTCTAGTCCTTGGATATTAGGTTATTTAACAGAGGTCAGACGGTAGCTCTTTCGCAATATGTTTAACTAACTAACTAACTAATTAACTAGTGAGACAGTTGACTTTTCACACGGCGGGATAGCGCTTGATTGAGACTTAAGGTGCTTTCCACTGTCCAAAGTACCATTTTAGATACTCGTACCATAAATAATAAGATACTTGTAAAATTACCTTAACTGTGATTTTTTTATGTGTAAGTATATCTTCAGTACGCAAAAATATAATTACTAAGAAAATTAACGACGGAATTTTATTTTTTAAATTTTGTTTTTTTCGTACTATAAACCAAATTGCTTGAAAACCATTGTAAATATCGACACTATATTTAATTTAATTTAAGTTACAGAATAAAAAAAAAAAAATTCAATGTTTCCAGCTTCCATTCATTTAGTACACAGTCACATAATGGCACTCATCTCTTGATAATACCATAGTAAGTAAGATCTCTTTTGATATACTCCTCACAGAGTTCGCCCTCCGAGCCTCCTCGTAGTCTTCCGAGATCTCTTCTACGAAGTCCTCCCTCCGAGCACTCTTCCCTGCAGGACCTCTTCTACGGACTCTTCCCTACGAGTCCCTCTTACCTCTAGGTTCTCTTTTATGGAATCTTCCCTCCGAGCACTCTTCTTACTTGCTATGGTATTATCAAGAGATGAGTGCCATGTGGCTGCACTACATGTACGGAAGCAGGAAATACTGAATTTTCGTATAGATCCAGTTTATTCTGTAACCCATTGATAATGTTTAATAGAGCTTGTGAAGCACTTTCAGGATCAGTAACCAGTTTTTCAATAGTTTGTATAGTTAAGAAATAATCGAGTGAGCTCACTTATCGTTTTCACCCTGTATATACTACAATTAAATTCAACTAATATTAATTTAAATTTTATTTTTTTGCTTTACTTGTGGAAGCTTATAATTGGCTCTTGTAACAATATTTTGTAACCTAGACTGATTTAGCTGTTAGCTTCCCGAAGAAAAGAAAATAATAATAAAATAAATTAAATAAAATAAACCGTCGATGAATTTCGTCTAAGAATAAAACAAAAATATGTCTTGGGAGCCATAAGTAAACACAGCATGCTAATATGGCATCATCCACGTACACTGAATTGTTGATAGGCAGACATACCTGTTTAGAGTAATGAGTGCAATGCTCAGAAGGGACACTCCAACGTTCCCATAACGCAGGAACGGTACCAGCTTGCAGAGTGCGTCCCCGTGGGCCCAGGTGCGAGTCCAGAAACCCGATATGGCGAAAGGCAGCACCATGGCACAGAACAGGAAGTCCGCTATACACAGGCTGGAATAAACAATAGATTCTTAAGTAACAGTAAATGTAGAAAGTAGAACGAATCTTTTATCATATCAATCAAGTTTCCTATCTTTGGAGCATATAATGCGTAATTAGGCTTTTTTAGTCGGTTCTAAGAAACTGTTTTAATTTCTTTTGCGCTGAATACTTGCACAGGGTGTAACGGAAAGGTGTGATAATAATAAAGGGGGTGAATCTGCCAATGAAACTGAACAACTTTTAGCCAAAAGATATAGGTCATAGACCAAATCAATCTTTGAGCTCCCATATACGAGTAAACTGCATCAGCTGATAGCGCATTTTGTATGGCAGGTCAAATTTGGTTTTTGTTGGTTGTTCCTTAGGAAAAGTTGTGCAATTTCATGGGCAGATTTAGACCCTTCAGTATTATCACACCTTTCCGTTAGACGTTGTTTAGTCGGCCGCACGTGGGTAACTCTTTGGCCTTCAGCTTGTCTCTAGCTTCCTTTCGGGGGTTTATATAGGGTGCTGCCTAATCAACTGAGTATGCCACTTGGACCATAAAACTGAACAACTTTTCGTAAGGAATATAGGTCGAAATACTACAAAAAAAAATGTCATCAACCCATAGAAACTGCATCAGCCGTTAGCGCATTTTGTATGGGAGGTCAAAATTTATTTTTCGTATTTTGAAATGTTACTAAGGGAAAGTTGTTCAGTTCTATGGTCTGAGTTAGGGCTCCCGCACACGACCGAGAATCGGTGGGCGATTATCGGCCAGAACAAGGAGGGAAGATGCAGGTGATAACACGTCAGAGCGGGATGTCGACAAAAAATCGGCCACCGATTCTCGGTCGTGTGCGGGAGCCCTAACACTCAAAGGAACGCAGTTGACTAGGAAGCACCCTATATAGGTAGCGAAGCCAAATAATATATGCGTATACTAGCTGTTACCCGCGGCTTCGCTCGCGTGGTTTTCGTATTTATGTTGTTACCGGTTTTCCGAAGGAATGAGATATTTTCATGTCATTTCGGGGTAATTTTAAACTAAAGAAAAACGGGACTAACCCTGCGCAAATCAATGAGTACAATTCAAGATCCAGCTGAAGTTACTCAGAACAGAAGAACTTAGCAGCAGTATTATGACTTAAAGTTGTCACTTAACCTAACAAATGTAGAAAGAGAGATGAGAGACACCTTTATGTAATATTTCAAAGAAAAACTAAAACCCTCTCCCTCTCTTTCCCTCTCCCCCCTTCCTCTCCCCCTCCCTCTCCCTCTTCCTCTTCCTCTCCACCTCCACCTCCATCCCCCCCTCCCCTCCCCCTCCCTCTTCCCCTCCCTCTCCCTCTCCCTCTACCTCTCTACCTCTCTACCTCTACCTCTACCCTATCCCTGCCCCTATCCCTACCCCTAACGCCAATTTAATTGCTATCCCTAACATAGAAATGACACCCATATTGATTTTTAGACATTTCAAACCTATCGCACCCCAACCCCAACCCCAGGGGATGATGGTATTTCACTTCCATCACGTTGGATTTCAAAATTGTTGTAGCTTTCGTAATCAGCGACCCGATAAACCATATAAACGACACCCATATTGATTTTTAGACATTTCAAACCTATCGCACCTCAACCCCATCCCTAGGGGATGATGGTATTTCACGTCCACCACGTTGGATTTCAAAATTGTTGTAGTTTTCGTAATCAGCGACCCGATAAACCATACAAACGATACCCATATTTGTTTTTAGACTTTTGTACACAATTTTCCTTTTTTAGGGGTTGAATTTGGGGTGGAATTTTAATAACAGTGATGTACTTTCCACAGAATTACAACCCTAATGCCTCAACAATAAATTTAGTGGATTTTACTTTGAAAATGGAGGATTTTCAACTTCATCCCCCTTTTCACTTCTTAGAGTGTAGAATTTTCAAAAACCCTGAGACACGTAAAACTTAGTTTTTAGTCGTCAGCCTAAATACAAATTTTGAAGATCCTAACTTCAAAACTGACGGACTTTCATACAAACTTTCATCCCCTATTTTACCCCCTTAGGGGTGGAATTTTTTAAAACCCTTTCTTAGCGCACCTCTAAGCCTCATAAGGAACCTACACGAAAAATTTGGAATCTCTAGACCCAGCGGTTTGGGCTGTGCGTTGATATGTCAGTCAGTCAGTCAGTCACCTTCTTCTTTTATATATATAGATATGCGTAGAGTTAGTTCAGCTTGTACCTACTGGTTTTGTTGCCACTTTCTTGCTGTCGTGCGTATCTACACCAAGTTTTTAATGAATTATAAAAAAAAAGAAAATCTTGGCCTAGAAATTGAATAAACGATAAAACTTAATATAAGTATTTTTCTTATTACCCATTTCGTAAATACGCAAATCGTTTGAAAGGCAAAATCTACACAAAGTAGAAAAATATTTGCTCATTTATTTCGGATTACGAACTCATTGAAACAAAATTAGGTAATCAAATTTTGGCTGTAAGCCTACTTGTGAAACCACAATTGCTTGAGTAGAAACTCTGAACGTCTTTTAAGAGACCAAGAAAATTGTAGATAAAGCTGCAATCACACCTTTCTTAATTCAAAGACTAATTCGGCACACATTGCTGATAGACTTGGTTTTGTTAATTCCAATATCCTTACTTCAACGAGCAATGTCCTATGCCGAATTAGTTTCTGAACTAAGGAAGGTGTGATAGCGGTTTAAGTCTCATCTCAATACTGATCAAGGATATTGGATAAAGATACATACTGACTCACACGTATTTAATTAGAAGGTAAAGATAGGTTGTGAAATAATGCTGACAAAAATTAGGAGCCAAACAATTTCATCTTCTTTCTACTCTCTTTCTACTTTCTTCCATATTTATTTATTGCACTTAATACTCAGATGCAGAAATAAGTAGGTAAAGTACTTAGGTGCCTCGAAAAATTCTAACAATAATAGAGTAGCTCCATAAAATTGATCGGAAAACGGCGCGCAAAAGCCTTTGATCAGGTGTATAGACGTAGTGTACCTAGTATAGTTAACATATTAGTCATACTTTATGAGTGCCCACATACGCAACATTCTAGTAGGTATAGTAACTTGCCGATCCACCAGCCGAGCTTCGATAACATTTATTTAGAATTTATTATGAGGGCGAGAGGTACCTAACGATCAAATAATGGTCGTAACTGTATTTGTATTTATACCACACAATACATAGTCGTACGTTTACAGAATCTATTAAGTATGTGGCTGTGTGGGTGGGCAGAAACTGGATTCAGAAAATTGATTCAGTAGAAATTAGGGCTAAACGTATCCGCCCTCTATAGTGTTACCGTAACGAGCTCTTTTGTTGGTTGCCAGAATTTCTGTTAGAGAATCATTTGTTATTCAAAGGAGGATTATACATTGTTTTGTAGAGATAAAGTAGATTGGCCAACATCCATGGGTACTGCGGTAAGCTTTTTTTATTCCTTTCATCCATACCTACCTTTACCACCAGGGCTGTGCTAGGTAGTGTAGAGGTCCCATGCGTATGCTATGGAAACTCTACACTATTATTCATCCGATAAAAAAAAATGTTTTTTTGCGTTTGCGGTGTAAAACGTTTGAACCTGTGAGCTAGAAAAATTCGGAACAAGAGGAAAATGGAGCAATTTTTTTGGGTAATATTTAATCACCGCAGTAATATTTAAGTGTTGATCCCCTATCCGATTAATTCAGTACAGGTTTAAAGGTAGAAAAAGATAGAAAAGCTTTAAATGACTTACCTGATGATGAACGCTGCAGCCACGTTCCTTACTTTAGGGCACTTGAGTAGAGCGACCACGGTTAGCAGGTTGCCGAACAGCCCGATCAGCATTATGAAACCAGTCATCACCGCCGCGAAGGTTAGCAGAGCGGGGGAGAATCTGGAATAACCACGAAAAAAAAAAAATCTTTGAAATTTTTGCGGACGAAAGGCGAACTTTAGATAGTTTTTATAGAGTTGTACAAAAAGGTTTGTTCGTTTATTACTCACGGTAGTTCGGGAGCACACGCGATCTTCATATCTTCATACGCATTTCGCGTGCTTATTCTACTTAGACGGATAAGTACTAGCATACACGCATATCATAAAATTGTTGACCTGTCATACGGGCGCGCTAAAGTAATTACTGGTGTTAGGGAAAAAAACACTGCCATTCTCTAAATCACGTGTTCTCTTCTGGCAAACAATCTATTCATGAAACTGAAGAACCTGTCCTGTATCACCCCCTTGTCTATTTCTATGCCGCAAAGTAGCAGTGTTTGCAGTGCTGTGTTTTGGTTTGAAGGGTGAGAGCGAAATTATCGGCAAACGAGACACACTATCTTGGTTCCATGGTGGGCAACGTGCTTTGCGCTCTTATTTCTGTCAAGTTTTGCCACTAATAAGACAGCGGGCTCTATGGGTGGTGGTGACCACTTTTCATTAGGTGGCCCACCTGCTCGTTTGCTCGCTTGTCACATAAAAAAAAATTCCAAGTAGTATATTGTTGACGATTTTCTTTTGTATTTCATGATCTTTGGGGAGAAATGTATAGTTTCATGGATAGAACGAGAGTTGCCATCGACACGATAGATGAAAAAAAAAAAATGTAATTTTACTTAAAATCAAACGCACTCCGTTTTGATTTGTTTTGATTTTAAGTAAAATTTCAGTTTTATTTTTATTTTAATTTAACTTAATAATTAGTTATACTTTAGATTCAATTTCGCTATCAAATATTATGATGATATGTACCTAGTTACTACCTTACCTAAACCATAATAACTATACTTAGGTACTTGCACCGCTAAGATTTAAAGCTAATAACATATGATTTAATAATTTAGGATTGAAATACCTCTAGGTATTATCAGAAAAACAATAAAAATCTAAAATTATAGCTAGCACTAAATTATAGATAGCACTTATTTTTAGAATTTCAGCGCGCAAACAAATATTTTCTTATTTTCAAATCGAGCAATAGAGAGTTTGTGGTTTATTTGGAACCACTTAGAACGAGAATTTTGTAAGCCATAAAAAGTGGTTTTTGAGGCAATATTGACCTTAACATTTTGAGTATATTTTTGGATGAAATGTTGCAAGCCAGTTGATGCTGTGGGTAAAGTTATGTCGATTCATATCCTCCAGGCTTGGTAAACCCTTTTTGTTACACCCTGTATAACTGAACTGATTAGATACCACTTTTGATATATTTTTTACAAAAGTTCTTTGGATTTTTTGATTTACTTGAAGAGGTTTTGGCTTGTCTACATTGATACAACGGTTTTTTGCAACAATGCGTAAGCGTAGATTCCACACTCTTACGTTTCCTTTCCAGCCGCTTATATCGTAGCAACAGAGACGTGGTTAAGCCGTCAGTCAATTTACACCCTGTATATAAGGCACTCAAGAGCCCCATTTCAGTTTTTGAATTTCCTTTCCTTACAAATAGAGGCGGAAAACTTTTGTCCCTTGGAAGTTTTATTTTTTGTTTTAATTATACTCACAAAGGACTGGATCATGAATCGGTCCTCAGGTGACTCGGAAGTCTTTTATTCCACCACATTGTACGGTCAAAAACAGCTAAATATATACTCTTTGGATTTCTTATTCGTGGCTTTAAGAACATGTACCGGGAGAAATAGGTACGCCTTTTTGCATAGTTGATTGTATGATGTAGAAGGAGCACACAATAATGGATATCGCCAAGATCCGGTCTATTCATATAAAGCCACAGGCTATTCAAACTTCTAGATAAAAAAACTGGCCAAGTGCGAGTTGGATTTGCGCATTGAGAGTTCTGTACCACTAAGGTAAAAATACCGTCTTAGTTATGGACGCGCAGTCACCCAGAAGGGTATTTAATGTGCGCGAGTCCACACGGACTTGACCAGTTTTTATTATTTGTTGTTATTCTATTGCTTGTTTAGCTATAGCTTTTGCACTATAAACACCAATTTTGACGCTTTTATAAGCGCGCGCGCGTGAACACTTATGTGTTCAAGTTTTTCTCTTAGTGCTTAAACAAAAAATCAAGCAAAATTTGCCTAAAAACATGTTTTTAAGGGAAAATTTATAACCTTCAGGCTCAAAAGTACTTTTTCTTATATCAGTATTTTTATTATTTTTTGTTATAGCGGCAACAGAAATACATAATCTGTTTTCACCCTTTGGGTATACGGAACCCTAAAAACGATGCTGCTCTTAAATTCATCATCTTCACTGCAAGACAGGGAGATCCTTCCAGGATTCAAGCTTTTGCTGGAACAATGTGGACGGGAAGTACCATAGTCACCACGATTGTTAACGTTGCGTGGTGACCGCGGTATATAAGATGGTACGATATACAGAAGTACGCTGCTGCCCATCCTCCTTTTCACAATCCTTTAGTCGCCTCTTACGACACCGGCACCACACGGTCAACTCATAAAGAGAAGTATTTGAGTATAAATAAGCATATTTTTATCTTAGAAAACTGAATTTCGTTTCATCACATGGTATTTTAAGATTTTTATTTATTGCACAGAGTTAGCACTTATCTTTATTTCTTCCTTTTTAGAAATCACAAAATGTCACCGACTTTCGGTGGTTACCATATTTACCACCTTTAGAAATTGTGCTTTCCTTTTTGTGGTTAGAGACATCGTCAGTCTAAATGGTGACAGTCGCGGAGTATTGTTTTGTAATATGTAAGTCGCTTGATCTCGTAAGGCGCTAATAGCAGTCAAATGCCTAACTTTACGTTGAAATATTAAAATAAATGGCCATCAAAACCATTGAAAAAAAAATACAGGGTAATATATCAAGATTTTAAAAAGGTTTTTACTTGAACAGAATAGTATTTTTGCTAACCACGTTTTAGGAAAAAAATCCCCAGCAGCACCTGTTTTTATGATAATTTGCAAAATTTCTCCAAAACCGCAAAAGTTCACTGGTTAGTTTTTACACACAAATAATGTATCTAGGTATTATATCAATATTTTTTACTTGAATGCTTTATTTTTATTCCACATAATACTAATGAAAAGTGCAAAAAACCGAGTTTTTGAGCGCGTGCGGCCGCGAACCTGACCAAAAACTGTAAGCGCGTGACATTTTGGTAACGCTGAGCGCTATTAAGGCCTATAAAATAGGCCGAATTTTAATTAATAAACTTTCCGTAGAGGTACTAAATGTGGTGGTCAATAATGATGAGTATGGACTTATATAGGGTTATTGTTAACATATAGGGCACCCCGCCGGTGTCTACATAGGGTCTCCAAGAACTTTCATTATTGCCAAGCAATTGCAACTCTATGTTTAAGCAAATATGGCAATAAATAATTCAAAGTTACGCTGAGTCATCACATGTGATGAGCCGGTGCTTTGGAGGTTTCACCACTTCCCTCTATGGGTGTATGGGTGGGGGGGGGGGGAGGTCAACATTATTTTTACTGCATTTCAATCGATGTTCCTTTCCTTGGGAATACTTTTAAGGGTAGATGCATATCCTTGAGGCTCAAAAAACTTTTCTTTAGAGCCTGTATATTTTCTTTTGGCAAGTCGTCATTCGCCACCACACAGCTTTGAAGCGTATGCGTCTTGCTCTACATCTAGAGACGAATTCTTTATGTCATTCAATACAAATCAGTGTCACCATTTACTAAAACTACCACGTTTTCCGCACCCACACTACTAGCGTCATTTAAGTGCGATAAACATAATTACGAGAGAATTTAAAAACCATGGTTTTCATCAATTTTAAATTATTTTTATTCAGTTGCAAACTGAATTTTATTTCATTTTTGTCCCAGTAAACTCGCGGGATACTTTACACGAATATTTTTATATATTTTCTCTAATATGTATTTTGTATATTTTCATTGACATTGTGCTGAATATTCACAAGAATAAAACTAGAAAATAAAAATAAATCAACTCTAAGCTATGAGAAAGGAGTAATCCTATGTATTGGTTGGAATTTGTCCAACTGGCAAGTTAGCACCTAGCTCATCTCTCATCAGCGGTGGTGGAAACCCGGCCCTCCTACTTGCAATGACGCACCAGTGCGAAGGAAAGAAATAGTAGTATAGCATCATCATAACATCCCTTAAAACGTCCACTGCAGAACAGAGAGCTCCCTCTAGAACTCTAAACGCGTGAGGGGATTTACCGTAGTCACCACGCTTGTAAGCGTTGCGGCTGGCGACCGCTGTTGTTGGTGACCGCAGTATTTAAGATGGTACAATACACAGAAAGATGCTACTGCCTATCCTCTGGTTCGTAAGCTCTTAGTCGCCTCTTACGACACCTACGGGTAGAGATGGGTTGGTACTATTCTTTGCCGGCACCGCACGGACCAGGTACCTAACTATTATACAGAGTGTAACAAAAAGGGTGGTACCAACCAACTCTGAATGAAGGATGTGAATCTGTCCATGAAACTGAACCACTTTCCTTAAGGAACATAGGTCGAAATACAAAAAAAAAATATTTTACCTCCCATAAAACTTGAATTAAGTACATAGCACATTTTGTATGGGAGGTAAATTATTTTTTATCATATTTCGACCGATGTTTAGGGAAAGTTGTTAAATTTTGGGCAGATTCATATCCTTCAGGGTTAATGTACCCTTTCTGTTACACCCTGTATACTATACTAATTGTTTCTCTCCTTTAGCTGCATCGATCATTAATTTGCATAGATACACATTTGCATTCAGAAATCAAACGAAACAGTGTCTCCATATTCGTGTGTTCCAAATTAGAAATTTCAAAGTAAAAGTTTCCTGAATGGCTTAAGCCTCTATTTGGTGGTGCCATTTTTTGAGCAGCTACCGTGCATCTACCAATGTATGATCAAAGACTCTTACATTATATTTTTGGACGAAAATAATTTATTTGTGTGGCAGCGGTAATTTCAATTTGCGATTGAAATTATTAACACAAAAGAGAACATTGGAACAGCAAACTAGGTCATACTTACTTTGAAAGCTCGCTTTCGCTTGAAGTTGCGTTAATTTCGTCTATTTTGTCGTCCATTTTCTGAAACAATATAATTAAAAATATTATTTTTTTGTCAGAACATAATTACAAGGTGGAACAGAAAGGGTATATGAACCCTCAAGGATGTGATTCTACCCATGAAACTGAACAACTTTGTCTATGGAACCTATGTTCGAAATAGGAATCATACAAACTGAATCAGCTGATAGCGCATTTTGTATGAGAAGTAATTTTTTTTATTTCGACCTATATTCCTTAGAGCAAGTCGTTTGTTGTGGTCTGTTCATTTTGATTAGGGTCGGGCCACATTGATCGACGGCGATCGACGGTTTGCCTATACAAAGCGCCCAGACGACGAAACGCCGTCGACCATCGGCAGAGATCGACGGCGAACGACGGCTGATGACGGCGACCGACGGCTGACGACGGCGATCGACGGCGATAAGTTGTACCACAGTGTACAAGATCAACAAATGCGAAATAAAATAAAAATTTTATGTTTTAATTACGGCTTCGACAATTGAATTGTCCATCTTGTTCAAAAGGCAACAACAGTATGAGATGTTGCGGATGCGAACGCGTCCGTACGGCTGCGTAAGGATGCGAACACGTACAGCTGCGTACGGATACGAACGCCTCCGTAAGCGGTGAATCGGCCTAATGCGTACTAGTGTGCTCTTTTTCAATCGGCAAAGTGCGAAAGGCCGTCGATCAATGTGGCCCAACCCTTAGAATGTTGTTGTGCAAAAAATTACAAATAGTGTCAGACAGACAAACACAACACAGTTTTTCTTGTTCATCATAAAGGAAATGTTTGACTTGTTTCTACAACACTTTAACCTATTAAATGTGCAGGTACATCACTTAATACGTACAAATACAAAAACATGAAACCCTGATAGTACAGGAGTCACAGTAAATTAAATTATTATTAGGTATTATTAAAATTAGGTTTTATTATTTGATAAACGTCCCTATTACGTAAAGAGTACGTATAAGTTATAGAGGAAAATTACTGAATAATAACGTATTAATTTGCATTCATATATTTGTAATTATATTAGTTTGAAATATTTATGTTGACTTGTGATTCACACATTTATTTCACTGTTTTACATAGGTACTTGACAGGCCACAAAGATTCGTAATTTCGAGGACCTCATCATCATCATCATCATAACATCCCGTGAAACGTCCACTACAGGACAGGGAGCTCCCTCCAGAATTCTAGCTTTTGCTGGAAAAATTTGGAGGGGAAGTACCATAGTCACCTCGCTTGTTAGCGTTACGGCTGGCACCATGGACCGCGGTTGTAGGTGACCGCAGTAAGTAAGATGTAAGTTACAAAGGAGGATGCTGCTGCCCATCCTCCAGTTAACCCTTAGTCGCCTCTTACGACACCCACGGGTATGTATGGGTTAGTACTATTCTTTGCCGGCACCACACGGGACCACGAGGACCTATATTTTTGCAATACCTTACCTACTTTTACAAAAAATATTTATTAAAATTATTGGGTTCATCTTCATCATCATAACAACCCATGAAACGTCCACTGCAGGACTGGGAGCTCCCTCCAAAACTCCAGCAAAAGCACGTGGTACTTAGGAGGGGATTTACCATAGTCACCACGCTTGTAAGCGTATGTGACCGCAGTATGTAAGATGGTACGATACACAGAAAGATGCTGCTGCCAATCCTCCTCTTCTGGTTCTAAGCCATAAGTCGCTTCTTACGACACCCACGAGTAGAAAAGGGTTGGTACTATTCTTTGCAATTATGTATTAGGTTATAATAATTTAAATAATACGTACATAATTATTTTATTTTAATTGAATCACACGATGCACGCCCAATCTTTGAAAGTATAAGCATAATGCCAATAAACATTAAAACCTTAGAGCGTTAGCGTAATATTATATATTCTTTGCCTTAGATAAATGGTTCGCGGAAAACTGCTGAAACTCTTCATAATATATTATTTAGGATGACTTTGAATTAGTTCTTGATAGCAAAAGATATGTACTCATGATATTGAACAATTTTATTTTCGTATTTCAGCCTATGTTCCTTGGGGAAAGTTGTTCAGTATCATGAGTACATTCATGCCTTTTTCTATCAAGAACTAATTAAAAGTCACCGTGTAATTTGTGCAATGCAATACCAGGTTTTGAGATAATTTGTTGCTCTAGTAAAAATCACGTACTTACTACAATACTAGGAAGGTACGTAAGTAAGTATACATCAAGCATGATTCGTCACAAACCCATTGTAAGGCTATCAATCACTAGCTCACCGCCATTATAGTCCGGGAGCCGCGACGCATTGCAACATGTCCCGACGACAGAGGTCGCCGGACCAATTCTTCGTGACCCGTCGCCGGTCGCCGGGCGGCAGATGACATGACAATAAAACTGTTATATGCCGAGTCACTGTCCTTACGACATTCATGTGGGAATTCAAGTTATTTTTTCTGAAATATAGTTGTCAATCTAGATCGCACCCTCTTGATTGAATTAGACACCAAAAACAAAGTTTTTATCTTCTCGTGTATAACCTTGAAGGATTTCTTTACTACTCAAGCGGTGATAACATTTATGTACATCAGATTTACATTGCGTTCATTAATATTTTTTTCAGTGTCGCAACGAGCTAAAAAATTGCTAATACTTTTGAAAGTCGTTTTGAGAAAAGCCATACCAAAACCTGATTGATTGTCAAAGTTATTAAGCAGTTCAATTGCCTTTGGGTTAGCTTTGCCATAGCTAAGGGGGTGTTTCAGTAACGCTGAAGGAACACAAACAAAAAACCTACTTATTTTTTTTATCATCAATGATTTTTTTTATAATTTACAGGTATTAAATTTTGACGATCCTAAGCCCGTTAAAGTATTAAGGGAAAATTGGAGTCACACACAAAAAAAGAAAGGATTTCTTGATACACTCGCGCTGGCTCGGTGATAGTGCGGTGGCCCTCCGCGTTAGTTAAGTTTCAATGGAGTAATTTTTTTTTTTAAAGGATTTTTTTTGTGTTCCTTTATCGTTACTGAAACACCCCGTAAGCTATGGCACGCAATTAAATTAACACCCTGTATACCCGTAACCTTTACAGGTTCTGAATATGGAAGATATTGCAATTTTTTCTTGATACGAAAGAAAGAGCAAGCATCATGAACGCTTCCATAGTCTAAACAGCAGGTTAAAAACCCTCTAACTAGGTGTGTTTGCCACTCCCACGGATAGTCATCCGCCGAGCCCATACTGTTCGTTCGAGCGTGGTCTTCTCACTCTGCTTCACGTACTACTGATTCTAAATAGCAGTGGACGTACAAAAAAAGAAAAAAAAAGCAATGAGTATTCATTTAAAATTTTATAAATGGAACTTACCAACTGATGTGGAAAGGTTCTTTAAAATTAAATAGCAACAGTCAGCAACACGCTTCTGTACTATAATCTGTAAAAACGGATGTTTGATATATTTTAAAATAGAACTATCTACATGTATACAAAGTCAGTGTTTTTTCCATAAATACTTCTTCATTTTGTTGAGATATTTTTACCTGTTAGCTGTTTCTGTTATGTCTTCTTCTTACTTAATTAAACAAATTCATGCTTCGTATTTATTCTTAGAAAAAAAAAGACATGAAATAAGTCTTTTAAAAATAGAACAGTCTGGAAAAGTGTATTGTGTTTATTTTCTGTATAAAATTTTAACTTTAAAGTCTGTTATGATTGTTGTTATTACTTATTAGTACCTACCAGGCTTTGTTTCTTCTACATCAAGTTAGTTTTCAAAGGTAATTAAATCTTGCAGAGGAGTTGGCAACACTTGTTACAAAAAGAAAGGCGAGTACCTCCACAAAGTTCATTTAATTTCCTTTAGACCAGGATTCATCACGAAAGAAACCGTGGAGCCGGGAGCTGCCGTAGGGCTGGTCCGTCATGGATTTTAAAGTAGGGGTATATTATATTGTCAGATAGATGATATGTAGCATGCATAATTATATTCATGATAGCATCCAACGAAAGTTGCCATGTATTAAGCGTAAAAAATTTACATATTTCTCGACTACATAATGATGCATCATCCAAGTTCCAGTAATAAAATCTGTTATATTTCTCGGATAGGTACCCAACCTACTAGGTACATAATACTTATAATAATATGATGCTAGTAGATGCGTCCAGTCCCGTGTGGTGCCGGCAAAGAATAGTACCAACCCATCTCTGCCCGTGGGTGTCGTAAGAGGCGACAAAGGGCTTATGAACCGGAGGATGGGCAGCAGTTATCTTTTTGTGTATCTTACCATCTTACATACTGCGGTCACCAACAACATTGCCAGCCGCAACGCAACGCTTACAAGCGTGGTGACTATGGTAAATCCCCTAAGTACCACGCATTTTTGCTGAAGTTCTGGAGGGTGTTCCCTGTCCTGCAGTGGACCTGTTATGGGATGATATGATGATAATAAATAGCTGCGAGGCAGCCCTAGACCAACTAATTAACGTAGGTCGGCGTTAGCACCACAATTGTTTAAAAAGCCAATTTAGATCACTTAACGCTGCGAACGCCTCACCCTCGGTCTCGGTTCTCTTAGATAAAACATGATTTCAATTTTGAAATAAGAAAATGGTGCGTAGGTAGTAGACCCGAACTTAGATACTAAGGGACCCAATTCTTAAAAAAAATTTGAAAATAATCATTCTAACTCTCCTTTACGTTCAACATAATATATTAAATATCTAAAGATATTCACTTTTAAATCTTTCTTAAATTTTTCTTGTGCTTGGAGGATTCTTGGGTGATATTATATCCCCCAGTGATATTCAAGAATTAGCCTACAGGTCTACATCGTTCCTCAGCAGTCAGTCTTTGATAGCTTGATTGGAAAGTATAAGTCAAAAATTATGACTTCATAATTTCTTGCCTTCATTATCTAACTAACTTCTTCACATAAAATAACCTACTAAAATAGTACCTAGTACCTATACTTTTTCATAAAATTTTTAAGATTATATCTTCGACGGAAAGAGCATTTTTTTACAGTTACGCGTTAGCGTAATATATTCTTTGACACAGTGCTGTACGTAGTTTTATTGAGGAAACAACCGCATTTTCTCCTCGATCATAATATCATATTTTAGAAAAAAACTAACAAAATATCGTTTCCTTTTTCTCATTAACACCTCACACATCGAACGGATGTGTCTTTTGAACATGGGGCCCATATCTAGCTTTATTTAAAAATAACCCTCTTCTTTATGCCTTTTGCATCCGATCGTCAATAAAACCTGGGTGTCTACTCTCAAAGTCTGATATATCGAAACGATGCTACTCGAAACATGCAAATGCAAAACTTCGTCCCTTGACAATAGAGTAGAATATTGGTTGGATGCAGTTTGAAAATTCATCCTACCAATATTCTACTCTATTCTCAAGGGACGAAGTTTTGCATTTGCATGTTTCGAGTAGTATCGTTTCGATATATCGGACTTTAAGAGTAGACACCCTGCTTTATACTTCAAAAGATTTTTACGATCGCCATGTTTTATTTTAAGAAGAACAATGGCTCCAATCACGTCAAAGGAACACAGGTGCGCTAGTGTTTTCGAAAACATCATGTTAAAGTATTACAACGTTGCGTTATTCTAAGATACAGTGCGCATAGACATCTCCCCAACAACTGACACTGTGGGTGGATTCAGAGCTTAAAATTAATGGTACTCACTCTCGTGTCATTTTGCTGTTTTGACTGTCGGCGAATCTAAATAAATATATTTTACAAAAGGTCATCTGATCCCAAACTAGGCAAAGCCAAAGTATATACTATGGGTATGAGAGACTATACATACCTAACACCCAGAATCTAGATACAAAACAAACACTTGTGTTCATCACACAAATGTTTGCCCCAGGCAGGGATCGAACCCACGGCCCACGGCGTGAAGGTAGGCTCAATACCAACCACACCAACGGACTTGTCAACTTCTAAACTCCATTTAAACTAACATTATAAATGCGAAAGTAACTCTGTCTGTCTGTCCATTTGTTTCTGTCTGTCTGTTAAGCTTTTAAGGCTGAACTGCTATCTATCGAAGTAAATTTTGATGTTTGGTGTAAAGTTATATTTTTGAACCATGAGAAAGGACATAGGCTACTTTTTACTGAATTCCAAAAAGTCACAAGCAACAGCGATTACCTATAAAAATGACTTATACAACGTGATTTGTAGTGATTTTCGACTCCCCATACTAAAGTGGTCACGTGACCGACCCATTTTGTATGGGAAGTTGAAAATTTTTGTTAGCAAAGTCGTAGAACAAAAGTTGTTGCTTTTGACCTCTGTAATGCCCACCTTGGGCATACGCATATCAGGTCCAAAAAAATAACCTTGTATAGTCTAATTTAATTTCTGTTAGATATTCGAACAGAGCGTGAAAAGCCATACTGAAGGCAACCATTGATCCCGACATCGGAGACGAAACCACTCATAGAAGAAAGTACCTTTTTTTAGACATTTAATAAAAATAAACACAAAGGTGTATATTCTTTTGTTGCTATTTTAAAATCTTTTGTTTCACAACAAAAGTTTCGTTTGTTTTAGAAACAATAGGAAAACCTTTGCGGGCGGTCACAGGCCCGTCCGGGAAAGATTTCCGCTCGAGGACAACGTATCACTAGTGTGCCTAGGGACTGTGTTTCTATAATTAAGATTATCAAAGGAATAAGGATGAAAGAAATCAACGACAAAGCTCTAGAATTGACGACCGGAATTCGCAAAGGAATCTTTTATGTAAGGTACCTTGAAACTTGGCTCATAAACAGGAATAGGATCATTAAAGATAAATAAAAAATACAATTTTTTTCGGCCATAAACGGCGAAGTTTTAAAAAAAATCGTTTTCGTCAAATATCGATAGGTCGTATGGCAGAATGTGATTATTAGTCATTGCCTATCATAAAAAAAACTAACAGCTGTATAAACCATAGATTTATTACTTCGCGCGTGGCGCTTTTAACCAGATTGCGCTCTTCCAAAAATTATGCGAGCAGAGTAGGACGTAAGATGAGAGGAAGCTGTCCCTTTCTAATAGATTTTGCATGACATTTTGTTTATGTTGCCATGACAACATCAACAAAATGTCATGCAAAATCTTTGTTAAAAATCATTTTACCAAAGAGTTTTTAATCCAGATAAATAAAAAAAAATGATTTTCTGCATTTATCAATATTTAATGAAAACTGAGAGAGAAGTTTATACTTTGCACGTTGAAAATTGTTCAAATAAGTATTTAAAAATACGTATAAATATAAATTTGTGAATATAAAAGTTAACATTTTGCACGGAAATTGTGCAAACTTCATTAGTATGGCAATAATTAGAAAGGGACGAAGTACATCGCCTATGATGTCTTGCTCTGCTCGTTTTGCCTCTGTACAAATTGTTAAGAGTACGCTATCATGGTAAATGTAAGATCATTGGTATAAACCGACCACAGACTACTTAGAACAGTTGTCAGTTTTTTTTTTACTACTGGCCATGGCTACGTTTCATTCTGCCATACGGATAATCGATATTTGACAAAAACAAAATTAATTTTTAACATTATTATTTGCAACCGAAAAAAAATCGTATTTTTTATTTTTACTTATTGACCTTATCCCTGTCTACGAGTATGAGCCAAGTTTCGAGGTACCTTACACATACCTACGTTTCCTATGCGAATTGTGAGCTTGATAGTTACTCGTACCCTGTCTGCGAAGCTGTAGATTCTGGGGTTTGGATCTTAAACCCCTTAAGTAGTTAAATCATTACTAAGCAGAGTTATTATACTTTCCCGTGGGTGTCGTAAAAGGTGGCAATGGAAAGAGTTTTGATCTGTTTCATAGGCAATGGGCTTGTGACCTGCCACTATACTAAGTTTACCATCTAAATTGAACACAATCGCTGAGTGTGTAGAACGGCTAAGGCTGCCTTGCTCACAGCCTGGAGCTCTATTGTTCAATATCCAATAAAAAAAAATGACAGGTTTTTATTTTCAAAAGTGAAAAATTATTTTTGTGAAACATAGAGTAGGTAGATAATATATGATTTTTAAATTTCATAACATATAATTTACTTTTTATGAGCTATTATAAGCTTTTATTAATTTTTAAAGTCTTAAATATCACTCGAAATTGGCCCGGTGATATTTAGGAATTGGCTTCCTGAAATGACTACAAGCATGATGGTTTATTTTATGATCATCATAACATCCCATGAAACTTACACCTACGTAATTTAGGTATATGTGGAGTGATTTGACCTTTATACTACTTAAGTAATTGTAACATATCTGAGGTAATTTAAACATGTCTCTAATTAGCTCTGCTATTGGTATCAATCAATTTGGAAATTAATAGTAAAGCAAATTTGCTTGTCGTATCGTAAGCAAGAGATGGAGATCTTTAGGGGAGGCCTATGTCCAGCAGTGGACGTCTTTCGGCTGATATGATGATGATGAAGCAGTTACGCTACTGTAGCTAAATTATACAGGGTGTAAGGGACAGATTGGCAAAAACTGAAGGGGCATGATCAGTCAACGTAACTGAACAACTTTCAGCGAAAAAAAATTTCAGAAAATGAAAAACTATCCATACAAGCTGTCCAATCAAGTTTACAATTTTGTATGGAGAGGCCGATTTAAAAAAAAAATCCTGAAAGTTTTATTCGCTGAAAGTTGTTCAGTTACATTGACTGATCATGCTTTTTAATTGTTTGCAAAACTTTCCCTTTCACTGTGTATTATTTGCTACGAACAAGCGAAGCAAAAGGTTAAATATTACTTATTGAGTTTATTTAGGATTCTGTGTTTGCCTAACCTAAAATAATATTAAGCTTAGATATATTTCTTTTATCTGACCAATGAAATAAATGTGTACGTGTTAAACAAAACATTTGTATAACGTATAACAATGTTATATTTCGTATTATACCTAAAGGGCGTAAGTAACAGCTTTACATAAACTGATAGGGCGTGATTGATCAAAAGCTTAGTTCTCTACAACTTTAAGTGAATGGAACTTTCAGTAGGTAAGTGAAAAAAAATCTGCATCTTCACACAAACTTGTTTGGAAAATTTGTACAGAGGATGTTTTAAAAAAAAGAAATTAATTACCTTTCAAAAGAAGTCTATTTAATGCGCACGAGTGTGACTCACACACACTTGACCAGTTTTTGTTATTTGTAGTCAGCTAAAACAAAAATCATAAAAAAACACGTTTCTAATATGGGGATCCCGCCTTATTTTTTAACTTTTTATTATTTGTTGGGTGATTCGCCATTATAAAACATTCTGTGAAAACAACCTTCTACTACGGTTCAAAAGATCCTTGGACAGAGAGACAGACAGACGACGTAAGCTTAGTAGTGGAACTCTGTTTGTACTCTTCGGGTACGGAACCCTGAAAACCTATGTCCTCCCAGGGATACAACCTTGATAAGCCTTTTGGAGTGGTAGGTAGACTAACTTTCTGCGCCATAGCTCCGCAAAAAGTAACTTTGTTATGGGTGCACCTTTAAGTCACGATCACACCTAACTGAATTCAGAGACTAATTCGGCATACATTGCTCGTTGAAGTAAGGATATTGCAATTAACATAATATCCAAGCCTCCCAGCGATGTATGCCGAATTAGTCTTTGAATTCAGTTAGGTGTGATCGTGGCTTTATTCGTAAGGAAGGAGCTAGTTAGACAGTATTCATCGTGACATGTAGTACGGAGGCAATTAACCAATTTACTGGCCTGACGCCCACAGACGGTCATGAATATTCCTTGATAAAGGATGCGCCTACGACCTCTGCTACACTCTTGACTAATCAACTTAGATTACATCTTAGTACCTGAGCATACCAGCAAGCTCGTAACTAAATAATCTTACATCAAAGTGAATCAAAAGATGGCGCTGTAGGATTTCTTGAATCACGCTATAATTTTAAAACGAATTTTCCCAGACAGCAAATTAGATCGATTTTTCGCCACTTGTTCGCCGCTAAAACCCCGACATTGTAAATTTCATCGATACAGCAGTTTTTAAGAACGCGTTTTCTAACACAGCGGATAAAATGCTAGCGCACTTTTTTGATGTCACTGAATTTAGAACCGAATTAGTAAAAAAAAAATCTTTAAGTATGAGAAAGCGACCAATAAATATGCCATAATACGATTAAATAAATAAATAACCTAGGCACTGTTCAAGACAAAAAATACTTACCTAGGCAGGCGGAAAAGTCCGCGATATTACGGTAAAAAAATAGTGTTGTGGGACGAATGAGAAGGATAAGGTAGAGTTCTTTCAAAATTATAACAGAAAGGGTATACCAACCCTGAAGGATGTGATTCTGCTCATGAAACTGAACAACTTTCCCCAAGGAACATAAGTCGTAATACGAAAAAAAAATAGACCTTCCATACAAAATGCAGCTGATTCAGTTTCTGAGGCCAAACATTTTTTTTTGCATTTAGACCTATGTTCCACAGGGAAAGTTGTTCAGTTTCATGGGCAAGGGTTGGTCGGTATACCCTTTTTGTTACACCCTGTATGCGACTTTTTGAAGCGATAGAGGCTTAATTCAGTCTCGAAGCAGCTCGTTACGTATCGATACCCTCGCAAATCTTCTATCTATACTTACTCGCTTCTCAAAGTGTGTGTAGGGCCCTAAGTAATTGATCTATGCTATGATATACCAGTTGTAAGTTTTATTACTCGTTTGCAGAAATAGAGTACTATAAGCACGACCGCTCTAATGCATGAGTCGTAACAATTTAATATCGAGTAAAGTGACCCTGTCCCACTGACCGAGCGATCCAACGATCATTCTGCAGACAAGATTGATGCAGAGCAGGCGCCAGTGAGGCTCAAGAAGTCCTGACGAATGATGATCCCTCAAGACGGATCGACCCACTCATGCGTCCTGCGACCTGGATGCATAAAGCGAAGGAACTATGTCAAGATCGTGGCAGGAAGGATTGGGTCTCTGTCTCTGCCTACCCCTACGGTAAAGAGGCGTAATGTTTATCCTAATCTATTAAATTAACAATATTTGTGTATTTATTTGTTTGTTTGTATACTTATTTGTAATCGGTATCTCGAAAACGGCTCTAGCGATTTCGATAAAAAATTTAATAAGTACTTGTGTTTTCGGTGGCAAAAATCGATCTAATATCTTAGGTCTCATGGAGAGAATTTGTTTAGTCCGTTTTTGTCCATTTTTAGGGTTCCGTAGCCAAATGGCAAAAAACGGAACCCTTATGGATTCGTCACGTCGGTCTGTCTGTCCGTCCGTATGTCACAGCCACTTTTCTCCGAAACTATAAGCACTATACTGTTGAAACTTGGTAAGTAGATGTATTCTGTGAACCGCATTAAGATTTTAATACAAAAATAGAAAAAAACAATAAATTTTAGGGTTCCCCTTATATAGAACTGAAACTCAAACTTTTTTTTCATCTAACCCATACGTATGCGGTATCAATGGATAGGTCTTCAAAAATGATATCGAGGTTTCTAATATCATTTTTTTCTAAACTGAATAGTTTGCGCGACAGACACTTCCAAAGTGGTAAAATGTGTGTCCCCCCCCCCCTTAACTTCTTAAATAAGAGAATGATAAAACTAAAAAAAATATATGATGTACATTACCATATTTACCATGCAAACTTCCAACGAAAATTGGTTTGAACGAGATCTAGTAAGTAGTTTTTTTTAATACGTTATAAATCGTAAACCGCAATTTACCTTTCATTCAATCAACTCAAATCAGCTAATTTAAATAATATAATGTGGTGGTACGGAACCCTCAGTGCGCGAGTCCGACTCGCACTTGGCCGGATTTTTGAAAATAGCGCGTTTCATAAAATCTACCTCGCCGTCTATTGGTGTGCTCTGGTTAAGATTATAAAGAGTGTGAAGCTCAGACTGTAATACTGGGTTATTTTTCTATCTCTAGCCAAGTTTAAGTTTTTTGGTCCCAGAACATAAAACTTATAAATTTTCCTAAAGGTACATGGAACAATAAACTAAAATAATATTTTGGTCTTTCCATTAATCAACAAAGAATCTTGTTTTTCAATTCGTGTTTTGTTCACACTTGCGTTTTGTCCGAGTATGTACCACTATAACATGCCACAATTAATAACTCGTGCGTCAGCAAATTTCGGTTAAGTAGCTTAACTTCTGTTTCGTTTGAAGTTCGTTTAAGTGAGTTAAAATCGCTTTAATTAGTAACCTGGTTTTCCTTTCCTGCCTTAAAATTACTTGACCCTTTCAAACAATTTTATGAAATATCTGAGAGGTTTGTAACGAAGTACCTCAACGATATTGAGGGATTGGTCCGCCTTTCTTAGGGTGCCAACATAAAGAATACGGTTACAAGTACGGGTAAAGTCAGGGTTTCAGTTTCTATGTGGCATTTGGATGACGGGTCCTGTCAAAATGGCGCTGCGGTCATAATATATAGTTAGCACGTAAAGTTTTGACGCTTGGCTCGTTCCAAGTCTTAGATTAGACGGCTTCGGATTGGGTACCAAACCAAAGGATAGCCAACGTGCTCGGAGAAGACCCCGAAAGCGTCAGACAGACGAATTTGATACCTTCAACAAGTGGCCCAAAATGGCGCTCGATTGCGAACAGTAGAAGGAAGAAGGGGAGGCCTTTGCCCAGCAAACACATAACGGCTACAAAACGGCTGTGCTAATTAGTTTGCGGCACCTGTTTTTCTTATGTTGAAGCACGTCAACGCTACAATACATCAACGCACGCTAATGTCATACACATATTTTGCTCTTAAAGGGCTAAGCAAACATGAACACAAAGTCCGCTACAGTCAGCCGTTGTGGCCAGTACTGCAAACATTTTCGATATTATAATAGTTTTATTCTATGTGTTTATGTAGTTTGGAAAGAAAACATTCAAAAAGTTATTTAGTCCAAAATTAAGGTTGTTCAGATTGATTGTTATTTAAATAAAATCATAGAGCAATTTAAAAAATGATAAGTTTGAATTTTATTCTGAATAAACCGATAATTTACCCAATACCGGCTACACTGGCGGACTGTCACGGACATAAAGTCTGCTTGTCGTATGCAGTGCCTTTTAAGCGTCAAATTCTCAGGGCGTCGGCATTAGTTCCGATTTTATCTTTATCCACCTGCCAAGCCAACAGATCTTTGTTACCCTATGCTGGCCGGTTTAGCTGTTTCTTTATGCTGGTGTACCCCGATTTACCGGTAACGAACTACTCTTGTCTGGTAATCTGACTTCTTATGTTTTTACCTTTACCTTCTGAGCCTCTCAAGCTGAATATTCATATTATTATTTGTGGTAAGACCCTTTTCTCTGAATGAACCAAGTGGCTGAATATAGAAATGATATTGCCGACCAAAATTACGCAAAGAAAAATGTGCTACTTATATGCTATTACATAAGTGACGAGGGAAATAGATAAGTCGTTCTAGACTCGAAATGTTCTCAGTACCATACGACGTTGTAAGGGTTGCTCTTTCTTTAAATATTTTCCAAAGAAGTTACCTGCGAGGGTTAAAAATACTAAACACATTGGTTTCTTTATACTAACGTCATGTGGCTACGAGGGTTACAAAATTAAGGGAGAAAAAAGAAAATAGTGGTGAAATGGAAATTGTCGAAGGGCGAGCCGGACTTGTGCACTTAGGGGTCCATACCTGTCCATCATCATAATGATTAGCCCTTTAATAATTAACCTGACTCCTCTTTAATAATTATGAATTTTTTAAAATTACTTGAAATCGGAGCTCACAATTAACTATATTTAGTTAATGGTTATATTAATTGAGAAAAGTTGTAATATTTAACCATTTGATACATTTGCCTTTGTGTTGTGAGATCTAGCTTGTTGCCAAATTTCATGATTCTAGGTCATCGGGAGGTCCTTTGAGGTTTTGATTCATTAATGTAAGGAAATCAGTAGGTCGAGCATGCACACCGCGACTTGGCGAGTATTCGTAGACTAAACCGGTTATGTCTTCTCGCGTCCATACATAAAAAGTGACAGTAGCGCGCGGCTCGAAAAAGTCACGATGCGCATCTTAGCCCGGCTGGACCACAGATTAAATAATAGTACACAAATAGCCGTATCTTTTAACTGTGTTGTCGCGGATGTTTTAAATTTCTACACTTTGGGGCTCTATAAACCTTAATATTTGATACTCATTTGAACTTAATACGTTTACCTATTCGGGAGAAAAAGGGTCTTGACAGACAGACAAAGTGATCCTATAAGGATACCGTATTTTTGTATGGGGTACGGAACCCTAAAAAGAGGTGAAATAGCAGATTTATACGAAAAACGTACTAAAAACAGTTTACATATTATTTATTTTATCGACCATTTAACTGAAAAGGTTTAAAAAATCGAAAAGATTTGAGTCATCTGAATCTATTCAAGTCGCGAGTGAATAGGCTTCTTCTAGGCAAGCTCGTGCCACCATCGACCAGTCCTAGGGCGAGATCGAAGTCAAGGGTAAGCCCATTGACAATTAAAAAATTAATCCTTTACGACAAATATAATTTCTGTAGGTACTATTTTTTGAATTCTGTTTAAACTTTGAACTCACAAAACTACTTTCCTTTTAAATTTAAAGGAAAGTGAAGAACAAAGGATACATTTGCGTCTATGCGACATGTTGAGTGCATGGCTCTGAAATACTCTCAACCGACTGACCTAACATGAGCCTGACACACTTTGAGCCTTTATGAGTCACTGCCACATTCGAAGGCACTAGCTGTTTTGCATGAAAATGGGATAAGCCTTGAGCTTAGTCACCACGTACGGTTTTAAACGATCAATCACCTTTCTAGTGATGATTCCTTTTTAGGGTTCCGTACCTCAAACGAACGCTTATAAGATATATCATTTTGTTGTCCGTCTGTCTGTGTGTCTGTCAAGACCTTTTTTTCTCACGAACGGGTAAATGGAATTTGAAATTAATTTAAAATTTTAAGGTCTGTGGACATTCTGAGTTTGTACACTTACACGATCAAAAGATACAACCAATAATGATCTCCATATATTTATGAACCAAACAAAAACCTAAAAAAATATTGGCAAGAATCTAGGTCTCAAACAACTTTTCCCACAACTAATTAGTTTCAAGTGCATTCATATTAACGAGGGGTCAGGTTAGAGTGGACGCAGGGTTTCGGACGCGAATCAAAGGGCAAAAGCTTGTAGAATATCATATTGTTGGGTAGGTACGGAACCCCTAGGTTGCGAGTCCAACTCGCACTTGGCCGGATTTTTATTTTATAGTATTTTTTTGTTTGAGTATTAAAGCCCCAGTTTTACGTATGTTTAAAGTTAAAGCTCCTTTATGGATGAAGTCGCGGGCAACAACTAGTTACCCTATTAAAGAAAATAAAAAGCATCGTCATCGTCCTGTCGCCAGATTTTTATTTTATTTTTATTTTATTTGGGATAACAACAGCCTTAGGTATAGTATTTAGAATAACAAAGCAAAACTTAAGATAGAAAGGCCAATTACAGCTATCCACATATATCATTTAAAAACTTATTTGAGGTCCTAATGATACTCGCAAGAGCGTACAATGTCGAGAAGTTCGAAAAATAATTAGCAATTAAGTTAAAAACAATGATAATGTGTGCGTATGTGTGTGTGTGTGTATGTTTTGTGTGTTGTGTGGGTGAATGAATATGAGTGTGTTTAGGTTGCAATAAAAATATATACTAAATAGTTTTTATATGTACATATGTATGCATATATTATATAGAAATATTAAATAAATAAATAAAAATAAATGATTTATTGTACAAAAATAAAGTAGATACAATGCCTTATGCAAACAGGTATAGTGCCTTATGCAAACAGGTATATTAAATAAAATAAACCGAGCTTTTTAAGGGAGGATGTATAAAACAAACTTACATAAGTGAATAATTGATCTTTTGGGTTTTTGGAATAGGCTGTTGCAGAAAAAATTAATAATAACTATCTTCAGTCATTATTGACCTGACTTCTTTTTTAAGCGAGTCCTTGTTAAGAATAAAAGGATCAATTTCGTGAAATTTTGAGTTGAAAGTTTTTACGATTCTGGTGAATACAGCGTTCTGACCGTAATTGGTGGAGTGAGCTGGAACACAAAAGAGTGTAGTATGCCTAGTGCGACGTCTGGGAACATTGAATATTATAAGTTCCAGCATATCAGGGCAGTCCAGCCTTCCATGTAATATATCATGAAGTAGGCCCATATCAAGCATTAATCTACGCTCTTCTAAAGTAAGAATGTTCTGATTATGACAGTTTTCTACGTAGGTGGGGGCTGATACATTGTTCTTAAAATTTAAATACTTTACAAATTTCTTCTGTATTCGTTCAATTAGATTTTTGTACTTCTCATAAAAAGTTGACCAGACAGGACTAGCATATTCTAAAATGCTACGCACATAGGCATAATAAACAACTTTTAAACTCAAGGCACATTTAAATGGTTTACAGGTACGTATAACAAACCCGAGATTACGATAGGCCCTATCGGTTATAATATCAATGTGGTTGGAATAGCTCATTTTACAATCTAAATAGATGCCGAGATCACGTACGACACTTGCCCTTTGTATAACAGTATTATTGAAATGGTAAGCGAATAAGATGGGATTCCGCTTCCGCGTAAAACTGATGATTTGGCATTTAGATATACTGACAGTAATTCTATTACGCTCGTAGTAAGCATATAGAGAGTTGAGGTCTTGTTGCAGTAGTTCGCAATCAGCTACCGAGCGGACACGAATGTAGATTTTTTTATCGTCCGCATATAAAAGGTGTTTGGAGTTAACAATGCATTCGGTCATGTCAAATAAGTACGCGTTAAAGAATAGAGGACCTAAATGTGACCCTTGAGGGACCCCTGAAGTAATGGAAACAAAGTCAGACCTATATCCACCCAAGATGACAGCCTGCGATCGATTGGTTAGGTAAGAACGAACCCATCTTAGCAAGTCACCATGAATCCCTAGTATTTGAAGCTTAGAAATTAGTATGTCGTGGTCTACACGGTCGAACGCTTTTTCGAAATCCGTGTAGACCACGTCTACTTGCCCACCTTTCTCCATATTTTCGATAATATTATTGGTAAAAAGTGCGAGATTAGAGACTGTAGACCGTCCCCTGAGGAAGCCGTGCTGAGAGGGAGGAATACCGCGAGAGGTTATAGGATAGATGCTTTTATATACGAGAACTTCAAACACTTTACTAATAGTATTTAAAATTGAAATGGGACGGTAGTTTTCTATAAAAGTTTTAGATCCCTTTTTGTGTATCGGCATTATTTGAGACTCTTTCCAGATCTTAGGGAAAATACACTCTTTTAAGGATTTCTGAAATAATATGGTTATCGGTAGCGCCAGGCTGTCTGCACAGGAGGACAATAAAATGGGAGGTATCCCATCAGAACCAGAGCCTTTATTAACGTCCAGAGAGCGTAACAACTTGAGCACGATCTCTTCAGTAACCTCAATACATGATAAAGCCTCAGCGCTGGAGAGGTTGAGAGGTAGAGAGTAATTTACACTAGAAGATAGAGGCTTTATGAACACGCTTTAAAAAATGTGTTAAAAGCGGTACTGATACTCGAAGAATAACTCTTGGAAGGTTGCAAAGAGATAAAAACATGCTGCTTTAAGCTGGCAAAATTCTGTATTCTTCTACATCATAAACAGATATGTGTCTATTTAAAAAAAAGTTATTTTAAAAGAGAAAAGTACCTTAAATCCAGGTCTGCAACAGTCATAATACCTACAAACTTATCTAATGCGAGTTGCTGACACGTAACCGCAGATTGTAGAGATTTCGTTTTAAAAGTGATTGTGTGGTCACATTAAAATGACTCACACCTATAGTCACCTGAGACACTACTTGAGAGTGAAGGTTTCGCTGACTAATGTCACTACTTAGTGAATCACGCTTGTAAGAAAACGCCGAAATTCGGATGGTAATATTTAAAGTGGCTACAATCAGCAACACTTCTAAGTGACCATTGAAGAAGAACAGCAACATGATTGCTCAAAGGGATGTTTTGGATAGGTCGGAGGATATGAAAAAATATTTAAAAACAAAAAACCCGACTGCGTAACAGAAAAGAGGAAAACAAACAAGGATGTGGAGACGCATTTTTGAAGCGTTCGAAGTGAATCTTTAGTTCGCATACGAAAACGAATCGTGTGCGAATTGAATTTCTAATGCTCTCGATTTTACGCATTTTTGAATCATTCGAAAGCAGTGTTGCCATTAAATTCAAATCTTTGAACAATTTTCTTTTCACGCAGAAAAAATAAAAACCGGAAAGCAATTACTCATTGACTTTAAAAACCGGTAATGAATTGCGGGGGAATGGAAAGCGTATAAAAAAGTTAATATGTCAGTATAATGTCATATGTGAAGGAAACGTCAATGTCTTTCTCATCACAGATTATACATACTTTCGAGCGGTAGAAGTGCAAAACGAGTGGGTCGGACCACTCGTTGCAGAATTCACAGGTATGAATATTCAAAAATAGCGATTTTACGGATTCGTATACGAATCTTGCCAATTCGAATGCGAATCGAAGTTCGAACGCTTCAAAAATGCGTCTCCTGTATAGAATCATATAGATAGATTTTCCTCTTTTCTGTAACGGAGTCGGGCTTTTGTTTTTAAATATGCTTTTATCAGATTTGTTTCGTTGTATAAGTTGTATAAATAAGTTGTATAAAAAAATAAGTTGTGGAAAGTTGTAAAAAATCGCCTTTCAAAGTCCTTCGTTTTGATACCCCACCTAAAAATCAAGATGCACAATTTTCATATACTTAGTGTCACTTGCGCTATTACAACAAATTGAAAGGTGTTTAACCCATCAAAATCGGTTCAGCCGTTCAGTAGTTACGAGGGAACAAAGGAAAGGACATACGTATATATACCAGGCCACTCAGAAAGTATTGCGAAAAATAGTTTTTATATATGGGAGACTGGCCGGTCAGAATCTTTTTCGAAAATATGATTACTTGTAAGTAAAAATATGTGTGTTCCATTTTCAAAATTTCCCTCCACATTTTTTGCGAGCCAATTCAAAGTATCGTGTCTTACTGAAAAATGGATCTGCGCCGGGAACATTTTAGAGCTATGATTTTTTACGATTTCAAGTGTCGCCTGAAACCGGATGAATCGTTCGATAGACTTCAAATGGCATTTATGGATGAAGGCCCCTCCAAGGCAACCGTGTATCGTTGGTATAACGAATTTAGGCGCGGTCGACCAACCTTGGGGGATTAAGAAAGAAGCGGTCGCCCTTTGACGGCTATTACGGAAGAAAACGTGCTAGCAGTGAAAAATTTAATCCAAGATAATAGGCGAATTACATATCAGGAGATTCAGCACATATTAAAGATTGGATCGGGAAGCGTTCACGAGATTCTACACGGGCATCTTCGCGTGAGGAGGATAGTATCGCGCTGGGTGCCGCACTACCTCACCGACGCTCAGAAGCAGGCCCGGGTGGAATGGTGCCGTGATATGCTGAACAAATTTGAAGCAGGCTCGTCTCGGCGTGTTTACGACATCGTAACAGGTGATGAGTCCTGGATTTATCAATACGATCCAGAAACCAAGCGCCAGTCGACAGTTTGGGTGTTTCAAAATGAACCAACGCCTACCAAAGTGAAGCGATCTCGAAGCGGGGGGAAGATTTTGATCGCCAGCTTTTTTAATTTGACTGGCCACTTGGCCTCAATTCCCTTACGAGATCAAAGAAGCATCAACGCCGAATGGTATACTACCAAATGTTTACCAGAAGTTTTTTCTGTTGTGAGCAACAAGCGACCAAACACAGGGCTCCGCGGACTACTGCTCCACCACGACAATGCGCCTGCACACACCGCGCTCAAAACGAGGGACTTCCTGGACAGCACACCAGTCAAACTCCTGGGTCACCCTCCTTACAGCCCTGATCTAGCACCGTGTGACTTCTTTTTATTTCCAAAAATAAAAAATCAGCTCAAGGGGATACAATTTTCGTCGCCGGAAGATGCGCTGGCTGCGTTCGAGCAGGCTGTAAACGAGGTGTCTACGGCGGACTGGAAAAAGTGTTTTGAAAACTGGTTCAGACGCATGAATCTTTGTATAGAGGCTGGTGGAGAGTACTTTGAAAAGATTTAATAAAAATATATGTACCTGTAGAACAATTTTTTTTAGTGTCGCAAATATTTCTGAGTGTCCCACGTATTACGTACATGTACAGGGTGTAAGGGCCGGTGTACCGAAAACTGAAAGGGCGTGCTTAGTCAATGAAACTGAACAAATTTCCCAAAGAAACATTTTTATGAAATGAAAAAAAGATTTGTCCTCTCCATACAAACTGTTCGATCGGAGTGAGCAATTTGTACGAATGGAGAAAAAAAAAATCATTTCCCAAAAATGTTTCTTTAGGGATATTGTTTAGTTTCGTTGACTGAGAACGCCCGTTCAGTTTTCGGTACACCGTCCCTTACACCCAGTAATACACACATGCATACAGGTCAAACACATAACCCTCCTTTTGGTTGGACTTTGGCGCAGTCGGGTAAAAACGGAGCCTCGATTTCGTTTTGTGTAATCCTGAGAGATAAATATCCCCATTGAGCAATTATAACGTCTCAATACGTTGTTTACTTTAAACTGGGCATATTAGGTCTTATAAATCTTTTGTAAGCATCTCTATGCTAATACGATAGCATGCAAACATGCAAACTAATGCTTTTTCTACAATCACATGAAAAGTATAGAATGACATCCAACAAGTCTTCTTATATCGTACGGTAGCTTATTATATAACTGGATCTTAGTTGAATATTTCTTTTTCCATTTCCTCATTCAATTTATCTGCAACGGACACTTTTGAGTGTTGCTGACAGTACAATAAATAACGTTACTGAGAGAACTCTATTTAAAGGTTTCAAGTTTAACTTCATCAAGAAAAGGAGTGTTATTAATGGGAACAATGCTGCAGAAAATATCAATAAAGATGTTGTTTGGCCCAATTTGGGAGTAAAAACTTCAAACAAAAACAAACTTCGCGATCGCTCCACTTTCAAAAGTAGCCAGTTTTTTAATTTAAGTTTACTGGCTGATAGCATCGTTCGAGATAGATTAAAAAGAATTTTTAAACTTGGAAGTCTTAGAACAGAAGCAGTGTAGAAGCAATTTTTCCAGCCAGTAAGTTTATTTTAAAATAGCAAAAGGACGTGCAATAGTCACTTGGGGGAGTGAGAATGTAGTCACTTCAGCAAGTTCTAAAGTGGTTTATCCAACTGCACTCAAGACAGAAGGTAGTCAGTACTTTTAACTAACGGTTTTCTTATTATTTAAACGACAACTTTCAAGTGAGAAATGTTATTTAACATATTTTTACACAAGGTGTTGGCATGTAGGGGTTTTCGCTTAAGCGCAAACAAAGAGATCGCATAGCACAGCAGCTTAGTTGGTAAGACGTTGCTTCGAGTCCTGCCTGTGGTTTTGAACTTTTCGTTGATTTTTTTTGTCATGTTAGAGGCCTTTGGCGGCTCAATGACCCTGACACCGGTTTGTAGGGTCGCGTATCGATGTCACAACCAGGGTGTCTACTCTCAAAGTCCGATATATCGAAACGATATAACTCGAAACATGCAAATGCAAAACTTCGTCCCTTAACAATAGAGTAGAATATTGATTGGATGCAGTTTGAAAATTCATCCAACCAATATTCTACTCTATTGTCAAGGGACGAAGTTTTGCATTTGCATGTTTCGAGTAGTATCGTTTCGATATTTCGGACTTTGAGAGTAGACACCCAGCATAATATAATGATCTACAACGAACATTGTTTCATTAATAATGGTGGTAAACTTAATGTGATGATCTTGAACGAACATTGATAATGGTGGTAGGTTGTAAAGCATGAAAGTTTTGTCAAAGATGAGAACTTAGATAACAATTTTGAAAATTCGTCCCTCAACTAGACATACCGGCGATGGCACCCAAAATAATTAATTCTTCCTACGTTCTAAGAACTTTCAATGATTAACTTTCTTTTACAACGAACATTTTTTCATTAATAATGGTGGTAAACTTAATATGATGATCTTGAACGAACATTGATAATTTGATACATTGATAACGATGGCAGATTGTAAAGCATGAAAGTTTGTCTAAGATGATGAAGATGATAACTCAACTAGATATACCGGCGATGGCATCCAAAATTATTAATTCATCCTACGGTCTAACCACAGACCTAGCAAAAGCGCGCGCTAACGCTTACGATGGGTCTAACAACTTTCAATGATGAACTTTCTTTTCACTGTGACCCAAAAAATTAATTCTAACCCAATATATCAACCAAATAATATAAAAAAACAATTTGTTTGTTGTATTGTTACAAATCCTCTGGGCAAACGTACAAAAAGTTACTAACTTTTCACATAAATATAGTGATGTGCTACCCTTAATCGATTTACGATAAAGAAGATTAACCTACATCCAGCCACTAAGCAACTTAGATTGTGTGTTTATTGAAAAGGGCATAGTTATCGGATTTCTGAAAGAGGGTAGTTTGTGAACTAGTTTTGTTCAATTGTGTTTTTCTTTGTAACTATGTTAAGATAAACATTAAAACAAAAGTGTTGAGAAGAAATATTGTTATTAAAGATTTTTGAATCTAACTTAAAATATTTTTTCAAGGTGAGACACGCAGTTTTCCCAAATGCTTGCTCGAAACTGCGAAATATTACGTACTGAGGCGTGAATTTTTGTTCGTTTTGCTCCCGAAACCCAGTGATTCTACTCATGAAAACAAGCAACTTCCTCAAAGAAAAAATTTTTTTACTCGAAAAATATTTTTTGATTTGAAAAACAAAATAAGTCGATCACGTGATCACTTTGCTATGGAGAAACGATTTTTTTTTCGAATACAATTTTTTTCTCCAGGAAAGTTGCTTGTTATCATGAGTAGAATCTACTGGGCTTCGGGAGCAAAGCCAATGAAAATTCACGCTGCATAAAAAACATTACGGGTGTCATTCAGAGACTTTTCGCTAGCACGGAGCCAACAAAAACCAGTTCTAACCTTGGTATAAGGGCTCCCGCACACGACCGAGAATCGGTAGCCGATTATCGCCCAGGACAAGGACGGAAGATCCAGGTGATAACACGTAAGAGCGGGATGCCGACAAAAAATCGGCCACCGATTCTCGGTCGTGTGCGGGAGCCCTAACTCAATTCGCTGGCACGGTAATAAGTTAGCACTACATTTATTCTTCGTCTATGCCCGTGATAAGAAAAATGTCAACATTTTGAGTGACAGGTACCTAATTATGACCGGTGACAGAGCTAGACCGAGGTTAGACCTGGGTTTTGCTGGCCCCGTGCTAGCGAAACGTCACTGAATGACAACCTATAGCTTTAATTTACTGAATACTTATGTTATGCTTTTAGTTTAGGGTTCCGATACCAAAATGGTAAAAAAAAGGAACCCTTATGGTGCCGCTTTGTCTGTCTGTCTGTCACATCTGTATATCTCAGCAACCACTCATGCTATCGACTTGAAATTTGGAATAGTTGTAGAATATGGTTGTCCAACTTAATTGCACGTGAAAGAATTAAGAAAAAAAATATTATTATTAATGTAAAGGGGCCCAAATAGGGGGGGCAAAATTTCAAATTATCGGTACTAGGTCGAGTGGGGTATCATATGAAAGGGCTTTACTTTTACATTCTTAAATATATTTTTGTATTTTTTTTCAACTCTTAATTTTCAAGTTATGATGAAAAATGTCAAGAAAAATACCGTCCACCCCGTATCTCCGAAGTATGTGAATGTAAAAATCTGAATTATTAACAGTCGATAGATATTTATGTAAATATTACAGCAAAAATAAAACGATCTTTCTAAGTCACACAGTTTTTTAGAAATCTGTAAAAAACCTTTACAAACAAATTTAGTTTTGCGGTCCTAAAAATGGACTTTATTGCTTCCAAAAATACTAAAGGTATATCGGAACCCTCGGCGCGCGAGTCCAACTCGCACTTGACCGGTTTTTTTAGAATTACGGAAGTTATTTTAATAAGTAGGGTTGCCACTTCTAGCAGCAATTTTGGGTTACGAAGCAAGAAATGTACGATCCTTGTTTATGCCTCTTATCGCACAGTTTAACCGAATATTTGACATTAACTACCTGATTCGAAGTTCTTGTTGCTCAGAATTCCCAAAAAAGGTTTCCTCGAATACTTTGATCACTATCCCAAAATAGTTCTAAGGATCATTTAATCGTATATTGTGGGGTCCTTCAGCCTAGTTTACGAGCAATTTACAACTGATTTGTAATTAATTCGAAGGGTGGAATCTTTCCGAATGTTTGACTTTCGACCTCTTCTGATTACAGTTCCAGTAACGAGAAGGATTTAGTATACAGGGGTATTTTAGGACCCCTATCCAAATTTTTGTATGTCACTCAGAACACTAATCTGAACAATTTTCCCAAAGAAATATGGGTCGGAAAACGAAATATTTTTTGACTTTATCATACAAACCTTGCATCGGCAACAGTGGATTTTGTATGAGACGACCAAAGTTTTTTCTTATTTTTCGACCCATGTTTCTTTGGAAAAGTTGTTCAGTTTCATGTTCTGAGCAAAATACCGAAATTTGGCCAGGCGTCCAAAAATACCCTGTATGTAACTATTAGATAAAGCCTAAAGACCAGTGGTAGATGTACAATAACAAGCCCCATTTCCACGCTTTTTAACCTAACATACATCTTCCAACGCGCCATTATCCAAATCTACGCCGTCACCGGAACAACATTAAAAAAACCATGATACACACGCAGTCATTACATACTCTATTCCCATAGAAATAGCGTCGATAGTACCGCGTATAGAATACTCAGGTGGCTTCAGAGCTGTTGCGGTTTTGCAAACTTCTTTTTGCGAACAGCAAATTGTGTTTAAGTTAGAGATGAGTGAAGGTAATGTGTTTTGCGGTCGGTAAATGTTGTGTGGTGTGTTGTGGTCGAGAATGCTGGCAGCATCGGCAATGAGCGGATTAGCGGTGTGGAAACATCAGGATTAGTGGAGCAGCAAGCGCTTGTTACGTCTAATCACCGTCAAACGATGATCAATTCTCGTCGAAGTCTGTCGGACATTGTTGGCCTCAATGAAGGAACCTTTGCTGAATGATGCCGAATTAGGTACGTAATCCTTTAATAGAAATTGATTTTCAAAATGTATTATATGTAATATTGTTTAAAATTACAGTTTATTTCACATAACTTTTTGAATATTCATAGAAAAAACCGGCCAAGTGCGAGTCGGACTCGCGCACTGAGGGTTCCGTACCACCACATAAACATAATTGTATTAGTTGAAATTTCAGTAAGTTAATGTGCTAGATTTTTTGAGTCCGACACGCGCTTGACCAAATTTTATTATTTGTTGTTATTTTATAGCCTCCTATAAACATACCAATTTTCAAGTTTGTAAGTGTTCCCGTTTTTAAATAGAACTAAAACAAAAATCGCCTGAGCGACCATCCAACTTGACCCCTCTCTTATACAGGGTGTCCCAGGAAACACTGTCAAGCGGTGGTCCAGAGGTGGACCACCCCTTGGGCTACCCGAATCACCCCCATGTATGTTGCGCGATTATTTGTAGTTTTCGAGTTATAAATTATTTTATTAATTTTTAAAAATTTCTGCCCAAGGAAATTTAAAAATTCATATCTTTTTTTTATTGAACATTTTTCCAATTTTCTTTTTGTGTCATGATTGCCTTGAACGTTACTTTAATACATAAAATAATAAACCTCCTAACATTCCTACTTGTTACTCAAAAAGTATGGTAAATATAATTTTCGAACAATTTAATGGGCCGATTAAAATTTTGATCATCAATTTAAAAATTCAAAAAGGATGTTCCATAGATTGTGGCTGGTTTCAAAAACTATTCAAGTCTCTAGGCTACCCAAAACATAAAAAAAATTTGGTGCTTAATGGGGTATTTTTCGCTGAAATTGGCGTTTAAAAGTTGAGAGGGAATTAACCTTAAATGTTAATTTAGGCTCCAAATAAATAATTTGCCTATTTTGGTGATTCCTATTGCAAAAATTTCAGGCACATGAGCGATTCTATTTTATTTCTTAGGGTGGGCCTTTAGGATTTGGTTGTTTTTTCCGTAAGAATGACTAATTGATGGGGTATTTTGATACCTTTAATGGTATTTTTCGCTAAAATTAGCGTTCAAAACATGTTAGAGAAAAATATGAATCTTAATTATTTAGGTCAAAAAAAATTTTTTATTAACTTTAGTTACCTATTCTTTTGGCAAATTTTGATAATTGTGAGAGAGACTTTACAGAATAGCCCCACCACCTTCAAAGTTGCCACAAGAATAACGAAAAATGTAAAATTTATTATTTTAAACCTAAATTAAGATTCAGGTTTTTCCCTAGCATCTTTTGAACGCCAATTTCTTCGAAAAATACCATTTTAAGTACTAAAATACTTTCAAAATACCCCATCAATTAGTCATTCTTACGGAAAAAACAACCAAATCCTAAAGGCCCACCCTAAGAAATAAAATAGAATCGCTCATGTGCCTGAAATTTTAACAGCTGTCTTAAACTTCTACTGAAACTCAATAGTGCAAACACATCATAATTTGCAATAGGAATCACCAAAATAGGCAAATTATTTATTTGGAGCCTAAATTAACATTTAGGGTTTTTTCCCTCTCAACTTTTAAACGCCAATTTCAGCGAAAAATACCCCATTAAGCACCAATTTTTTTTTATGTTTTGGGTAGCCTAGAGACTTGAAAAGTTTTTGAAACCAGCCACAATCTATGGAACATCCTTTTTGTATTTTTAAATTGATGATCAAAATTTTAATCGGCCCATTAATTTGTTTGAAAATTTTATTTACCATACTTTTTGAGTAACAAGTAGGAATGTTAGGAGGTTTATTATTTTATGTATGAAAGTAACATTCAAGGCAATCATGACACAAAAAGAAAATGGGAAAAATGTTAAGTCAAAAAAAAGATATGAATTTTTAAGTTTCCTTCGGCAGAAAATTTTAAAAATTAATAAAATAATTTATAACTCGAAAACTACAAATAATCGCGGAACATACATGGGGGTGATTCGGGTAGCCCAAGGGGTGGTCCACCTCTGGACCACCGCTTGACAGTGTTTCCTGGGACACCCTGTATGAATGTTCTTGAAACGGGAGCTCACCACAATTGGTTACCATTAGTTGTGAAAAAAGTTGTAATATTTAATGATTTCAGACTTTTCCCATGATTTGTACTGTGAGACCTAGCTTCTTGCCAAATTTCATAATTTTAGGTCAACGGGAAGTACCCTGTAGGTTTTGCATTTTTGAATAAATGTATGGAGATGAGGACATAAAATGCCATATCTTTTGATTGCGTCATTGTAAAAAATTGAAATTTTCAGATCTTGTGTGGTTCATGGATCCTAATATATGGTATTAATTTCAACCTGATACCTTTACCCGTTCGTGAGATAAAGGGTCTTGACAGACAGACAGACAGACGGACAACAAAGTGATCCTATAAGGGTTCCGTTTTTTTCTTTTGAGGTACGGAACCCTAAAAAAAAGTCGGATAAAGAAACCGGACGACATAGTAGTAAAGATACGTAGTTAAACTATTAAGTATTTCATTTGTGAAATAATATTTAAATGATAACTTGATGGAATCGTACTGGGCCCTGAGACAAGAAACTTTCAAATAAAAATGTATGGGATTGACATTAGCTGTCACGCAACATTTCGTTAGCTAATGTATAGTACTTATCTAGTCCCTGGCTAATGTATAGTCTAAGGCTAATGTCAATCCCTTTCATTCTGTTCTACTAGCGTTTGTGATAGTAGAAAGTCGCCTGCCTCTACCTCTTGTATCTATCAATCCCACTCTTTGGCGACGATATAACGAATGACACTATCAATAAATTAGACATAACTCCGTCACTCGAATTTGAAGGGAGAAGACCACCTGCGGGCTCAGCACGTTGCCCGAGAGAAAATATATCTCTGAGAAATGTCACTTTGAGGAATGATGTCATCTTATCTATCACCTCTAAACGCGAAGAAATACTCATATCAGTGGATAATTTGTTTAGCAAACCCACAAATTACGCTTTTGACATTCTAGACAGCGACATGTCGGCTACATGTGTTCGTGTATGAAGCTGCAGCTTCATACACGAACACATGTAGCCGTCCTTGTTTTTCAAAAAGCGTTACACTGCTTAGCTGTCAAAAAAACGTGACCAGTAAAGCTCAAGTCAGACAGAGGCGGTATGATTGCGAAAGCGCGGTCCGTGGCGGTTTGGCGGGAACAAAATACCGCGCCGCGACCGCTTTTCAATGTGACAGGGTGCATAAGAACTCATATTTTACAAAAAATACCGGCCCCGGAACGCTTCCGCTACCGCCTCTGTGTGACGCGGGCTTAAATCTCAGAAAAATTAAGGTAAAACAAGGAGCATTAAAGAAATAATTAGTCACAAGGTAGTGAAGGCGTCGGTCTATTGATTTGATGGGTTATTTTGAATATTTCCTAGTGATCATTGATGATGTGACATAAAAATTTGGGACATGTTGGCAGATGTCATCCCATAGTAAAATAAATTAGCAAGGTATTTATTCCGAGCGAAACAAGGAGGTCCGAAATCTTTGCATTAAATTGACAACTATCTATGGGCCTAGATAAACTGACAACTGCAACGTGCTGAGCAGGCTGGTAGCCTGGTACTACAATGTTAGCCATTTCCCTGAAGTAACACCATGTTTCGTCACTCTTATTTACAAGAAAGGTTACTTTGATCATTTTACAACTTTACTGTGAATTTGTTGGGCAAACAGAGTACCGATAATGCTTAACTCGTGTTTACTTAAAGTATTAAGTTGTTTCCTTATCGATCGATACTAACTTAGGATCAACTTCGTAAGTAAGAGTGAGTTATTCAAGAAATTCGTTGAAGTAATAGAACAAATTATCAAAGACTTAACCGGTCAAGTGTGAGGAGAACTTGTGCAAAGAGGGTTTTTTTACACTCAAGAGCACGTCAATAGAAACACTTTACTACTGCGTACAAAATAACTCTGTCTGTGACCGTTAATGCGCAGAAGTCACAAAAAGAGTCGCGGGGGTGAGCGCGGCTCCCCCCAGGGGCGAGAGAATCGTTCATTGGCTCGCCGCCTGTCACCCATGCGCGTAAAATAACCGTCATATTATTATAGTAGACAGACTTGTTCTGAACGCGCTGTAATACATACATACATAACATCACGCCTTGTAATAGAGTTGCAAATATATTTCCAATGTTTTGCGGTGGACCGTACGCACAATACAATTAGTGTTACCTAGTAGACGAAAATATTGTAGAGTATGATTTCTGTTTTACTCTAGGTTTTGCACTATTAACAAATTTAAGTATGCCGCTTGTATTTTAAAAGGGATATTTTAGGAAAAATACTTTATGTACATCAAACCTATTTGAAATAGTATAGCGCGTGGCGTGGGATTTTTAGTGTCGCTTGTTTTTTTTATAAATGGCACTACTTTATTTGTGAAGCGAAGCGAAGTAAATGTAACTGCGTCATTAAAAGATTTGTACGAGTAATATCGACGGTTAACAGGCAATACCTCGTGGGTTATAAGTTATAAGGTATTGCCTGTAAACCGTCGCTATCCTACAATAAAATTGTCATTGTCATGGGAAAGAGACATTTTAGGAAAGAGACGTTTTGATGTAAACGGCTTTTAAGTAAGTAGGTATTATCGTTTTTTCTATAATAAAATTATTTTGCCCTCTGGGTTGCCCAGATGGTAGTCACTCTGTCTAGAAACGAACTCATCGAATCCCCAAGGTTACATAGACGAGTCAATAATACAGAAAAAGGCTAGTTATGTGATGATGCATCTTAATGATCATTTGGTATTACCACAGTATAACCATGTTATAATATAACATAATAACGTATCACTCTTGCAAAACATGAATTCTACAGAATTTGAATAAAGAAATACGCGTACCTACTAGAATTTATCCCTTCTATTCTACTTACATAATTAATAACAGAAAATGTAATGTTATACATTGCGCAACGCGTAAGAAAAATATGCGAGCCCTATTTTACAACGCAAACGATCCAACATTATTCAAGCAAATAAAATCATTTATTCATAACCTCATTCTTTAAGCGTAAAGGATAAACTAGACTAGTAAAGTACCGTCTTTTGACCTAGAAGATTGAGGTCTAGGTGAATCCTATGATGGTAAGGAAACATTAAAACGCATTGCAAAGTTATGTCGTAATAATGTCAAGACATACTAATGGAGATAATTTTTGATAACTTTTATATGGAACATCTGACTTAAGTGAGTACCTATGGTGCTCAGGTTAGGCCATGAAACTGAACCACTTTCCCGAAGAAACATAGGTCATAAAATTAGATTTTTTTTTGACATCCCATACAAATCGTAAGGTTTGTATGATGAATCCAAAATTTTTTTCGTTTATCAACCTGTGTTTCTTTGGGAAAGTTGTTCAGTTTCATGTCCATAGTACCATACTCAAGTATAGTCAGACATTTCATTATCACGCTGCATACAGGGTGTTAGGGAAAGTCGTTCAGTTGCATGGTCTCAATGAACAGTTTCAAGGATCACAGAGCTCATCCTGACACCAAGTAGAGTAGGAGACAGTTATGAAAGCACTAAATGAGTTTGACTGATTACTTTACTCATAAGATTAATTTGGAAGGATGGATTGAAGTGAATATTGCAAACTTGCTATTCAAAACAAAATCGTGGGAGCTACTAACTTCGTATACAATGTGTAATAGAAAGGTGTGATAATAAATACTAAAGGGTGTGAATCTGCTCATGAAACTGAACAAATACGAGAGGTTCAAGCCATTGATAGAGGCTAGGCGGCTAAACGAAATCAATCAATAGTAGATTAGTAGCCAAGGGCTGTAAGACATCAATTGCAGCCCGAGATATTTAGGCGCACGAGCGCAGCGAGGTGCAATTGATGCTTACACCCGAGCTAACTACTCTGCTTTACATCTCGATTGTGAGGTAAGTAGGTCCTTATTACCACCAAATTGTAGGTGACCAATTAGCGCTCTAGGTTAATAATGTAGCTAGAAAAGCCCTAGGGCGGTAAGTAATAAAAAAAAAACACTTCACTCTTTCAGAACTCAATTACTTACCGCCCTAGGGCTTTTCTAGCTACATTATTACCCTAGAGCGCTAATTGTTTACCTACAAGCCCCATTTGGGGGTAATTAGGACCTACTTACCGAATATGAGAGATGTAAATGTAATTTAACATTATATCTATGGTTTTGTTTCGTTCAAGTTTTGGAAAAATTCTGTCGGGTTTTAAACTTTTATGGAAGATGGTTCAGCAAAAAGAAAAATTTGTAACAGAATGTACAATATTTCTGGAAAACAGAAATGAATCCGTTTCCCAGTATCTACAACGGTCCCTGAATAAATCCGATTTTGGGGAAAAGATATTTCGTAAGGTACGTAGATCTACCCATTTAACAATAAGTACCTTATTCTCGCTTCAAATCTTTACACGTAGCACTTCTATTATTCGTCTTACAACTGTCTCTAGACGGTGGAAAACTTGATAAGACTTTGTGGCTTCAGTAATAAAACTTACAGTTTAAAGTGAGAAATTCTTGTACTTTGTAAATGGTTTCTAAAAGTCGAAGAAACCGCTGTCATCATGATAAATATGGTTTTCAACACGTTTGCTCATAAAACAGCTCTATTTGCACTGTATTTAGGTCCATAATCCAGCTTATTAAAAACGCTTGCTTTTCTCATTATATATTATAGCACTAGTTATTTAATATATTTTTTTTATACTCGTATTAACAAAGAGCAAGGAGTTCTAATGTCTAAAATATTATGACATTTTCGTACATATATACCTAATATTGATGAAAATATAATATATAAACAGTTTGTTGCAAGAGATTAGTTAAATTTGACAACAAATTAACATTAATTGATTTTGTAAGCAATAAATTTTAAGTTTTTGAACTTTTTCAATGACGCTGTTTGGGAGCATTGCCACTTCTTCGTCACAGCTCCTCATTTGAAAAAAGAAATGAGCGCGTAACAAGAATTCCGCGCGCCATTTTTCAGAAGTATTTTCTTTAGCTTTGATTTTTGTGACTAACTAACAATGTCAACGTTGGTTTCAAGCACGGGTTTCAAGCAATGAAGAAGAACCTTATTTAACCCCACAGGAAATAATTACTGGGGCACAAAATGCAAGTGAGAGTCTCCTTCCAGCAAAATCAAAGGAAAAATACATTCTTGCCAACGAAAAGTTCATTGAATGGAAGAACAGCAAAAATGCCAATTTGTTTTCAGAGAATGTCTTTTTGGCTGAGCTGACGAATAAGTATAAACCTAGCTCTTTGTGGTGTATTTATTCCATGTTGAAAATTATTGTAAGAACGAAAAATGGAGGCTCAGAAATTGCAGCCCGAACCAAAAAAGGTAAGCGAATTTTGCTCGGCTACATTACGCCCTCGCCTGCGGCTCGGGCTGCAATTTCTGAGCCTCGGCCGTAATAACCAAAATAGCGCACGTGCATCTTAATGTACTATTATATATTTAGTTTGGATTTCCTGTTGTTGGGCAAAATTTTTCTTAACGACCATCTATTGCCTGTCTGCGCTTCGGTCTTTTAAGATTTCAAGGGGTTCTTGGGTTTGCTGGATGTTTGTGCTAATCATGCTCTTAAATTGTATGAATTAATTCAATCGTATGAATAAATATACATGCCAAATAAATATCTTTTATCTTTTACCTTTTACAGAGTATAACATAATTCAAATACCTACATCTAAAAGCATGGCAATCATCTAACATTCTAAATCAATAATACAATAGTATCAAATTATAAACGTTTCCTCTATTTACTTAAGTAGCTCTGCGAATTTTCATTAAAGCTAAATCAGTAGATTTTGCATTGAATATTATTAGCATTTGAAAAAGCCCTCACAATCACCATCATCATATCAGCCAAAAGACGTCCACTGCTGGACATAGGCCTCCCCTAAAGATCTCCATGACGACCGGTCCTGCGCTGCTCGCATCAGCGGCTTCCCGCGACCTTGACTACATCGTCGTCGGTCCACCTTGCGGGGGGCCTGCCTACGCTACTACGTCTTCAAGTTTGTGGTCGTCACTATAGAATCTTTACACCGTCCGCTGACAATGTTTCACACGAATTCAGAGAACCTTTAAATAAATAAATAAATAAACTTTTTATTAGGGACACCAACAGTTAATTTCAAATATGGGAACGCAGAAAGGTACACTAATTAACCAATTATACTCGTAGGTATCCACGGGCTTTGCTCTAAATATTCAAACGTATTATATAGTTTAATGTCGCAATTTTACATTCTCTTTTTTTTTTTTGAGAAATGTCTCAGGATACGAAATTAAACAATTTTAGAAGAAAAAATAAAATAAAATAAAAATATAAACATGAAAGGATATAAACCAAATTAGGTACACCCAACAGCAAGTCAACAGAAACATGACAAGGATTTTTTGACATGGCAATAGAGTTTGGAGTTTACAATACTGTCTAGCACGGCCAACTTGCCAACTTGTTATCTACTCCGAATTGAAGACGAATGGGGCGCTTATCTTTAAATCTGTTTGTGTTGTTGTTGGGAATGCCAAATTGTTTATTTTATTTCGGCTAATCTCCTCGAGTTCGCTATCACTCAAGTTTTTTAGGTCACTTTCGTGTGGCAAAACTGTACTGACTCTCGAGTAACTTTTTAGATAAAACGAAGAAAATGTTGACTTACCATACTAAATGCGCTATCGATCAGCTGATGCAGTTTCTATAGGACGTTGAAATTTTTTGTATTTTGACCTAATGTTCCAATGGGAAAGTTGTTTAATTTCATGGATAGAGCAACCACCCGAGAGGTACGCAGACATTTAACAAAGACCCTGTATATTTTTACTGACCCAATTTTCCGATAAATCAAGCCTTAGTTTCATAGTATTTAAATAATAAGGTAATAATAATATATACTAATAAACGAATGCCTTACAATGTCGTTTATTATTGTATTCTTACAATAAGTTTATTATTATTGTATTATTTACAGGGCTATTTTTGGACTCCTGGGCAAAATTTAGTATGATGCTCAGAACATGCATCTGAACAACTTTTCCAACAGAAGCTAGGTCGAAAATCAGAAAAATTTTTGCTCCTCCCATAAAAATCTTGTGTCGGCAATAGTGCGATTTGTATGGGCTGCTTATTTTTTTTTTTTTAGGGTTCCGTACCTCAAAAGAAAAAAACGGAACCCTTATAGGATCACTTTGTTGTCCGTCTGTCTGTCTGTCTGTCTGTCTGTCTGTCTGTCTGTCTGTCTGTCTGTCTGTCAAGACCCTTTATCTCACGAACGGGTAAAGGTATCAGGTTGAAATTAATACCATATATTAGGATCCATGAACCACACAAGATCTAAAAATTTCAATTTTTTACAACGACGCAATCAAAAGATATCGCATTTTATGTCCTCATCTCCATACATTTATTCAAAAATGAAAAACCTACAGGGTACTTCCCGTTGACCTAAAATTATGAAATTTGGCAAGAAGCTAGGTCTCACAGTACAAATAATGGGAAAAGTCTGAAATCATTAAATATTACAACTTTTCTCACAACTAATGGTAACCAATTGTGGTGAGCTCCCGTTTCAAGAACATTCATATATGAGAGGGGTCAAGTTGGATGGTTGCTGAGGCGATTTTTGTTTTAGTTTATTTAAAAAAAAAACGGGAACACTTACAAACTTGAAAATTGGTATGTTTATAGGGCATAGGCTATAAAATAACAACAAATATTAAAATTTGGTCAAACGCGTGTCGGACTCAAAAAATCTAGCACATTAACTTACTGAAATTTCAACTAATACAATTATGTTTATGTGGTGGTACGGAACCCTCAGTGCGCGAGTCCGACTCGCACTTGGCCGGTTTTTTTGACTCATGTTCCTTTAGGAAAGTTATTCAGATTCGTGTTCTGAGTAACATACTAAATTTTGGCAACGGGTCCAAAAATAACCCTGTACTTATGTTACGGTATACGAGATTAATTGTTTTTAGGGTTCCGTACCTCAAAAGAAAAAAAACGGAACCCTTATAGGATCACTTTGTTGTCCGTCTGTCTGTCTGTCAAGACCCTTTATATCACGAACGGGTAAAGGTATCAAGTTGAAATTAATACCATATATTAGGGTCCATAAACCACACAAGATCTGAAACTTTCAATTTTTTACAACGACGCAATCAAAAGATATGGCATTTTATGTCCTCATCTCCATACATTTATGCAAAAATGCAAAACCTACAGGGTACTTCCCGTCGACCTAAAATTATGAAATTTGGCAAGAAGCTAGGTCTCACAGTAAAAATAAAGGGAAAAGTCTGAAATCATTAAATATTACAACTTTTCTCACAACTAATGGGAACCAATTGTGGTGAGCTCCCGTTTCAAGAACATTCATATATGAGAGGGGTCAAATTGGATGGTCGCGGAGGCGATTTTTGTTTTAGTTCTATTTTAAAAATGGAAACACTTACAAACTTGAACATTGGTATGATTATAGAGCATAAGCTATAAAATAACAACAAATAATAAAATTTGGTCAATCGCGTGGCGGACTCAAAAAATGTAGCACATTAACTTACTGAAATTTCAACTTAATACAATTATGATTATGTGGTGGTACGGAACCCTCAGTGCGCGAGTCCGACTCGCACTTGGCCGGTTTTTTTTAATTACTACCAAAATGGTAAAAGTGATTAATTTTCTATTTTTAAATAACATAGCCTAACATAAGCAAATCTAAAGTAACCTATTTATTCTAACATAACCTAACCTTGCCTTACCGGTACTTATTCACGTTAACCGTAACACGGTTGGAAAAACAACCATTGCTATGTTATAGTAAAAATAAAATGCGCTTACAGGCATAAATAGTATCATAACGATATCTTTAAAAATATGAAAGAACCTTTTTCTTAAAATATATATTTTTTTTAAATGCTATAATGTGATTACTATTTTTTGTTGAGAAATAAATGATTTTGTATTTAAAGTTATCACCCAATGTTGTTGACGAGGATATAATTTAAATTCGTGACAAGACAAATAAATTGTTATGTAATAATAAAACTAATGTCCATAAAAATAAAACTAATGTCCATAAAAATAATAACGACATAATAATTATCATTACTAATGAGAAAGTGAGTTCTAATTAGATACTTACTTATTACTTGATAATAAAACTTCACTGATTTACTGCTTAAATTAAAAAAAAAAAAATCACAGCTAAAACACTTTATTTTGAACTTAGTTACACGTCAGGTCCAAAAAGAGGGTCCAAACAACCTAATCTGCACCTGACGCTTTTTCCTAACTAAGATAAATTAACACCAGTCCGAACTTTGTAAAGGCTTGTCTGTATATACCTACTGAAGAAACATTTATTTCATTTCAAAAAGGTATTAATGCTATCACAAAGGATTATATGGGGTGTAAGGAAGAGTGTAGCGAAAACTGGAATGGCGTGCTCAGTCAACGAAAATGAACAACTTTCCTAAAGAAATATTTACAGGAAATGAAATAATTTTTGACTTTTCCTTACAAACTGTTAAAGTGCGTAATTTGTATGTTGAGGTCAAACATTGTTTTAATTTCCCAAAAATGATTTTTTGGGAAAGTTGTTCAGTTTCGTTGACTGAGCACGCCATTTCAGTTTTCGGTACACCGTCCCTTCCCTCACCGTTATTTCTTTACCCAGCGCAAAAAAGAACGGTGTAACAGAAAGGGTACCTATATCAACCCTGAAGGGTGTGAATCTGCCTATGAAACTGAACAACTTTCCTCAAGGAATATAGGTCGAAATACGAAATGTGAAGGTGGTAGGGCTTTGTGGAAAGTCCACCTGGGGAAGTACCACCCCCTTGCTTTTTTCCGCCGTGAAGCAGTAGCTTTTGCAGTTTTTCGGTTTGAAGGGCAAGGGAGCCAGTGAAATTACCGGCGCATGAGAGATACCATCTTAGCTCTCAAAGTGAGCAACGGGCTTTGCTGTCTTATAAGTGTCAAAATAAGACAGTGGGTGCTAGGGGCGGTGGTGAACACTTACCATCAGGTGGCTCACCTGCTCGTTTGCTCACTTGTAACATAAAAAAACCATAAAATAAATTTTGACCTCCAATCAAAATGCGCTATCAGCTGTTTCAGTTTCTATAGAAGGTATTTTTTTTTATTCATTTTTCAACCTAGAAAATGTTCAGTTTTATGGACAGACTCACATCCTTCAGGGTTGGTACACCCTTGTTCAGGGTGTAACATGATGGATGTGTGTAACAGGATGAAAGGTTTGCAAGAATTGGCAAACTTCTTAATTACCTTATTTCAGCCCTATGATTTTCGTAACGGTTTAAAAGCTCCTTTGAGAATTAACATAGATAAAATACTAAAATTATTATTCAAATTCATTAAATTTAACTTTGTTCTGAATACATTTTATCACTTAATTTTGTCCACTAGGAATAAATGGGTAAAGCCCGCGTCACACAGAGGCGGTAGCGGAAGCGTTCCGGGGCCGGTATTTTTTGTAAAGTATGAGTTCTTATGCCCCCTGTCACATTGAAAAGCGGTCGCGGCACGGTATTTTGTTCCCGCCAAACCGCCCCGGACCGCTTCCGCAATCATACCGCCTCTGTCTGACTTGAGCCTAATACTCGTAGTGAGGTGAATGTAAACTTAATTATCAAACTATTAAGTACTAGGGCAAATCGTCCACTGCAGGACAGGGAGCTCCCTCCAGAACTCCAGCAAAAACGCGTGATACTTAAGAGGGGATTCACCATAGTCACCACGCTTGTAAACGTTGCGGCTGGCGACTGTTGTTGGTGACCGCAGTATGTAAGATGGTACGATACGCAGGAAGATGCTGCTGCCCATCCTCCGGTTCATTAGCCCTTAGTCGCCTCTTACGACATCCACGGGTAGAGATGAGCTGGTTACTATTCTTTGCCAGCACCACGGGCAATTATTAATTACTGATTATGAAATACGTAAAGCAAAATTACATTATTAGTGTAGGAAACGAAGCAGTTGACCCCAACATAATTCTCTCAGGCAGATTTTATTTGAGAGGATGATTTGATAAAGTATCACTATGTAAATTCAAATTGGTATCCGAATTTTTTTTACAAAAAAAATTTTTCATACATTTTTGTAATTTTTGTACAGAAAAATTAAAAGTACCGATTTTTTTATATAGTGTTTCATCAAAGTTTCATCGACTGAGGATTTAATGCGGGGATCTTCATACAACGATCCGCTTTGTTTCCTAGACCATATTACCAGGCGATTGTCCTACCTAGTCCTCATTAGTCACCTCACTTAGTGGACAAAATTACTTAAATACTTTTTTTGAGCCATTATTTGTCCCTCTCCTCTTCCTTTTCACATTTCGCGATCGAGTGCGATCTTGGACCACTCTTTATCGAAGGTGCCGAGTTCGTCCCTCCAACGTTTCCGGGGTCTTCCTCGACTGTCATTTTTATATTATTATTTTGTCTTATTCTTAAAAATTAACCCCTGTTGTTCGTCTGCCGTCCTCTACTACCTATATAAAAATCCAGTAAGTATAGATATTTAGGTTTTCCCGAGGCTCCGAAGTAAACACGTCACGTGACACAGTAATGGACTGGCAGCGAGGCCCTATTCAACTTTGTTTGTTGTGCTTTCAAAAACGTGTACAATTGATGTTTATGTTACATTAATGACCAAAGACTAACTTTATTTATGTTGGATTGATAACTATAATGTAAAACAACATCATTGAATTGAGGACAAAGAATAATTGTACACCTTGTGGTTTGTGACACCTCTAAATAAATAGTAGTTTTAGATACAAGTGCCGTAAGTAGGGTTATTACCAACGAGTTGACGTTTTGTAAACCCAAGACGAAGTCGAGGGTTTACCATCGGCACGAGTTTGTTGTTACCCTTACGGCCGTGTATCTTACGACTTTTTTCAATACATTGGTGAGAAAACAGGTATAAGTAATACACTTGTTAAAGGAACCAACCATGGGTACTGTCAGCCTCTTGTCGATTTATGTTCTCCTAGTACTCTCCATTTTATTTAAAAATATAGGTAGGGAGTCCAAGTGCGAGTCGGACTCGTGCACCGAGGGTTTCGTACTACCAAAGTAAAAATACCGTCTTATTATTTTTACTCGCAGTCGCGTAGAAGTGTATTAAATGCGCGCGAGTACGACTCGCAATTAACCAGTTTTTATTATTTTCTATTATTTTATAGCTTGTGCACTATAAACATACCAATTTTCAAGCTTTTAATTGTTCCCGTTCTTACGATAGAGCTATAACAAAGATGGAGCAAAGATCGCCTAAAAACCTTAAAATATGTTAATAGCGGGAAGCCCCCTAATTAGGGTTCCGTACCTCAAAAGAAAAAAACGGAACCCTTATAGGATCACTTTGTTGTCCGTCTGTCTGTCTGTCTGTCTGTCAAGACCCTTTATCTCACGAACGGGTAAAGGTATCAGGTTGAAATTAATACCACATATTAGGATCCATGAACCACACAAGATCTGAAAATTTAAATTTTTTACAACGACGCAATCAAAAGATATGGCATTTTATGTCCTCATCTCCATACATTTATTCAAAAATGCAAAACCTACAGGGTACTTCCCGTTGACCTAAAATTATGAAATTTGGCAAGAAGCTAGGTCTCACAGTACAAATAATGGGAAAAGTCTGAAATCATTAAATATTACAACTTTTCTCACAACTAATGGAAACTAATTGTGGTGAGCCCCCGTTTCAAGAACATTCATATAAGGGAGGGGTCAAGTTGGATGGTCGCTGAGGCGATTTTTGTTTTAGTTCTATTTAAAAACGGGAACACTTACAAACTTGAAAATTGGTATGTTTATAGTGCATAAACTATAAAATAATAATAAAATTTGGTCAAGCGCGTGTCGGACTCAAAAAATCTAGCACATTAACTTACTGAAATTTCAACTAATACAATTATGTTTATGTGGTGGTACGGAACCCTCAGTGCGCGAGTCCGACTCGCACTTGGCCGGTTTTTTTTTAATTTTTTATTATTTGTTGATATAGCGGCAACAGAAATACATAATCTGTAAAAAAAAAATCTGTCAACCTATTCTGTGCCTACCCTAGCTGGAATTATTCAACTATTATTATACTCTTTTTCCATCCTAGAAACACATTAGGCATAGGCACCCCGAAATTTCACAATTCAAAATAACCAAACGAAAATAACGTTCCTGACAACGTTAATTTTCTCTTTGATGGTTTTGAGAGAAGCTTAAGAATGTTATGAGCTAGAGGATGTAATAACATAAAAATTCACTGTTTATCTAAATAATTTGTACCTATTTTTCAGCTGTCTAGTAATTTGCTCTAGCTACGCCAATGCTTGTGTCTTTCTACAGAGGCTAGGCATATTTGCTTGTTTTGTAATATCGAAACAAAAAAGAAAAACTATAATCAGTTTCGGTTCCATACGGTGCAATATGATCTACAATTAGACATAATTGGTCAACGGTAGGGTCATACACAATACGGGTGTCAGTAGTTCACCAGCCGCGTATGTCATTGAGACTTGTTAGCGTTTTATAGCAGGGGTGGAAGAGTTAATTCGCCGGGATAGATTTCATTGTGATTGCCGAGTATGTACTCGTATATGCGTTGTGTTGCTCGACTATTGCAAGGTGGTTTAAAAATATAAAGCTCGTGTAGATATTATGGTGCTCTCCCAGTATTTCACGGCAAATATGCGTAAATGTAACTGACGTCATTCAGAGATTTTTAATATCCTACAATGAATAAATAATATTTTGTTTTGTCTGGAGATCAGGGTACTTAGACAAGTTGCTTTTTATAATCATGGCCCTGAGACAAGTGGCTTTCTATTATCGCAAACGCTGTAGAATAGAATAAAACTCTATGGGTTTTTACATAAGCTGTCACGTGACATTTCGATAGCTAATGTCAATTCCATACATTTTCATTCTATTATACTGGCGTTTGCGATAGTAGAAAGCCACTTGGCTTTAGGCCCATAAGCGCTAGTAGAATCTAATGGAAATGTATTGATTTGACATTAGCTGCCGCGGAACATTTTGTTAGCTTATGTCAATGTCATACACTTTTATTATATTTTACTGGCGCTTACGATTATAGAAAGCCACTTGTCTACGCCACAGATAATAATCGGCCATATCATTAAGAGATTTTAATATCCAACAATGATTAAATTATTTTGAGTTTGAGTTTTTTATTGTCATGACGTAAAAGCTGGAAATTTTCACACCTCCAATTCGTTGGTCCATTGATAGACCTTAAAAGATATTCATTTCAACATGATATTACCTGTACGTGAGAAAAATTATCTTGACAGACAGAGACACGGGCAACAAAGTGATCTTACAAGGGTCCGTTTTTTTTCTTTTGAGGTACGGAACCCTGAAAAGAATGATAGTACACAAGGCCGTACATCGGTAGAAGCACTTTTGGACCTTATAGCGTGGTAATAGAGTTGAAAAAGTTTCTACCGACAAGCGGTTAACCGTACATTTTAAAATGTGGTGTTTGAATTCTGTCTATAAAAAATAATTTATATGCATCACGCTACGTGCGATATCTGCTTGTAAAAAACTTATGGTCGATTTCCAGATTTGCATAAACAAGTAAAGTAATAACAGTTGATGCATGTGGATAATGGTCTTTATTATCACGTGATTATCGTCTTCCGGTGACGTTTTTATACGTAAACCAAGTAGCAGTTGAACACCTGTGGATTTCCTCATACCTGCGTACTTTACACGAAGTAACTTTGCTATCGAGATATGTTCTGTCATAGATTAATAAATAGTTACTACGCTCTGTATCCAAATACTATTGTACGATCAATATTTGTGTATTATAAGTGTATATATTTTTAATCGGTTTTTTGAAGACGGCTCTAACGATTTCGATGAAATTTACCATACGGGGGTTTTCGGAAGCAAAAAACTATCTAGGTAGGTCTCATGTCTTGGAAAATTCGTTTTCACCGAGTTGTTAGCATTATTTAAAATACCGCGTTTTAGACCAAAACGTACTTTGCCATCTGTTGGCGCTCACCCGATGATGTTTTAATTTTGAGGCAGCTATTATAGAGCGAAGCTCGGTCGCCCAGGTACTAATCTTAACCAAAGCAGACCAATAGATGGCACTGCAGGGTTTTCTAAATCATTCTATAGTTTTTTGAAACACGGAGAAAAATATTTTAATGCCGTTTTCGAAAACGCGATTGCAATATATTGCTCGTTTAATAATAGTACAGGAAAAGCCATAAGCCTCCAGTACCCTTTACCAAAAGTGATTGTAAATGACTGTGAAAACAGTATGAAACTTGGTCTATTCGAACCATGATTCGACGCAGTGGCTGAAGCAAGGTACGAGTAGTTACTATTCGAAATTCCGGACAAAATTTTAAGTGAATATTTTGGATATCCCTACTTCGGGGCCTGTTTCTAAGGTGGCCATGGTGGGATTCTCATCATCTTCAAAGTGAATAAAAACACGAAAAACAAAAAAGAACACCGAAGTTACCGTACGATACGGATTTTTTGTCTACTGTTAGCTTAATTATTGTCGCTTTAGTTTCTGTAATTTTTTTTTGCACTTATCTTTCTTGTAGTATAATGTATTTAAAGTTAAGTTATAATATAACTATGTAATTTTAATTATGTTACCCTGTTTAGTCCCGATGTTCCTCAATTTTATTGGTCGTGATAACCACGACACAGGCCTAGCCTAGTGTGGTTATCAGAGAAAAATTGTTTTATTTGTTAGCCGGACTTTTTAAATAAATTATTTTGTATTTTGTATTTTATGCGTAGAGGTAAGGCTGTGTGTGTATTCTATGGTAGTATGTTCCTTGATTCTATGTAAGTATTTTATTTCACAAAGTGGAAAGTTGATATTTTGCAAGATTTATTACCTACCTGTCTACCTGTTTGACCTATTTCTAGATCCTAGAATAACAAAGTAGACACGGGAAGAGGTGTGCGCTGTTTCTAATAGGACCGATAATGTATTGCTCCTTCGGGAGATCCTTTGGGGACCATCGTGCAATATCAATTAATACTATGAGTGGTTAGTTACTTCCCGTTTCAAAGAAGATAAAGATATTAAATTGAATTTAATTGGAACGTTATTATAAGATGACACTGAAACTTATTTGATTTACGTACAAACAACTTTTGCTATGGGACAAACTCGAAGAATATTCCAAGTTTTACACAGTTTGATCAAGTTAGGGATATAAAAAATAGGTACCTACTTATAAAACAACTGAATACTCGTATTTCATCGTTTTGGGCCCAAAGTATTGTAGTTTTACTTGTAAAACCCATACTACAACAACTATACTATAATTTTTATTCCTTTGTCAGACCTCCCCAGTTTGGTTAGGAAGGCACGTTAAGTCGTTGGTTCCGACTACTTTTACGTCATAGGTTAATGAGCCATGTCAGAGGTCTCTGGCCTCAACCACTCTGACTGGGTTTGTGAGGTCGGTCATCAACTTTGCGACCCACACGATATGATGATGATGACTATATTTTGGACCGACAATATCATATTTTTTGGACCACACACGTTGAATACTTGTTAATTTAATACCACTATCTTTGATGAAGTAAGTAACCCTGCGGCTCACAGAAAGCCCATACAAAACCTTTAAAAGTAAAATAAAGACTACTGTTATGATAACAAGCTTGGTTCACATGTGAACAGAAGACCCATTTTATTAACACGCGATAAGTCCTATATTGGTACAATCAACAACAAGACAACATGGTCCGGTTTGTGGACAAGACAACACGAACTGCAGGTGTAATGTCTCGGATTATATTGGGTAGGTGTAATCGTTGTTTGTTGCTGACTGTACCCAAAGAATAATTAGCGGGATATTTGTAAGAAAGTTAATAATCGTCTATATTTGAAGTATTGTATGTATTTTATAATTTTAAGTACGGGGTTAATAAGATATTGCAGGAGAGAATGGAAATATAGGGTTCTACTGAAATAGTGAACATAATTTCAGCATGTTACTTAGACCATGAAACTGTCTTTCCCAAAGAAACATAGGTCAAAATACGAAAATCCACAAAATACGAAAATCTAAATTTGACCTCCCATACAAAATACGCTCTGATGCAGTTTCTATGAGAGGTCAAGAATTTATTTTCGTATTTCGACCTATGTTCCTTGGGGAAAGTTGGTCAGTTGCATGGTCTGAGTAACATACTAAAATTATGTTCACTATTTCAATAGGACCTTATAGAGCGAAAACTTTTATTGGTTTTGCTCCCGACGCCCACTCATGAAAACAAGCAACTTTCCCGAAGAAAAAAAATTTTTACTCCAAAAATTTTTTTGCCTTTCCATACAAAATGATTCGATCGTGTGACCACTTAACTATGGGCAAAAATTTTTTCGAGTAAAAAATATTTTTCTTCGCGGAAGTTGTTTTATCATGAGTAGAATCCCGTGGTAGAATCACTGGGCTTTGGGAGCAAAACCAATAAAAATTCACGCTTTATGTTGTGGTGATTCTTAAAATATTACACTTTGTCTGTCTGATATATTCTGTGGTCTGAGTTGATGTGATTTTTGTACGGATATAGAAGGATCGACAGTTACATAGGCTCCATGTCTTTTTTTAGGGTTCCGTACCTCAAAATAAAAAAACCGAACCCTTATAGGATCACTTTGTTGTCCGCCTGTCTGTCTCTCTGTCTGTCTGTCTGTCAAGACCCTTTTTCTCACGAACGGGTAAAGGTAACAAGTTGAAAATGAAAATGAATATTAAGGTCTATAAACCACACAAGATCTGAAAATTTAATTTTTTTATAATGACGCAATCAAAAGATATGGCATTTTATGTCCTCATCTCCATACATTTATGCAAAAAAGCAAAACCTACAGGGTACTTCCCGTTGACCTAAAATTATGAAATTTGGCAAGAAGCTAGGTCTCACAGTAGAAATAAAGGGAAAAGTCTAAAATCATTAAATATTTCAATTTTTCTAACAACTAAAAGTAACCAATTAAGGTGACCTCCCGTTTCAAGAACTTTTCTATAAAAGAGGGGTCAAGTTGGATGGTCACGGAGTATTTAAAATCAAAGAGCAAAACCTTTTAGTATATCATATGGCAGATAGGTACGGAACCCTTAGGGCGCGAGTCCGACTCGCACTTGGCCGGTTTTTTCATGCATACTTATGTTATGTTTTCCATTGTATGCGGTAGGTCTTTTATGTTGAATCGCGGCGGCAACGACCAATGACTCACATCAAGCGAGTTCCGGCTATGACGATACCACGAATCTAAAGTAGCCAAGTCACCTACTTACCTAACTATCCATTAAGAAACCATGAAATCATGCAATTTGCAATGGGCAGTAGCAAAACTAACCAAATGACTTCATAATTTGTATGAAGACAAAGGTTACAGGACAGTCATATTAATATCACCGGACACTGCATACATCGAGCACAAATTTGAAATTGGAAGGTCACGTTGGCTCGTCACGAAGGTCACGTTGTGGCGTAAAAGAACACGCAGTGACTAAAATTGACAGAGCGATGCTGAGATGGTTTGGTCATGTACAGAGGATGAATGAAGGGAGATTGACGAAAGAGATCTACAAGGCGAGAGTGAATGGAAACGTTGGAAGGGGAAGGCCTCGGCGAACGTACCAGGACCAAATTCAGGACGTTCTGAATAAAGGCCAGGATAAAAGTACCCTAAACCGACGAGCATGTATAAAGAATTGATGAAAGTTCAGGAAGCGAGGGAAGTATGTCAAGATCGTAGCAGGTGGAGAACTGTAGTCTCTGCCTACCCCAACGGGAACAAGGCGTGATGTTATGTATGTACGAGTATGTATGTACGTTGGCTCGCATAGTACAAAAGACCCTCAGAAGGACCACGAGAATCGGGCGGGCGGGTGCGCGCGGGGGTGCGGGGTACAACAAGAGGGGCAGAGAGTGTCCTTTCTGTATGATAGTACTACTACTTTATTCTGTGGTAATATTAAGGGAGATAATGATATTTGCGGAAGTCGCAGTAGCACTAATGCTTCATAAAAACTATGTCAATATTGTTAATAAACTTGTACTTATCTAATCGTTCAACCTTGTTAAACCAAACAGGCTATTTTTTTAAAATGTAACAAGCGAGCAATCGAGCATGTATGTAGATGGTGGGCCACCTGGTGGTAGGTGGTGTGATCACCATCGGCCATAGCGCCCACTGTCTTATTCGTAGCATAATTGACACTAATAATTAAATTCGCAGTGTGTGCGCGTTTGAGTTCATATTATATTCATTCGTTCAAAATAATGTACTTCTTTTTTTCCCTAGATGTTTGAAGGTGGTAGGGCTTTTATGCAAACTGAGCTAAATACGTCTAGGGAAGTACCAACCCCTTACCTACTCTTGCACTGCTGTGTTTCGGTTTGAAGCAGTACGTAAGGGAGTTAGAGAAATTACCGGCACATGAGGCACATCATGACCACCACGATCCACCATGTATCTTAATTTTCAAGGTGAGCAACGCGTTTTGCTGTCTTATTAGTGTCGAATCATGCCACAAATAAGACAGTGGGCGCTTTGGGTGGTAGTGACCACTTAGCATCAGGCCTAGTGGCCGACGACCTGCTCGGTTGCTCACTTATAACATAAAAAACTGATCAAGTGCGAGTCGGAATGTTAAGGTACATATACACATTCTAAAACTATTCCAAATTTCAAATCTATAGCTTAAGTGGTTGCTGAGATAAACAGGTGTGACAGACAGACAGACAACAGAGAGAGAATTTTGGTTCGGTATATACCCAAAAAAGTTTCAACCCCTTTTTGACGACAGAACCACCAATCCCTCTGTATCCCAGAGAACAAACAATTTATCCAAACCTCGATAACATAGAAAAATAAGGGAAACAAGGAGGTCCAAAATCTTTGCTCGATAAGACCTTGGCTCCTGAATTGATATGCTTATTATTATAATCGTGTCTGGAACTGTAAATAAGGAATAATTTGTAGTAATTAGTCACATATTATCTCGATAAGGTCCTGACCTTGCTTGAGATATGCTCTTTGTTGCACTTAGCTGTCTGATTGAAATTCTATTAGTTTATAAGCATCTATGACATTATTAGCTTCCTAATATTTACACGTTAGTATGTTACACGTAGTGAGCATCTTAATAAAAAACCGGTCAAGTGCGAGTCGGACTCGCGCGCCGAGGGTTCCGATATACCTATAGTATTTTTGGAAGCAATAAAGTCCATTTTCAGGACCGCAAAACTAAATTTGTTTGTAAAGGTTTTTTGCAGATTTCTGAAAAACTGTGCAACTTAGAAAGATCGTTTTATTTTTGCTGTAAAGTTTACATAAACCTCTGTCAACTGTAATTAATTCAGATTTTCCCTTACTCAAACTTCGGAGATAAGGGGGGGGGAATGGTATTTTTTTTGACATTTTTCATCATAACTTGAAAACTAAGAAACTTAAAAAAATACAAAAATATATTTTAAAATGTACAAGTAAAGCCCTTTCATATGATACCCCACTCGACCTAGTAGCGACAATTTGAAATTTGGCCCCCCCTATTTTGGCCCCCTTTACATTAATAATCATACTTTTTTCAAAAAATTTTCATGTGCAATTAAGTTGGGCAACTATATTCTAAAACTATTCCAAATTTCAGCTCGATAGCGTAAGTGGTTGCTGAGATATAGAGGTGTGACAGACAGACGGACAGACAGACAGAGCGGCACCATAAGGGTTCCTTTTTTTTACCATTTTGGTATCGGAACCCTAAAAAGTAACGAGAATAAAATGTACTCGATAGAAACTATGTTCTTTCTATATCCTCAACGAATGAAATAAACCCTGGTCCAAAAATCCCAAAAGTATGACTTTATTATCTAAATTATTGAGAATGAAGCTAAAAAAAGATATGATATTTTAGAATAGTAAGTAAGTACAATATGTTTGTTTATTATTTATATGTTTCTATTCTAGCTCAAACAAGAAAATGATGATAATGAGTATGAATGCTACATGTTTTTTTTTAGAAAAGGTTGAATGAGATTGTGGTATTATGCAGATCCCAAATAGGTAGTGGAACAAACAAATATGTTCTTTAAATATTTGTTCGGAAAGATTTCAAGTTTTAAGTATCGTAGTCAAAATAAATCCCGTATTAGTGAACTCCTCTTATCGTCAAATAGGTACTACATTCGTTGACGTTTGACGCGACTGTGATTTCTGACGACGACGTGAGTTTACCAGAGACTAGATAAGTACTACACGTACAACGAGTTTATTGATTGGTGCAGACTTTTCAAGACTAATGACAGGCATTTTACAAAGCTTATCGACGATTTGACTGCAGTTCAGTCAGACGAAAATAAAAGTTCTAGGCAACGTGCTACCTCATTTAGAGATGACGAAAGCGAACGTCATTTAATATAATAGGAATATATGGGATGACATTTATGTCATCTGTGTCATCCCATGTTGTACAATACGCATAGTACTCATCTAGTCCCTACCTACATTCCATACATTTTAATGACATTCGCTTTCGTAATGTAGTGGCTCGTTGTATAGTCTTAGGTGCACTATTTAGGGCCCCGTTAAGAACCTCCATTGCTTATCAAATATGAGATTTCTGCACTAAGTGGCTGCATGTGTTATGTTAGTATCGTTCGTAACCTTGGCATCTGGTGCTACTGTTGAGATTGTGCCCAGCGAGGAAGTAAGATAAGAAACAAACAGTGCAGGTTTCAATTACTTACAATTTGTAAAATTGTAGTCTTCAAAGCGAAAAGTCATAAAATTAATTTTAAGAGAGCGAGTACTGATAGCACACCTTCGGAGTCATTCTTTGGCATCGTCTAAGACTTTAGAAAGCATTGCAGCACACTTTGAATCGGCTTTGTACAAGTCGTTTTAGAATACTAGCATACCTATTTGTCCTTCAAGTGAATAGGTAGTCAAGTCATATTATGATCACAAACACACATTTTTTATCTTCTAACTATGTTTCTTTATTACAGCGCTTATTATGATAAGATATTTTCATTTCTATTTGAATAATTTAACTCGGTAATAATCTTTTACATAATTAACTTAAGTTATATTAATATTAGTAGTAAAGTTACGTTGGCTGTTGATGGCATCGGTTCGATAGCTCCTATAATATAGTTTGTTAAACTAAGTTTATCGCAAACCTAGCAAACAAGTACTTCTATCAGTATTTAGTGCAGTAGCAAACTTGCGAAGTCTAATGTGTATAAATCCATGTCTGAAGTTAGAACTTGAACGTGGAATCGTCGAATCTTTCAATATCACAGGGGATGTGATATGGCTATGTCTATGTCGTTGATTTGGGCCGATCGAGATCTGCCTGGGTACATCACGATGTGCCGGCATTTCGTGATCTGGCCAATTACTTCATGATGTGCCCAATATTAAATTGGCCAGATCGATGAGAGCAACCCATTTGTCGATTTGCCCTACTAGTCACTTGGCCACATCGAGATGGCTGGGCGCATCGTAATGTACCACGAAAATTGTTGATTTTCCTTTTTAATAACCTCAGTAGGAAAACTGTCGAAAACTATAAAGATTAATAGCCTACGTGTAAAACCATGTAACCCAGTTAGCTCAACAACTGAGTAAATAAAACACTAATAGTTGTTTGTTGTTTGGAACACTTTCGAGCAAAGTTTTTATTGGCGAGTCATTCCATAGGTACAGAGTCCTGTAAAGTTCGTAGAATTTCACAAGTCATTCAGTGTGTGGATATTGTGTACAGTCATTATTATCAATCTTATATACAGTCCTATTTTAGAATGTTACTTAGACCACGAAACTGAACAACTTCTCCCATTATTTTTTTTTATCCTCCTTACAAAATGTGGTTTCTGCTGACACAGTATCTATAGTAAGATAATTTTTTTTTTGTATTTCGACCGGAAAAAGTTGTTCAGTTGTTGTGTCTGAGTAGGGCTTTATGTAGTGCCAGAGTTGCCAACTTGTTTCGGTTTTGAATAAGATTTTTTTTCTATGACGTGTTACAATAAAAGAAACAACGACAATTCCACACAGTAGGACAGTCCAGTATCGTGGGTCCGAGACTAAACTAACATAACCAGACTCGGAAGCAAATACCCAAAGTCATAGTCATCATCATCTGCCCCGAAATCGAAAACGGAACTTTTGCACAGCAGGCAGCTGCACTATCACTGCGCCACAGAGGGCGTCACTTGTGTTCTTTTCTTATTCTTAAGTAAGTAGGTACAACATCCTATCATAAATTACGATCAATTTTTGAATGAAAAGGAAATGAAAATAATTTGAATCGTGAAAGGCATAAATCCTCGTATAAACTGATCGCCCACGTGCGGAACCTATTCTATTGGTTGCTTCCTCTGACGGATAAATGCAAAGTAGGTGTACTGCTAGCTAACTAGATTCATCACCATCATCATGTTCTGTCACTATGAATTACTTAACTAAATCTGTTTTATCTTGTTCCCAGTCGAAAGTTTGAATCTATTTTAAAGTTTAGAGTAATTTCCGCATAATTTCCAAAGAGTTTGGAACCTTGCTCCGAATTTTCCACTACGATTCTGGCAAGCATAAACTAAAAATTTACTACTGACAGGTCTAAAAGTATTTCTGTCTTTTTTCAGTGCATAGGGAGTAGCAACGACAGCAAGAATTTTAGGTCTGTCTGTAGTTTTAGTTTGCGTGTGCTAAAAATTACACTATTACCTACCTTCGTTATAGTTAAAATCCTATTTTATACTTTTAGAATGTACTTGTATCTATGACAAGTAGTAACAATTTATATTTAGGCGCATAATTATGCGTTTCACATGAGAATGGGACAGGACCCAGATTTGCGGCCATTAAATCATCATTGGATCTTCATAAATTATAAAGCAGAAGCTCTGTTGTCAAACTAACTTCACTGTGATTCAGTTTAGTTTAGCACAACCATAGAAATATAAGGATAATAGACGGAAGGTCCCGTGTGGTGCCGGCAAAGAATAGTACTAACCCATACATACCCGTGGGTGTCGTAAGAGGCGACTAAGCGTTTTAAAACTGGAGAATGGGCAGTAGCATCCTCCTTTATATCTTACATCTTACTTACTGCGGTCACCTACAACCGCGGTCCATGGTGCCAGCCGTAACGCTAACAAGCGAGGTGACTATGGTACTTCCCCTCTACATTTTTCCAGCAACAGCTAGAATTCTGGAAGGAGCTCCCTATCTTGTAGTGGACGTTTCATTGGATGTTATGATGAGACGGAAGATTAATGAAAATACGTGTCACAAGATATTCTGACATTCATTCAATCATTGTAAATACGACATAGGCATCGTTCTGTAAAATTTGTATGAGGATGTCAAATTACGTTTGATGATTTGATATTTCCACTTGGGACAAAATGGCAAATGTCATCCCTTTCGAGTATTAGAATAAATTAGTACCTAACCTATTTCTTCTATTCCTAATTCGTCACAGCCCAATGATGACTCAAACTCAACTCGCACTGATGACTACCTGACCGAAGATAAACTCAGAGTTATTTTGAAACAAGAATTGTCCAACACTCTAAAAACAACTATCAAAGAACTAGTTACTGCCGAATTAAAAACGATCAACCAGCAATTTAAAGATCTTCGAGAAAGCATGAGCTTCTTTAACAAACAATATGAAGACATGAAGTCAAATTTGGAAGACAAAATGGTTATTATTCAAGACCTCCAAAGTGATAACCAAAATCTAAAGTCGACAGTCAAGGATCTATCCACCCGCTTACATCTTGTCGAACAAAACATGAGAGAATGTAACATAGAGGTCAATGGAATACCTGAGCACAAGTCTGAAAACCCAGTATCCACGATTGTACAACTTGTAAAAGTCATTAACGCCCCGATCACTAACGATGATATTTTACACGTTACCCGTGTCTCGAAGCTCAGCAAAGACAACGACAGACCTCGTGCTATGGTAGTTAAACTCCGAACGCCCAGACAACGCGACGAAATACTAGCAGCTGCCACAAAGTTCAATAAGAAAAACACGCATGACAAACTATCTTCTCAACACCTAGGTATGGGCGGAACACGCATGCCTGTTTATGTCGCCGAACGCCTGTCACCAGCTAACAAAGCTCTCCACGCAACCGCACGTATAAAGGCTAAAAGTCTTGGACACAAGTTTGTTTGGGTACGAAACGGTAGAGTATTCGCACGTAAAGACGAATTCAGCGACTTCCTTCTGATCCGCAACACAGATAGTCTGGCTTTAATTAAGTAAACACTTGTGTGTTTTTCTTTTATCTTTCGTGTTGTGGTGTATTGTACAAAAATTCACAATTTACTACCAAAACACCCGCGGTTTGAGAACTAAGACTAATGATGTATACAAAAATATTCTTCTTAATAATTATGACATTATTGTTTTTACGGAAACTTGGCTTAACGCTAGTGTAAATGATGCTGAATTTATTGATTCCCGATATGTTGTATACCGTAGAGATCGAATAGCCACAGGTTCTAAATCCGATGGTGGTGGTGTTTTAATAGCCGTCAACCGCAAATTTGAGTCTTACAGACTACACAACTGTGAGAGTGACTGTGAGGACGTGTGGGTAAACATTAAACTTAAACTTAATGGTAACTTGAAAACAATGTCTATCTGTAGTGTGTATCTGCCGTCGCCTGCTAAGCTGGATTCCCAACAACGATTTCTCGAAAATGTTGATATAGTAATGAGCCAAATGGATAATGACATCATAATTCTAGGAGACTTCAATTTAAATTTCATTAATTGGAAACCTAATGACCCTTGCACATACATGACTCCAGTTAACTATGATAAATCCATCGGATATTCTCTGGTTAATTTCATGGCAGTGAATGATCTTTATCAATTCAATAATATTACTAACAAGGATGGAAAAGTTCTCGATTTAGTATTAAGCAACTTAAAAACATCTTATGTTTCTAAACCTCTAGATTTGTTAAGCAGATTGGATACCTACCATCCCGGCCTACTAGTAATGTTACCAGTGGATTGTACCCATAAACCTGAAAATCTACTTCCAAAAGTACGTGCTGATTTAAATTATTTTAAAGCAGACTACGAGTCCATATTAAAAGATTTAAAAGAAGTTGATTGGCAGGAGGTTTTCAGTGAACTCGATGATGTCGACGAGATGGTTTCGGTGTTTTATAGCATTTTAAGAATTACAATTGAAAAAAATGTACCCAAGCGTAGAGCTAAATCAAAGAAATATCCCGTTTGGTTCAACGCGAAATTAATTAAGCTTTTAAGGGAAAAAGAAAAACATCGCATATCTTATCTTAAATTTGGAAATCCTCGCGATGGGAATGAATTCGAGTTACTAAGAGAACGTTGTCATAAACTTATTGATATTTGTTACAGCATATATAAACAAAGAATCGAATCATGTATCTGTAAAAATCCTAACACATTCTGGCGATTCATTAAGGATAAGCGTAAAGGTCTTTCGGCACTACCAGCAACTATGAAAATGAACAATTCTGTAGCCTCAACGGGTACCGATATTGCTAACCTATTTGCCAAACACTTCTCCTCAATTTATTCAACGAGTACCTCTAAGTATAACAATACTGAATCTCCTGGAAATTGTCTATCCCATTTGCAATTAAAGGTCACCGATGTAAGGAGAGCTATAAAACGCCTTAACCCGCAGAAAGGCGCAGGACCGGATTGTATACCACCAGTCTTTGTGAAGCATTGTGGTCCTTACATTGCGCTTCCGCTCACACTTATTTTCAATCTTTCTCTTTCGAAGGGAGTATTTCCGGTGGATTGGAAGAGATCAAGAATTATACCCATTTTCAAAAAAGGCGATCAATCGGACGTAAAAAATTATCGGCCCATATCCATCTTGTCATGCTTCTCTAAGATTTTTGAATCTCTTATTAATCCCTTGCTCTACAGTCATGTCGAATCTAATCTATCAGACTATCAACACGGGTTTCGACTCGGTCGTTCCGTGGAAACTAACCTTGTATCGTTCGTGTCTACTGTTGCACTCGAAATGGACAAGGGGCGGCAAGTCGATGTGGTATACACGGACTTCAGCAACGCATTCGATAGGGTCGACCATTCTATTCTTCTAACAAAATTGCAAGTTCACGGAATCAATGGTCCTTTGCTTTGTTGGTTCTCATCATATCTTTCAGATAGGCCACAAGTGGTTGCTGTAAACGGTTTTGAATCAGCCAAATTCACCGCCATATCAGGCGTTCCACAGGGCTCCCATTTAGGCCCAACACTTTTCCTAATTTTTATCAACGATATTACCTCCCAAATTAAAAATTCTCATGTTTCAATATTTGCTGACGACGTAAAAATTTACAGAACTGTATATGGTTTAACGGACGCTAATCTAATCCAATCAGATCTCTACAGTATTAAAACTTGGTGCGACAACAATAATATGACTCTCAATCCTCATAAATGCTCCCATATTTCTTTTACAAAAAAAGTCAATCCCACGCTAACAACCTATGAGCTAAATAATACAGAACTAGCGAAAGTTGCCCAAATTAGAGACCTAGGCATCATCCTTGACAGCCGATTAAACTTTGCAGCCCATATCGATAAGATAGTCAATAAAGCCGCCTCAATGCTCGGTTTCATCAAACGTAACTGTCGCAAGTTCAAACAGCCACTAACTCGGAAAATTTTATATAATAGTCTCGTCCGTAGTCACCTGAGCTTTGCTAGCGTTGCCTGGAGTCCTGTATATAGTACGCCATCGCAGCGAGTGGAAAGTATCCAACGCGCACACACGAGACACCTAGCCTACCTGGTTCCAGGTATCACTCACAAAGAACCATACATTCAGCGTTTGGCATTTTTTGAGATGCACACACTTCGTAATCGTAGAGTGATAGCTGACCTTATATTTCTCCACAAAATCATTAATAATAAAATCAAGTGTACTCATATTCTCAATGAAATAAAAATTAATGTTCCATATAATTTCCCGCGAAAGCCAGTTACCCGAATTTTCAATGTAGAAAAGTGCCGAACCAATCTAGGCTTACATCAACCACTCGCCAGAATGTGCTCGCTCTATAATGATGTTAGTGCAAAATTACCCGAAATCGACATTTTTGGTGACTCTCTTACTGTTTTTAAAAACAAATTGCTAAAACACATGTCCTGACTGTTTCTCTTATAGATGAGTTATATTTTATTTATCCAATGTTTCTTTAATGTGATATTTATGTAATGGTGTTTATAAAACCCTATTACTGTTAAATTATAGTAAAATTGTTTATAAACTATCCCTAAAATTCCAATTTAGAATTTGTCTTGTTCTTAACTTTATTTTTCACGATAATTACTGTTGATTGATCTTATTTAATTATAATACTGTTGCCGAATATGGTCAATGCTGTGCACACCTATAATTGGCATACATATTCTACCCTTACCTATTTGAATGTATCCACATTGTAATTTTAATATGTTATGCTGTTGGTTTGCCTTAATAAATAAAATAAATAAAATAAATAAATAAATAAATAATTCTTTGTGCACAACCACTGGGAACCACTGTGAAGTTAGCCACGCATAGTGTCGACAAAATTCTTGTAGATATATTTTATTTTCTGTACGCGTCACTCGCTGTAGGGGTTTTATTCAATCAATCGCCCAGAAAATTTAATAAACGTCATCAAAATACCTCAAATGAATAAACATTTTTCTTATTTTTCATCGGTCGCGTCGAGACGTTTACGAGCTTTAAGGGATCACGATGAAGTCGCTGATGAAATATTATTCTCGGTTGAAGGAAATCGTTCCCCGCAGGACGTCGAAGCGAATATTAATGTTTTTACTCGAAAGATTCCAAATTAGATCACGCTCAATAATGAACTTCCGTGAGGCAAGAAAAGATGAGAAAATAATAAGAGTTCCACGTCTCGTGTTTTTGTTTTGAATTATATTAAACACGTGCTTTGAGTTGATATTTTAAGATGAATATAGTACTCAATGAGTAAAATAAAAACAATATAATTGAATAGTAGGAAACTGTGACTTCATGTGTATTAATTTCGTTTTACTTTGATATACCTAATTTTAAAAAGGGAAGCCGGAAGGAATCGTGTTATATGGACGCCACTGGTACTCAATACTCATATATAGTACAATGCCCGTGTGGTGCTGGCAAAGAGTAGTACAGTCAACGACAGCTCAAGCTTGACACTCGCAATGCAATTTTAGCCCGTACGTACATATTAAAATAAGAACGGTACAAAGTCCAATGTGTCAAGCTTGATGTGTTTCTTGACTGTACCAACTGACCTCTACCCGTAGGTTTATTTAAAGTAATTATTAACCTTAGGATGGGCAGCAGCTTCCTTCTGTATATCGTACGATCTTACATACTGCGGTCACCAACAACAGCGGTCCATGGTGCCAGCCGCAACGCTAACAAGCGTGGTGACAATGGTACTTCCCCTTCACATTGTTCCAGCAAAAGTTGTAATTTTGTAGGGAGCTTCCTGCCTCGCAGTGGACTTTTTATGGGATGTTATTTATATTTATTTATTCACATACCTACAACTTACATTTACAGTCTTACACCTAAACATGCAAGTCTTAGTCAGTAGGGTTAGAGTCGATCACTGGCCGGCGAGCAGGGCGCGTGGTATATCCACTACTGTGCTCCGGGCAGTGATCAACTCCAGGTAGTGACCAGCTGATGTCAGATATTTAGTTTCCGAAGTATTATATGAGTTAACGTCGCTATTCAGACTCAAGGCATCAATTAACGTTAAAGCTTCGAAAAAAGGCGTGTGTATTAGAGTCTGTGTGTGGGAATAAAATAAGGAATAGCAGATAAAAGATTTGTAATTACTGTAGCCCCTCAAAATGATATTTGCTATCGCTGGTATGGTGGGATATTAAACGGAATTTGCACCAGCAATGAAGGATTGGTAGTCTGTCCTCGAATGAGATTAAAAAACATATTTCACAAGTGCTAACTTTCGCCTAACTTCAAGGCTTCTATATGAAACCATTATGATGATAATGATAGTACTTGTAACAACACTTGCAGATTTGTTATTAATTTCTGCTATAATCAGGGTGAAGAAAGGAAAACTTTCGAAATCAAGTTGATTGTATGAGGTGTGCAATATTGAATTTATTTATTTATTTATTTATTTATTTTAAATGAGGTGGATTAAATGAGACTTAGTCCTTCTTTTAACGCAGTAATTAGCCATTACAGCTGGTGTTAACGCTTTGGTTGGGTTATGTTATTATACTTATAAACCGGTGTAGGTCACTTTGTTATTTGTTTGATTCGAAGGTTCAAATTATGAATTCAATAAACGTAGTACGAATACAAGCTCCTTCGTAGGTAGATATTTTGTTAGATAGGTAATGTGGGTTTACCAACGTAGTCTTGTACCTAATCTGTTACCAAGAAATGGATATACTTAACTAGTCAGAAATATTTTTTTTACTTATATTTATACCGGGTTATGTTTATCACTAGCCAAATTTTAATATGAGAGAACACAAATCTGAACAATGTTCCCACAGAAACACGAGTCAGAAAATGAAATTTTATTTATACAAATTTTTATTTGGGCTTTTCCATACAAAAAGGGTTGCGTTGGCAATGAGATGGATGACCAAAAAACAATTTCGTTTTTCGACCCGTGTCTCTTTAAGAAAGTTTATTAACACACTAAACTTTGGGCTATGTACATATATGTTAAGCGATTGGAAGGTGGTAGGCAGGTAGTCGTACCTAAATGCAATCTTAAAATTATAGGTATTGCTCATAAAACATGACAGAAATAATCAATATTCATACGCTGTTTACTTCACATAGTTCTTTTTCCACACGTGCAAACGTGCTCACTGCTCAAGTAGGAAATACCTGGTAGAAAAATACTTAAGTAAGTAAGTCCATAAAAGTAAAACCTAAGTGATTCATCTGACACGCACTTACTCACGCTCGTGAGTAGGTGCCTACTAAGACGAATGTAAACATTTCTGCAACTCCGAGAAATAATTTACTTGACTTTTGTTTTTGAAGAGGAATCATATTTGATTTGAAATTGGTTTAAATCAACGGCAATTAATCTTATTTATTCTACTCGCAAAATGACATAACTACCTATATTACCTACCGATTTTGGCAACGCGAAGGATTTTTTTAATGACATGATATCCCGAAGTGCAACTACTTTAGAGACTTGTGAAGTTTGGTTTAATGCTATTTTATTAATGACTCATTCATCGAGTCAATTATATTAATTTGTGAGTTAAATGTGACATTAGTATTCAAGGCTGCAAAACAAACTTAAGTATAAATTATCAAATAACTCACTTGTTTTTAGTTTATTTCCAAAACAAATCCAAATCAGCTGGTGATGTCCGAAGACTCGATTCCCGTCCAATATTTCTTGATTTCTTTAAACACACATATTAGAATATAGTAAAGGACACTTGTAACAAAAATCCTTATTATGAACTTCAATCTTTCTGTCATCACAGTGTTTGCAAATAATTACATAAAACTACGCGGAAGCACGCACGTGCGTCGCGATCGACGGTTGGTGTCAAACTGTCAGCTTGCCGGTATCGCACCGCGGCGCTTGCGCACCCATTGTGTTTGTGTATCAATGAGAGGGACAGCATGAGTCATTCTTTAGTAGCCCCTGCCTTCTGCGTCATTCACTAGTTCTACCGGTGCACGTATTGTTAGTTCAGTTTCTGTGTGTGACGTAACTTTTTTAGTGCATTTTTATCTCTCTTATTTTCCAAGGCTTGTTTTGAAAATCACCTATTCTACTTGACTTCTGTTCTCAATTATTGTAATATTCATAAGTCCGTCTATTATCTATTATAAATTCAATTGATTGATTATGTAAAATTAAGCATCTGAAATGAAAAAAATAAATATTTAAAAATACAGTTTCAGAAACTACACTTAAATACCAAATAAAATAATTTTTAAATATTCGGGGAAATGTAAAGGGTCATTTTGTAATTAAAAAGCAATTAGACGTACCTAGGTGCCTAGGTATCTCTTTTAAAACTCGCTACCTGTAATTTTTAGGATTATATTTTCGCAACAAGTACAATTATAATTAATGGTAATTACTGTAATTAGTGAGACTTGTTACAAAATTAGCATAGCATTCGTAGGTAGGTAAGTAAGTATTGTAGAGACTAGAAACAGTAGGTAATTAATACAGGTACAATTATGAAGACAATTAATCATTTAAATTTACAATAATCATAAGGCTTTTAAGCTTTTCGAATACATTTTGGAAATAGTAATTAATTAAATTTTAATCTTAAGAATAACATATGATATTGGGATACACACTAGTGCAATTATTATTCAATAATATGATTACACAAAGTTGGCTCCAAAAAAATCGCAAAATTACCTGTTTTCGAGATATTTCACTCACTTTTTAGGGTTCCGTACCTCAAAAGAAAAAAACCGGAACCCTTATAGGATCACTTTGTTGTCCGTCTGTCTGTCTGTCAAGACCCTTTATCTCACGAACGGGTAAAGGTATCAGGTTGAAATTAATACCATATAATTAGGATCCATGAACCACACAAGATCTGAAAATTTAAATTTTTTACAACGACGCAATCAAAAGATATGGCATTTTATGTCCTCATCTCCATACATTTATGCAAAAAAGCAAAACCTACAAACCTACCGTTGACCTAAAATTATGAAATTTGGCAAGAAGCTAGGTCTCACAGTACAAATAATGGGAAAAGTCTGAAATCATTAAATATTACAACTTTTCTCACAACTACAAGGAAACCAATTATGGTGAGCTCCCGTTTCAAGAACATTCATATAAGAGAGGGGTCAAGTTGGATGGTCGCGGAGGCGATTTTTGTTTTAGTTCTATTTTAAAAAAGGGAACACTTACAAACTTGAAAATTGGTATGTTTATAGTGCATAAGCTATAAAATAACAACTAATAATAAAATTTGGTCAAGCGCGTGTCAGGCTCAAAAAATCTAGCACATTAACTTACTGAAATTTCAACTAATACAATTATGATTATGTGGTGGTACGGAACCCTCGGTGCGCGAGTCCGACTCGCACTTGGCCGGTTTTTTTTATACCAAATTAATTATTAAAAAAAAAAGGTTTTTATGATTCATTCACCAAAATAGAGTTCACATCTGATTAGACTATTAAACATTTAGATTTTATTAAAACTTTTAGTAGGTAATAATAAAAAAGAAAATTTGCAAACTTGTGGTTATGTATTGTACTCCTTTTTTAGGGTTCCGTACCTCAAAATAAAAAAAACGAAACCCTTATAGGATCACTTTGTTGTCCGTCTGTTTGTCTGTCAAGACCCTTTTTCTCACGAACGAGTAGAGGTATCAGGTTAAAATTAGTAACGAATATTAAGGTCCATAAACCACACAAGATCTGAAAGTTTCAATTTTATACAACGACACAATCAAAAGATATGGCTTTTTATGTCCTCATCTCCATACATTTATGCAAAAAAGCAAAACCTACAGGGTACTTCCCGTTGACCAAAAATTATGAAATTTGGCAAGAAACTAGGTCTCACAGTACAAATAAATGGAAAAGTCTAAAATCATTAAATATTAAAAATTTTCTCACAAATAATAGTAACCAATTAAGGTGAGCTCCCGTTTCAAGGAGTTGTCTATAAAAGAGGGGTCAAGTCTTTTAAAATCAAAGAGCAAAAGCTTTTAGTATATCATATAGTAGATAGGTACGGAACCCTTAGGGCGCGAGTCTGACTCGCACTTGGCCGGTTTTTTTTATGTTACAATACAAGTAAACAAACGAGCAGATGGGCCACCTGATGGTAAGTGGTCACCACCGCCCATAGCGCCTACTGTCTTATTAATAGCATAATTTGACCCTAATGAGATAGCAAAGCGCGTTGCTCACGTTGATAACTAAAATGGTATGTCTCATGTGCGACACACAGCAGTGCAAACATTGCTGCTTCACGTCAGAAAAGAGCAAGGGGGTGGTACTTCCTCAGACGGAATTTCCACAAAAGCCCTACCACCTTCAAGTATATGGGCGCTTCAAGTATATGGGCGCTTCAAGTATATGGGCGCTGACCATGGACTGGCCCTGCGCTGTAAGTCAGATAATATTCTACAGCTGCCTTTCACACGATCTGGCTACTTCAAGGACTCTTTTACTGTGAGAGCTACTCAGCTATGGAATGATCTTCCGAGAGAGATACGTCACTCTAAGTCACTCGCTGTTTTTAAAACAACGTTGCATACCCATCTCCTCAACAAAACCATTTAATTCTCCGTTTACTATCATAGTATATATATATAGATATATATATGTATGTTTACATATGTGTGTATGTATTATATAATGTAAATATATATAAGTATATATTTGTTATTTATTTATATTACACTAGTGTGTGTATATGTGTGTGTATTTATTTGCCTATGTTGCTTATTGTTATTCATTAACTTAGTTATATACTATATTACGTATTACTATGTTTAGTTTACTATTACATTCATTTTAAATTTTTCGTGGCAATTGTTATCACATAATTACTTGCAGACTCTGAAAATGTATTCCTGTCGTCAAAGGTTGCCTGTAAGAGATCGCTTGCAGCGATAAGGCCGCCTTTGCCCACATTAGGTTAAGCTGTCCGTGTATGTTTGTATTTTTCTTTTATGTGAGCAATAATGTGTACATCTTCCTGCACTTAAAGATACAGATAGAGATAGAGACATAATTTTTGGGACCATCTTCGCCTTAAAGAAACTACAGATCAGCATGATTTTTAACTAAATAAGTAACTTTTGCCCGCGACTTCGTTCGCATGTTAAATAAACCAGTGTTTATGTCAAAGTACTAGCTATGAAACAAAGAAGTTACATTTATTTATTTACTTATACATAAGATACATTTGACAGTTTGTACACCAGTTACGATAACGAGACACAATTAAACGCTCAGCAATCAGGTGCTGCAGTAGCAAGCAACCCAAAAAAGACCGAAGCCTGTGTTACCGGATCGAAAAAATCGGAAATCGGATCATTAAAATCGGATCAGCAGTTTTTACGTGGTGCTCGAACATATAAAGAAACAAACAAACAAAAAGCCCAAAAATCTGTTATTTGGATTTAGGGGTAGGTACCAAAATAGCATTACGTGATATTTTTTATAACTATCTTCAATGTACAGACAAAATCGATTCACGATTATACAATAGTTACCTATTAATATATCCCACCAAAAACATAACTGTTAAAAAGGGGGCCAAGTTCCTATCGGCTAATTGTTTGCCTAAAAAAGGGTTTAAATCCGATCCAATGCCAAGTTTAGATGCACTTTAATATCGATCATAATCGTCTTCATCAGCAGCCTGATCCACTAGTAAACATTTGCCATTCCCAAGACTCGCCACCACATCCAGTCCTCCGCCTTTCGCATCCAGCCACTATCCACGCCACCTTATTCACGTCAACGGTTCAGCTGGCCGAAATTCACTTTACCATACACCCAACTTAAAATATGGTATAGCTGTGAAAATACGCAGGTACGTTGAAAATAATGTCTAAAATGAAATACTTCTAAATTTGAACTTGGCAGGTTTTTGTGCTGTAAGTAACACTTGATTAATTATGTAATTAGATTTATTATTTATATAATTAAATTAACCTGCCTAGTTCAAATTCAAGAGTATTTCATTTTAGATATTATTTTCAACGTACCTGCGTATTTTCACAGCTATACCATATTTTAAGTTGGGTGTATGGTAAAGTGAATTTCGGCCAGATGAACCGTTGACGTGAGTAAGGTGGCGGAGAGTGGCTGAATTTGGAAGGCGGAGGACTGGATGTGGTGGCGAGTCTTGGGAATGGCAAATGTTTACTAGTGGATCAGGCTGCTGATGAAGACGATTATGATCGATATTAAAGTGCATCTAAACTTGGCATTGGATCGGATTTAAACCCTTTTTTAGGCAAACAATTAGCCGATAGGAACTTGGCCCCTTTTTTAACAGTTATTTTTTTGGTGGGATTTCATTTATTTTTGTTCAGTTTGCTATATTATATTTATAGTAACTATCGCAACGTTGTTTGTATTTTCATAGTTTCGTTAAAACATAGGTACTTGTTTTCATGCATGACTAAGTCTGACCTTCTAGAAATACTACCTTTTTAATATTTGGTACATTAATTTTAGTCTGACTCGCACTTGACCATTTTCCATTTTCCAAATTTTTCCTTTACTTTAATGCTAACGACTACCCCGATGCCAAATTTCAGATTTGTAGGTCTCACAGAAGTATGACCAACAATTTTATGCATAGTAATGACTATATCCTGACTCGCACTTGACCAATTTACAATTTTCAAATTTTTGCTATACTTTTTTTAATGCTAACGACTATCCCCATGATAAATTTCAGATTTTCAGGTCTTAGAGAAGTATTACCAACATTTTATACATAATTTTGACTAAAACCCGACTCGCACTTGACCAATTTCAAATTTTTGAATTTTTCCATTACTTTTATCCTAACGACTACATAAATGCCAAATTTCATAACGCTAGGACAATTGGAAGTGGCCTGGAGGTTTTGATTCCCGGTCAGTGAGTGAGTCAGTCAGTCAGTCATTAAGTGCCAAAATTAGCTATTTTCACGGGGTCATATTTCAGGATCTACTGTAGCTATATCTATGAAATTTGGCAAATTGCTTCAGTATTAGTATATGATTATGTAGGTACAGTTATATCTCAATACTTGCAATAGGCACTGAGCTACAGGGGGTTCAAAAGTGGGTCGAAACAGTTCGTGTAAATAGTGCACGGCATGCGAGTGGCCTGTTGCAGGAACTTGGCCTGCGCACTGCCGTGCGCTTAGATTTGCTCCTATATAAAAAAAAATCTTTGAAAAATATCACCTAGGTACTCCTAATAAATGTGTCGATCACACACGGCTTTTGACCGTGTAATAACGGTCGTCAAAAAGCTTTTTAGAGGTAGAAGATATTTTTATTTGGAATAGTTGCTTGTTTTCGTTATAAGTCACGTTGTAGAAGATTTCAATCTAATTCTCTGGCTGTGTCGGTCGTCGACCCATAAGGTGAATCACGTGAAAGCTTAGAAATTTAATTTACTTTATTTTTATTTAGTAATATTTCGATTTCCACCCAGTAGCAAACCGAATACGAAGATGTCAAAAACATTTTTCTAAGGAAAAACGAAAAAAACGATTGAAAGTAGGCACCCCCCACTGGGCAATAGAGCATAGGCGTGAGCTGTGGGCGTGAGTCGAGAAGTCTTATCTTGAAATGTATCTGTCAAACGCGAACAGTGTCGCGTTCACGTACTATCACGGGCACTCGCGCCTGATCATTTTATTTATTTATTTGGTATTTACAAAGTTTTAGTTTGGCACTGAAACCCTTGCGAGCTTTAAAATGCTTCTATGTATATAGTTTTTTTTATGCACCCGAAAAATATAAGTGTTCTTGAGGCCCGCCCTAAAATCACCGGAAAAATTTACGAAAACGAGTACACAGATACGTCATTAAGTTGCGAAGTGCAGATAGCAACTACTTGCGTTATCGCTTACTTAATACGTGAAAGCTTAAAAGCGTTAAGCTTGGGCTGCGGTTCATCCCTTACGCAAGATTCGAGCATAAGAAAATTAATTGATCAGGTGCGAAATACTGCGATGGTACCTACCCATGTCAGCTTATCGCACCCCTTAACTTCTGAAACGTAAATCTCGTAGGTAGGCACAATCTTGATTTATTATTGCCTGCCTCCCAGTTCAGTAATTTGCCAGGACAAAGCTTATCTGAATCTGAAACTCTGAAAGAATTATGAACTCAGTGAAAAATTACTGTTGCTGTCCGGCACAGAAAAGCTGGATGTTAAATTGTTCTTGTTTCACAACATCGCGGAAAAAGAGAGCATACCAACCGGGTTGACCTAAATCTACAAACTGTTACAAAAATGGCATAGTTCAACGACTCTGAAAGATATAAATTGATCAATTTTTCCCAAAGAAAATACATGACATAACATCACGCCTCTTTCCCGTCGGGGTAGGCATAGGGACCAAAGCGCTCCACCTGCTACGCTCTTGACATACTTCGGTTACAACATTGGTTAAAAAAACCGGCCAAGTGCGAGTCGGACTCGCGCACCGAGGGTTCCGTACCACCACATATTCATTAGTATTAGTTGATATTTCAGTAAGTTGATGTGCTAGATTTTTTGAGTCCGACACGCGCTTGACCAAATTTTATTATTTGTTGTTATTTTATAGCTTAATAAACATACCAATTTTCAAGTTTGTAAGTGTTCCAGTTTTTAAAATAGAACTAAAACAAAAATCGTGACCAACCAGCTTGAACCCTCTCTTATATGAATGTTCTTGAAACGGGAGCTCACCACAATTGGTTACCATTAGTTGTGAGAAAAGTTGTAATATTTAATGATTTCAGACTTTTCCTTTTATTTGTACTGTGAGACCTAGCTTCTTGCCAAATTTCATAATTTTAGGTCAACGGGAAATACCCCATAGGTTTTGCTTTAGTGCAAAAATGTATGGAGATGAGGACATAAAATGCCACATCTTTAGATTGCGTCGTTGTAAAAAATTTAAATTTTCTGATCTTGTGTTCATGGATCCTAATATATGGTATTAATTTCAACCTGATACCTCTACCCGTTCGTGAGATAAAGGGTCTTGACAGACAGACAGACAGACGGACAACAAAGTGATCCTATAAGGGTTCCGTTTTTTTCTTTTGAAGTACGGAACCCTAAAAAAGGACGAAAAAACGCGTTTTACATTTTTATGCAATTTACAAAGAATTAGAAATTATTTTTCGTATTTTCATTTGGGAAATGTTGTTTAGTTTCGTGAGCCGATTCACATTCCACGGCGTATGCTGAATGTCTCTGTTTGCATTTTACGGATGTTCGTGAGAAAAAAATACTGACTGTAAAACTACTTACAACAAAATTACTATTAACGTTTTGTTCCCATTTACCTCTATGGAAAACTACCTACGTCAAACAGAAAAATTGCAAGTCACATTCACATTAGCCAGCAATTTTGCAAATTACAGCATTTTAAACAGTAACCATATTAGGTAGAGTAAAAGTGGGGGTATAACCAGGTTTATTACAACATCGTCAGACAAGAGTTTGCTTGAGGTTGATTGTCATATTAACTATACGATGTCGTTCGGGGTTGTGTTGTTTAATGTAGTTAGTAGTACCTAAGTGGCCCCTGAAATTATAAACGGGCTCTTATGAGACTGTGTAGACAAAGCAGACAGGCAAAGATGTGTAGACGAGACAAAAGATTCTTAATTTGATATCGAACTTAATTCGACACAAATGAAGTACTAATAGCACCTAAACTGATGTTTCCGACGACGAGACAACAAATATACAGGAGGATTGTTTTTGGACCCCTAGCCAAATTTTTTATGTTACTCAGAACGTGAATCTGAAAAACTTTCCCAAAGGAGCCTGGGTTAAGCAACGAGAATAAATTTTGGTTTGTCCATACAAATCCCATCATTGGGAGGACTAAAATTTTTTTCTCGTTTTTTCGACATGTTCCTTTGGGTAAGTTGTTCAGATACATGCTCTGAGCAACATACAAAAATTTGGCCAGGGGTCCAAAATAACCCCGGATAGGGTGTAAAAGAAAGTTTACCAAAAAATGAAGGGGCACGATCAGTCAGCGTAACTGAACAACTTTCAGTAAATAAAACTTACAGGAAATAAAAAAAAATAATTGCTTCTTCATACAAAATTGTAAACTGGATTGAATAATTTGAATGGAGAGGTTTGTTTTTTTTTAAATGTTTTTATTTCCTGAAAGTTTTATTCACTGTAAGTTATTCAGTATTGTACGTTGATTGATTATGTCCTTTCAGTTTTCAGAGCAAAGTATTGTCACATGTCTAATCACAAATGGGGGTCTATGTAGGATGTAAAGGACTCGTCAAAAGAGTTTATTCATTGTTGGATATTAAAATCTCTTAATGACGTCAGCTAAATTACGTCGCTTCACAAACAAATTGGCGCCATGATGGGAAAAAAAGAAGAGATAATAAAAACCCACACAATAGATTTGTGGCAATGCAATTTAACCCTTAATGTCTATCACGGTTCACTTAAGGTCTAACACGTTTATCTTTAACTGGCGGTGGAGGTGTCGTGCCACAAATTCAATTTAAATCCAATTTAGAATAACTATTGCTATGCTAAACTTAGCATCAAAGAAAACATAATAAAGGTATTTGCAGCTGCGCTCTACAGAATCTAATAAACACATGCTTCACAACCTTAATGGAAAGACAAATAAAGTTAACGAATAGTTGTTGCCTGCAGCTTCGTCCGCGTGGATTTTTATAGATTCGCAAAACCGTGAATTCGAGAATTTCACAAAATTCTTTCATAGCGGATGCCTACGTTTTCAGCCCAACCCGTTCTAGTCTAGGCAATGAAGCGGATCGTTGCATGAAGACCCCCGCATTAAATCCTCAGTCGATGAAACTTTGCTGGGGTAATTACACTACATGAGACAAACCATCTATAACAAATCCAAAAAAAATTCGGTACTTTTAATTTTTCCATACAAAAATTAAAAAAAATGTATGAATTTTTTTTATGTAAATTTTTTTCGGACATTTTCAATAATTTACAAAAAAAATCTGCCAAATAAAATCTGCCTGAACAATTTATGTTGGGGGTCGTTGCCTACACTATTCAACCGTTTGAGCTATGCGTTGATAGATCAGTCGGTAACAGTTTCTTTTTAATTGTACATCGGGTTCCTTTTATATTGCGTTACTTTCTGTATGTTAGTCGGACCATAAAACTGACCAACTTTCCCAAAGGAACATACTAAGGTCGAAAAACACAAAAATCTAGAACCATCACAGTTTTTTGGAATAACTCAATTAGACAAAATACGTGCAGGGCCGATATTTCACTGGGACACCATGGCGGCGCAACCAGTCGCTACCAACAAAATGTATACAGCTCTATAGAGAGTTACTCACCTGGTTTCCGTTTGGTTGCGCAACCAATTTGGCGGCGCGACCAGCTCGGATGCTGGTCGCGCTACCACTCTAAGTGAAATATAGCCCTTAATACTGTGGCCGCAGGGTGTGGCGACTCTGGTGCCTTTACTGGTGTCTAGTCACGGACACCACGGTGGTGCGACTGGTTGCGCCGCCATGGTGTCCCAGTGAAATATCGGCCTAAACCTAAGTCAGGTCAAAGGAAATAGGCAATTTTGTATGACGTTTCTCAACTACGTGTAAGTGTCGACAGGTAGCATGCTCATCGCTGTTGGTAGTTTCTTTTTCATGGCTTTGTAAAATAAATGAAATCTTTTTAGAAGAAAATATATTAGACAGTTGACAGTATATAGCAAACTGTTTTAGTCGTTTTCTGAGAGTGATCGTTTACTATCAGTGTTTTCATGATTTTTCATTTTCCCAACGATGATCAGCAGCACCATCTAGTTGAACTTTCAAAAATTGCTGGAAAACACCCTATTGTATAGTCTTTGGCCAGGTTTACAAACGTACAGCTCTTAAATCTAGGTCGTGAACAGCAATTATTCTGGCAGAAGGCAAAACGTCTGTCGGATGGTGCTCGCCCTCATAATTCAAGTCGTTAAAATGTCATTTTCTCCCCTCCTGAAGGAAATGAGAATAATAATTTTTTTGGGACGTGTTATCGTGGCCTACTTAATCACAGCCCGTGGGTGGACGCCTCACGTGGAAACAAAAGAGTATTGCGTTTGTTGAAAAAATCCAGTTTGTTTAGGTAGTAGGATAACTAAGAAGGCGAACCTTGCACCTAAACCTGCTGGGATGAAACTTGGCAGGAGTCTAGAACATACCCATAGGTAACATATTAGAAGTGGTGCTCCCCAGCAGGACGCGACTGAGATGCACAGTGGGGCATAATGTCGAAAATGTGTAGTTTTTTACTAGGTTGAAAATTGTATCTGTTGAACCGACATAGGTAGGTGGTTGAAAATTTCACAGAATATGTATTTTTAAAACAAATATATGACATTAAAATAAAAATTTTAAAAATAAGGGGTTCGCTATACAAGAAACGTATTTTTTTTGTTTTCGCTCTACCGTCAGAACGGTTAGTAATTCGAGTGTCAAACTTGAAATGAGTATAGTTCACTAAAATGTCAATAAAATAATATGTTCTAACTGACTGACTAACTGACTGACAGACTGACTGACTGACGTCCATCCGTAACCGCTTTAGCTATACGTGTGAAATTTAGTATGCTAATTTATTACATGCCACAAACACCAACCAAGAAAGGATTTTCCAAAACTCATCCCCCAAGGGGATGAAATAAGGGATGGAAGATTTTCAAAATGTTTTCTTTAGATTCAACTTTCATCCCTTATTTCACCCCCTTGGGGGATGAGTTTTGGAAAATCCTTTCTTGGGTGGAGTTTGTGGCATGCAGTAAATGAGCATACAAAATTTCACACTGTATGACATCTCAGTCGCGTCCTGCTGGGGAGCACCACTTCTAATATGTTACCTATGGGTATGTACTTGACTCCTGCCAAGTTTCATCCCAGCAGGTTTAGGTGCAAAGTACCCCATACAAGCTCAGCCTTAGTGATCCTACATATTGTACGATGAATTACTTGATTGTCTGAAAAGGAAGATGATTCCTTGCTTCCGAAGGTACGTTAAGATGTTGGTCCCGACAACTATCTACAGAAGTATTCGTTAAGTAATGAGCCATGTCGGAGGCCTTTGGCAGCTCAACAACTCCGACCAGTGTGCATGAGGGATGGTTATCAGTCTGCGTCGTGAGTGGTCAGGATGGGGAACCTGATCACCCCGTTCAAGCACCCAGCGGAAGGTGACCTTGTGTTGTTACTGCCTCTCAGTGAGGAGGGATAAACATTAGGGGAAGGGCACGAGCATCGCGCGAGGGTGGCACTGGTCGAGAACTACCTTGCCCCGAGGATGATCACCAGGGGGGTTTTAGTCAGTGGAGTGGAAACTGACATAACCCGGCCGCTTTTCCCGGTGACGAGTACCAAGTGCGAGTTGGAATCGCGCACCGAGGGTTCCGTACCACTAAGGTAAAAAATGCCGTCACGCAGAAGTGTATTCACGCCCAGTCACGCAGAAGTGTATTAAATGCACGCTAATCTGACACGGACTTGACCAGTTTTTATTATTTGTTGTTATTCTATATAGGGTGTAAGGGACAGCTTTCCGAATACTGAAAGGGCATGATCAGTCAATGTAACTGAATAACTTTCAGCGAATAAAACTTTCAGTGAATGAAGAATAAAATCGCCCTCTCCATACAAACTGTCGAATCAAGTTTGCAATTTTGTATGGAGAGGCCGATATTTTTTTTCATTTCCTGTAAGAGATATTTGCGGTAAGTTGTTCAGTTACTTTGACTGATCATGCCCTTTCAGTATTCGGAAGGCTGTCCCTTACACCCTTTAAGCACTACAGGGTCTAATCCTTCTAAGGGGTTTCTATTCTATGGGTATTCGATTGTTAAAAAACCGGCCAAGTGCGAGTCGGACTCGCGCCCTAAGGGTTCCGTACCTATCTACCGTATGATATACTAAAAGGTTTTGCTCTTTGATTTAAAAAACTCCGCGACCATCCAACTTGACCCCTCTTTTATAGAAAAGTTCTTGAAACGGGAGCTCACCTTAATTGGTTACTATTAGTTGTGAGAAAAATTGAAATATTTAATGATTTTAGACTTTTCCCTTTATTTATACTGTGAGAACTAGCTTCTTGCCAAATTTCATAATTTTAGGTCAACGGGAAGTACCCTGTAGGTAGGTTTTGCTTTTTTGCATAGATGTATGGAGATGAGGATATAAAAAGCCATATCTTTTGATTGCGTCGTTGTAAAAATTGAAATTTTCAGATCTTGTGTGGTTTATGGACCTTAATATTCGTTACCAATTTAAAACTGATACCTCTTCTCGTTCGTAAGAAAAAGTGTCTTGACAGACAGACAGACAGACGGAGAACAAAGTGATCCTATAAGGGTTCCGTTTTTTTATTTTGAGGTACGGAACCCTGAAAATATAAAATGGCACTTATTTTTTTCATTTATTTATTTTTAATTCGGGGCGCTAATACTTGCTAGTGACTGAATATTATAACAAAGAACACCTTTGTCTCCATCACCAGCTAATCATAGAGGTCAGTTCTTGATCTAAAACGTTTTTTTTTACAAACAAGTATTTTTTTTATATTTTTTATACAATTAATTAGTGATGTAAAATCACCCCTTAGAAGGATCATCGTACTTATTTTTACGCCCTGTAAATATGACAATTTTTACGCTTGTGAGTGTTCCCGTTTTTACGCTCTAGCTAAATCAAAAATCGGGCATAAATCACCTTAAAAACATGGTTTTAGTAGGGAAGCCCCCCTAATTTATTATGTTTTTAGCGGGAACAGAAATACATAATCTGTGAAAATTTCAACTGTCTTCTTGAATCGGCTGAGGACGGGAGTGGGTAAATGTGCTCACCTGTGACACCGGTGGGGCCTGTGCGACTCAGCTCAGCGGCCTGCAAATGTGGCTGCCCGGAACAAACAGTGCGGCACATAGTTTTCGAGTGCCCGCTTACCATGTTCTCCGGGCAACCCGAAGACATCAAAATGTTAACGGATGACGCAAGGACAGACCTAAGCTCGGTTATGCTTTAAATTATTAGTACATGCCATACGATAAATCTTCTATACATATAATAAAAGAGTAAAAACCGTGAGTCTGTACTTTTGAGAAAATTATGAAAAAATTAGTGTAGGCGATACGAAAGGACTACAAAACACAAAAATATATTACTTGAAACTTTTGTCTGTCTGTATGTTTTCGATAAACTCCGAAACGACTGAAGGGATTTCCTCGCGGTTTTCGCAGATAGGTTAGGCTTAATTCTGAGCAATATATAGGCTATGTTTCATTTAAATCAGTTCACTCAATGAGAAGCTACACTAATGTAAAGTATCAAACTGCCTGTGCGACAATAACTCACAAACTACTAAATCGATTCAAACGGGGTTTTCTATCCGGTGTTTAGTTTCATTTCATACAACACAAAAATTAGTTTAATTGCAAACGGTTCACTTAGACAGAAGGTACGCAAAGTTTCAGGCGGCGGCGCAAATAACTCACAAAGTATTGAACGGATTCAAACGGGTTTTTCAATATCCTGTCAAACTTACTACTTTGCAACACATTGGCTTACATTCATTGAAAACGGCTCACTCAGACAGAAGGTGCTCAAAATTTCAAGCGGCGGCGCCAATAACTCACGAACAACTGAACCGATTAAAACGAAGTTTTCAGTAACGTATTTTGATTACTCCGTGCAACATGTATGCTTAGTTTCATTGCGAACGGTTCACTCAGACAGAAGATTCACTATGTTTCAAACGGCGTCCCCAATAACTTACAAACTACTAAACGGATTTAAACGGGGTTTTCAATAACGTGTCTTGCTTAATTCTATGCAATGTATTAGCTTACTTTCATTGAAAACGGTTCACTCAGACAGAAGGTGCGCGAAGTTTCAAGCGGCGCGGCAGCGCCAATAGCTCACAAACTACTGTACCGATTCTAACTGGCATTTCCATGACGTGCTTGGATTAGGTACTTCCGTGCAACATATTAGCTTAGGTTAGTTAGTTGAAAACGGTTCACTCAGACAAAATTTACGCAAAGTTTCCTGCGAATGCGCGAATAGATCACAAACTTTTGAGCCGATTCAAACGTGGCTTTCAATAACGCGTTTGGCTTACTCCTTGCGAAAGGTTCACTCTGAGAGAAGATACGCAAAGTTTCAAGCTGCAGAACCAAGAACTCACCTGCTGAACTGATTCAAATGAGGTTTTCAATGTCGCGTCGGGCTTCTTTCTGTGCAATTTATAAGCTTTATTTCATTGCAAACGGTTCACTCAGACAGAAGGTTCGCGAAATTTTAAGCGGCCGCACCAATACCTCACAAACTACTTGAACGACTCAAATGGGGTTTTCAATAACGAATTTGGGTTGCTATCGTGCAATATTTGAACTTATTTTACTGCAATCGGTTCACTCAAAGAGAAAATAGGCGAGTTCAAAGTTTTAGGCGTTGAAGCCAAGCTGAAATCAAACAAAGCTTATAATTTTGAAAGGAAGAAAGCGTTGTTGAAAATTCCATTTGATCCGGTCCAGTTGTTTGTGTAAAATTCTTGGGTACAGCTAAAGATTGGTAAAATCTAGATTTAGTTTTACGATAAAAATAATAATTAAAAAATCCTATCTGTTTCGGCATGGCCGTGCAACTAATGTAAAAAAAATTACACAGAAGCTAAAGTGACTGAGCCTTAGATTTAGTTAGGCTTTAATAACAAAACCCGTATCACAGTTCGTCCGCGTGTAGTTCGCCTATAATTTTACACTTAAGAGGATAGTGGGCGACCTAACAGTCCAGTCCAGTCAGTAACAGGTGTTTAATTTACAAAAAATCCGTACTATCTGTACTATGCATATACCCAATAATATAAAAGCGAGAACTGCACTGTCTGTCTGTTACGCTTTTATGACTAATCCGATGAACCGATTGTGATAAAAACTTGGTACGAAGATATTTGAACCATGGTCAGTCATTATCTACTTTATCTGAACCCCACGCGGACGGAGTTGCGGGCAACAGCTAGTAAATAAATAACTGTCTACCTATTCCGCTTCATGAGATACCTACAGCAAAGAATACAGCCCGCTGACAGACAGACAGACATCGCAGGCATATATAGGTTCGTTTTTCACCCTTTGGAAACCTAAAATGTGTGGTCTGAAACCAATGAAGCCCTATTTTTTGCATCATAACCACACTGGCGTAGTTAAAAATATCATTTTCCATAAAAAATTGCTATGACTGTGAAATTTTATTTCGAGATACCTATTTTTAGATATTGGCGATCAAAAATACTTCGGCTGTTTCAATAAAAATGTAGGACGAACGTGCCTTTGTTTATAATTTCTTTTCTATATTTGTTATTGACCTATTCAAAATTCTGTATATGCAGCTGCCCAAACCAGCTGCGAACTGGCAGTTTGACTAAAAAAATAAATTTTAGCGATGTCATATAGCTTGGATGTTTTATAACTACTTATATTATTTACTACTAAATATGGTGCAAGATACGTAGAATACTATCGACAAACTCTCAGTTCCCAAGAAAAAAAGTCACAAGTATGGCCAACCTAACTAGGTTTATGCAACACTGTAAAAAAACCTTATGTAAATTCTTTTGTAATTTTTCAATAGATAAATAAATAAATAACCGCTGATAATCAAATCAAATATACTTTATGTACTGTTGGATAAACTACATCGCTTCACAAACAAAGTGGCGCCGTGGTGAAAAAAAAAGCGACATTAAAAACCCACGCGCTCTTTTAAATATGTTTGATGTACAGGGTTGATGGAGACCCTATATAGGTTAACCAAGGTAGCGACAAAGCAGACCGCTACTGTCGCTTACTTTGCCTACGTAGAGTCGGTCCTCCGTTATGGCCTCTTAATTTGGGGCAATGGGACTACTAGTAAAAAAGCTTTCATAGCACAAAAAAAATGTGTAAGAGCAATCTTTGGTGTAGCACCTGACACGCCTTGTAGACCTCTTTTTGCTCAGTTGAAGATACTGCCACTGCCCTGTCTCTATATATTAGAAGTCGCGACTTTTGTTAAGCAGAACTACGATTTATTTATACAACACAGATATACGACTGAAAGAAACCTTAGAAAACCAGATAGACTGGTTCATGATGTAATACCAAAAAGTACACGGTATAAAAAAAATTGTTATGCTATGTGTATAGACATATTTAATAAATTACCCAAAGAAATTAGGGATCTGCCCCAGTCCAAATTTAAAAATGCATTGCGTTTGTGGTTGCTGCAGCGCATGTTCTATTCTGTAGTTGAATTTCTAAATAACTAGCTATTAATTTGATGTTTTCCTTGTGTTGTCTTTTTTAAATCTTGACATTTTAAATAAATAAAAATAATTAATTGGTAAATCTTGAAAATAGGAATAAATTATTATTTAGAATTAAGTTGTAAGTACTAATTGAATTAAATTTGCATGCTATTAATAGGCTAGATGTGTGATACTAAGAAAAACATTGTCATCCCTTTAAAACCATGTCTAAAGCAAATAAAGCATTAAAAAAAAAACAATAAATGTTACTTATCATTTTGATATTTTTATTTACAGGGTGACAGGAAATTAGTGGCTATGGTTTAAGGGGTGATAGTATGGGACAATTCCAGTCGAAATTACTATGAGACTACTGTCCTAAAGTTAACCCTTTCCAAGTTATTCATACTTAAAAAAAAATCAAAAAATCTACTCTAAATCTTAAAAATGCTCTAATTCCTAAAAAATGGTCTTATTGGTGCATGTTTTTTTGTTTTCTATCAAAAATATTCTAAACAAGGAATATTAATAGTCAAATCATCGTAATTGTTGATATCTTACGCTAAAATACGTACATATATACATAACAACACGCCTTGTTCCCGTCGGGGTAGGCAGAGACTACAGTTCTCCACCTGCTACGATCTTGACATACTTCCCTTGTTTCCTGAACCTTCGAACGCGAAAATCTTTAAACAAAAACAAAAATTGAAAAGAAAAATACGGTAACTGCCTCTAAAACGTCAATTTACTCAAGAAAGAGCCCACTAATTATTATGTACATAATAATTAAAAAACATCTACGTTTTATTACCTTTCAAATGAATTAAAATCTAAAGTCGGTTAAGAAACCACCAAGATATGATCAATAGATAAAACACGGGTAGAGCCTGAGAACAAAGGACTCTTGAGAACAATAATGTTAATCACTTTAATTTTTTACCTCCTAATGCTCAGCGAGGTCCTAGCGCCTGATTGGTATTGCTTATTTTATAATTTTCAGTTTTTCGGCTATAGCTCATTAACCTGTGAAGCCCACATGGGCTACTAACTAACTAAACCCAGCTATAGTTACTAACAAGTAGCTTTCCTTTTAACTTAATCATACATACTACTACTGTGATTTTTTTCATGCAATAACTACCGTTTAGCTGGCAGGAGGGGGGGAGGACACTCGACTCCAACAAAAACTGCGCTTTCAAGCTAAATATTTCGCAAACGAATCACTAAATTGATTTTTTTTTCAAGATTTTATTTTACCACTATGTCGCCATGGATGAAATGTATCATCATAACATCCCATGAAACAAAAAAAATGTTAAGGGGAAGTACCATAGTCACCTCGCTTGTCAGCGTTACGGCTGGCACCATGGACCGCGGTTGTAGGTGACTGCAGTAAGTAAGATGTAAGACACAGGAGGATGCTGCTGCCCATCCTCCAGTTAACCCTCAGTCGCCTCTTACGACACCCACGGGTATGTATGGGTTGGTACTATTCTTTGCCGGCACCACACGGGACATGGAATATATATAAATTACAGCTGTCTGTACTAAGGGTCTCTGAGCTAAGCCGCGGCGGACAGACAGACAGACGGACATGAAGAAATTATAAGGGTTTCTTATTGACTACGGAACCCTTAAAACCGAACAAGGCTAGGGCAGATGTACGTACATTCTTCAGTAATTTATAATTATTTCGATATTATACCCTTTTTCCTACACGTTGTTTGTAAAATAGTATTATAGATCTCGCATCACACAAGAGCATTAATGTATCGCGTAACTCGGTTATTACAATGCTCTTACAAGCTGCATGACCTATTTGTAGTACGTTGACTCGGAAGCAAAATTATATACGGAAATCGAGATCATAGACGCGCATAGTTTGCTACGGCGTAGCTGCAAGCGTAGCAATGTATGGTTCTGCGTTACATAATAAAATCGATTTTGAGTAAGCCCATTGGCAGTAAAAAAACTTTTTTTGCGAATTTTTTTTAGGTTTTAAAAATAGCGTGGCCAATACACATACCTTTAAGCTAAGTACCTGTTCCCTGCAGTCCTAGCCGCGAGTTATGATGAGATGAGTGCACTGAGTGACGACTCCCCATGGGAACTCCCCACATCCTCATTACTGACGGAGGGGCGCTGAACGACTCGCGTACCACACTTCGCTCAAGGTGACGCAGTTAATGCCTTATTGATATGATGCCCGAAAATAAACTGTCATTTCATTTCCGTTACGTGTTACGTATGAGAAATGTATACTTAGTAAGGGAGCCGCCTATGGCTGTAACTCCGCTGCCGGAGCCAGAATTGAGAACGACTGCCGGAGCCAGCACTGGGAACGGTTGTCTAGGAATACGTGTACAAACCTCAGAACAAAGACCTACTTGCTTTTGTACAAACTAAGACTTTTACACACTGACCTCTATATATACAATGTATATATATAGAGGTCAGTGCTTTTACAGCAGAGTATTCTGTCACATAAGCTCGCTTTGCTGTCTTATTAGTTGGTGTTGAATTCATTAATAAGATAGTATAGTTACTATGGGTGGTGGTGACCACTTACCATCAGGTAGCCCACATGCTCGTCTGCTTTTTTCCAAAGGAACAGAATTAATTTTTTAACTTCCATAGAAACTGCATCAGCTGATAGCGAATTTTGTATGAGAGGTCAAATTTGGTTTTTCGTATTTTGACCTATGGTCCTTGGGAAAAGTTGTTCAGTTTCATGGTCAGATTCACATCACACCCGTCAGTATTATCACGAATGAGTTTTTAGAAAATTATAGACCGTCATTTTATTTTTTGTTGCGAGTCATTCGATGATTTTTAAAACCCTACAATGTGATTACTCTTTCAGATTTTATTGAATTTTCTAGGTTAAATTTAAAATGAATTTAATAGCCGTGTCTGCGAGAACACTGTTTAACTTTCGTGTGTTAGAGTCCAAATCAAATACTGAGCATCAAAGCAGTGTATCTACGGTTGAAATAGAAATAATATCCAGCGGGGGAGACGACGAGCAATGCAATAAATATCAACTGAACATACTTCTCAACTATGATATTCTACTGCGCTTTATTTAGAAACTAAATACCAAGTGCATTTCAATATCAGGTTTTATACCTATTCTATATTCAGATCTTTTGCTGCTACAGCTCTCGCTATGTGGTTTGTTTCTCTAGAGAAAGATATATTTCCTCATGTTGAAAGGTGGTCATTAATTATATATATGCCATTAATAAGACAGTGGGTGCTATGGGCGGTGGTGACCACTTACCATCAGGAGGCCCACCTGCTCGTTTACTCACTTGTAACATAAAAAAAATAGAACGTTAAAGTCGAGTTTGGTTTTTTGTATTTCCTAAGGAAAAGTTGTTCAGTTTCATGGGCAGTTTCACATCCTTCAGTATTATCACACCTTTCCGTTACACGTTGCATAAATTTAACTATTAATTTGTAGTTACAAATTGTTTGTTATTCTGAGTATTCTCTGAACACTTGGTTTCAATATTTGATGTATCTTTTTATAAAAACTTTATAAGTATGTTTGTGAATCACAAATAGTGATGTCTGGTTCAGTAATGTTACCTCTATTCCTAAGAGTAATTTTCAGAGCAAATAATAGACGTTTTGTTTACTGTCCTCCTACACACATCAATAACACCCCGTGTATTGGAAAGAAACGAGTGTCCTAAACAAACATAAACTGTGCGTTTATAGAGCATTATGTTATTGTTTGGTTTCTAGAGAAATAAAATCTCAATGAGCCGGTTTTTAAAAAAGAAAAACTAGTTTTAATTCTCTTGATAGACAGCGTTGTTGTAGGAAAGTTTAACTGTCAACTTATTTTTTCCTAACTGTTGTCTGTCAGGTAAGTGTTGCCAAAGGAGGTTTATTTACTTCACGCTTCATCTATGACAGATTTATTTTAAGTTCTTTAGCAACTCTCTTCAGCGCCACCTATCGACACTTTTGAATATTCAGTTGACGCTTAGCTGCGACGAACTTTCAAAGTTCTGAGTTCCATTCTATTTGTCATGGCTGCAAAATGGGTTGGTAAGCGTTGGAATAAACGAAAAAAAAACTATACGTGTTTTGCGAAAAATTCAATTATTAGTGGTGCTATATTAATTTGGTATAATCCATCATAATAATTTGTTTTTGAACAGAAGTTTTTGACACTTGCCTAATTAATAGGTCATGGATTAACTTTCTTTAGAAATAAAAGTACTTCATATTTTGTATGGGCAATACAGAAGATTTATATCTGTGCTCTGTTTGTTGACAAAGCTTATTAAGATTATAATTATGAACAAAGCTCCTGAGGTTCAATTTTCAATCCTACTCGTTTACTCACCCACACGTCCGCACTATTTATTTCTATGACCTATATGTATTTAATTTTAGAATAAGGCAGTGAGTGGCGGGGTGTCTATAAGGAAATTTGCCGTATCATTATTAGCAGGCGTTTCTCGAGCATAGTACGCGAAAAGCAATGTTTGCTTCATGGTATTAAATTAAAAATACTAACATTAAAATAGTCTCATGCATATATCTTAAATAGTCAAATAACCAACACAAAACAGATGGTGACATCACCAAGCTAACTCAAAATTTTAATCAAAGGCACTAACAGCGCATTTTCAAACTCCTACTACCTTACCTATCTACACTTTAACAAACCAAACCTTAAAATATTATCTATTCTCATGTTTCCTCTTTATTATTATACAAGCTTTTGCCCGTGACTTTGTCCGCTTAATAAAATATAGGCAGCTTCCTAAACAACTGCTTTCCTTCGAGTATGTTATTCGGACCATAAAACTGAACAACTTTTCCTGAGGAACATAGCTCGAAATAGGATATAAAAAATTAACTTCCCATACAAAATGCGCTATCAGCTGATTCAGTTTCTGTGGGAGTTACAATTATTTTTTTTCGTAGTTCGACCAATCCTCCTTAGAGAAAGTTGTTCAGTTGATTAGGATGCACCACAGTGTTAAAGTCAAACTTTGCTGCCAAACAAAAAAGTTTTATTATATTTAACGTGACATTTTTTTTATAAATATCTTCAACTGACTTTTACCCGAGGCTTTGTTCGGTTTATATAGCCTTTATGTAAACCTAGTGTGTCCTACAGGAACCATGCTTTTTTCGGGATAAATTGTATAGTAGCCTAGGTGTAGTCCAGTGCTTGATCTATCTACCTCCCAAATTTCATTGAAATCACACAAAAAGAAACAAGCAAACATCCTTAACTGTCGCATTTATAATGTGAAAGAAGATAGTGAGAGTGAGAAGTGAGATGAGATATACAGACAAAATCTATTTACAATTTTATAATAGTAAAGATTAAGCTGTAGGAACGAACCTGGGTAGAATAAATGTGATACCGTACAAGATTACTCTTATCGCAAAAGTCCTTTTTAGGGTTCCGATACCAAAATGGTAAAAAAAAGGAACCCTTATGGTGCCGCTCTGTCTGTCTGTCTGTCTGTCACACCTCTATATCTCAGCAACCACTTATGCTATCAACCTGAAATTTGGAATAGTTTTAGAATATAGTTGCCCAACTTAATTGCACAAGAAAAAATTTTGAAAAAAGTATGATTATTAATATAAAGGGGGCCAAAATAGGGGGGGCCAAATTTCAAATTGTCGCTACTAGGTCGAGTGGGGTATCATATGAAAGGGCTTTACTTGTACATTTTAAAATATATTTTTGTATTTTTTTAAATTTCTTAGTTTTAAAGTTATGATGAAAAATGTCAAGAAAAATACCATTCCCCCCCCCCTTATCTCCGAAGTTTGAGTAAGGAAAAATCTGAATTAATTACAGTTGACAGAAGTTTATATAAACTTTACAGCAAAAATAAAACGATCTTTCTAAGTTGCACAGTTTTTCAGAAATCTGCAAAAAACCTTTACAAACAAATTTAGTTTTGCGGTCCTGAAAATGGACTTTATTGCTTCCAAAAATACTATAGGTATATCGGAACCCTCGGCGCGCGAGTCCGACTCGCACTTGTTTTTCACTAAGTACCAAAATTATTTGAAAATTCATCAAATCTGTACAGCTTCTAGGCACACAAAGTGAAATTATCTTGAAATAATTAAGGGTTTTTCTGGCGAGACAGTTTAATTAGACTCTGAGAGTACTTTGTAATTGTGACCACTTTTAAATTCAAACGAAAGGGTAGCTAGGATATAATTAATGTTAATAAAAGAAAGTTATAATTTGAATATGAAAATTACGCCGACCACAGAAGAAAAGAATTCCTCGCGGTAAGCCAAAGGAGTTGCTCAAAATATTTTACTGAAGAACGCGACATAGACCAAATTAGATTAATTTACTTATCCCCAATGTCTAGACAAGTTATTAGAAAGTATTAAGTATGAAATTGCGGGACAATAGACGTCACAAAATAAGAACAATATGTATGAAGTTCGAGGGAAATTTAAATTCTTTTTTCCCTAACCTAACGATGAGTTTTTTGGAATCTAGGAGTGATTCAAGGGACCGTAGACGAACAGTGCTTTCTATATAGTCTAGGCAACGAAGCCGAAAGTTGTATGAAGACCCCCGCATTAAATCCTTAGTCGATGAAACTTTGCTGGCGTATTACACTACATGAGACCAACCTTCTATAAAAAAAAAATCGGTCCTTTTCATTTTTCCATACAAAAAATGTATGAAATTTTTTTTTTGTAATTTTTTTTTTGATATTTTGAATTTACGTTTAATCATGATTCTTAATCATCCTGTCAAATAAAATCTGCCTGAGAAATTTATGTTGGGGTCAACTGCTTCGTTGCCTACGCTAATAATCGTAAACGCTAGTAGAATAGAATAAAAATGTATGAGATTGACAGAAGCTAACAAAATGTTGCGTGACAGCTAATGTCAATCCCATACATTTTCACTGTACTCTAGTAGCGTTTACTATTATAGAAAGCCAGTGGTCTAGGTTCTTCAGGGCCCTTAGACAAGTGGTTTTCCATTGTAGTTAACGCAAAAAGAGAATGAAAATCTATAGGATTGACATTAGTTATCAGGTGACACTTCTTTAGCTTATGTACATATATGTATTAAAAAAGCAACGCGCCTTGGCGCTTTATATTACATCATTGCTTATGTATGTCAATCCAACACATTTTCATTGATTCAAACATTTGTATCTGTTAGTTATTGTGCATTTATACTGGCAACACTGTATGTTTAGTATCTATGCTAAAGTCTGTAGTGTTTATGGTCTCTTGTGTGTAATGGCGTAATACGGTTTTGTAACAGAGAAAATGTTCAAGTAAATATTAAGGGTTTTTGCCAATAAACATTAATGTGGATATCAGAATATGGTTTCACTCATTTTATTAACATGGTAGCAGTCCGTGGTTATAAGAATCAGAGTGAGTAAACAGTGTAATAGTACAAAGAAAAGTGAGGAAACCGGGAAGAATATGGCGTCTAGAAGTAGTGATATAAATAGAACCGTTTTTCCCCCGAAGGGTAAAAAACGGATATTTAGGTTTCTGCCGAAGCTTGAACCATATTTGAGATTACACTCCCGTATCTCAGCCCTTTTCACTCAGATTTCATATCTTGCAGCGCCCTCTGGCGACTATTTTGGTTACTAAGGTCCCCCCCACGCCCGTCACAAGCGCCCGTCTGTTCTTTGATCAGTACCTTTAAATTAAGCCGGCAAGGCCTTCAGGTATGGTTCAAGCTTCGGCAGAAACCTAAATATCCGTTTTTTACCCTTCGGGGGAAAAACGGTTCTATTTAGGTGTTCGTGCCTTCGCTTGAACCATATTTGAGACGTGTTTAACTTCTGACGGCGCTTTGGCGGGCGTACTGTGACCTGTCTCATTTAGTAAAATTTGTCTTTAATGCGTAATTTATAACAGAGTTAATTTAGGAATTGTAAATTAATATTTTTTAATTTAATCAAACAGTCTCGTCGAAACTTTCTTCATAATAAATAGGACTCATGAAACAAATTAGTAAAAGAAAACCTAAATTTTTCATTTTCTTGTCTAGATTTTCTAGCGTTGCACACGTTTGCAATACTTTATTTCTTATTTTTAAATACTAATGATAATAAATTGTATAGATAATTTCGAATAATTGTAAGATTACAAACAGCAAATATTGAAAAACTGCAGGCAATTTGAGATGATGGTAACAAATAAATCTGTTGACCTGTCAAATCTTTCTTGGAAGCAGTTGAAACTCTCATCAATGCTCAAAGTTTTTCCTGCGTTCAGTAATCAGTCACTACACCAGACGCTTTGTGACGATGAGTAGGGCTCGTTTACCTTATTAACTACAATGCGTGATTGAAAAATAGTATATTACAGTTTAGTATGTAAATATGCAGTATATGTAATTTCTCTTACGCCAGCTCTTTGATTGTTTATTTTATGGAAAATTAAACTTTTGGACTCACAACTTGTAAAAGTTACTTAGGTATCGCCTGCAGATTACAATCAGTCTGAGCATCCGACTTGTTTGCGGTGGTTAGTGCTCTAGACGGTATTCGTTAGATTATTCGCGCCCAGCGCTAATGGCTAGAACACCTCATTGAATTCGTGAAATGACTACAATACGAGTTATTTCTCAGGGACATCTGGTAAGGTAAATACATAAATTAAGCAACGACAGTTATAGGAAATAAATTCTTAGGTAAATCTATAAACTCCAAATAACAGTGACAGGAAATTCCAAGCGTATAACAATGGATACGAAAAGCCTTCAAGGTGAGAAAATAAAAATTTGGGTCTATATCCATAAATTGAAGTAGTCTGAAGTGGGAGCCGTGTGAATATTCTAATTGTCGAATGACGCTCTTCTAGGTACTCAGCAAATACTGAGTATAAACAAGGTGAGGTCCACTTACAAAATGAATGAAAATCGCAAGTGATTTCGTGTTGATCTCATGTTAATATGAGAAGGAACAAAACGGCTGAACAAAATGATCGATCGATCAATTCGATTTATTTTAATTATTTGGATTTTGAATTTTTATTTTGTAATGTCCAACCAACCAACCAATTCCAAAGATAAAATCCAATACTGTGGCGAGGCAACCAGGTGTTATAGCTATGTTGAAAACTGGCTGGTCTAGTCCATATGCAGAATATAACAAAACAATTTCAATTTACCGAGGTGACTTCTTGTTTTAATAGTCTTATCATGCTAAAAAAGCAAAGAAGATTCGTCGAGAGTTGAGATAGTTAGGGATCAAAAACTACTACTTTACTATGTCATTGTACTTACAAAAGTATTCTAGAATGCTTAAAGGTAACAAGGATTTTTATAAAAACCATCAAACCACGATAAATATATAGTGAAAAGTTATTTATGTTAAACTATTATTGATGGTTTTTTTTTTTTTTAAATTTACAACAAAGGCCTTAATGCAAAAGGTGTCGAAGTCTTCATTGTTGGTGCATACAAGTTGGAACTAGAGTATTGGGATTTTTGGGATACCAAAAAATACGGGTATCCTTGATCTTACCACAAGTTCATCAGAACAAGCTGTTGCTGTTATAAGAAAGCAAACTATAGCAAACCGACCAAAAATTGTTTTTCGAAACTAACTCTGTAGCGGAATAAACAATTTTTTGTACTGTTCAAGAAATCTTTTTACTTTACAGCGGAAAACAATCAAACTGAAAAAGTGCATTTATGACAATGCAAAAAGGCTACTGAACTACAAAACTACAGAACAACTAAACTCCAGAGCAACCGAAGCAAAGTTTAAATTAAATATGAACATTATTGCAGATTTAACAATAATTTGTCAATTCTAACAGGCCGAATTCAAATCCTTTTAGCGGGTCGTGATTGCTATCAGATAGACCTGATATTATTATTAGCATGGGTGTTTCCCCTTTGTACGGTTGCACTTAGGATGTGAGCATCATCTGGGAAATATAGCTATTGATTAATGTTAGCAAACACATAAGTCTGGGTAAGGTTGACTGAGGCATCTGCAAGAGATCCTCGATCTAAGACATCATCTTTTGGATCTGAAAACTCCTACAAGCAAGAAGTAAACAAGTTACTGCTGCCTACTTGATTGCATCTGCTTACTCAATAGCAATGATTTGACGCTTAGCTTACTATAGGTAATATGTAATTAAGGGTATCACAAATCCAGCTGTAAACATGTTGGTTACCTATCTTAAGCATGTAGCTTAGTTATTAGGGTCCAAAAGGTCTATATTGGCGAAAGTTACCTACTTTTTCTTACACGACGACCTTTACAATACGACCGATGTGCTGGCTGCCTGACATGTGTGGTGGAGTATTTTGTTTGCTCAATAAAGTATGCCTAAACGTATCACGCCAGAATCGGCTCGAAAGAACAACACATTTTAGTTGTATGTTCATTATTTACTTGCTGGAAAAAGCCTTCGTCAAATGCCCAAAATTTGGTGAAGAAAGGACCTACTAGATCCTGGCATCGGATAATTTAATACTGTTTTTGTAAGCACAAAACGATGGTTAAGAAGCTTTTTGACAAGAGAAGCTAAAGTTGCGTGTACTTGTCTTAGTCTTTAAGTGCAATATTATTTAATCTTGCGACTCGTGAATAATAGCATCATATTCACAGAAACGGTTATAGCTTAGATGAATTTTCCTAACAAATAAAGAAAGTTACGCAACATAAGTTCTGGGTATGGTTAACTGCGGCGGCTATAGCGTTTTTTGTGCTTCGGAAGGTCGCAGTTGTCTTCTTGGTTAGTGGAGACTTAATCATCTCAGAGGCCAAAATCTTTTGATGTCAGGGTTGTCCTGCTTTGACTAGAAAGTGTTGATACGCTTACTGGCTATTACGCAACAAGCATGCTTAGGAAAGCTTGCAGGAACTCAGATTTATTAGCTAAACTCGTCTTTGTATACTGCGTGCAAAATAACTCCGTCTGTGACTGTTAATGCGCAGAAGTCAAAAGTCGCGGGGGTGAGCGCGGCTCCCCCCAGGGGCGAGCGGATCGTTCAATGGCTCTCCGCCTGTCACCCATGCGCAGAAAATAACCGTCATAGACAGACTTTTCCTGAACGCGCTGTAATAACCACTTACTCTGTGTTTGTATGTCAGCGTTTGTGGACAATAAAGAAAGAAACGTTTAGAAGTAGTTTTAACATAAATTGGACGTGAATAATGAATACTCGTAAGTATTTTGTGTAGCTATTGTCATCAGGCTGCAGCTGTGAATAAAATTGTAAGTTTCACTTTACAGAAATTCACTTAGACGGGGAGCAGATAGGTGAAACCGTTTCTTCCCCTCGCTGAAAGTGAGGCTGTCCTTGTTGGACTGGTAGTTGTTATTGCCCCCCCCCCCCTCTCATTCTATCTACCAGAAGAAAGTGGGAACGTACTTCCCAAGGTAGGTATGCTGTGTTATTATTATTCACAAACTATTAACATCAATCGTTATGGCCATGCAAGCAAAGATATAATTTTGTGGGGGGATAAGGAAATTCATATTTTCTTATTAGTACTTATGTCCCAACTTGTCGAGGAATCGTTCTGTAAGCCACGTATAAGACTTTAAATTTTCGCTTGTCTGTAAGAACAAAGGAATGAAGGGAGGATACGTTACAATTACTTCGGCGCAAGTGGCTAAGAATATTTTGTTTTTCGTCTCTCATACGGATAAACAGTGTGTGGTTTAAGTATGAGCCGTGTCGGCTTTGAAGCGCCACACTGTGCTACTCTGGATACAACGTCCTTTGAGGCAACAAAATATCTTCTTAATTTTGAGGTTACGAAGTGACTTTTTAATAATTTTGATTACCTCCCTTGTCGTGTTGTTGTTTGTTTGTTGCCTACACATTTATTTGCGGACAGGCAAGCGGAAAAAAGTGAGTGCATGGCATCTATTTTGGAGGTTGCTACATATTTTCCATAAATTGTTATAACGGAATTTCGCAAGGTAACGTCTGATGCTATTAACTACATAAAGTTCTCTCAATTTTAAGAACACCGGATAATCTGACCTCTCACAAGTCCCAGTCATCAAAACAAATGATTTTGTTTGAAAAGAGAATAGCTTAGCGCCCTGGTCTGTTTTGATTATAAATCTCAAAATAAAAGGATGACCATTAGCTGACAACAAGTTTTTGTGTTAGGCGACAAAGATCATTGATTGCGGCAACATGCATAGGCCACTTAGACTGCAGACCGTCCATAATTACTGTGGAAGTACTTGCCATGTTCTGTAACTAACATGTAAGAGAAGCGTTCGTGGTCGAGTGGTAGTTACTCTTTCTTTCTGATCAAGAAAGTTAAGCAATGTGGGCCGTGGTCAGAACCCGGACGGCAGATCGCTATAGCTAGACTATAGTGGCACAACGACTAGAGCGTTTCCGTGCTTTGGGTGGCGCGTTAAGCCGTTGATCCCGGCCTGTCAATGATAGTAATTAAGCCAAGTCAGAGGCCATTTGACGGCTTGAGGCTCTGACATCCAGGCTGGCCACTAGCCTTGTAAAACCTTGTCTAGGTTTTGATTTGGTTTACCTTCCCTCTGGGTTGCAGAGGTCTGATAGCAGTCGCTCTTTGAGAATACCAGTGCTATTGTCAAATCCCCTAGGATAGGTCGCCTAGAACAAAGCCAAAGCAATGATGATGATCGGCTTGTAAGATTAGTTTCAAAACTGGCCACTGTTCCTTGTCGTGTCATGAGACGATACGCGTCGTCTCATGAGACGACGGCCGGACCCGCGTCGTCATCGTGAAACGACGCAGGCCAATGAAGCGACACGCATCGTCTCGTGAGACGACGTCGATGAGTGAGGCGACATACGACGTCTCGTGAGGCGACATGACGTCTCGTGAGGCGACACGTCATCTCGTGAAGCGACACGTTGTCTCGTGAAGCGACACCCGTCGTATCACGAAAGCATGGCATTTACAATAACGGTGCTTAAGGAAGGCAGCCGTATGTGGCAACATACTTCGGTCAATGAGACGACGGTTATGACGGTGCCTAGAGAGGCAGCTGCGTCTCGTCACTGGAACCAAAAGTCCGAGCGGAATTTACAGTGTTGCACGAAAGATCATTTTACAATGACTTCGGTAATGACGGTGCCTAATAGAGGCAGCTGCGTCTCGTCGCTGGGCTAAGCGGAATTCACAACAGAACGAGAAAACTTAAAAAAAAAAAAAAAAAAAAAATTTTTTCACTAGGCACGTGTTACTCGGCTGAGATACAAAAGCGTACTGATCAAAGAACAGACGGGCGCTTGTGACGGGCGTGGGGGGGACCTTAGTAACCAAAATAGTCGCCAGAGGGCGCTGCAAGATATGAAATCTGAGTGAAAAGGGCTGAGATACGGGAGTGTAATCTCAAATATGGTTCAAGCGAAGGCACGAACACCTAAATATCCCATTATTTGATGGAATGGACTATAACAACTGGAAGATTCGCATTCTAAAGTTCCTACAGTATAAAAAATGTAAAGATGTAGTAACAAGAACGAAAACTAAAACCGATGATGAAACTTGGGACGATCGTGATATCCAGGCGACTAATTACATTTACAGCGCAATTACAAACAAACAGTTGGAATATGTATGCGAACTGGATTCTGCATTTGAGATAATGAAAAAGTTTGACGAAATGTACCTGAAAAAGTCTACTGCGTTGCAAATAGTGTGTCGAAGTAACCTAGAAAGTGTCAAATTAAGCAATTACTCTGATGTGAACTTATTCTTTGACGATTTTGAAAAAAGCTGTGAACGAATTAAAGCAAGCAGGAGCAGTGATAACAGAGCAAGAAAAACTAAACTACATGTTGAAATCCTTACCACAGAATTATAGTCACATTGGTGATTTGATAGACGTTCTACCAGAACGAGAAAGAACTGTAGACTACCTAAAAAGCAAAATAAAGCTGAAGCAAAATGAAGCGACAAATGAAAGGTCAAGTGTATTTCAAGCAAGTCAAGCGAGGTCATCATTCCAGAATAATTACAAATGTTTTGGCTGCGGAAAGATGGGCCACATGAAAAAAGATTGTCGCTCAGGTAACATAAATAGTAGTCGAGGTCGTGGATTTAACTATAGAGGTCGTGGACGTAGCTCATTTAATAGCAGAAATTTTCATAGAGGGCGAAATTTTCAAAACACAGGACAAGACAACCAAGGTAATACATTTCATACAACTGTAATAAACAATACATATATGGAAAATGAAAATGTGAGCAAGAAAGGACAAATAGAGTGGTTGTTGGACAGTGGCTGTACCGATCATGTTATAAATTCTGATGAGTATTTCGAAACATATGAGATTTTGAAAAAGCCAATAAAAGTTAAAGTTGGTGACGGCAGAACGTTAGAGGCTACAAAAGTTGGAAATATTAGAGCTTGTTTCCCAGTTTATGGTAAAAGATCAGAGGTTAGGTTAACTAATGTTTTTTATGTGAAGGAGATGAAAGCAAACTTGTTAAGTTATGCAAAAATTACTGACAAAAATTCAGTCGTTTCAAAAGGGAGACTGTCAAAAATTTACAACCCGAATGGACAGCTTATTGCCGTCGCAATAAAGGATGAAAAATTATACAAAATGAAAAGTTATGTCAACAAAGAAAATATAGAAGTGAACATAAGTAAAACTAAAATGACATTGAAAGAAAAACTACACCGTAAACTTGGACATGTAAATTTTAATAACTTGGAAAGGATGTGTAAAAATGAATCATTGGAAGGACTACCCAAAGAGATTGAACAGGAATATTTAAAATGTGCTACATGTATTGAAAATAAAATGCATAACTTACCGTTTCATAACAACCGAAGAAGAGCAGAGGACATATTAGAAATTGTACACACAGATTTGAATGGACCACATCAAACAGCAGGAGATCATGGAGAAAAATACTTTTTGAGTTTTATAGATGACTACAGCAGATTAGTCAAAGTTTTCTGTATCCGGAAAAAAGATGAGGTATTTGAATGCTTAGAGCAATATGTAAACGAAGTACAAAATTTGACTGGAAAGATGATAAAAGAACTGCGATGTGACAATGGAAAAGAATATATGAATGCGAGAGTTTTTCAATTTGCGAGAGAAAAAGGTATAATGATAAAACCTTGTCCAGCATATGTGCATGAATTAAATGGAACAGCAGAGAGATACAACCGATCATTAATGGATATGGGAAGATGTCTTTTATCAGAAGCAACAGTTGAAAGGAAATATTGGCCAGAGATAATTAAAACAGCTGCATATCTGAAAAATAGAATTTTGACTAACACCGTTGAAAGAAAAACACCATATGAAATATTCTTCAAAAGGAAATCATCAGTGAAAAATCTAAAAATGTATGGAAGTAAAGTGTTTGTAAGAATTCCAGAAGAAAGACGAAGATCCAAATGGGACAAGAAGGCAGAAGTTGGAATTTTACTTGGATATACTGAAACTGGATATAGAGTATTGATTAACGACAGAGTGAAAATTGCTAGACATTGTGACATAATAGAAGAAGATGTAACTCTATGTGGATTTGAAGAGGAAAATGAGGACGAAGTTGAAGAAAACAAAGAAAGTAAAAGTGTATCAGAAAAGGAAAAACCGACCGAAGGAAAAAATTATAAAGGTATAAATGAAAACGAAAAGGATAAGACAAAATATAAGGAAAAGGAAGAAACACACGAACTATACAGTGATGATGAAATCAAAGATAACGATGAAAAGAAAAAGACGAAATATGGAAGAGAAATTAAAACTCCAAAACGTTTTGATGAAGAATATGGTTATTATTGTATTAGTGTAAATTACTGTGATGCTATGGTTCCAGAAAATTTTCAGGAGGCGATAACTAGTGACGAATCAAAGAATTGGAAAGCAGCAATGGATCGAGAAATGAACAGTCTGGTGAAAAACAATACGTGGACACTTGTAAGCAAACCCTCCGAGGACAAAAAAGTGATTGATGTCAAGTGGATTTATAAGAAGAAAAGTGAAAGTGAATATAAAGCCAGGTTAGTGGTTAGGGGTTTTCAACAAACTGACTGTATTGATGACACTTATTCCCCTGTTGCCAAAATGCCTACTTTGAAATTGTTACTGTCATATTGTTGTCAAAATTCTTTAGATATTCACCAAATGGATGTGGAAACAGCATTTCTAAATGGCAAAGTTTTGTCTGAAGTGTATGTGAAACAGCCAGTTGGTTATGAAGATGGTACTGAAAAAGTGTATAAATTAAATAAATCATTGTATGGTTTAAAAGAAAGTCCTCGTGCATGGTATGAATGTTTTAATGATTTTCTCACAACTCTTGGTTTTCGCAGAAGTAAATATGATTATTGTCTGTATGTCAAAAGGGAAGATGACTTGCTCATTTACATTTTGTTGTTTGTGGACGATCTCTTAATTTGCTGTAAAAATAAAAAAGTTATTGCTGACATAAAAAACAAATTATCTGACAAATTTAAAATGAAGGACATGGGTAAAGTTAAAACATATATTGGTATTGAAATTGAATATGACTTTGACCGAGACAATACTTTGACTTTGAGTCAAAAATCTTACATTGAAAGTTTAGCTAAGCGTTATAATATAGAAAATGCAAAATTTTATAAGACACCAATGGAAATAAATTTAAAACTAGAAAAATCGGATATAAATGAAGATGTTAAGTATAGAAATTTGATAGGTGCACTGTTGTACATAAGTTCTGGTACTAGACCAGATATAGCTTTCAGTGTAAATTATCTGAGCCGATTTCAAAATTGTTATGATGAGACACATTTTAGGTATGCTTTGCGTGTTCTTAAGTATTTGTACTTGACTAAGGACTTTAAATTGAAATATTGTAAAAGTGACAATGCAGATATTTTGGATTGTTTTGTAGACGCTGATTGGGCCGGTGATACTGTAGATAGGAAATCTACTACTGGATTTGTTGTTAGACTGTTTGGAAATATCATCTTTTGGAAATCTAAGAAACAGAACAGTGTCACAAAGTCTTCTACTTTTGCTGAATATATTGCGTTATCAGAAGCTGTCACAGAGATAAATTTATTGATTTGTCTAATGGATGATGTTTTCACTAAAATTTGTAAACCAATTAAATTATATGAAGATAATTCAGGAGCAGTAGCTATAGCTAAATACGGAAATTTTACAAAGAATTCTAAACATATTGAAGTTCACTATCATTTTGTTCACGAAAATGTTAAGAAAGGAATAATTGAAATTGTAAAGATAGAGTCAGAAAATAATGTTGCAGATATATTTACAAAAGCACTTGGAAATGTTAAATTCATAAAATTCAGAGAGATGTTAAATGTGAAAAATAATTAAGATAAGTTAGATAAAGTTTTGCCAAGTTAGTAGAGAATGTTTTGTTATAAATGTGTGGTGTTGCATTATAAATGCAAGGAGGCGTGTTAGTTATTGTGCATTTATACTGGCAACACTGTATGTTTAGTATCTATGCTAAAGTCTGTAGTGTTTATGGTCTCTTGTGTGTAATGGCGTAATACGGTTTTGTAACAGAGAAAATGTTCAAGTAAATATTAAGGGTTTTTGCCAATAAACATTAATGTGGATATCAGAATATGGTTTCACTCATTTTATTAACAGTATCTAACGTTTATGTCTCTGTTGCCAGGTGTGATAAATCATTAAAAGGAGAGGTCTGCTGCAGTGACAGTAAACAAATGCAAATCCTTTCATTTTCTTGGCAATAAAATTATATGTATATTGCTGCTTCACGGCAGAGATAGGCAATATAAGCAAGGTTTACTTCTTTTTTTAATACACACTACACACGCGGCCCATTCTTTCTTTCGCAATATAAACCAGCGGTGGCATACGGCAATGAATGAATTTTATTGTATCGGGAACATAAATCTTCTAATACAATATGAATATTGCTTTCATACTTCTACTTTATGTGGGCGTATTTTAGGGTTCAGTAATTAAAAAAAAAACAGATCTTGTCGTTGTCCGTCTATCTGTCTGTAAATATACTTTTTCTTATGAAGTTGCATTCATTATTGACTATTAAAAGTGTGAAAATGGTCGATGCAGAGCAGAAGTGTTGCCACTTTTAGACATGGAATTGCGTCACAAATACAATTCATTAATATTGTTCGTTTCGCGGCAATTATGGGGTAGTTCTAAATTAAACTTTATCAAAAAAAAGCTTTGTATTGGTATAGTGCTTAGAGTGACCGTTTTTGATATACTTAACAACTACAAAGCTATATAAGCTATGATGTGGTGGGTTATAAAAATGGCAGCACTTTTGCTCTGCAACCACTCAAAAGATGTAAGCATTTATGACGCCATCTCCATTTATGATCCAAACCAAAACCTATTATGGGGTAAAACCTGTTGACCTAGAATCAAGAACATTGTTGGCACGAATCTAGGTCTCACAGCACAAGTAAAGGAAAAAGTAAAAATTAATTAAATATTGCAACTTGTCTCACAACTAATTTAAGGTTGGCTCCCATCTCAAAGAGGGGTCAGATTTAAGTGGTTTACTAGGGTTAACTCGCAATTGGCCGGTATTTTTTCGGTGTGCAGTAATTTTGATGATATTTTCGATTTCATTAACGAATCGTGCTACAATTTCAATAAATTATCCAACATTTGCAATAATTATTTGTCAGAACAGAAGATAAGAAAATAATAAATCGCTTCCGCAATATGAAAATGTTACAATCAATAAATTAATGAAAAGTAGTATTTTGCAATACTGAGAAAAGCATTGTTTTTAATTCCACTTGCGTCCATGCTATCATTAGCAGAAATTTTATTAATGCACAGAGGTCGCATGACATACTTCAGCCATATTTAAAACTACACACACCTGCAAATAAAACGTGTCTGTCTGTTTTTGTTTCATGTAATTTTCTTTACAGTGATAGCGTCAATAATAATTTATAAACCCATGGAATAATAGGACAAACCTCCTACTACAAACGTAATCCGAAAAAGCATAAAACTCATTGAAACTAGATGGCTTGGCAACTTCGGGAAAGTTGCTTGTTTTCATTAGTAAGGTCACTGGGCTCCAAGAGCAAAACCAATGAAAATTCACGCTGTAGTAAATAATTATTTTTTTCCTTTAGGCAAAGAGGATATAAACGCTTACGCCTTTAGGAGCATAATGGGGATTTCTCAAAATGCTTGTTAGGTTTCCCGATCCAAAATTCCTAAACCAGCGCCATCTGTCCAAACAAAACCATACAGAAAGAAAACCGGCCAAGTGCGCGTCGAGCCACGTACAGTATAGGGTTCCGTAGATTTTTATGTATTTTTAATTGCTAAACAGGTTTTTATTTAGTATTTCATAACGTTCATAACATAAACTTTTTAACTCCTAATGCTCAGCGAAGTCCTAGCGCCTGATTGCTATTGATATTTTTATTATTTCCAGTTTTTCGGCTACTCAGCTGCGATAGTTTTCCTTTCAACTTCATCATGTATGCTACTTCTGTGATTTTATCACATTTTCATTGACTATGGAATCCTAAAAATACCAGTACTTATCGAAGGGGATCGAACTCGCGAACTTCAGTTCAGAAGACACAGTCACTATCAACCGAGCCAACTTACTATTCCAATAACCAACAAATCCACTTATGTAAATATCTTTTTAGACAAGTACCTTACATTTTCAAAGGAGAAAAATCAAGCCCATGTTACAAAGCTCCAGACAATACCATGCAAATATTGTATTAAAAGATAAAAGTTCCTTTTCTTGTTATCAAAAAGGGCGAAAGGAAAATATTTTCTTTATGTGAGAGGGTGAATAGAATTCGTGTTAAGGGTTTCTTTCTATTCTTTACAGCACAAGAGTTAGCTGCTTAAAACTATGATTTTCGTATTATTCTGTCGTTTCAAGATGGCTTTCTTTCCAATCCGGTCATGAGCCATTATCATCATGCCAGCCAAGACGTCCACTGCTGGGATCATTACGACGACATAAGCCCTACATTTATATCATTTTATTAACCGTGATGGTGGCCATTTTAATGAAAGTTGCACTAAACATGCTGAATCTTGCACTAAATGTCAGCGTCTTCAAACATATTTTATGCGTGTATATTTTAGGAGTATTCATAAAATTTGTTATAAGAATGCAACTGTGCAATAAAAGTTTTAGTTCTGTTGCAGATGAGCGTGTGATATTTTTTGAATAGCTGTAAAATAGTCGACTCCTGGACTATAAAACACTTTTTCAGCAACAAAGTGCTTCATACGAGTTCTTTGCAAACTTTATCGTTTTTATGTCGAGTTACGGGCATTATCTTACTAGAAATAATGCTTGTACTTTTAATATGTTACCTATAAACAGTAATATATAGGTGAAAGGTGATTTATGAAGCTACTCTCCTAATTATCTTTAGTTTACTGTTATATTTCATGAAATAGAACCAAATAATGGAATACTGGACAGGGACTCAATTCTTGAAAATCACCGGGTGATAAAACATCACTTTTGAGACTTTAAAAATTCACATTTTCCCTGATAAACTGTTGAAAGGTAAATCAGAATACATAAAAACTACCAGTCAAGGACTGCTTTATATTTTACGAATATCAATCTTCACTTTTGAAATGAAAAATCTGTGATTTTGAATTTTTTTGTGATATTTTATCACCCGGTGATTTTCAAGAATTGAGTCCCTTTTTATATTTTAATAAATAAACCATTATTTCAATGATAAGATATCTAATACTTTGACAGAGTCTATACCGGTTTCTGTCTTATCAGACGATTCTATTTGTAAAAACCTGAACAATCGCGTTCTCGGAAGCGACTCTAACGATTTCGGTGAAATTTACAATATACGGCTTACGTGACATTATGCAACATCATTTTATCCCTATCCATCTGTTTGTATTAGGTAACTCTAAATTGGCATCTTTAGGTATGTAATTTTTATTGGGTCCTTACCTATGAAATCATAATTCCTAAGTATTAATTCTACAGCTATTTTCATTGTTTGTTTTATATTTGAAAGTTGATTACGCATTATTTGAATTTCACGTTATTTGCGTTTTATGCTTAACTAGCGGACCGCCCCGGCTTCGCACGGGTATGTATAGGTTCGCCCGAGTTAAATTCAGACAATCCCTACTCCTACCCCGGCCCCTACCCCTACCCCGTTCTTATAAGCAGATTTAATTTTTTATTCAGTACAATTTTTTTGCCCTGCCCCTGCCCCTACCCCTACCTCTGCCCCTACCCCTACCCCTACCATCCTATATCCTTCCCCTGGTTATATGCTACCAAATCGGTTCAGCCGTTCTTGAGTTATACCGTTCTCCTACCCCTACCCCTTCTATCATATGTCCTTCTCCTAGTTCTAAGCTACCTCCTCACTAATTTTCAACCAAATCTGTTCAACCGTTCTTGAGTTATAAATAGTGTAACTCCAAGTCGGTTCAGCAGTTCTTGAGTTATACCGTTCTACTACCCCTACCATTACCATCCTATGTCCTTCTCCTGGTTCTAAGCTACCTCCCCACCAATTTTCAACCAAATCGGTTCAGCCGTTCTTCATTTATAAATAATGTAACTAACACAACTTTCTCAGTCGTTCTCCTACCACTATTCTTCCCCTACCCCTACCTCTTTCATCTTATATCCTTCTCCTGGTTCTAAGCTACCTTCCTACCTATTTTCAACCAAATCCGTTCAGCCGTTCTTCAGTTATATTATAGTGAAACAAATTAAAAAAAAAAATCACCTATATCATTCTCAACAAAAACCATCCTATATCCGTTTCCTGGTTCTAAGCTACCTCCCCACCAATTTTTACCCAAATCGGTTTAGCCGTTCTTGAGTTATAGTGTAACTAATTATATAAAAAAAACAACATCCTATGTCCTTTTCCTGGTTCTAAGCTACCTCCCCACCAATTTTCACTCAAATCGGTTCAGCCGTTCTTGAGTTATAAATAGTGTAACTAAAAGTTCAGCCGTTTTGAGTTATAGTGAAACTTATTATTTATTTATTAAAAAAAAACCGCCCTATAGCAGTCTCCTGGTTCTAAGCTACCTCCCCACCAATTTTCAACCAAATCCGTTCAGCCGTTCTTGAGTTATAAATAGTGTAACTTACACGACTTTCTTTTTGTATAAAAAACAATTTTTGTAAAAAAAAAATGAAAAAAAAAACATCCAATATCCGTCTCCAGGTTTTAAGCTGCCTCCCCACCAATTTTCACCCAAATCGATTAAGCCGTTCTTGAGTTATAGTGTAACTAATTATAAAAAAAAAATAATTCTATGTCCTTTTCCTGGTTCTAAGCTACCTCCCCACCAATTTTCAACCAAATCGTTTCAGCCGTTCTTGAGTTGTAAATAGTGTAACTAACACGACATCTAAAATTAAAGCCTATAAAATTGTTCGTCTCAAATATCATCCGCTTTCATCATTAGATTTGTTACATATTTTTTTACAGACTTATAAAATTTGGATTTGAAATTCCTAAAAAAGAGCAAGTGTTAAGTACTTCAAATTGAGTTTACATACAAAACGTCAGTTTTATAAAAGCTTCTCATTGTTTGAAACTACTCGTTAATTTTTAACTAAATATCGCAAGAGAATTTCACGAGCTCAATAATTCATTGATAAGAAAGGCTTTTATCATGCAACCTTGCAAACAGAAGGTTAGTAGGTTAGAAAGAGGTTAGAGATTAGGGTTAGTTGGTTAACTAAGCAACAAGTCTTCAATGTTAAGGGTCTTGTAAATTCACCGAGGTAATGGTTTTAATGTTTGTTTTTATTTACCTTGACCCTTCTACTTTTTAAAGACGTTCATTCTAATCTAATCTTATCATAGAATATAAAAATTAGCGCCTTTGTCTTTCCTGGGCTTGGTTCCTGGGGTTTAAATAAAACTGTTTCAATACCAATTCCCCTCAAATTCAGTTCAACTAAACATAAGAGCTAGACGAATTTTTGATTCTAGTATTTTAGGCATTGACATGAAGATTCAAATTTACATAACCGAAAATTTACAGAAGATTAATGTTTTGTCTACTATCCATTGTCATTCGTATATCTCTGAGGCTTCAGGTCAAATACCTCACTAATTCAGACAGAATAGAACCACAGAAATGATACTAGTCTCAAGTTCTTAAGTAGTCATAAACGCGCGTCTGTTGATTTCTAAGCCGTATTTTACGAGCCTGGGAGCTGATTGTCATGTCAGACTTTGATTGAAGGGATTTTGAAACGACGACCACTGCGATACCCTCGGAACGGGCAATAGATACTTTTTTTCTAGGTAGCATGTAGGGTGTCCCACTGCAGGGCAAAGTCCTCCCCTCTATTTCGCCGAAACAGAGACGGATTTGATGAATTACAGACTGATATTGAAATAATATTGCATGGTAAATCACCTTCTTATAGATATCTCGACAGGCCTGTAACTTCGTAAAGTAATTGATCAATATAATCACACTTTTACCACTAAACGGCTGAGCAGATTGATAGAAACTTTGGAATTTGGAATTTATAGAAAGACAGAGTATGACCAGAGGGCTTTCAGACACGTGAATTCTAGTATCGTAAAAGCTTACTAGCTTATATTATAATGAAAATGTCTCATACATTGTCAATAGCTTGCAGCTGTAAACCTGTAGACAATAGCTAACAAAATTTAACGTGACAGCTTATGTCAATCCTGTACATGTTTATTTTATACTAGCGTTTACAATAAAAGGAAACCTATGGATAACATTTTCTGGTAAAAGAAGAGAAAGCTAGAGAAGCTAGGTCCGAGGAGGGAAGCATGTCAATATCGTAGCAGGTGGAGGGCCGTGGTCTCTGCCTACCCTGATGGGAAAGAGAGGTGATTTTATGCATGTACACACGGCCGCACATCAGTAGAAACACTTTTAGACCTTATGACGTGGTAATAGAGTTGAAAAAGTTTCTACCGACAAGCGGTTGACCGTACATTCAAGAGAAAATCAAGCTTGAAACATTGGATTTGTACCGTTCTTATTTCAATAGACTTACGGGCTAGAGTCGCAGTGCATGTGTCAAGCTTCGAAAAACGAAATCCACGGGTAATTATTTTATACTCGTATCTTTTTATTACATCCCCGCGGACAGAGCCTTGCTTTTCACAAGGAACGAACATAGGTCGACATACGAAAAAAAAAACTTTTGACCTTCCATACAAAATATGCTGTCAGCTAATGCAGTTTGTATGGGAAGTCAAATTTATCTTTCGTATTTCAACCTACGTTAGATGGGAAAAGTTGTTTAGTTTCATGAACAGAACTACCTTTTTCAACACATTTGCTCATAAAACAGCTCTATTTGCACTGTATTAAGGTCCATAATCCAGCTTATTAAACGCGCGTGCGTTTTTCATTAATATAACTTCACTAGTGCTGTAATTTTTGTCTTTTTTTAATCGGCAAGATGGAAGGAGTTTCTATATCTATAACATTCATAATATTTTCATGAATAAGTAAACTGTGTTCGATAATATGATAAATAAATGATTACATGGATATACTTATATTAATCAACCAACTCACTACAAATTTGTCTTTAAAGTAACAAAATATCCAATATTTAATAATTCAAGGGAGTGAGCCTTAGAACAAAGACCTCCTTGCTGAGTAAGCTGTTTGACAGGTAGTGTTTTATTTTTGTTTCGTTTTTAGGGTTCCGATACCAAAATGGTAAAAAAAAGGAACCCTTATGGTGCCGCTCTGTCTGTCTGTCCGTCTGTCTGTCACACCTCTATATCTCAGCAACCACTTATGCTATCAACCTGAAATTTGGAATAGTTTTAGAATATAGTTGCCCAACTTAATTGCACAAGAAAAAATTTTGAAAAAAGTATGATTATTAATATAAAGGGGGCCAAAATAGGGGGGGCCAAATTTCAAATTGTCGCTACTAGGTCGAGTGGGGTATCATATGAAAGGGCTTTACTTGTACATTTTAAAATATATTTTCGTATTTTTTTAAATTTCTTAGTTTTAAAGTTATGATGAAAAATGTCAAGAAAAATACCATTCCCCCCCCCTTAGCTCCGAAGTTTGAGTAAGGAAAAATCTGAATTAATTACAGTTGACAGAAGTTTATATAAACTTTACAGCAAAAATAAAACGATCTTTCTAAGTTGCACAGTTTTTCAGAAATCTGCAAAAAACCTTTACAAACAAATTTAGTTTTGCGGTCCTGAAAATGGACTTTATTGCTTCCAAAAATACTATAGGTATATCGGAACCCTCGGCGCGCGAGTCCGACTCGCACTTGACCGGTTTTTTATAGCGGCAAGGTGCAAGGAGTTTCTATATCTATAACATTCATAATAATGTGTTCGATAATATGATAAATAAACGTCATATGTAATGATTGTTATGAAATAAATTATCATTATCATTACGATCAGAGAGAAGGTAATCATTACGTTTTTGGTCACGATCACTGTATAATCTTTTCTTGTCAAACGTTTGGAGCAATTTTCCAAGTGCAAGTTTAAAAGGATTGCAATAGGTACTGAAGGTTGACAATAAGAGGTCTGTTCGCTCCGATATTCGCAGTATTTGGCTGTCTGTCTCTGATTTGTCGACCCGTCGGGGGTCGAAACAGATTTTCCGAACGATTTCGTTTGGATCCTCAGTTTTATTACCAATCGGTCACGTGAGGATCGCTTTTGACACATCTGGCAGCCACATTTATTTTATTGAATGCAAGGATTCTAAACAAAGAGATTTGAACCTCGCTGCGCTCGATTCTAACCAAAAATATATGAAGAAGAGATTCTAACTCATTTCTAACTCAATCTTTCTATTCTAGGAAAACTATTCCACAAAAGAACAGGATTTTTAAAATTATAATAGCCTCAGTTTTTATGTGTTAAAAATATGGATATTTCTGACCATAAAACAATTAAAGAATGTCAAAAATATTTCAATTATGGACAAAAATCTGAAGGTGAAAATTGCAAATTATGTGTAAATTGTTATAAAATTCTATCTATTGGTAAGCACACGTAAGTATACCAAAACATAATGAGACTTTTTTTGCATAAAAGGTGTTCTTTTTGCAATATCCATAACTTACGGGAATTACAAAACTACAAAACTAAACAACCTTTCCAAGCAAAGACTATCTTGAAAAAAAAATACATTTTGTCTGAAAAGAGGTAGAATATTTTAAATTGTACATTTCTAATCCCTATTGATATGCCTCCGATGTCTGTCTGTCTGTCAGCGGGCTGTATCTCATGAACCGTAATAGTTAGATATTTGATTTTTTTACAAATAGTGTATATCTGTTGCCGCTACAACAAAAAATACTAAAAATAAAAAAAAGTTAGAAATTAAGGGGGCTCCCAAACAGCTAAAGGGGGGAGCGTAAAAAAAAGTTTGACCAACCCCATCAAGTGGGGTATCGTTGTTTAGAGCTTGTTGAGTAGATATATATAATACTTTATTTTTTGTTTTAAAAAATATTTAAAAACAAAGGAATAAGATGCCATCAAAGTCAGCTGTTTTTACAAAATTTTTATTTGAGCTATATCTCATGAACGGTAATAGCGAGACAGTTAAAATTTTCACAGATTATGTATTTCTTTTGCTGCTATAACAACAATTACTAAATATAAAAAAAGTTATAATTTAAGGGGTGCTCCCATACTAAAGACCTGTTTTTATAGGCGATTTTTGTTTTAGCTCTATCTTAAAAACGGGATCACTTATAAACGTGAAAATTGGTATGTTTATAGTGCATAAGCTATGAAATAACAACAAATAATAAAAACCGGTCAAGCGCGACTCCGGTCGGATCCAAAAATCTAGCACAGTAAGTTACTTAAATTTCAACTAATACAATTAATATTATGTGGTGGTACGGAACCCTCCGTGCGCGAGTCCGACTCGCACTTGGCCGGTTTTTTGGACCTATGTCAACAAGGAAAAGTTGTTCAGTTTCACGGTCTTTCATCGTTATAGTTTGTACAGTCATTCTCCAAACACCTTGTATATATTATAATATTATCCTTGTCGTTCTATAAAAGGATGCCAAAAAGTTAACATGGCGAGTCATGACATGTTAAAACTTTGAATATCTCTCTTGTACAGAGAAATTCACATAACATCTCAACTTTTAAACTGATAAAGAATTTCCTTACTGTAGGTACCTAAGCACAAATACCGCAGGGTATTCGAGTGGAAATGAGAGATTAGAGAGAGAGAGAGAGAAATACCTAGTTTCAATGCAAAAGCTCCACGTGAGTGCTAGTTGTGTCTAAGGGGTTATTTCAGTAACGATAAAAGATCATAAAATAGAAGATCATCATATCAGCCGAAAGACGTCTACTGCTGGATAGGCCTCCCCGAAAGATCTCCATGACGACCGGTCCTGCGCTGCTCGCATCCAGCGGCTTCCCGCGACCTTGACCAGATCGTCGGTCCACCTTGTCTTCCGGTACGTGGTCGCCACTCCAAAACCCTCACGCCCCATCGGCCATCGGTTCTTCTTGCGATGTGCCCTGCCCACTGCCACTTCAGTTTAGCGATTCTCAGGGCTATGTCAGTTACTTTAGTTCTATAGAAGATCATAAATAAAAAATTACAAAGAAAATAAAAAATTAGGAGGATTTCTTTAATTTTTCTTTGACGTGGATCTTATTTTATCTTATAACGTGGGGCTGAGTTCCTTATTGGACCTCAGAGCACTTCGACCCTATGGGATCTTTTGTGCTTCCCCTGCCTTATTGCTCCTGTGATCTTCCACTGTCTTCGAGTATGCTCGTTATGACCTTTACTGTAAATTTCAGTGGAAGGAGCCTGTAGTCTCCTGGTGTCGGATAAGCCTGACCCAGAATCTTCATACGCTTGTTAGCCAGAGCGTTGCATGTGCACAGAAGATGCTCCATGCGTTCGCTTTCCTCACCACATGCTCTGCAGGTAGTTTTATCCGACAGACCCATCTTGTGTAGATGCTTTCTAGTGCCGAAGTGGCCGGTGTAAGCACCCACAATGTGACGTGGATAATTATATCTAATAGGTCTTTTTAGGGTTCCGTACCTCAAAAGAAAAAAACGGAACCCTTATAGGATCACTTTGTTGTCCGTCTGTCTGTCTGTCTGTCAAGACCCTTTATCTCACGAACGGGTAAAGTTATCAGGTTGAAATTAATACCATATATTAGGATCCATGAACCACACAAGATCTGAAAATTTCAATTTTTTACAACGACGCAATCAAAAGATATGGCATTTTATGTCCTCATCTCCATACATTTATTAAAAAATGAAAAACCTACAGGGTACTTCCCGTTAACCTAAAATTATGAAATTTGGCATGAAGCTAGGTCTCACAGTACAAATAATGGGAAAAGTCTGAAATCATTAAATATTACAACTTTTCTCACAACTAATGGTAACCAATTGTGGTGAGCTCCCGTTTCAAGAACATTCATATAAGAGAGGGGTCAAGTTGGATGGTCGCTGAGGCGATTTTTGTTTTAGTTCTATTTAAAAACGGGAACACTTAAAAACTTGAAAATTGGTATGTTTATAGGGCATAGGCTATAAAATAACAACAAATAATAAAATTTGGTCAAGCGCGTGTCGGACTCAAAAATCTATAAATAAATATGAAGAAAGTGAGCAGCGCATGCATGAAATGTTGTCATCCACAGCTGAGCTCAAGCAGCTTAATACCACTCAGCAGCAACTGATAGCCACCCTCACCAATGACAAAGAGGTTGCTTGTGGTCTAGAACCACCGCGGACATCAAATATCAGCATGTCTTCTAGCTGTACGCCTGCAACCTGCGGTTCAACCTCAACATTTTTTAACTGGCGATTTTCAGCTCGCCTTACAAGGAAACAACGCCGCCAAAAGCGACACGCGTACAATCGACGCCAGCAGCGCGGAGACCAGCATGAGCAGACCGCTGTGAGTGACGTCATCGTGGTGGCACCACGGCAGCACATCGATGAGAGCGTGGTGACTGCGAGTAAAGACATCACCACGTCGCCAATGTCGCCAACACATGATGCCGCCGCGCGTGAGCAAACTGCTGTGAATGACGTCATCGGGGTGGCACCACGGCAGCACATCGATGAGAGAGTGGTGACTGCGAGTCAAGACATCACCAAGTCGCCAATGTCGCCAACACATGATTCCGCCGCTGGTGGCGCCACGGTGGAACAGCAGCCACCTGTCGATAACAGCACAGAGACCACGGATGGCGAGGACTTTTCGTCGACTTCCAATAAAAAGAAGACCTTTGTATATTCAGACAGGATAGGAGTAGGTCTAGGGTCTATTTTTAATTACTGCCATAATCAGCAGGTGACCAATATTTGCTGTCCCGATATTACTTTCGATGGTCTTGTAAGAAAGATTGCTGTAGGCAAGTTTGACATAAACACCACTGTTGTTATCGTGGTAGGCAATCATTCTGACATAAGTAGATTAAAATTAAACAATTTTGTGACATTGTTAAACAAGATACAGAGTGAAACTAAGTGTAGGTTTATTCTGTGTAACTTCCCATACTGTTCAAATGTTACTGAGCAACACAACAAATGTATACACAGAATGAATTTACATTTACAAAATTTGACAAGTCGTCATAGTGACATTTTATATCTTGACATGAATATTTTTGTAAGTTATTTTAGATTGACAAAGGATACTATGTATCTGCCTCTTAAGTTTAAGAAAGACCTGGCTACATTGATAGCATATAATATATCTGACTCTGTTATAGGAAGTTATACACAAAAAACTTCTATAGTTAGTAACATTACTAACACCAATTCTTTAAACTAGTTCATACGACAAAAGAGGGTTTTTCTACACAAAATTTTACTGAAGTAAATGAAAAAAAACCTTCTGGCAAAAAACTTCCTATAGCAAAGACAAAGGAAAAATCTAATATTTTGAAAATTTTACATCAAAATATTCAAGGTTTTTCTGGAAAAATTTTAGAATTAGAATTATTCTTAGAAAGAACAAAATTTGACATTATTTGTCTGACAGAACACTGGCAAAAAGACTATCAAATGTTGATAAATTATGAAAATTATTGTATAGCCAGTACTTTCAATCGAAAGTCTGCTTTACACGGTGGATCACTGATTTTAGTTCGTAACAGTTTTAAGATAAAGAACCGTAAAGATATTGTTCGACTTTCGGTTGAAAGATGTATTGAAATATCTTGTGTTGAGCTGGACAAGCATGTTGTAGTATGCGTATACAGACCTCCCGCTTTTCAAAATTTTTCAATGTTCGAGTTAGTAATGGAAGATGTTTTAAAAATAGTGACAAAAGAAAATAAGTTTGTGATAGTGTGTGGTGACTTTAACGTCAATATCTTAGAAAATAATACCTATAGTAACAAACTTATAAGTCTTTTCAAATGTTTTAATTTAGAGCATGTATTTTTTGAACCTACAAGGGTGACGTCATCCTCGGCTACCTGTATTGATAACGTCTTTTGTAATTGCGATTATTTTGAGAAAAGTATCATAAACTCGCTTCAGTCTGACCACTCTGGTCAAAGTGTTACTTTTAATTATTCTCGAGTAACCCAGAATATAGATATAGAAACCAGGAGCCTAGCGAGCGGTAGGTTAGAAAAGTACAAAAACACGTTGCTAGAAAAACTGCCCTGTCACAATTATAATACTAACAACCCTAATAACTCATATGAAGATTTATTCACATTGATTAATACTGAATTCAGTAAAATTTTCACTATTAGAAAAAAGCAAATTATTGTAAAATTCAAATTCAGTGACTGGGCTACCGCTGGTATTCGCAAAAGTAGAGAGAGACTTTTTGAATTATATGAGCTTAGAAATTATTCAAATGACGACAATTTCATTGAATATGTCAAAAATTATTCAAAATTGTTTAAATTAGTTTGTTTAAAAGCAAAATCATTTTTTCTACGGAAAAAAATACAGTCTGCTGATAACAAAATTAAGGCTGTATGGAATGTTATAAACAGTGAAACTGGAAAAGTGAAACCGCGTGACAATCAAATCACACTTCATACAAATCGCGGAACTATTAGTTCAAACGTAGAAGTGGCTCAAGAATTCGAAACCTTTTTTACTAATATTCCTTTGAAAACAACAGAGTCACTCAATTCATCATCTTCACTTGCTAGCGATTTACTTCAAAAGAATGTGGACGCCTGCGAAACTGAATTTGGGTTTAATCATGTCACCCCTAACGAAATTGTTAAAGCCTTTAAAAGTATTAAAATGAAAACCACTGAGGACCTATGGGGAATGTCAGTAAAAGTCTGTAGTGCGATCATTGATACTATATCTCCATATTTAGCTGTTATATTCAATGATTGTGTCGATCATGGTACATTTCCTGACTTAATGAAAAAAAGTAAAGTAGTTCCATTATTCAAAGCTGGTGACAAAAAGGATCCCAGTAATTTTAGACCAATATCAGTCTTACCTGTACTTAGTAAAATTTTTGAGAAGGTCATACTCAATCAAATGCTTTCACACTTCAATAGAAATAACTTACTACATGACCATCAATTTGGTTTCACGAAAGGGCGCAGTACAACGGATGCCGGGACTGCACTTTTGAAATACATCTTTTGCGCGTGGGAAAAATCTGAAGATGCTATTGGTATCTTCTGTGATCTATCCAAAGCATTTGATTGCGTAGATCATAGCACATTGTTGCTAAAACTTGAACATTACGGTGTTAAGAATAATTCACTTAAACTACTTAGGTCATATTTGGAAAACAGGATTCAAAAGGTACAAGTAAACAGGACGAAATCACTGGGATCTGTTGTCAAAATTGGCGTACCTCAAGGGTCCATATTGGGGCCATTTTTATTCCTTATTTATATTAATGACCTTCCTTCTGTGGTGAAGAATCTGTCAAAGATTGTGTTATTTGCTGATGATACTTCATTAATATTCAATGTAAGTAGGAAATCACAAAATTATAACGAAGTCAATGATGCACTTCGACAGATTCATGCATGGTTTACTGTTAACAATCTAGTCCTAAACGCCAAAAAAACTAAATGTATTAAATTTGCACTACCAAATGTAAGGTCTACTTCACATAACATAGTATTGAATAATGAACCATTAGATTTTGTAAATAGTACAGTTTTCTTAGGGTTAACACTAGACTCTAAACTTCAATGGGGACCTCATATAACGGCTCTTTCTGGTCGATTGAGCTCGGCTGCATATGCTGTTAGAAAAATCAGACAACTTACTGATGTAGCTACTGCAAGGCTGGTTTACTTTAGCTACTTCCATAGCATTATGTCTTATGGCATACTGCTTTGGGGCCGAGCAGCTGATATACATTCAATATTCGTTTTACAAAAAAGGGCTATAAGAGCAATTTATTGCCTGAAGACTCGTGATTCCCTGAGAGAACTGTTCAAGGAAATCAACATTATGACAGTGCCATGCCAGTATATCTATGAAAATATAATGTATGCTAGAAAGAACATTCATCAATTACCTAAAATTTGTGACAGGCATAATTTTAATACTAGAAATAAGCATAAAATTGATCAACCATATACTAGATTAACTAAAGTCAATACATCTTTCGTTGGTCTGTGTATACGATACTACAACAAAATACCTGACAATATAGTGCAATTACCTGAGAGAAAGTTTAAAGAATGTGTAAAGCAAACGTTATGTAAAAATTAAAAAAAAAAATAAAAAAAAAAAAAAAAAATATTTATTTAGGTAAATCTGAACACATACATATACCGGGGCTTCCCTGTAAGTAATCAGAGATACTTGTAGTGGGAATGCCTCGCTCCTCCAAGTTACATAACACAAGATTTACAGCTAGCTTAAGTCTGCTACTGGAGTCGATTCTGGCAGACACAGGCCAACACTAAACCAAACCCGACAGGTCCAGATCTGTCGCTGTCCTTGTCAAAGAAAAAGACAGTAACAGGTCCAGAGCCGCCGAACCCAAATCAGCCCCAGCCCGCGCCTACCAGAACCGACGCCACTTATTACTTATTATATACAAATTTTTGTGTGTGTGCGTGTGTGTGTGCGTGTGTGTGTATGTATGTATGTGACGATATAAATATATGTTAAAACAAGTATATAAATAAATAAATATATATATGTTCATATGTATAAATAAATAAATATATGTTCATATACATACACCATTTGTCTGAGTGGATACCTGTAAAATTATATACGCAAGTACCTACCTACATGCCCTACGGATGCAAGAGTTCCTTGGGATCGGAAATGAAGCCACATGCAGGATACTTTATGTTCTATACCAATCGTACTATGAGGTCTTCAACCTCATCATATGACAGCGTTTTTAACCAATGAGTGAGAGCTAGTCGACAGGTGTATAATTGCATGGGGTATATTTTTACCTTACGGTTAATCAGATTATATAAATAGGGAGCCTGAGAAGTATATTGCCTCTGCGCGAAGGCAGTGCGAACCTGATGAGCAGGAGCAACCAAATCATTACGTCTTTTATTCTGGAGGTCTTGATCGAATGGAATTGCTTTATGATGTTTCATTATAAGATTAACAATATATAATTTCCTGACAGAAAGTAATTCACATTCAATATAAAGGTTATCAGTAGGGAATCTAAAAGGCTTGAAAAACATTACTTTTAGTAGCGATCTTTGTGCACGTTCAAGATCTAGGAAATTAGTTTTGGTTGCTCCACCCCACACAGGAATACAATAAATTATTACAGATTGCGCTAAAGCGACATAAATTTTCTTTAGGAGTGCCTTATCCATCACATGCCTTAAAGATTTAAAAACATATATTAATTTTCTTACTCTATTCATAGTTAACTCTATATGCGAGTGCCAGCTCAATTTTTGATCTACCATAACTCCCAAATATTTTATACAACTTACTTTTTGAATCACTGGACAGTTACATGAAAGAAGAACAGGATTGGCACAGCTATGAATTTTAACACAGAAATCAGACTTCGGCTGAGAGTTGATGTATGGAGCAAAGCATATGTAATTAGTTTTTTGGGTATTTAGGGTAAGTAAGTTTACTCTTAGCCAGTTGGAGACTAAGGTCAGGCCCTTTTCAGAGACCAGGCGCACTTCATCCCAGGATTTACCACTAAAAACGATCGCAGTATCGTCCGCGTAGGAGATAATCCTCCCTCCAACGCCATGAAGGTTGCATAATTCGTTGATATATATCAAAAAGAGCGTTGGACCGAGGACGCTCCCCTGCGGGACGCCATACGTTACACTTTCTTCTTCGCTGTAAAAAAGCTTACTATAGATTGGATGACTATATGAATGACAAAGAGGTATGGTGCTCTGATATTCCAGCGAAACACAAGAAACACATTGTAAAAAGCCGACTCTTAAAGTAGGCCGTGCTGCAGTGGTTTCTTGCCGTTTCTTTTACGCTGCCATAGCACGATCCGAAACGGCGTAGACTCGCTCTATTTGCATTGTATTCTGCATGACATTCAATAAGTATTCTGTAAAGAATCTACATTGAATAAAATTATCTGAATCTGAATCTGAATCTAGCAAATTAACTTACTGAAATTTCAACTAATACAATTATGTTTATGTGGTGGTACGGAACCCTCGCTGCGCGAGTCCGACTCGCGCTTGGCCGGTTTTTTTTTTACCTATGAAATTGCCGAAGTTTTCTTACAGCTTAGTGAGATCATAATTGCTATAATTCTAATGCTATTTTTTTCATTTGTATTATATTTGAAAGTTGACTTCAAGATTATCAATTTACGCATAAAATAAAGTTTTTATTTTTAGTTTGATAGGTATATAAAATTAAAGTTTCGAAAATTGTTCGTCTTAAATGCCGTCCGATTTCATAATTAGATTTGTTGTATTGTATTACAGATAGCATTTTCGAAAATTAAATTTAAGCTTCTGTTAGCTTAATGTCCTTCCAATAATGCCAAAAAATTAAAAAAAAAATTGTATTTATAATCCCTAAGAAAAATGCAAAAATGTTAGTACTGAAAATTGAGTTTACCTAAAATTTGCCATACAAAACGGCAATTTCATAGGTAAAGACCTAATCTATGCTTTCGTTTGGGGGGTCATTTCATGGAAAGTGGATATAGGCTCTCTGGCGGCAATAATTGGTACTATACTAGGTTATTTTATATGCGTATGCCCACCTTATTACAGAGGTCAAAAGCAACAACTTTTGTTCTACGACTTTGCTAACAACGCACGAAAAATTTTCGACTCCTCATACTAAAGACGTGGCCTCGTGACCGACCCATTTTGTATGGCAAGATGTAAATTCTTCGTGCGTTGTTAGCAAAGTCGTAGAACAAAAGTTATTGTTTTTGACCTCTGTAATAAGGTGGGCATACGCATATCAGGTCCAAAAAAATAACCTAGTATATGGAGATATGGATGGGTAAGACGGTGCAAATACAGCTTTCTAGTACTAAGGGTCTCTGAGTTAACCCGCGGACAGGTAGACAGGCAGACGGACATGAAGGAAAAATAATCCTATTGACTATGAAACCCTAAAAACTGGGCTTCGATTAAGAAATTTCGCGTATATTTTCGAATTACAAAAATGACAAAATAAACAATAAAGCTGCTTTCGAACTTATTCCAATTCAGATTAATTCTGTAAGCGCCTCCGAGAGTTAGCGATTTGTTTAATTATTCCGCTTATTGAGCTTTTTTGAATAATACCTAACTAATATCTCTGGAGGGGAATTTTAAAACCAAATTTAGCCGAAGAAATGATCAATTTTTAGGGTTCCGTAGTCAACAAGGAACCTTTATAGTTTCGTCATATGTCCGTCTGTCTGTCTGTTCGCTGCTTAGCTCAGAGACCTTTAACACTTACTAGAAAGTTTTAATTCAGTATGGATAAACATTTAAGCCAACAAAGTGGTAAAATTAAATATTAAAAAGAGTTTTTTTTGGGTATCTCCCCTAGTAGTTGCATCAGTGCGCGACATAAAAATGAAGAAGAATACGGCTCGTCGTAAGCCGAAGATTTCCTTTTGCAAGATTGGTTCTTAGGACCTAAGAATGGAGAAGTGGAGCCGCTACTATGACAAGTTTCGTATAATTTAAAGATGCCTTATTCATTAGGTGTGTGGATGAATAGTTTCGTCATGTCCGTCTGTCTGTCTGTTCGCTGCTTAGCTCAGAGACCTTTAACACTTACTAGAAAGTTTTAATTCAGTATGGATAAACATTTAAGCCAACAAAGTGGTAAAATTAAATATTAAAAAGAGTTTTTTTTGGGTATCTCCCCTAGTAGTTGCATCAGTGCGCGACATAAAAATGAAGAAGAATACGGCTCGTCGTAAGCCGAAGATTTCCTTTTGCAAGATTGGTTCTTAGGACCTAAGAATGGAGAAGTGGAGCCGCTACTATGGCAAGTTTCGTATAATTTTCGTATAATTTAAAGATGCCTTATTCATTAGGTGTGTGGATGAATAGTTTCGTCATGTCCGTCTGTCTGTCTGTTCGCTGCTTAGCTTAGAGACCTTTAACACTTACTAGAAAGTTTTAATTCAGTATGGATAAACATTCACGCCAATAAAGTGGTAAAATTAAATATTAAAACGAGTTTTTTTGGGTACCTACTAGTAGTTGCATCAGTGCGCGACATAAAAATGAAGAAGAATACGGCTCGTCGTGAACCGAAGATTTCCTTTTGCAATATTGGTCTTTAGGACCTAAGGTTGGATTAAGAAGTGGAGCCGCTACTATGGCAAGTTTGGTATAATTTTCTTATAATTTAAAGATGCTTTATTCATATGTGGATGAATCCACATGAATCATTCGAGAGTAAAAAGGTGTTAGTAAAAAAAATACCTTCTTCATTTTGCTTTCTAAAATAAAAAAAACATTCTTTACCACCATTTTTACACCACTACTAACAATATTTTAGAAATAAAATTCCTAAGAGAGCCTTTTCTTCTCTTATATTTTTAAAATAAAAGAAAAGTGTAAGCCCCACAAAAATCTCGGTGGCTCCACTTCTTATATCCATTCTTAGGTTCTAAGGACCAATCCTGTCAAAGGAAATCTTCGGTTCACGACGAGCCGTAAAATTACTCGTACAAACGCAACTATCCTATCATATTAAACGAGCAATATTTGTATTTATATATATATATATATTTGTAATCGGTTTCTCGAAAACGGCTCTAACGATTTTGATGAAATTTAGTATACAGGGGTTTTTGGGGGGTTTTCAAAAAATCGATCTAGCTAGGTCTCATGTCTGGGAAAATTCGTTTTTATCGTCTTTTTAATATTTCTTAGCGCGTTTCAGTGCGTTCAAGAAACTTACAGCGCCCTCTGTTGTTGAGTAGCATAGCTTGCTCACCCGATGATATTTTTAGGTTGAGGCGGCTTATAGAGCGAAGCTCGGTCGCCCAGGTACCTACTATATGTTAAATGGGGATGAAATTAGTTTTTATAAGACTATACTACAGTGTGGACTACAGTGTGGGGATCGTTAGGTATGACTTTTAAAAACATTGTTAGTATTCTACGAATGTTTTTTTTTCATTTAAGAACCCGTTTGCGAAATATTTAGCTTAAAAGCGCAATTTTTTGTCAGAGACAAGTGTAACAGCTAAACGGTCGGTTCATATCAGAAACGTGAAAAAAATCTGTGGTAGTAGGTATATGATGAATTTAAAAGAAAAACTATCACAGTTAAGTAGACTTTATACCAGGTTAACAAGTCATAGTTAAAATACTTAAAATAATACAGGGTGTAAGGGACAGGTTGGCAAATACTGAAAGGGCATGATCAGTCAACGTAACTGAACAACTTTCAGCGAACAAAACTTTCAGGAAATGAAAAAAAATCGGCCTCTCCATACAGAATTGCGAACTTGATTGGACAGTTTGTATGGAGAAGCCGATTTTTTTTCATTTCCTGAAAGTTTTGTTCGCTGAAAGTTGTTCAGTTAAGTTGACTGATCATGCCCTTTCAGTATTTGCCAACCTGTCCCAGGTCCCTTACACCCCGTAGAAATAGCAATAGCAATCAGGCGCTGGACATCGCTGTTCGCTAGGTGGACCACCTGATGGTAAGCCACCACCACCCATAGCACCCACTGTTATTAGTGTCAAATTAGCCTACTAATAAGACAGCACAGCGCGTTGCCCACTGTGAGAAATAAGATGGTAAGTCTCATGTAGCGGTAATTTCACTGGCTACCTTACCCTTCAAACCGAAGCACTGCTACTTTACGGTAGACATTGACAAGGTGTCGGTACTTCCCATGTTGGACTTTGCACAAAAGCCCTACCACCTTCAAACTATTAGCAAAATTAATTATAAGATTGATCGGTCCGCTCATTAGGCGGACATTGACACCAACTTTAAACCATCTAGTTCGGGCTCCCGCAGCCTGGTCATCTACCTCATAAGATACATGAACGAAACCATATAATGTTGTCAAAGTAGATACTTAGTAACACACTTTTTCTCAGCGGCTGGAATTCTGTAACCTGAAAGATGTATGACAAATCCCTATATGAAATCGATTTATTGTTCTAAATTATGTCATGGCAACCAAACTTTATATAAAATAAAAACTTATAAAGGCCATATTAAACTAGGATTGCCAAACACAATCGCGGTGCAGTCGTCAATCAGCCTGGTTGAGTCTTCTGAGATATTTTTTTATATCATCGGATACAAGAATGAAACCAGTGAAGGACGATCCTATTGACGAACAATTTTGAAGGTTTTCAGAACAGCCAAACACAATAATATTTAATTATACGGATTTCTCCTACTTCTTTCAGGTTACGGGATTCGAGCTCCTTAAAATAATTAATTACTAAGCATCTCCTTTCACCACATTATGAGGTAGATGACCAGGCTGCGGGAGCCCGAACTAATCCTTTAACTTAAATTCTGAGCCTCGTCACTGACATACTTCTCCGTAACTCCACTTAAAAGGTCGGCGCGGTTAAGTCAACCTTACAACGAAGTTATCTTCTCCGAAGCCGGGATGTATTCATGAATAATTTTCGGTCTAGGTTATACGAGTATTAGGACGAAATGTTTTTCTTACGACGTCTGCTCTTTTACACATTGAAAAGCAACTTTTTGCTTTGATTCTATACATTTGCTAGAGAATTTTTTGTTTCTTCTAGCCAAAATTGGGCGCATTTCTAATGAAAAGTTTTTGGTGACAAATTAGACTAAAGTACCTGGTCGACCGAGCTTCGCTCTATAATAGCCGCCTCAACATTAAAATATCGTCGGGTGAGCAAGCTATGGTACTCGCTAACACATGGCGCTGTAGGTTTCTGTCTAAAACGCGGTATTTTTTTTAAATGCTTAAAACACGGACAAAACTATTTTTCCCAGTCGTGAGACCTAGCTAGATCGATTTTTCGTCCCCAAAAACCCCCGGATACTAAATTTCATCAAAATCGTTAGAGCCGTTTTCGAGAAACCGATTACAAATATATACTAGCGGTCCGCCCCGGCTTCGCACGGGTAGAAATAGGCAAAGATTAGATAATATAGGTTCTTGTTGCATCGGAGGTTATTGAAATATCGGCCAAGTGCAAGTCGGACCCGCGCACTGAGGATTCCGTACCACTAAGGTTAACATACTGTCTTTGTTATGGACGCGCAGTCACGCAGATTTGTATAAAATATGCGCGAGTCTGACACGCACTTGACCATTTTTTATTATTTGTTGTTATTCTATAGCTTATGCACTTTAAACATACCAATTTTCACGCTTGTATGTAACTGTTATTTTTTTTTTTTTTTATTTATTTAGGAACAAACGGTCTATAACATATAATTTTCTTAACAACCTATAGCTCCCTCAATTTATAACTATTATACAGCTGTAGTGTTCACGTTTTTACAATAGAGCTAAAACAAAAATCGTCTAAAAACACGTTTACAGTAGGGGGAGTCCCCCTTAATTTATATATATTTTTTTATTTTTAGTATTTGTTGATATAGCGGCAACAGAAATACATTATCTGTGAAAATTTCAACTGTCTACCTACGGTATACAGCCCGCTGACAGACAGCGGAGGCATATTAATAGGGTCCCGTTTATCACCCTTTTGGTACGGAACCCTAAACAGAGTAAATTATAAAGAAAAATTTTATATTATTTTTAGTTAAATGTTCAGCAGGTTTTTAAGTAATATAAGACAAAGGTAGAAACCATTAGTCACTTAGAGCTTAGTTTCTTAAATTTCAATTTTGTTAATTATTTCACTCATGATAACTTTTGAATGGTACGTCCGATTTGAATAATTCAAAAAGTAATTTACAGGTACTGATATAGCCTTGAATACGAAGTCATAAATTTGGATAAGGATAATGTGGCTTATATAGTTTGAAAGTAGTTATTGTGACATAACTGTAATAATTAGACATATGTTATCGCGGATTTTTTTGTAGAGATTGATGTCTTCTATAAGATTGTAGTACTTTACTTTGCTCTATTGTCAACGGTTTCGCCAGCGTACGCGATATAAGGATACTATTTGGTATTTTTTTCACACCTAGGGTTACATTATCGAAGTTTTCATACGGAACCCTAACTTCTTTTTAAATGCTTTATAGCCTATGTTCATCACGGATAAGGTAGGATTCTAATGGTGAAAGAATTTTTCAAATCGGTCCAGTAGTTTCGGAGCCTATTTGGTGCAAACAAACAAACAAACAAACAATAAAATCTTTCCTCTTTATAATATTAGTGTAGATATTTATATAAATACAAATATTGCTCGTTTAATAGTATAGGATAATGTGATAATGTGAATTTAAATTGGATACGGCTGGCCCTGTTTGTCGATTAGGTTTTGGAGTTCAGATGTCAGTCGCTCTGTGTAAGAACCAGTGCCCTCGTCAAATCCTCTAAATTAGGAAGCTACTTCGTATAATACGATCAAAAATATAAAAAATCCGGCCAAGTACGAGTCCGACTAGGGTAAAAACACTGTATTTGTTATGGAAGCACAGTCACGCAGAAGTCTATTAAATTTGCGCGAGTCCGCGCAAGCCCGTCTTGAGATACATCCTGCTGACAGACAGACAGATAGACATCGGAGGCATACTAATAGGGTCTCGTTTTTGCCCTTTAGGTACGGAACCCTAAAAAGAACGAATATACTATTACATATATACTTGGTATAAATAGTATGTAATAAATTTTACAACTCGACGTAACTAATAAACAAAAGCTGAAACGTCTCTATTTGCTACTGAGTAAAAATTCATTAAATCATATTTCTTATTCACTAGTTTAATTAATTAGCATGAACACAAAGTAAAATTGGTAACAAGGTCATAGTTTGAGTAAAGAAAGTCATGCACTGTACGGAAATGAGGTACATAAGTTCTACTCAGGTAGAAAAAGGCTGATAAGAGTATTTTTTACTACCTACTGCTTAAAAAGTACAGTCAACGACAGGTCAAGCTTGACACTCGTAGGGCGACTCTAGCCCGGTACGTCTATTGAAATAAGAACGGTACAAAGTCCAATGAGTCAAGCTTGATTTGCTCTTGACCGTACAATTTTAAGAGCTTTGGCAACATTTTGGTTTAAAGTATGAGTGTGAAGTGCCTACATAGTTCGTACTACTTGAAAATTGAAACGCAAATGCCCATGCGATGAAGTTGTTATTCGTAAGCTAAAAATAGTTATTTGATGAGCAAGGCTGCAAAGTTGTTCTTTGGCGCAAGTGCTTTATTAAAACCCTGAAGCAAGCGAATCGAGAATTTCAAGGCACAAGACGCGAAATACGAAAGAAACGTGCAACTTTTCTCCTCCAGCGAGGAAAATGCTAGATGCACTCTCTGCATGTATCATCGCAGCTTGACTCGACCATTTTTAGGGATTCCAACCAAACAAAAAACCGGTCAAGTGCGAGTCGGACTCGCGCGCCGAGGGTTCCGATATACCTATAGTATTTTTGGAAGCAATAAAGTCCATTTTCAGGACCGCAAAACTAAATTTGTTTGTAAAGGTTTTTTGCAGATTTCTGAAAAACTGTGCTACTTAGAAAGATTGTTTTATTTTTGCTGTAAAGTTTATATACATTTCTGTCAACTGTAATTAATTCAGATTTTTCCTTACTCAAACTTCGGAGATAAGGGGGGGGGGAATGGTATTTTTTTTGACATTTTTCATCATAACTTAAAAACTAAGAAACTTAAAAAAATACAAAAATATATTTTAGAATGTACAAGTAAAGCCCTTTTTTATGATACCCCACTCGACCTAGTAGCGACAATTTGAAATTTGGCCCCCCCTATTTTGGCCCCCTTTACATTAGTAATCATACTTTTTCAAAAAAATTTCATGTGCAATGAAGTTGGGCAACTATATTCTAAAACCATTCCAAATTTCAGGTCGATAGCATAAGTGGTTGCTGAGATATAGAGGTGTGACAGACAGACGGACAGACAGACAGACAGACAGAGCGGCACCATAAGGGTTCCTTTTTTTTACCAGTTTGGTATCGGAACCCTAAAAAATGGTAAAAAGGACCCTCGTCTGTCTGTCACACATGTTTATCTCAGAAACTACTCACTCACGCTATAAACTTGAAATTTTGAATGATTTTAGAATACCTATGCTTGCTCAACTTTATTGCAAACAAAAATTTTTATATTTTTTTTATTATTATGGTTGCGGCCAAAATTAGGGGTGCTAAATTTTAAGTTGCCATAACTAGGTCAAGTGGGGTATCATATGAAAGGGGTTTACTTGTACATTCTAAAATAGGTGTTTGTATTTTTTAATTTCGAGCGGAGCGAGAAAGGTATTGTTTTCGTGAAAAAAAAAGTTTTTCTAATTTTCTCAAAAATGTGTTCTATATCACTTATGTATACATAATAAAAAACAAGTCTCCCAAAAATGTCCGTCAGTCGGACGGTCGGTCGGTCGGTCGGTCGGTCCGTCCGTCGGTCTGTCCGTCACGCTTTGGACTAGCGGCTAAACGAATGGTCCGATTGACACCATATTTTGAATTTAGGAGTTTTATGCAAATCTATGGAAGGGTTATAAGTGGTTTCTTGCTGGCTCTCATTTTGAGGGTTGCTGTCAAACAAAGAAAATAAAAAAAATAAATTTTCTTAAAAACGGCACATAGAATCTTGGTGACACTTTGCATGACCAAGCATCTCCATGTAAGATATCTTGCGTCAGTATCAATTGATCTGAGCAATTCCATATAAGGGGTGTTCCTGTACCACCAAATCGTAAAATATGTGATTTACCCAAAATTGGTTCCATTCTGTTTATTAAAATTTTCTATAATATTAATCCTGGATTGGTTGACTACCTGACTGGATATTCTTTAAGGTTTTTTTTATTGAAATTTAGTACACAGGATGTACCAAAAACTGAAAGAGCTTGCTCAGTAGACTAAACTGAACAATTATCCATAAGGAACTTGGAAAATCAAAAAATCTCCATGCAAGTATTCTGTGAAAATTTATTTAAATTAATTTATTTAAGCATGTGATTTACTCGAAATTGTTTGAGGTTTGTTTGTTGACTATTTGAATTATGAATCGATCTGTATATTTCATACGAATATTTTTTTGGACAACGTAAATAAAAGTTTGTATTTCCACACTAAGTGTATGGCATTACAAATTTGATAGTTTTTTCCTTGAGTATTGCGAGAAAGTAAGTGCAGTGCTGCTGTACCATCTATTTCTAATGCGTTTTTTAATGTCGCTTCTTTGTTTCCCATATAGCGGCGCCACTTTGTTTGTGAAGCGATGTAAATGTGAGTGACGTCATTAAGAGATTTTTAATGTCCTGCAACGAATAAAGCACATTTTGATTTTTGCTTTTTCATTCCAAAATAGGTGTTTGTATTTTTTACTAATCTTAGTTATCAAGTTATGATTAAATATGTCGAAAAATGTCTCTTCCCCTTTTCTGTGAAGTTTGCTAAACAACAAATCTGAATTAATTATGGTCAATTGAGATTTATGTAAATATAGAGAGATATAGTTTAGATCTCTCTCATTAGCATAGTTTTTAGAAATCTGCCAAAAACCTTTACATACAAACTTAGTTTTGCGGTCCTTAAAATGTACAAAGTAGAAAATCGCAAAATTTCACGACCACAGGCAGGATTCGAACCTGCGTTTTCTGCGTTAGTACCGCAGACGCTTTACCAACTTTGAAATGTACTTCATTGCTTCTAACAATAACAACATCGGAACCCTGGTGACGCGAGTCCGACTCACCCTTGACAGGTTTTTTTGATGATTGGTTTCCGAACAGGAAGGCGCGCTCTTTATTATACCGATCGCAGATGCAATTATCAAGGAGAAAATATTTTGAGTTAGGCCATATTTACTGTATAGAATGTACAATAGAATAGCTTTTGCTGTTTTCTGAGAAAAACTACGAATTTTATAAATTCTTCACGACATAACATGCTAGTACCTGGGCGACCTAGCTTCGCTCTATAATTATAGCCGCATCAACATTAAAATATCATCAGGTGAGCAAATTATGCTACACGCCAACAGATGGCGCTTTAGGTTTTTGTCTAAAACGCGGTATTTTGCAAAAATACTTTAAAACACGGAGAAAATGAATTTTCCCAAACATGAGACCTAGCTAGATCGATTTTTTGCCCCCAAAAACCCACGTATGGTAAATTTTATCGAAATCGTTTGAGCTGTTCTCGAGAAACCGATTACAAATATATACATTGGTACAGAATATAAACCTATACAAATATTGTTCGTGATAACAAGCACTTTTTCACTTAGATTTTGAACGATAAATCAAATATTGCCGAGCAGTGAGGTGTAAAATATAATTCTGCTAGGATTGTAGCTACGCTTTTGCTACGACGCGATGGTGTGGCTTAGTAAGCAAATGTAGCGTAGAGAAAGCGGCTAACGTAGCTTGATGGTAGGTTCATATCACACACCTTGTGGAACGAGTCATTAAAGGAGACGGAAATTTTAGGCTTCAGCGGTTAAGTTAATTTCAAAATGATTAAAAACACTTCCAGTTTTTTAGGGTTCCGTAGTCAAAAAGGAACCCTGCTAGCTAAACGGTTGTTACTGGAAATGTGAAAAAAAAAGTGATTATACAGCGTGAGTTTGTGTTGGTTTTGCTCCCGAAGCCCAGTGATTCTACTCATAAAAACAAGCAACTTTCCTGAAGAAAAAAATTTTTACTCGAAATTACGATCATCGATCGAGAATCGATCACTTGACCACTTTATTATAGAGAGGCGAAAGAGCAAAACCAATGAAAGTTCATGCTGTGTAAGATTAAATTAAAAGAAAAACTATTACAGCTAATAATTACATGTTAATGAGCTATAGCCGAAAAACTGGAAATAATATATACATATAGGGTGAATTTTAATTAGTTCTTGATAGAAAAAGGTATCAATGTACTCAAGAAACTGAACAACTTTCCCCAAGGAACATAGGTCGAAATACGAAAATCAAGTTTTGACTTCCCATAGACTGCATCAGCTGATAGCGCATTTTGTATGGGAGGTCAAATTTGGTTTTTCGTATTTCGACCTATGTTCCTTGGGAAAAGTTGTTCATTATCATGAGTACATGCATATCTTTTGCTATCAAGAACTAATTAAAAGTCACCCTGTATATCAATAGCATCAGGCGCTAGGACCTCGCTGAGCATTAGGAGGTAAACAGTTTATGTTATAAACGTTATGAAATACTTAATCAAAATCTGCTTTGCGATAAAAAAAATAAAAAACCTACGGAACCCTATATACACTTGGCTGGTATTTTATTTCTTATACGTACTCGGTTGAAGTCCTTTTTTTATGTCCACAATTTACGTTTGTGCCTAAAAATAAAATTTCATGCTCGTGTAGCTACCACACGCTACACGTAAAAACTATAAAGACAGCAAACGCTTCAACTCCAGAAGTCGACTTTTCCTCTCCGTATAATTTATCTCAGAATTTTTAATCGATGCTGAAGGCCCAAACTTTAAAACTAATTTTTTCTCTTCATTAATTTATCTGCTGTAAAAAGTTTGGGAACATTTCTTAATTCGAATTTAACGGTTATTAGAGATTGCTGAATTAACTGCTTTCGAACTCGTTGGAAGTTCTGTTTGGACTTTTGATGAGCGATTAAATAACTGAACATCTTTAATGATTAATTAGAGCTTAAAACTCATTGTTTAATTATTCATTTAATCAGCGAAATTACAAGAAGCGACGATTCCCTACTAATTGAGTTAATTGTTAAATTCTTAAACCAGGTAATTTGGCGATTTACTAACGAAAGTTGAATTTTTATTGCTTTTATAATAAAATCTTTACTTCAAAGTACGAAATTATGATGAGATTTATCATCAAGCTGAAACGTTTCAAAGAAAATAATGATCTTAATTATTCTTGAGTGTTTTTATTTTCATTATTCTATGGTTAAAATAAGACGTCTCTCCAAATACCAACAAACAAAATAAAACGAAGGAAAAAACTACAACAAATCATACTGGACTTGGTTGCTCCAGCGATACCTAAGACAAAGGATTTACAACGTCTTAACGGAATAAGTGAAACTGACAAAATAGTTTGTTCAGAATCGAGAGTAGGATCAATTTCAAGGGTTTTTGATAGGGGTATTTTTTTTTTATTATTAAAATTTTTGCCGCTTCTTTTCTAAATATTTATGTGGATACGCGCGCTGGTGATGGCGCCACGCGGTTCATGAGCGTTGAGGAGGGGAGGGAAGTGGGTGTGGCGTGCGCGGAGTGCGCGGACTAGAACAACGATGAAACTAGAACAATGATGAAACTTTAAAATAACAATATCTAGAAAAAGAAATCTCTTTTTAAGATTTTTTTACGGGAATTGATTTATTTTAATAAAAATCAGTTGGGGTGTATGAGGGTTTTGCTTATTCTATTAACGAGTTGGGCCCGTGGCCCGAGGAACCCGAATGATTTTAACCTCTCTGATATCTAATTGGAGTAAAAAAGTGTTATAACGTATAGTTCAAAAAGGCTTACTTTTCGAGATATTCACTATTTTTATAAATTAACTAGTTGAAAAATCTCCAGTCAAACAAACCCTAGTGAATGTGACGTGACATCGTATTATATCGAAGTAGTTCCTCGATTGTTTTAATGTTCGCTTACTTAGGGATTTACTAGGGATTTGTTTACAAGAAAGTACAAAATTAATTGATATGTTTAGATCCAAAATGTTTTTAAGTTAAAATTTCACAATTGTAGCTATGTTCCTATAATATTATTTACTTAAAACATTGTCAGAAATACCTGGTTATGGTTTCTCGGGTTACTCGAGCCCACGGTGTATATACAGGGTGTTAATTTAATTGCGGGGTGATTAATTAAGGGGTGGTTCAGTAACGATAAAGGAACTCAAAAAAAATATTTAAACAAATTCTACAAAAAATTTTTTTTACTTCCATTGAATTTAAACCAACGCGGAGAGCAATGACCTTTAGCACCGCGCTATCAAAAGCTCGCGAAAGAGTTTCAGTTATGTATGTTAATACCTTATCCACTGATACTGTGTACCACTGGTGCTCTGTCCGGGTCATTGCCCTCCGCGTTATTTAAGTTTCAATGGAGTTTTAGTTTTTTTTTAAGGTAGGATTTTTTTAAATATTTTTTGTGTTCCTTTATCGTTACTGAAACACCCCCTAAGCTATGGCACGCAATTAAATTAACACCCTGTATATACTGGGCGACCGAGCTTCGCTCTATAATAGCCGCCTCAACATCCAAATATCATCGGGTGAGCAAGCTATGCTACCCGCCAACAGATGGCGCTGTAGGTTTGTGTCTAAAACGCGGTATTTTGAATTTGAGGGGTCGAATTTCAAAAATTCCGTTTCTATGCAGATGCCTACGCAAACAGGCCTGCTTGATAGATCAGTCAGTCACAGATATAGAAGATTACGCTGACGCATAACGTGTCGTCCTTGTGGTGCCGGCAATGACTAGCACCAACCCATCTCTACCCGTGGGGTGTCGTAAGAGGCGACTACGGGCTTATGAACCGGAGGATGGGCAGCAACATCTTTCTGTTTCTCGTACCAACTTACATACTGCGGTCACCAACAACAGCTGTCACTAGCCGCGATGCTTACAAGCATGGTGACTATGGTTAATTTCCCTCCTAAGTACCAGGCGTTTTGCTGGAGTTCTGGAAGGAGCTCCCTATCCTGCAGTGGACGTTTCATGGGATGTTATGATGATAAAGAAGCCAAACTCTCATCCTCCCTAGCTTATGCGAACTTTTAGTTCCTCTCCACCCGCTCGCAAACGGTTAAATCTGAAGGTGCGCCTCGAACTCGTGCGCAGACCATTGAACATTGATACGCGTAGCAGCTCGCGCATGGATCTCATACTGACGCGCGAGCAATTTCGCTCGTGCTCGTAAACATTTTTTTGACATACAGCAAGCGTCAGTGCGTTATCATCATCATCACATCATCATATGCATTTAAGTTTGCCGCGGTCGTACATTACTGGCGTGCTCGACCGTATGCGAGCTACTACGCGTAACAATGTTCGATGTTTTTGCGCGTGAAGTCAAGACGCACCTCGGTTGGCAAGTAGATCTATGGAGTAGGTAGTTATACCTGACTCTTTCACTCTCATCCAGCACTTTACCCCTCAGCTGTTCCCACGACAACTCTCGCACATTAACATGGTACTTGTAAGAATGTAGATAGCGAAATCAGTCGTCTTTTAGGATGTTTCATGAGTTTGCCCAAGGCACCTGATAATGATTGGCCGTCTGCTAAAAAGACCTGATCCAGTTCCAAACAACCAATAAGTACAATTTAAAGAATGTCAGCTTAGTGTCGCAGGCCAATAGTCTCTTCCGGTCGTTGAACCAGCTTAAGTAAACTAAGAGCTACGATATTGAGTAAATTTTGCACGATATTGGTTTTACAATAACCAAGTTAACCGAATCACTAATTAAATTTATCTTAAAGTGACCCAGAGCGGAAAGTTATTGAGTCGTCGACCTAAAATCTGACAATGTTACATTATGGTTTGAGTATTAAGTACAGGCTTATTGAGCGACTTGCATGTTCAGGATAATAACGGTAATAGGCCGTTTTTCCACTCCCACCGTCACCGAGACGATACCGACGACGAGATGACGCTATGGTAGGCCTGTTTAAGAGGGTATCGTAGCTGCACTTCTTCCATACAAATTGATACAATTGTATTCCCCTATTTCTTCCCTGGATAACACATATAGAGCGATGGTATTTTGTTTTTAATCAAGGTCTACTGCAGGCATCCCCTGTTATTTATTTCTTTCTGAATAATAATTACCAAAAGAAATATGCATATCCAAAAAATCTGAAAAAATTACCCGTTTTCCGCCATATTTAGGCGACTACCGTAAAAATTTAAAAACAATTCAAGAAAAAAGAAGCGTAAATCTACCCTTTCTTTAAATTTTGATACCATAAATAATTGAATCAGCTGTTTTAGAGAAGAATACAGCGCAAAGCGGAACGTATGTTTGCGGAGCGGAGTCGGCAATCGGCGAGTCTGTATGCGGTGCAATAAAAACTGTTTCATTGAACGTAAACATTTCAAACCCCCTTTTCTTGTATTCTATGCTTAAAACCAATTATTTCAACAAGACTACAGCTATAAAAGTGGTATTGTAGCCACTGTTATAAAGGTACTCGAAATGTTCCATACAAATAAATTAAATCGTCGCCTAACTCAAACTTTTGAAGTTGAGAGTTTTAATTAACTGGTTTCGATGTTCACCTGCGTTTGATACAGAGAACTTTGAGGAAGTTATAGACAAACTTTCCAATTTCGACAGCCTTTTATGAAGTTCATCAAAGTTTTATTTGTATAGGTTTTCAATAAAACTTTTGGCTAATTCTCCAACTCCAATTTGTCTCTATCATTTGTCAGTCGAGTCAGCCGGGAGTATACCCATATAATTAATAAAGTATAAAGGGTTGCACAAAACAAACGATATGGGCAAATAAAATACAACGTGTTAATGGAATAAGTGAAACCCTCATACACCCCAACTGATTTTTATTAAAATAAATCCATTCCGTAAAAAAACTACAAAAAATATATTTTTTTCTAGATATTGTCATTTTTAAGTTTCATCGTACATCGTTGTTCTAGTAGATTTTCAGCAATCATGGCGCGTCCGCCTCGTCCGCGCAAGCCACGCCCACTACCCTTCCGCGAGCGTATCCACAGAAATATTTAGAAGCGGCAAAAATTTAAATAATAAAAAAAAATACCCCTATTAAAAACTCGTGAAATTGATTCTACTCTCGATTCTGAACAAACTAGTTTATCAGTTTCGCTTATTCCGTTATCACGTTGCATATGGTTAGACAAAGTTTTGTTTTTAATATGGGAGCCCAGTCACTTATAGTAGTTTAAGATACAAGTTCCGTAAGTAGGGTTATTACAAACGAGTTGACGTTTTGTAAGCCCGAGACGAAGTCGAGTAGAGTATTTACCATCGGCACGAGTTTGTCATAACCCTTACGGATGTGTATCTTACGACGTTTTTCAATACATTTGTGAGAAAATAGGTATAAGTTATACACTTGGTAAAGGAACCAACCATGGGTACTGTCAGCCTCTTGTCGATTTATGTTCTCCTGGTACTCTGCATTTTATTTTAAACTAGCTGTTACCTTCGTCCGCGTGGATTTTATTAATAAACAGAACTCGAACGTAACTGAAACATATTATTAATTGAGGAACGCTTCTCCTTCTTGATCCCTACGTGAAAGATGCATTTGTTCTTATCCAAGTTGAATGTAATCTTACTGCATTATTCAACTGGTGGGTAGTAAGGAATTTTTATTGTCAAACGTTACAGGCGAACCTTAAAAAGAAGGCAATAAAGGGAGTGAATGAGTAGCGAGGAGGTATTCATAAAAGTCAAAATAGTCTCGATCTATTCCCATCCATCCCTATCTAACCTTTTCTATCCCTTTTTACGCCTAACTATCCCCATTCATCCTTAGCTATCCTTTTCTATACCTATGTATCCATATTCATATTCATATTTATCCGTATCATTTTTTATCCGTATCTATCTCTATCCTGCCCTATCTATCTGTATCTAAACCTTTCTGTTCTTGTATATCCCTATCTATCCCTATGTATCCATATCTGTACCACTATCGCCACCCATATCCCCACCCCTATCCCCAACCCTATCTCCACTCTTGTCCCCACTCCTATCTCCACCCCTGTCCAAACCCCTGTCTCCACTCCTGTCCCCACCCCTGTCCCTACCCCTGTCCCAATCCCTGTCCCCACCGCTGTCCCCACGACTGTCCCCACTGCTGTCCACACCACTGTACCCATCCCTATCCCCACTCCTATCTCAACCCCTATCCCTAACTTTATCCCTTCCCCTACCCCTGCCGAAATCCTTATCCCTATCCTTCCTTATATGAAAGTACAAACGACTTCCATATAGATATTTAGACATTATTATAGTTGATAGTTAAAACGCAATAAAGTATTGATGCCCCATACAAACTTTCATCCCCTATTTCACCCCCTTCCAGTTTCAATTTTGCAATCAAAAGAAGCGTGTGTCCTTTCTTGTGGTTTAGACTATCTCTAAATTTTTTTTAATTAAAATTATTCTGCGGTTTAGCTGTGAAAGCGTAACATTAATTATTTAATTGATTTCCCATACAAACTTTCACCCCCTATTTCACCCCTTTCTAGTCCCATTTTTAGGGTTCCGATACCAAAATGGTAAAAAAAAGGAACCCTTATGGTGCCGCTCTGTCTGTCTGTCTGTCCGTCTGTCTGTCACACCTCTATATCTCAGCAACCACTTATGCTATCAACCTGAAATTTGGAATAGTTTTAGAATATAGTTGCCCAACTTAATTGCACAAGAAAAAATTTTTAAAAAAGTATGATTATTAATATAAAGGGGGCCAAAATAGGGGGGGCCAAATTTCAAATTGTCGCTACTAGGTCGAGTGGGGTATCATATGAAAGGGCTTTACTTGTACATTTTAAAATATATTTTTGTATTTTTTTAAATTTCTTAGTTTTAAAGTTATGATGAAAAATGTCAAGAAAAATACCATTCCCCCCCCTTATCTCCGAAGTTTGAGTAAGGAAAAATCTGAATTAATTACAGTTGACAGAAGTTTATATAAACTTTACAGCAAAAATAAAACGATCTTTCTAAGTTGCACAGTTTTTCAGAAATCTGCAAAAAACCTTTACAAACTAATTTAGTTTTGCGGTCCTGAAAATGGACTTTATTGCTTCCAAAAATACTATAGGTATATCGGAACCCTCGGCGCGCGAGTCCGACTCGCACTTGACCGTTTTTTTTTTAAAATAAAAAGTAGCTTATGTCCTTTCTTATGATTAAGACTATCCTTATACCAAATTTCGTCAAAATAAGTTCTGCAGTTTAGCCGTGAAAGCGTAACATAAATTATTTTATTGATTTCCCATACAAATTTTCAACCCCTATTTCACCCCCTTCCAGTCTCATTTTTGTAATAAAAAGTAGCCTATGTCCTTTCTCATGGCATAGACTATATTCATATGAATTTCATCAAATATTCATATTAAATTTCATCAAAATCGGTTCATCGGTTTAGCCGTGAAAGCGTAACAGACAGACAGACAGACAGAGTTACTTTCGCATTTATAATATTAGTTTGGATAGGTAGGCAGTCGTCACCCAAGTAAAAAGTCACCAATGTAGTATTTTTACAAAATTATTTTATTATCAGAGTATAAAAACTCCTTGGTATTATACTTTTTTTACTTACCGAACTAGTTCGGTAAGTAACTACTTACGAGCAATGTTTGTACGTTTTGTACGTACGTATGTTTGTACGTACGAGCCTTGTAAGTACGTTTTTCGAGCAAATGTATTGAAAAATATATTACATCGCATGATATAAAGGGTGTGAGGGACTGTGTATCTAAAACTGAAAGGGCGTGCTCAGTCAACGAAACTGAACAACTTTCCCAAAGAAACATATGTTGGGAAATGAAAAAAAATTCTGACCTCTCCATACAAATTGCCCACTCTGGTCGAACAGTTTGTATGGAGGTCAAATTTTTTTTAAATTTCCCAACATATGTTTCTTTGGGAAAGTTGTTCAGTTTCGTTGACTGAGCATGCTCTTTCAGTTTTCGGTACACCGTCCCTTACACCCTGTATATCGTCTAATGTCATATAGTGGGGGGTCTCGTCGCTGAATCAACTATCTCATAAGATACAGAAACGATTTTTTTTGTAGTGTAGATGCTTAGTAACACACTTTTCTCAGAGAATCGAATTCCGTATCCTGGAAGAAGTATGAGAAATCCGTAACTTTATTACCGATTTTGTCTATCCAGCCGGCTTAGCACGCTGCAGTTGTCAGTTTATCTAGGCACATAGATTAAAGACTTTAAGCATGGTCACGTTTTTTTGACATCTGAGCAGTGCGACACATTTTGAAAGACCAGGACGGCTACATGTATTAGTGTATAAAGCTATCTCTGTCTAAAATGTAAAAAACGTAATTTGTGGATTTGCTAAACATTACCCTCCACTGACATTTCTTTGCGCTTTTAGGTGATAGATTAAATGGCATAATTCTTCAAATAAAGTGACATTTCTCCGAGATATATTTTCTCTCGGGCAGCGTGCTAAGCCGGCTGTATACCTTCCGGGTTAAGGGGAGGCAACCTGATATTCGAAAACAGCACCGCTGAACACACAAAGAATAACACTTAAGGTTATAGTCAAAGAGATTTGAACCTCGCTACGCTCGGCGCAGCGAGGTTAAAATCTCTTTGGTTATAGTGGACAAAGGCGGTCTTATCGCTGAGAGCGATCTCTACCAGACAACCTTTGTATAGAGGAAAAGACATACATAAATAATCACAGCAGGTAGTGTACCAATAAAAAATTGCATACAAAAAACACATATATAAATATAAATAAATTATAAATATAAAATAAATACAAAAATATAAACAAATAAATATAAATATACATATATATAACTATAGTGTTACAAATCAACTTCCCATGAAAACTGCACCAGCTGACTGCACGTTTTGAACGGAAGGTAGATTGTTTTTTGTATTTCGACCTAAGTTAAGTACAGAAAATCGTTCAGTTTTATGGTCTAAAGTAACAGGCTAAATAGTGCTTACAATTTTTTTTATAACTGTAAAGTTTTATGCAATTTAAGTTAGTTCCAGCCACTGCTGTTTTATATCACTTCCCTGGATAGTTCGGGCTCCCGCAGCCTGGTCGTCTATATTAGCGAGAGAATATGAAGGCTCGCGCAGAGGAATGGACGAAGCGTGGAAACAGGCGTGGCTGGTGAAGACTGCAGCGGAGATGAAAAATAAACTTGAGAACTTTATCACCGGCTTTTATTTATCAAAATGAAAGGCACGGGGATACGATGTAAACTAAGATTATTACATTTTATTAAGATTGAATTAAAATTAACATGAGCACACAACGGGTGCAAAGGAAGGAAGGAAGTGATGAAAAAGCAGTGACGTTTCAATATGACAGTCGATGTCAGATAAAGCTTAGTTGCTACTATGGTTAATAAACCATACAGCCTAGTTCCATGTAACTAATGAATACTATTTCAACACTTCCCCTTATTCATTATACATGAACTCTTATCAAGAATGAAAGTTTTCATACAATTACATGATTATTACATAAACCTAACAATACATGCTTAAAAACTCTCGTACAAAACATCTCAAAACCTTAACAAAATAACATGCTCAACTTTACATTATGTCACATTTTAATATTAAAATTTAAAATACAAAAGTCAGGACTCTACACATTTTACATTAAGTTCACTAATAAAATACTTGTGCTTTGTGGAACCTAGGGGCTTGGTAAGTACATCTGCTATCATATCTTGAGTAGAAAGGTACTTTACTTTGGCAAAACCGTTTTGAATTAAATCTTTAACATAGTGATATCTCAAATCAATATGTTTAGTTCTTTTATGACAGTACTCTTTCGCTTCAAGTAATTTATGCGCACTCTGATTATCATTGTAAATTACAATATCAGACTTTAAATTTAATATTTCAGACAAAAAGTTTTGTACAAAATACAAATCTTTACAAACATCACTAATGGCAAGATATTCAGCCTCAGTACTACTTAAAGCTGTACAACGTTGTTTGCGAGATTCCCAATTAAGTAAATTCCTACCTAACTTTATCACAAAGCCGGTATAGGATTTACGGTCCACAATGTCGTTGGCCCAGTCAGCATCTGTAAAAGCAGTTAAATTTAAATTACGGCTCCTATAAAAATATAGTCCATAATTTAACGTCCCTGCCAAATATCTTAAGACGCGCTTTGCCGCTAACCAATGACTTTTATCAAAACCATTATTGAATTGGCTTAACTGACTGCAAGCAAAGGATATATCAGGGCGTGTACACACTGATAAGTACATTAGCGATCCTAGCAACTCTCTATAGTGATAAACACTATCATCAAGCAAATTGCCCTCTGGCTTACATAATTTGGAATTTAATATCATGGGTGTACTGACAGGTTTACAGTTTTCCATCCCATAACATGACAAAAGTCTTCTAATGTAATCAGATTGATCCAATGTCAAAATACCCTTTGCCCTGTTTCTTGTCACATTCATTCCTAAACATACTTTTAAAGTACCTAAATTCTTGACTTTAAATTCATTTTGTAACAAGTTTAATAATTCTGTTTTCATATCAGAACAATTACTGAAAATATAAAAATCATCAACATAGAGAGCCACTATAATTAATTTCTTATTTTTATTTTTAATATACACACATGGCTCACATTTACTCTGTGTGAATTCACCTTTAGTCAAGAATTGATGTACTTTTAGATTCCACATCCGACTAGCTTGTTTTAGTCCATAAATGCTCTTAAGTAAAAGACAAACTTTATTTTTATCTTTAGCAAAACCTTCAGGTTGTTCCATAAAAATTTGTTCATTGAGTTCACTATTCAAAAAAGCTGTCTCTACATCTATATGATCAATATTCATATTTAATTCATTCGCCAAAGAAAATAAAGTACGCATCGTGCTGTGGCGGACCACAGGAGAAAAGGTGTCACTATAATCTACACCCTCTTGCTGAGAATAGCCACGAGCAACCAGCCTAGCTCTATATTTATCTTTTCCCGAAGAATCTTGCTTTGTTTTAAAGACCCATTTACACTTGACTATGTTTTTATCTGTAGGTCGATCAACGAGTCTCCACACTCCATTCTCGATTAGCGCCTGATACTCCTTCTCCATTGCTAAAGACCAGTCCTTACAGTTTCGTGATGACATAGCTTCCTTGTAGGTGACAGGATCCGACTCCCTTTGCACCAACATAGATAAGTCATATTCATCATACCTGACCGGCGGCTTGCCACGAGTACTACGCACAGGACGCCCAGCGACAGTCTCCAAAGGCCCAGGACGATCTACAGCGAAATCCACAGGTCGCGAAGTAGCAGTCACTGATGGCACATGACTCGTCGCGGCATCTTCCCCTCCAAGTGACGTTATGTACTGCTCGACCCAGTTAGTATCCTCAGCTGTTGAAGATGGACTACAACTGACAGCGGCCTCATCACCAGTGCAGTACTCAGACTCTGGAGCTCACTCTTATTGTGAAGCAGATAACCCCAGCTCTTTCTGCTGTAATCGTCCGTGAATGTCAGGAGGTATCTGGATCCTCCCCAACTGACTGTTGACATTGGGCCGCAGATGTCAGTATGAACAAGCTCTAGTGGCTGATGAGCACGCTTAGCTTCACCGATGGGGTAGGGTTTGGCAGCCATCTTCCCCTCAAGGCATGCAGTGCAATCATCCAAACTAGTCTGAAACATAAGACAGTTATTCCGCCGCAGAGCACACATACCATCGTAGCCAAGATGTCCAAGTCGTTTGTGCCATGTCGCAGTCGGCACACTCGCCGTCAGCGCACTCTTATCCCCCTGGCCTTCATACGTCAGGGTGGCAGAAGAATGACTTGGCTGCTGCGAACATAACCTATAAGTTCCATTGACATTCTCAGCTTTACCCAAACATTTCCCATTAATTTCACAATGTTTATAAAAGTGACACCCTTTCTTATTAAAAACAATAGAAAAACCTGCCTCCGCTAGCTTACTTACAGATATAAGATTTGTTGATAAGCCCGGCACAAGCAACGCATCTTTCGCTATAACACACTCATTATTAAGATTCAATTTCAATGTACCAACACCTGTACTGTCTAACATGTCATTATTAGCCACACAAACTTTATTTTGAACTGATTTAAAGTCTCTAAAAAAGTCCTTGTTGTTACTCATATGATTAGTACAACCTGAGTCCACAATCCAGTCACTTTGCTTCACATACAACGCCTTCTCAGCCACTAAGAAAGTCTGTGTATCAGTCTTACCAGAGTGTTTTCTGTCACGGCGGTACTTAAAGCATTTCGACTTGATATGGCCTGGTTTCTGGCAATAGTGACATAATAATTTCTTGTTCTTCTTCACAGTAAATGCTGTCGCAGTCTCATTGTTATTGTTCTTACGAAATTCCTCTTGCAACAAACGAGTGCGTACCAATTCACTATTCAGAGTAGCAGATATACAGGCCGTTTCCATGTTCGAGACAAGTATGTCATATTCAGCTGGCAATCCGCTCAACATTATTTCTGCCACTTCTTCATCTTCAATAGTGCGACCAATATCAGCTAATTGCTGGACTATTGTCATAATGGTATTAATGTACTCACTCATATTTTCAAATTGTGTGTATTCGATGTGATGCAGTTGTCTTAAAAGAAGCACTCGCCGATACAAGCTTTTGTCATCAAAAATAGCGGCTAGCTTGCTCCAAGCATCCTTGGCTGACTTTGCCTTCTGGATATATTGAAATAGTGCCGGCTTCACTAGCAGGCTGATGCGCGCCAGCGCACGCTGGTCCTTTGCCGCATCTGGATTGGGCTTGTCTATTGTTTCCCAAAGACCTTCCAAGATTAAAAGGTTTTTCACCATAAATTTCCAGCTGCTATAGTTTCTTAATCCTTCTAATTTTTCAATCTGAATACTCCCGCTGCCGTACGTCGTATGCCGTGGAGTCTCCTCATTGTTCTCAGAGTTGTTCTCACCTTCACGGTGCTCTCCGTTGCCGTTTGATTCCGCCATATTTTGTCAGCAGCTCCACACGAAGAAATCGCCGATATAATTCCAACCGTCTTCCGTTCCGTTGGCACTGGGCCGCAGAACCTATTAGCGAGAGAATATGAAGGCTCGCGCAGAGGAATGGACGAAGCGTGGAAACAGGCGTGGCTGGTGAAGACTGCAGCGGAGATGAAAAATAAACTTGAGAACTTTATCACCGGCTTTTATTTATCAAAATGAAAGGCACGGGGATACGATGTAAACTAAGATTATTACATTTTATTAAGATTGAATTAAAATTAACATGAGCACACAACGGGTGCAAAGGAAGGAAGGAAGTGATGAAAAAGCAGTGACGTTTCAATATGACAGTCGATGTCAGATAAAGCTTAGTTGCTACTATGGTTAATAAACCATACAGCCTAGTTCCATGTAACTAATGAATACTATTTCAACAGTCTACCTAATGTGGTGAAAGAAGATGCTTCAGCGGCTTCAATTTCGTAACCTGGAAGAAGTATGAGAAATCCCTATATCAAACCGATTTTGGGTTCAAAATTTATGTCACGGTATTATTTAAGATACATGAACTTAACTTTATGTACTGAATGAAACAATTGTAATGGCATATTAAACTAAGGTTGCCACCCATATTCCTGGCACAGTCGTCAGACAGCCTAGTTGAATATTCCCATGGCCTTCAGAGAGTTTTTATATCATTGGATACAAGAATAAAACCAGTGTAGGACAATATCCCTGGACTTGAGGTCATATCGCCGAATATTTTATGTTGCTTTGCCTCAACCTCAAAGGTTTTCAGAACAGTCCACTTATCTCGCTACAAAGTTGCAAATTTTTTGTACTCGATGACGTGGGATAACTTGCAGTGCCCTCGGAGCCTATAGCAACAACGTGTCAACGGTACCCTACATGATACCGGTGTAAATAGCTGCTAGTGAAACAAATATACAGGTGTAAAAAAAAGTATGATGATCCCGTTTGTTTCCCGTGGAACAACTGCGTGGCACTACCAGTAGTGTCATGGGGGATCCTTGTGATTCTACGAGTACATGACCAATAGAATAGAAAAAAATACTTTTTTTGTAATATTTTTTTTCTAATTTTGGGTGATCATAAAATTTGATTTTCCTTCGAATAACATTACAAAAAAAAATAATAGGTACTTTCTAGTGACAAAGCATTATTATTATTTTTTTTTATTATTATAGCCTTTATTAACAATCTTAAATCACATTTTTTTTTAAACTATTTGAAGTAGATGTATCCTAATAATAATTAATGTTTTAGACACCGGTTTCTTGATTGTCTTGCTTTATAGCATAGGCCTCCCCAAGTGTTTTCCACAAAGATCTGTCTTTTGCTTTCCTAGTCCAAGCCGTTCCTGCCACGTTTTTTAATGTCGTCTTCCCATCTCCGATACTGTCTCCCTTTACTTCTTTTTAGGGTTCCGATACCAAAATGGTAAAAAAAAGGAACCCTTATGGTGCCGCTCTGTCTGTCCGTCTGTCTGTCACACCTCTATATCTCAGCAACCACTTACGCTATCGAGCTGAAATTTGGAATAGTTTTAGAATATAGTTGCCCAACTTAATTGCACATGAAAATTTTTTGAAAAAAGTATGATTATTAATGTAAAGGGGGCCAAAATAGGGGGGGCCAAATTTCAAATTGTCGCTACTAGGTCGAGTGGGGTATCATATGAAAGGGCTTTACTTGTACATTTTAAAATATATTTTTGTATTTTTTTAAGTTTCTTAGTTTTCAAGTTATGATGAAAAATGTCAAAAAAAATACCATTCCCCCCCCCTTATCTCCGAAGTTTGAGTAAGGGAAAATCTGAATTACTTACAGTTGACAGAGGTTTATGTAAACTTTACAGCAAAAATAAAACGATCTTTCTAAGTTGCACAGTTTTTCAGAAATCTGCAAAAAACCTTTACAAACAAATTTAGTTTTGCGGTCCTGAAAATGGACTTTATTGCTTTCAAAAATACTATAGGTATATCGGAACCCTCGGCGCGCGAGTCCGACTCGCACTTGACCGGTTTTTTTATATGTAGGGCACCATTCCGTCACTTCTTTAGCCCACTTTTCTATTTTACTTCTTATTAGATGACCTGACCATTTCCATTTTAGTAGTTTGATACGGAATTTTATATCTATAATTTTGGTTTGTTTTCTTATTGATTTTAATCGAACTTTGTCTTTTAATTTTATGTTGAGTATGCTCCTTTCCATTCTGTGTTGACAAACTTCTAGTGATTTAGTATTCTTCTCTGTACAACTCCATGTCTGACATCCGTAGGTCATGCTTGGTAGAATACATGTATTAAATATTTTCTTTTTTCCTTCGATAGGTATAGCTGCGTTTTTCATAACATCTTTAAGCGCCCAATATCGCTTCCATCCTATGTTTATCCTATTTTTTATTTCTTTTGTTGTGAGGTCTGTGGGAGATATTATTTGGCCTAGGTATGTATACTCGTTTACATATTCCAATTCAGTAGTGTTGTTGAGTTTTATTGGAACTTTGTTGTGGTTTGTCATCAATTTTGTTTTTCTGGTGTTCATTGATAGTCCTACCTTTTTGCTTTCATGTACAAGTTCTTCCATCATAATCTGTAGGGTCTTTGGATCTTCAAATATTAGTATAAGGTCGTCGGCAAATCTTAGATGGTTTAATAATACACCATTAACATTTATACCATATTCATTCCATTCGAGCTGTCGAAACACATGTTCTAGGGTTGCCGAGAAAAGTTTGGGTGATAAAGGGTCCCCTTGTCTAACTCCTCGTTTAATGGGAAAATATTTTCCTACCTTTTCTGTACGTATTTTAGCTTTCATATTCACGTATATCTTTTTAATTATGGGAATGTATTTATTGTGGAGTCCTTGTGAGGTAAGGGCTTCCCAGATTTTCTCATGCTTAAGCGAGTCAAATGCTTTATTGTAGTCTATAAAGGCTAGGTAGTAGTTTATTCCATATTCATTGCATTTCTGAATAATATGTTTGATGGTATGAATATGGTCGATGGTTGAGAAGCCACTTCGGAACCCTGCCTGTTCTTTTGGCTGATTTTCGTCTAAGGTCTTTGTTAGTCGCTCTAGTATTATCTTGGAGAATATTTTATACACGTTAGACATTAGAGAGATACGTCTGTAATTCGAGATATCATCTGTTCTACCTTTCTTGTGGAGTAAAATTATAGTGGATGTAGTCCATTGATGGGGTATATATTCAGTTGTTATAATTTCATTAAATAGATCCGTCAGTGTATTCACAATAATTTCAGATGCTCCAATCAGCAGTTCATTGGAAATGTTATCTTCCCCTGGTGCTTTTCCTCTCTTCTGTGTGACAAAGCATACTGGATATTATAACAAAAAAAGTCGTTGTCTCCATCACCAGCTGATCATAGAGGTCATTGAACCCTCCAAGCGCTTAACTTCTTCTTTAATTAAAACTACTTATTTTAGGAAAAAGTATTTATAAAATATTTTTTATTCAATCTATTAGTCATGTAGAATTACCTCTTAGAAGGATCATCGTACTTTTTTACACCCTGTATTTGCCATATAATTTTAGTAAAATAATAATAAAAAGAGCATTGTCACTTGTTTGTGAAGCGACGTAAATGTAACTGATTTTTAATATCCTACAATGAATATAGAATATTTTTATTTTTTACTTTGATTGCGTGAGCCATTTTACATGCTTCGAAAGGACAATGATTCAAATTTGATTCAGGCTATAGAGTGGAATTCTCTGCCTGCGTCTGTGTTCCCGAGTTCATATAACCCAAATCTATTCAAGTCGCGAGTGAATAGTAGGGCATGCTCCCGGGATTTCCCGGTACCGAAAATACCGGGATTTCCCGGGATTTTTCAAACAATCCAGTACCGGTTCTTCGGCGAAAGAATCCCGGTTCTTTCGGTACTGACTTTGTACATTTATTTTGGTCTATATTATCTCACGGCTCACGGTGTTAAAACAAATTGACGTGCATTTTACTAGCTATCCGAAAATGTATTCAACTTTGTAAATATTCAATAAAAATCATAAACAAATAAAATTTTATTGATCTAAACAATATCTTTTTATTTTTTTCCTGTTTAATATTGTGAATTTCTTTACTAAGTGTTCTTAAAACATATCTTCTGTACATACATTAAATTAAGGGAAAATCAATCCCGAAATTATCTTGCAGACTCCTGAGATCATAATTCCTTCAGTTTTACGTAATATATCTATTTCATATTTTTTATATGTACAACGTGTATCGGAAAGTTGTGATAATATTAAGCGGTGTGAATTGTCCATAGAACTGAACAACAGCTGATGCAGTTTTTATGGGAAGTTGAATTTTTTTTCTTGTATTTCAACCTAATTATGTATCTTAGGAAAAGTTATTCAGTTTCATATCATAACTTTCCATTACACTTTGTATTTAAATCATCGCATTAAATATTATTTACATCTCTCAAATTCGGTTAGTAGGTCCTTATTACCCCCAAATGGGGCTTGTAGGTGACCAATTAGCGCTCTAGGGTAATAATGTAGCTAGAAAAGCCCTAGGGCGGTAAGTAATTGAGTTTTGAAAGAGTGAAGTGTTTTTTTTTATTACTTACCGCCCTAGGGCTTTTCTAGCTACATTATTACCCTAGTGCGCTAATTGGTCACCTACAATTTGGTGGCAATAAGGACCTACTTACCTCATAATCGAGATGTAAAGCAGAGTAGTTAGCTCGAGTGTAAGCATCAATTGCACTCTCGAACTATAGGCGCCCTCGCTGCGCTCGTGCGCCTAAATATCTTGGGCTGCAATTGATGCCTTACAGCCCTTGGCTACTAATCTACTATTTTATTTCTAGTAGGATGTCTAGAATTAAAGTTCCGAAATAGTTCATGTAGTGTTTGTATCTATTAAATAGATATATTTCATTATCTCATGTACACGACGTTTGCCAGCTGTCACTCGGGCAGTCGCGTGTAGAAGCTGATGCCGGGTAGACGTGCTGCGATTATCGGTGTATAAGTGAGCCAGTGATCACCCTTGGGTAGAACCATATAGGTAGAACTGAAGGTTCTACAGTTCATTTTAGAGGTTGTCCGTTTTTTATCTAAGTTACTTTTATGTTATTTAAAATTCAGAGAGTCCCTCTCACTTTATTGGGTTTGATTATTTGTTATTACGTTGATCTTTTTGTAATTATAATAAACATTATGACTTTTAAAAGTTTAACTTCTGATAAGCGTCAGCTTAAAATTTCATGTATTAAGATTAAGGACTTGCAGTTTCATTAAATGAACTATGTCTTTAATGACCCCATTTTTTAAATAGATATTTTCATTATAACGAGTGAAAACATTTCATTCCACAACTTTATAGCAAATTTTCTATGTAGGTACCGAAATTGCCGGGAATTCCCGGTTCCAAGTCCAGTACCGAAAATCTAGTCCCGGTTCTTGGGAGGGCACCGGTTCTGCACCCCCTATTCACGCTTCTTCTGGGCAAGCTCGTCCCATCGTCGACCTCATCTCTGTCCTCAAGAATACATCGAGGTCAAAAGTAAGCCCATTGACAACAAAAAAAGATTTCTTAATTCAATGTACTAGTTAGGGTGCTGGCTGCAATTTGGGTATATGATTTGCTCATGATTCATAATAATAGTGATGATAGATCAGCTCAATACAAATCGATTTGGTCCTTACAAGTTTTTCTGTGTGTCGCTGCGTTTTTGAGTTGAAGCAAAAAATATTAAAATAAGGTACTAAATAATGTTTTTTTTTGTCTGCCTTTGTGGCTCCTGTATAAAATACTTCTGAAGATGTAGAAAATCGAAGAGGCAGACATGCAGGGCTCTGTATTATCACGGGACGAAGTAGTGAATTTTTGCATTTTGAAGCGCTGTAACTTTAAGACTCCGGGCTATTATGGTGGCAGACCATTTTTCTGAGGTTTTATACATTGTATTTAATCAGATGGTCATAGTCTGCCAGGTGTACGTTTCATTATCAAATTTCAAAATAGTTAAAACTTAATTCCTCAAAAACGCAGGGGTGTGGATGTCCTCCAATATTTTTTGTATCTTCTAGAGGATGCTCCTTATCATCAGTCAAAGAGGCAGACATGAGCCAATCATATAGAAATTTGTCCTTCATCACCCTTACTATAGGTTCTTTACAGAGTACTTGTTGAACTCTTGCATGCATCGTTATGGCAGCGTAAAAGAAGCGGCAAGTAATCACTACAACACTACCTACGTGTTTCTTGTGTTTCGCTGGAATATCAGAAAAGCATACCCATAATATAGAGTGTAACGGAAATGTGTGAATACTAATGGGTGTGAATCTGCCCATAAAACTAAATAAATGTTCCCAAGGAACGCAGATCATAGAACAAAATAAATTTTACATCTCTCATAGTCGGTTAGTAGGTCCTTATTACCCCCAAATGGGGCTTGTAGGTGACCAATTAGCGCTCTAGGGTAATAATGTAGCTAGAAAAGCCCTAGGGCGGAAAGTAATTAAATTTTGAAAGTGAAGTGTTTTTTTTTTAATTACTTACCGCCCTAGAGCTTTTCTAGTAACATAATTACCCTAGAGCGCTAATTGGTCACCTACAATTTGGTGGAAATAAGGACCTACTTTCCTCACAATCGAGATATAAAGCAGAGTAGTTAGCTCGGGTGTAAGCATCAATTGCACCTTCGAACTGTAGGCGCCCTAGCTGCGCTCGTGATAGGCGCCCTAGCTGCGCTCGTGCGCCTCAATATCTCGGGCTGCAATTGATGCCTTCAGCCCTTGGCTACTAATCTACTATTACGTCTCTCATATTCGGTTAGTAGGTCCTTATTACCCCCAAATGGGGCTTGTAGGTGACCAATTAGCGCTCTAGGGTAATAATGTAGCTAGAAAAGCCCTAGGGCGGTAAGTAATTAAATTTTGAAAGAGTGAAGTGTTTTTTTTTTAATTACTTTATTATATTATATGTTATATATACATTATTACCCTAGGGCGCCAATTGGTCACCTACAATTTGGTGGTAATAAGGACCTACTTACCTCACAATCGAGATGTAAAGCAGAGTAGTTAGCTCGGGTGTAAGCATCAATTGCACCCTCGAACTATAGGCGCCCTAGCTGCGCTCGTGCGCCTAAATATCTCGGGCTGCAATTGATGCCTTACAGCCCTTGGCTACTAATCTACTATTACATCTGTCATATTCGGTTAGTAGGTCCTTATTACCACCAAATGGGGCTTGTAGGTGACCAATTACCGCTCTAGGGTAATAATGTAGCTAGAAAAGCCCTAGGGCGGTAAGTAATTGAGTTTTGAAAGAGTGAAGTGTTTTTTTTTTATTACTTACCGCCCTAGGGCTTTTCTAGCTACATTATTACCTAGCGCTCTAAGTCTATTGGTCACCTACAATTTGGTGGTAATAAGGACCTACTTACCTCACAATCGAGATGTAAAGCAGAGTAGTTAGCTCGGGTGTAAGCATCAATTGCACCCTCGAACTATAGGCGCCCTCGCTGCGCTCGTGCGCCTAAATATCTCGGGCTGCAATTGATGCCTTACAGCCCTTGGCTACTAATCTACTATTTGACCTCCCATAGAAACTGCATCAGCTGATAGCGCATTTTGTATGGGAGTTCAAATTTTGTTTTTCGTATTTCGACGTATGTTCCTTGGGAATAGTTGTTCAGTTTCATGGGCAAATTCAGACCCTTCAGTATTATCACAACTTTCCGTTACACGTTGTATAACTTCTAGAGCTTTTGTCATTGATGTAGTCATCTAACGTAAGTACAATAAACTGTTTAATACAACGTTTGCTTAACATATCCTATATTATTAAACGAGCAATATTTGTATATATAGGGTGACTTTTAATTAGTTCTTGATAGCAAAAGATATGCACCTCATGATACTTAACAACTTTTCCCAAGGAACATAGGTCGAAATACGACAAACCAAATTTGACCTCCCATACAAAATGCGCTATCAGCTGATGCATTTTCTATGGGAGGTCAAAAATTGATTTTCGTATTTCGACCTATGTTCCTTGGGAAAACTTGTTCAGTTACTGATACTGATCCCTCCCCTGAGCTATGGCACGCAATCAAATTAACACCCTGTATATATATATTTGTAATCTGTTTCTCGAAAACGGCTCTAACGATTTCGATGAAATTTACCATACGGGGGTTTTCAGGGGCAAAAAATCGATCTGACTAGGTCTCATGTCTGGGAAAATTCGTTTTCTCCGTGTTTTGATGAATTTGCGTTTTAGACAAAAACCTACAGCGCCATCTGTTGGCGGGTAGCATAGCTTGCTCACCCGATGATATTTTAATGTGTAGGCGGCTATTATAGAGCGAAGCTCGGTCGCCCAGCTTCAGCGTACTACCTACTTCAGCGTTATCTTTTTGAACATGGGCCGAAATTCGACTTCCCATACAAAAGCTGAGACGTGTCAGAAACGTTGATACAGTTTGTATGAGAAGTTGAATATATTTTTCGTATTTATACCTATGTTCTTTGAGAAAAGTTATTCAGTTCAGAACCACCTATAAAAATATCCAGGGTGATAGAAAATAAGGATGTTTAAATTGAGCTGGTTATCATCTTAGAAAGCGGTGTCAGTGACTCTGTATGTACAGAATACCTACCTTGCGCAATTAACTCCGAAAACCCTTACTAAACCCAGCGAATCGAAAACACTACAAATTATTGAATATTGAATTTCCCTTGAAAAGCTAAACCGTGTACCTAGTAATCCCGGCAGCAGAATGATGATAAATTAATGTAGTTTTCCTTAAATTGGGGATTTTCAACTACCCTTGTAACTATTGATGCTAAGCCTTTGAAAGCGTTACTTAAACCTTTTGGGACGACTATGGATTTTATATCACATTATGTAAACAAGTTTGCTCGAGTTTATCCTGACGACTATTTAAATTTATTTAATAATATGCCCTTTTTAGTCTTACTAAGGTATCAAGGTTTGAGCAGAATACTTTTCTCAAATATTCGATTAAAACGAGTTGGCTAAGGGGCTGGCAACCATCTTGCGGCTGCAGCCTAAACGGTAAATGATTTTTAGATTTCCGAAGTCAAGCACGGCGCGCTGTGCGTCGCACCTCTTCTGTCTGGTTTGCGCCCTTCACCTGGTTGGGTATATTACTTTCTTTTCGTCTACCCTATGGTGCGGCGTATTGTGGATAAGTAGGTCTTTTAAAAATACATATTGAGAGTGTGTAAAGACCAATGACTAAGAACAAGTGCGTGTCGACTTCCGTGTATTTAATACTTCTGCGCGTCCGACTAAAACGGTATTTTTACCTAAGTGGTACGGAACCCTCGGTGCGCGAGTCCGACTCTCACTTGGCTGGTTTTTAGATTTAGGGATCTGTTTGCGGAATTTTAAGTTTTAAATGCGACGCAGTATGTATTGAAACATTACTCGCCTCCTTTGACCGTATCACAAAGGTCGTAGTCGGGCTATAAAGACGGTCTGGGACTACAAGAATTTTCTTGAGCTAGAGTTAGCCTTCTCGTTTGAAATATTTATTTGAGAGCATTACACTTATACCTTTCAACGAAAAGTTCATATTTATTTATAAGTTTAATTCATGGTGCCTTATTAGGAGCTTTAGTCAAGTAAATTTTTCACAATGGCGCGATGTACAATATAAATTAGTAGTCCAGATGCAGTTAGAACTATCAAGTACGTTGAAACACCTTCTACGCTGAGAACATCCTTCCCTCGGTATGGAGCGTACCTGGAAATGAAACAAAATCCTGTACTATCAAGCGAGCAATATTTGTATTGTAATCGGCTTTCAGAAAACGGCTCGAACTATTACGACAAAATTCACCACATGGGGGTTTTAGGGGGCAAAAAATCGATGTCTCATGTCTGGAAAAATTCGACTGTTCGTGTTGACTGAACATGCCCTTTCAGTTTTCGGTTTACCGTCCCTTACACCCTGTATACATGATGATGTCACAACCAGCCATAGCTTGACAAAGGCCTTTTTTGTGTCACCTATGGACCTGCTCCATAGGTGACACTACTCACCCCTGGGCCGAGATAGTTTATTCCTTGGTTTTTCATGTTATATTCAGGGCCAAAATGAGATGTCTTAGTAGATGGGAATCAAGAAAAGCAATGTAAGAACTTCAAGATCGGAGCCCGGTGATCAGAAGGCCTTTTTAGATTTACAGGCTGGTCTATCTTTCTAAATCCCCCGGACTCATGTTATGAGCAAAAAAGATTGCCAGTGATAGAGCAGCTTATACTAATACTAAAAACATTAGCGGGACATGAACTCGGGGGCCTGAGCTTAAACAGACCAGCCTGAAAATCTGAAAAAGGTCTCCTGATAACCGGGCTCCAGACTAGAACTTCTTACATGGTCTTTTGTGATCTTCTCATGATCCTCTTAGACATCTTGTTTTCGCCCTGATAATCTTCTCAGCCCTCTGTCTACTACTTCGGTCCTTGGTCCTCTAAATTCTACCCAAAATGGAGTATTATTGTAGTGGAAACTGGTTGATGGTTCGCTTTTCCTGCTTTTGCTGCGTTTTCGTTCTCTTTTGTAGCCTCGATCTATCTTTATTTATCACTTACCTTAGGTAAACCATTGCTACGGTTGCTCCGAAGCAGGATAAGAATATCAGCAAGGATAGTTCGAGAAATATTTTTATTTGCGCGCGTATAACTCCTTCAATGATTTTCATCACGACGACAAATACATTGCTCACGTATTTGCTTATGCTATCCATGAAGCATTCTTATTCTAAACCCTGAATGTAAAAAATTGGATCAATGTATCAGTATCATTATGTGACATCATTAATTGTTAAGTAGAGCCGCCATGAATTGTGTCTGAATTTTAAGAACCCCAAAAAATGATGTGCCGATTATGTTCCAAAATCTAATAGACTTAGTCATTTGTAACTCACAACGAGAATTCCCGTGTGCCACATACGAGTAGTTTTTAGGGATCCCAGAGATCACAGTTTTTCAGAAATCTACAAAAAACCTTTACAAACAAATTTTGATTTTCGACCAAAAAATGGACTTTATTGCTTCCAAAAGTACTGTAGGTATACCTATCGGAACCCTGGGCGCACGAGACCGACTCGCACTTGACCGTTTTTTTTTCTGGGCGTAATATAACGTGCAGCGTAATTAGTGTCAAATATTTTCAGGGCTGAGTAAATAGGTCATACTGATCACGTAGCCAAAAATGAAAGAAATCTGCAGGTTAGTATAAGAGTTATTAAAGAAAGAAACTCTGTTACCTAATCGTAAAAACATCAGCCTGATCAGCTGACTAACAACACAAACACCCACGCGCGCTATGTTCATTCGTCTATCACTCACACTAACACACGCTCTGCGCACAGTCGCACGCACATAGTCATACAGCTGACGCGCTTACGTAATCTAAAGTAGTGAGAGCGCGTCACGTAAAGGGTGATATCTTTTTCAATAGTTTTTGCATTATTTTTTTTGTTAGAAACATTAACTTTTATACTAACGTGTAGATTTTTGAAATAATTTTCGTACGTGATTAATATGACATTAGTGTTCAGCCCTGAAAATATTTGACACTAATTACGCTGCACCTTATATATATGCTCATATAAAAACCGAATATACTTCATTGTAGTTTTACTCTCAGCATTTTAAGTGTAATTCAAATTATTATTTTTTTTTTCTCTGGTATTTAGTCGTATTAGGATAGGTTGTAAACATAAAAGTGTACGTAGGCCAAAGTATATCCATACAATTTTAAAAGTTTTCTAAAACGGCGTAACAGCGGAGATATTCAACTTTGAATCGGTCCGGGTTATCACTCTTCATAACGACTGTAATACCTAAAATTTATGATTTCCAAACATTTTGTATAATATTTTTGATCCGGATATTTATTGTATCAGATATTGGAATTAAATCGGCAAGTCACTTTTTTGGGTTCTAAAATCTACTGTGCTCTTGTAACTCACTTGCGGTGTACGGTTTAACGTGCATTTAGTGCAAAAAAGTCTGTACTGAAACAAACCAAACCCTCCTTTTTTATGTTACAAGTGAGAAAACATGGAAAGAATACTTTAATTTTATTGCGTTTTTATTACTTTGTAAGTCATACAAAGCTAAAACCATAGACATTACACAATAAAATTTTTTTTTTTATTTTATTTTATTTTATAAGGTACATTTACAGTAGTACATATACAGACATTAAATAAAAAGGTTTCTTAGGTCTAGTTCTTATATGTCTACCAATTACAAACGTACACAGCATTGACAATAAAGAATATAAACAAACAGAACGATTAAAACATGCTGAGATCAATTAATAACTATAAATATATGTATATATAAAAAGAAAGAGAATGTTATGAACTATTTGGGGAGGGGGGGACTGACGATGATTTTCTTTTTAAGTTGGTCGCTTATTAAACTTATGCCCAGTGTAGACTTAAATTAAACTTCGAAGTCCCGTGTGGTGCCGGCAAAGAATAGCACCAACCCTTACATACCCGTGGGTGTCGTAAGAGGCTAAGGTTTATAAACTGGAGGGTGGGCAGCAGCATCCCCCTTTGTATCTTACATCTTACTTACTGCGGTCACCTACAACCGCGGTCCATGGTACCAGCCGTAACGCTAACAAGCGAGGTGGCTATGGTACTTCCCCTCCACATTTTTCCAGCAAAAGCTAGAATTCTGGAGTCCTGTAGTGGACGTTTCATGGGATGTTATGAATTCGAAGGGAAGGCAAATTTCATGATCACCAAAAATAAATAAATAAACAAAATTTTTTTTTATATCATTTTTACAATCTATTAGTGACTAGCTGTTGCCCGCGACTTCCTCCGCCAGGGATTCTATATATCTGACCATCCATACATCCACCCTTCCGTCTATCTGTCGTCCGTCCAACCATCTGTCCAACCGTCCGTCAAACCATCCCTGTCCCTGCCCCTCTCCCTCTCTCCCTCCCCCGCCTCCCCCTGGCCATCCCTCTCCCTCCCCCTCCCTCTCCTACCCTTCCCTCTCCCTGTCCCTCTCCCACTCCCTGTCCCTACCCCTATTCCTATCCCTTCCCCTATCCCTACCCCTAACGCCATCTTAACCGCTATCCCTATCCTCATATAAACATAGAAACGACACCCATATTGATTTTTAGACATTTCAACCCTATCGCACCCCAACCCCATCCCCAGGGGATGATGGTATTTCACGTCCACCACGTTGGATTTCAAAATTGTTGTAGTTTTCGTAATCAGCGACCCAATAAACCATACAAACGATACCCATATTGGTTTTTAGACTTTTTCACCCAATTTCCCTTTTTTAGGGGTTGAATTTGGAGTGGAATTTCAATAACAGTGATGAACGTTGCAAACGTTGCAAAAAAAAAGAATTACAAACCTAATGCCTGAATAATAAATTATGTGAATTTTAGTTTAAAAATAAAGGATTTTCAACTTCATCCCCCTTTTCACCCCTTAGGGTGTCGAATTTTCAAAAACCCTGAGATACCTGAATATTAATTTTTAGTCGTTAGTCTACATACAAAATTTGAAGATCCTAACTTTAAAACTGACGGACTTTCATACAAATTTTCATCCCCTATTTTACCCCCTTAAGGGTGAAATTTTGTAAAACCCTTTCTTAGTGCACTCCTAGGCCTCATATGGAACCTACATGCCAAATTTGGAATCCCCAGACCCAGCGGTTTGGGCTGTGCGTTGATATGTCAGTCAGTGAGTCAGTCACCGTCTTCATTTACATTAAATGCGTTTTCCCGTGGGAATGAAGTGTTTTCCCCTGGTAAAAAGTAGCCTATGTGTTATTTCAGGACCTAACCTATATGTGTGCCAAGTTTCATTAAAATCCATTCAGTAGTTTTTACGTGAAAGAGTAACAAACATCCATCCATCCATCCATCCATTATATTATTATATTATTTCGCGTTTATAATATTAGTGTAAGATAAGTAGGATGTAGAATCATCCCTTAAAAGGATCATTGTTTTTAGGGTTCCTATATAAAAATTGGTAACAATAGAACCCTTATGGTGCGACTTTGTCTGCCTGTCTGTCACACCTGTGTCCGTATCTCACTAACCACTCATGCTATCCATGAAATTTGGAATAGTTTTAGATTATGGTGGCCCAGCTTAATTACACATGAAAAAAATAAAAAAAACATCTTATGATTATTATTGTAAAGGGGGCCCAAAGTTGTCATTACTAGGTTGAGTGGAGTATCATAATTTACGTGTACATTCTAAAATATATTTTAATATTTTTTACGACTGTTAGTTTTGAAGTTATGATGAAGAGTGTAAAAAAAATACCATCCCATTATTACCTTATCTCCGAAGTTTGTTAAAGCAAAAATCTGAATTAATTACAGTCGATAGAAGTTTATGTACCTACATATTACAGCAAAAATAAAACGATCTTTCAGTTGCATAGTTTTTTAGAAACCTGCAAAAAATCCTTTACAAAAAAAATTTAGTTTTGCGGTCCTAAAATGTAAACTCGATTTTTGCTTCCAAAAATACTACAGGTATATCTGAACCCTCGGCGCGCGCGTTCGATTCGCACTTGACCAGTTTTTAGGGTTCCGTACCTCAAAATAAAAAAACGGAACCCTTATAGGAGCACCTTTGTTGTCCGTCTGTCTGTCTGTCTGTCAAGACCCTTTTTCTCACGAACGAGAAGAGGTATCAGGTTATAATTGATATCGAATATTAAGGTCTATAAACCACACAAGATCTGAAAATTTCAATTTTTTAACACGACGCCATCAAAAGATATGGCTTTTAATGTCCTCATCTCCGTACATTTATGCAAAAAAGCAAAACCTACAGGGTACTTCCCGTTGACCTAAAATTTTGAAATTTGGCAAGAAGCTAGGTCTCACAGTACAAATAAAGGGAAAAGTCTAAAATCATTAAATATTTCAATTTTTCTCACAACTAATAGTAACCAATTAAGGTGAGCTCCCGTTTTAAGAACTTTTCTATAAAAGCGGAGTTGGATGGTCACGGAGTTTTTAAAATCAAAGAGCAAAAGCTTTTAGTATATCATATGGTAGATAGGTCGGAACCCTTAGAGCGCGAGTCCGACTCGCGCTTAGCCGTTTTTTTGACACCCTGTAATTCTAAAACTCAGCAGTGGCCCTAGTAAGTACATTCGGCCGGCTAGATTTTGTTTGCTATGTTTGTATCGTAGCGCTAGTTACTTGTTTTGTAATCAATAAGTTTTTGTAATCAGGTTTAAGTTTTGTAATCAATATGAGGCCAAGTGAAAGACTAATGAGCTGAAAAGAAAACGATGAAACAGTACATAAAGTGCTTGTTTTACCGAGTATAGATGTTGATGCTGGCGAAGCGGGGATATCAGTTAATGTGCTGTTGCTACTACATAAGGCACCATGGATAGTAACGAGATAATTCAAGCTGCTGACCCAAGTATAGTGTCACATTATAATATCATCCTCTCGGGCGGTCCATTAGAAGGAACACTCTAATTCATAATACTGTAAACTGTTTTAAAGTTTTCGGCTATCTATAGACGAATATTTTTAGTAGATTTGGAAAATATACGAGAGAAAGGAAAGAAAGCATTTTGTTACCTGTCAAATATCATACCTAACATGACGTGCACATAAATGTCACAATATCTATAACGGAGGTTTACTGTGTTTTTAGTGTTTTTCAAGATTTTGGAAACTACGCGGAGGGCGTTTACAAGCGGAGCGTTTTTCTTACTTCAATGGGGTTTTTGGAGGAGATTCCAGAGCTCCGTTTTCAATGACGTAAAAAAGCTCACGCTCCTGAACATTGGCGTGCTCCGCTGGAATGTCCTACAAACTTGGACTAACAACAACACGCTTCGCGCAAACAGGGCTTGCACTGGGCGTGCGTGTTGCCCTAAGAGTCTGTCCAGATGAAGCGTTTTACGACTCGCGCAGTGCAGTGTCCAGATGTCCGACTCGCGCGTATAGACACTCGCGCGTTCCCGAGATACTAGAGCTACATATATTCCATCCAGATGATGCCGCGCGTTTCCTCACTCGCACGTAAGAGCCTGTACTGGATGGAACACATGTAGCTCTATAGTATCTCGGGAACGCGCGAGTGTCTATACGTGCGAGTCGGACATCTGGACAGGCTCTAAAGGTGCGTCTCGGCTTCGCGTTAAAACATTGAGCAAGGAACCACACACGCGTAGCAGCTCGCGCACGGTCGAAGACACGAGCAATGTTCGACCGTGCGCTAGCTGCTGCACGTGTCAATGTTGGTTAGATGGTTTGCTACGCGAGGTCGAGACGCAGGTTTTTACGCCCCCCTATGTTGTTATATACTCTTTGACCCAGGTGGTCACGCAGGTGTACGGTTAACAATACCCAACCCCAAGTCGAGCCCGTCCAGATGAGGCGTTTTGCCAGTTTCGCGCGTTATCTTCTGGTTGAAATATATGTTGCATTCCGTGATGTAGCTCTAGCTAGTATCTCGGCAACGTGCGAGTGCCTACGCGCGAGTTGCTCGCGCGTAAAACGCCTCATCTGGACACGGTCTTACTAGTTGTAACTAGGCTTTGCTAGTCTTATATTCGAACGTTCCACAATAAACCTTGAATTATTTCAAACCTACAGCTTGGCCCATCTACAACTTTATTTTTTTTAATGAAAATTTGAAGTATAAGGTAAATATATGTACGCTTTCAAAAAAGGCATTTAGTTTATTAATAAAATATTTATTATAGTTTCCTGACGACAGTGAAAACCGCGTAAGCAACCAGACTCAGGCAAACAAATCCACCGATATGCATGGCAATCGGATCGGCAGGACAGCCTTCGGAGAAACCAGGACATCCACATCTAAAATATATAAAATCAATTAAAAATCATCCTCATTAAATGAAAAATATCATACACCTATCTTCTCTATTACTCATTTTAATTAGCTGGAAAGCTTCCACTGATGGACACGGGTCTCTTTAAAAAAAATCCGCATCCTTTACAAGAATAGTGGTCACCACTTAAGAGTCTTTCTGCCTCTTCCGTTCTTCGAGCGATGTCTTTCTTGTTGAAACGTTTCCAGTACTTTTTCTGTTTCTTTTAGTAGTTTGTGAGGACTTACAGTAAGCTACTAAAGGTAGTGGATCGAAATGCTGGAATTACACCGCTCCCTCTATTCAAACCCTATATCTAGAAAGCTGCGGTGCGTCGTGATTGGTCGCAGCGACTGAAATCTGACTCGTTCCCGTAACATGGTCTGCTTGTTTGCGTCCATTTCGTCTAGTTTTTTAGGTTTCAGTAGGATTACAGACTATAAGACTAAGTTTTACTTGTTTATGAAACGTTTCATCTCAATTTCAGAAAAAATAACAAGAATGGGCAAAAGCAACTGAGTGTGCTTTAAGAAGTCGTTCCATTCTGCCTTAAAATGCAATTTTTACTGTCTATGGGCTTCGGACAAAGATGAGGTCGACGATGGAACGAGCTTATGGCCAGAAGCAACAGGATTATTTGAATTCGGGAACACAGACGCAGGCAGAGAAGTTCACTCTTTAGCAGTGATTTGTGAGCACTAAAAAGATGTTGCAAAGAGCGTTGTGCGAATGTGTGGGATATCAACTAAGTGTGGGTGATATTCTGCGGTTCATCTGGATTCCCGATGGTAGAAAAGGGATGGACGAATAAGATCATGGAGCTTTTGCGTACATTCTCCGAAGTACAGTACCGAGCACCAACATGTAAACATTTACAGTTTTGCAAACCTATGTAAACTCATGAAAACTCAACAATGTGTTTTAAATAGTGTTACAAAAAGTTGAATTTTTGGCTGTTTCTATATTATTGCTCGTGACTGTACAATCTGTTAGAGAAAAGACTAAGTCAGCACTAACCTTACATATATAATGATCAAGACAAAGCCTGTGAAGAAAATTACAGCAGCTACACTGGCAAAAATGCCTACTTCAATAACAATTTCAACTAGAGCCCCGATGGTGGCCAAGAGTGCTGACAATAAACCACCCATAGGAAGCTTTTATTGTGCCTAGATGAATTACTGAAGCGATCGCTGGACTTGACGTTTTGTTCTTCATTCAGCACCCGTAACACTTACATAATTCTTAGCACACTGTAACAATATATCGTCACTCATTGAACTGATTTAATTTTACGGAGTCAGGTAAACCCGACAGCACGTTAGTAGAAACACTTTGGAGTTTGTGGCATGGTAATAGACTTACAAATGTTTCCACTGACGTGCTACTGACTGTACCAAACCTTGGAGATTTGACGAGGGCACTGTTCTCTGGAAAGAACGACAGAGGGCAAACCAACTTTGTCAGGTTAGAATGCAGTAAGTCATTTGTGCAACTGCAGGGTAAAGGTGTGTTCACTATATAACGTAAAAGGATACAACAGCTTCTTTTGAAGGTCTGCCTTTAATTAGTCATTGTGAACATGACTTTATAATTTTAAGCGACCGGATTGGTTACGGGGCGTGGCTAACAGCGGCGGACAGCGATTATACTTAAGACTGTATCATGCGCACACTAGCGCCCTCATCAGAATTTAATAAATATATTTGAATTGGAAATAAAAATAAAAATTAAAGACCGATAAAGTGTTCTTTGTCAGTATAGCGTTATTATAAACTATAACAAAAAGCTTTATGCTATCTTGTTTGATCAAAATCCTTTGAACGGAAATTGGCGGCCACCCGTTCCGTACGAACGAAATATAGTAGCCAACTTTTGTTGCGAATATGTCTTTGAATCTGGGTTGCAAATTTAATATGCAATTGTCATTATTTATCAGCCCAAAAAGTCTATAATAAAGAACATGAAAGAGTCAGGTGTTTTGTAAAAAAAAAAATTTCAGTTAAGAAAAGACTTAACTTCAATTAAACGAGGTAGGTACACGTTTGTAACCATACACACAGAAAAATGCATAGTTTATCGTTTTACAAACAGAAAGTAAGAAATTATTATATTTTCGAAACATTTTACGTGAATTTGACGATATGATTTTATTTACAAAATACTTGACACTTTCGTGAACTCCGGTACTGGGCAAAAACCTTCCCGCCACGGGCAAAAGCACCACGTTCCTGCAACTGCACATTTTCGAGTTTCCTTATCCCATGTAGTATGTACCGGCTAAGAATATTATCACTCCATATTTTGTTAGATAAGGCAGGAGCAGCACTGTTTATTTTCCGTCAAAACCGCACCGCTAAGTACTATAATAAAGGTGGTATTTCCACCAATTTATAATGAACCTGGGGGGTTCGTGGGGGCGTTTGCTCCCACGAACCAATACTAACCCACGAACTATAGCAATCCCCAACATAAACCAAACATCTTTATGGCACTTGCAATGCTATGATTAGGTGCCTAAACACAAGTGAGCAAACGAGCAGGTGGGCCACCTGACGGTAAGTGGTCACCACCGCCCATAACACCTACTGTCTTATTAATGTCATATTTTGACACTAATAAGACAGCTAAGCGCGTTGCTCACTTTGAGAACTAAGATGATATATCTCATGTGCCAGTAAATTCCCTTGCCCTTCAAACCGAAACACAGCAGTGCAAACACTGCTGCTTCACGGCAGAAAAAAGCAAAGGGGTGGTACTTCCCCAGACGGACTTTCCACAAAAGCCCTACCACCTTCAAATATATACTACCTACAATATGGTCCTACAATATGGTCTGATATGAAACAGTACCAAGAACAGTATCATACGGCATGCAACCTTCGATAGGTTCACAAGGCCGCACGTCGGTAAAACCACGTTGACTTTGAGCGGGTCTCTGGTTTCAGGCGTTTGTAGCGTAGCGCTGCTTCAGCTTATACTGGTTTTGTTTCTACGTGCTTACTGTCATGCGTACCTGCAAAAAATTCATTACTTGCTATTCATTGTGTGATATACCTACCTAATATTTATCTCTTCGAATCACTGAATGAAATATTATTTACAAATGACTCTTTTAGTTCTTTTGTAGTGATATCTGATGTATTCTTGTGTTCTCTGTGAGTTCTTGAGTAAAATGGCAAACCTGTGTCACAACAAAGTGTTTGGCATGACATAAATACATAAATAGTTTTCATACCAAATAAAAAACCAGCTAAGTGCGAGTCGGACTCGCGCACCGAGGGTTACGTACCACTAAGATAAAAATATTGTCCTAATTATGTACGCTCAGTCACGCAGAAGTGTATCAATGCACGGTATGCTGTTCCCTCTTGCGGGGATAGCTCCTCCCAGAGTCCGTAGAGAAGTGACCTGTTCGCTAGAAAAACAAAAACAGGAAAGCGACCCGAGACATCCACTCTACGGGCTCTCTCCCGCCGCAGGTCGGTTGCGAAGTCGCAAAAGCTTCCTGCGATCCACACAGCCTACCGACCAAAACCCTTCCGACGTGAGGTGCAGACTTTGGGCAAGCGAGTACCCACATTCACTGTACCCCCCCAACGAAAACCTGCCTCCTGGCTATAAGGAACCTTGGCCAACCTGGAGAAGTCTAAATAGGCTGAGGACCCAAGTTGGCCGAAGCAAGAATAACCTATGCCGGTGGGGGTTCCTAAGTAGCGCAGACGCCAGCTGTGAATGTGGAGAACTCCTGCAAACCATGGCACACCTCACTAATTGTCCCGCGTGCCCGACCACCTGCTCGCGTGAGGACTTACTTGACGGTAACCAGAGGGCTACCACGGTAGCCGCTTTCTGGGCAAGTAAGATTTAGCCTGTGTTCTTGCCGACACGAAAGAAGAAGAAGAAGAATGCACGCGAGTCCGACATGCACTTGACTAGTTTTTATTATTTGTTGTTAAATATTCTATAGCTTATGCACAATAAACATATCAATTTTCACGCTTGTAAGTGTTCCTGTTTTTACGATAGAGCTAAAACAAAAATCGCCTGAAAACATGTTTTTAGGGTAACCCCCCTTATTTTTTGAAGTTTTGTAATTTGTTGTTATAGCAGCCACAGAAATATATATTCTGTGAAAATTTGAAGTGTCTACCTATTACGGTTCACGAGGTACAGCCCGCTGAGTGACATACATCGGAGGCGAATTAATAGGGTCCCATTTATCACACTTTGGGTACGGAACTCTAAAAAGGGTTTACAACAGGAGTTTCCCCATGAAGGTCTTTTATAGCATGAGCGAATGGTTGCTAATAAGTACATTAGCAAGTGATCCAAGACCTAGTTCCATAATCCTTCGAAAAACCGTCCAAGTGCGAGTCGGATTCGCGCACCTAGGGTTCTGTGCCACTAAGATAAAAAAAAACCGCCTTAGTTATGGACGCGCAAATTCGAGGTCGCGCGAGTCCGACACGCTCTTGACCAGATTTTATCTTTGTTGTTATTGTGTAGTTTATGAACTATATACATGACAATTTTCACGCTTGTCAGTGTACCCGTTTTAACGATAGAGCTAAAACAATCGAGCGAAAATCGCCTAAAATACACATTTTTAGTACTGAAGCCCCCTGATTTTTTATTTTATTATCATTTGTTGTTACAGCGGCAACAGAAATACATAAACTGTGAAAATTTCAACTGACTGCCATCACGGCATGATATACAGCCCGCTGACGGACAGACAGAGGTCGGAGGCATTAATAGGGTCCCGTTTTTCATCCTTTGTGTACGGATCCCTAGGAAGATGGAAATATTCTTCACCAGAGGAAAAACTACATATTCGTGCTCTTTGCAGTTGAGACCACCGGATGTTGGGAATCCGAGGCAATCACTGACCTCTATAATATAGAGGTCAGTGGAGGCATTCCATTAGATAATCACACAGAGCTCTGAAGTCCATGCGTCTTGCTCTGGGTGCGCGCGCAGGCGGAGTGGCCCTATCGTTGTTCTGTTGATAATCAATTAGATAATAGTAAACCGTGGCGCAAAGGTTGGCCTCGTCTAGAAACTATTCATATTAAAACTTAAGTGTCTGTGATTTTGTCATGGATACATGGAGACTATTTTTAACCGACTTCAAAAAAGGAGGAGGTTCTATGTTCCACTGTATGTATTTTGATAGTGCATAGAGGAGAATCATCATCATATAGTAAGGCGTTGAGAAATCGATGACCAATCACACAAACCCTTCTTAAGAAATGTTAAACCGCTGACATTGCTCATAAACGACTTATATTGTCAATTTCGTGTGCAATAAAGAATATTGTATTGTATTGTAGCTAAGACCATCATCATACTACTTCATCAACTTACTTGTTAGGTTCTAACAAAATATATGTATGTATGAACCAGAGAATGGGCAGCAGCTGTGTATCGTACCATCTTACATACTGCGGTCACCAACAACAGCGGTCGCCAACTGCAACGCTTGCAAGCGTGGTGACTGTGGTGTATTCCCTCCAATGTACCTCGCGTTTTTGCTGGAGTTCTGGAGGGAGCGCTCTCCTGCAGTGGACGTTTTTTGGGATGTTATTTTGATGATAATGATGAACCAAACTGGGGAAGTTTCGCTAAGTGATTTTTAAGTCACAGTGTCTCCACGAGGAATCGAACCCAGAATCTTTAGCTCGATAGCCGAAAGTTCTAACCATTAGACCATTACGCCATTACTGTAGATGTAAGTTAAAAAAACCGGCCAAGTGCGAGTCGGACTCGCACCCTAAGGGTTCCGTATCTATCTACCATATGATATACTAAAAGCTTTTGCTCTTTGATTTTAAAAACTCCGCGACCATCCAACTTGACCCCTCTTGTATAGAAAAGTTCTTGAAACGGGAGCTCACCTTGATTGGTTACCATTAGTTGTGAGAAAAATTTAAATATTTAATGATTTTAGATTTTTCCCTTTATTTGTACTGTGAGATAGGTCTCACCTAGCTTCTTGCCAAATTTCATAATTTTAGGTCAACGGGAAGTACCCTGTAGGTTTTGCTTTTTTGCATAAATGTATGGAGACGAGGACATAAAAAGCTATATCTTTTAAGTGCGTCGATGTGAAACATTTAAATTTTCAGATCTTGTGTGGTTTATGGACCATAATATTCGTTATCAATTTCAACCTGATACCTCTTTTCGTTCGTGAGAAAAAGGGTCTTGACAGACAGACAGACAGACGGACAACAAAGTGATCCTACAAGGGTTCCGTTTTTTAGGGTTCCGTACCTCAAAAGAAAAAAACGGAACCCTTATAGGATCACTTTGTTGTCCGTCTGTCTGTCTGTCTGTCTGTCAAGACCCTTTATCTCACGAACGGGTAAAGGTATCAGGTTGAAACTAATACCATATATTAGGATCCATGAACCACACAAGATCTGAAAATTTCAATTTTTTACAACGACGCAATCAAAAGATATGGCATTTTATGTCCTCATCTCCATACATTTATTCAAAAATGCAAAACCTACAGGGTACTTCCCGTTGACCTAAAATTATGAAATTTGGCAAGAAGCTAGGTCTCACAGTACAAATAATGGGAAAAGTCTGAAATCATTAAATATTTCAACTTTTCTCACAACTAATGGTAACCAATTGTGGTGAGCTCCCGTTTCAAGAACATTCATATAAGAGAGGGGTCAAGTTGGATGGTCGCTGAGGCGATTTTTGTTTTAGTTCTATTTTAAAAACGGGAACACTTACAAACTTGAAAATTGGTATGTTTATAGTGCATAAGCTATAAAATAACAACAAATAATAAAATTTGGTCAAGCGCGTGTCGGACTCAATAAATCTAGCACATTAACTTAATGAAATTTCAACTAATACAATTATGTTTATGTGGTGGTACGGAACCCTCAGTGCGCGAGTTTGACTCGCACTTGACCGGTTTTTTATTTTGAGGTACGGAACCCTAAAAAAAAACTCATCGATAAAAAAGAATGGAGCGCGTAATGACGATTACAGCTATAACCGTTACCTTCCTTTTACGACATCTTTGGCCACCTTAAAATGAGATTTAAATTCAAGAAAAGCTGTTGAGACGCAAATTTTATTTTATGCAACGTAATGTTTAACCGCTCGGTCTCGTGCCAGGTGGCCATTAGCATAATAGAGAACGGTAGTAATCCTCCGTTTCTAGAATATTGGCTATATTGAGTTTGATTTGAGAGTCCTAACTCTTTAGTTAGATGCAACCGAGAGACCAGAAGTTATTTGCAAGTAATTTGTTATCTTACAGTTAAACTGTACATTGTTTACTCGTAGTCTACCTCGTAGTCTAGTTATTTGTTTCTATTCTATGGGTGTATGCCCGAAATAAATAATATTCGACACAGCAAGTCCCCTTTGATAAGCTATTCATTTTATCCATAAAATTCTCCATATAAAATGACGATTTGATCGATACGATTACCTATATATGAGTTCAGAATTAGATTCGATTTTTTTTGTAAACTGCTCAAAAGTAATAATAATAATGTAAACTGCTCAAAAGTAATAATTATAATAATAATATAAGTTAAGTTACACCCTGTGAAACGGTAAAAATTACGATTAGGTATTGATTGCATGCCATACTGAAAAAGATGCCTTCCTGAATATGTTTTTAATTCCACCAGGAAAGAAAATCCATCTAACTTCCTATAAGAAAATATCGGAAAAAGTATAACTTTTGAAAACTTCTTACGCTAAAGACGGCTTATAGTCACATGGAGTTCCGTGTTAATTTTCCAATACTTACTGTATTTACATTGGTTATCTCCCCGACTTCGACAGGGATACCTGTTTACAAAACAGGAGTATCTGAGAAAAACGCCTTATCGAAACCGATCACACCGGATTAGATAGACTGCGGACTACGGCAAAGTAATCGGCTTTGAGAAGCAGCTGTGAATCTCAAAATATAAATCTGTGGCTGTGAATATCATGTATTAAGAGCATTAAAAAGTACGATAAAAATTGGAAGGCTCTTTAAAAATTATAACGTTTATTATTAAAATATTATTGTTTTTTAGGGTTCCGGACCAAAATGGTAAAACCGGGAACTCTTATAGTATGCGACTTCGTTTGTCTGTCTGTCTGTCACAGCTGTTTATCTCAGCAACTATTCACGCTTTCAACTTGAAATTAGGAATAAAAATATATAGATAAGATTTTTTTATTCAAACAAAAGAATAATAAAATCTTATCATTATTATTGTAAAAGGGGCCCGAATTGCGCAGTTAAAATTTTTTATTGTCGGTTTTAGGTCGAATGGGTTATCATACGAAAGGGCTTTACGTGTACGTACATTCTAAAATATATATATATAAACACTCAGTTTTTGAGTTAAGATGAAAAATTACAAAAATATACCATTGCCCCCTTATCTAATCTGTTCTGAATTCTTTAAAATCTGAATTACTTGTAGTCGATAGAGGTTTATGTAAATATTACAGCAAAAATAAAACGATTTCTCTAAATAGCACAGTGTTGTAGAAATATGCAAAAAACCTTTAGAAACGAACTTAGTTATGTGTTCCAAAAATATACTTTATTGCTTCTAAAAATACTATACGTATTATCGGAACCCTCGGCGCGTGAGTCCAATTCGCACTTACCGGTTTTTTTATAATCATTCGCGCAAAGCGCTTTGAAACATCTCTTATAATGCGCACGACTAAAGAGTGGAATTGTCTGCCTGCGTCTGTGTTCCCGAGTTCATATAGCCCAAACCTATTCAAGTCACGAGTTTATAGGCTTCTTCTGGGCAAGATCGTCCCATCGTCACCTCATCTTTGTCCTCAAGACTAGATCGAGGTTAAGAGTAAGCCCATTGTCAATAAAAACAATCATTATACGGATTGGATCACTGAGAATGTATTTGAATCCAAAGTTTGCTGTTTCTTGTTTTCTACACACGTGTGGTCTAAATGTTAAACCCTATGTAGGTATCTCTGGTACTTTGATAGTAATTAATAATGTTGCCTACTAGACTACCGAGTGATTACTTAAGCGTCCACTTGGGTATTCCTCGGGATAGCCTCTTTAATGAATAACAGTGTGCGGGGGAGTTCTGATTACCGTAAATGGAACAAGGAAGAGACCAAAAACAATATTGGAAGGAAAGGACAGACATTTTACGAAAATGTATGGGACAGGTTGACAAAGAAAGAACAACTTAACCACTTCGACAAACATATCACAAAAATTGGCCTCTCCATACAAACTGCCCAGTGAAATTTGTAATTTTGTATGGAGCGGCCGACTTTTTTTTCATTTCCGGTTAAATACGTTTCTTGGTGAAAGTTTTTCAGTGTCATCGACTGTTCATGCGCCTGCTTTTTTTCCGACCTATCCATTACACTGTGTATTAAATGCGGTATTTTTTGTTTCTTTTTGTTTAGTTATTCTAATGATTGGACGTAGCCTGCAATTAGAATTCGAATGCTGTCACAATAGCCTGAAGGCGTATCATCTATACCACTGAATATACAACGTCAGGTTGATGCGCTGTACAATGAAACTGAACAAATTCTGTTGTACGCACAGAACAACGATAGGGCCACTTCGCCTGCGCGCGCACCCCCCATAGAAGCGAATATAGTAAAAAAATTTGGTTCCTTATTGAAGAGTTATACTATCCAATTTTTGTAGGCGCTTATTTTGAATGCAAAAAATACGACTTTTGTAAATTCCCAAAAATAAATTTTCTTCTTCATACAAATCGATCAGCTGTCCGAGCCAATTTGTATGAAAAAGAACATATTTTTGTAAATTTACAAAAGTCGTACAACAAAAGTTATTCTAGAGCTTGCCTCTTGTGACAAAAAAAATGCTTTCACCCGATAGTTTTGTGCATTTACTTAGTGAGGTCTTTTTTTTTATGTGACAAGTGAGCAAACGAGCAGGTGGGCCACCTGATGGAAAGTGGTCACCACCGCCCATGGAGCCCGCTGTCTTATTAGAGGCATAACTTGACACTAATAAGACAGTAAAGTACGTTACCCACCCCGAGAACTAAGATGGTGTGTCTCGTGTGCCAAAAATTTTTTTTTTTTTGTATTTTTAATTTTGTGTCTCCAATGTATACGGATAGTACTCAGTTCGTATCATGCCTGTGGTTATGATATTTGAATTATCTACTTTTTAGATTTATTTTATATTAAAAACCCGAAATCCTGGTGAAAGTTATTGTAAGTGGAACTAAAAAAATTCAAGCTTGAAAACGAGGCAATTTAAAAATATAATACACAGGACATTAAAAAAAAACTTTGTAGATAATAATGAAATAATATCTAATTAATTGATAATAATGATAATATTGGAAGAAATCTCTTGCAGAGATAAGCCCGCCTTTGTAAATGTCCTCTTGTATGTAATTCTCTGTATGTTAATTGTGCAATAAAGAATATAATAATAATAATACAGCTTTTCAAATGAAATCTTTTAACCTGATGTCTTATTCTGAGAGCTAAATAAAAAAAAATGTGGACAGTCTTAGGAATTCGCTAAAAAAATTATTCTTCTACAAAATGATCAGCTGATCTCATTTGTATAAAAAACCGTAGAACAAAAGTTGTTGCATTTAGCCACCAGAATAAAACCTTAAAAGGTTTTACACATTTTTTTTAAAACCCCATATAATGTCCGATTAGCGTGACTACTATGCATGCCAACAATGCTGCGTGCAAAAGATCGCAAAGTCTTATCTAATCTAGGATTTCTAGTGCGTTGTATATACAGCGAGTTCAACGTAATTAATTGAACTCGCGGGTACCCCGTTCCGTTCCATTTCTAAGTTCGCTGCTACTTCATTTGATTCTGGAGGGTTTATTGAGTTTTATTGTTTGCTAGTTTTGGTGTCAGCTCTATTTCTAGGTCGTCTTCTAAGTAATTTTAATTAATTAAAGATACAAGCTTTTTTTCTCTCTTAAAACTTAGAGGGCTCTGCGTAAAACCTTTAAAACGTGCATTCTTGTGTCTGAATGCAGCAAATTTGTACTACATTTTTTCCTGTTAGCTCATCATTTCGTATGGAGAGTTGCGAATTGCGGCAAAATCGTCGGTTATAGTGTTTGTATTTAACTATGGTACACTCCAGAAAAGCCTCGTCTTAGTATACAGTTTTGGGGTGTGTCTATAGTTATTTTGGCGGTTTGTTCAACCTGATAAGTTACCACCGCCGTTAGCTCTCACTGCCTCATTAGCGACATACTTTGACACATATATGACAAAGCGTGGGCTATGCGCTTTGTCTTATTGGTGAGAACTAAGATGGTAGGTCTTAGTAATTTCACTGGCTCGCCCCTACCCATTGACGTAAGAAAAACGCTGCGCCCCCTGGCGTAGTTTCCAAAATCTTTGCCCCTACCCTTCCCACTGACACAGCAGCTCAAACGTTGCTGCTTTACGGCGGAAATAGACAAGGGGGTGGTAATTTTTCAGAAAGTTTTTGCACAAAAGCCCAACCAGCTTCAAAACTGCAGGTGTGGTTGACCGCAGTAAAGTGGGCAATTACGCAGAAGGACGCTGCTGCCCCACCTCTGGTTCAGGTTCCCGTAATCTTCTTTTACGATATAACTAAAGTTGTTCAAAACTGATTAGAAAAGAAGAGAAGTAATACTTTACGAGATAATTTTGTCGTTGGTAAGTTAAAAAAGAAACGTGACTTGTTTGCATGCACTGGTTAGTTATGTCTCCAGCGACAAGTAGCCACAATGCAAAGCCAGACTTTGCGTTTGTTGCTGGCTGTATAAATTATGTCTCTGTCTCTAGCCAGTGACATCGGCACTTTCCTTTGAAATTCTTTTATAATTCATATAGAGAACATTATCCTATTAAACGAGCAATATTTGTAAACATTAATCCGTTTCTCGAAAACTGCTCTAACGATTTCGATAATGTTTACCATACGGGAATTTTCAGGTGCGAAAAATCGATCTAGCTAGGTCTCATGTCGGGGAAAATTCGTTCTGCCCTTTGTTCCAATACCGCGTTCTAGACAGAAACCTACAGCGCCATCTGTTGGTGGGTAGCATAGCTTGATCGCACGATAATATTTTAATGTTGAAGCGGCTATTATAGAGTAAAGCTCGGTCACCCAGGTACTACAAGAAAAATATATAACGTCAGAGTGACAGCACAAATAAACGGGAAGAGTGATCCTAAGTCCACATAGACATTACACGTTTTTAACATGTGTTCAAAATTCTTTCTTAACCCTTTGGAAACAAAAAACCAATTATAATGCAATCTATAACTAACTCGTGTGTAAAACTAATCCAGCAGGTCATTGTGATTCATTGCTTTCATTTACATCTCTATCTGATCTGGCAAGATGTGGCTGGCTATCTCTAGCAGAAAAGTAGCAAGTAAACCGCTTAGTCATACATCTACTAAGTTTTATTACTTACCCGTAGTTTCTATAACAAATTAAATCCTGACCTACTTGTAAAATATCTATAGGTTTACTTCAGAATCAGCTATAAAGTTTTCTTATTACAGATTGTAGTTCAGAGAGTGCGGCCAAGAGCTCCAAGAGCTTATTCAGCAATCCCCCATCTACGAGTACCATCGGGAATCCAGACGCATCGCAGGATATCGCCCTTACTTGGTTGATATCCACACATTCGCACAAAGCGCTTTGAAACATCTTTTATAATGCGCATGCATGGCTAAGGAGTGGAATTCTCTGCCTGCGTCTGTTGTACCGAGTTATAAGATCTGGTCAAGGTCGCGGGAAGCCACTGGATGCGAGCAGCGCAGTACCGGTCGTCTTGGAGATCTTAAGGGGAGGCCTATGTCCAGCAGTGGACGTCTTTAGGCTAATACGATGATGACTCTCCATTGCACAAGGTTTTCTAACACTTTCTGTTTGGCGGTATGTACTTGGGGGAAACATCAGATACTCTACAGCCTGCAGTTATGTGACTTCACTTAATGTCTGTTCTAGTAAAATACACCTAGGTATTTGTTACAAGGGGGCGTAAACATTTCTAATGATTAAAGACCAAACTAAGGGATGTTCATAGATTCCAATGCCGATCCGGTGATTAAAATGAGGGACCACATTCTCTCCAGCGTACCTATATGCGAATGATTCTTTGCTTGGTAAATCTTATGTGTTGATGATAAAGTTTGTTTTGGCATGTAATGAGTGAGATAGTGGAAAATATAAGTTTGTCGATTAGTCCTCAATAATTCATGAAAGGGACGAGCGTGTTATTAATTGTTTTATTATTCGGATCCTGTCCTTACAAGGTTTCGTAAATGACTAAGACGGAAACTTGCTTTTGATTTTAGAGGATCTATGTCAAAATTAATGCGACATTACTAGGTACTAAATTGATTGACTCTTGTAGCCCTTGTTGTGCCGGCAAAGAATAGAACTATCCCATACATACCCGTGGGTGTCGTAAGAGGCGACTACACTGAAAAAAAAACTTGTTAACATTCATTAAAAATAATATCATGGCAATCATGCAACTTGTTTATATACGAGCGCATAAAGTTAAATGATGGCGGCAATAAATGTATCTTGATTAAAAATCAAACAACTTGTCTCCGTAGATTCAAACAAGTAATTGTCAACTTTAATCAAGTCTAATCATTACTATGATAAATGCAGGTTTGTACACGGTAGTAAGAGATGATGATATGAAACAAGTGATTTGTTGATGTAATATTGTAACATGTTTGGTTCTATAAAACAAATGATAACTTATAACAAGTAACTTGAATGATTTCAATATTTAACATTGTTAAAATAAATTTAATTTATTTAATGTGATCAAGTGATCTTATTTGAATTGGCAAAGGATATGTTACATCCAAACATTGTACTTATTTGCTTTATGCAGGTGCTTTATAGGGAATTTATGGCAGATTTACACGCAGGCAAAGTTTTGGCGGCTCTGAGGGATGCAGCTATTGGAAAAAAGGAAAATGTTGAATAGCTTTCTCTTTCTTTCCTATATCTTCATCTCTCAGAGGTGCCAAAATTTTGCCTTCGTCTAGGTAAATCAGCCATTGGGATCTGTACAAGAATCAGATTGCCAATTTCCTCATCTTCATTTCTCATGCTGACTGTACCTTCAACAGAAAATGCACAAAGTTTCAGTTAGATATTTAATAGCAGTAAAAAATACAGAGTATCAAAAATCTGTAATTTATATGTAAGTTACAAAAGCTTCGCGGCTTTCAGCTTTCGTTGACGTCCACATTTTTTCTTCTAATTTCTTTTGAATGATGAAAGAGCAGCGTTTCATTGGGAACTTGAAGATGCAGTCTGAACAGGCAATCATATCACGTTGATCAGCTCATTGTTTTCGTTAAAATCTGAAATTGTAAACATATTTTATAGGAAAAACTCACATTTATAATACTTATACGGATAGATGAAGGTTGAAATGGTATCACTGAAATGTTATAATGTCAAATAAAACATTCAGCTTTAAAACATATATTGAAATGTGAGTTTACATTGCATTAGTGAGTGATTCCCGACTCGATCATTGACACCAATTTTGTCCACCGCTGTTTATTTATATAAATTTCGTTATTTTGTAAGTCATCACAACAACCAATGATCCAATATTAGAAACTTTGATAACAAAGCGATCGTCTACTGCAGGACAGAGTCCCCACAAGATCTTGAATACCGCGAATACCTATTTATTTGCTTTTCTTGGTCGGTCGGTAACAAAGGTTAGGTACTTACTTTTGAAAATAGGTCTCAGCTATGAAAATCCATGAAGCAACGCTGCAAGAAGATGGACCTTCTTCTTTTTTATCAATCCAGGAAATAAAATTGTTTAGAACTGTGACATTGTTAACACTGTTATTTTAAACAATTTTTAATTTTCGCAACACTCCTTCACACGCGTCTACACAAACGGACGCAATGAACACGACTGAACATGTTTAGGCCGCGACGCGGGCGTTTGGTTTCATCGATCAATTTACTTGTATCGAATAATAAAGTGCGTGTTCGTTTTGAACAAGTTGACTTGATAGGAATTCAATCATTTTAGCTTGTTTGTGACAAGAAACTATCATTTGTTATTTCTTACATTTTCTTGAATGATATGATCATATTTTTTTTAATCAAGCAAAATTTCAACTTGATTAGCCATGATTTTTTTGAGTGTAGGGTTATAAACTGGAGGATGGGCAGCAGCATCCTCCTGTGTATCATACCATCTTAATTACTGCGGTCATCTACAAAAGCGGTCCTTGGTGCTAGCCGTAACGCTGACAAGCGAGGTGGCTATTGGTACTTCTCTCCACATTTTTCCAGCAAAAGCTAGAATTGTAAAGGGAGCTGGATGTCCTGGAGTGAACACTTCATGGGATTTTATAACGAAATTGATGGTATTGCAATATAGTGTTGATATATTACGAGTATCATCTTATTTTCAAATATATAAATAAATATCAAAGTAATCAGGACATAAAAAAAATGGGACAGGTTTTGACTTCATCTGAGAGTTCATTACGGTAATTTGAGTTTGAACCATCAATACGTTTTTTTAAAAGTTACATACTTAAGATTTGTATAGTTTGTCATTTTTTCTGCTTGAACCGTCGGTTATATAATTGTAATATCATTGGCTTGAACAACTACTTTGATCATTATTTTTCGTGAGGATGAGCAGATTCATTGAACTGAACATAAATCCGAGTACGAGTGAAAGATAATGTACGTACCTCAGGAAAACTGAAGATACGTGATTTGATTTCCAATTATAAACGTCGTCATCATAACATCCCATGAAACGTTCACTACAGGACAAGGAGTTCCAGAATTCTAGCTTTTGCTGGAAAAAATTAGAGGGGATGGAGATAGATGGGGAGGAGAATTTTAATATAAACGTACTAAAAGGATACTAAATACAATTCTTTTTTAGGGTTCCGATACCAAAATGGTAAAAAAAGGAACCCTTATGGTGTGACTTTGTTTGTCTGTCTGTCCGGCTGTCTGTTATGATGAAAAATGTCAAAAAAAATACCATTCCCCCCTTATCTCCAAAGTTTGTGGTTGAAAAATCTGAATTAATTACAGTCGATGGACATTATGTAAATATTACAGCAAAAAATGGACTTTTTTGCTTCCAAAAATACTAAATGTATATCGGAACCCTCGGCGCGCGAGTCCGACTCGCACTTGACCGGTTTTTTTTATATAAAAAGTGAACAAGCGAGTTTGTGGGCCACCTGCCGTAGTAAGGCAGAAAAACCAAGGGGATGGTACTTTCCCAGACTTTCTAAACTTACCAGTTTATAAAATGAAATAATACTAATCTATAATATGAAAAGATCGCTTGCAACGAATTACCTACCGTTAACTTGGGTTTGGCTTGAAGTATGCCTTTGTCGAGCATATTACCTAATATATAAATATGCACAAATTGTTTTAGTCGCATTTATTAACAAACTCTAAAAATACCGTAGTAGAGATAACAAAAAGTGAAATTAAAATTTAAATCGGCTAAAAATACGGCTCATATAAGCATTTAAAACTATTAATTACGCGCCGATTAGACAGAGAGATCCGACATGGACAGTGACGTCACATGTCGGCCATATAAACTCCGTATTAAATATCTTTTTGCTAAAAAGAGACAGAAACAAATCTTCGTTGGCTTATAGTATCTTTTATTATTTCATAGTTATTCGAAAATAGTTCTAGTTCCGTCTATCTATCTGTCCGCAGCTTAGCTCAGAGACAGAAAGTTGTTATTTGGTACGGGTATACTTATTATAGTAGTCACGCTGACAAAGTGGTAAAATAAAATAGGTTTTTTTGGGGTTCCTCCCCTAGACATAGACAGGATATGAAATTTTTTTTACTCGTCTACCCCATGGTGTGGGGTGTCGTCAGATAGATCTTCTTAAAAAAAATTAAGTATTCTACGAATGTATTTTTTTTTATTTAAGGATCTGTTTGCGTAATATTTAGCTTACAAGCGCTCCTTTTTGTTACAGGCAAGTGTTCCGAGCAAGGCGCTGGATCTCAAGGAGAAAAAATGATTATAAAAAATCTAAACATGAACTATCAAAATCATTTATTACTGTGAGACACAAGAGTTAGTCAGAGATGAAACCGTACAGACAAATAAAGATCTATGTGCTCTGCCTTTTGTCGTACAGATTTTTCATGCATTAAAACTAATTAAAACTACATTAAAATCTTAAAATATCCACACTATGACCACACATTGACCGTATACACCTTTTTTGCGCTCGAAATACCCTGTCGCAGTTAACAGCATTTCCCCAAAAAATAACTCCATATCGCAGCCTCGATGCAACACAACCATGATATGCAGTAAGCAGCGCTTGTTGGTCTACCTTTTTGGCAACTGATAAAGATAGCGTATGAGAGCTGTGCTACTTTATTACTTATAAAATCTATATGGCTTTGCTTTTCATGTCATTGTTAATATTAAGACCAAGTTTCGTTAAAGTCGTTTCTTCAATTATTGAATCATTGATTATAATATTGTTACTCGAATTATTCCTTACTCTATTAAAGTTCATCAGTTTTGTTTTATTTAGATTAACTTATAGTATAAATTCCAAAATACTGGAATAGAAACGGTTGATACTTATCCACTGTTAGGCTTAAACATCGATAAAAATCTTAACTGGAAAGACCACGTAGCAAAAATATCTACAAAATTGTCAAGATTCACATATGCGCTATACGAGCTCAAAAGATGCACTGATTCCAACACTGCTGTAATGGCATATTATGCGTATGCTCACTCGTGGCTGCAATATGGAATATTATTATGGGGAAATAGCACAAACGCCCCAAACTTATTTCTTCTGCAAAAAAGGTGCATCAGAATCATAGCAAATATTGATAACATGACAAGTTGTAAGCCCTACTTTAAAAAATTCCAAATTCTAACTCTACCATCAATATACATTTTAGAAGTCAGTATTTTTGTCAAAAAACACCCAAAACTCTTTACAGAATACTCTAGACCACAAAATTTACGGCCACAATCTAGACTAGCACTTCCCTTTTCCAAAATGAATATAGTCTCATCTGGACCATTAACAATGTCAGCCAAGATCTATAATAATTTACCTTTAACAATAAAAAACGAAAATAACATAAACAAGTTTAAGCAACTATTAAAAAAAGCTCTGATTGATAAATGTTATTATACGCTACAAGAGTTCTTAAATGAAAAAAACATGATGAAAAAATAATTTTATGTACCTATCTAAGAAGAATGTAAAATATAAATACCTACTTAGCTTAAGTACCTATTACTATTACATTGCTATGCCCAAACCGGGTCCATGTTTGTACTTCACAATATTTTTAAGACCTCTATGTGTAACATGGGATGCAATAAATGTTTGTTTGTTTGTTTGACTTTGTTTGACTTATTATGTCCTAACCAATTAAATAAAGATGTCAAACTATCTATGTGAATACACTAAACTATTTATGTGAATGCACTATTGTGCCATCGTCAACAAATAATATCATTGAATTATCACTTGAATTTATTCAAGATTCAAGATATCTTTATTGCGATACACAGGTGTATACATAGGTCGTTAAAATTTAAGATTGTCTCTTTGTGATCTGCCTTAAACTATGGCATGCAACATTAATTAATACACGAATACAATAATTGTAAATAAAATTGAATAATTGAATTAAATAATCGTTAATTATAAATTATCCATAATATAAAATAAAAAGACATTAATATAGATAATAAAGAGGAGAGGTCCTAGTACGCTTCCTTGGGGAACTCCTTGTTTGACATTTAATAAAGATGAATAATTATATTCTATTTCTATCTTCGTTCTACTGCATATTCTATTAATCTTGACCATCTGCACCCTATCGGTTAAATACGACTTAAGCAAGTCCAAAGCTGTTCCTCTCACACCATATTGTTCAGTATATTGTGATCTACATAATCGAATGCTTTGGTCATGTCCTTGTAAAGCGCCGAAATAAACTGTTTTTTGTCTAGTCTAGAGTGGACAATGCTCAAGAACTGATATATTGCTAAATCTTTTGACCTGTTTTTCCTGAAACCATATTGCTCCTTAATTAATATGTTGTTTTTTTTTCCATATAACCATTTAGACGACTAAAAATTACCTTTTCGAACACTTTTGAAAGAAAAGGAATCAGAGCCACTGGTCTGTAACTCTCCATACAAGATCTATCACTTTTTTATGTAGTGGTGTAACAACAGTCGTTTTTAATTCATTGTGATAAGTGCCTTGCTCAATGCAAAGATTAATGATGTGACACAAGATAGGCGCTATTTGAAATCGTACGAACTTGAATGTACTACCGGTATTCCTTAAATCACGTATAACATTACTTATTTCTGTGGCGTCTGTTGGAGTAATAAAAATGAATTTAAATAATTACATTTACAGGATTTTTTATAGTTTTCATTTTTGTTACAATTTACACTGTCATACGCTGTATAGAACTTATTAAATGCTTGAGCAATATCACAGGGATCTTGTATAATATTGCTGTTGACCACAATATGTGACAAATTTTCCTTTGGAAAATTTTGCTTTCTCCCGTTAATAATACTCCATATATCCTTTGATTTATTTGGTGCGTTTTGTATATAAAAAGTATTTTGTGTACGTCGAGTTGACTTTATGACTCTACTATACCTTGTAGTAAACCTTTTAAATTCCTTTTTATCATCTAAGTCTTTTGGTTGCCACCATATTTCCACAACAGGGAACGTTTACGCTTACTACATTTTTTATACCTTTCGATACCCATTTTGGGCGTTCTTCTACATTGTTTCTCTTTCGGATCACAGGGAAGCACAAGTTATAAAAGAGAATAAACAAGGTATAAAATAAAGTAAATTATTCTTAAGGCAACTACGGAACCCTACACTGCACGTGGCCCAACACGCACTTGGAAATTTTCTGGAGAAAGCTTTTTGTATCATGGTCAGAATCAATAGTTCCAGTTTTCGAGAGAATTTTTAGTAAAACTTGTATCTATTGCTATTAATGTACACCCAACAGCATGTCAGTAAAAACTCTTTTGACTTTATGACATGGTAAAAGAGATGCAAATGTTTCTACAGATGTGCAGTTGATCGTACTACGCACGCTGTATCTTAATGTTAGCTTAGCTACTACAAATCAAACCGCTTAAGTTTTCATGATGGTGATGTGGTGATGTTATTCCCTGACTGTGGTTTGTTAAAAACTGACTTTGTTAAAAACTGATTATTTTTTGTTGGGTTAATATGATTTGATTTATTTATGTATTTTTTTCTTTCCCGCACGATGAAAGTGCGGGGTGCTTTTTGTTAGCCGCAACTTCAGCGGTAGCCAGGGCTGCCGCTGAAGTTGCGGCTAACAAAAAGCGGGACAAGTACTCAGATTTGGACGCTAATTATTACTCAAAATCAATCAATATATCTTCGTGGAAGGGCGTACAGTACTAATATAAGCTCCGTATCTAATATTATTTTAAAATACTCATAGTGAATTTTTTAAACAGTGTTATAAATATCAAGTGAAAACGTTTGCAGCAATATTAGTTTAAACTTAAGAGAAATACACAACATTAAAATTATCTCTTGTTTAAGACCACAAAGGATTACTTAATGAATATTTCCCCTATAAATTGCATTACATATAACAGTGTTAAGTGCCGAAGAATACAGACATCAACATAAATAAAGTGTAAAAGTGATTAATTTTAAATAAACGTAACGATTAACGACGAGTTTTAACGAACATATAGATAGTTGTAGGTAAATTCAAATTTTTTCAAATTCAAATTCAAATTCAAAAATGTTTATTGTATAACTATAGGTAACATAAAGGTGGTGATCGTTTTATATAAAGTATCTCTACAGTTTACCTAATACAGGCATACAATATTATAAAAACATGACATTAAATAAGTTTGTCAAAATTTCATTACAATAGTCATTCTAAAAACAATATTATAAAAACACGACATTAAATAATTTAGTCAAAATTTCATGACATTAATAAATAGTCATAAATTCATTAAATCTAACGTGTCATTAATATATAAATCAAACCATAAAAATTTACTTAATCTAAAAATTCATTCAATTTGTATATACATTTTTCCGTCAAATATTTAATAAATTTGCTTTTAAATAATGATAAATTTAAACATCTTATTTCTTTTGGAATTTTATTATAAATTTTTGGTGCCATACATAAAACACTTTTATGCATGAGAGCCGTGTTGGCTTTAGGCACGTACACCGCGTCATTATCTCGTCTATTCCGGTTCAATATAACTGATAATCTTGGAAAAATGTCTGGATTAGATTTCACAAATAGGGCCGATTCTAAAATATAAAGTGATGGGCACGTCAATAATCTATACTTAATAAAATACGGTTTACAGCTATCCATTCTAGAGAGTCCAAACATTGATCTTATACATCTTTTTTGAGATTTAAAAACTCTCTCCCTCTCCGTAGAGTTTCCCCAGAAAATTATGCCATACCTCAATCGAGATGCCACTAAGCCGTGATAAGCAGTTAGAATAGCATCTTCATCCACTGCTGGTGCAAGTTTATATAAAGCATAAGAGGCTGTACTTATCTTTTTACAGAGTGACTCGACTTGTGCCTTCCAATTCAGGTGACTGTCAATAATTAAACCTAAGTACCTCGTTTCATTAACAATGTCAATTATTTTATCATTATATGTTACATTTATAGTAGGAGTATTTGATCTCTGTCTAAAGTGTGTTATCTTTGTCTTATTTAAATTTATATTTAAATTATTATTTTTCAGCCATTTTACTACTGACTCCAATGCGTTATTAATATCATTATTATATTCAGATATATTTTGACATTCGACAGTGATTGTGCTATCGTCAGCAAAGAGAGACATATGCTGTGATGTAGCTTCAGGCAAATCGTTTATATACAATACAAATAATAAGGGACCAAGCACGCTGCCTTGCGGCACACCATACGTAATTGTCCGCTCTGTTGAATAGTATATTTGTTCCAGTTTCGACTTTACATCTATCTTTGAGACCTGTGTAATTTGTTTCCTATTTATTAAGTATGTTCGAACTAGATCAAGTACACTTCCTCGTATTCCGTATGTTTCTAATTTATCAATCAATATATTATGATGTACACAATCAAATGCCTGAGTCATATCACAATATATCGAGCTTACAGGTATTCGCCTATCCACATTGCAAATAACTTTATTTAAAAAGTCAAACAATGCCAAATTGATATTTTTATTTCTACGGAAACCTTTTTGCTCAGGTACTAAAATATTGTGTCGGTCTAAAAAGTTATTAATTTCGAGCGCAATGTATTTCTCAAATATTTTTGATATAATTGAAGTAATAGCTATCGGCCTATAGTTTTCCATTAACTCCCTATTTCCTTTCTTATGAAGCGGTTTCACGATAGATATTTTTAATTCTTCGGGATAGGTACCTTCAGTTATACATAAGTTCAATATATAACTAAGATGACAACTTATTTCTTCAGACACGGATTTAATGACCTTAGTGCAAATTTCATCATGTCCTATACTATTCGATTGTTTTAGCATTTTTATAATTTTTATTATATCATTAGGCAGGCAAGGCGCCATGAACATGGTAAGATTATTACGTTTTATATTTTTAGTAACATCCAAACCGCAACCCGTGATAGGTTGAATTTTATCAGCAAAAAAGTTGTTAAATGAATTTGTTATGTCTTCTGGAATGGTAACGAGAGTATTATTGACTTTTATTCTCGATATAGAATCTGGTGGCAGTTTTGGCTTTGACTCATTTATTATTTCCCATGTCATTTTACATTTATTATCCGCGGTTTGAATTTTAAATATATTGTGAGCTTATTTAGATTTATTAATTATTCTCTTAAGAAGTCTTGAATACCTCTTATAAATAGATTTATTTGCAGTATTAGGATTATTTCTACTATGCCACAGAAGAACTCTCTTTCGTTTGCTGCATTCTTTAATTCTTTTCGATATCCATTTATTACGTTTATTTGATTTTATTTTTATGAGTCGAAACGGGAAACACAGATCATAAAACAACTTAAAATCCACTATGAAGGTGTTGTAAGCTATATTTGGATCGTTAGTTTTATAAATGTCAGTAAAGCATAAGCTCTGTAAACATTGCTTAAATTTAACTATATTTTCCATACAAAAGTCACGCCTTCGAATACGCCAATAATCTAATGTACAATTAATTTTTACTGGTACTTTTAGAATTTGTGCTGTGTGGTCTGATAATGCAAAATCAATAACCTCAGCAGTCTGACCATTTCCTATGTTATGAGCAAAGTTGTCCAAACAGGTTTGACTCTGTAGCCTTGTAGGTTGCCTTATTTCTAAATGCAAATTATAATTTAATAATAAACATTCAAAATCTAAAGTAATATTATTGTGTTTTAAAATGTCAATGTTAAAATCGCCAGCAATAATTAGCTGCTTTATAGATTTTTTTTTACATATCATCTCTAAAATTTTGTGTACTTTCTCCAAGAATATGTTTATGTTACTATTAATTGGCACTCTATAGATACATACAATTATAACTTTATAGTCTAATAATTCAACTGCACATAGTTCACACACACCGGAGATGGACATTTTCTTGACTTCAGGTATATCTTTCCATCGATGACCTTTTCTGATCATTACACAAGTTCCGCCTCTATTGGAATCCTTCCTGCTGTAGCAAGTTGCAAGGTTATAATTAGGAATATGCAGTAGAACTTCATTACCTGACTTAATAAAATGTTCCGTAATACAGATGACGTCGATTTCTTTTTTACTATCTTTAAGTTCTTCTAAACATACTACAAATTGATCTGTTTTGTTTATTAAACCAGCTATATTTTGGTGAAGGATAGTGATATTATTCTCGAAAAAACAGTGGTTGATCAGGCAAATTCTGATTTTCTGTAGACTGTTCATTATATTCTGAATAAAAGTGCCAAGCGTCAATTTCATTAATCTTTTCCTGAATGGTCAGAAAAACTTTGTGAAGACCACGGTAATTTAAGAAGCCCCTTCGGTTGAACATAGTAGAGTCATATGCTAAGTGTACATTTGAGTCAATGAGGTAAGCATGTTTATTAATCTCTACATTTCTAACCAATAGTTCATTAAAGCTTTCGATTCGCCAGTTATACAAATCATTGTGCTTGCCGCATCTAAATATCGGAGAACAAATCAAAATATTTGTATTGTTAATCTTTTGAAGTGTCTCTTCGATGTCTTGGAGTATGTAACGGTAGTCATTTGTTGATTTAAAATCATCATCGCCTATCATAATGACACAATAATCATTCAATGTGAGATTCATCACCTTCGACTCTAATCCTTTGACTAGCTGTTGAAATCCTGCATTTGGCGTCAAATAGTGGCAATACTCAAATCTGTTTCCAAAAGTTTTTTCGACTATAGGCAAAAGTTTATTGTGTTTAATTGTACTAAATAAACACAATTTACTCTCTCCCTGAGAAGAATTGTCTAGGGTACTCAATATTTTTGACTCCAGTTTTTCCTCTTCGTCCGAAGATAAATCTAAAGATGAATCTAATTTTTCATGACCAAGATTGATTCTTTTACATTGGCTTTTAGATGTTAAGTTCTTTAGGTCTTGTAATGTTGAGCTTAATTGATTCTGTAACGTACTTATTTTATTACTAATTGAAACCAGGTGCGTATTAAAATGGTTAGTTACGGAGCAGTTTTCCGACTTGTGCTTTGACATTGGAGTCACGAAATCTTGGTTACAAAGGTTGCGTTTAACAGCCTCCATTTCACTAGTAACTAAATCATTCTTAGGGTTTAGTTTTTTTTGACATGTATTAACTTTGCTTTTTGTTGTAGATGTGCATATACGGGTTAGTGTTTCAATTCTGGATTCATATAGTGATATTTTGTGCGTCAGTTCAGAGATTTCAGATAAGTATTTGTCTATTAATTCATCTGCAAACTTTAATTTTGCTTCACATTCCATCAATTTTTTCCTCGTTTCCTGCAGGTCTTCATTAATGTTGATGTCATTACCAATTTCTGGGCAGCTCCTATTAAACTGCACTTTATCTTCATCTAGTGGTAATCCATCAAAAGAATTTTGTGTTGGAATATTAACGCATGGTTTTCTTATCGTTATTTGTGGTGATCTGTTTGGCGAGCTCAGGGAAGTACCATTACTTGAGTCTGACTGTAAGTTTAGGGTTAAGTCAACCACCGTTCCTTCCTCAAGTGTGCTACAGGCCATCCCAGGAGAAGGGGTCTGGGTTTTGTTTTCAGTTTCAAAAGCTTGTGATGGTACTTTAGGCGTGCTGCCTGTTCTTAAAGGTAACTTGTCTTTTGTTTGCTTTCTAACGCAAATGTCACAACTCCAGGTTAAACGACGATCTCTTGCCCTGTCACTTCGCATTAGGTCATACCGTTTAGTCGTTACCCCCACGCAGTCGAGATCATAACTGTTTTTGCAAATGCTGCATGTGAGAAAATTGTTTTTCTTGACTTTATTTTTGCATTTAAAACAGCATTTACTTTGAGGATTCATTATTATTAACTTCTGTGCGAATTCTGACACTTTAAAAGCGTATGAAATATCTGCTCAATCTTTATAGTTTTGATTAAAATTTGTACAGGTGCTTTGTCTTCTTAGAACTCAGTGAGGCACATAAACATCCAGAGTTTCAATCCAAAAGAAGAAAAATTAAATAAAAAAAATGGTCTTGAGTTGTTGTAGAATCGAACTCGTGATATAAATTGTGTGTGAAACCATTAAATCCAAAATTTATTTTGCAAAAAGACTTCAGCGGTCGCAGAATCGAACTCGAGCAGTTATATTGCAAGTCCACTACTCAGACCGCTAGACCATCGCAAGCTGTGAGGCCAGCGTTGAAAATAGCATACATTTCTCGTTAAATGCACAGAGTTGAACGTTATTTTACAAGTGAAAGGGAAGGTAGATACACATACAGATTCCACATTGATATTTTGTAACTTGAATTTGTACGGAAATATTATGTTTAACTTTAAAGATCACTGTTCTTTTTAGCACCTTGATTCGTTATTTGCAAATAGACTGTTTTGAGATTGAAAGATTATATCAAAATGCTTGAATATTCCGTCACTTTTGTCACTTTGTTGACATTACTTAAATCACTAATATTATCTAAATCACTGTTCCGATTTGTCCACAAATAATAATCCTTGATAATCACAATGTTATAAACGTAATGGTAAAGATTGTAAACACAGAATACACATTTAAATAATTATATTTTAATAAAAATACGGAGCTTCTGTTTACTACTTGACGCCCTGAGCGTGTGGGTAGTAAGCAGTGACCGTGTGAGTGAATAACAAGTGGCAACGAACTGCAACAAAGTTGTGACAATTGACCTTGAACAACTTGTGCTTACTGCTGTGTTGCTACTATCACAGCTAGCTAATGCTTATTTCGACCGAGCAAGGAATCGCATCTAGGTTTGACGATGTGGATTTTACATTCGTGGTTCAAATCCCAGTAGTACTATATCGTTTTGTATTTTATTTTAAAGTGTTTTGAGTGGCATCTGCTGTTAAGTGGCGAAACTACAAACCGCTATCAAATATAATCCGTAAAACAGAACCCGATCGGAAGATTTAGTTTCACTAGTGACTACGAGATGGCGGAACGTTGCGCGAAATGCAATAGAAAAATTACGAATAATCAATTTTTAAAATGCAAATCTTGTCAAAAGAAATTTCATTTATTATGTACAACTGTTTCCGAAGCAAGATATTACTCTTTCTACGCATTAAATCAACAAAAAAAGGACAATTGGAAGTGTAACTTATGTCCAAAGGAACAGAATGAAATCATCCATATTTCACCTTTACCAGAAACATCAAAAAAGGTAAAAGTTGTAACAAACATTGTCTCTTCATCACCGTTACAAAGCTCATCACAGAGAAACAAAAATGAAGACAAAGATGGATCTGGAGATAATTACACTGTTAATGTTTCAACAAGTAATTCCTTTTCATCATTAAGTACCGAAAACGAAGAGGAGGAAAATTACTGTGAAGGTGTCCAAACACCAAGTAATTTAAATAGAAGTTGCCCTATTATAGAGGAAAACTATTACGAAGAGTTTAAGAGAGCTCTTAAGGTCATTACAACATTAGAAAAGAAATTAGAAAGTGCAGACAATCAAATAGAATTGTTGTTAGAGGAAAATAACACCCTTAATAAAAAACTGGAGGCATACGAACTGAAAATTCGTTACCTTAATCGTGTTTGCCAACCCTCATCTCAGACACCAAGCAGTAATAAAACTAAAAGTGCGAAAAAATCAACACATACCCATAGGCCATACTCATGTTGTAAACAAAGGCAATAACGAAAGTTTTTCTAATCTCAACATACCTTTACATGTTTCCAACTCTACATTGAGTAATAAGAAACAAAAACAGCAAAAAAAACCAGAAGTTCAACATTTTAAGGCAAACGATAAATTACAAAATTTTGAGAAAAACCGACCAAAAATATGCATCTTAAGCTCAAATAAAGTAAACAATATCTTATCTATATCAGAAAACAAGTTGGAAGGACACTCAATCTGTCATGACTTAACGCCTGGAAGTAACACAATCCAGATTTTAAATGGTCTCAATAAGAAAATAGAAGGCTATACGATGAGAGATTATTGCATCATACTTATCGGAGAAGAAGACTTTAAATACACAAAAAAATATATCGATCTAATAAAACAAATTAGACAAACCTGTGAAAAGATTGACTTTACAAACATAATAATTTGCCTACCAACGTATAAATTTGGAAAACAACTAGATATGTATAATTGCCGAGTAGAGAGCTTCAATAATCTTCTGTACCTGGATAACTCTACGAACAAATATGCTTACATACTGGATTCGAATTTGAACCTTACTTGTGATTACATCATGTTTCATAGACGAAGTGGATCTCTCAACAATCGTGGTGTAAGGACTATATTTGAAGATATAAAACAACTGATAAATGAAATTTGTAAAGGAAATAAACCAGACAAACCTGTAAATGAGTTTTTTCGAGAATCAATTCAACATTAATAATGCATCTTTTGAATTATTAACAATCTTTCATCAAAATATAGCAGGCCTTTGCAATAAACTTGACTTGGTAGAGTTAGCTTTGAATGAACTTACAGAATCGAATAAATGTATAGATATTATTTGTTTTAGTGAAACTTTTGTGAAATTAGGCACAGAGAGTAATATTAGGCTTCATCATCATCATCATCATATCAGCCGAAAGACGTCCACTGCTGGACATAGGCCTCCCCTAAAGAACTCCATGACGACCGGTCCTGCGCTGCTCGCATCCAGCGGCTTCCCGCGACCTTGACCAGATCGTCGGTCCACCTTGTGGGGGGCCTGCCAACGCTTCGTCTTCCGGTACGTGGTCGCCACTCTAGAACCCTCACGCCCCATCGGCCATCGGTTCTTCTTGCGATGTGCCCTGCCCACTGCCACTTCAGTTTAGCGATTCTCAGGGCTATGTCAGTTACTTTAGTTCTTCTGCGGATCTCCTCATTTCTGATTCGATCTCGCAGAGAGACTCCGAGCATAGCCCTTTCCATCGCCCTTTGGGTGACTTTGAGCTTTCTGATAAGGCCCATCGTGAGCGGCCACGTCTCGGTGCCATATGTCATCACTGGCAACACACACTGGTCAAAGACTTTCGTCTTGAGACACTGCGGTATTTTGGACGTGAAGATATTGCGGAGCTTCCCGAACGCTGCCCATCCGAGTCGGATTCGACGAGTAACCTCTTTCTCTAAGTTGGATTTACCCAGCTGGACTGTTTGTCCCAGGTATACGTACTCATCAACAACTTCGAGCGTAGAGTCTCCAACTTTGAGTGGAGTGGGTACAACAAGGGCGTTAGACATAATTTTCGTCTTATCCATGTTCATTTTAAGACCCACTTGTTGTGAAACTCTACTGAGGTTATTGAGCATCGTGCCGAGATCTTCCAGGGTCTCAGCCATTACGACAATATCGTCGGCAAATCGAAGGTGGGTCATGTACTCGCCATTGATGTTGATGCCAAGTCCTTTCCAGTCCAGGAGTTTGAAGACATCTTCCAATGCAGCGGTGAACAGTTTAGGAGATATGACGTCTCCCTGTCTCACTCCTCGCTGCAATTGGATAGGCTTCGAGTCCTGGTCCTGAAGACGAACTGACATAGTGGCGTTTTTGTACAGGTCCTTCAACACTTCAATGTACCGATAGTCGACTTGGCACCTCTGGAGAGATCGTAGCACGGCCCACGTCTCGATCGAATCGAAGGCCTTCTCATAGTCCACAAACGCTAGGCAAAGTGGCTGGTTATACTCTTCGGTCTTCTGTATAACTTGCCGTAGCGTATGTATGTGGTCTATGGTACTGAAGCCTTTACGAAAACCGGCTTGTTCGGGAGGCTGGAAGTCGTCGAGCCTGCGCGCGAGACGGTTCGTAATGACTCTCGAGAACAGCTTATAGACATGGCTCAGAAGTGAGATGGGTCTGTAATTCTTTAGCAGGGTCTTATCACCCTTTTTGAAGAAGAGTACCACCACACTTCTGTGCCATGCCTGTGGCGTTTTCCCTTCGAGTATGACAGAATTAAACAGCTTCTGAAGAGCTTTAAGCACTGGCCTTCCGCCTGCTTTCAGAAGCTCAGCCGTAATTCCATCGTGCCCGGGTGCCTTGTTGTTTCTAAGCTGTCTGAGAGCCATTCTAATCTCGTACAAGCTGACGTCCGGGATATCTTCGGTATGGTGTCGGGTAAGTCTAGCTCTTGGATCGTTGGCCAGACTGCTAACGGGTGGGCCGGTTGATGTGTATAACTGCCCATAGAACTTCTCGACTTCCCTCAGTAGCTCAGGCTTGGACGATACGGTTCTGCCATCCTCGGTCTTCAGCCTCGTCAACTGGCTCTGTCCAATAGACAAATCTCTTGCGAACACTTTGGAGCCTTTGTTCCGCTCAATCGCTTCTTTAATACGGTTAGTATTAAATAGCCGAAGGTCGCGAGTCAGAGACTTAGAGATCTGTTTATTGAGCCGCCGATATTGAGAAGCATCTTCCGGAGACTGCAGAACCATTTCGCGTCTTTCTTCCATTAGCTTGAGGGTATGGTCAGAGATCTTTTTGGTTCTTTTAGTACGGTGGGGTCTTAAGTACTTTGACCCAATTGTATGGACAGTTTCCACGAACCCGTTATTGTAGTCGTCCACATCTACGCATTCACCAAGGCATTCAAAGCGGTTTTGCAGTTCGAGCTGAAAGCCGTCGGGGTTTTGGATATTGGTGGGTACTGGTCGGAGCGTAGACTTCATCAGTCGAGTTCTTTCCAGCTTTACGTTGATATTCAATGTGCCTCTTACCAACCGGTGATCGCTTCCGGTTTTAACCGCATTGATCACAGAGACATCATTGAATATTTGCTTCTTCGTCGACATGATAAAGTCAATCTCATTTTTTGTAGCACCATCGGGACTGATCCAGGTCCATTTTCGGTTTTCCGACTTTTTGAAGAAGGAATTCATCATAAGAGTCCTTCTTTCTCCAAAAAGTCGGCTAACATGTGGCCTCTGGAATTCCGATATCCAACACCAAATTGCCCCACCCTCAGCTCACCATCGCCTCGCTTGCCTAATTTCGCGTTGAAGTCCCCCATGACAACGGTATAGTGGGTCTTAGGCGTATGTATGGCTTTAGATATATCCTCATACATAGCCTCGACTTCATCATCAGAGTGTGTCGATGTGGGGGCGTATACCTGTATGACTTTCAGCGAATACCTTTTGGTGATTCTGAGTATAAGGTACGCTACCCGCGACGACACACCCTCGATCATGACCACGTTGTTCACGAGAGACTTGTGGACCATAAACCCGACACCTCCCTGGGACAGTTGGTCGCCCTCCCGGAAATAGAGCAAGTTACCTGATTTTAGGATTATCGAGTCCTCCCCCTCTCTTCGGACTTCAGATAGACCTAAGATGTCCCAGTGTAACCTGCTCAATTCTTCTTCGAGTTCTGCAACCTTCTCGTCGGTCCGCAATGTGCGCGTGTTATAAGTTGCCAGGGCCAGAGGTCGTCGTTGTTGGTAGCTCGACATCTGCCGGGGATTCTTCGCACCCCCTGCCCCACCGTTACCATGGCCGCTACCGGAGCCAGGAATAGCGGGGCCGCCGGGGACTAGGGGCCGGAGCTTATTGTTGTGATTCATCGATTCTTAGGGGGTTTTACCATAGTCGCCACGCTTGGCAGACGGGTTGGCGCCCGCAGTAAGATGAAATAATACACAGAAGGACGCTGCTGCCCATCCTCTGGATTTCATTTCCCTTAGTCGCCTCTTACGACACCCACGGGAAGAGATGGGTCGGTACTATTCTTTTTTAGGCCGGCACCGCACAGCTTGCGGCTTAATAATTATAAATTAGCAGCTTTTTACTGTAGGGAAACTAATAGGGGGGGGGGGGGGCATGTATATTGATAAAAAATGACTTGGAATTTAAGCCCTTACAAGTTACTTTGGAAGCAGCAACAAAGTTTTATTTTGAATGCTGTGGAATTGAAATTATAGGATTCAACATAATCGTGATATGCATTTATAGAATACCGCAACAATCTAAAGCTCACATTGGCCTTTTCTTGCATAAATTAGAAAATTTATTGCACTATTTAACAAAAACATATAAACAGAAAAAAATTATCGTTTGTGGAGATTGGAACATTGATGTTCTTAAACAAACTTCTTTTTCAAGAGATCTCCTAAGCACCTTGCTTAGTTACGGCTTGGAAACTCATATAAAGACACCTACTAGATTAAATTCGTGTATTGATCAAATCGCTAGTAACATTGCAAACATCAAATCTCAGATTCATCATTTGAATCTTTCAGATCATGAAACTGCACAGACTATATCTTTTAAAGTAAAAAAAAGGAACAAGTATTATACATGGTTTGAAAATAAACGGGATTATAGTATATCAAACATGCATAAATTTTCTGAATGTATTTCAGCTCTGTCCTTCTCTGATGTATTAAGTACTAATGATGTAAATGAGTCTTTTGGTTTGTTTCATGAAATACTATGTATGTTCTATGACCTTTGTTTCCCGATCATTAAAGTTAAGCTAAATAACAGGCCTAGAAAGCTAAGGTGGCTGACTAGAGGTATAAAACGCTCATGTAAACACAAAAGGAAACTATACTTGAATTACAAATGCACAAGTAATAAATATATTAAAGATAAACGTAAAACTACTTTTAAAAACTATAGTACTATTTTAAGAAAATGTATTTACAGGTCACAGAAAATTAATAATAATAAATATATTCGAAATCATAAAAATAAATGTATTGCGACGTGGAAAACCATAAACTCTTCAATTAATGACAATATATTTAAAAATGACATTAATAATATTAAATATGATGACATAATATACTCTGACCCTAATAAAATATCTGACATATTAAATGATTATTTTATAAATTTGACATATACATCAGATAACAATAATAATAACAATAATAGTAATTACTCTTCCATAAATACAAACATTAATACAATTTTCTTACGTCCAATAAATGACGAAGAAACTTATAAGATTATTATGTCTCTTAACAATAGTAAATGTAGTGGATACGATGACATAACAACGAAAATACTGAAATTGTGTGCTGTTTATATATGTAAGCCTTTGACATACATCATAAATCTTTCCTTTTTGCAAGGCGTATTTCCTGACAAACTAAAGCTTTCCATAATTAAACCACTGTATAAGAAAGGTGATAATAACGATCCTGGTAACTACAGACCGATCACAATTGTTCCTGTACTATCAAAAATACTTGAAAAAGCTATCTATAGTAGGCTCAATGAGTTTTTAACACTACATAATGTATTAAGAGCAGAACAGCATGGGTTTCGAAAGGGAAAGTCTACAACACTCGCTTGCTTTGACTTTGTTAAGCAAATATCAGACGGAGTTAATGAAAACGCTAAAATGTTCGGCATATTCATTGACATGAGTAAGGCATTTGATTTCGTTTGTCATTCAAGATTATTACATAAACTGGAGTTATGTGGAATAAGGGGAAAGGCACATGACTGGTTAAAAAGCTATTTAGACCAAAGGAAACAATGCACGGAAGTATCAAAAATTGTAAAAGAGAGCAATGACATTTTAAGTAAAAAAATATTTCGATCAGATTTCAAACTGAAAAAAACAGGAGTGCCACAAGGTAGCATCCTTGGACCCTACTATTTCTCGTTTACATAAACGATTTGCCTGTCTCCCTTAGTTTTAGATCAGTACTGTTTGCTGACGATGTAACTTTAATAGTAGAGATTCCAAAAAATATGAATGCGTCTTCAATTCTAAATGAGGCTATTGGGGAGACGACAGATTGGATGAATAAGAATAAACTACATATCAATATAAATAAAACTAAAGTAATGCAATTTTTACCATATAATTCAAATCTCATACCAATACAAATACAACATAATAATACTTATATACAAATAGTAAATGACACAAAATTTTTAGGGTTAACGGTTGACAAACATCTAAACTGGAAAGCGCATGTGAGTGAGGTTTGCCAAAAGTTAAACAAATTTGTATTTGCTTTGAAACGGTTATCGCAAACAGTCTCAAAAGAAGCAGCTCTGACGGCATATCATGGTTATGTATCCTCAACATTAAATTATGGTCTTGTTTTGTGGGGAAACTGCGTGGAGGTAGACAGACTATTTAGACTTCAAAAAAAGTGTATCAGAGCAATTTGCCAGGCCGATTATCTTGAATCGTGTAAACCACTTTTTATAAGTCTAAATATCCTGCCCCTCCCCTGCGCATACATAAAAAGTGCATGTTGTTTTGTAAAAGATCATCCTCACCACTTTAGTAAATATCATGATATACATACTAGGCCAAAAATAACTCAATATTTAAACTTACTACATAAGCCAGCATGTAATAAATATATTTATAAGAAAAATGTTTTCAATATGTGTATAGAGATATATAATAAACTACCAGATGAAATAAAACAATTAGATGGAAATATGTTTAAGACACGAGTGACTAAATGGTTAATGGAACATTGTTTTTATAGCCTAAAGGAGTATAGAGAGTATAAAGCCACGAATAATTAGTGATAGGCACGACTATTGCTCATTTATATAAATATTTGCATGCCTGTTTCGCAGACTAAATACTAAGACTATTTTTCTATAAGATCTGGAATTTGTATTTTGTAAGTATCTCTGCAAATAAACGTTTCTATTCTATTCTATTCTAAGAGATCGGCCATCGATCGGTTGTCCATTGCCATCCAACGCGGTAATATGGGCACCTTTGCGTCCGGTACGATTAGGGGAGGGCTTTTTGACTAAGGAGAAGTCCAGTGTGAGTCATCATTATCATCATAACATCCCACGAAACGTCCACTACAGGACAGGGAGCTCCCTCCAGTATTCTAGCTTTAGCTGAGAAAAATTTGGAGGGGAACAGTGTGAGTACATTCGTAATAATGATTCGTGATTCGTGACTTCGATTTTAATAAGTTAATATTGTTGACAACGATAGCTGTTTTATATTTTGTAATTTACCTAAAACATAGTGAATAACTTCACCTTCGTTATACCTACTTTTGCTATGAGAAGTAGACGATGAAGTTTCACAGTCTAAATGCAATGACTTTCGATCAGAAGAGAACGTAGTTTCTTAAAAATGTTGCTGTATCAAAATTCATGTAATGAGCCTTTTGTTTTGCTGCGGCAAGCTTGGGCGGCAAGGCAACTCAACAAAACACGAAACATTTGAAACTGGCGGTTTTGTAAATAGGGTTATAAATTACCAGAGAACCACGACCTGTTCACATAAATCCTGGAATATCGAATTACTAATAGTGCCATTACAAAACACCAACCCTGGGCACAGATTAAATAATAGTAAACTCCCTGGGGTACATAACGAACTACCAGGGTCGGAGTAAGGGCGGACTCGCTTTCCTCGGCGTCTACTATGTGAACTTACTCAGCACTATATGTATGTCACTATAGAGCATGCTCTCTTGTGAGGACGTCTTTCTAATAGAGCAATGCTATGTAGCTGGCCTGTTAGCTGGAAAAAATCTATTTTCATAGCTTAGATCTGCGTTCTAAAATGGAGCAATTCTATTGGTTGGATTTTTTACAGCTCACAGGGTAGATACTTAACACATTTCTGATGGAAAGGCACCCGAACGCAGCGGACGCCCTTAGTTCAACCCTGAACAACATTCGCAAATAGACTTATTTAGCAGAAGGCTCACCTAATTTGGTTTTGCGCCCATTTAGGCAACCCCATTGGGAATCCCGCACCCATTTCCTTACGCCTACTCAAATGAACTTGCGGTTGACAGTAACTGGGTGTTCCTTTGTTAGTTATTGTAAAATCTCGTGATGCCTATTCCAAATTCTAATTAGCATTGTAAAACAGAGGAAAGTTATAATAAAACAAAATTCAGGAAGTTAAGCTGTCCCTATCTAGTAAATTCTGCTTGTAAATTCAAATTTCTGGAGTTTAATTATACAGCGTGAATTTTCATTGGTTTTGCCATACAAAATGAGTCGATCACGTGACCACTTAACTATGGAGAGACGAAAAAATTTTCATTGTAGTTACAGATACAAAAACTACTAAAAGTGGCCGTTTTTCGCACTTTTTGTATCTGTAACTACAGTGAACTATATTTTTCAGGATTGATAGGTTCTAAATGAACTATTACTTCAATCTGGTAAGACAGATTTTTGATAAGTTTTGTATTTAGCGAGTAATATTATAACTTGTGGGGGCGCTAGTTGACTGCAGGAAAGCCCTTAAACGAGCAATATTTGTATACGTATATATTTGTCATCGGTTTCTCGAAAACGGCTCTAACAATTTCGATGAAATTTACCATACGAGGGTTTTCGGGGGCGAAAAATCGATGTCCCTCTGATCTTCCCCCTGTTTTTAAAATCCCTTGTTTTAGACAAAAACCTACAGCGCCATCTGTTGGAGGGTAGCATAGCTTGCTCACTCTATGATATTTTAATGTTGAGGCGGCTATTATAGAGCGCAGCTCGGTCGCCCAGGTACTGTTCCTTATGTGCTAAAGGGCAGTAATTTCTAATCTCTTTAAGATAACATTATTAATTTATCTAACTGTCGTGACGTACGTGAAGCTATGTTTGTACGCATATCACAGCCAAGACCATCATCACCAAACGACCGAAGGCATCTAGGGTGAATTTCCACCACTGCTGCGCGAAGGAACTAAACTGTGAGCTGGAAAATTCTAACCTATAGGATTGCTCTATTTAATTAGTGTTTAGTGATGCCCTACTTCATATCTTTGCTACGCTTGAGGTTAATAATAATAAGTGACCAAAGTGCTTTAAAAGTTTACGAATTTGGTCATATCTAAGATGGCAGTCGCTTTTGCTTTAAATGCTGCCTCTCTGTTTGTCCCAGAGTTCGCGTGCTGCCATTACAAAGTACCGTCAAAGGAATCTCAAGCTTAATACATTAGAATTAGTAAATGCTCTACTCAGGTGCTAGAATCACACTTCAAGTGTAAAGCTGGACGTGCTCTTGACTGTATCAATCCGTCTCTTCCTACGGATTGTGCGTACTGTACCATACTTTTTGCTATGAAAATCCTGGGAGGGGTCTTCGTCTGGCTGTAGAAATTTATGATACCATGTTCCTTCGTAGAGTTTATCATTTAGCCGTTCTTTTGAACAGGCTCTTAGAGGCAGGGTGTTAAACCCCACAGACTGAAACTCTCACTTTATTATGCAAAACACAATGCCAGTTGTAAATTATGTATAAACTTGAGATCTTAATGTTCCTGATGATTTTCTGTTCTTAATAGCAAAGCTTCTATTATGAAGATTGTATTTCACCAACTATTACTTGAATATTCATAGTATTACACTCGGTAATAGAGGAAATTGTAATTCCCATTTGAAAGTATCTTTGTCAGTTCTATAACGGGCTATATTAAACATACAATTAAAATATTGAGTAAATACAGCATGTGTTTTTCAACACACTGCTCATATAGTGGCTCTATTAGTCACCGCAATTAGGCACATAATAACACCCATAATAAAACTGTGACTTTTTCATTGCTATAACTCACTAGTGAGTTATAGATCTTTTTTTAAATTATATTGATTGAGTTGCTTTGTTCTTAAAAAAGTTTTTTCAACAGACTTCCTCATAAAGTGGCTCTATGGTCACCGCAATTAGGCACAGAATAACACCCATATCAAACTGTGACTTTATCATTGCTATAACTCACTAGTGAGTTATAGATTTTTAAAAATTTTATTGGTTTAAATTTTGTTGTTATTTTATTCACAAGTGTGTTGAAAAACGTCGTATGATACACGTGTGTATTGATGATTACCGTCCTCGGCTCTCTTAAGTCTCTCGCCTACGGCTCGGTTCTCAATGGCGCCTCGGCGGTAATCACCAATGTTACACACTAGTACGATAATGTACTATTATCCATCAGAAAAAAATTGAAGGATGAATACACCCATGATACGAAAAGACCTTGAAGAAAAAGGCACCATCTACAAAGGTGTGAGCAAATGTTGGTACCTTGGGTGTACAGTAAATGATACCTAGTCAACGAGAAGAGGTAATATATATTTGGGTTCAGAATGCCCTAAGATGTTCTGCAGCCCTGCACGAGGTGTTGGTGTCCAAACTGGTAAGCAGGAAAACTAAGGTTCGGATTTCGCGGGCCAAAGCTCGACTAAGTAAACAGCAGACTTATTTAAGACATCTAATGAACAAACATCCTTTATTTACAAACAATCTAAAAATTTGCGTTTCTTGCTGAACATATTTCAAAGAAACGCGTGGTAATAACTCAAGGCTTAATTAACAGTGGATTGAAGCAAAATTGAAGAATAAGAAAGCAGCGCAACTTTTCACAAAACCCCGCTGGGGATCCGGGCTAATTACCCTAATTTATAAAAAAGTGTAAATTAGCAAATTGTGGGTGGTTTCGGTAATTAAAATAATCGTTTTTTATTTATCTTTAAAATCGCTTCTCTTGTGTAATGAGCAAGTAGATTGGTACGGAAATGAGAGCTTAATCGCAATGCGCGAACATTTTCTGGATTTTAAGTGTATACAGTTATGGATAAACGATTCTGATGCTGACGGTTAGGTTCGGGGAGCCAATCACGACTCGCACGCCTGCCCCGCCATACATTTTTAAAGTTGTGTGCCGTGGTTCTGCGCATTAACGGACTGCTTTGCTAATGGTAGTTTTTTGTAGTATAGACAATGTCCACACACATAAAAACAACACAAATTCGTCCATGACAACACACAGAAAGATAAATAATTTCACAATTAAAATTTTGAACACATTTGCTCATAAAACAAGCTCTATTTGCACTGTACTTAGGTTCAGAATCCAGCTTATGATTTTTCCATTATATTATCGCACTAGTGTCTTATTATAGTTTTAAAAAAAATCGGCAAGGAGTAAGGAGTTTTTATGTCTATAAAAGTCATAACATTGGCACGAATAACTGAACTTTCTTCAATAAACATTAATTTCATAAAACTATTCATATTAATCAAGTTAGTAACAACAAATTCGTCTTTTAAGTAACAAAATATCCCATTTAAAATAACTTAAAGACTAAGCTGTTTAGTAAATGCCTCCTGCGCGCGCAACAACAACACAACAACAACGAGGAGGTTTTAACCCACGCTTCGGGTTGAATAAAACCTCCTTGGTATAATTATGTGTACGCTAAAACAGGGCGCCATTTTTACTAATATTAGTGGTGGTTACATTGTGATTATTGTAATTATTTTCAAAAGAATCGACTCCTACAAATAAAAAAACTGTAAATAATTTAGTTCCTCAACGTAGAAAAAAACTAGTCTGGAGAATCGGGTGTACATAGAAATCTAAGGAAAAAGAAAATGTGTTGAAAAATGTCTTAAGAAGCGCGTGCGCTTTGGTCATTACACTCTTGGCTCCATTACGCCCTCACCTGCGGTTCGGGCTGCAATTTTCGAGCCTCGAGCGAAATCAACAAAATAGCGCACTTGCATCTTAATATACTATTGCCCTGCAGTGGGACACTCACGGCTAGAAAAAAAGCCGGCGAACTGCTAGTCGGACTCCCGCATCGAGGGTTATAGACGCGCAGTCACACAGAAGTGTGTTAAAAACGCGCGAGTCCGACATGAACTTGGTCAGTTTTTATTGTTTTTTGTTATTTTGTTCATGCACTATAAAAATACCAATTTTCACGCTTGTAAGTGTTCCCGTTTTTACGATAGAGCTAAAATAGAAATAAAGCAAAAATGCATTTAATTTTTAGTATTTGTGTAGCGGCAACGTGAAAATTTCAACTGTCTAGCTATTACGGTTTACGAGATACATCCCACTGACAGACATAGGAGGGATATTAATAGGGTCCTGTTTTTCACCCTTTGGGTACGGAACCCTAGGATTGAAATTATGAATCAAGTAGTAAAAAAAAGACTCATAAGAAAGTGAAAAGTGTTACAAAACAGACGTAAGCAGACTTACAATCAGCAGGAATGGATGCACGTACTGAGTAAGAGTGTGACTAAAGTCCAACCATTAATATTGTTTAACTACGGATATAATGGAGAATCTCGTAAAGACATGAAAGTAGGACAAGATAAAAGTTTTAGTGCCGGATCAAGGACAGGTCAGGAGGGGGCGCCAACTGAATCTTAGTGGGTGGCTGGATTTGTGCGCTTACATACATACATAACTTCACGCAGATACCACAGCCCTTCACCTGCTACGATCTAGACATACTTCCCTGCCACGACTAAAAGGACTATAGCTGTGTTTTTTATGTCACAAGGAGCAAACGAGCAGATTTGGTGAACCTTAGGTTCTACCACAGAATAAAGAAATAGTTATATCATACGGAACGGACACGATTCGCGATTCACTTTCACGATTCACTTTTGTACTGAATATGCAGGCCTCCGCGACCTTCCGATTTCAAATTCGCGCTCGTTGTATATTTTTTCACGTTACAATTGGGCAAACGAGCAGTTGGGCCACCTGGTGGGGTCACCACCGCCACGAATTATTTCACTAATAAGACAGTGGGTGTAATGACACCCACTGTCTTATTAGTGAAATAATTCGTCACTAATAAGACAGCAAAGGATAGGATACGCCGACGACCTGGCGTTGCTGAGACATCGAGCATATGACATCAAGAAGATGGTGAACACCCTAGAACAGGAAGGACAGAAAGTAAGTGTCACGATTAGCCGGGAAAAAACGGAGTATTTCATAATGAAGAGATACATAAACATCCTAGAGAAAAGGAAAGATCTTGTGACTGAAGCATGCACCTACAAAGGTGCTGATTAATTCAAATACTTGGTTTGCACCGTCACTGATACCAACCGGCGAGAAGAAAAAATAGATATCCGTATCCAAAATGCCCTAAGATGCTCAGCAGCTCTCCACAAAGTCCTAGTGTCCAAGATAATTAGCAGGAAAACCAAAATTCGGATCTACAAAACTGTAATTAGACCAATTTTGATGTACGGATGTGAATCATGGACACTGACTCAAAAAGAGAAAAGTAAGCTCTTAGTGGCAGAGAGGAAGATTTTCCGGAAGATCCTGGGCACTTGGAGGGTACGAAAAAACCAGGAGGTAGAAGACCTAGTGGCTGAACCCAATATAATTGGAGAGACAAAATCAGCCCGACTTCGCTGGCTTGGCCACGTAGAGAGGATGGAGGAAGATCGTGCAGTCAAAAGAGCGTACTTGGGACGACCGACGGGAAAACGACCGGTCGGACGTCCCAGGTACCGCTGGAGTGACGAAGTGCAAAAGGACCTGAGTGCCCTCCAAAGACCCGATTGGCGTGAGGAGGTGCAGAAAAGGGACGACTGGCGGCTTTTGGTGTCGGAGGCCAAGATCCTCTTTGGGTCCCTGAGCCAGTGAAAGTAAGTAAAGTAAGTAAAGTAAGTAAGACAGCAAAGCGCGTTACCCACCTTGAGAACTAAGATGGTATGTCTCATGTGCCGGTAATTTCACTGGCTCCCTTACCCTTCAAACCGAAACACAACATGCAAACACTGCTGCTTCACTGCAGAAAAAGGTAAGGGGGTGGTACTTCCCCAGACGGACTTTGCACAGAAGCTCTACCACCTACAAATAGTATAAAGTGTCAGGGGTGTGGTTCTACCGTCCGTGTCACCAACTGTCTTATTTGTGGCGACACCTATAAGACAGAATAGCTTTGCCGACCATGAGAACGATCCTACCAAAACGTAACTTTTTTGGAAAACTTGTGGTAGCGTGCCGACACATTACAAAGCCAAAATAACTGTTGAATTGCTTTCGGTTACCGGTGGTACCCAATTGCTGATGATTTTTTTTTCCATTTTCTTGAGTTATAATATTAAGTGTTATTTTTAATTTCGTTTATTTATTGCACACAAGATACCATAAGTTTTTCAGGGTAAAATATTTCAATCAAGGAATGTCTTCCAAAGTTGTTATATAATTTCTAATACGCCGTATACTGATAAATAAAACCAACGACCAACATCAAATTAATAGGTATGTAATAAACAACATGAATTAATAGGTACATAATTCTATCTCCTAAACACTAATAAACGGTAACAATTATAGGGTCCTAATGAAACAGTGAACACAATTTTATCATGAAACTGAACAACTTTTCCCAAGGAACATAGGTCCAAATACGAAAAATCAAAATTTGACCTCCCATACAAAATGCGCTATCAGCTTTCTAAGGGAGGTAAAAAAGTGATTGTCGTATTTCAACCTATGTTTATTGGGAAAAGTTTTTCAGTTCCATGGTCTGAGTAACATACTAAAACAAACTATGTTCACTGAACATACAATGTATAATACGACAGACAATTGTTGACCTCCCGTAGAAAGCTGATAGCGCATTTTGTATGCAGGACAAATTTTGTTTTCTTCATATCATGACATGTTCCTTTTGGAAAATTTTTCAGTTTCATGCTAAAATTCTGTTCACTATTTCATTAGGACCCTATATTGTTACCGTTTATCGATGTTTAGGAGATAGAATTACGTACCTATTAATTCCTGTTGTTTACTACATACCTATTAATTGATGTTGGTCATTGGTTTTATTTATCAGTATAAGGCATAATAAAAATTATGTAACGACCTTGGAAGACATTCCTTGATTGAAATATTTTACCTTTTGTAAATGAAATAAAATATTAATGCTAACTTTTTTTCAATAACAGAAAATGAAAAAAAAATCATCAGTATCAGTTTAATTTTCGAATTTGCAAAAATATTCAAACGACACGAAGTAACTTCTTTGAAAGAACGAAGTGTTTGCCCTAAGACCCTCTATACTAATGTAAGGAAATAGTTTTGGTGACAACGACAGATTTGAAACATTGCCGGAACAGTATGAAAAGCCCATTCAAATGATTAATCGGTGGATCATTTAAACCCGATTCAAACCAACTGTCTACTTCTAATTGCTTAATCAATAAATTTTAGTTCGAGTAATTTATAACCCTAAGCTAAGCTCTAAGTCTAAGTAGTCATAAATTCATAATACTATTCAACTGTCGTCTTTACGCAAAGGTCTATAGAGCGACAGGAATCTGTGAAAATCTGAAAACTTTTGTTGAGTAGATTATAATCACTTTGAATGTGTGGTTCTAAATGTACACCTGAAAAGCCTAGCAAATTTTGATGCTGTTTGTACATAGACATAGTACTTTAAACAATTAACGTCACAAGTAATATCGCGTTTAAGCTATATTTCTGCTAAGGACGCAGTAAGGCTTTATTGCTATGATTCGATCGGGGTAGGTAGCAGTATTTAAGTATTGGGTGTGTGCCAAATACAGGTTTCAAACTTCAATCAGGCCACGTGCACAGTGCCATCTCTTGTTATTATCAAACCTACAGGCACTGTGCTACGATCGTAGCAAAGGAGGCCACGTGCAAAGTTATACTGCGTGCAAAATAACTCTGTCTGTGACCGTTAATGCGCAGAAGTCAAAAAATGGGTGAGGTGCGGCATGTGGGCCGAGGCAAGCTAGTCGTTCATTGGCTCTCCGCCTGTTACCCATGCGCAGAAAATAACCGTGATAGACAGACTTGTCCTGAACGTGCTTTATCCCTTTTATCCATTGCTACTGTTGAACCTACACGCACTGTGCTACGACCGTAGCAAAGGAGTCCACGTGCAAATTACCCCCTTTTATCCATTGCTATTATCAAACCTACAGGCACTGTGCTACGACGTAGCAAAAAGCTACGATGTAGCTAAGAATGTTTTTGTTTGCAGGAGGTAAGAGTATAAGTCTTCAGCGACTCTAATATAGACTGAAGGAAATCCAACCCTAAGATAAAACTGCCTTGTATACACCTATAACTTTTCATTGTTATTATTTTAATAATTTGTGTTCCGAGCATTTTTTTCCATCTTTTGTTGGTACAAAGAATTTACTGACCTGACGATGGCTATATGATAAATAATTCATCCAATAATGAGAATAATTATACAGCCCTAGTGTTGTAAAGTTTTACCGATAAGAAAAAAAATCCACTTACAATTTTATTACATATAGGCAATAGTTACAACAATAATTGAGCTTGAAGGAAGTTTATTTGAGAAAATATACCACATTTTTTTTTATTTTACGATATTTATAGGTTCAATAGACAAAACAGTTTAACTCCCTTCCTTCTCTTCAGGAAATGTGATTTAAATAAAAGTTTAATTTATTTTTTATGATCCCACACCAATATTCTTGACTGGTACGCTTTATTGGTTGCTCTCACGACGATGGAGTTGCAGGCCACGTAGACTGTCACGAGTGCTGGTGCTTGTTTCAGTACTGACCTGATAACAAATAATAATTCCAGTTGACCGCTTGGGTACTGCAGGCGACTACTTCTTCAAACGCTTAGGGTTCAATTCTTATTAGGGGTTCTTCTTTCAATTTTTACTTTCGAGCGGAGCGAGAAAGGTATTCTATTCGTGAAAAAAAAAAAGTTCTTCAATTTTTCTCAAAAATGTGTTCTATATCACTTATACAAGTCAAGCAAAGTCAACAAGTCTCCCAAAAATGTCCGTCCGTCAGTCGGTCGGTCGGTCGGTCGGTCGGTCGGTCGGTCGGTCGGTCGGTCTGTCCGTCACGCTTTGGCCTAGCGGCTGAACTAATAGTCCGATTGACACCATGTTTTAAATTTAAGATTTTTATATAAATCCATCGAAGGATTCTGAGTGGTTTTTTGCTGGCTCTCATTTTGAGGGTAGCTGTCAATCAACGAAAATTAAAAATTGTAATTTGATGAAACTTTGCATGACCAAGAATCATCACGCAAGGTATCTTGCGGCAGTATTCACTTGTCTGTGGAAGTTCATATAGGGGGTGTTCCCTTATTACTAAAATGTAAAAATGTGATTTACTCAAAACTGGTTTCATTGAGCTTATTTTAATGTTTTATAATTTGAATTCTGAATTGGTTATCTACCTAACAAGATATTCCATTTGTTTTTTTTTTGCAAAAATGTAGTATATAGGGTGTACCAAAAACTAAAAGGGCTTGCACAGTAGACTGGACTGAACAACTTTATGTGTTGGGAAATTCTTTGCAAGTATCTTACGGTAGTGTCCATTGATCTGTGAAAATTCATATAAAGGGTGTTCCACTTCTGCCAAAATTTTACCTTGCGATTTTCTCGAAATGGTTTACGGTTAGTTTGTCTCAATGCCTGACAATTTAAATTCTGAATTGATCTGCATATTTCATGAAAACTTTTTAACTAATAATAAATACTAATGAATACTATATTTATAGCATTACAAATTTAAGTTTGCAGTTGACACTTTGTACGTGCCTATCGCGCGAAAGTAAGTGCAGTGCTGCTGTACCATTTATTTTATTTTAAAGCGATTGATCATTAAATACAGAGATCTATCAAGCGAGAGTGAATAGAAACGTTAGAAGGTGAGGGCCTCGTCAAACATTCGAAGAACAAATTCAGGACGTTCTAAACAAAGGACAGGTCAAAAGTACCCTAAACCGACGAGCGTGTATGAAAGGGTTGATGAAAGTGGAGGAAGCGAGGGATGTATATCAAGATCGTAGCAGGTGGAGAACTATGGTTATCTACCCCGACGAGAAAGAGGCATGATACGTATGTAAACGAATATTTGGTAGATCAAATACATATGTGTCGCACAGCATGATTAAGGGTTTTCCTGCAGTAAACTAGCGCCCCCATCAGTTAAAAAAATATTACTCGCTAAATACAAAACTTATCGAAAATCTGTCTTACCAGTTTGAAGTAAAGGAACCCTAGCTTATTTAATACCTATCAATCCTGAAAAATATAGTTTACTGTTGTTACAGATACAAAAAGTGCGAAAAACGGCCACTTTTAGCAGTTTTTGTATATGTAACTACAGTGAACTATATTGATGGGTACTAAATATACTAGGGTACTCGTACCTTTACTTCAATCTTTTAAGACAGATTTTCGATAAGTTTTGTATTTAGCGAGTGATACTTTTTTAACTGTTGGGGGTGCTAGTTGACTACAGGAAAGCCCTTAAACTAAACTGATTGACTACAGTGTCAACCGTTACCGCCATAGTACTCTATGACATAGAGTAATGAAAAATAGGTCGACATAGAGTATGTTTCATTTTTCATTTGTTTCCACCTCTATTGACCTCTCTCTGATCGTTTAGATGCTTTCCCAAAATGTCCCCTATTTCACAGTAAATAGATGGGCCATGTATTTACTGTGCCTATTTCCAATACGCCCCTTTCCCAAAATGTAACTTTCCCTTAATGTCACTTCCCACAAATGTCCCTTTCCCAAAATGTCCCTTCCCCAAAATGTTCTTTTTCCAAATGTTTCCCCTTAAATGTCAAACCTAACATTTTTAGGGAAGAGACATTAAGCGAAAAGGATATTTTGGGACGTTTTGGAACCAGGCGACATTTTGGGAAAGAGACATTCTGCAACTAAACGTCCCTAATTACCCTCTCCCTCTAAAAGGCCGTTTTCACGCACCTACGACTAGTATCTTACACGACTCTAGGAGACCAGTCGCCGCTGAGTATCTCACATACATTCTCGCGACTCGCCACTATACGCTACCGATAATGGTAGGAAAACATAAGTAAGAAAACATAAGTTTTTGTAGCGACTGGTCTCCGAGACTCGTTTAGGATACTTGTCGTCAATGTGTTTGCACCTTAACATACGCACAGACTACTAGTATCTTTACTTAAGTACGAGTCTCAGAAACCAGTCGCTACGAAGGAGAATGGACTCTCATGCTACGCTACCGGTATTGTGTACAGCGGCGACTGCTCTCCGAGACTCGCTTAGGATACTTGTCGTCAATGTGTCTGCACCTTAAGATACGCACAGACTACTAGTATCTTAACTACGAGTCTCGGAAACCAGTCGCTACGAAGGAGAATGGACTCTCATGCTACGCTACCGGTATTGTGTACAGCGGCATGGACGCACAGCGGCGACTGGGTCTCCGAGTAATCGTCTGTGCATATCGTTATGTGTGATTGGCTTGATTTTACCTGCATACATCGCCGCGACGTGCGATCCCAATACGCCAAGAAGCAAGGATCGGTATACTCTCGTAAACAGTACCAATCACAGCCTCCGGTATTACTATATCCACCTCTCTTCCACTGTCTTCCACCTCTATCTTCACTGCGGCTAGCACAGACTGAGGCGGACATTTCACCTGCACATAAACACATTAGGAATCAGGTTCTTATTTATTTATTTATTTATTTATGATCACCAACAGATTACACATTAAACAAAGAGATAGAAGATACAGTTAAACTAGGTTTATAGCTAAACGGTAAACCAATTAGAGGTGATTACAGCTTTCTTAAAATGACGGCAAATAAATAATATTGAACATTAAACTAAATAGGAATAAAATTTACAAGAACATTGAAATTAATTGAAAAGTTAAGTCAAGTACCTACATAAAAATAAATAACAATAATAAATAAGCGCTATGAGTAAAAAGATTTTATCAGGAAAGAATTAGTTTGTTAATACAATTTTTAAATGTACAATAATTATCCGCTAAAATGTCACTCTGAGTGAAGGTAATGTTACATTCACGGGCCATTCTGTTTAAAGGTGAGTGGTGCCCAAGATTTGTTCTGGCTGGTCTTAAAGCAAAGGGTCTATACTTATTAGAACGTGGTAAATTAGCTGGCGCCTTAATATTAACAAGAGAGAGCAGCTCAGGACAATCCAGAATACCCCTAACCAATTTATAGAAGAACATGATATCCAGGTAGCGTCTACGATCGGAGAGGGAGTTCATCTTAAAATGTTTAAGTCTTTCTGAGTAAGATTTAATCTTTTTTGCCAACCCAAACCTATATGAGAGATGCCACATAAATCTTTTTTGCACACCTTCTAGTTTTTTTATGTAAACGTCGTAATTAGGATTCCACGCCACGCTGCAGTATTCAAGATTGCTGCGTACTAGAGCATTATAAATCATAATCATAGTTTTGGAATTACGGAATTCTTTAGTATTGCGCAAGATAAATCCGAGGACTCGGAAACTTTTTTTACAGATCTTATCAATATGTGTGTGAAATCGCAGCTTGCTATCCAATAATACTCCTAAGTCACGTACACATTCCACTTCGTCCAAAGTTTCACCATTAATCGAATAAGAACGGATCATGCGCTTCTTTTCTCTGGTAAACCGAATCACAAAACATTTTTTTGCATTCAGGCACATCTTGTTTGCGTCACACCAAGAAACAATTCTATTCAGATCGCTTTGCAGAAGCTCAGCTTCCTGTGGAGAATGAACACGCCTGACTAACTTTAAATCATCCGCAAATAGATAGCACTTTGAGTTAAGAAAGCAATCAGTTATATCGTTTATAAAAACGTTAAACAACAAAGGCCCCAAGTGACTACCCTGTGGCACCCCAGATAGGGAGACGTATGATCCTGAAGAGTAACCATTTACCACCACCGAAGATTCCCTGTCACGAAGGTAAGAACTGAACCAGTTAAGTAAACTTCCGTAGACTCCATAGCGCGAAAGCTTCTGAATTAAGATAATGTGATCGACTTTGTCAAAAGCTTTACTAAAGTCGGTATATATAATATCTAACGGATGTTTAGAATCCACCTCACCAGACAGACGCTCGATCAAGGAAACCAAATTGGTGGCAGTAGAGCGCGCTTTAATAAAGCCGTGCTGATGTGGAGTGATAACTTCTTTAAAGTGCCATGCGATGGTGGGGCAGATAAGTTTCTCAAATAGCTTTGCAAAGACAGAGAGAATAGAAATTGGCCTGTAATTTGTCACCAGCTTTTCGTCCCCATTCTTAAAGACTGGCACAATATTAGCTCTTTTCCAAAAAGAAGGAAAAGTTCCTGAAGAAAGCGATTTATTATAGATAATAGACAATGGATAAGCAAGCGCTTGAGCACAACGGACAGCAAAAACTGACGGGATACCATCAGGGCCGGCACCCTTGTACGGATCAAGTCTTTTTAAAGCCTTACGGACGTCCCAAACAGTAAGTGCTATTTGCCCTAGAGAAGCAGTACTACTCTCTTTACTTAAAGGAAGAGAATGTGAGGTTGCAGATGTAGCATTAGGGCTGAGAGCGAAGACCGACGAGAATTGATCAGCAAAAAGGGAACAAACATCAGGACCATTTGACGCAATCCTACTATCAAGATACATCTGAGATGGGTATGTACTTTTATTTACTTTTTTACTTTTAATGATTGACCATAAGAGCTTAGGATTAGACGCAATAGAAGATTCTAACCTCTGCAAATATCGTTTATAGCAAACATTTTGTAATATTTAACATCTAGTTCGCAATAGATCAAATGCTAATTGGTCTAACGGATTATTATTATACTTAATGAGTTTTTTCCTAAATTTAAATTTTTCACGTAAAAGATTTATCAATTGACGACTATACCAAATCGGATATTTTTTCTTACTTGATTTACTTTTTGGGACATGTTTTGCTATAATTTCCCTAAGAATTACATAAAAATCACCTAACATTTCATCCACCGTTTTGGTACTGTCTAATTTAAGATCCCATTCAACTTGATTTAATTCTGTACATATTTTATCATAATCAGCTTTAAAGAAAAGAAATCTCTCAATATTATTGACTGCTAAATTTTGAGAGCAATGAAATTTTATATAGAACTCTAAGGGGGGGTGGTGCTTATCGACAACTGTTAGTGGATTAGAACATGGTTTTACATCTGTAACCAAAATATTGCTTAGAATTAGGTCTAATATCCTGTTATTATCATTTTTTATATGATTGTATTGATTAAGGGAGTTTAACGCCAAAGTGTTTAAAAGAGCATCCCCGAACGAACTGTGGTTGGTATTAGCTTTTAAATCAGTAGAATTGTTTGGAAGCGTCCACTCAATACCACCTAGGTTAAAATCGCCTACAATTAAAGTATTAGATAAATTATGTAGTTCGAAGTTACGATTGGTATTGTCAATAAATTCCTCAAGTACATGTTTTTTAATAGGAGAAGGTAGGTACACACCGCAAATAAAATACTGTTCGTATTTCCCGTAACTTGTCTCTGCTTCTACACAGATCCAGAGATCCTCACACTTAGATTCTAGTTCATACATACGTCTAGACTTAAGCTGATTTGTGACTGCTACAAGGACGCCACCTCCACCCTTATTAGAATGAAACCCTGACGTTTCTCGATCTCTCCTATAAACTGTATAACGGGAGTCAAAAAGCTCCGAATCGTAGACGCTACTATTTAACCATGTTTCACAAAATATTATTACGTCATAATTATTACAAAGGACGTTAGTGTAAAGCTCATTTGTTTTAGTTCTTAACCCTCTAACATTTTGAAAATATATACTTAAGTTATTGAATTTTACAAAATTTTACAATTTTACAATACCAACTCGTGCAAACATAAACAATAAAAACTTAAGAAAGCTGACGCAAAGTATCTTCGTTCCGAACAATAATGTATTTAGAGTCCTCATTTTTACGCATAAATATTTTCCCGTCGCGCACCCAAACGAACTTGTAGCTCAATTCTTTTGCTTTCTTGCGAGCCTCTGCGTGGAGAGATTTGTTTTCAGGCGTCAAGTTTTCTACAGTGTAAATTGGTTGAGCCTTCTCTAACGCAATGCCTAGGTGGCTAGAATTCAGTTTTTCCTTAGGGTGATCTTTATTGTATTTGATACATGCTGCAAGATAAGTGTCTCTCAACCTAGGGCTACTAAACTTTACAAGTATAGAGCGCGGACGAGTGGTGGACGGATTGAGCTTAGCAACTCTGGAGCAGTAATGTATATCTGGTTCAGCAACAGGACCCTGAGTCAAGTTGCTTTCTACAATCGCAAACGCCAGTAGAATAGAATGAAAATGTATGGGATTGACATTAGCTAACGAAATGTCACGTGACAGCTTATGTCAAATCCATAGAGTCTTATTCTATTCTACTGGCGTTTGCGATTGTAGAAAGTCACTTGACTCAGGGCCCAGGGCACTTTACTACATCCCCCAGATGCTGCACGATTTTAATAACGTTTTCGTTCTTATGTTCCGGAACACAATTAATCTCCACATTGCTCGCACGGGAGTGTTGCTCTAATTGACGAATTCGCGCTGACAAGTCGCGTGTAGTGCTTTGTAGCACTTTATTCTCATTTTCCAGATGTGAAGAAATCGATTTAAGTGATTTATTTTCAGCGCTGATCCTGTCGTATTCATCAGATAAAAATTGCAAAGATCCTTCCAAAGTACCTATTTGTTTTTTCAAATCAGCCAGTTGGCTAGAAACAGTATTCTGTAATTCTTCACGAAAAATTGCTCGAATGTCCTCGGCCTTAACGCATTTGCACTTAGGGCGGGATGTAACATTTTTCAAATCTGACTGGTTTAGGTTGACGGTGGTGCGAACAGGCGTGTTACTATTGTCTCCACGTTTCTGGTCCTTGGAATGGCAAGAAGGACAGCACCATGATGATTTATATTCTTCGCTAAGGGTATCAAAATTAGTGCTAGTGTGGCCCAAACAAACAAAATGAAACTCTTCATCACACCCAGAACATTGTAATATATCTTCACCTTCATCATTTAAAATCAGCTGGCATGCTGCACATTTATTATTTAAAGTTTAACTCATGATGAGCCCTCTTAAACGTAATCTAAAGCAGATACACCGAAATCCCTTCTGCAGTGATAATCTTTGGCAGATCGAGTCGCGCGGACAATAGCCTCGGCTACGCACGCTAAGCTCACGGTTATGCGCTGCACTTACGGTCGGTAATTCGGTGAGCGAGTGGCGGTCGATTATCACGCACTACGACAGTGATCACAAACGGTTATTAGACGCTTTAATATAATGTACGTTTTTGGTTTAAACACTCACTGTATTGATGAAAACTATACACCAAACTATGACTTAGACTTTTATAATTAATCCAGTTATACTATTGATAATAATTACTTGGTTTTTATATTATTTTTATAGAGATTTAGTGAGCAGCTATGAAGGTACACTGTTAACCGTCTAGTCGTTCGGTTCTTTCATCCATAAGTAAACAAATTTTTATCAGGTTTAGTGAAATTCCTTCAGTTATTTGTATTTACGAGTTTTGTTCTGGTACAGTCAGCGATAGGTCAAGCTTGACACTCGCAGCGCGACTTTACCCCTTACGTTTATTGAAATAAGAACGGCGCAAAGTCCAATGTGTCAAGCTTGATGTACTCTTGCCGATACATAACAAGCTCTGTGGCTGACTATGACGCTGCTATATTGTAAAAAGTAGTTGCAGTTCCATACGCTTACGAAAACATTTAGAAGTTGTGTGCTTTTCTGTGCTTTAAACTTTCACTTTTCTTATTATACTTTTATTTTTTTTCTTAGTTTTTGATGTAAGATGTCATATTGTCACAAATTGTCTCTGTTTTGGTTATTCTATTGTATATTGTGCTGATTTTATTTATTTATACAGCGTGATAAGAAATTGTTACTGAATAAAGAATAGCTTAAAATAAATAACTTTTTCTAAGGTAGAAAGGATATAGGGGAAGGGGATATTATTATGTTCAACAAAAAGAAGCAGGGTTAATGAAAAAAGAATAAGTAAGGAGAGTGAGTATGTCAAGATCATAGCAGGTGGAGGGCTGTGGTCTCTGCCTTCCCCACAGGCAAAGAAGCGAGATATTATGTCTGTAAGAAACAATTAAACTTGCTTTCCCATAGAAACTGCATGATGTAACAGGGCATTTTGAATGCGAATGAAAAAATTATATTTGGATCGGTATCTGATTCTGTGAGTCCATGTCACAGATTCTTTTAAAAAGTAGTTTTTTAATACCTAGTACACTGCCACCTAATTATTTGTTTAAGCGGCGTCGCTCTTATCCATCGCATTGTGTCACTTTGGTGTCAGTTGCTGTAGTGGCGCCGTTACTCCATTTGTCCGCCTGAACATAGGCCAGGGCCCTTAGACAAGTGGCTTTCTACTGTCGCAAGCGCTATAGAATAGAACAAAAATGTATAGAATTGACATTAGCCGTCACGCAACATTTCGTTAGCTAATGTCAATCCTACACATTTGAATTATTTGAATTCTATTCTACTAGCGTTTGCGATTGTAGAAAGCCTGTGTAGAAAGCCGCTTGGCTATAACAGAAAAGTTGGAGGATCGATCCCTATGTACTTACATTGCTTGAATCAAGTTCAGTGAAGCAGTCACCATGCTTGATGCCATAGTGTCCTATATCTTGCAATTTACTGGGATGCACTGCATTACCTAAAATATTTTAAGTTACGTTTACATTTAAATTGTTATTGAGTTAATCAAATTTATTATCGGCACAGTCGAAAATATTTTGTATAAGAACTTGTTAGTACTGATTACCTAAGATGTCTTGTTTTCTTATAGCCGTCTTTACTTATAAAAGCCACGTAGAAGAAATACTATGTTGGCATGTCAACGTGGCGGGCCATGTAAGCCATGACTACACAGTCACGCTAAAACTTTAAAATTTACGGCAGTTCAAGTTATGGTAGACCAAAAAGAGCTGTACGTTTTAAACCACCACCATTGTCATTAAAAAACCGGTCAAGTGCGAGTTAGGCTCGCGCGCCGAGGGTTCCGATATACCTTTAGTATTTTTTGAAGGAATAAAGTCCATTTTTAGAACCGCAAAACTAAATTTGTTTGTAAACGTTTTTTGTAGATTTCTAAACAACTTAATCATAACTTGAAAACTAAGAGTCACAAAAAATACAAAAATATATTTTAGAATGTACAAGTAAAGCCCTTTACGGCACTCGACCTAATGGCGACAATTTGAAATTATTTGCCCCCCCCCCCCCTTATTAAATTCTTTCATATGCAATTATGTCGGGCAACCATATTCTACAACTATTCCAAATTTCAAGTCGATGACATGACTGGTTGCCGAGATATACAGGTGTGACAGACAGACAGACAAAGTCGCACCATAAGGGGAAACCCTTAAAAAAAACAATAAAAAATGGATGGTTTAAAAATGGATTTTTTTTACCATTTTGATATCGGAACCCTTAAAAGATAAATGATCATGAAATTTACAAACATTAAACGTAAACGTCTATAGACTATAATTAATTTAGATTTTTCAAACTTCGGGGATAAGGGGGGAAGGGTATTTTTTTTAGACATTTTCATCATAATTTGAAAACTATGAGCCGTATTTTTTTTTAAATGTACCTATTTTAGAATGTTTAAGTAAAGTACTTTCAATGATACCTCATTCGACCTAGTAGTAGGTAACGATAATTTAAAAATTTTAGGGGGGCCCTTTACAATATTTGGACTCCCTTTACAATAATAATTAAAATCCTAATACGAGTAATATTATAAACGCGAAAGTTTGTAAGTATGTATGGATGGATGTTTGTTACTCATTCACGTAAAAACTACTGAATGGATTTTAATGAAACTTTACAATAATATAGCTTATACATCAGAATAACATATAGGCTTCAATTTATCATGCGCAGACGAAGTCGCGGGCACCAGCTAGTATGTTTATAATTATTTTGTTTGCAATAAAGTTGGCTAATCATTTTTTGTTCCAAACTTCAAGTCGATAACATGAGTGGTTATTGCTGAAATATACAGGTGTGACAGACAGATGAAGTGGCACCAAAGGGGCTCCGTTTTTGCCACTTTGGTTTGGAACCCTAAAAATTAACCTCCCATGAAACAACATCAGCTGCAATAACGCATTTTGGATGGTAGGTCAAATTTCTATTTTCATATTTCGACCTATGTTCCTTTTGGAATGTTGTTCAGTTTTATGGTATAAGTGATATGCTAAAATTATGTTTACTTTTTCATATACAACGTTAACAAAAAGGGCATAACTACCATGAATAATGTGAATTTTCCCATAACATTTCAAAACTTGTATATTTACCTTCCATACAAAATGCGCCATCGGCTGATGCAGTTTCTACGGCAAGATGAATTAGTGTTTTTTTTGTCTGCATTTGGATCTGTGTCCCTCGGGAAAGTTGTTCAGTTTCTCGGTCAGAATCATCGGTTTGTTACACTTTGTATGTTGGTATATTACTTTCCTATCGAAAAAAAATTTAATACATGCCTCCAGAGAGATTTGAACTCTCGACCCCTGGTTTACAAGACCAGTGCTCTAACCCCTGAGCTATGGAGGCTTTGATGCTCCTGTTGTTTAATAGCATTAACTAGCTTGTTTAATTAGTATATAGTGTTTGTTATTTATTCAGTTGGTTTGTTCTTATTATCTTATTACCTATATTCAATCCGTTTATATTGGGTCCTTACCTACAAAATTAGCGAATATTAAATGCACTGTTTTCATTATTTGTTTTATATTTGTAAGTTGATTTCATGGTTATCAATCTACGCATTAAATATTGTTTTTATTTTTATTTTGATAGCTAAAATTAAAGGTTGGTTCGAAAATTGAATGTCATAAAATGTTGTCCGTTTTCGTCATTAGACTTTTTACACATGATATTTTTTGAAAATTAAATAAAAACTGCGTCAAGCTTAAGATAGATAAATAATTAGTTTATTTTGTCTATAGACACACAAAATTGTTACAGACAACACAAGTACAATAACAACAGTTGGAGCAATAGAAAATACATGTAATTAAGTACTGGCTTAACGTAAAACGTCTTCCCATTCATACTTTAAAAAAACCGGTCAAGTTCGAGTATTATTTCTGCTAGCAATAAAGTCCATTTTTAGGACCGCAAAACTAAATTTGTTTGTAAAGGTTTTTTGCCGGTTTCTAAAAAACTGTGCAGTTTAGAAAGTTAGTTTTATTTTTGTTGTAATACGAGTACTTTTATTAACTTATATCGACTGCAATTAATTCAGATTCTTTCTTTCACAAATTCAGATTCTCCCTTATCTCTCTGGGAATGGTATTTTTATTGAAATTTTTCATCATAACTTGAAAAATAAGAGTCGTAAAAAACACAAAAATATATTTAAGAATGTACATGTAAGGCCTCTTAATATGATACCCCACTCAACCTAGTTGTAAAATTCTTTCATGTGCAATTAAGTTGGGCAACCATATTTTAAAACAATTCCAAATTTCAAGTCGATAACGTGAGTGGTTGCTGAGATATACAGGTGTGACAGACAGACAGATGGACAGACAGACAGACAAAATCGCACCTAGAGAGGGAACCCTTAAAAAAATCGAAAAATATGGATGGCTGAGACATACCTACAGGTATACAGGTGTGACAGACAGACGAAGTCGCACCGTCAGTGTTCCGTTTTTACCATTTTGGTTCGGAACCCTAAAAAACGTTCTTACCTTTACTTAGTGCAGTCAGGAAACGGGCTTGGCTAAAGGGTACTTGAGCAAACCCGCCTTTTATCAAGAAAATTGCAAAAACCACACCAAGTAAGTGACGCATTATGCCTAAGGTTGCATATAAATTTTATTGTTCTAAGAATATATTCGATACGAATGTATTAAACATTGACAACGCTTTTAAATATTTATTATCATATTTTGCGAATGAAACAAGTACTTGACTATGAATGCACGGTGTAATAAAATTATAAGTAAATTGAATATTTCATATTAATAGTTGTTTCTTAAGTTTTACATGGTGATAATCAGCATGATGTGCACAGCACGAGCTGAGCGAGAAAGGTATTGTCACGGAGTAAAGAAGGGTAGAGGAGATGATGATATCAGTCGAGCCGTGATTCAATCAATTGAGCCATGACGTCACGAAAGGGGGCGGGGCATACGCCATTTCCTCTTTGAACTTACCAGTGATCACATCGAAACACGCTCTGCAAAAAATTGTTTAAATAGTTGGAAAAACAACTCCCACTATGAAGTGTTGTGTGCCTTTGTGTTTAAATTCGTCAGAAAAGCAAAAAAAAACTGCATTTAAAGTGTCTTTTCACTTGTAAGTAAGATTTTTCAATAAAATTTGCTATCCATGTACTGTAGCCTTGTGGCCGTAACATTAGTTCTGCTTTATGTCGCTAGATGGTTTTGGGAATATTTGTACACGATCGAAATTCACCCCTTCTTTTTACTTCCACAGACTCAATTTACATTTCTGGCCTTAGCTTTAACAATAGTTTGATAAAAATTACGTGAATATCGTGAATATTTTATTTATTTGGAGAAATATTTGTAGTTTGTAGTTATGTTGTTTGTAGTAGCGCCACCTAGTATGCAGTGGACAAACTCGCCAGAGTTAGGTTCAAGAACCGTCTTCCAGATTTCAGCAAGTAAGTAGTATATAGGGTCTTAATTTAATAACGTGCCATAGCTAAGTAAGATATGAAAAAAAAAACATACTTAAAAAAAATTAAAACTTCATTGAAACTAAACTAACGCGGAGCGCAATGACCCAGATCATCAAACCAGTGCGCAAGTATTAGTGGATTAGGTAGGCACATACATAACTGAAACTGTTTCTTTTTTGCGTTAGTTATTTTCAATGTCAAGTTTTAGTTAGTCAAGGAGATTTCGTTTTTTTATGTAGGATTTTTTAAATATTTTTTTGTGTTCCTTTATCGTTACCGAACCATCTTCTAAACTTTGGCAATAAACACCCAGTAGATAGAGAGCGGGAAGTCAGCAACCTTACCTCATCGCAAACAAAATCGTGAACAACATACCTACTTCTCATAGTAGGAATAGCGGAATGCCTCTTATTTTTAATTTGATTACTAAGTAGGTATACAAATGAATACCTATTGTTATTTTTGAATTTTCAAATCAATATAGTTGGCTCTATATTCATATAGATACGAGTAGAGGGAGCATAACGTGTTAAGCTGCCACCACTTTTATCTTTTTAATCTACTACAAAAAGAAGAGGTTATCAATTCGACCCGTCCTGTCAAAAATACACAGTTTTTGTAGCTTAGCTTACAGATTCGCCGAGTTCGCGATTTTATTATACGTATAGATTGGTCGCTATTTTCATAAGCAACGAGGAAGGGTTACCGACTGCCCGCTCTTAGTCTCAGGTTATAATTTAATTGCGAGCCATAGCTCTGGAGCAAGATCCGTATCAGTGACTGAATAACTTTTTCCAAAGAACATAGGTCGCAAAACAAAAAATAATTTTTGACTTTCCTTACCTACTGAGTGACCAACACAATTGTATGGAAAGTCTAAAATTTATGTCCTTTATCGAACTATGTTCCTTTGGGAAAGTCGTTCAGATACTGATACTGAATCCGCGAGCTATGGCACGCAATTAAATTAACACCCTGCACAAACAATTTATTTTTGTAGTATAGTCTCTTTATAGTGTCTTTTACGCCACCTAGTAGAGTATAGCAGTACCACCAAAAAGTGCGTAAGGACAAAAAGTGCTAGTAGTTTCACTATTTGCCACTAGATGGATTTTACATAAGTAGGTGGAGTCTAGTTATGTCCCGCTAACCCGTGACTCGATCTTCACCCCCGCGCACTGTCACGCTTCGTGTCGTACAAAAATCTCGTAGGGGCAGCTCCTCTCCCCTTTCTTACTCCGTGGGTATTGTATTCGTAAAAAGAAAAGCTTTCCTAATCCTCTCAAAAATTTGTTACCATTTAATGTTTATGTTACGGCTAAAGATAGGTGTGAACATAAAAGATTGGCCGGCTAAACTTAGGTTTATCTTGGAGAAGCGGCTAAAGTTCGATATCCTTTAGTTTGCGTCGTGAATTTCCATCTTCAGCCAGCTAATGAGCACATTAACCGAAACGAAACGGATAAAAATGTATTCGATGGACGCGCTGGGGCGAACATGTCGCTTGATCCCTCAAGCGCGGGGTGGAGGGGAATCAATGCGCGCACGTTGCAATGTTTTTGTTTAACTAACCTAACCTTTTTTTTTTGTACATACATACATACATAACATCACGCCTTGTTCCCGTTGGGGTAGGCAGAGACCACAGTTCTCCACCAGTTTTTTTTTGTTGACGCTGGGAAAAAATGCCTTCTGCATCTCCCTCCCACCGGGGACTGAGAGGGGTATATGGGACTCCCACCCACTAAAACGACCCAGCGGCGCTCCCGCATAGCCCGAGTGGCGGGGGACTGGGAAACCGGCAGAGCCTTAACTTCCAGTCCCACACCGGCAACCGCCCGCCTGCACGGCGGGCCCTTCACACCCCTCCACACCACATAAGGGAATGACCGTAAGTGCCAAACTAAATTGATTTGTAAAGGTTTTTTGGAGATTTCTAGAAAACTGTGCAACTTAGAAAGATCGTTTTATTCATGCTGTAGTACTTACATAAACTTCTATCGCCTGTAATTAAAACAGATTTTTCCTTTCACAAACTTCGGAGATAAGGGGGAATGGTATTTTTTTTTGTCATTTTTCATCATAACTTGAAAACTGACTCGTAAAAAAAATACATATCAAACAAAATATCTGTCACACCTGTATATCTCAGCAACTACTCATGCTATCGACTTGAAATACTTTTTGAATATAGTTGAGGTGTAAAATTATAAAAAAAAATATGATTATTAATGTAAAGGGGGCCCCAATAGGGGGGAGGCAAAATTTCAAACTGTCGTTTCTAAGTTAAGTGGGGTATCATATGAAAGGGCTTTATTTGTACATTCAGAAATATATTTTAGAATTTTTGATGACGCTCAGTTTTCAGGTTATGATGAAAAATAGTTTACTCGAAATCTTCGAAAAACCTTTACAAACCAATTTAGTTTTGCGGTCCTAAAAATGGACTATATTGCTTCCAAAAATACGGAACCCTCGGATACCGTATATCGGAACCATCGGCGTGCGAGTCCGATCTCACTTGACCAGTTTTATTTTTTCCTTTGCTTGCAATAAAGTTAGTCAATCATATTCTAAAACTATTCCAATATTCAAGTCGATAGAAAGAGCGGTTGCTGAGTTATAATACAGGTGTGACAGACAAAATAAGGGTTCCGTTTTTTCCGTTTTGGTTCAGAACCCTAATAACACGTAGCTTGTGTGGAGAGCCCCCTTATTTGTTATCTTTTCATTGTTTTTATTATTTGTTAGGAAATTCGTCTTAGTCACACATATTCTGTGAAATTTTCAACCATATAGCTGCTACGGTTCAAAAGATACAGCAACGAAGCGGATCGTTGTATGAAGACCCCCGCATTAATTCCTCAGTCGATGAAACTTTGCTGGGGTACTACAAAACCAAAACGACAAACCTTCTATAAAAAAATCCAAAAATCAATCGGTACTTTTAATTTTTCCATACAAAAATTACAAAAAATGTATGAAAAAATTAAAAGTATCGATTTTCTTTTGGATTTTTTTATAGAAGGTTTGTCTCGTAGAGTGTAATACCCCAGCAAAGTTTCATCGACTTAGGAATTAATGCGGGGGTCAACTGCTTCGTTGGCTACACTACTTCGGACAAACAGACAGACAGACGACGTGGGCTTAGTAAATAGAGCTCCATTTGGCCCCTTCGGTATGGAGCCTAAAATATTACTTCTCATAGAAACTACATCACATGATAGTGCAATTTCTGTGGGAAGTCGGTTTTTAGGGTTCCGTAGTCAACATCGAACCCTTATAGTTTAGTTATGTCCGTTTGTCTGTCTGTCCGCGGCTTAGCTCAGATACCCTTAGTACTAATAGAAAGCTCTAATGTAGTACGGATATACATTTGGTTATTTTTTTTTTCGTCTACCTCATCGTGTGGGATGATAGGTCTTTTAAAAATTATCTAAAGCCCGCGTCACACAGAGGCGGTAGCGGAAGTGTTCCGGGGCCGGTATTTTTTGTAAAGTATGAGTTCTTATGCACCCTGTCACATTAAAAAGCGGTCGCGGCGCGGTATTTTGTTCCCGCCAAACCGCCCCGGACCGCTTTCGCATTCATACCGCCTCTGTGTGACTTGAGCTTAAGGGATCCGTTTGCGAAATATTTAGCTTTAAATTTTTTTTTGTTGGTATTAGGAAATGTGATAAATCATAGCAATTGTACGTATATATGCTGAAATTAAACTATCACAGCTAAGAAGGCTTCACAGGTATTTTTTATGAACTATAGCCGAAAAGCTTGAAATAATAAAATTTGCAATAGCAATCAGGCGTTAGTACCTCGCTGAGTATTACTCGTACGATGTAAATAATATATGTTATGAACGTTATGAAATACTTAAATAAAGACTGTTTTGCGATAAAAAATCGTAAAAAAACTACGGAAACCTATACTGCGCGTGGCCCGACACGCACTTGGCCGTTTCTTTTAAGGAAAGTTTTTAGTTTTATGGTCTGAATTTACAGTTCTAGTATATAAAATTATGTAAGCAGACCATAATATTGTAGAGTTCCGGCTTTTTTGAACTTCAAACCTGATTTGATAAAGTTCTAATGAAACGTCAGTCTACGAAACGTCGGTCGGAAACGTGGGCAACAATAGTTAAATTTTAATCAGTTTTGTAAATATTTACACGGGTTAATGGGTCTGCTTCGTTTTATAATAGGATAATTAAATATTGTAACATGTTAGAGATTAAGTCACGTTTATTCCCTCTACTCAAGCAAACAAATTTATTTCGAGTGTACACAAATCGAAATTTCATGAAATAATTTGGCCTTCCGCATTTGGAAATTTCAAATTAGTATTTCAACCCATGTCTGTTGTAAAAAGTTGATTATTTTAATTAAACTTGATCGCTACAATAAGGCCCATGACAGCTAAAAAGGTTTGGGAAACAAATTAATGGAATTCTGGAATTCTTGCAAGGAAATGTAAAATATTTTTATTTATAATCCAGCCGAGTTATTTTCAAATTATCTGAACTGTCAAGTGATCAATTAATGTATAATAAGTATTTTACCCTATGGTCCTTCCCCTCCACATTGTTTCAGCAAAAGCTGGAATTTTGGTGGGAGTTCCATGTCCGTAGTGGACGTTTCATGGGATGTCATGATGATGATGTTACCAAAATTATATACAGGATGTACGGTACAGCTTTCTAAAAACTGAAAGGGCAAGATAAGTCAAAAAAACTACAGAATTTTCAGTGACTGAAGCTTTCAGAAAACGAAAATAATTTTGGCCTTTCGATCAAGTTTGCAATTTTGTGTAGAGATGCAGTTTTTTTATCACTTTCGTTGACTGCTTAAACTGCTTATGCCTTTATATTTTTTAAACTACATTTCCAAATAAGGAAAATAAAAAACTCTACTGATCGCGTAATTTATGGGAAATCAGAAAATATTATGCTCCTGCCAGCAATGGCTACTTAATTATATCAGCACACGTGGTCATGCAATGATTCCCATTTAATAGTATGACGAAGCTAAGCAATGTTGGCAGTGGTCTAAACGTGGATGGGTGACCTCCTCCAGTGGTACGATAATTAGAGCGTTTCTACATCAGAAGGCAGTTTCTTAGAATACGGTCATTTTATCAGAGGGAATTCAACGAAATCTTTGATAACACAAGAAATACCAAAAAATAAATAAATGCTATTCCCTATTTAAGCCGGATTTGTAAATGGAAGATACCTAAATGTCTAGAGCATAAACAAATTAATCACAAGAGTAAATCGGACGCCGATCGCAACACAATTTACCAGATCCGTAGTAAGGCAGATCAATTTTAATTCGTTTATAAGGTAAACTTACTTATTTTTTTAATGATATTTTTCCAATTTGTAGACACTCGGGCCCTGAGAAAAGTGACTTTCTAGTATCATAAACGCTATAAAATATAATAAAAATGTATGGGATTGACATTAGCTGTCACGCAACATTTAGTTAGCTAATGTCAAACTTGTACATTTTCATTCTATTATAGTATACGCGATAGTAGAAAGCCGCTTGTCTCTAGGCCCTGAATGCAATTACAACTACCTAATACTTTAAGATACTATTACGCTCAATTAAATTAGGTATCTTTGTAATTTTTCCCTGCATTCGGTAAAGTGCCTTGTGGCAATGAGTTTGCGATCTGTATGACAGGTTACCTGTTTGTATGAAAACATACGACTGACGTGAGAGCTAAGTGTGACAAAACCAGTTACAGGTAGAACCAGTGCTACCTAACAAATCCTTGCATCCAAAGACTTGCTCAAGGCTAACTACTGACCGTGTCACCGACTACACTAGAATCCTTATTTTAATAGTTAACACGTTCTTTTTCATCTTGTCTATTCGAAAAAAATAAAATATAAATTATCCAAAAAAAAATATAGCTGATAGAGATGAGATTTGAATTCAATGAATTCAACATGAATCCACATCCTCATTCATTTTTAGTGATCCATGACCAAAGAGGTAGAACAAAAATATTGTATGAAAATGTTACTAGCCGGTATGGTAAAACTGAAAATTAAGTTGGTTTACTAACCAAAATATATTTTCTGTTCAAATAAAACAATTTCAATAATCTATTCAGCTGAGTAGAAACGGCCTCTTATTTTGTACTCAAGCGACCTATTAAATCCTTTGTTACGTTCAGGATTTAAAATAGTGCCTTCGCCTTAAAATAATATTTTGCTACCTTAACATACCTTAATCTTCTATTATGTAAGTTATTCAGGAACGGGTCGTTTATCATATCAATCAGAAGACGTTCATGGCTTGACATCGGACGGGAGGTTAGGTGACGTGAAAATGAAAAAAATATGAAAGTTAGAAAAACCCTGATTGCATCTCTGTTATTTTCCCTTCGTGCTCGCTGAAACAATGCTCCGCCGTGTAATGGAAAGATAATTAATCTGTGACGAGCTTTTTGTCCAAGAAACGCCTCCCGTTGTTACGGCCTGGCACAACAAAGGTAGCGGTAAAGGTACAGTCAGTTGCAGATCAGTAGAAACACTTCGACTTTTAAAGCGTCTTTATTACATAACAGTAAAGCTGATATTCGTAGTGTAAAATTCAATCCTCTAATATCGTCGCTTTTCTCGCGATTTACATCAGTGATTATGGTTATAACTCTTGTTTTATTAACGGTAGTCCGTCCTCTCAGTGGCCACACCTAGTAGACTCCAACTATAGGTACAAAAAACCTACCAACCCACCAATAACGGGCGGAAAATTTAAAGATGGTACTTGAAGCTAACGCCATTAAAAAAACCGGCCAAGTGCGAGTCGGACTCGCGCTCCGAGGGTTCCGTACCACCACATAATCATAATTGTATTAGTTGAAATTTCAGTAAGTTAATGTACTAGATTGTTTGAGTCCGGCACGCGCTTGACCAAATTTTATTATTTGTTGTTATTGTATAGCTTATGCACTATAAACATACCAATTTTCAAGTTTGTAAGTGTTCCCGTTTTTAAAATAGAACTATAACAAAAATCGCCTCAAGGACCATCTAACTTGACCCCTCTCTTATATGAATGTTTTTGAAACTGGAGCTCACCACAATTGGTTACCATTAGTTGTGAGAAAAGTTGTAATAATAATTAATAATAATTTATTCCCCAAAAAGTTACAATAACATTAGATTTACATTTAGCATCATTAAACTTAACACACAAAGTAACAAAAATGTGCAATACATTGACTCCCACACTAGGTCAAGCCTGTATCGTGGGCAGCCTAAAAAACAGGGTAGAAAAGACACAAAGATATTCAGAATTCTCCATCGATGAAAAACTTAAAACAGGAAAATAAACAGGGGTTGTTGACAAATACATAAGTAACATAATATTATTTGGAAATAATATTAAATTTCCTACTATCTAAAATTCTAATATTTAATGATTTCAGACTGTTCCCATTATTTGTACTGTGAGACCTAGCTTCTTGCCAAATTTCATAATTTTAGGTCAACGGGAAGTACCCTGTAGGTTTTGCTTTTTTGCATAAATGTATGGAGATGAGGACATAAAATGCCATATCTTTTGATTGCGTCGTTGTAAAAAATTGAAATTTTCAGATCTTGTGTGGTTCATGGATTCTAATATATGGTGTTAATTTCAACCTGATACCTTTACCCGTTCGTGAGATAAAGAGTCTTGGCAGACAGACAGGCAGAGAGACAGACAGACAGACAGACGGACAACAAAATCCTATAAGGGTTCCGTTTTTTCTTTTGAGGTACGGAACCCTAAAAAAGAGAGAGACATTATGATTGCTCAAAAAGATATAATAATATACAGGCTGTTTGGTATATGTCTGCAAACCTCTCAGGAAACTAAACAACTTTTCCTACGGAACGTAGGTCGCAATACGAAAAAATATTTTCAATTTCCCTCAGAAACTGCATCAGCTCATAGCTTATTTGTATGGGTCAATAAAAAAAAACATATTTTGACCTATGGAAAGTTTCCTCAGGGAAAGTTTTCAGTTTCATAGTCTAAGTAACATGCTTAAATTATGTTTACTATTTCTATAGGACCCTATATTCCAAACACCCTGTATATCATTTTTCGTAGCTTTATAATTTGTCATCGAATACTGTGTTAAAATTGATTGTAAGCTCTCCCCAACCAAAAAAGAAATTACAATCAAAATTGAATTAATAAGATAAAATGAAGAGAGATTTCATAATTTTCCTATTTCTACTCGTATCTAAATCTTGCGATAAATGTTATGGTATAATGTCTTTGTATTTTTATTGTCCCGTGTGGTGCCGGCAAAGAATAGTACCAACCCAAACATACCCGTGGGTGTCGTAAGAGGCGACTAAGGGTTATAAACTGGAGGATGGGCAGCAGCATCCTCCTTTGTATCTTACATCTTACTTACTGTGGTACCCTATAACCGCGATCCATGGTGCCAGCCGTAAAGCTAACAAGCGAGGTGACTATGGTACTTCCCCTCTACATTTTTCCAGCAAAAGCTAGAATTCTGGAGGGAGCTTCCTGTCCTGTAGTGGACGTTTCATGGGATGTTATGATGATGATGATGAGTTTTATTCAATGATCAGTTAAGTATGTTGCTGTCTGTTCTTTATAACATTTTATTTAATGTTTCGTTTTATTCTTGTAATTGCTTTGCACGTGGAGAAAAGCAATATATTAGACGTGGATACATTTTATGAGGGAGGTTATAAATTTGACACGAGTTCTAAAAGGTATTACAGTAATGCATTGAAAGAGAATATAATATGATGTAATCGTTTTTCAGATTATTATTATTCACTCTTATCATATTATTTTGTGTGTAGTACGCTTAGATTATTGATAGGTCTTCGCGCGCTCGTTAGGAAGTATTTGTTTGTTTTTTGTTATTATTATTTTTTTTTACACTTAAAGGGCAAAACATTAGACACGCTATAAGCGGAGAGCGGGCAGTTGGCAACCTTACCTCATCAAATACCAAAAAGCGACCTATCTAGGCTGGTGCACAATGAAAAGGTGAGTTTAAAAAAACAAGGTTGCCTGGGCGCAACCTTGTTTTGCAAAAAACTGTTTATTTTTTATTGATTCGTGTAGCAAGTTATTACATGCAAAAGTCCTAATCAATAGGTACAAGTATGTACAAAAAAAACAGGATTGCCTTGTCTAAACCTGGTAGTTTAGGGAGTTGCCATGTCATTTTAGGTTATATCAACTCACTATGCACCAGGGCTGTGCGAGGCAATCTTGTTGGTTTTGGTACTTCTTAATAAGTACTTTTGCATGCACCATGTATTTACTTAGTACACGATTTGAAAAAAATTAACCGTTTTTTGTTGACAGTACAAAACGTACCAGGTAGCGCCCAGGCAACCCTTTTTTTTAGACTCAACTTTTCATTGTGCACCAGTCTAGATAGGGCGCTTTTTGATGAGCGATGAGGTAGGGTTGCCAACCGCCAACTCTTTAGTGTACTAGGTTTCGCGGCATTTTTAAACAATGATGAATTTCCAAACAAAAAAATCTTCAATATTTTCTAAACCGAATAAGAATATGCAAATTAATCATCATATCAGCCGAAAAACGTCCACTGCTTGACATAGGCCTCCCCAAAACATAATAATAATTTACTCATGCAAATTAATAGTGAGATATAAGTATGGGATCCTTTTCAACAATTTATAAAAAGTCCATGAAGAAAGTGCGTCACTTATATTATTAAAATATCGTAGTTGGCCTCATTGTGGTATGAAAAAGGTATGGCTGTGATAAACAAAAGGTTTATCACCGAATGGCCTTTGAGGGTTAAAAAATTAAAAAAAAGTCTAGAAAACTCTCAAAAGATAAATCATAATGAATAAAAATTAACTAGGTATCAAACATAAAAAATTACCTATACCTTTCTCTACTTTTGAACAGAAACATCTGTAATTTAGATTTTTTGGGTTACATTTTATCACCCAGTGATATTCAAAATGTAAACCCCACTGATTTTAGGGTTCCGTAGCCAAATGGCAAAAAACGGAACCCTTATGGATTCGTCATGTCTGTCTGTCCGTCCGTATGTCACAGCCACTATTGAAACTAGGTAAGTAGATGTATTCTGTTAACCGCATTAACTTAGGGAAACCTGTTATAGGCTCATGTAACATTAATATATAAGCAAACTTCTTTTTTGTAAACAGCTGTTGGTTTTCTAAATAAATAAAATAAAAATTAAAAAAATTAAGATTTTCACATAAAAATAGAAAAAAAACCGGTCAAGTGCGAGTCGGACTCGCGCGCCGAGGGTTCCGATATACCTATAGTATTTTTGGAAGCAATAAAGTCCATTTTCAGGACCGCAAAACTAAATTTGTTTGTAAAGGTTTTTTGCAGATTTCTGAAAAACTGTGCAACTTAGAAAGATCGTTTTATTTTTGCTGTAAAGTTTACATAAACCTCTGTCAACTGTAATTAATTCAGATTTTCCCTTACTCAAACTTCGGAGATAAGGGGGGGGGAATGGTATTTTTTTTGACATTTTTCATCATAACTTGAAAACTAAGAAACTTAAAAAAATACAAAAATATATTTTAAAATGTACAAGTAAAGCCCTTTCATATGATATCCCACTCGACCTAGTAGCGACAATTTGAAATTTGGCCCCCCCTATTTTGGCCCCCTTTACATTAATAATCATACTTTTTTCAAAAAATTTTCATGTGCAATTAAGTTGGGCAACTATATTCTAAAACTATTCCAAATTTCAGCTCGATAGCGTAAGTGGTTGCTGAGATATAGAGGTGTGACAGACAGACGGACAGACAGACAGACAGACAGACAGAGCGGCACCATAAGGGTTCCTTTTTTTTACCATTTTGGTATCGGAACCCTAAAAAGAATAAATTTTAGGGTTCCCCATACTAAAAACTGAAACTCAAACATTTTTTTTTTTCATCAAACCCATACGTGTATGGATAGGTCTTCAAAAATGATATTTAGGTTTCTAATATAATTTTTTTCTAAACTGAATAGTTTGCGCGAGAGACACTTCCAAAGTGGTAAAATGTGTGTCCCCCCCCCACCCCTCTAACTTCTAAAATAAGAGAATGATAAAACTATAAAAAATATAAGCACACTATTCTTTTTTGTAAACAGCTGTTGGTTTTCTAAATAAATAAAATAAAAATTTAAAAAATTAAGATTTTCACACAAAAATAGAAACAAAAGAATAAATTTTAGGTTTACTAAGAACTGAAACTCAAACATTTTTTTTTTCATCAAACCCATACGTGTATGGATGTAGGTCTTCAAAAATGATATTGAGGTTTCTAATATAATTTTTTTCTAAACTGAATAGTTTGCGCGAGAGACACTTCCAAAGTGGTAAAATGTGTGTCCCCCCTCTAACTTCTAAAATAAGAGAATAATAAAACTAAAAAAAATATATGGTGTACATTTCATGCAAACTTCCACCGAAAATTGGTTAGAACGAGATCTAACCAATTTTCGAGATCTATTTACCTTTTATTCAATCAACTCAAATATAAATTTTAGTTACTTACATCACATAATAAAGTTTTTTAGCAATAAAAATACCATAACTTTTACTTATATACGTACAGTTTTGTACGAAGCCGGTTTTTTTATTTATTTGTTTCATCATATCAGCCAATACAGATTACAAAATATAAGGGACATCGTTAGCACCAATGATATTACAATGATTTGGTTAGCACGCAAACCTCTTGGGTTTATCTGCGCTAACGGGTCGTCTTAATACTACACTCCCAGATATATATAGTTCTGTGCCCAGACACATAATATATCGGTTATGTATTTGATATTTATTTTGAGTATTTTATGTAAATACAATGTCTTTTTTGTTTTTCTTTTATGTAGTTTATATGAGTGCACTACACTGCAGAATTCTGTAAATGTTGATTTCGTCAAAAGGTTGCCTGGAAGAGATCACTCTTAGTGATAAGACCGCCTTTTGCCCACATTTTATTACTGGTTATGTGTAAATGTTACTTTATTAGTGTGCAATAAAGTGTTATTCATTCATTCATTCATATCGGCCCACCTCGCATATGCCTTGCATTTTATGTTTTGAAAAACCCTAGCTAAAATAAATTTTAGGTCGATCAAAAAGTTTTAATGCAAACCAAAGAGTTGGCAAATGAGCCAGCTTCTCCTTTAGTCATTCTAAGGTTGACTGGTAGAGATCTCAGCTAGGGATAAGTCCGCCTTTGCATGTAATCTTCCAGATAATAGTCGTTTTGTAATAAAGATTATGCAATAAAGATTAAGTATACAACAACAATATTGCATCATTTTTGAATAGAAAATATTGCTTAACTCTGCTTTATTTTGTTATAAAGCAAAGGTCCATTAAAAACTCAGTATGCTAGGTGGCCCAATAGATGTGTCTGGGAGTGTATTTTTAAATACAGATACAAGGGTGCCTGTCCATTGACGCGGAGCGAGGCAGCGCAGCGGAGCGAGCAAGTATTGCGGAGTGTTCTAAGTTTTAAATCCAGGCTGCATGGTTTAGCAAGTAATACATCTGTCACTAATAAGACAGTGGGTGCTATGGGCGTTACCATCAGGTGGCCCACCTGCTCGTTTGCTAACTTGTATCTTAAAAAAAAAACATATCTTGCAAATCTTCTTTCAATTCAGTGTAATTTTGTACAGCATCTTTCTGTACGGCGTGATATTGCGAAATTCATAATACTTTATGAAGTGTCAGCCAGATTTTCCATAAAGTGCCTCGTATTCAGCCCAACGATCGCGAATAATAAACACGTAACTTCCGCTCGTGTTATTTAAGTGTGATACCGGTGACACCTATTTGAGTTATTATGAAAAAAAAAATTCCACCACTTCGTTCGTCTGGGGAATACTAATAATCGGTATAGTAGTTTGACGACACAAAAAAAAAGACGGGTTGCACTCCGGGAGTGCCGGCAGAAGTGAAAACTTCAACATCAACGTTGAGCATTTTTGAATATTTTGGAATGTTTAGGGAACAATTTCACACGAATTGTTTTATTTATCAGTATAAAAGTACATACAATATTCTTTTATTGCGCTATCGTAGACAAACATGACAATTTATGGACAATCTTCGTCAGATCTTACGCGCCGCTAAAGAGGTTTTCTCTTCAAAACTTAATCATCTGACGCGAAATCTGACGTGAGTTTAACATTTTTTACCCATCTAAAAAAGTGCCAAGCGCCACTAAAGAAGTTTTCACAAAAAGGTAAAAACGCAACCCTCTGGTGCGACTTCGTCTGTTTGTCTGTCACACCTGTTTATCTCAGAAACCACTTGTGCTATCGACTTGAAATTTGAAATTATCCAACTTTATTGAAAAGGAAAGAATAAAAAAATATTTTTATTATTATTTTTACTAATAATAATTTATTTCAAGTCACATTAAATCATAATAAATTGTTAGTAAAAGGGGGACCAAAACAGGGGGGGCAAATATTACTAATTGGGTAATTTATTTTGCCTAATAATTATTATCGCGCTAAGACCCGGAACAATGTTACTATATGAAAGGGCTTACTTACTTTGGAAATGTTGTCCAATGGGCAGATTCATATCCTTCTGGGTCAGTCTACCCGTTTTGGTACACCCTGTATACTTGTAAAAAATTACGTCACGCCAACCAAATACCTAAATTGTAACAGTTTTGATTAATTTATTAAGCTAATATCTCCTTTCCTGAATTTTTTATCGTCTTTATTCTTCTCGCGAATATTAATCTTAGAAAATTATACTTCCCTTAATTAAATTTTGCTCAAACCTGACATGCTCTACATATTAACACTTCATCAACTGAGATTAAATCCTTTCAGTCACTAACATAGCGAGATTGTGAAAAGACATTCCTAAATTAAATTTTCGCTGCCGGCACCGGCTGCCGAATACAAAGAGGGCGCGTGTACACTCAACAGCACATCAGTAGAAACACTTTTGGACCTTATGGCATGATAATAGAGTTTAAAAAGTTTCTACCTACGTGCGGTTGACCGTACTAGCGTGTACCTCAGTGTACCTACAGTCATCCACCATTGCCCTGCCTTATTCCGTTTTTCAACTGGCTACCTAACGCAGGAGATTTGACGAATAATTGATAATACTTAACCAAAATTATTATTTGATGAAAAAGCTATGAATTGCACTAGCACTGGCTTTTACTTAGAGCGATCGCCATCTGACCTCCGCCAAAGAATGAACCTATACATCCCAATTTTCTTATCAAGCAGAAATTGTATAAGAAGGGTTATTATAAAATATCAGATTATCTAGAAGAGAATAATCCATGGGATTAGGCTACGGTTCTAACAGGCTTATTCAAAATTAAAACTGACTTTTGTTTGTTGTATATAAAAAAATATTTAAAAGAGCGCGTGGGTTTTTATTGTCGCTTCTTTTTTTTTCCTACTATGGCGCCACATTGTGAAGCGATGTAGTTTAGCTGACGTCAATAAGAGATTTTAATATCCAACAATGAATAAACAATTTTGACTTTGACTTCTTATCACCCCGGATATTTTATGAGGTGGTTCTGTCCACTAAACAGAACCACTTTTCTCAAGGACCATAGATCGAAATACGAAAAAAAAGAAAATTCGACTTCCCTTACAAACTGGAACTACAGCCCTGCATGACAGCACATTTCGTATGGGAGATCGAAATTTATTTTTCGTGTTTCGACCTATGTTTCTTGGGAAAAGTTGTCCAGTTTCATGGACAGAACCACGCCTTAAGACATCCAGGGTGATAAAAAAATAACGCTTTATTTATAATATCCTCCGCACCAAGATGGAAGACCCAATCCTTGGTTGGGATAGAATTAGGTTGGTGGCCAACCTGGCCGTCAGAGTTTTCAAGTCGCCAAATGGCCTCTGACTTGGCTCAGTGAGAGAAGATATAGATGTGGTAATCAGGTGACTATAGGCGTGATGGTTATAAAGCTGTGACTACAAACGAGGTGATTAGTTTACCTAAGTACGGTGTTAAAACATCAATAATGAAACAAAAACTGATCACAAAGGAGGTCGTCCCGCTCAGAAACAAATTATTAAATTATTGAAAACTCTACATATTGCGGCCGCATAGTTTTTCTACGTGGACACGCCTTATAAATGCACCAAATTTTTTCCAGGTACTAGTTAGGTACATAGCTCTCAATTTTGATGGAAACCAATTCCATTGAAAATACAAGAATTAGCTCCTATCAAAAATTGAGAGCTATGTACCTAACTAGTACCTGGATAAAACATGGTGCATTTATAAGGCGTCCACGTAAAGGCGTTAGGCGACTGGACTAACAAGAAAAGCTGCGACTTTGCATATGTAGTGTCTACAGCCTAAGATCAGTTAACCAATTAGAGCGTCTTATTTTTCGTAGTGCTGCACCGTTAAAATACCTACTATAGTAGAATTAATACTAATAATGCTATATAGCAAGTAGAAACAATAACTAACTATTGACTACCTTAAGACCCAAACCCTCAAAGTTGTGGTAAAACTTCGACCCAGAAGGGCGCTCCTCGTGGGCCTGGTTGGGACCTTCAGGCCAATTAGCTTGCGCCAACTTTGAGAAGATAAGTTCTAAAATGTTTATTGATCATCTAAAGTTTCTTGTTTGTATTTACGGAACTTATATTGTAAAGGGAAAATTTCCATTGGATCAAAGCGTGACGGACAGACCGACCGACCGACGGACGGACATTTTTGGGAGACTTGCTTTTTATGATGTTTAAGTGAAATATAACTACCCTTCTCTGGTCCGTGAATAGAACATATATTTTGAGGAAATTTTAAATAGCTTTTTCGCTCCGCTCGAAAGTTAAAAAAACCGGCCAAGTGCGAGTCGGACTCGCGCACCGAGGGTTCCGTACCACCACATAATCATAATTCTAAGTTGAAAGTTCAGTAAGTTAATGTGCTAGATTTTTTGAGTCTGACACGCGCTTAGCCAGATTTAATTATTTGTTGTTATTTTATATGAATTTTCAAATGGTCCCGTTTTAAGATAGAGCCAAAAATCGCCTAAAAACAGGTCTTTAGTTTAGTATCTTCATTTTTAGGGTTCCGATACCAAAATGGTAAAAAAAAGGAACCCTTATGGTGCCGCTCTGTCTGTCTGTCTGTCTGTCCGTCTGTCTGTCACACCTCTATATCTCAGCAACCACTTATGCTATCAACCTGAAATTTGGAATAGTTTTAGAATATAGTTGCCCAACTTAATTGCACAAGAAACAATTTTGAAAAAAGTATGATTATTAATATAAAGGGGGCCAAAATAGGGGGGGCCAAATTTCTAATTGTCGCTACTAGGTCGAGTGGGGTATCATATGAAAGGGCTTTACTTGTACATTTTAAAATATATTTTTGTATTTTTTTAAATTTCTTAGTTTTAAAGTTATGATGAAAAATGTCAAGAAAAATACCATTCCCCCCCTTATCTCCGAAGTTTGAGTAAGGAAAAATCTGAATTAATTACAGTTGACAGAAGTTTATATAAACTTTACAGCAAAAATAAAACGATCTTTCTAAGTTGCACAGTTTTTCAGAAATCTGCAAAAAACCTTTACAAACAAATTTAGTTTTGCGGTCCTGAAAATGGACTTTATTGCTTCCAAAAATACTATAGGTATATCGGAACCCTCGGCGCGCGAGTCCGACTCGCACTTGACCGGTTTTTTTTCAGTATTTGTCGTTATAGCAGCAACAGAAATACATAATCTGTGAAAATTTTAATTGTCTAGCTAAGAGAGAGAGAGAGAGAGAGAGAGAGAGAGAGATCATGAGGGAAAGCTCAAACAAAATTTTGTAAAAACAGCTGACTTTGGTGGCATCTTATTCCTTTGTTTTTAAATATTTTAAAAAACTAAAAATACAGTATTTATCTATTTAACGAGTTGTAAACAACGATACCCTTCTCGATGGGGTAGGTCGAACTTTTTTTTACACTCCCCTTTAGCTGTTTGGGAGTAATTTTTTTTTATTTTTAGTAATTGTTGTTGTAGCGGCAACAGATATACATAATTTTTGAAAATTTCAAAAGACATGTATACTAGTGGATTTTTATTCCAAGATAAAATTAACAGACTTGAAATTTATATTACATGAAGGAGAATAAAAAGAAGAAAGAAGAATGACTAAGAATAATTTTTTTAATGCCGCCATTTTTTTTTAAATAATTTTTAAAAAAATCTGTAGTGGACTTTTTTTTTAAGTACTGGCACCACCAAAGCAAAATAAACTGGCAACACTTAATTGCCTTTTCGTTTTTCTTCGTATAGACGTGCGTTCCAGAACAGGAAATATTATTCTGACAGCAGGATAGCTGTATATGACGCCCGTGTGCGTGGTCAAGACAGACTGCTGTCAACGGGTAATGTTTTTCAAAGTAATATTTTTTTTGACAGCAGTGTGTTTCAACCACACACATGGACGTAACATAAAGCTATCCTACTCTCACCGCCAGTTGCACAAAGCATCTTTAAAGTTAAAGCTCCTTTAAGTCTATTGTGGACTCTTTCTATTCTGCTGACAAAGAAAGTGACAGCAGTAGATTTAAAGGAGCTTTAATTTCAAAGTAGCTTTGTGCAACTGGCTGTGACAGAGATTTTGCATTTGTAAAACGAAAGAGGTGAAAGTGATCAAAATAGTGTATTTTGCTGGAAAATATCTTATAAGTGCACAAAAATGAAGAATTCGAGTGATTTAGCTTACTGCGGGTGTTACGCGTTTTTGTTGTTGGCGTACCCTATCATTTACCGTAAGCACAAGAAAACCCGACAGAATGCAACGATACAGGACATGGAGACGAACTCTACACGGTAAGTATGCGCACGCGCACCCACATCCCACGATCTATGGCACACTATCAGCAAGAAAGGATGAAACATTATGCGCTATACAACTTTTGGGATTAATTTTTTCAGGTACACTGCTGCGCATGCAGACAGGTGATCAGATCACTTATTTGGAACTATTTCACCCCTTATCCCAGGAACCCGGCGACACAGTAATGTTTTGCTTCAATCCTAACACCAAAATTGGGACAGCCATAATTGAAATTGCTATAGGGGTTTGGGATCAGGTTTTTCAGGCTCTTTGATCCCGTGAAACATTTAGGTTGTTCAGATAGACAGCCTTGTTAGGGCTTATTAGAGTTTTAGAATATCAGTACCGCTTGGAAGATTTGCAAGTGCGTTTTAAGCTAAGGTACTAACTAGCCATTATAGAGTGTGCTAGACACATAAAGCAATCCTGTAGTAACTTACACAATAGGGTAATGATGTACAACGATAGCCAAGCAGCAATAAAAGCAATAATGAAACCAGAGACAACATGAGCCTTGGTGTTAGAATGCAAAGAAGTCCTGAATGGCCTAGATCAAGATAAAGAAGTGGTTCTAGCCTGGACACCCAGTCACGAGGAAAATATGGCACCAGTAAACCAGTGCCCTCGGCAGGTTGGCTTGTGGTGCAGAGAGCCTCACACCAGGGGACACAGAATTGTGTGCGAAAAGCTTCGGAGGTCCTCTCAGGGTCCTTATTTAGTATATCTCAATCAGTAGATAGGGGGAATGGAAAATGGGGACACCCCGATGAAGCCAAAAGAGCAGCTTGCCGCATAAACTGGCAATCTTCCTGGATGGGGCTTACAGTAAAGCAGGCCACGCCGTCCGTTTGTTCGTGTCCGTGATCTGATCACCCGTCTGCACAGTCTCCACCAGAAATAATAATAATAGGCTTATTATGTCAATTCAAAGTGTTAACTATCTGTTACACAATTAGCAAGATTTTTTTAGATGAACAGATATTAATATAAGATGAATAATATTACACTTAGTGTAAAGTTGTTATTTGCCGCATGAAGCTGCTTGGACATGCCTCGTTGCCTCATATTAAGCAAACACACTCCGTCTTACACCAAAAAAGTTAGACATCTGTTGAACACACTATTAAAAATATCGTACCAAATAACTCTGTCTATGTTGTTGATGCGCAGAAGTCAAAAATATTTTTGACTTTTGCGCATCAACTGACATAGCCAGTTATTTTGTGCGCATTTTTTTAATCAAGTGTTCAACAGATGTCTAACTTTTTTGTAGTAAGACCCACTATGTTCAGTTGCCCTTGGGTGAAGCAGCATGCTTATTTGCCACTAAATATTCATAGTGATGTTCAGATAATGTCCTTTTATTACATGGTATCATAAAAAATATTATTTTGGTCATTCATGAGTTAATGTCCTGAGGGCGCCACATTCAATGTAATGTAACATCTTATATCCTATAACCAGAGGAAGATCAAGACGCTTCTAATCTAACGCTACTCATTTGTTTAAATACAATAAGTTGTATAGAAGTTATGAGGGAACAGATGAACATAAATATTAATTATAATATTGCTGCGGGTAAAAATGTGTGATGGTTTACATTGGGTTGACAAGCCCGTTAGTGTGATTGGTAGTGAGCCTGCCTCTCACACGGCGTGGGCCGCGGGTTCAATCCCCGCCCAGGGCAAACATTTGTGTGATGAACACAAGTGTTTGTTCTGTGTCTGGGTGTTATTTATCTATTTATGTATGTATATCAGTCTCTGGTACCCATAGTACAGGCTTTGCCTAGTTTGGGGTCAGATGACCTTGTGTGAAATGTCTCCCAATATATAATTTTTTTAAATTATATTGGTTGTAGACTGGTTGATTAAGGAAGATAATATCTAAACACAGGTCTTTGTGATTGTTTTACTCATGATTTAATTAGAAATAAATGAGATGAGAAATACATAGGAATACCAATGTCATCAGCCAGATGACTAGAATGGTGTTGACACCCAGAGTAGTACCGCTGCCTGCCAAGCCGAGAGTCCTAGGTTTGAATCCTGGTAGGGGCTTGTGCACGAGTGAAGGACATTTGTATCTGTGTTTCAGTCCGGAGATGGTTCAAAAGTAATGGCCAGTTAGTCCGTTGCATCATTTCCCAGGGAAATGTCCTTTAATAATGCTATTTTGTGATGACTGATAACTTTTATAGTTCTTCATCGCATTGTAGTATTAATCCTGAGGTTGTATAGCGGCCTTTCAGCTTTAGTAGAACGGATGTGCTGTCCTACACTGTACTAATATTTATTTTTGTTTTGTTTCTTTATTTTATTGCTTGTAGAGCCTGGATGATTGTATTCTCACATTGTAACATATTAGTGTAGTATTGTCCGAAGGCACTTGATATTACAATATTAAGATCTTGTGAGTCTGCACTTATGCCTTGTTTTAGTTTTTGATCCGTTAAGTTAATTAATTTCTGAGTAGTCTTGTGTCTCCTCTTGTAACTCTATGTTGTATTTTTTTATGTATAGATGAATTCTTTGGGTATCTTGTCACACGGTGCGGCCAAAAGTGGCTGGTGACTTAGAGCCTATCTATTATTCACCTACAACCGCGGTCCATGGTGCCAGCCGTAACGCTAACAAGCGAGGTGACTATGGTACTTCCCCTCCACATTTTTCCAGCAAAAGCTGGAATTCTGGAGGGAGCTCCCTGTCCTGTAGTGGACGTTTCATGGGATGTTATGATGAAATTATCTGGCTATGTAAGCACTGATTTCAACTCCAGTATTTCATTTTTATCGTTTATTCCAAGAATGTAGGTACTTTCACAGACATCTCGTGAGCTTGACAACCCGATTCTACAAAATACACAACACAATACTGCTTTGATTTATTAAATGAATTAGCCAATATTAAAGAAGTGAGGAAAAAAAAAAGGTTAAATGTTTTAGGTTATATCTGTCGAGCAAGCGTTTCATTTTGAAAGCCGTAGAGATAACGGTATCAATAGTTCAAATGAGTGAGTCAGTTCACTCACTCGAATAAGTTAAGTGTATTTGTTTGATGTGTTGTTTTAATTCTTGTAATATGTAGCGGAGCTATTTTAAAATAGGTAAATGAAACTGAAATTGTCGGTTTAGACCTTAACACGATGAAAATTCAAGGAATACAAGGTACAAAAACGATTAAAACTGACGCAGTTTAGTTTTTATCGTTTTAGTACGTTGAAGTAATAACCCATTTTTTTCTTTTTTTTTCTGCGTATAAAAAATAAATCCACTGTATCAGTTTTTAAGAGATGTCTTTTTACACGTTTTTTTTTTGTAATGGCAACACTGTCGCTGCTTAATTCCAGTAGCTTTCCGTCTCATTTCACTCGTTCCCTGGCTCTTGTCATGTGTACGCGTGTTCGTGTTTCCATTTCGTGTTGTTTTTTTCCTACTGACCTGGCTTTCATCTGGTATTCCGATTTGCAAGTGGATTGGCTGCTATTGTTTTGCTACGGACCGACAACTTTGGCTGTAGTTACTTGGATTCTGTTTTTGCTTCTGATTTGGATACTGTCGACTTTCTCCTCGTTTATCTCTCTCGTGAAAACGTAAGTTTTACTTTAATGGCAGTGATATTTTCGATTATACCTGATAAATTCATATAACAGTTTATTTGAAAGTAGAAGATTTTTAAAACTATTCTCCTAACATACATTAAGCGTTATATTGATTGCAATAGAAGTTGCACATACATAACTCTTAAACTGTGGTAGTCATCATATGACAAAATGGGACAAAAAGGGATCGTAAAAATCACCACGAGTAATTTCACAAGCCCTTTTCGTAGTTATATTTATATTGTTTGTTATATAAATGAAGCAGATTAGCTGTATTAATAAAAATACAAGTGATATTTGTTATCTTTCTTATGAAGTTAGTATAAACAATGATTCTAGAACAAAAATGCCACCCGCAAAAAATCACCACGTGTACTTTCACATGCCTTTTTCGTAGTTATATTTATATTGTTTTTATAGCCATAGTAAAAATACTAGTAATGTTTGTCATTTTTCTTATGAAGTTAGTAAAAACATAATTATTCTTGAAAAAAAAAATCGCCATCTTAAATATTTTTATTACAAAAATAATTTTGTATTTTAGTGTTTTAACCATCCTGAAAATTCAAACACCGCTTTGAATATTTCAGTAACAACTTAGTCTGACGTACATTATAACCGTCGGGGTCTAGGACTACTCTGTTTGTATTTGAGGTGCCCGCTCATAAAATATACCTTTGTAAAAAAAATCTATTGAGTCTAACATGATAACGTGTACCAAATAGCTTAAAAAACTACTTTGTTTAATGGAGGCCCAGAAAACAAAAAAAATGTGCCTATGAAAATGGCACGTACAAGTCTGAGTGCTCGTGGTAATTGGAGTTGATTTTCTGTCTTATTTTATACATAATTTAATGACTACCAAACCATACCTAATGAGTTGAATGGGACATATTTAAACTCAAGTTTATACAAGGTGTCCAAAAAGAGTACTAGCTATTTGATTAAGCGCTGAAGTTGAAACGGAACGGTGGGAAAGCGCGGGAAGGGGATCGAGGAGTCCGCCATTTTATGGAGTTTTATTCGCAATGGAGCATTACCCGGGAACGCATCGCGCTTTTTGCGTACGAGCGTATTATCGTAATGGTGATTCAATAGTGACTACTCATCGCGTGCAGGATATCGTACACGCAGTGTACCAAGAGACTATAGCATTTGAGAATGGATTCGGATGGTCGAAAATACAGGTGCGACGGTAAAAATTAATTAAAATTCAAAACTCTGGTCGCCCTCGTTCAGTCCGGGACCAGGAAACAGTCAAAGAAGTGCAGGCGTCAGTTCGTCAAAATCCATATTTATCCATCTGAAAGCGAAGCAAGCATCAAACATCAAAAAATCGTCTTTGCATTCGATTTTATAGGCTTAAATTTTTCTTTTAAGCGTATATTACATCTTTCTTTAAAATCGAATGCTAGGACGATTGTTTTATGTTCAATACTTGGCTTCACTTTTGGATGGATAAAGATGGATTTTGACGAACTGACGCCTCCACTTCTTCGTCTGTTTCCTGGTCGCAGACAAAACGAGGGCGGCCAGAATTTTGAATTTTTACCGTCGCACCTGTATTTTTGCTTAATTATCCAGATCCATTTTCTAATGCTATTGTCACTTGGTGCACTGCGTGTACGATATTCTACACGATATAAACGATGAATAGTCCCTATTGAATCACCATTACGATAATACGCTCGTACGCAAAAAGCGCAATGCGTTCCCGGTTATTGCCCAATTGCGAATAAAACTCCATAAAATGGCGGACTCCTCGATCCCCTTCTCGCACTTTCCCGCCGTTCCCTTTCAACTTCAGCGCTAAAACAAATACCGAGTACTCTTTTTGGACACCTTGTAATACGGCAGACTTGTTTGACATAACATATGTCACTTTTACGGGTAAGTCTTTCTTTAGTTTGCAGTCGGAAAGAGACTTACCTGTCAAAGTGACATTTACTGTCAAATTAGTCATCATATTTGTTTACGTTCTTGGAATAAACGAAAAATTATACTTAAGTTACTTACAAATGAACATAACAATGTTAAGGCAATAATATTTTTAAACTACTTTCTTGTGATCAAATCTAATATTGGTTTGGGTCATTGACTAATTAATGACTTCTTGTACTTATTACTTACTTTACTAGGGTAATTTTGCTCAAGCTAAATGTATGACGGTACAGTAGCTATCATTATCATCCATGTGCCAATAGATCCCTGTCTCTCAATAGCTGTGATTTAGAATATTCTAGGCACCTCAAAAGTTGCATCATTTACTATTTTGAACAAATGCTAAGACGTATAGATAGTTCTTTATTACAACTTTTATATTCCGTTTCAGATTGGTTACTACTTTATCCATCATGAATTTCTGCATGAATTGTAATATTGCAATACACATCGATCGACAATATTATTACAATGCAACTGACATGAATCCGGATATTGTTTCCGTAATTGAAGAATGGTCGGCTCGTGAGGTAAACTTACTTGTACTTGACTTATTTATTGGTTAATTGTTTATTATGCGTATAAAACAAGCGATTTTTAAAATATTTTTAACCAAATTCGATTGACATCAACCAAATTAATTAGAGTGTACATCAATTTCAGTTATTTGATTAGCACATTGTACTAACACTGACTTTACATATTTTATATTCCTTATTGCACATGAATTATACAGAAAGGACATTTTTTTTATATCACAAGGGGGCAAATGAGGTGGGTCACCTAGTGGTAAGAAATATTTTTACACTAATAAGACAGCAAAGCGCGTTTCCCACCCTGAGAACTAAGATGGTACGTCTCATGGGCCAGTAATTTCACTGGCTCCCTTACCCTTTCAACCGAAACACAGAAGTGTAAACACTGCTGCATTACGGCAGAAAAAGGCAAGGGGGTGGTACTTCCCCAGACGGACTTTGCACACAAGCCTTACCACCTACTAACGTTGCATAGAAAATACACAAGTATTCGCTTTATAATTATCCTCACTTTATTTGTTTCTTAACGTTTTAGGTACAAGATGGTGACCAACTGTGTCAAGAATGCTTTGATTTCTTGATTATTGAAGTAAACAATAGAAATGAAGGCAACATTGGTAATAGACAGTACGGCCATCAAGCAGTTTGTGTTTGTTGTGGCATATCTCTTGCAAGACGATCGGGACGACAATTGCGTCACTTGCAGGATGGTACTGCTGAACGAGCTTATATTGCAAACACCATCTACCCTCGTCAGGTAACAGAGCAAAATGAAATATTTTTGTATAGAAATACATATACAACTTTAAGGAAATTATAACATAAAGAAACAGCATCTGCGTGTTATTTGCACTTACATTAGTGATTTTATTTCAGATTCCTACAACATCAGCAGCGCTAGCATGTAATGCTTGCTGGCAACGTGCCTACTTTCTTACTCGTGAGGTCAGGGTACCAGAACCTAATATAGAGGTGCCAGAACCACTAGTGGCTAGTGGATCCAGTTCCATTGTAGAGCCTTTGAGCTCTCATACTTCGGACATGGAGTCGCAGCAAATACGTGTTGAAACAACTATTTTGTTAGAAGGATACAGCCGCACTCCAGACACATCAAACCACTGTTTTGTACCTGATTGCGAAAATGCAGAAAGGATGAGAGTACCAATGTATTTAAAGAAGAAAGTACTTTGTGATCATAAAATATTTATCACTAACAATGCTAGGATTTGTGAAGATCACTTGTCTGTGTATAATTTTGATTTTTTAAGTGAACACGAATTCATAACACATTTCACTTCAGCTCATATCACTAAAATGTTAGATCTCTTGAGAAGCAAATCAAATTAATCTATTAATTTTGAAAATGTAGAAAATATGAATGACACTGTTTGTAAATACTGGACTGGATTATCAGTATTGCATTTTTTGGCAATTTTTAACATTATATCCGTTGCATTGTCAAACATTTGTCGAAAACCAAAAACTGCACTGGGCTTATATATATTAAGGTTAAGAACTGGTGAGCCACTTCGTCGAATAGCTTCTCTTTTTTGTATTTCACACAGCCTTGTTTGTATTTACATAAAAAAAGCACGAACCTGTTTAAATGAACAGTACAGACCTTTACATTTGGGCATAAACCATATATCACGAGCAAGTTTGTCGAGCAGAAATCTTTTAATTCCACAGGGTCTATTTGGCACAGACGAAAACAATCCAATAATTATCTGTGATGGAACATATATCTATCTTCAAAAATCTTCAAATTATTATTTCCAAAAAAAATCTTACAGCCTTCACAAGTTTACCAATCTTGCAAAACCTTTCTTAATGGTTGCCACGGACGGTCATATAATTGATATATTTGGCCCATACGCCGCCACGACGTCTGATGCCGACATCATGCAACAACTATTTAATGAGCAATCGCCTCTTAGAGATTATTTTAGAGAAAATGATGTTTTTATTCTAGACCGTGGGTTTCGCGACGCGATAAACTTGCTCACTTCTTTAGGTTATAATGTGTATAAGCCGCAGAGCCTTCAAGAGGGTGAAACTCAATTATCAACGTTTCGAGCAAATCTATCTAGATTTGTAACTATGTGCAGGTGGGTGGTGGAAGTCGTCAACGGTCGATTTAAGAGGGATTTCAAGATTTTTCGAAATAAGTATTTCAATTTAGCTAGCAGAACGATGATGGATGATTTTAAAATTGCTGCTGCAATAATAAATCATTTTCATCCCTGTATAGTCGACCGGCATGATGCACAATCCCTTTTAAATCGAGCCCTGGCTAAATTACACTTAGAAAATCATTTGGCTGACCATGTAATCAGGCACAATTTAAATAGGCGTCGGGCCGCTTTCATTAGCATAGATGCTAATATACCTGCATTGGACGTGTTCCCCGTAATGTCTATGTCAGATTTAATATTATTCAGCCTTGGGACATATCAAATAAAACAGGCAAGGTCTTACTACGGGGAACACATTCGAGCAAATGGCACTTTTGTTATAGAAGTCAGTGACGATATCAATGTTACTAACGTCCCAGGTATATCCTCATCACATGACACAGTTTTGCTCAGAGGAAGAATTCGTTCCCGTCACCAAAGCAACCGTATTTATTTCACTTATGTATTATTGAAACCAACCGGGACAAGCTGGGACGAAATAATTTGTGGTTATTACTGCAGTTGCATTATCGGGCGACGAACTGTTGGAAGCTGTGCTCATGTGATGACAATTATTTGGTACCTGGGATGGGCTCGACACCAAGATAACATCACACCACCTGCAGAGTTTTTAGATAACATATTTGTAAGAGATGATATTGAAAATGAAGATGAATAAATATTTAAAATAGGTCCTATCAACTTATGTTTTTTTGATTTCCATTCATAACTGATCAAGTATGTTGGATTACTGCTGTCATACGTGAGGTTCATTTTATTTTTGGCTATATTTTATAAATCTTGTGGCACTTTATGGATTCTAACCCACATTAATACTATCTGAGGAATATTGTATGAGCAAGCTCACACATTCATACTTACTAATGTATTGTTTCTGCTGACTACAACAAATTCACTTTACATGACAGTGGCAATTAAACCTTCTTTGCAAACGCACGCGTCACTCTTTTACTTCAACTTACCCTTAACAACATCGTGTAGGGCCACCCCCTACAAATATGATAGATAAAGTATGGCAGGAACGACAAAACAACTTCATGTTTCTACCATACTCTAAAAAACCTCTAGTAATTTTAGTATACATATCGGATCTGAGATTTATAATAGTATGATAAAATGACCCCCTACGACCAAACTTGTCTGAATGAGTTGACTCACAGAAATTAACAACGCTCGGTTAGATGACCTGACAAATGATTCACTTGATTGCACATGAACTCAGTACCGTAATACGGCGGACTAGTTTAACAGTTTAAATTACATTTTGACAGGTAAGTCTCTTTCCAACTGTAAGTTATAGAAAGATACTTACTTGTCAAAGTAACTTTAAAGCTGTGTTTTTTATGTAACAAGTGAGCAAGCGAGCTTGTGGGCCACCTGATGATAAGTGGTCGCCACCGCCCATAGCGCCCACTGTCTTATTACTAGCTTAATTGACACTAACAAGACAGCACAGCGTACCCTAAGATGTTGTGCCTCATGTGTTAGTAATTTCACTGGCTCCCTTGCCCTTCAAACCAAAACACAGCAGGCAAACAGAAAAAGTAAGGGGGGTGATACTTATAAAAGCCTTCAATCTATTCTTATCTAAGCTGTCAAACTATTCCGCTGAACTATATCCTTGAGTTCCAGTATTTATCCCTCGCGCGTGTCTAGTAACCTAAGACCCCATACATCCTTAATAATCGTTCGTGGGAGCTTCTCGCTGCAGCTCAGCTGCAGCGGGGAGAGCCTTTCTGTCCTGGGGCCACTTAGGCTGGTGCCATCCGACGACTGCGGCAGCAGTCTTGTCGCTGGGGTGGCCTCCCTAGGGGCCTATGTACGGTCTTGTCTTCACGCTGCGGCGAGGACAGCCCACCAGGTGATTCCCCGTTTGGGGAGGCCTAGTGAGCGGTTACGAGCCAGCGGCGGCTTCTCTTCTTCCGAGGTGGGCGGGCGCGGTGCGGCGTCGGCACGCTTGTGTGGCGCGCATGCACTATGCTCGTCGAGCCTGGGAGCTGGCGGTGAGGAGCCCACAGTCCTAACTACTCGACGAGGCGTAGTGGACGTAGGCTACCTGGTGTGGAGGGGAGGGGCCTCAACATCCTGACCTCATGCGAGCCAGGATAGAGACACCCTCCATGACAATTGTCACCGGGTCTGTGCCTGCTCTCAAGGCCTTGAGAACGGAGAGCAGGAGCTCGATGGCAAGGTCGATGGCTTCGTGTGTGACTGAACTTGTTGACGCCTCCGGTTGCTTCGTCTTCACTCCCACGGCTTGTGGGGAGAAGACCGTGTTAATAGGCTCTGTGGTAAAGGCGGTACAGCCCAGGCAAGCGGTTGTCGAGGGCCCGCGGTTGCGGGGAGGCTTCGACGGGGTGCGGTGAAGCGGCGGTAAGGCGGGCGACTGCACTTTTGCAAAGCTTGGCGGCGATTTCTTCGCGAAGGTAAGTGGCCTGGGCGACGTTGTGAGTGGCCTTTGGTCGCCTCATGACCTTCGTGGTAGAGGCAGGGGGAGCCATGACTCCCCTCGATCCCTCAATAATTGTCGGCCGACGAGATTGACATTTTGCCTGCTCTTACTAGGTAGTTTCTTGACAATTGAACACTGACAGTGACGCAATTAGAGAACAATTCCAACGTTGCGCGGGAATATTTCACAGAGGTCTGTCTGCTACAACCTGCTTTATATCCGGCCTAATAGTACTTGGATGACTGTTTGTCGTGCGTGTCATAAGATCTTGTATTACTTCTCGGACTCATATGGTCCAAATTATTTAAATGAGTTGACTCATTAATATGACTCATAGAAACTGACCAAATGGTCCAAATTATTTAAATGAGTTGACTCATTAATATGACTCATAGAAACTGACAACTCTCAGTCAAATGATCTGCCGACTCAGAACGAGCCTCTAGGTAAAAATATACCCAAGGGCAAATGTAATTTTTTGACGTTAAATGTATAAACTGACGCAGGTGACCTGACTCACACTAATATCTCGAAATAAAATAATCGATAGATCGCAACACTATTTGTAAGCAGGGTTGTCATAGTCCAATCTGTGTTGCCATATTCCAATCAGTGATGCCGTATTTCAATAACTTTAAAAATCGATTGTAAAAAAACGGTGGCGTTTAAAAATATTCTTTCTTCACCACAATATTATCTACTTTTCTATCTATCATATGAACTTGGTTTGAACCCTGTTAATTTTCCCTCGAAATAAAAATCCAACCCCCATGGTAAAATTTTACATCTCTTTTCGACCTATTACGGTTCATGCCCACTGACAGACAGACAGACATCGGAGGCATATGAATAGGGCCCCGTTTTTCACCCTTTGGTTACGGAACCCTAAAAAGGATAAAATGGCCCTTAAAGTTGTCAATATGCTCATAAAACTAAACATCTTTTCCCTACAGGTATAGATTAAATAAGTGGTAATAAAACCAGTGTATATGCTGCACTAGCTTTACACTACAAACGCCCGAAACCAGCCCGCTTAGCACGCTGCAGTTGTCAGTTTATCTAGGCCCATAGATTAAAGACTTTAGGCATGCATCCGAGCAGTGCGACACATTTTGAAAGACAAGGACGGCTACATGTATTAGTGTATAAAGCTATCTCTGTCTAAAATATCAGAAACGTAATTTGTGGACTTGCTAAACATTTTCCTACACTGACATTTCTTCGCGCTTGGAGGTGATAGATTAGATGACATAAGTCCTCAAATAAAGTGACATTTCTCCGAGATACATTTTCTCTCGGGCAGCGTGCTAAGCCGGCAGAATCCCTTAAAATCAAAGTATTACCACGGAAGTACTATTCTATACCGGCACCACACGATATATAACGCTTATCTAATGAAAAGAAACATGAGAGAAACATCTCTTTAACTGGCATTTGTTTCGCGCGGAGTAACTTTCTGTTTTCCCTAGACAAGTACCTAAACAGACAAGCTCTTTTAGGGGTAGGCCATAAATTACCGAGGCATCTGTCGGCCGCACACTGGCGAGTTCTTTTACTCTACTTTTCCAGTTGGACAGTGGTCCCCAAACTATTTATCTTAGGCGTGAAAAATGGCTGGGATTATTATATCCCAATAGGGAACATGCATAATTTTTTATATAAAAAAAAAATATCCTCTTTCATGTAATAAACAGTTAGGTAAAACAATTTTTCGAATAACTATGAAATAAAAAAAAACCGGTCAAGTGCGAGTCGGACTCGCGCGCCGAGGGTTCCGATATACCTATAGTATTTTTGGAAGCAATAAAGTCCATTTTCAGGACCGCAAAACTAAATTTGTTTGTAAAGGTTTTTTGCAGATTTCTGAAAAACTGTGCAACTTAGAAAGATCGTTTTATTTTTGCTGTAAAGTTTATATAAACTTCTGTCAACTGTTTTTAATTCAGATTTTTCCTTACTCAAACTTCGGAGATAAGGGGGGGGAATGGTATTTTTCTTGACATTTTTCATCATAACTTTAAAACTAAGAAATTTAAAAAAATACAAAAATATATTTTAAAATGTACAAGTAAAGCCCTTTCATATGATACCCCACTCGACCTAGTAGCGACAATTTGAAATTTGGCCCCCCCTATTTTGGCCCCCTTTATATTAATAATCATACTTTTTTCAAAAATTTTTCTTGTGCAATTAAGTTGGGCAACTATATTCTAAAACTATTCCAAATTTCAGGTTGATAGCATAAGTGGTTGCTGAGATATAGAGGTGTGACAGACAGACGGACAGACAGACAGACAGACAGAGCGGCACCATAAGGGTTCCTTTTTTTTACCATTTTGGTATCGGAACCCTAAAAAGATATAAGCAAGCGAAGATTTGTTTCTGTCTCTTTCTAGTAAAACAAAATTTAACACGGAGTTTATATGGCCGTAGTGAACTGTGACGTCACTATTCATGTCGGATCTCTCTGTCTAATAGGTGCGTAATTAATAGTTTTAAATGCTTATGTCAGCCGTATTTCTTAGCCGATTAAAATATTTATTTCACTTTTATTATCTCTACTACGGTATTTTCATATTTTGTTAATAAATGCGACAAAAAAAATTATGCATGTTCCCTATTCGTAGTCCTATTTTACGGTCTACTTCAAGGGCGAATTTCCACCAGTGTTGTGTGAGTTTCCTAGCTTGTCAAATGCGCTGTCAAATGGAGCAATCTTATTGGTTTGAATTTTCCAGCTCGCACAGCTCTGGTGGGAAACCACCTTGTATTATATACCTAGTTCGTAATATTTCAGATAGACCAGAAAGATTGTCCGGTCTAGAGTAGATATTATTGTACAAAGCACTTGTTTTAAAATGAGGCACGTAAAAAACACGTATGATTTCATGTTTTTTGCCTGTAAGCACACCAAAAACGGCTAAGATTTTTATGCTACCGGTATAAATCAACCGTACGATATTATTTCGGATCCGAAAGATATTTCATCAAAAGTCGCGATATTTGATAAAAAACCGGATTTTGACATAAATCTGAGGCCTCTGGATCAAAAACTTGTGCTCGGTTAGCTTTCGTTATTTTAGGTTAGGTTTAGTTGTAAATTTTGTCTTATTCCGGTTTTTTATCAAAAATTGGCTTTTGATAAAAAATCTAGTTTTTTTATATGATATCGAAATATTAAGATATCGAATTATAAAGGTATACTGCTACCGATTTCACCCATTTTTTTAGCATGCAGGCAGGTCCTGAGTAGCGGGGAAATAAAGGATTTTTCCTTGAAGTCTTTTTTGTTAAGTAGGTACTTACTAACACAGCTAAAAATAAATTATGGGTACTTCTAACAACGAAATATTTTGAAATCCATCGCTGACCCACAAACTTCAACAAGTATTCAAAAACAACAGCCGCCTCCTGTTTCAAAGAAAACAAATCGCATTACAAAATGTTCGTTTGGAATCAAATCCTGTTTGAAACAAATAAATTGGCTTAAACTTGGTCAAACTTGGTAAACAAGTAGCTAATAGGTAATCTAACTTTAGTAGGCTAAAGCCTACTTTCATCTTATTAGATTTTTTTCCCATCATATGAAAGGTTTGTTTTTTTACGTTCTTGTGTCAATTTTTTTTTTATTGTCCTACAACCCCATCCGCCGCAAAGCAGCAGAGTTTGCTTACCGCTGTGTAATACTGGCTTTCAAATAATATGTTACATCTACGATCTTGGATTTCTTCTTCTTTCTGTGCCATATCCTAACGGATGTCGGCGACCATCTCTCTATATTTCTCTCTGTCCATTGTGAGTCTTCTTAAATCAACCGCGGCATTCAGTGCAGACCACGTCATGAGGTTATCATACCAAGATGTTCTCCTTCTCCTACTTCCTCTTTTCCCCTTTATTTTCCCTTCTGTTATTGTTTGTAGTATGCTATATTTGTGGTTCCTATAGATATGCCCATAGTATGTGATTTTTCTCTTCTTAAGTAAAAAACATCTTGGACTATTAAGTCGAAACAATAAAGCTTGATTAGAATGACAGCAGGAAAAACTATGCGTGAGAGCAGGTCGAATCGATAGGCGTCTCTGTCGCTCCAATGTGTAGCGCATCGCTCCGTCCTGCTCTCACACTACTGTTATTCTAATCAAGCTCCATTTTTTGCAGTATTTATAGTGTGCCCGTGGAATTGAAAAGATCCCTTCTGCAAAAACTTTTTTTCTTACAGTCAAAAGTTTCCAGCTTTGGACTATTGTGTGACATAACTAGTTAGTGAGATACAGGGTGTAGGCGGTCTAACGAAAACTGAAAGGGCGCGCTCAGTCAACGAAACTGAACAACTTCCCCAAAAACATTTCAGTTAGATACAAAAAATATGGCCACTCCATACAAATTGCTAAGTCAGATCGAACCATAGATTTATTATTATTATTTCACAATGAAAATGTAAACGTCAAAATGTGCCGTGTATATGTTCTTTACGTTTTCAGGAGCCAATGAACACCAATGCCACTAAGCGATTCTTAGTTGTAGGGTATAGTACTATAACGAACACGAGGACCGGGGTTATTATAAAAGAAACGCTTCGAAACGCATTTAGGTTTTATATTCTTTTTAGGGTTCCGATACCAAAATGGTAAAAAAAGGAACCCTTATGGTGCCGCTCTGTCTGTCTGTCCGTCTGTCTGTCACACCTCTATATCTCAGCAACCACTTACGCAATCGAGCTGAAATTTGGAATAGTTTTAGAATATAGTTGCCCAACTTAATTACACATGAAAATTTTTTGAAAAAAGTATTATTATTAATGTAAAGGGGGCCAAAATAGGGGGGGCCAAATTTCAAATTGTCGCTACTAGGTCGAGTGGGGTATCATATGAAAGGGCTTTACTTGTACATTTTAAAATATATTTTTGTATTTTTTTAAGTTTCTTAGTTTTCAAGTTATGATGAAAAATGTCAAAAAAAATACCATTCCCCCCCCTTATCTCCGAAGTTTGAGTAAGGGAAAATCTGAATTAATTACAGTTGACAGAGGTTTATGTAAACTTTACAGCAAAAATAAAACGATCTTTCTAAGTTGCACAGTTTTTCAGAAATCTGCAAAAAACCTTTACAAACAAATTTAGTTTTGCGGTCCTGAAAATGGACTTTATTGCTTCCAAAAATACTATAGGTATATCGGAACCCTCGGCGCGCGAGTCCGACTCGCACTTGACCGGTTTTTTTATAAAGCAAGCTAATATCAACGTCCGTACCCAGCCGTGGGCAGGAGTTGTCTGGCGATTGTTTTCAGAACGTGACGTCATTTATCGAAATCAAATTCAATTTTAGAAATACTCGCCAGCCAGCTCTGCTAAAAGAAGGCTTTCGAGGAGGATCACTACAGTACCGATTGCGTTTAACTTTCCGGATCGCTAATGGATAGGACTCATCGCGCGAAGTGGCGGCCACGACGTGGAAAATCTACCATGGACCGGCCCACAAGGTAGACCAACGATATGGTCATGGTCGCGAGAAGTCTTGAATGTTTCATAAGCTCTCCCAGAAACCTAAGGCTCCTCTAATCGAAACGTAATGTGGATTTCTCAAAAGAATGTACATACATAAAGTAAACAAACTTACAAGCAAAAGTTGAGTACTAAAAGAAGTAAAAACGCGTGATAAGTAAGTATTGCTGATTATTCCCGACGAATTTTTTGGTGTAAGTATGATCATCATAACATCCCATGAAAAAACGTCCACTACAGGACAGGGAGCTCCCTCCAGAATTCTAGCTTTTGCTGAAATAATGTGGAGGGGAAGTACCATAGTCACCTCGCTTGTTAGCGTTACGGCTGGCACCATGGACCGCGGTTGTAGGTGACCGCAGTAAGTAAGATGTAAGATACATAGGAGGATGCTGCTGCCCATCCTCCAGTTAACCCTTAGTCGCCTCTTACGACACCCACGGGTATGTATGGGTTGGTACTATTCTTTGCCGGCACCACACGGGACTACCGTATGATAGTTCAAAGATATTCTGTGCATATTGTGGTTACAATGTTGTTGTGAGCCTCGTGAAATTGAAGCCCTTTTTGTCTGTACAACGTTTTTTTACTATGAGCAAGCTCTGCTGCTTTGAGGCAGAATAAGTACATGAATGAATTTAGATCAGTTAAGAGTTTTAAAATATAAAGTTGTCTATATTCAGGAGCCAAGTTAAAAGAAAATGTTGGTGAAATAAATTGTTATTTGATATTTGATACAAATATCTTGATATAATTAAAAAAGACGGATGTTTGGTACATAAACGATAACAAGTATTTTCGTGTTACGAAGAAAACAACAACAATCTCGAGATGAAACGGAAAAGTACAATCATTATCGAACACAAATAAATGTTATGAATCTTTTGCATGAAACAGTTTTTGTTTTTGAAGTACACAACAAAAAGGATGAAAAAGTTGTAGAACAAAAGACATGTGTTTTTTATTCCCCAGTTTCTTATTCGAACTGAATTCTGAACATGGAAAGAGCGCGGCTTCTAGTTATCTGTCTGCTAACTTTGTATTCCACTGGTAGAAAAGTTATGCGTATTCTTTGTTTATTACACCGAACACGTAATCTATAGAAAGGATTCACGGCATCTTTTTACGTTTACCAAAGAATTCGAACTCCTTGCTCCGCTCGGAATAGCAGGAAAACTAATTTATTTTACTATCTAGTAGGGGGGTTAGGCCGGTACTGGACCAGCTAGAGGTGATGTGGTCGAGAGTCGGTCACCGGGATTCGACCTGGTTCGGTAGCTAATGTGGTCGAGGAACGGCCCCCGTTTGTGGACCATTTTTTTGACCAGTCTCTAAAAAAAAGCTCATCAAATAAAATTCAGACCTAAAATTTTTGCTAAAATCGCGTTTTGACTATAGTAGGGGGGTTAGGCCGGTCGATTAAGGTTTAATTAGCGGATGAATGCGTACGTTTTAGTCGTGGTTGATTTGACTTGCAAAGTATTTTTTTTGTGTTGAGACCACCCTAGATGAATGATAGACAGGTGCAAATCTATTCTACCGATCCAGCTCTGCAAGTTGTTACGTCTCGAATTTGTTTTTGTGAAGGTTTCGTAAAGTTTATTACTTCACATTATGGGAAGAATTATTGATTGCTATAAATAACATCGAAGTCACAGGTGCTTAATAGTTTCCATTCTTATGAAATTGCGTCGGGATTTTGTATTGAGACCCCCCTCGATGAATGGCCGGCAGATACAAATCTATTCAATAGTTCACATTCTTTCCTGTTTCTTTTTTTGGAGATTCCTAATGCAATTTATCCTGATTTTTTGTTCCATTATTGGTGGAAGATTTATTAATTTTCATAGATAACATCTGGGTGGTTGAGCGATAGCGTGTGATCCGTTTTTTTGTGACTTCGATGCAGGTTTGATCATGTTAAGTAGACGCGTCCCCTCCATATTAAAGCTCTATAAAAGACAACTTCCTAGGAATCGACATCATTATGTTCAGTGCTCGCTTACCAGAGAACTAGATCTCGTAATATTTCCAGATCAATTGAAGTGATTATTTAACGTATTGACAAGTTAGTGAATCTGTGTGTTCGTGTATAGCAAAAAAATGGATGTAAGTATGACTTATTTTATACGTGATTCAGTTATTGTGCTATAACGTTTTACCTCACTGAAATTTTTTCATTGTTTCAGCTCACTGAAAATACTTTTAAAAATTATTATTTCCCCGCAAGCAGTGACGATGAAACCATTCGTTCCACAAAATTGAAAAAGTCGTCGAAAAGAAACTGCATTGATAGTTTTTTTGAAAAACCCAAGAAAATACTGAAAACTGTAAAGAAACCTTCGACAGTTGGACGAGCTTTGGAGGATGGCATAGCTTATTTGGCTTCCAATGAAGATGATGGGGCCTCCGCATCTCATCTGATTAAGATTGAGATTTATGATTTGCATAAAATCAAAGACGTCGCACCAGCAGAACTATGGAAACACGCAGATGTGCGTGTGAAATATTACGTACCGCCTCAGGAAGATAAACATCTGCAAAGTGCAAGAGATGTAATTTATAACATCACAAAGCAGGTGGCTTCAAGCCCAGACTGCGTCCAATTTTTTATTAAGAAGCAATGAGTGTGTGGGTGGTTCAAGCTGTGACAATGAACTTTTTTTTAGTTAAGTGTTTGCATGGACTCTGTAATATTTTTTGTGAGATTTTTGTCCTTTTCCCATAGCTGCAGAGCTATATAAAGACGTAAGATCCAACTTAGAGGATCGCATTCGTTTACCACACACAGACCATGAATCCTCCTGAATTAAGTGCCGGAGAAATCCACCGATTGGAGCAGCAGTTATTTCAACTCTGCGAAGAAATTGAGAAGCAATATTCTAACACGTGAGTAGTCTAGCATTACACTTATTTCACTTGCTGTAACATATTTTCCGGTAGTGGGCTTAAAGGTACTTAAAGTGAGATCTTTCCATATTTTATTCATTTGTGATTCTTTCGTTTCTGTTCAACGTTTTTTTTTTGGCTTTACATCGATTCAATATGTTTTATAATTTGGATAACAGTTTATCTGAGCAAGAGATTTCGTTGTTTAGTAAATCTCTCATTCTAAGTAAATTTCATAGAAACATACGAATGTGGTTTGTACAAAAAGTTCTACCTGTGTCACTTTTGCGAGACCCAGACATTTCACCTTACTATACGCCTTGTACTGGTCACTTGAAGTACAATCCAAAGAAGCTGCATTATGACGAAATCGATGGGGTGTTAACGATGCAAGCGTATTGTACACATTGTCAGCAGTAATATAGGTTAGGTGGATCATATAAATTAGATCCTAGTTTATCGAAAATTACTACCAATTAAGTTGTGTTTACATTTTTTTTTTTGTTTTTACAGTTCAACGCAATACAGAAACAAACCCGTAGCCGTGGTAAAAGGAGAACTGCAAAAAATATCTAATTATTCAAGATCACTGGCACCTTGGACTTTAGCCGCAGGTTGGTCCCGCCAATGGCGTCCAATTAATCCACTTCAAATTGACTGGAGCTATGAGGAGGAAGAAGAATTAAGAGCAGAGAGTCCAGCAAACCTTCCGCTATCCTTATATTCTCCGAAAAAAAATATTTTTGATTGGAGCTATGAGGAAGAAGAAGAATTAAGAGCAGAGAGTCCAGCAAACCTACCTCTATCCTTATATTCTCCGAAAAAATATTTAGCATTTAAACAACATTAATTTATTCATGTGTAATTTTATGTTTACTTGACAATAAATTTAATTAATAGAACTTTTGTTTAATTGATGTCACCTATAAAGTAAATAAAACACAAAATACATTATTTTAAAATTTATTTCAATTGGACCAAAATAGACTGAAATAGTTGTCTTAAAATTAAATCATTACATAAAGTATCCTTAGTAAACAAACTCGTAAAATTAAACATTGACACTCCATTATATCTAAAGTAAATATATAATAAACAATACATTCCACATACGGAAGTAAGATAGTTTTGAAGAATTATACTATTATGAAAATATATTCTAGAATTTCGTTTCAAAAATTTTTCATGATACATGGTTGGTTTACGAGCAAACGAATCAAAATAATCCGCAACACCATCCTCACTTATGTAAATAGCTATCCAATGCGACCCAATTTTCGTATCAGGATCTAAATTACTTATTAAGAAGCATGGTAGAGAAACATGAATTGGTAAACGATTTGCAGCATATACATTGTATTCTAACTTGGAGTCAATTTTTTTCATGAATCTCTGTATATCACAAGTATCCATTTTTGCTTTCACACATCTGATTGTTAGAACTGCGTAGTAACTTATGTTATAAATCAAAATGTATCATATTTTATATAAATATCTTAACTCAAAACATTCATTAAATTTTTAGCTGTTGTAGTCGAAAGTAACTTCACGATTTTTATTTATTTCAAGAATATTATCGAACTCAGCAAAAATTATACAATTAATTGTTGTTGGTAGAGCGCTATCAAATCGAACTTCCATCCTCACGCTACCATGTTTAATTAAATTCCAGTGTGTTAGTGAATTAGCACACAAATCAGGGGTCATGTCAAAAGCCATTAAACAGTATCCACCTGAGTAATCGCTCATACATAAAAAATTACCTTCATTCGCAAAATGAATACCGGTACCAGAAAACAATGTGTTGTATGCGCTTACAAACATATCATTCGGAAAAGATGGTTGTAATGTACAAGGTGGAATTTGTTGACCATCGACATATAAACTAAACAAATTCATATTATAATGTACAAAATTAAATGGATTTTTATTTAGAGTTCCATTCAATGCAGCATTATCTACGAATCCAATCACACATCTTTTAGGTATTTGTCCAAGAAATATATTATCAAGAGCTTTTCCTTGCACCCCTGCTGGTATAGTTAACACTTTGACTTCCGCGCGAGTGATAGGATATTTTGCAGTAGTAGTAGATAAAACTTTTTGATGAGCAAGAAGAACGGATGGATTAATTCTAGCTTTACGCATTAAGAGAGATGCACTAGTAATATTAACTTTAAATTTTGAATCTACATTGGAGCATAAGAGATTGAAAGTTTCTTTTGTACGTACTAATTTTATGCGCATTTCTACACCGTTAATCAAAAATTTTTCTTGATTGAATATATCACCATGCAAATGCCCCATCATTTCCACTTCCTTGCCGTGTGTCAAGCTATGTCTCATATTAAATCCTAGGTTAGTAATGTCACATATATCCATTTGATTAGCTGTATCGTCATACCATAATCCACAAGTGAGATGAGACTTTTTAGCTCCCCTGTCATAATTAAGTAAAGTTTCGATGTATGCTCGATAAGCGTAGGTGTTATTGGGAGGTGAGATGAGCTTTTGATTTAAATATATATCTAACTGGCTGAAAAGGGAATGTAACCAATTGTTTACTGGTGCAACTTTAACAGTCTCAGGAATTGGCGTGCCATCACGATTAACAATTTTTGCTTTCACAATGAGTATTGTGTGCGATAAGTCGATATAAACATCTCCAGAGCCAGGTATTAAAAATTCAATGGGTCCATCGTCAGTTAATGATGACACTGGGCTGTAGTTAATCCACTGCCCACTCTCTATACTGGTTTGTGTTGATGGGAGGGCAAACAAATCTAATTCTGATTTTACACATTCACAAGAGTTGTTATGTAAGAATGCCATGATTTTTAAGATGTAAATATGTCGCTGTTTGTTTTTTTCGTGGCACCTCTTCGCTTCGGTGGTTTCCTACGAATAGATACCTTCTTCGATTGTCTTCGAGTTTTATACCCTGATCCAGACATCAAGGAATCAATTTTATTATCCGCTCTTCGTTTTAAGTTTGCACTTACATTTTTTAGCTGTGTTTTGACAGAATCAGCGAGTGGGTGCGCATTAATCACATCAGTCAACAACCCCATACCTGCATTTACGGCTTCGGAACCAATTGCTCTCGCCCCACTTTTTAAAAGAAGAAACACAGATCTGAATAAACCTCCAAGAAAACTACCAATACCATGCCCCCGCTGATGAGGAACGCCTCTATATACAATGCCTACTCCCGTTCCAGCCTGATGTGAATAATAATGGTGGTAAGGACATATTTGAGTTTGTTTATTAATCATTTTATTCGCTTAAAATGTAGTTTAATACATGCAGTTCCAAACTGGAATGGTACTTTATCACCAATACTTGTTCTTATATCTATTTCAATAACATCAAACTCTCTACGCATAACTGGTAAGTAGTGTGCTGGTGAAAAAACATTCATTTTAAATGCACCGTATGTATATTTCATGGGGTCTAGTGTTGCAACTCTTAATAATGATGTCATGACATCTCCCACTATCTGCGGTTGCACTATGTCTGAATATATAAAAAGTTGAGATGGTAACCCCAAATTCAGGTTGACTGGGTATTTGCCTGATTTATGAACAGCAATATTTGTATTAGGTTCAAATCCAAGCTGCAAACATAGCTTAGGTGCGAGATTCATAGCTAATATATCATCTGAAGTAGATACTGTGACAAGCTTTGATATTTTATTGTATTTAAAGGTGACTTTCCCTTTTAACAGATCATTTTCATTAAAAGATTGTAAAAAGTGAGTGACATCATCATAGTTTGTGGTAGGTATGTTAGATATGTACTGTACGCCATTTTCATGTCCCCCTTCTTTTTTAGTTACAGAAAATATGTTTTCATGTTCCTGCACGTTGAACATTGTACAGGGGTAGTTAAATTCCACTAATCCAACAACCCATTCTCCTTCTAACTTAAGCGTTTTTGGTAGTTTGGTAAAAAAATTTGTGGTTGCATTGTTAGGGAAATACAACATTGAACTATTACTCAAAAGTGTTAAATAAAAACTATCCTCCATTATATTTTTTCTAAATTTGAAGCTAATATCCAAGTATTAAATTTGTTGGGATAACCTTTCCACTTAACGAGCACTTGCTTTCTGTTACCTGAGTAGCGAGACTGTATTATTTTATCTATTTTATATGTATCGTGGGGGTTATACTCAACCTTTTGTAATTCTTTACCATAAAAAGTTCCTACAATTGACTCATTTTGCAAATCCTTGAGGGTATATACTATAAATGGCTTTCTTTTGATAATGGAGGTTATAACGAACACTTCATCACTCCAATTGGTTTCATAGCCTTTTTGAAATATATGTTTGTATTTGGTTATTCTTACAAAATCACCTACTTCAAATATGGGTGTAGTTCTGTTCATATTGCTTCGTTTTAATTTTGGTCTTTCGTATAAATTATTCCAGACAGTCATAATATTATTCGAATTTACATCACATGGTCGCATTTTAATGCTTGAGTGATAGCTATAGTTATATGATTTAAGCAAATCTTGCAAAATATCTACATACCTGTATGTGTTTTTATGAGTGAAATATCGCCACATTTTCATTTTCAAAGTTCTTTGAAATCTTTCCACAATACTAGCTTTTATATCTGGATTGTTTGTTGTATAGTAATTTACATTTCTACTTTTTAAAAATGATTTAACATCTTTTGAAGCAAATTCAGTACCTTTATCAGATTGAATATGAGTAGGGGTATCTTCGGCCTCACTAAATATGCTTTGAAAACTACTTTTTATGGTCTCTGAATTCTTTTTTTTAATAGCTCTAGCAAAAGCATATTTACTGAATACATCTATAACACAAAGTATATATTTGTAACCATCATTATATTGACTATAAGATCGCATATCGCTAAGATCTGCTTGCCATAGTACATTAAAATTAGACAAAACATACTTATTTCTCGGAAACCTTTTTTGAACTGGTTTATGTAGAGTATACGTTTCTTGACCTTGCAGCCACTCTTGCACCTGCTTTTTATTCATTCGCCCTTTCATTGCTTCTGTGAGTTTATTGACGCTGCTATAACCAGCGGGATTAGAAACATCATAATAAATCTGATTGACATCTAATACGGATTCCATCTTTCCCAATTAATTACCTTGCGAGCTCTAAGCCGTTCTGATCTGGATCTACCTTGTATTGGCGTATTTTGTATTCTTGGACTGTTCTTATTTTTATCGTCAAGTTCTATCAAGGAAAATTGTGCGTTTGGATTACCGAGACAATTAATGGGGATTTTAATATCAGATAAAACTTTGACAAACTGCTCATACCCTAGCGGGTTGGGACGTTTTACTTTTCTTATGACAAAGTGTACTAATTCAGTTATATTACTGAAAGGAATATCTTTGTCACTTACAAAAACGGTTCCATTGTCATTCCAGCGTATTTTATCTCTATTTCGCACCAAATAACTTAACAGTATTTCTCCTTTTTTTCTGTATGTTTTAGGTAGCGAGTTTACAACACCTATAACAGTATAAGCGTCTTTAGAGGACGTAAAGTTTTGTATTACTGAATCTGTCTGGGTCTCAACGTTCGTTTTATCTACATCATTTTCCTTCTTAATGGGGTCAGTCTGAATCTGCGCATCAGCTGTAATTACTCTCTCCTGATTTAGTGGGACTATTTTCAAAGAATTCTTTTTTTCATCATTGAAATGCAAGTATCTTTGCAGTGTTTGAAGATACAATATCCACTTTTCACGATCATTTAGTTTGCTTTTTAATATTTTATGCATCTCACCATCCAAACGAGAAATTGCGTCCTCAGATGAACTCTCTCTCTCACTTTGTTTAAATCTTTCAATAACATTAGGATCAACCAGGACCATTTTTTTTGTATTTTGCATATTGATGAATTAATATTACGATCGAAAAACTGAATTTAGCAGCCCACTTAAAACGGCACCTAAAATAATAGGTAGAAATGCACCACCTTTTTGCACAATTATTTTCTTCCTTTGTTTAATTTTACCCTTCGTAACTAACTGTCTCAAAATAATTCTATGTTTTTTTAATTTACACTTATCTTTATCTTTTAATGGTATTTTACCTTTTAAAACGTTAAAAATACATTCACTTATACAATTTATTTCATCATTGCCACAAGTTTTCAGTAAAGCTGTTCGTTGTTTTGGTTTTAATGTTAGTAATGCTTTAAGGAAATGCTTATGAGATGTTACTCTTCCACTCATTATCCAAAACTGAGGCAATATTCTGCAGTGCTAGATAATCTCAGTCTACGATTTATTTATCAGCAGAAATGAAACATATTTTCGATTACGATTTATTTATCAGCAGAAATGAAACATATTAACTTGCAAATATTGAAAGTAGACTCTACCACTTCTTTTATAGGTATTTTGTCTTTGAATATTGTTAAAATACACTCGCAAAGTTGTTTTATCTCATTGTCGGTACAAAATTGTAACAAAGCGTCTCGATAGTGTGGTTTAATTGTATTTAATGCTATTAGCAAATGATCTCTAGATGTTTCTTCTTGACTCATCATTTGGAACTAAATGAATTCTATTGTTGTGTATCATATTTATACCCCTTCTTTGGAACGTAAACTACACAATAATTATCAGAAGGAAATATTTTACTTTTGAAGCGATACATGTCGTTAGTGTTTTGCTTGAGATCAATCAAAAGATATCCGTGAGCTTCTATGGTTGCATCCTTATACGCTTCTTCTACAAATTTAGTATTGTCTGGATATACCTGACGAGCGAAATGACGTATTTGCGTTCTATCTCGAGGGTTTTTAAAATAAATTATATAGCTGGAATTCAATGAAATATCTCGTTGACCTTTACCCTGATGAAATAAGTTTTGAGTAATGTAAAACACACTCAAATTCCTGTGATGACTGCCTTTAGTAAAAATATCTACAATGCGACCATCTGATTCTCTCATGAGATCATCAATTATTAAGAGTTTGGGATACTTTCCATCAAACATATTTAAATCTGGGATGCCTTGACTATAATTAACATTATCTAAATTATATAGTGGCTGCATTTCATCATAGCACCATATCACTTCAGAAAAATCTTCATTACAAAGAGCTTTGGAATGACTTAAAAAATTTGTAACAAAATTTGATTTTCCACATCCACTGGGACCAGCGACTATCGCTGTAAAAGGATGATTAAAATGAATCATATTGTTGTAGAAAACACGTGTCAACTAAGATGGTGCAGAATATAGAATGACACATAATTCTAATTATTTAGGATATAATGTGAAAATTAAATAAAAACTAAAACTCGAATAATTTTTTGTATATTTTATTATTTCTTTCCGTATTATATTCATTACAAAAAATGTAACTTATTTCACTATCATGCAATAATTTATACAATTCAAAAGAGCGAGTCTACCACCAATTCGGAGTCGGGCTATTGCAGAGAAAAAGAAATGGCGCAAGAAAACTCCCCAGCCCGGCCGATTTTAAGAGCCGGCTAATTACACTATACAGAACTATTTATAATGGGCGGCGTCTATTCAGCAAGCGCCACCTTACCTCGCTACTAAGTTATTGAAAAACAGACCTTAAGCTGTGTAACATACAGTATATTTTAAAGTTAGAGATGAAAAAAGCGGACAACGGCGAACATAAACTTGGTACCTGTTTTGATGCTATGAATGGTCAAAGGAACACCTTCCCTAAATCAGTATATTTACATTGAGTACTTGCCATAAAATAATAGGAATTACTAAATTATGGATCATTAAAATAATCACTTATTATTTTATGCATGGTTAAACTATTACACTTAGTCTAGGTAAGTTTTTCTATCTATTTACACTACTTATCGCATGCATTACATCAGAACATTCGCAAAAACAATTACAAGAAAATATTATGCGGTAATAAAATTAGGTCTATGTCCAGCAGTGGACGTCTTTCGGCGGTACTCATATAATTTAATCTAAAAGAAAATCTCAATAACGACTTTATAATTCTTATGTACTAAATACAGAAAGTAACGTTAGGAGTTATCTTTATTTATTTTAAAGTGCCCCCAAGCAAGAGTATCGGTAGAGTTTTCTAATAAGTAGCGCTTAGTGTCACTGTATGATAATGATATTTTGTTGATTTTTTGAGTATAAATTACGTGTTTTATAGATTTGAATCGTAACATTTCACGCGATATATTTTTTTTATCAAATAAACATGTTTTATAATTTTGAATATTAAATTGATTGGTGACTGATTTATTTACACCTTTGGCTTTGGCAATAAAATTATTCTGCACACTCATAGCGTACAATTTTGCACGAAGACCGACAAATTCCTCAAAAATTTTACCATTATTTTCGTCTTTGAAAAATCCTAAACGCTTTTTATTTACTAATGGCAAACCGTATTGATTGTCAGGGTGATAGTCAGATGTGTCAAAGAATGAATTTAAATCAGATCGCATATCGACATAAAAATTTTCAGTATATATTTGATAGACTAAACTGTCAGTGTCTGTGTATAGCAATTTAATATTGTCTTGATATTTGTTTTTCATGAAATCATAGTGAAAATTGTACATTAATGTCTTTGATAAATCCAATATACAGAAACCTAGATAAGTCGGTTTGTTATACAAAACTTGAGTTTTTTTCAGTTGTACTGCAACTAAATTTTCAGAAAAAATTGATAAACTGTGAAATGCTGGATTTGCAATCAAAGTTTCTGCGCCCTGTTTACTTCCGTGATTTATCCAGTGATTAAGTAACTTGACATTTACTCGTTTTGTTACATTCTCCATCGTCTTACCGAAAACTGAATTATTCATGAGTTTATAAAAATCCTTTTCAAAATCCGAAGAGGCTAGGGATCGCATGTGTGTATTTAAATCTATGTAACTTTTGAGCCACGGTGATTGTTCAAATTTAAGTATTCTGTGTATTTTTAATAACCGTAAACCTTGTTTTAAGCATTGCTTGAGATTTCTATAATGGATGACGTAATTGCTTTTGTTGTACAAATTCGGAATTAATTTTTTTTGTTTACTTTTTCCCGAGCAAATATTTTCAGGACAAAAGGGTAAATCTGAGTGAAAATCATGCAAGTTGGATGGATACTCCAAATCGACTTCTAAAATGTATCCGTGACTTGCCTCATCAGACACATTGAAATCAGTATTCACATCTACCCATTCAAACTTTCCTGTTGGGAGATATTGCGACATAGCCCAGCCATAAAGATTATTCGCATCTAAATACATGAGATATGAAGATGGGATGTTTGAATCATAATCTGGCATGTAAATATTGTTTGCTTTTGCATGTCTGTGACTGCATTGAGAAATCCCACCCCTGATATTATTTGCTATAAAACTGACTTGATCGATATCAGTTAGAAGTTCCAAATTAATTTTAGCATGATTTAACATAGAATCCCAGGAAAGCCCTGGAAGGGTGAAGTAATGACAGGGGTCTAACTGGTATGTCTTGAGGCAAACATTTCTAAAATTTTCAAATACATCAGCTAATAACAAGACATCTGTTTTTAAGTATAGATCCGAATAATCCCCCATATTCTGACACCTAAAATGATTCCACACTTCCTGAGCCTGTGTATAATCAGCTTCTGATAAATGACTGTCAGTTAAAGAATTAAAAAAATCATCACGAGTAGGTAGAGTTCTCATTTTTAATGATTCAAATGATGTCATATATTCATATGGATACACTCCCTTACGTATTAAAAGACTGAAGTCTTCGTCATTTGGAAAATTTAATTTAAGTTCATGGAATTGTTCTGGTGATAAAATCTTAGTCAATTTTTCAAGACTACTTGGCATAAATCTTAGAGAATCAAGAAATCTTAATTTCACTAATTTTTTATTTAGTCGTAAGACCTTAGAAAAAGATATGTATTTCTCTTTGTTCTCTGGTATAAGCTCAATATCACCCTCATCCACACTTAATCCGTGCACTATAAAATGAGCATCGTAATTACTTAAATTATGGAAGAATATGGGTACAAAATCCGGTAACTGGTATTTTTCTGCACATAATTTGTGGGCAACACCTTCAAAAACACCAGTGTGCCAATTGAAAGAAACTGTGGATTCTCCGTTCAGATCGTGATCACAAATATAACAGGAGGTGGCCTGATCTATTTTGATTTTATCTTCCTGTGTTAGGGGTAATGGTGATTTATTATAAGTTTTAGTTTTACAGATTTTTTCTAAATCTTGTTTGATGAATTTCATGAAAGTTTCAGCGCAATTTTCACCTCTGTAAGTTCTATATTGCGACAAACTATCATTATAGGAACATTTGACGTAATAGCCAAAACTGTATACTTCGTGTTTGTGGATATTATTCGTGGAAGATTTACTTGGATCATTGGAGCAAGTTTGAATTGGATTTAAAAATGCTTCAAAATCAGCGTAAATAACAAAGGGGACTTTTAATTTACGTTCATAATTATTGAAACTAAGTTGGTTTGTTGGTATTTTATCATTAAACCAGTTTTTCTTTGTGTCAAGTCCAGAAGGTAATCTCGTACAAACATGAAAACAGTCTTTTTCTTGGTGTTTTTTTAAATTATCTAACGATTTGAAGTGTAGAAGGCAGCCGTCACAGATATATGCTGTATGCTCTGATGCTGATATCTGCTTTGATACTAATCGCGAGAGATTTTTTATATAGCAATAATGTCCTTTGCTACCCTGTGTGATGTATAGCAAGTTTACATGTTTTGTTCTTCTGTTTTTTGTAAAGTGTAGTGGACCTACAATCTTTGTTTTATTTTCCGAATCAGAGTTTAATCCGAAGACATTAATACTAATATCGTTCAATTGTTCGAATTTGTGAATATCTTTAATTTTCATCGGAAAGGGAAGATTGTCAAATTTTAATTCGTTCTTATGTGCCATATATGATGTTACTCTGTTTGAGTGGAGATTTACTGGATACAGGGCCGATAAAATGGCCCAACGAAAACATTCGAAATCCTTGTTCTGTACATTAATTACAGCTTTTTTATGTTTGATGTCTAATGGCAGATCTATATATGACGAACCGCGCAATGGGTTAAACTTGTTGACATTCATGTCCAAGTGGTTTATATTAAGAAAACTCCATCCGCTGTCTTTTTTTTCAAAATTCGTAATTTTGTTTTTAATTTCTGATTCAAGCATTGAATAAATAATGTTTTTATCATCTCCAGTACAAACGACATAATTATTTGTTTGAAAGTCGAATGTGTTTTTTTGCTGTTTTGTTTCTTGAGTAAAGTTAGCGTTTAAAATAAAGTTAACTTTTACAACAAAGTGTTCTGAAATTGATCTTTCTAATAATTTAAAAACTTTATTTTTAATATTTTGTAAAAATATTTCAGGTGTTTCAAAAGCCTGATTTGGTGTTATCGCGATCATTCTGTAAGTCATGATTCTATTCCCGAAAGCACTTTCTATCACATGGACATTTTCTAGTTCGGAGTCAGCGGCCAAAATTCTATTTTTGTGTGAGTTACTTTTAAGGTGATTGGCATAATATTTTTTTTGTACAAAACATTTACAAATTTCACATTCTCTCGACTCTACGTTACTTTCTGTACTTACATTTTGAACTGATGACGTTGATGGTTGGCTGGATGATTTTGAAATATTGTATGATTTTTTAGTCATGGGTTCATCTTCTACCGCCGTTGTCGCCGATCTTTTCTTGTTTCGGTTTTCACCTCCTTGCGTTGAACTGTAAAAACAAAAAAAAAAAAAAAAATTATATGATCCACCTAACCTATATTACTGCTGACAATGTGTACAATACGCTTGCATCGTTAACACCCCATCGATTTCGTCATAATGCAGCTTCTTTGGATTGTACTTCAAGTGACCAGTACAAGGCGTATAGTAAGGTGAAATGTCTGGGTCTCGCAAAAGTGACACAGGTAGAACTTTTTGTACAAACCACATTCGTATGTTTCTATGAAATTTACTTAGAATGAGAGATTTACTAAACAACGAAATCTCTTGCTCAGATAAACTGTTATCCAAATTATAAAACATATTGAATCGATGTAAAGCCAAAAAAAAAACGTTGAACAGAAACGAAAGAATCACAAATGAATAAAATATGGAAAGATCTCACTTTAAGTACCTTTAAGCCCACTACCGGAAAATATGTTACAGCAAGTGAAATAAGTGTAATGCTAGACTACTCACGTGTTAGAATATTGCTTCTCAATTTCTTCGCAGAGTTGAAATAACTGCTGCTCCAATCGGTGGATTTCTCCGGCACTTAATTCAGGAGGATTCATGGTCTGTGTGTGGTAAACGAATGCGATCCTCTAAGTTGGATCTTACGTCTTTATATAGCTCTGCAGCTATGGGAAAAGGACAAAAATCTCACAAAAAATATTACAGAGTCCATGCAAACACTTAACTAAAAAAAAGTTCATTGTCACAGCTTGAACCACCCACACACTCATTGCTTCTTAATAAAAAATTGGACGCAGTCTGGGCTTGAAGCCACCTGCTTTGTGATGTTATAAATTACATCTCTTGCACTTTGCAGATGTTTATCTTCCTGAGGCGGTACGTAATATTTCACACGCACATCTGCGTGTTTCCATAGTTCTGCTGGTGCGACGTCTTTGATTTTATGCAAATCATAAATCTCAATCTTAATCAGATGAGATGCGGAGGCCCCATCATCTTCATTGGAAGCCAAATAAGCTATGCCATCCTCCAAAGCTCGTCCAACTGTCGAAGGTTTCTTTACAGTTTTCAGTATTTTCTTGGGTTTTTCAAAAAAACTATCAATGCAGTTTCTTTTCGACGACTTTTTCAATTTTGTGGAACGAATGGTTTCATCGTCACTGCTTGCGGGGAAATAATAATTTTTAAAAGTATTTTCAGTGAGCTGAAACAATGAAAAAATTTCAGTGAGGTAAAACGTTATAGCACAATAACTGAATCACGTATAAAATAAGTCATACTTACATCCATTTTTTTGCTATACACGAACACACAGATTCACTAACTTGTCAATACGTTAAATAATCACTTCAATTGATCTGGAAATATTACGAGATCTAGTTCTCTGGTAAGCGAGCACTGAACATAATGATGTCGATTCCTAGGAAGTTGTCTTTTATAGAGCTTTAATATGGAGGGGACGCGTCTACTTAACATGATCAAACCTGCATCGAAGTCACAAAAAAACGGATCACACGCTATCGCTCAACCACCCAGATGTTATCTATGAAAATTAATAAATCTTCCACCAATAATGGAACAAAAAATCAGGATAAATTGCATTAGGAATCTCCAAAAAAAGAAACAGGAAAGAATGTGAACTATTGAATAGATTTGTATCTGCCGGCCATTCATCGAGGGGGGTCTCAATACAAAATCCCGACGCAATTTCATAAGAATGGAAACTATTAAGCACCTGTGACTTCGATGTTATTTATAGCAATCAATAATTCTTCCCATAATGTGAAGTAATAAACTTTACGAAACCTTCACAAAAACAAATTCGACACGTAACAACTTGCAGAGCTGGATCGGTAGAATAGATTTGCACCTGTCTATCATTCATCTAGGGTGGTCTCAACACAAAAAAAATACTTTGCAAGTCAAATCAACCACGACTAAAACGTACGCATTCATCCGCTAATTAAACCTTAATCGACCGGCCTAACCCCCCTACTATAGTCAAAACGCGATTTTAGCAAAAATTTTAGGTCTGAATTTTATTTGATGAGCTTTTTTTTAGAGACTGGTCAAAAAAATGGTCCACAAACGGGGGCCGTTCCTCGACCACATTAGCTACCGAACCAGGTCGAATCCCGGTGACCGACTCTCGACCACATCACCTCTAGCTGGTCCAGTACCGGCCTAACCCCCCTACTATAGTCAAAACGCGATTTTAGCAAAAAATTTAGGTCTGAATTTTATTTGATGAGCTTTTTTTTAGAGACTGGTCAAAAAAATGGTCCACAAACGGGGGCCGTTCCTCGACCACATTAGCTACCGAACCAGGTCGAATCCCGGTGACCGACTCTCGACCACATCACCTCTAGCTGGTCCAGTACCGGCCTAACCCCCCTACTCTATCTTTCTTCTATAATTGCCTTTATATTTCGATGACATTTACTATCTGTGCCTCTTATTAAAACATTACCATTTATGTTAACAAAATACGAGCTCCCTTTAAATCATCATCATCATGAAATCAGCCGAAAAACGTCCACTGCTGGACATAGGCCTCCCCTAAGGAACTCCATGACGACCGGTCCTGCGCTGCTCGCATCCAGCGGCTTCCCGCGACCTTGACCAGATCGTCTGTCCACCTTGTGGGGGGCCTACCAACGCTTCGTCTTCCGGTACGTGGTCGCCACTCTAGAACCCTTATGCCCCATCGGCCATCGGTTTTTACTGCGATGTGCCCTGCCCACTGCCACTTCAGTTTAGCGATTCTCAGGGCTATGTCAGTTACTTTAGTTCTTCTGCGGATCTCCTCATTTCTGATTCGATCGCACAGAGAGACTCCGAGCGTAGCTCTTTCCATAGCCCTTTGGGTGACTTTGAGCTTCCTGATAAGGCCCATTGTGAGCGGCCACGTCTCGGTACAATATGTCATCACTGGCAACACACACTGGTCAAAGACTTTCGTCTTGAGACACTGCGGTATTTTGGACGTGAAGTTGTTGCGGAGCTTCCCGAACTCTGCCCATCCGAGTCGGATTCGACTAGTAACCTCTTTCTCTAAGTTGATGTTTAAGTTTTCACTTCTGCCAGCACTCCCGGAGTGCATCCCGTCCTTTTTTTTCTCTGGGCGGGGATCGAGCCCGCGGCCTACGGCGTGAGAGGCAGGCTCACTACCAACCACGCCAAGCGGCATGTCAAAAATATTTTACATTTGTGGATGCAAGAAAGCATCTTTAAAACTCAATCAAGTCTATTTTTGGGACTTTATAAAGCGATTCAAAGGAGCTTTAATTTCAAGGAAGCGTTCTGCGTTGTGTATGTTTCAAAGAGATTAGTCTCTATTAGATATCATTTTGTCTCTATATAACAATTTATGTACTCAGTGTCCTGTTATCACAAAACTCGCAGGAGAAATATAAATGATGAATATGATATGAATAAACAATACCACGAAATGAAGACAAATTCGCCAGACATAGTTTAAAATTCATGTTAATTTTATGACCAATTTTCTTTAGACTACTTCAGGCAAATTTCAGGTTAGCAGCAGAGGAATATGGAAATTCTGAAATTTGAATCATGACTACGAATACTTAGTCGAGTTAAGGGTTGCCACTTTAGATAAATAGGAGTAAGAAGCAATTTTTCAGGTTCCCCTTGTTTTTGAAAAACATTACTTTTTCAAAAGAAGATTAATAAAATAGGCTGCATTACTGCACAAATTAGACAAAATTTATTTCAATGAATTATTCCACTATAAACCAGCCAAGTGCGAATCGGACTTTCGCACCGAGGGTTCCGAACCACGAAGGTAGAAAAATACCGTCTTAGTTATGGCTGCGCAGCCCTTGTGGTGCCGGCAAAGAATAGTACCAACCTGATCTGTGGTACCAACATCTGTAGTCTCTACCCGTGGGTGTCGTTTTGCGAATAAGGGCTTACTTATGAACCGGAGGATGGGCAGCAGTATCGTTCCGTGTAACGTACCATCTTATATACTGCAGTCACCAACGGAAGCGGTCACCAGCCGCAACGTTTACAAGCGTTATGACTAAGGTAAATTCCTTCCAGAGTATCAAGCGTTTTTGCTGGAGTTCCGGTGGGAGCTCCCTGTCCTGCAGTGGACGTTACATGGGATTTTATGTAGTCACGCAGTAGTGACTCAAAATATGCTCGAGTCCTACATGCACTTGACCAGTTTTTTATTATTTGTTGTTATTCTATATCTTAAGTTTCACGCTTTTAAGTGTTCCCGTTTTAACGATAGAGCTAAAACAAAAATCGAGAAAAGAAAACGTCTGAAAACACGTTTTTAGCAGTGAAGCCCCTCTTAATAAATCATTATTTTTTTTATTTGTCGTTACAGCGGCAACAGACATACATAATCAATCTGTGAAAAATTCAACTGTCTACCTATAATGGTTCATGAGATACAGCCCGCTGAGAGACATACATCGGAGGCATATTGATAGGGTCCCGTTTTGTGCTGTCAGCTGATGCAGTTTCTATGGAAAATATATTTTTTTTCGTATTTCGACCTATGTTTCCATGGAAAAATTGTGCAGTTTTATTTTATGGTCTGAGCCCCTGCATAAACATTTGCAGTGTACAATAAAGTTTAAAAATAAAATAGAAATGAGAATTTTAAGACGTTCTGTTTTTTGTTAGCCCTGTTCATTTCTTTAACCCTTGAATGCAAAACACTAGAAAATCCAAGAAAATAAGACATGTTCAAATAAAGCTGTCTCTAGTGGAACGAAAATAGCTCTAAAGATATGAATGAAGCTATATTGGGCGTGATGGGTGCTGATGAGCGATGGATATACTTTCTTACCTAATAGCCCACTCAATAAAGGACTCAACCGTGACATAAATAATAAAGATTTTTGACTAGTAATTTTGCGAACATTCGATAGTGGGTCTTATCTTGTTGAAGTGAAAATTTCTTTAGCGGCGCATGGCACTTTTTTAGATGGGTAAAAAATGTTAAACTCGCATCAGATGTCGCGTCAGATCTCGCGTCAGATCCGTAGCCTGATCGAAAAATCGTCAACTGTCAACCGTATTGTTATTACAATACGGGTTTTTATTCAGCGACATCAATGGCACGATTGACCCTTACAAAAAGCATAATATTCAAAAATTCAAGTTTACACTTCTACCGGCACTCCCGGAGTGCAACCCGTCTTTTTTTAGGGTTCCGTACCTCAAAATAAGAAAACAGAACCCTTACAGGATCACCAACGACGCAATCAAAAGATATTGCTTTTTATGTCCTCATCTCCATACATTTATGCAAAGAAGCAAAATCTACAGGGTACTTCCCGTTGACCTAAAATTATGAAATTTTGCAAGAAGCTAGGTCTCAAAATACAAATAAAGGGAAAAGTCTAAAATCATAAAATATTTAAATTTTTCTCAAAACTATTTGTAACCAATTAAGGTGAGCTCCCTTTTTAAGAACTTTTCTATTAAAGAGGGGTCAAGTTGGATGGTCGCGGAGTATTTAAAATCAAAGAGCAAAAGCTTTTAATTAGTATATCATATGGTAGATAGGTACGGAACCCTTAGGGCGCGAGTCCGACTTGCACTTGGCCGGTTTTTTTGTGTCAGCTACCAAACCTTAGGTTTATAGTTAGGTTTTAACCAGGGCACTGATCTCGACTGAAGAGTGACTGCTATCCAACTTGCAACCCAGAGGACAAAATATGCTATGCAGGTCTTTTATATGTCATAAAATGAGAAATTTGGAACATAGCCATCCGCTAAAAAAGAGTTTCGGAAAGACAAAGTCAAAACAAATAAATTAGAAAAAAAACCTACAAAAAAAATTTACAACAAAATTTAGATGTTTTCTCTTTTACAGATTACAAATTGCAATGTTTCAAATATCGATACGAAACTTTGGATATTACTTACAAATCATAATTTTACTCTCCATATATAATAATACTTTATCTATAACTTTGTATATTATTTGCTAAGAAGGATATATTGTCAAAGTCTGGTGCTTATATAAAATTTCTCAGGATTATTGACAAGGTCTCCATATTTAAAAATTATCGTTGATCGGGGTATAAGCTTTAACGTCTGTCTGCGATGCTTTATTTAACCGCGTTTTGATAGAGAACGTAGATTAGAATACACTTGCCGGAGTTTTGTTAGTTTAATTATGTTTGTAGTTTTTTAGGGTTCCGAACCAAAATGGTAAAAACAGAACCCTCATGGTGCGAATTCATCTAGCTGTCTGTTTGTCTGTCACACCTGTTTATCTCATCAATCAATCTATCGACTTGAGGAATAGACTGAAAATGGGCTTGCCCGTCTTCATTGCAAAGAAAGAATAAAAAAAATATTTTTTATTGTTATTGTATATCGATCCTAAATTGAGGGCACAATTTCAAATTATCGTTACTAGGTGGAGTAGATTATCATACATAATACATAAAAAAATGTTCAAAAACTTAATACCCGAATACTGTAAAATCTTGCTCTAAAAAGTATGAAACATGAAAATATTGTCATCTGAAATTAATATGTACAATCTATGCTATGGTATTAAAAGTAAGCTGCCGTTATTCATAATCTAAGGTATTAAATAAATATTCATAGTGATGTTCGTGGTCATATTATTATACCACTCCGTTATGATCGCTTTTTAGGGTTCCGATACCAAAATGGTAAAAAAAGGAACCCTTATGGTGCGACTTTGTCTGTCTGTCCGTCTGTCTGTCTGTTACACCTATATATCTCAGCAACCACAAATGCTATCGACTTGAAATTTGGAATGGTTTTAGAATATGGTTGCCCAACTTAATTGCACATGAAAGTTATGATTATTAATGTAAAGGGGGCTAAAATAGGGGGGGCCAAATTTCAAATTGTCGCTTCTAGGTCGAGTGGGGTATCATATGAAAGGGCTTTACTTGTAAATTCTAAAATATATTTTTTTATTTTTTTATGTCTCTTACTTTTCAAGTTATGATGAAAAATGTCAAAAAAGTACCATTCCCCCTTATCTCCGAAGTTTGTGAAAGAAAAAATCTGAATTAATTACAGTTGACAGAAATGTATGTAAACATTACAGCAAAAATAAAACAATCTTTCTAAGTTGCATAATTTTTTAAAAATCTGCAAAAATCCTTTACAAACAAATTTAGTTTTGCGGTCCTATAAAAATGAACTTTATTGCTTCCAAAAATTCTAAAGGTATATCGGAACCCTCGGCGCGCGAGTCTGACTCGCACTTGACCGGTTTTTAGGGTAGTTTTGAATGTGCGTTAGCCAGAGCGAAAAGGGTATCATAATAATATATAGGGTGACTTTTAATTAGTTCTTGATAGCAAAAGATATGCATGTACTCATGATACTGAACAACTTTTCCCAAGGAACATAGGTCGAAATTCGAAAAATCAAATTTGACCTCCCATACAAAATGCGCTATCAGCTGATGCAGTTCCTATGGGAGGTCAAAACTTGATTTTCGTATTTCGACCTATGTTCCTTGGGGAAAGTTGTTCAGTATCATGTGTACATGCATACCCTTTTCTATCAAGAACTAATTAAAAGTCACCCTATATAACCTTTCACATCCTAATTAAGTCGTCTATCACATAATTTACTGTACATCATTGAGATGATAGTACTTACTAACTAGCGTGGCTAACACTATTAGCATAATGCGCGACAGACGAGCGATTAACGACCGTACATGACCGCACCGTATTTGGACGTGACAGACCCGTACATGTTGCAGACAAATTGCAAAATTGGAGCTTTCATAATGTATCAATATTGTAGTGCAGTTATTTTTAGTTATTTTAATAAACTATAGACACAGGTTTTTAAAATTTAACCTTACCTACCTAAACGAGTTCAGGTTTTTGGTCAAACACCTGATTTTATCACAAACCATGGATTAACAAAAGTTTTGTGACTTTATCTTTATAATGGTACAAAACTTATGTTTGAGTTCCAATAACTTAATCAAGGCACGAAAAGCAAACGTGCAGAGAATTACAAATAGTGTGAAGCGTATTGCCCATAAATGTTATTTAAGTTTAAGTCCGATTGCCCAATTTGACTGTAGCATAATTATGACCTTACCATAGTGTGCAGACTGTAGGTAGATATAGACGCCGGACGATGAGCAGCAGGCAACGAGCGTGTGCTTCCGAATATTAATTGGTAGTCTGACTCTAGTCACAATGAGGTGCGGTTACATTCTCGCCGATATAACGCCGAATGTTCCTGCACTAGCATTAAAGAATTATTTCGATCTTTTATCTGTAGTTGTAAGAAAAATACAAACATAAGGTTTATTTTCATTGATCAACAGGAAACGTACGCAAGGTGAAGGTGACTTATAAAACAACCGAAAAATCGGCCAAGTGCGTTTCGTGTAAAATTCTACATGCCCGGCAATAACTGTCGTTATTTCATCAGCAGCGAGTCCTTGAATATCAACCAAATTAACCAAACGATGAAAATGACGATGATGATGTTGATTGTCTTGTTCAACCAAATTATCGGCGAATGAAAATGCACACGAATAAAATAAAATAACGTGATGTTCAGTAAAAGCGTGGGTAGATAAGCTTTCAAGACGGGTAGGCGTTGTATTGAATAACAATATTATTAGCAAATCATCACAGAGGATAAATTTCAACTGAGATTAATAGGTTTTTATCAGCTTCTATAAAAACGAACAATTTTCATTTCTTCTATTATATTAAATAGAAACCCCAATGGAAAATTTGTTTAGCCAAGAAATAATTTTGCAGCAATAAAATCAGTAATTAAATGTTTTTTCTGCATATTTTGTTTTTACTGACAGTAGTAAAAAAAACTGCTGAGACGGTTTGTACGGCAAAATCAATATTTAGGCAGCAAAATTAATATTTCAGCAGCAAAATTCTTCTTTAAGCAATAAGATTAATTTATCTGTAGAAAATTTGCTTCCTTTCAATTAATAATATACGCTTAATACGAACACAGACGAATAGTACCTTCGAACTCTTGTATTCGATGAGTCTTGCTTAGTTTTTGGTAGAATATAGAGCGTACTATGGATTTTTAAAAATCCTGGCACGTCGGCGGAACTCGAAATTTCTACGGTGGGTGAGGAAATGGCGAATACAGTTAACTTTGCGAAATGATCGTCGATCTGCAGTTCATTCATAAAATTTTAGCTTGCTCGTAGTTTTAGTTAGCGGAGGAGGAGTAAAACCCTGAAGGATGTGAATCTGCCTATAAAACTGAACAACTTTTTTGCATATATAGGGCGACTTTTTATTAGTTCTTGATAGCAAAAGATATGCATGTGCTCATGATACTGAACAACTTTCCCCATGGAACATGGGTCGAAATACGAAAATCAAGTTTTGACCTCCAATAGAAACTGCATCAGCTGATAGCGCATTTTGTATGGGAGGTCAAGTTTGGTTTTTCGTATTTCGACCTATGTTCCTTGGGGAAAGTTGTTCAGTATCATGAGTACATTCATACCTTTTTCTATCAAGAACTAAATAAAAGTCACCCTATATAAGTGAACTAGCTGGTGCCCGCGACTTCGTCTGCACAGGTTTATAAATTGTAGCCAATGTGTTATTCTGATGAATAAGCTATATTATTGTAAAGTTTCATTAAAATCCATTCAGTAGTTTTTACGTGAAAGAGTAACAAACATCCATCCATCCATCCATACTTACAAACTTTCGCGTTTATAATATTAGTAGGATAGGATAGTAAGGATAGGACTACAACGTTGTAACTCTTAACAGAGGTCAAAAGCAACAACTTTTGGTCTACGACTTGGCTAACAATGAACGAAAAATTTACTACTTTCCATACCAAATGTGTTGGTCACTTACGTTGCTTTGTATATGAAGTTGAATTTTTTTTTTTATGCGTTGTTAGCAAAGTCATAGAACAAAAGTTATTGCTTTGACCTCACTCGTGAGCAAACGGATGTCAGGCACAAAAAATATATCTTGTATAAAACTAAATAACTCTTTCTGTACACAATTTTAATTAAAAAATTTCTCACCATGCAATATTTTTTCTCTATTGAGAAAGTAACAAATTGACTTTATTTTAGCGATTTAAAAAAAAAATTTTTTTGGAGGAAAACTTTTCTAATATGTTTCATATATGGTATTTTTTTGATTATTGCGTTGTAGTATTCATATAAAATTATGATAAGAACGAAAAATTCAGAATCACGCAGGCAGTACTCGAACCAGCATTTTTAGGATTCCGATACCAAAATGGTAAAAAAAGGAACCCTTATGGTGCGACTTTGTCTGTCCGTCTGCCTGTCTGTCACACCTCTATATCTCAGCGACCACTCATGCTATCGACTTGAAATTTGGAACAGTTGTAGAATTTGGTTGCCCAACTTAATTGCACATGAATTATTACTGTAAAGGGGGCCCAAATAGGGAGGGCAAAATTTCAAGTTGTCGTCACTAGGTCGAGTGGGGTATCATATGAAAGGGCTGTACTTGTACAATATATTTTTGTATTGTTTTACACCTCTTAGTTTTCAAGTTGTGATGAAAAATGTCAAAAAAATACAATTCCCCCCCCCCCCCCCTTATCTCCGAAGTTTGTGAAAGGAAAAATCTGAATTAATTACAGTCGATAGAAGATTATGTAAATATTAAAGCAAAAATAAAACGATCTTTCTAAGTTGTACAGTTTTTTAGAAATCTGCAAAAAACCTTTACAAACAAATTTAGTTTTGCGGTCCTAAAAATTGACTTTATTGCTTCCAAAAATACTATAGATATACCGGAACCCTCGGCGCGCGAGTCCAACTCGCACTTGACCGTTTTTTTTTCTTTTTATTGAAGACCCACTATCGTCCTGCCCAGTGTCGAAGGATGTGGCTTTTGTCAATAGAACTAGTGAGAATAAACGAAATTATCGATTTTCCCGCCTGTATCTAATAGAAAAGGGTTATAAGTTCATAATAAAATATATTTTTTTATTTCTACATATTCAGCTAAGAATAAGAAACGCTGATATCCGACCTTTATCCGGTACGGTATAACATATTTACTTGTTATTGCTTATTAACATACAAACATGTTTGCTTTGCACATGTAACAAAAATGAAGGGCTCACTTTCAAAGGGACGCAAATTACAGCAACCGCTCTTTTTTTGGGTCGAATTTATTCATAAGCAAGATGCTTTATAGAGAATCATTCGTGACGAAAATTATCTTGGACTAGCTGTTGCCCGCGACTTTGTCCCCGTACAGTTCAGCTCAGTTTATTCGGCTACAAAATAACATTTTTGTTCGAAATAATACAATCTAAAAAAATAAACATAATAACTAAATTCAATCGACAAGTGCGATTCGGACTCACGCACCGAGGGTTCCGTACCACCACATAAACATATTTTTATTAGTTGAAATTTCAGTAAGTTACTGTGCCGGTTGAACAGATTTTATTATTTGTTGTTATTTTGCAGGTTATGCTCTATAAATATACAAATTTTAAAGTTTGTAAGCGTTCCCGTTTTTAAGATACAGCTAAAACAAAAATCGCCTAAAAACAGGTCGTTAGTATGGGAGCCCCCTTAATTTGTAACTTTTTTTTATTTCTAGTATTTGTTGTTATAGCGGCAACATAAACATAATCTGTGAAAATTTTAACTGTCTAGCTATTATTGTTCATGAGATACAGCTCAAACAAAATTTTGTAAAAACAGCTGATTTTGGTGGCATCTTATTCCTTTGTTTTTAAATATTTTTTAAAACAAAAAATACAGTATTTATAAACTCAACGAGCTCTAAACAACGATACCCCACTCGATGGGGTAGGTCAAACTTTTTTTTACGCTCCCGCCTTTAGTTGTTTGGGAGCCCCCCTTAATTTTTAACTTTTTTTCATTTTTAGTATTTTTTGTTGTAGCAGCAATAGATATACACAATTTGTGAAAATTTCAAATTTCTACCTATTACGGTTCATGAGATACAGCCCGCTGACAGACAGACAGATGGACAGATAGACATCAGAGGCATATCAATAGGGTCCCGTTTTTCACCCTTTGGGTACGGAACCCTAAAAAAGACCAATATTACAAAACTAGTGCGGTAATATAATGAAAAAACTCACGTGTTTAATAAGCTGGATTATGGTACTTTAATACAGTGCAAATATAGCTGTTGTATGAGCAAATGTGTTGAAAACAGTGCTGTTAAAACACCTGCATAGCAAGAATTTTCAAAAAAATTCCCATTCATCAATCAAACAATTTTTTTTATAAGTACTTCAACAACTAAGGAAGTACCGAAACCCTTTTCTAAAAATGAGGAAGAATGTACGTCATTGCAATTGTAGAAATATCCGGGATGGAATATTGTAATAGGTCTTTAACTATGAAATTGCCGAAATTTTCTTACGGATTAATGAGATCATAACTCCTATGGTTCTTAAGCAATTTTTTTTTTTCATTTGTCTTATATTTGAAAGTTGACTTCAAGGTTAACAATTTACGCATAAAATAAAGTTTTTATTTTTAGTTTGATATATAAAATTAAAGGTTGTTCATCTTTAATAAAATTGTTCGTCTTAAATGTCGTCCGATTTCATCATTGAATTTGTTATAATTTTTTACAGATAATATAAAAAAATAAAATTAAGTTTCTGTAAGCTTAATGTCTTCCCAATCATGCTTAAAAAATATAAAAAAAATGGATTTTTAATTCCTAAAAAAATGGAAAAATGTTAGTACTGAAAATTTAGTTTACCAAAAATTCGCCATCATCATCATATCAGCCGAAAGACGTCCACACAGGCGAAATTTGCCATACAAAACGGCAATTTCATAGTTAATGACTCAATATGAAAATTCATTTCTGACATGCTGTACTTTTTTTTTATTTTGATCAATGTCGGTCGATAGCTCGGGTTGATAAACTTCTTTTTATATCATGAAGCCCAAAGCCAAAAATTTTTTATTTATAAGTCCGCGAAATGCTATTGGCCACTTGTACTTTTCCGAAATTTAAAAACGAATATCAATGAATTTTTTTTACCACCTCGGGAATTAGTCCCTTTCTGTTCTCGATTAGCAATGTACTGTTTAATGACACTAACGTACAAAATTATGTAACATGCACTCGACTTTTGAATTAGGTCTTTAGTTTTATCAACACTCTTTTCATATGAACATGCTACAATATAATAACGAAACATATGTTTTATTTTTAATGTAGTGAATACCAACAACCTTCTCTTTCTTTTTTTTTACTCATCTAAATATAGAGAGAGTAGTAAATATACATTTTGTAGAGTTGTGTTAATTTAAAATTTTTGATTCTTTTATTTTGAAATGTACATTAAGAAATCAAAATTTGTAATGGGATACAGTTCTCTTCCCAGCTTTCCGGAACTCACATTATTAGCGAACTTTATTTTGAATACATATGTCAGTCTGTTTGCATATTTACTGGTGTTTGTTTGTTATAAGCAACAAAGTCTATCGTTTAAGTTAAGGTTTAATTAGATTTGTTGAACCTCACGTAGCATGAGGCTAACTTTTCAGCTGACTGGAGCGTTCGGCTCATTATAACTTTTCGTAATATTATTTACCAAAAATTTACTTCGTTAGATACCTTGAATCGTTTTTGCACGTCTACCAAATACAAGTTAGTTAAGTTCGTGTTTTCACCAACAATAGAAAGTCAATTTACGTGTCGATATCGATAATATAATTAAACTAGTAGAGTAACTGTAGAAGGATCTCTTCAAAGGGAGGAGCTTGAGAGCACTTATCGCAGCCTCCGTCCTTCTGAAGTTGACTGACCCCGGGAGAGTATCATAAAAAAAAGGTCGAGGCTGCCTAAACCCATGTGCTCGGGGTTTCAGCGATGGCTCTGACTGAAATCGCCAGTCGGCAGAGAGCCGTCGAAGGAAGCACACGTTCTCACGACGCTCTCGAAAATCACATCGCGCGTAAAATACATCGATCTTTACTTCGAAAATGATTCCCGCTATCTTGTTACTTTTACATTTCAGTGACTTTTAAAAAGTGTGGTTAATTTTAAGTCGACTAAAACTATACGTGATTTGTATAAAACTGCAAAAAAGATTCCTTCACTATAATGTTAATTAATTTTAATTAGACTAAAACATTAATTATTCTAAGCTTATTACTGGGCTTATAAACTCTTCTCGTATAAGGTGTTAAATAATAGTTAATTGAACTACCTATAAACTATAAACATTGCATTACCGCTCAGTGACGTGACGTTTGAACTTTTTAAAACAATAAGAAAAATGTTATGTTTTGAAACAATCGCTCAAGTTGGATAGTTGTGATTAATATTGTTTTGAGCGGCGTTTCCTGAGTCGAGGCAGCGGAAGCCGGCGCATCGAAATAGAAGTCTTCGTCTCGGTTCGGACGCCTTTTGCATCAGAGGTAACTATTTTAGCCTTAACTGGAACATGTATCGTCGAAAACTACTTTGTTACTTCTCATGCTTTTGGAATTTTTGTTTATACAAGTTGTAAGCGGAGTAAATCTTGCTTTTGTGAAAAAAAGTGTTAGGTATTTCTCATACCTACTCATTTTATATGTGACTAAGTATATTGGGTCCTGCAGCCAAACTATAAAACTTGATACAAAAACCTAGTCCTACATAATTCATTTGTAAGTGTACTCTCATTTAAACTACATAGGTATGACAATAAGTGATGTATGACTTTTAAATTGGTCACTGAAATTGGATCCATCGCCAAAGTACCTGCTGATTACTTTCATTCCTTTTCTGGTAGACAAAATAAATTAAATTATTACAATTTGGCTGACATTACAAATGTCTTTAGGTGACAGGAAAATTGTACAATTCCACCGCCAATACCAATTCACTATGATTGATAAATTTCATGAAATGGTTATAGGTTAGTTTGCTTTCCATGAATATGTCCGCGGGTACTTTATTATATGGCCATATTCTGCGATCGGGCTTAATCACGGAGCAGAGATTCTCTGCTCCGTGGGCTTAATACACATGTGGGACTAGGGCCTATATTGCTCAATTTATTTTTCAAGAAAGTAATATCCCATTATGCCACGAGTGCTTAAAAGACTTCATACTCGCTTATGTTACAACCCTTTATTAAAGCACTTGCACTCGTCTTTTATTGTTTGTTCGACTAACCATACCTTACCACGTGTTCAATGTTCATCTTTACGTAACTCTCCACATATCATGCACAAGCCGTATTTTATATTTCGCTCTGTGTGTTTATCATCACTGTCGTCAGCACTCACGTTACGTTTAATTTTACAATCAAAACATGAGTCTTAACAAGACGTTCACACAAAGATAAACAAGTGTATATATAAGACAAAATCCTCTAGAAATTTTACAAACAGCTTAATTCTTGAATATCATTTGGTGATAAAAATATCACTCAAAAAATTTTCTCAAACAAACAAAATACACAAATCATTCAAAAGTGTTTGTAAAAAATCAATCGATCACCGATTTGAATAGAAAGTGATCGCACTTAATAATTCATGTTTGAACGACAATAATTATCGAAATCTAATTTAATTTTTCATACTAGTTATTACGAAACTGATAATATACATATTTAACTCTTAAATTAAGCTTCATTTATAGTTTTTTACTTTAAAAGTCTATACAAATTAATAAATTGCTGTTACTAGTGTGGGAACACTAAAGTTTTCACGAGATCTTTACATATTTTATACGAAAACACATTTTTCTTTCCTTCAAATTAAGCTTCACATATAAAAGTACAGGGATGTCACTGGCACGCGAGCATTTATTGCAACTTATAATAATATGATTCAATATCAATCATTTGCATGTATTATCATATCATAAGCTGTGCGGTGCCAGCCTAGAAAATAAAAGTACCGACCCATCTCTTCCCGTGGGTGTCGTAAGAGGCGACTAAGGGAATGAAATCCAGAGGATGGCGCTGCACTGCGGGCGCCAACCCGTCCGCCAAGCGTGGCGACTATGTTAAACCCCCCTAAATTTAATCATGGAGATCTTTAGAGGTGGCCTATGCCCAGCAGTGGACGTTTTTCGGCTGATATGATGATGATGATGATGATCATATAATAATTATGTGAATGAACTGCAAAATGTAATTTCCTAAATCCGCAGCGTAATTAAGTAGGGGTAGTTCGTAATTGGTGTTGTTCATAGAATAGTTAATCGAAATCGAGTCGGCAAACTGTATGCAAAGGTTTTGATTGAAAGAGTGATGAATTATACTGACGAAAAAGTATGGGATGTACAAGCGGGATTCAGAAAGGGAATGAGATGTACAGCTTTTTCCTTGCGGTGCATAGCTGAAAAGTTTTTGGCCAAAACCAAAAAGTCTACTGCACGTTCGTGGATTTGGAAAAGGCCTATGACCGAGTGGTGAGGAATGAATTGTGGTCGGCATTGTCTTTGTATGGGGTGAACGGTCATCTGATTCAAGCACTGAAATCTCTCTATGAGGATTCCAGTGCTTGCGTCAGAATAAACGGGGCGTACACTGAATGGTTTAGCATCGAAAAAGGTGTTAGGCAGGGATGTGTAGCGTCACCTTGGCTGTTTAACCTATTCATGGATAATTGTTTGACTGATCTGAAAGAGAGTGGTGTGGACTGAGAATGAATGAGTTACTCATCAAATGTCTTATCTACGCTGATGACCAAGTTATACTTGTGTCATCTGCTGACGAGTTACAGGAGATTGTAACAATGATGAATGTGGCTTTTGATAGGAAAGGAACGAAAGTTAATGTAAGCAAGACGAAAGTAATTGTACTTGAAAGAGAAGAGTGTATGACAGAGTGTACTAATTAATAGGTGGTGAACAAGTCGAACAAGTGAAGGAGTTTGTGTATCTGGGTTCTAAGTTTACGAGAGATGGAAAGTGTGAAAGTGATATCGAAAGAAGGGTGAATTCTGGAAACATGGTGAATGGTGCTCTGCATGCTTTTATGAAGAGTCAGAAAGTGTCTCACAAGGCTCGTCTGGCTGTTCATAGAGGCGTTTACCAAAACGGTACCAACCAACACTGATGTACGGCAGTGAAAGCTGGGTATGGCAGAAAAAGCATGAAAGTAGAATTAATGCAGTAGAAATGAGAGCGTTGAGGAGTATGATTGGTGTGAAATTGAGTGACAGGATTAGAAATAGTGTGATAAGAGAACGTTGTGGCGTAAAAGAAGACGTAGTGACTAAAATTGAGAAAGGGATGCTGAGATGGTTTGGTCATGTAGAGAGGATGAATGAAGGAAGATTGACGAGAGATCTACCAGGTGAGAGTGAATGGAAACGTTGGAAGGGGAAGGCCTCGGCGAACGTACCAGGACCAAATTCAGGAAGTCATGAATAAAGGCCAGGTTAAAAGTACCCTAAACCGAAGAGCATGTATGAAAGGATTGATGAAAGTTCAGGAAGCAAGGGAAGTATGTCAAGATCGTAGCAGGTGGAGAACTGTGATCTCTGCCTACCCCGACGGGAACAAGGCGTGATGTTATGTATGTATGTATGTTAATCGAAAATCAATCAATTTGCTAAACATTGCTGGCAATATAAATTTTGTTAGAAAATTTATGAACCCGGAGTTTTAGTTCATTAATTAAATTAAGGTCACGGTTAAATAAAAAAAATACGATGCATTACCCTAATTTAAAAAAGTCTAATCTGCGGCAACACATAAAAAAAAATTGGGGGACATTTCACACAAGGTCATCTGATCCCAAACTAGGCAAAGCCTGTACTATGACAATCAGAGACTGATATACATACATAAATAGATAAATAACACCTAGACAAAGAACAAACACGTCTTGTGTTCATCACACAAATGTTTGCCCTGGGCGGGGATCGAACCCGCGGCCCACGGCGTGAAAGGCAGGCTCACTACCGACCACACCAACGGGCTTGTCTACATTATATTCTGCACACTGATAGTTTGTGTACTTTTAAATAATAGTCAATTAAAACTTTTGAAATTAATTTTTAAGGTAACTGTTGAAAGAATTTAATTGTGGGCATGTAGGTATTCGATTTCCAATCCTTTAGCAGAGTTTTGATTTAAATCCACTTCATCGACCGTTCTTTGAGTATACATAGAGGGTTTAAATAAATTAATTAAATTTGTGTATAATCGAGGTTTATTCTGCCGGCTACAAATAAAAAAGTTTTATTTTACAAATTTCAGATATATGCAAAATAATTGACCCGTACTAAGTGTAATTGAATCTATTTGCTGATTTGGGTAATTTATTTCCTATTAACTAGCGTTCTACCATGCGGCTTCTCTCACATAGAACCCGTGCCTGTACTTACTGTTATTCGTACTAAAATCCCATAAAAAAAGCACCTTCAGTTTTCTCTGACTTTTTAAAATTTCTTTAATTTTTTCTTTCCCCACAAACATTGTCCCTTCCCTACAAACATTGAACACAAAAAAAATAAAAGTACGTAAAAGTGCGAGTCGGATTCGCGCACCGAGGGTCCGAGGGTTCCGTACCACTAAGGTAAAAATACCGTCTTTATGCGCAGTCACGCAGAAGTGTATTGAAAACGCTTGAGTCCGGCACGCACTTGATCAGTTTTTATTATTTGTTATTATTTTATATAGATTATGCACTACAAACTTACCAATTTTCACGCTTACAAGTTTGCTTTCTTTCCCTTGCTTTCCCTTAAACGCTTGCATGTGTCTTTTTACGATAGAGCTAAAACAAAAATCGAGCAGAAATCGCCCAAAAAACATGGTTTTAGTAGGGGAGCCCTCCTTAATATACATATTTTTTTATATTCAGTATTTGTTGTTATAGAGGCAACTTAAATACATTATCTGTGAAAATTTCAACTGTCTTCCTATTACGGTTCATGAGATACAGCCCGCCAAAGAGATTTTAACCTCGCTGCGCTCGGTAGCGAGGTTCAAATCTCTTTGCAGCCCGCTGACAGACAGACATCAGAGGCATTATATAGGGTTCCGTTTTTCAACGTTTGGGGAAGAAATCTTAAAAAGAATTAGCCAAATCGGTCTAGCCGAAGTCATGCTCCGTCATCGTGAGGCATATATTTCCAAAAGTTTAAAATCAGTCTTTAAAAATATGTCTATTATCTTTTTGTGGTTTTACACGAATTAATAATTAAAATCTTGTCTGATTTTAAAAGTAGGCCGCAGAGGGAGCTCAATGTTATTTTGGTGGATAGAATGGTTTTGGGTTTCATAATTAATTTACTAAACCTGAATAAATAGAGAGTTTTTTCATAACCATATAATATAGGTACTTATTTCCACGAAAAAGAGAACGGAAAGGTTTTTCTCCGGTCATTCAGTAGATGGATGTCATAAGAAATAAAGCTTTCCTATGTATTCCTTATCATATTACTTTACAGATTACTCCTATACGGTAATACGACCTTGACACGTTTTACGAGCGTACAATGTGAGATTATTACAGTATTTTACCTTGTTATCTCCATATGATGCCCATAATGATAATTTTTACTTATTGTAATAAAAAATAGGGTTCATGTCCGGACACATAATTTGATTTGGTCATTCCAGATATACAGGACATATATTTTTAGAAAAAAGAAATGACGTTGTAACGTAGACTGGTTTTCTGTATTTAAATTTCGGATTATGAACTGGTTTATGAAACCAACTCTATAAAAATGTAGATTAAATTCAGGGAACCTAAAAGTTAACCTTAGTGCCACAGGGCAATCAGAATAATACTTAGATGTAAAGTTTTAGTGAGTCAGTACATTTTTAAGCCTTAATACCGTTTTTATTTGATTTATATAAATCTCAAAATTTGGCTGCGTGCAGAAAAATAATCCGTATATTATAATATCTTCCCAGAGATATGGGTATTGTGAGTGTACTTTATCTGAGTAGCTTCCTAAATACGAACGTATTCACGTTGACAGTAAACGATTTTTTCAGCGATTAAACAATTTTTGAAGGGCTGGGAACTCCAATAGACCCAGTACAGTCGTATAAATCTGGAAGTGAGTGAATATGTCCCTGAACCGAGCTCAAATCTTGCGAGAAGATTTACGACTTTCCTGAAGCTGAGAAGTTCTCTACAGCGATGTTATCATCTACAAACTAATACGAACTACATATAGTTACTTGTATTAAGGTTCGAGATACTGATCAGTGTGTCCAACAACCTTGTGTAAGAGGACGGTGTACCGAAAACTGAAAGGGTGAGCTCAGTCAACGAAACTGAACAACTTTCCCATAGAAACATATGTCGGGAAATAAAAAAAAAATTGACCTCTCCATACAAACTGTTCGACCAGAGTGGGCAATTTGTATGGAGAGGTCGATTTTTTTTTTCATTTCCCAACATATGTTTCTTTGGGAAAGTTGTTCAGTTTCGTTGACTAAGCCTTACACCCTGTATACTATTTATATTACACCCTGTATAATAGCTTCGCTTTATAACAGACAATACAGTTTTAAAGCCTACTCGGTTTCTGAAACGCGTTATTTTCAGGAAATGCTTAAGTGCCATCTATTAAGTAAGTATAGTAGAAATACTACAGTTAATAAACCGGAATTCTGCGACGGGTGATTTTTCGGTGTTTTATAAATTTTAATAAGCTCTTATAAACTCTTAAATTGTACAATTAATATTATAATAGCCGCTTTATGTCAGTAAGCTATGCCACCCACCAACAGATGGCACTGTAGGTTTCTGAAACACACTAAAACTAGCAAAGAAATAATTTAAAATTAATCGGTGAAAACTATTTTTTTCAGACATGAGACCTACCTAGATCGAGATTTCGCCCCCGAAGCCCCCGTATAGTAAATTTGTTATGGCTTGTGTTACCGAGATGTTGTAATAATTAGTTACACATGTAGTGTCAAAAATCGTATAATTTGCTGTTTACAAATGGCCGGATGGCAAATTGTAAAACTACGTCGGCATGGTAAAAATTAGGTTCGTTAGCCAGGTCCACAGGGCCTTGAAGTTCATGCGTGTTGCGCGCGCAGGCGGAGTGGCCCTATCGTTGTTCTGTGGGCAAACCTTAGCCACAAATTTTACCAAGGTTATCATGAAACCACAACGAATTGAGGCACACCGTTTTGTAAAATACTTACCTGGGCATTATGTCAAAAACGCGAATTGCACAATTCGCCTGCATTGATGAATACGTAGAAGATATACATGTCGCAGTGATACTTTCGAATTCGTGATATTACAATTTACCTAGTGAAATTATAATTTTTCGGTTTTATATCAGTCGTCAAATTCACCAAACTGACCATAACCTAACTATAAACAAACATAACGTAACCCATGTCAACCCGAAAAGCACAAAGGTACAACGTGTAACGGAAAGAAGTGATAATACTGAAGGGCATAAATCTATCCATGAAACTGAACCATTTTTCTCAAGGATTATAGGTCAAAATACGAAATACCAAAGACCTCCCATACAAAATGTGCTATCAGCTGATACAGTTTTGATAGGAGGTCGAAATTTGATTACTTTTTATGTCACAAGTGAGCAAACGAGCAGGTGGGCCACCTGATGGTAAGTGGTCACCACCGCCCGTAGCACCCACTGTCTTATTAGTGCCATAATTTGAAACTAAAAGACAGCGAAAAGCGTTGCCCTCCCTGAGAACAGAGATGGTAAGTCTCTTATTTTCTTATGAAACTTGTTCAGTTTCATTGGCAAATTCACACCCTTTAGTATTACCACACCTTTCTGTTACACGTTACATAAAAAACCGGCCAAGTGCGAGTCGGACTCGCGCACCAAGGGTTCCGTACCACCACATAATCATATTGTATTAGTTGAAATTTCAGTAAGTCAATGTGCTAAATTTTTTGACCCCGATACGCGCTTGACCAAATTTTATAATTTTTTTGTATTTTATAGCTTATGCACTATAAACATACCAATTTTCAAGTTTGTAAGTGTTAACGTTTTTTAAATAGAACTAAAACAAAAATCGCCTCCGCGACCATTCAACTTGACCCCTCTCTTATATTAATGTTCTTGAAACGGGAGCTCACCTCAATTGGTTACTATTAGTTGTCAGAAAAGTTGTAATTTTTAATGATTTCAGACTTTTCCCGTTATTTGTACTGTGAGACCTAGCTTCTTGCCAAATTTCATAATTTTAGGTCAACGGGAAGTACCCTATAAGTTTTGCTTTAGTGCATAAATGTATGGAGATGAGGAGATAAAATGCCATATCTTTTGATTGCGTCGTTGTAAAAAATTCAAATTTTCAGATCTTGTGTGGTTCATGGACCCTAATATATGGTATCAATTTCAACCTGATACCTCTACCCGTTCGTGAGATAAAGGGTCTTGACAGACAGACAGACAGACGGACAACAAAGTGATCCTATAAGGGTTCCGTTTTTTTCTTTTGAGGTACGGAACCCTAAAAACACTAAAAAGAATAAGTGAAATTGTAGGAATTGACAATAATCTATACAATAATCCTTTAAATTATAATTTCACCGATTTGATAATATTAGTACGACATAAGTAGTTACTAAACTCATTAGCAGCTTCTAAAATATTATATCTAAAACTAGCACGCTATAACGTTTGTGACGTACTTTGCACTCCTGCTTAATATCTCACTTTTGCACATCGATGTACATATTTGTAATTTTCTAAATTTATTAATACTGTTTTGCCTTTGTTTCTGCTCTGTGGTTTTGCCTTCAAATTTATCACAAACGTATTGAAAAATATCGTAAGACACACGTCTGAAGGGGTTATTCCAACAAGCTCGTGACGATGGTAAATCCTCGACTTCGTCTCGGGCTTAACGTCAATTCGTTTGTAGTAACTCCTGTATACGTGTACCTATCTTACAATATTTTTCAATACGTTTTTGAGAAGTTTGTAATACTACTACGGAACTATCGTACACATACAGAACTTGTATGGAGGGTTTTCTCTATCACGATAGAGAGTTATGTATGAAAGGGTTGATGAAAGTAGAAGAAGCGAGGGAAGTATGTCAAGATTGTAGCGGGTCATCATCATCATCATCTTTATTCAATAAAAAACAGTGCATTACTGTGTGCGAACATAGTAGTAAAACCTTGAAAGCTAACATAATAATCAAATAATCACAATCAAAATAAGTATCAAAATTAAAACTTATTAATTACTAAAATTAAACTTAATAAAATTACTAAAATTGTAATAAACTTACTAAAAATAAACTTAAATAATAATCAATGTCACAAATTTTTACAAATGTCAGACTACTTTAAATGTCAATTCTCTATATTTGAATGTCCATAAAATTTAAATGAACCTATAAATCGCTTACACTATATAACACTCTATCTAGTAAAAAAAAATTCAATTTATTTTTAAAAGTAACAAGACTAGTAAGTTTTTCAATTCAGTGGGTAATTTATTAAATATCTCCACAGCTTGACAAATATGTCAATGTTTCTTGATATTTAATCTAGGTGGAGCACTGTGGTCTCAGCCTACCCTGACGGGAAAGAAGCGTGATATTATGTACTATGTATGATAGAGGTTGATTCTCGTCCAGTTAGGACATACACTACAAACAGAAATACTTGACTGTCTGAAAATATAGATCTATTTTTCCTTACTCAGCGCTCTACTTTCAGAATTCTCATATTTATTATTTTTTTTTATTTAAGTTACTTGCTTTAGAAGTCACGTTAATACAGTCCACTGAACAACTTTTATTAAGCCAAAAAACGAAAAATGAACCTTTGCTCCATTGACTGCACCAGGTTTATGGGAATCTAGTGGGAAAGCTAAAAATTATCGCGTTTCAAAATTTTTCTTAAATACTTGATGTTCATGAATGTTTCTTGGAAAAGATCTGAGTAACAAACAAAAATGTTTGCATTGATAAACAACAACCCTGTATAAAGTTCACAAAATATCTTCCAACACTTTAAAGACTAAGAATATATATTGCTCTCAAGGGTAATAAAATCTTGCAAATAACGAGCTACGAAAAAAATAAGAGAAAATGATTACAGTGCAAATAGCCTTAAGGGAGAAACACATTTATTGTCAAAATGGACGTACAATCCCGGCCTGGGGCTAATCTTCCTCCTAATTTATAAACCGCATAAGAAAAAGCCGCCTAACGCTTAAATTCATTGAGCAAAAAGTTCTCTTTAGAAAGTTTGAAGTAAATTGTGAAAAACGCCTACATTTTTAGACATTTTAAGTCATTATTCTTGTTTGAGTGTACTGAATGCTTCAAAGGTTTTTTTCTATAGAGTAAGTATAGTAAAAGTACACGGTAAGAGCGCGGTTGAGCATCCTTTTTAGGGTCCCGTACCCAAGGGTTCCGTGTGGTACGGGCAATGAATAGTACCGACTCATCTCTACCTGTGGGTGTCGTAAGAGGCGACTAAGGGTTCATGAAGCGGAGGATGGGCAGTAGCATCTTTCTATTTATCATGCCATCTTATACATACTGCGGTCACCGTGCTGCCCACAAGCGTGGTGACCCCCAAAGTACGCGCTTTTTTTGGAATTCTAAAGGGAGCCCCTTGTTGCGTAGTGAACGTTTTATGGGCTATTATGATGATGAGTATTGCTATTTGATGCCCTCGTTTTCCTAGCCTCAAAAATATCTTTACTCGAGCTTCAAGCACAAATTACATAATAGTAAACTAACTTAAAGTACCAATAATAAAATACCAGGTAGCTTTCCAAAAAAGCCCCTTATGGTACCACTAACACGTTTGAAAAATGTAGGTAATACGTTTCGATAAATTATAAGGCTTCCGCAGCCTTTACTGCGTATCAAATCGCTTACTTATTCTGTTTTATAACGGAACAACACTTCAAACTTCGAGAAATTTGGTGCACCAGTTGCATTTTCCTTTATTTTATTTAACACAATAAGTACTTCCTTTGATATTTATTATGCAAATTCATGTTTTTGAAACTGTGGGTCGTGTTTTGATAAAAATAATAAACAGTGAAAGTTTCAGTTTTAATCAAACAGACTGCCTGAAGCAAAATACCGCGCATGGTTTGTTTCAATAACAATTTGAAACTGCATTATTTTGATATGCACCATCGATGACTAAGGATTTTTTTCTGTGAAATTCTGAGGGTAGATAATAGCGTTGAATTTAAATTTTTATGGGATGATATTATGATGATACAGAGTCATAGTTTACTAACCATAATTTTTTATTAATAAAACCGGCCAAGCGCGGTTAGAGCGTTCTTATATTATCTTATATTATATTAAATAAAATATTCCTCCTTGACAAACAAAAGCTAGGAATTCCAAGGCATTTTGTTGCGTAGTTTATGGAAACTATGATATTTTATCTGTCTAGGTATATGTAAGTATATATATTTATATTGTCATCAATATTATTATATGTTTATTTTTTGTATATATTATACATTATATAGGCATTTACTCAGTTATTCAGTTTATTACAATTATATTTTACCAGTATGCTCACTTATATTATTCATTGTATTTCTAATTTATTATTTTACATTACACGGCTGTTATTGTTTTTGTGGTTACCGCTACCGCGTTTTTTCTCAAGGTGGTAGCTGAAAATCAGTGACTTGCTGCAAAGCAAGTAACGGCGCTGAGCTACGGCCTTTTTTGAACTGCTGCAGCACACATACATACCCCAAGCGGGTACTTACTTAAATGTATTTTCTATTGCTCCAACTGTTGTTATTGTCCTTGTCGCATTAATTTCTGTTCTGTATTGTATTATGTATGTGTGTCTGTAGACAAAATAAACGAGTTATCTATCTATCTATCTAAATTCTTGTGGTTAGAGCGTTCGGTTCACGATTTCTAAGTCCTGGGTTCGATTCCCGGTACCTCCCTTCCCTACCGGGAATCGAACCCAGGACTCAGAAATCGTGAACCGAACGCTCTAACCACAAGACTCATCATAACATCCCATAAAACGTCCACTACAGGACAGGGAGCTCCCGCCAGAATTCTAGCTTTTGCTGGAAAAATATGGAGGGGAAGTACCATAGTCACCTCGCTTGTTAGCGTTACGGCTGGCACCATGGGCCTCGGTTGTAGGTGACCGCAGTAAGTAAGATGTAATGGAAGATGCTGCTTCCCATCCTCCAGTTAACCCTTAGTTGCCTCTTACGACACCCACGGGTATGTATAGGTTGGTACTATTCTTTGCCGGCACCACACGGGACCACAAGACTACAGACGCTATAAATGTGTTTGAAATTATACTTATTCTTTGATTACCTGACTATAACTTAACAATTTTTAACAAGCAATGATCGTTACAAAAAGAAACTCAACTTGTGATGAAATTTTGTCACGCACGGCAATGCATCACATTATTCTGCTTCACATCCGACTTGCTACGAACATAACATACATACAGTAACTTCGCAAAAGTTACCACATAAATGTCACCAAACTCACCAACTTTGTATGATTAAGAGCTGGCAATCAATATTCTTGGTACACTTCATATGATTTACGATACAGTAAAACCTACATTTCGACACACCTGCGGGGAATTGGCAGATGAAAATAATATTAAATTCAAATAAACACTTAGTAAGTATATTATTATGAATCACACGCGAAGTTTATTTGTATGGTACAAAATCGACATCCAGCCGTCCTCATACCTAAAAAAGTTTTAAGTTCGGTTCATTTTGTCCTTTTTGTGAAATGTAAAGATGTTTTGTTGTAAAGATGTAATAGGACAAACGACTATCATCATATCAGCCAAAAGATGTCCACTGCTGAACATATGCCTCCCCACAGATCTCCAAGACGACTGGTTCTGCGCTGCTCGCATCCAGCTGCTACGACTATACTCGTACTTACACACACATATTTCATTATTTTAGGAGTCAATACATTTCCTCTTCAGTAAGTCTACATCTTCAAAATAGGGTAAAATAATTGCTAAGAAAATCAAAATTCATCAAATTGTTTAAGTGTTCAATATATATGCACAGATTAATAATAGATATATGGTGCTTTCTAATCATCAGCATTCCTTTGAGTACGAGTATGTTGCTCGCACCATAAAATTTTTCCTAAGGAACATACTTAGGTCGAAATAAAAAAAAATAGACCACCCATACTAATAGATGCAGCTTCTATGTGTGTTCATAATTTTTGTTTCGTATTTCGACCTATGTTTCTCACGGAAAGTTGTTCAGTTTTATGGTCCGAGTAAGATACTGAAAGGAACGCAGTCGATTAAAAGTATGAATAAACAGTCACATTAGTGGCTATTTAGAACCTAAAGACGTAAATTTAAATTTAAATATTATGGCCCGTTATTATAATATTATTATATTACGTACCCGTGGGTGTCGTAAGAGGCGACTAAGGCTTAACTGGAGGATGGGCAGCAGCATCCTCCTTTGTATCTTAAATCTTACTTACTGCGGTCACCTACAACCGCAGTCCACGGTGCCAGCCGTAACGCTAACAAGCGAGGTGACTGTGGTACTTCCCCTCCATATTTTTCCAGCACAGCTAGAATTCTGGTGGGAGCTCCCTGTCCTGAAGTGGACGTGTCATGGGATGTTATGATGATTATGGCACTTTATAAATATATTCTAGCTTGCCACTCGTTAACGTGTGTAGTAAAAGACCCAAACTTTCTTGTTTCTAATGCTAAAAAACAGGTAATAGGACGCACTCCATAATTCTGTGAAACTTCTTATCTATAAATTCTCTTATATAAATTATATTATTAAGTAGTAAGAGCACGAGTAATTAGAAATTCCTAACACACACCTAATATTGAAACTATAACAAGAAAAAAAAAATAAGTTCAGGAATGTAAAATAGTAGATTGTATCACAAGGCTGTAAAATAATATTTTTAAGGCGAGGGTGCTATTTTGAATCCAGAGCGAAGTGAAGGATTCTTGAGTAGAATCCCGAGCATGGCGAGGGATTCTGAAGTAGAATCCTGAACGTAGCGAGGGATTCAATATGTCACCCAAGGTAAAAATATTTTTGCAGCCGCGTCATACACCCTACATTTCATCTCCCCATATGAGAAAAGAATAAGAGGTTCATTGAGACACACGCTCGTCATTAATTTTAAATATAATAGGTCTTTACCTATGAAATTGCCGAAATCTTCTTACAGATTAATGAGATCATAATTCCTATAATTCTAATGCTATTTTTTTCATTTGATTTATATTTGAAAGTTGACTTCAAGGTTATCAATTTACGCATAAAATAAAGTTTTTATTTTTAGTTTGATGCATAAAATTAAAGGTTTGAAAATTGTTCGTCTTAAATGTCGTCCGATTTCATCATTAGATTTATTATATTTTTTTACAGATAATGATTTTCGAAAATTAAATTTAAGCTTCTGTTTGCTTAATGTCTTCCCAATAATGCTTAAAGTAAATAAAAAATTGGATTTATAATTCCTAAGAAAAATGCAAAAATGTTAGTACTGAAAATTGAGTATACCTAAAATTCGCCATACAAAACGGCAATTTCATAGGTAAAGAACTAATAAAATACTCGTACCATTACAATATTATTACTTGATGAAACAATACTAAAAATCTTATTAAGTATTATTACAACTGAAAATGTTATTGACATTTTTGTATCAATTAGAAACAGAACCTCTTTGGTAGGTGGTCTTGTTTACATTTCAAGCATATTTCTTTTTTTATATTCAAAATAATTTTAATAGTACAACCGGCCAGTATCATTTTCCATACAATATTTTGGTTCGACCTCTATGGTTGACCTAAAATATCCCTACGGTGGACCTAAATTCAAATTTTAAATCCCATTTTACCCGCTACGAAAGTCTCTTGGAGAAAAAAGCTATTTGTTCGCCTTTATTGACGAACCGTTCAGCGATTTTCGGATAGATGGGATGAAAATACGTTTCTGCTACAAACAAGACGCCATGTTCAACTGGTAGTTTCCATTTCAGGAGACCGCACACGATATACTGGAGTTCTAATTTTAGACGCGGAACTATAAAACTCTCGTTGGCTTAGTAAGTGCTGCCGTGAGGTGCGCCGTATTGTCCTAGAAACGAGCAGGTATAATAGAGTTCACGAAAGACTCATGTGTTTTGTTAACAAACATTTTTCAGTTAAGAAAAGATGTATTTATCGCTACATAGTATAAAACAAAGTCGCCCGCTGTCTGTCTGTCCCTATGTATGCTTCGCTCTTTAAAACTACGTAACGGAATTTGATGCGAATTTTTTTTGTGATTCAAGAGGAAGGTTTTTATGTATAATACATGCATAATAAGTAGAGAAACACTGATAAATTAATAGGTTTCTAATGTGATGTCGTAAATAAACACATTTTTTTTTGCGCTTTCATTGCAAACGCTGGCTGAACCCTACGAGATAGATAAAAATAATGTGCTACAGTATTATACACCTTAAAAAGGTCTACAAAAATCCACATTGCTTTATGACTATCTCTTAGGAATAACCCATAATGACAATTTTTTATCCTTCGAGAAATACTGGCTTTGGAAATGTATTGGGGAGGCCTTTGCCCAGCAGTGGGACAGTATAGGCTAGTAAAAAAAAAATATACGAAGCGATTTTACGCAATACAGCATTAATCCTTATCCAATTAAGTACCTTCAATACATTGTGCATTTAATATAGTAGATCAATATGGCCCATAACAACATGAAATTTAAATGAATACTTTCGAAGATATTTCAGATTTAAAATGCAGGGACGTAGCGGTTGCGGCGGTACCGGTCGATTTTCCAATAAAAGCCTTTTATAATTTCCGGTACACATATCTTTTGATAAATCGCAGGGTCAAACTTTCTACGTTGCAGGCTCTGAGATTAAATGACATACCTAAGAGCTGTGAACGTTGTACATAAAGACATTCTGTGGTACATTTAGTATCAGCATTGCACCTGTGCGAAGCTGGGGCGGGTCGCTAGTATATTTATAAATTAAAAAAGAGGCTATAGATACTATATTTACTAACAAGTTAAAGAGATTTTTAAAATAATAATTTTATTAGACTGTCAAAGAATTCTTAAAATATAAAAGATGAAAAATGATTAAAATAATGTTTATGATAAGTTTATTATATTTGTTGTATTAGTGTTAAGTAGTTTAAAAGTCCATAAACTTGCAGTGCCCTATTAACTGGGTTTTGTAATCACAATACACACACAGAAACACGCTTAATCTATCGTTTTACATAAAGAAAGTCAGATATATCAAAATTTTTAGCTCATTTACTTAAATTGGAGGTAATTATTTTGTTTACAAAACACCTGACTCCTTTGTGAACTCGGTGTACATAAAGACGGAAGATTTTCAATCAAAGTAAACAATTTCTGCGCTTATTTGCCTTGCTTTGTACTTAGTTAATTAAAGTCTAAATTTTTGGAGACTTAGACAGATTTCCTATTATAAATATGCTTAAAAGTGTATTTTCAAAATGTTTTCAACATTCTTGGTCTTGGTCATCCTATACTATTAAACGAGCAATATTTGTATATATATAGGCTTTTAATCGGATTCCCAAAAACAGCTCTAACGATTTTGATGAAATTTAGTATACAGGGGTTTTTGGGGGCAAAAAATCAATCTAGCTAGGTCTTATGTCTGGGAAAATTTGTTTTCAGTCTTTTTTAATATTTTTAGCGCGTTTTAGTGCGTTCAAGAAACTTATAGCGCCATCTGTTTTTTGAGTAGCATAGCTTGCTAACCCGATGCTATTTTAATCATACAGAGCATAGCTCGGTCGGCCAGGTACTGACCATAATGTAAAAAGGATTATTTTTTTATTTATTAACGTTCTGCCCTGCGGCTTTGCATGCATAGGAGCCGACCAGACCCTTCATACTATATGTATTTCATACAAAAACTCACGCTTTCAGTGTATCCCGATTTTGTACATTTTCTGGGAACTTGCCTTCTTTATTTTCCATACTACAAACCTTCCACTAATTATTACAAACACAACAAAAACCGGTCAAGTGCGAGTCGGACTCACGCACCAAGGGTTCCGATATACTAATATTATTTTTGGAAGCAATAAAGTCCAATTTTAGGGCCGCCAATTTTTTGTTTGTAAAGGTTATTTGCAGATTTCAAAAAAACAGTGCTGTTTAGAAAGATTGTTTTATTTTTCCTTTTATATTTGCACAAACTTCTATCAAATGTAATTAATTCAGATTTTTTCCTTTCGCAAACTTCGGGGATAAGGGAGGGAGGGGAAAAGACGGTTTTTTTTTCATCATAACTTGACAACTATTTTAAAATGTACAAGTAAAACTCTTTCCCACATGACCTAGTAACGACCATTTACAATTTTGCCCCACCCTAATTGGGCCCCCTTTAGAATAATAACAATAATATTTTTTTATTTTTTTCATTTGCATTTCAGTTGAGCAATTGTATTCTAAAACCATTTCAAATTTTAAGGCGATAGCGTGAGTAGTTGCTGAGATAAACAGCTGTGACAGACAGACAGGCAGACGAAGTAGGGTTTCGTAAATTACCATTTTGGTTCGGACCAAGTCACTCGAGCCATTCTCAAGTGATACTTCGTCACACACAATGTGGGAAATTATTCAGTAGATAGGTTGATTTAATGCTAATAGCTCAGTCAGTCAGTTACGTCGTAGTGCCCTTATGCTTTAATTTCTAATAATGTTAATATTGAAATTGTGAATATTTTTTTTCTAATTTCCACGGTATATTGTTTTTAAATTGGAAATAAACACTTTTGTATTTTTATCGTGAAGATATCGTCAGGTGCGTGAAAAGCCTTATGTGGCCACAAGCCATGTTGTCAAATATCCCCTCACATTGTAATTGGATACGATACGACCACTTTCTAATTCTTTTTCTATTTCTAATCTACAAAATACTCAGGACTAAGTCTGACCGCAGCCGCTCTTCCACGCCTTAGGTATATACTCACTGCGAGAAGGGGGGCATCGCTCATCATCGCTCACGGCGGCAACTAGTTCTTGCTCTTTCCTTGTCACTCGCGGTACAGCGGTTGCGGTCAGACTTATAACGACTTCAGATACCTTCTAAAGCACTCTCAAGTATGGCACCGCTAGAGGTCACACATGGTCCTTATGAGAACCCACTCACCACACATACACGTTACATAAAAAAACTGGCCAAGTGCGACTCGGACTCGCGCCCTAAGGGTTCCGTACCTATCAACCATATGATATGCTAAAATCCTTTGCTCTTTGATTTTAAAAACTCCGTGACCATCCAACTAGACCCCTCTTTTATAGAAAAGTTCTTGAAACGGGAGCTCACCTTAATTGGTTACTATTAGTTGTGAGAAAAATTTAAATATTTAATGATTTTAGACTTTTCCCTTTATTTGTACTGTGAGACCTAGCTTCTTGCCAAATTTCATAATTTTAGGTCAAGGAGAAGTACCCTGTAGGTTTTGCTTTTTTGCATAAATGTATGGAGATGAGGACATAAAAAGCAATATTTTTTGATTGCGTCGTTGTAAAAAATTTAAATTTTCTGATCTTGTGTGGTTTATGAACCTTAATATTCGTTATCAATTTAAACCTGATACCTTTTCTCGTTCGTGAGAAAAAGGGTCTTGACAGACAGACAGACAGACGGACAACAAAGTGATCCTATAAGGGTTCCGTTTTTTATTTTGAGGTACGGAACCCTAAAAATGAACGTACTGCGACTTTTTTGTTCGAAAGAAGGTAGTTTGTTTTCCTATTGGGTCGTAAAGTGAAATCCTACGCTAATACGTTTTATTCATGACTGGAGATCTCTGGCCTTGACGAAAACAATCTAGTGAATAGGCAAAGCTTACTGTACAAATTGGATACGAAAGTATAGATATTCGATGTCTAAAAAGCTTCTTTACCAATTCTTAAAAGTTTTAATCAATGCAAAACCAATTTACTCACATCAAAGGGTCTTTTACCGAAACATAAGTAACGTATTGTCAGAAGAAAATGAAATCAGCGCAGCGGGGAGTCTTAGGAATACGTTTAATTTGGGTGTTGTTGACGTTCCCAATAGGGGACAAATTGGAAATGGGAAACTTGAGTTGGGAACTTTTGATTTTACATCAACTGATACGACTGCGGGTGACAGCCCAAAACTTTCAGGCCGACCACCCCGTCTGGAAAAAGTGTAGTGAGATATAATCGTATTTCACCAAGAAATAATATATTAATTGTCAATTAAATATTGTCATTACTGAGAAATAACAATATTAAAAAAGAGATTTGCACAAACTTTAATAATCCTATTAAATTGTGGCGGTGAATTATGAAGTGCATTGATGATATGCTACAAAAAGTTTTTCAATTAGATCCAATAATTTTAGCAAATAATTTCGGAACGGAGTTTGAAAAAAATGTGAAAACAGTTTGTGTGTCTTGTGATAAAACTCTCTTAGATCCCAGTACCTACGAGGGTAGTTCTTCGAAATTTAATTCTTCGACTGATTCATCTGGGCAAAATTTTATTGCACTTTCAGCTCTGTAACACATGCTCATATGAAAATTGGTATACCAAAAAACATATATTTGAAGAGGGACTCGTTTTTATAAATTAGTTTTCAAGATATCGATGTTCAAATATTTCGTGGCCCGATGAATCAGAATCTGTTACAGATGAATCAGAAACAGAAAAAAATAAATAAAAAGCTTTATGTAGACGGGCTCTGTATTAGTAAATACTAATATTGTAACTACTACAAAAATCTGAATTTATGAAAACAATTACTTGTTATCTAATCAAAAAAAAGTTTCTAAAATTTCTTAAATTTTTGTAAAACATTTAATATATATAGAAAGCGAGAATATTGTAATATACCAAAAATTTTAAGAATAGCTGATATTAGTAATAAAAAAAATTCTCATCGGTACTAGAAGTTATTAAATTTGCTACATAATTTTTCTCTCTCTTTATTTTTTTTCCGTGTACAACTTACTTACTTACTATACTTAAGCTATATTACAGCATCATAATGAAAAATCACAGGAGTACAAACTTATTCTAATAATGGCACTTTTGACGTCAGTCTTAGTTATGTAGTCTTAATTATTAAGTAGAATTAACAATCACATTATTTATTCTTAACAATAAAGTAACAAAAATGAGATCAACTTTAATGAAATGGCATTTTGACATTAATCTTTCTTCTTAACTATCATAGAAACATACATTCTAAGTAACGCTAACTAAGTAGTAAAGTGATGAAGTCAAAGTAAAGTACTAAAAAAAATATTTCCTTGGCTTTTTGCAAGGGACTGAAGTGCTTTCAATGTCTTCCTCAAAGCATTTTTTTTGACGAGTTCTTGAATTTTTGGAACTCTACTGAGGTTATTGAGCATCGTGCCGAGATCTTCCAGGGTCACAGCCATTACGACAATATCGTCAGTAAATCGAAGGTGGGTCATGTACTCGCCATTGATGTTGATGCCAAGTCCTTTCCAGTCCAGGAGTTTGAAGACGTCTTCCATTGCAGCGATTTAAAATTTTATAGCTAAGTTAATATAATAAAAATGATAAAGGAACAACTTGTACACGAACAAAAATTAGACAAGAAGAATTACGCAACCAGAGCGCTCCTTTTGTGCAAGAGAAAGGAAAACTAGTTTATTTTATGATTCATATGGTGTTTTGACCATATAAATCAGGCACAGATGAATCAGAATTTTGCCTACAATCATGCATAACTCATCATACATGCAGACTTCAGCATTGTCATTATTCTACACGAATCTGTGATCCTAAATAATCACAGGAAACACAAATTGAAGTTATAAAACGTTAAAATAAATTTTATAAAGTAGACATTGTAATCAGAATGCCACCTGAACCAATCACAGATGAATCAGATATTTACCTTCGTAACACCGGGATCTAAGCCAACCAGCCGCACGTCCACCTTCTAGCTTGTCCGTTGCACGACTGGCTTCTAGTCGTGGGTAACTCGTGAGCGACTGAATTAAATGAACTAACTCCTGTCAAAAATTGAATCGCTCTTTAGTTCACCATTTCGTTCAATAGTTCATCGGCTCATTTAGTTCTCGACGCTCTCGGCTCGCAGAGCCACCCGACTCAGTTCGCAGCTCAGCGAAACAACGAAAGAAACAGCATTATGTCATCAATACATGGTAATAGTATGAGAGAGTGAGAGCGCTAGCTAGAGTTTGATTGAGGTAGATTGATTTGCAACAAACACTGTTTCAAAGCAAATTGAACACACTGATGATAAAAATAAGGTTCAATTCTTAATTTATGAATAGCTAGTCCCGAATTTCTAACGAATGTTTCGATTTTGGCGGGAGTAATTAGGTACTTTTTATGTTTGTTAAAACATATTTGTAAATAATTTTCGCATGGGTTGACAGTGAACTCCTGAACTAAATGAACTAATAGGCTCGCGAGCCGCAAGCATCTTGTAGGTCATATTACAGTACTGAACTAAATGAACTACTGAACTAAATGAGTGATTTAGTTCAGTAGTCCAAAAGATTCAAATCGCTCTCGCTCTCTGAGGTGAACGATAATTCCCACTACTACTGGCTTCCCCCCGAGCGGAAAGCCAGACTGGTTGTTATTTACCCGACCAAGTATGGTCAAGCGCAGCTTACGCCACATTAATCAGTATTATACGCCGGACACATCTTATTTACTTATTTTTATAAACATACTAAGATAATATAACTATAAACATTTTATTTGTGAGAGGACAATTAATTTTCTTTCGATATAATTATAATTTATATTGATTTATCAAAGGGAAAATACGACATCGACTATTTTGTTCCGGAAAATGGCAAACGGACGCGTTATATGAATCAGAAGAACAAACTTCAAATATTTTTATTTTGTACCTAGACTGCAATTCTTTTAAAAATATAATTTGTCCCAGTTAGGGATAAAGATAAACTGTATAAAAAAAATATTACATGCCGTTTTGTTAGTTGTTTACAGAAATATACTCATAGAAATCGAAAATTTTGTCTCTGAAGAACTACCCACGAACTTACCCCAGATAGGACAATAAGATGTAAAAAAGCCACTGAAATGGAAGTCAATAAAATTATACAATCATTAAATGATAGGAAAAGTCCCGGTGATGATGGTATTCGTGTATGTGATTTGAAAAAATATACTAAGTATTCTGTGCCGTTACTTACTCACTTAATTAATCAATGCCTTAAGACATCAATATTCCCTGATATTTTGAAAATTGGTTTAATTTGACCGATTTATTAAAAAATTTAAACATAATGATTATAACAACTATCGCCCTATAACTATACTTTTGTGCGTTGACAAAGTAATTGAAAGATACATTACCAACCAACTGAATCAATATTATTAACTCAACTCAATACGGTTTCCAGAAAAAAAAAGCACAACACAATTGTTAAGGTTATTTACTGATGAAATCAATACACAATTAAATAATAAAAATCACGTTCTAGTAATTTTTATTGATTTTAGTAAAGCCTTTGATGTATTCAATTTTAAAACTTTATTTAACAAACTATCGAGGTGTGGTATACAGGGACCATTATTAGAACTTTTAAAAAACTATTACACCAACCGTTATACCACGGTCAAACTGGAAATCTTGTACCTAAATATATAAAGAGAAAATTCAAAGATAATGACCAGGGTTTATTCAATTATTGCCAAGTCATTAATGTTTATGATAAAATAAAATTCAATATACTAACGGAAAAAGACTGTAAAGAATATATGACGCAGAATGAACGATTTCCAAATTTAAGGAAATATGAAACTAACAAATATATAGTACCAAAAACTAATAACTTCTATGGAACTAGAATGCTAAGTCACCAAATTCCTACTTTTGTAAACGAACTTCCACAAGACATAAAAGAATTGTTTGAAGATTCAAAAAGTTATAAAAATAAGCTAAAGAAACAATATTTGTCCAACCAGTCAGGATGTAACCAGGTTACTAGAAATACTTAATTAATATTATTAGAATATGCCTTTCTAATATTAGAAAATTGAATAGGAATTGCTAAGTATTTTTGCCAGTGTATAATCGACTCCCTTACACAGATAAACCATAGTGGTTTTCGTGCGAGCGAAATGTAAAAAATATGTATCATTATAATGTGTAATAAATAAAGTAAAAAAAACCCTTGCGACGGTATATAAATTCTTAGAAAGAAAAAAATTGTTCCATTCCGTCCTGGATATGTAAACGTTGAAATTACGTCAAAATTTTGAGGTAAGTTACTTCGAAAATTTAATTAATTTAAGTTAATTTATTTATTGGTTCGCCAAAGAAGTACATCCAAATAATAAATTTAAAAAAAAATGGGATTTAACGATTATGGACCCTCTATGAAGCTTCTTGCCTCTTTCTGCATTTCCTTACAACAATGAATGAAGACACAATAAAAACTTCCTATAAAATTCTTCATAATATGATGTAATAAAAAGAAATGCAGAAGAAAGCATCTACGTTTAATGGCATTCATATTTTGTACCGATTTCTTTTATAAAACGGTCCTTTCGTTGCGCAAAGTGTCACTCGTTTATGGGTCATTCCGCTCAATAGTTACGTTGATGAATTTCTTAACTTTGTTTTCAAGGTTCGTCCAAAAGGTTGTTTTGAGAAGAGAGACAGATACTGTTTCGATTGTTATTCTAGACTAATCAACCCCAGATTGAGTTTGTGTTGGGCAAAGACCGAGTTGGGTATAATGAAAATGTCAACAAGAGTTTGATAAAGGCATGATATAGGTAAAGCGAGAATTCCAACTTCCTTGAGTATACCTCTGTGTGGTACTTATCCCTAGCCTACGGTAAACTTGAGAATAGGTCTAATGCGTTAGCTATGTGGTTAGCTATTATTGACATTAACAACCATAAATGCTCAGCTAAAACTATTTAAATTGTTTGGAGTTACCATTGTTATCACTTTGGGCGGGTTCTTAACTGTATAATGTTTACGTGAATAACGTGAGCATCTTGCTTCTCCTACTAAGGGTGTTGCACTGAAATTATGTATGTAAGCGACACCAATACCATGTCCTTTTGAGAGCTACGTGCGTCTAAATAATATAAGATATAAATTTAATAGTTATGCCATTCATTGTAAAGCTTGTTTTTCCGATAGGTAAAAAATACGAGTATATGCTAACACACCACCCTATAAACCCTCTATAAAGACGTGGCAGACTGCGCAAGTGATCTCGAAGCTCTCTCATACATCGATTTAATCATGTAACGGTCATTTTACCAAATATTACTATAATTTTCTCACTGTACCGACAGTTTTGGAATTTAATTGGTATCAAATTGCAATTTAAATGTTAATGAAATGGAATGTAATTGTTAATGAATTGATATTTAATTGGTATTGAATTGGAATTTACATGGAACTGAATTGATTCTGTAAAGAATCTATCTTACTCTTACTAATATTATAAACGCGAAAGTTTGAAAGTATGGATTGATGGATGGATGGATGTTGCACGTAAAAACTACTGAATGCATTTGAAACTTTACAATAATATAGCTTATACATCAGAATAACAAATAGGCTACAATTTATCCTGCGCAGACGAAGTCGCGGGCACCAGCTAGTATTGAATAATTTCGAATTGAATTGGAATAGTATTGGACTTGAATCTGAATCGAATTTGAATTAAATTGGTATTTTCGAATTCAAATTGAATTGGATTTGAATTAATTCGTGACTGAATAGGATTCATGTTGATCATAAATTACTTGCTCCTAGAGGGAAATCATACGTATAAATCAGATCTTTATTTCGACTTTAAACTTCTCGTAACTAGGAACAGTGGAACAAAAATTGACTTGTCAAGACAAATGGCAATAAAACATTCTGACGAATTATATCAATTATATCTAATCGAAATATGTTTAAAAATATCCACATCCCATTGAAACAGCAAGGAGGTTAAACAGGCCTTGTATAAGACAGAAAGAGTATGACTTTGTCTAGTACTGACGAAGTTATATTTTAGGGAAATCAATTTTATAGAGCGTGTAGAGTTCTGAGGGGTGCGCGAGGGTCAACAGACAAGTATAGTATTATATTATCGGTGACCTAACCTGATTTCGATCAGGTCGTATTTGTTTGCTATGGCCGGTATAATCGATACTAGTTTCATTGCCCGCAGCTTGCGTGAAACGACTAACAAGAACATAGCATAGTTAGTCATAAGGCTGTGACTCTGCTGCCAGAGCCGGCATCGAGAACGGCTGCCGGAGCCGGCAATGAGAACAGCTGCCGCCCCTTCGGGATCAGTTAGGTTGAGTTCACTGACCTAAGATAAGACTCAAACGTCGAAACCAAGATCCGATATGATGTTCTCTGATTTTGACGATACAACAAACAACCTCACTGCTTTTGAGGTTATCTAAAAGTGAGGGGATCATCACTATCATCACTACATTTATTATAAAAGAAAGTCCCCCGAAACGTTTTTCTGTCGTCATCCATCGTTGTCTGTCTGTGAGCGCTAAACTCAGGTAGTTCTATATCGATTTCGATCCGGTTTTCACTAATAGATATATTAATTTAATAGAAAGGTTTAAAGCTATAATTTATAAATATTGAGTGCAAATTAACTGAACTGTGAAGATGTTTGTCGATCGAGTCGGAAAAAAACGTGCCTCTAGACAGCTTTCTGGGCGTGCGCTGCGTAAATGGTTTCATTTATATGAAAGTTATGTAGGAAAGAATTGTTGCTCTTCAAGAGTTCTAAAGAAAAGTCCGCGATAGTATTTGTCTATCTTTTAAGGAAAACCCACACTAACCAACTCTTTATAGCAAAAAAGTAGATTTTTAAAATAAGGTATTTTAGAACGTATTTTTGCCCTCAAGGTATGGACCCTTATATAATTTAAAAGGTTAGTAATAATAATCAATGAACATAGATCAAAATTGTCCTTTTCACCATGTTATTTAAATGAATATCTTGGAAGATATCACAATATTAAAAGCACTCTAATTTAAGTCCTAGAATGAGCTTCAAACTCGATGCGTATTTCCGTTGATAGCCGAACGTAGCCCAGAGTTTCCGAAGTTAATATCAGCGAGCCAGGAACCCGACGGTGCCCGCACAGAGGGCACACGTCGTTGCGAGTGATCGTCCGAAGCCTGAATTTTAAAATTGTAGGTATATTCTTTTGTGTTTGTCGTCATGTCAAATGTTTTATAAATTGCGTAGCAAGTTGAAGGCTACGTCATATATACGAGTATATATATCGCAATAAAGGACACCACCTCTACCCGTAGATTAGTACCCATGCGAAGCCGGGGCGGGCCGCTAGTAGATTATAAATGTAATAATGACAACTCCGGTAACCGTTCTACTCAATTTTTCTTACGTCAGTGGTTCTACTAAATAGGGTGTTTTCTAGCACCTTTTGAAAATACAACTGGCAATAATAGAAAATGAAAACACTGATACTGAAGGGTCTCCCGGTATGAGAATGATGAACTCAATCTGATTGCTGCTATCAAATATCTGTTATATACTCTTCCTCTAAAAATATTTCATTTATTTTACTTAGCCTGAAAAAAACCGGTCAAGTTCGTGTCGGGCCACGCGCAATAGGTATAGGGTTCCGTAGTAAAGTTTTTTAAAGAATTATTATTGTTAAGCAGGTTTAGATTTTTACTTTCGAGCGGAGCGAGAAAGGTATTGTATTCGTGAAAAAAAAGATTTTCTAATTTTCTCAAAAATGTGTTCTATATCACATATACATCATAAAAATCAAGTCTCCCAAAAATGTCCGTCCGTCGGTCGGTCGGTCGGTCGGTCCGTCGGTCGGTCTGTCCGTCACGCTTTGGCCTAGCGGCTAAACGAATAGTCCGATTGACATCATATTTTGAATTTAGGAGTTATATGCAAATACATCGAAGGGTTCTAAGTGGTTTCTTGATGGCTCTCATTTTGAGGGTATCTGTCATACAACGAAAATGAAAAATTGAAATTTTCTCAAAAACGGCTCATAGAATCTTGATGAAACTTTGCATGACCAAGCATCTCTTTGTTAGATATCTTGCACCAGTATCAATTGATCTGTGCAATTTCATATAAGGGGTGTTCCTCTACCACCAAATCGTAAATATGTGATTTACCCAAAATTGGTTCCATTGAGTTTATAACATTTTTCTATAATATTATCCTGGATTGGTTGTCTACCTGACTGGATATTCTTTATGATTTTCTTGAATAAAATAAAGTACACAGGGTGTACCAAAAACAGAAAGGGCTTGCCGAGTAGACTAAACTGAACAATTATTCTTAAGGAACATGTGTTGGGAAATAAAAAAATCTCCATGCAAGTATCCTACGGTAGTATCCATTGATCTGTGAAAATTCATATAAAGGGTGTTCCAGACCTACCAAAAGTTAAACATGTGATTTACTCGAAATCGTGTGAGGTTTGTTTGTTTTAATGTTTGACAATTTGAATTCTGAATTTATCTGTATTTTTCATTCGAATATTTTTATGGAAAAACATAAATAAAAGTTTGTATTTCCATACTATGTGTATGGTATTACAAATTTAAGTTTGCGGTTGATAGTTTTTCCTTGAGTATTGCGAGAAAGTTAGTGCAATGCTGGTGTACCATTTTTTTTATTTACTTTTTTTCTTCTAACGACCACCGAGGTCCAGAGCCTGGTTGCTATAGATATTTTTATGATTTTCTGTTTCTCGACTTCCTTCCGTTTTAGGTACTTAACCTGTTAAGCCCTCTTTAGCTGTGATACCTAGTTTTCCTTTTAAATTCATCATATTATATCCTACTACTATGATCTTTTTCACAATTCTTTTTCAAATTTTAAGAGGTGGTTCTGCCCATGAAACTAAACAACTTTTTCCAAGGAACATAGTTCGAAATACGAAAAAAATATTTCGACCTCCCACACAAAATGTGCTGTCCGCTGATGCTGTTTGCATGGGAAGTCGATTAAATTCCTAGCGAAAAGTTGTTCATTTTCATGGATCCAGGGTGATAAAAAATAAGGAAGTATTGTATATAAAACTTTGTATAGCATCCTGCTAAAACATTGCTATCGGTATACTTTGAAAAGGTAAATTTGCATGCCCCGAAACATGCTAAATTATTTTCGTAATTTGAACTGCTTTCTTTGAAACAAAGAGAAGTTTTATGAATGTTGCAGCCTTTTGAGTTCACGGTGACAGAACGCACATAATAGAGTATTCTTCAAGGTCTTCCACTGCAAGGTTTGATACGGAATTAATTTTCACTTGAATAAAGATGCATGTTTTAAAATGAAAGTAATATAGAAATTCACCTTTTCAGTTATTGAATTGTTCTGGAAACGGCAACTAGGTTCGTACCTATGTATCGGGTTTCCTTTCCTTTTGTAGAGTTTCGTTTAGAATCTATTCCATCGACATTTTGCGCCAGTTTTAAAAAAATTAGAAATTTGTATCTTTTGTTTTTGTCTTTCATAGTTTACTGTCCCTCGTATATTGTGTGTCGACTATGTGTATGAATAAACATTTTTATCTATCTATCTTATCTATCTATTTTGGTATACAATTTAAAACAATTTAAAAGTAATAGGTACATAGGGATGCTGTTACTTTTTAAAGTATTCATGAGTTTTGTTTTAATATTAGTCAATAGACAAAATTTGATCGTAAAATCCTAAATACAGGGTGTAAAAAGTACGATGATCTATCTGACGGGTGATTCTACTTCACTAATGAATTGTAAAAAAAATATTTAAAAAATACTTTTCCCTGCAAAAAGTAGTTTTAGCTAAAGAAGAAATATGATTTACAATCTAATAATGATGTAGAATCACTCATTACAAGGACCATCGTACTTTTTTGCATCCTGTATATTGATGGATGGTCGAGTGGATGATTCAGCACGCATAGATGGGCGTGGTTTAGGCCGGTATTTCACTGGACACCATGGCAGCGCAACCAGTCGCCGCTACCTACAAAATGTATATAGCTCTATAGAGAGTTACTCACCTGTTGTCCGTTTGGTTGCGCAACTAATTTGGCAGCGCAACCAGCTCGGATGCTGGTCGCGCTACCACTCGGCGACTCTGGTGTCTTTACTGGTGTCTAGTTACAGTTAGATTACAGGAGTTTTTAGAGCAGTAAGAAAGGAGATGAAAATTTTAAAATGGGGGTTGAAAAACAACGACCTAAAACAGAAGCTGTGAATAAAGACTATAAACGGTAAAACTTTTCCATAGGAACATAAGTCCAAATAGAAAAAAAAATTGTTACAGATTTGTTACAGACGGTGCATTTTGTATTGGAAATGCAATATGTTCCTTAAAGTCTAAGACCTAGCTACGAAAATAGGTATGCAATTTATAGAGCAACGAAATCGCTCTAGTTAGTGTGTCATGCTATCATTATTAATTAATCCGGGCGCCTGGCAGCTGTTTATTGGTGGGTGCGAGAGTGGAAGGGCAACAAGAGGTCAACTGAAGGCGTGCAATTTATAGAGCTCTTCGTTTGGTGTTATATTACAGCTAATTTTGCGTTTGATTGGGGGAAAAGTAGTGCCATCTGATGTCCAAGATGCGCGAAAAAGTGCCATAGTCATCTCATTTACAGCATCATCATCAGCATTTATCTCCAGCTATTAAGGAAGGTTTTACGTCTGTATCTACAGTCCAGTGCCTGTGTAGTACCGGCAAAGAATAGTACCAACTCATCTCTACCCGCGCGTGAGTGTCGTATAAAGTGACTAAGGGCTTATGAATATGAGCATGGGCAGCAGCATCCTTCTGAGTATCGTACATTATTTAATACTAAGGTTGACTATGGTACTTTTCCTCCAACATGTACCACGCGTACATGCTGGAATTTTAGAGAGAGCTCTCTGTCCTTCAGTGGACGTTTCATGGGATGTTATGATGATGATGATCTCCCCAGTTTCCTGTAGGTGTCTTTTTTGCACCCTATATTATTTGCGAGACAAGGTCTAGCTGTCGCAAGGTGTGTTAAGAAAAGAATTCTCACTCGAATAGAAAATTTTCACTGTTGATATTACAATAAATCTGCATAATGCATTTGAATCGCGCAACATTTTCAAGGAAATGCAAGGTTAAAGAACGCGATAGATTACTTCGGAATATGAATATAAATGAAATTTTTGCTTTTGGTGGACATCAAAAGAACTATTGAACGTAGTAACTAATAATTATTTACACAACAGTATAAATGTATGGCGCGCTATACATTTCGCCCTTAGCTGTCGGAAACTCTACGTGCTTTTTTAAACGGAGCTCAAAAACTTTAATGGAATGGAATATGCCCCATTGAACAGAACAGCGTAACTAGTTACGACACGTGAACAGCTTTGGTACGTAGTACCTACGTTGAGATTTATTTATATTAGTTGGTATAGCGATTAGAAAAGAAATTTATTGAGGCGTTGTGGAGAAACATCTAAAAATATTTTGCATCGAACAACAACCATTGAACAAATACATAAACTAACTAATAATTCTAGACGTTGCCCGTGACTTCGATTGCGTGTAATTTTCAAAAACCTGTGTACTAAAGGCGGTGTGCTAAAGTTATAAGCATAGAAGTACATTGCTGGGCACATACGAGACTTATAATGAATTCTAGTGTCAAACAATCCTACTATCCTACTTAATATTATAAACGCGAAAGTTTGTAAGTATGGATGGATGGATGTTTGTTACTCTTTCACGTAAAAACTGCTAAATGGATTTTAATGAAACTTGGCACACATATAGGTTAGGTCCTGGAATAACACATAGGCTACTTTTAACCGCGGGAAAACACTTCATTCCTACGGGAAAATGCATTTAATGTTAATGAAGAAGGTTACTGACTCACTGACTGACATATCAACGCACAGCCCAAACCGCTGGGTCTGGAAATTCCAAATTTGGCATGTAGGTTTCTTATGAGCTCTAAGGGTGCACTAAGAAAGGGTTTTACAAAATTCTACCCCTAAGGGGGTAAAATAGGGGATGAAAGTTTATATGAAAGTCCGTCAGTTTTGAAGTAAAGATCTTCAAATTTTGTATTAAGGCTAACGACAAAAAAATAATATTTATGTGTCTCAGGGTTTTTGAAAATTCGACAACATAAAGGGTGAAAAGGGGGATGAAATTAAAAACCAATATGTGTATCGTTTGTATGGTTTATTGAATGAATGAATAACACTTTATTGCACACTTCTTCTTCTTTTCGAGTCAATGGCAAAACTGACTATAAACGCTTAGCCCAAAAAGTAGCCACATCAATAGCCTTTTGGTTGCCTTCAAAAAGGTCCCTCCGAGTGCAGGAAACTGGAGAAGTAGGGCACGACAGCAAGTGTGTCATGGTTTGCAAAATACCGCATTCACACTTGTCGTTATCAGAGAAGCCCCACCTCTTCATGAGTTCCCCGCACCTGCCAACGCCCGACCGCAGTCTGTTTAGTGACTTCCATATGGACCAAGGAAGATCGTGACCTGGTGGCAGCTTTTCGGCAGTTGGGATATGAATAAAGTAACATTTACACATAACCAGTAATAAAATGTGGGCAAAAGGCGGTCTCATCACTAAGAGTGATCTCTTCCAGACAACCTTTTGACGAAATCAACATTTACAGAATTCTTCAGTGGTTTATTGGGTTGCTGATTACGAAAACTACAACAATTTTGAAATCCAACGTAGTGGACGTTAAATACCATCATCCCCTGGGGATGGAATTGGGGTGCGTTAGGGTTGAAATGTCTAAAAATCAATATGGCTGTCGTTTCTATGATTATATGAGGATTGGGATAGCGGTTAAGATGGCGTTAGGGGTAGGTAGAGGGAGAGCGAGAGGGATAGGGAGAGGGACAGGGAGAGGGAAGGGGAGGAGGAGAGGGAGGAGGAAAGGGGGAGGGAGAGGGAGGGCGAGGGGGAGGAGGGGGAGAGGGGCAGGGACAGGGATGGTTTGACGGACGGTTGGACAGACGGTTGGACGGACGGACGAACGACAGATAGACGGAAGGGTGGATGGAAAGACGGTCAGATAGACAGAATCCCACGCAGACGAAGTTTTATATAATAAATAAGGTCCTTATAAAATAGTGAACATATTTTTAGCATGACTTTCCGGCCATGAAACTGAAAAAAATTCCCTAAGTGACATTAGGTCGAAATACGAAAAAAAAAATTATTTCTCATAGCCTGCGTCTGCTGATATCGCACTTGTGTGGTAGGTCAATTTTTTTTGTATTTTGATCTTTGTTTCAGTTTCATGGTCTAAGTAACATGTTCAAGTCTCAACCAATTAAGTTAAAGTTATGTTTGTTTTAGACTTTCGCACCTTTCAATCATGTTTATTTTGTTTCACAACAATATCTACGTCGTTCACCTCTCTTCAGTCTACCCGTGACCACGGCTGTTGCAACGCAGCCGAAACGTCGGGAATAATAAGGTAATTTATTTTGCCTAATAACTATTATCGCGCTAAGACCCGAAATTAAATAAACATAAAGTTATGTTCACTATATCATTAGGGCCCTATATTGTACTTACTGAAGTATATTGTTGACAATTAGCATGATTATGTAGACTTTAATGGAAAACCTAAACTGTTCAAAAATAAAACGAGCGTAATACAATTGTTTGTTGCCGATTAAATCTGTTATCTATCTATCTGATAGAACTTGTACGGAAACAATCGGAATGTGTTTGGAGTAAGCGAGAGGTGTTCCGTTTCTCTCTGATCAAAGGAATCAGGTCACAAGCTACGATTACTTCGAAACCAGAGCTTGAACGTGTGAAATTAGGAGGTTCCTTTTCACCACGGACGACGAAATAGAGCAACTTTTGAATGCCTCGTTAGTATGCAACGCGGACTTGTACATTAGGTAGTAGACCTGTCCCATAAAACGTGAGATAAAAAAATTAAGAACGTTCTCATTTTTAGGTTGTTTTAGGCAAAGTCTTTTCTTATTTTCCATATTAACTAAGGACACAGAAAAAACGAAAAGACGTTGCCGTAGGTTGATAGGTTATTGACTAAAAATAGCATTTATTTATTAGTTGTTTGTGTAATTTTTTAGGGATCCGCACGTGATGCTCTAAGGCTTTATGTTGTTGTGTTAACTGTCTTTTTTATGTTATATGTGTTACTGTGACGGATTTAAAATGCAAAATGTAAAAAAATCCCTCAGCGCGCGGGCTTAGGGGGTAATTCGACCGCTCGGGTGTTTCCACCGCGTCCGAATAATGAAATCCTTAACTAATGAAATACTTAGTAAAATATGCTTACCGTTTAAATAATTACATGAATCAAAAGATAATACAGAATAAAGGACCAGAACAAGGTCCAATGCAATAATAACGATGTAAACATATTACAAATACCAATGGTTAAAAAATAAAAAGATGATTTCTTAGCTTTCAGTTATAATTTTAAATTCACAAAATGTAGAAATTATCACCGATATCATGTTAAAAAATTCTTATGTATCAATTTAAAAAAATCATTCTTATGTATAATGTTTCGAAACCCAACACTAATAATAGAAAATCACTACAAACATTACACTCCTACGCTTAATAAAGTGCTATATTTAGATTAATCAACATCAATAATTAAATACAATAAGTCTTTTCTATAAGAAACCAATAATCAACGAGTTTTAATATAAACGTATTATTTTCACGCATGCTTTAAAGTTTAATATTATTTAACTTTGTTGCTGATGTTACTTTTCTAAAAAAAAGCCATAAAAAGCATTTGACCGAATCACCCACTCCAAAAAAAACATGTAATATGTACTTTCCGGTTTCGGACGAAGCGGACCAAATCGAGCGGTCTAATCAACTGCGCGATGCGCGATTCCAACTCGAAAAAAAGGCTTCGAATCTCAAAGCGTCTTTTCTGAACCTAATAAAGCTTATTAGCGCGAGTGCGACGATTTGGATCAACCGGGTCGCAATCAGAATACTGTTGCCAAAGGACTAGTAGCCTGTCAACAATAGGAGATTATCTGACCAAATTCAATTTGACCCTTTATATAGTTCAGTTGAGTTGTGTTATTGGGTAATAAACAACATCTGAGATAGGAAGGGTTCTATTGAGGGTTTATACATCATCCTACAGAGACACATTAAGTTAATAATTAGAAACCGTTTTATGAGTAAAGATTTATAACGGTTACAGGCGTAACCCAATTTTAGTTCAGCATTTATATTTTGGCTAATTCGAAGGCTTCTTTTTATGAGTGCGAGGATCAATAGATAACCTAACCTACTTAATCCATTTCAACCAAGTTGAATTTTTTTTTCATAGTGTGGCACGTGGTGTTAAAACACAATAGACTTTCTTTGCCCTTAAATAGATTTTATTTATTTTGATGGCACCGCCCATACAGATTATGAGAATAAATGGCCAGTAGAATAATCTATAAAGAAGACATACTTTCCACAAGCTGTGTTTTTTTTCAAATCTGCATCTTACTACCAGCCACGTATCTCAAGATACGGCACAGTGAGAGATTGGGCTCGTGCCATGCAGTGGGCGGTTACATGCTAAGGATCACGAAGACTTGGACACATACATAGGTAGTATGCTGTTGGGTATCCTAATAATAGTAACTAAAAACGCAGATGCAGCTCAAAAATCTAAAAGGTTGGGGCGGTCTTGATGCCCGCATTACCTTTGGGCTAAAGTATGAATGAATATACGGCTGATGTAGCTCAAAAAGCCACTTATCTCAAGTGGGATAGGGCCAGTCATGTTGCCCGCATGACGGATTTCCTTTGGGCTAAAGTATGAATGAATTATAAAGCTGATGTTGTTCAAAAAGCCGTTCATTCCCTTTGACACCAGGCTGCTATCTCAAATGGTATTGGCATGTTGCCCTCGTGACGGATTTCCTTTGGGCTAAAGTATGAATGAATATTCTGCTAATGTAGGATCCTCAAAGGGGATTGGGCCGGTCATGTTGCCCGCATGACGAACACACATTGACATTTGGGCTAAAACAACTACCACTTGGGTACCGAAGATCGGACGAAGTCATGGATGACCTCGAAAGAGTAGCGTGGCGAGATGAACTGCATGTACATACTTGTCAATGGCAAAGTCTAGCCCAAAACAAGATTGTGTTGGAGGACGGTAGTTGCCTTGCAGTGGGAAACGACTAGCTCTTAAATAAATAAGGAAAATATTACAGTCGATTTTTGGAGAAAAACCGTACAAAACGTACCCTTACACGCGACAAACCAACTTTTACAACACTGGTGTTACCCACATAGGTTTCAGCTTATGAAACTGCTCATGTATTTATGTTCATTGAAGGAACAACATAATTTTATTAGGGTCCTGGTTCAATTTCGACGCGGGTCTGTTTACCATCCCCTTTACGCCGTCTTATAATATTATCTTTGTATATACTCTGGGGAGTTGTCGAGGATATGGTGGTTCGAATAGGAAAATAAGGATCTGAGACGATCAATGACAGTCTAGTGCTGTAAAATGATGAAAAATTTTGAGATCTTATAGTAAGGGTGATGAAGGACAAATTTCTATATGATTTGCTCATGTCTGCCTCTTTGACTGATGATAAGGAGCATCCTCTAAAAGATACAAAAAATATTGGCGGACATCCACACCCCTGCGTTTTTGAGGAATTAAGTTTTAACTGTTTTGAAATTTGACAATGAAACGTACACCTGGCAGACTATGACTAGGGCATGCAAAAACCGGGTAGAAAAGCAAAACCGGTTTTTTCGGGTTTTCTGTATAAAAAAACCGGTTAACCGGGTTTTTCGGTTTTTTCGGGTAATTTTCGTGTAAGTTCTTAGACCGAGGTATTTATTGAGTTTTACAATGAAAAGCCAGAATCAGATAAATCAAAATTATTGTTAGAATAGCAGTAACAGTTCTTTATAATTTAAAGAATTAAAAATCGAAAATAAGAAGAAATTTATGTCTAACGCCCTTGTTGTACCCACTCCACTTAAAGTTGGAGACTCTACGCTCGAAGTTGTCGATGAATACGTATACCTGGGACAAACAGTCCAGCTGGGTAAATCCAACTTTGAGAAAGAGGTCACTCGTCGAGTCCGACTCGGATGGACAGCTTTTTGTTCAAACGTTGAAATGACAGTTAACACTTTTTAATTATGTATTTAAATATTATAAAATTGACTTCGCGCGATCATAAATGACTATCCACGTCCAGGTTTTTGTAATAAAAGTTTCATAAAAGTTATATTTTTAGGGTTCCGTAATCAAACAGGAACCCTTATAGTTTCGTTATGTCCGTCTGTCTGTCTGTCTGTCCGCGACTTAGCTCAGAGACCCTTAGTACTAGAAAGCTAAAATTTTATACAGATATATATTTCATCTACGCCAACAAAGTAGTAGCATAAAATTTTGAAAAATATTAATGTAAGTTTAATAAGATCAATTTTCGAGTTAGGGATCTGTTGGCGAAATGTTAAGCTTGAAAGTGTAATTTTTGGTTGGAGTTGAGTATCCCCCCCCCCTGCCGGCTAAACAGTCGTTATTGGAAATGTGAAAAAAATCACAGTAGTAGCATATATGATGAAATTTAAAGGAAAACTATCACAGTTAAGAAGGCCTCACAGGTTAATGAGCTATAGCCGAAAAACTAAAAATAATAAAAAAAGAAATAGCAATCAGGCGCTAGGACCTCGCTGAGCATTAGGAGGTAAAAGTTTATGTTATAAACGTTATGAAAAACCCATTTTGCGATAAAAAAATCGTAAAAGAATTACGGAACCCTGTACTGCGCGTGGCCCGACACGCTTATGGCCGTTTTTTATATTGATTTTGTAAATTTAATTGCAGTTCTAAGACGATTAGTATTCATTACGAACGAAACTAAAACAGTTTTATTCGTGATTCTTCATAGTGTGAACGCAAGAGGGAAAAATATTTAATAACTAGCTGTTGCACGCGACTTCGTCTGCGCAAGATTATGAATTGTAGCCTATGTGTTATTTTGATGATTGATTGATTTTTGATAAGCTATATTATAGCAAAGTTTCATTAAAATCCATTCAGTAGTTTTTACGTGAAAGAGTAACGAACATCCATCCATACTTACAAACTTTCGCGTTTATAATATTAGTAGGAAGTAGGATAACGTGGTAGGTATGGAAACATAACGTTGAATGGAATATACCCCTACATTTGTCGTTAAGATTTTTTGTAGTAAAAAGCTAAGTATTTATTCTAATTTCAAAAAACCTTAATATCCGAAAAACCCGGTTTTATCTCATTGGAAAACCGGGTAGCAAAACCTACGGTTAACCGGTTTTTTCGGTTAACCGGTTAACCGGTTTGCGTGCCCTAACTATGACTATCTGATTAAATACAATGTAAACCCCAGAAAAATGGTCTGCCACCATAATAGCCCTGCGTCGTAAAGTTACAGCGATTCAAAATGCAAAAATCCACTACTTCGTCCCTCTTCGATTTTCAACATCTTCAGAAGTATTATAAACAGGAGCCACAAAGGCAGACAAAAAAAAACATTATTTAGTATCTTTTTTTCATTTTCTTTTGCTTTAATTCAAAAACGCAGCGACGCACAGAAAAGCTTGTAAGGACCAAATCGATTCGTATTGAGCTGATCTATCATCCCTATTAATATGAATCATGAGCAAATCATATACCCAAATTGCAGCCAGCACCCTAACTATTATGTTTTGAGCACTGAAGTATAAGGGCCTGTCTCACCGCTTACTTAGATCGCCTATTTGCTAGTTAGTTCTGTAAGATAGTGAAAATGTGTTTTTTCACAAGTGCCTGGTTGCTCTAACTGACAGATGAACACAGGAAAAAGTCAGTACAGTCAACACAGTCGGGACTTCATCAGCAAGCGGTGAGACGACGGGTCTTGACATCTGAAAAACAAAGCTGTTCAAGTGCGAGTCGCACTCGCGTGCCGAGGGATCCGATATACTATACCCATAGTATTTTAAACTACGAGTAAGTTGGTTTGTATAGGTTTTTTGTAGATTTCTATGAAACCGTGCTACTAAGAGAGACTGTTATAATTTTCCTGTAATATTTACATAAACTTCTATCTTCTTCTTCTTATTATTTAAGAGCTACGCTCTTGTCGGTGGAGTAACTTCCACGTCAGTTGTTATTAATTCAGATTTTTCAAAATTACGGGGAGGAATTTTTTAGACATTTTTCATTATAACCTGAAAACAAAGAGTCGTAAAAAAAGAATATAAAAACCTATTTTGGAATGCAAAAGTAAAGCCCTTTCATGTGATTCTTGACTTAGTAACGACAATTTAAAATTTTGCCTCACGCATTTGAGCCCCATTTAAAATGATAGTTAATTTTTTTTTTGTTACTAGTTTGCAATAAGATATTTCAAATTTCAGGTCGAAAGCGTGAGACAGTTGCTGAAATAAACAGGTGTGACAGATAGAGAAACAGACAGACCGGTTGGCAGACAGACGAAGTCGCACCACAAGGGTTCCGTTTTTACCATTTTGGTTCGGAACCCTAAAAGAAAACGTGTCTACTGTATGAAAGCTAATCTTAAGGTACCACTTTGAATGTAAAGTTTGGCCGGACAATGACGTACAAAAATGTTTGTACAAAATAATTTTACAAAATAGAGAACAAGTACCTCTATCAAAAATATTTATTATGAACATACAAATTATAATAAGCTTTACTACAATCTGGTTTAAAATTAATTTGCAATAGTCACCAATTAAAAGGTAATAGCCCCCTCTTCAGCGAACAAAGAAAATATGAAATTGAGTTTGTAATATCCGCTGAAGAACCTTTCAATTTACCCACCAAAGGAGTCCTTTTGATACCCTTAGAAACTCATCAAAATATCTAATGAGAATTTTGAAGCATCAGTATGAAATCGCGTCTGTTTTTATGAAATAATTGAATCAACCCGAAATTGGTATTTGTTTGACGAAACAGCTTAATGTTTGTAAATTCAGTGAACAACAACCAGTAAATATGATCAATATGCGTCCTTAAACATTTTGATTTCTTGTAATGAAAATTGATTTATTTAGGTATTCAATTTAGGTAAACTAGAGAACTGAAACAAAGATTTCACTTCTTTTATTTACTCAATAGAAATAATGCAGCATTTTACCCTGAATATTTCTGTTTGAAATTTCCAATAAAATTACTTTTATTTGACGAATCTTCTAAAGAAGACGAAAAATATGTGGATGTGCCGAAAGATTTTCTATAAAATATTCCAAATCAAAATAAGATAGAGACGAATGGAGGGAAATGACCCGTAAAAAGGATTGAACACAAATTTTATTGAGTTTCGGAACTTGAGAAAGAGTCAAGTTACAGTTTCAAGAAGCCTGAATAGGTTTCAGATTTCAGACTTATTTTTATTTATTCAATATTGACACTTGTCAGTTTTTTACCCAGAATAAGCTGGTTCACTCGCGACTTGAACAGATTCGTGTTATATGAACTAAGGAAGCACGCAGGCGGAGAATTTCAGTCATTGGCTGAAAGTATATAAAAGATGTTGCAAAGCGCTTTGTGCAAACAAAAACAAACCCATTGAAGCACGTTATGATGAAACAAAGTTCTAGAGACTAACTTTAATCAAGGTACCTAGTTGCATTTGAGAAAACAATATAAATACGGCTGATTGTGAACTAAAATTACCTTCGACAAAGTTGGTCCTTATACAACACACCTGATAAAAGTTTTTTAGAAAATCGGCAACCCGAATCCGTCTTTCTCTTGGCACCCAAAACAAGCGAGTTTAAAATATAAGGTGCCCCGTAATTCGTGTCAAATACTTTCAGGGCTTAACATACATCACAGTAACAGTCACATTGATCTCGTATGAAAAATATTTAAAAAATGTACACGTTAGTGTAAAAGTTATTTTTTCAAACAAAATAAAAATTATGCAAAACAAAACAAAATAAAAATTATAAAAAATATATCCAACTTTACATGACTTACTCTCACTACTCTAGATTACGTAAGCATGCACGCCCGCAATTTTGTTGTACACAGAGCGTATGTTAGTGTGAGTGATAGATGAATGAACATAGCGCGCGTGGGTGCTTGTGTTGTTATTGTTAGTCAGCTGAACAGAATGATATTGTTTACGATTTGGTAACAAAGTTTCTTCCTTTAAAACTTGTAAACTGACCTGCAGATTTTTCTCATTTTCTGCTGACCTATATTCTCAACCCTGAAAATATCCGACACTAATTACGGGGCACCTTATATATTCGAGTTCAATTAATTTGTGAACAAAATGACTTGCTCTTCGAAGCTGTGAGCAAATACAGTGCTTTTTAGGGTTCCGATACCAAAATGGTAAAAAAGGAACCCATATGGTGCGACGTTGTCTGTCTGTCTGTCACACCTGTACAGCAACCACTCATGCTACCGACTTGAAATTTGGAATAGTTTTAGAATATGGTTGCCCAACTTAATTGCATATCCTATCCTACTTCCTATCCTATCCTACTAAATATATATATATAAATATTATAAACGCGAAAGTTTGTAAGTATGGATGTTTGTTACTCTTTCACGTAAAAACTACTGAATGGATTTTAATGAAACTTGGCACACATATAGGTTAGGTCCTGGATTAACACATAGGCTACTTTTTACCGCGGGAAAATACTTCATTCCCACGGGAAAACGCATTTAATGTTAATGAAGAAGGATGGATTTTAATTAAACTTGGCACACATATAGGTTAGGTCCTGGAATAACACATAGGCTACTTTTTACCGCGGGAAAATACTTCATTCCCACGGGAAATTGCATTTAATGTTAATGAAGAAGGTGACTGACTCACTGACTGACATATCAACGCACAGCCCAAACCGCTGGGTCTAGAAATTCCAAATTTGACATGTAGGTTTTTTTATGAGGTTTTAGGGTGCACTAAGAAAGGGTTTTACAAAATTCCACCCCTAAGGGGGTAAAATAGGGGATGAATGTTTGTATGAAAGTCCGTCAGTTTTGTAGTTAGGATCTTCAAATTTTGTATTTAGGCTAAAGACTAAAAATTAATATTTACGTGTCTCAGGGTTTTTGAAAATTCGACAATCTAAAGGGTGAAAAGGGGGATGAAGTTGAAAATCCTTTATTTTTAAAGTAAATCCACATTATTTATTATTTAGGCATAAGGGTTGTAATTCTATGCAACGTGATTGTTATTGAAATTCCACCCCAAATTCAACCCCTAAAAAAGGGAAAAGGGTGAAAAAGTCTAAAAACCAATATGGGTATCGTTTGTATGGTTTATTGGGTTGCTGATTACGATAACTACAACAATTTTGAAATCCAACGTGGTGAACGTGAAATACCATCATCCCCTGGGGATGGAGTTGGGTAGGGTCTAAAAATCAATATGGGTGTTGTTTCTATGATTATATGAGGATAGGGATATCGGTTAAGATGGCGTTAGGGGTAGGGATAGGGAGAGGGACAGGGAGAGGGAAGGGGAGGAGGGAGAAGAGGGAGGGGGAAATGGGGAGGGAGAGGGAGGTTGAGGGGGAGGAGGGGGAGAGGGGCAGGGACAGGGATGGTGTGACAAACGGTTGGACAGATGGTTGGATGGATGGACTTACGACAGATAGACGGAAGGGTGGATGGATCGATGGTCAGATAGATAGAATCCCACGCGTACGTAGTCGCGGGCAACAGCTAGTATTTAATAAAGATGAAAGTTTATATGACTTTTATGAATACTTTCTTTCTATTCATTCACTCTCTTCATTGCTTTCATTTTTAGGTTTGCCTGTAACGACTGACACTCAAGATTAATACAAAAATATTGTCACTTAAAAAAAACTGCAAAATTCTAACACGCACAGACATATGTTTGACACTTATGACATAGTAAATAAAAGTGAAAAATTGTATCCTATTGTAGCCCACTTCTATTGACTTGGTTTCACAATTCCTAGCACAACACTGATCACAATTCCTAGCACAACGTCCAACAGACATGACATAGTAAATAAAGGTGAAAATTATCCACCGCTATACTCATTCGATCCCTTCATTGACAACTTTTTTAGCTCTGCCTATAATTACTGACACTAAAGATTGTCATCTTGGACTAACACAAAAACAAAAATGTCAAATTCTAACCCAACACTGATCGTACTACGTCAAACACTCATAACATAGTTAATAAAAGTGAAAATTTAGAAACTTTTTAAGTAAATTTACTCTCTTCAGTAACTATTTTTTATGAATCGCCTATAACAACTCACACTGAATAATTGTCTCCTTGGTCTAACAAAAAAACATATTCACTACTACAAAATACTGGGCTGGGCTGGTGTAATCGACACGTAAAATAGTAGTAGAGACATGTTGAGTGATTCTTTTACTTGATCTAGGGATGTGAAGTAAATAGACAACTCCTAAACCACGCCGGCGAAGCCGCGGGTAACAGCTAGTGAAAGAATAAGCAAGGGAGGCCAAATTTCAAATTGTTGTTATTAGGTCGATTGGGGTATCATATTGAAAGGGCTTTACTTAAAAATGTAAAAAAAATATCATTCTCCCCCCCCCCCCCTTATATCCGAAGTTTGTGGAAGGAAAAATCTGAATTAATTACAGTCGACAGAAGTGTGTCGTTGATTTTTCTAACTTGCACAGTTTTTACTTTCGAGCGGAGCGAGAAAGGTATTGTATTCGTGAAAACGACTTAAAATTTGGAATAGTTTTAGAATATGGTTGTCCAACTTAATTGCACGTGAAAGAATAAAAAAAAATTATGATATTAATATAAGGGCCAAAATAGGGGGGGGCCAAATTTCACATTGTCGGTACTAGGTCAAGTGGGGTATCGTATAAAAGGGCTTTACTTTTACATTCTTAAATATATTTTTGTATTTCTTTACAACTCTTAGTTTTTAAGTTATGATGCAAAATGTCAAAAAAATGCCGTCCCCCCCCCTTATCTCCGAAGTTTGTGAATGGAAAAATCTGAATTAATTACACTCGATAGAAATTTATTTAAATATTACAGCAAAAATAAAACGATCTTTCTAAAAAAATAAATAAAACAAACAAATTTAGTTTTGCGGTCCTAAAAATGGACTTTATTGCTTCCAAAAATACTAAGGGTATATCGGAACCACCGGCGTACGAGTCCAACTCACCCTTGACCGATTTTTTAAACGTATAAAACACCAACAAAGTGTAATAACAGTAGTGCATCTGGACTCTTGGCGGAATAACCATAATGAGCTGTCAGAACAAAAAAAACCGGCCAAGTGCGATTCGGACTCGCGCACTGAGAGTTCCGTACCACCACATAATCATAATTGTATTAGTTGAAATTTCAGTAAGTTAATGTTAATGTGCTACATTTTTTGAGTCCGACACGCGCTTGACCAAATTTTATTATTTGTTGTTATTTTATAGCTTATGCACTATAAACATACCAATTTTCAAGTTTGTAAGTGTTCCCGTTTTTAAATAGAACTAAAACAAAAATCGCCTCAGCGACCATCCAACTTGACCCCTCTCTTATATGAATGTTCTTGAAACGGGAGCTCACCACAATTGGTTACTATTAGTTGTGAGAAAAGTTGTAATATTTAATGATTTCAGACTTTTCCCATTATTTGTACTGTGAGACCTAGCTTCTTGCCAAATTTCATAATTTTAGGTCAAAATGTATGGAGATGAGGACATAAAATGCCATATCTTTTGATTGCGTCGTTGTAAAAAATTAAAATTTTCAGATCTTGTGTGGTTCATAGATCCTAATATATGGTATTAATTTCAATCTGATTCCTTCACCCGTTCGTGAGATAAAGGGTCTTGACAGACAGACAGACGGACAACAAAGTGATCCTATAAGGGTTCCGTTTTTTTCTTTTGAGGTACGGAACCCTAAAAACAACCGTTCTATTCAGAATCATCCTAGCAAAGGAAATTAAACTGCCTCAGATATCATAACATCCCATGAAAAACGTCCACTACAGGACAGGGAGCTCCCTCCAGAATTCTAGCTTTTGCTGTAAAAATGTAGAGGGGAAGTACCATAGTCACCTCGCTTGTCAGCGTACGGCTGGCACCATGGACCACGGTTGTGGGTGACCGCAGCAAGTAAGATGTAAGATACAAAGGAGCATGCTGCTGCCCATCCTCCAGTTTATAACCTTAGTCGCCTCTTAAGACACCCACGGGTATGTATGGGTTGGTACTATTCTTTGCCGGCTCCACATCTCAGATATATGTATCAAATAATATGTTCGTAGAAGTTATTTTCATTTAATTATGTTCTAGCCTAACTCCATACACTCGTACGAGTAATAAGCATTAACGCAGTTCGTACGTACGGTATAACGAAACTTGGAGTATGAGCCTTTAGATTATGAGAAAAGTTTGGCTCAGGTTGAGCAGGTGGCATTTCACACGCTGCTATTTTAAGTGAATATACGTAATCTCTTTGCAATATCACAAAAAATTAAACTTTATACTATTTTAAATCCCATTTAATTTATTCGAAAGTTTTTTGCTTCAATGTAGCTTTATTTTCTCGTCGTATTTACGACCGTCCTAAATCGCGTAAGGTTAATAGGTTTTTCATGATATGAGGTCAACGAGAAGTACGTACCAGGACCAAATTCAGGACGTTCTGAATAAAGGCCAGGTTAAAACTACCCTAAACCGACGAGCATGTATGAAAGGATTGATGAAAGTTCAGGAAGCAAGGGAAGTATGTCAAGATCGCAGCAGGTGGAGAACTGTGGTCTCTGCCTACCCCGACGGGAACAAGGCGTGACATTATGTATGTATGTATGTATGAGAAGTGTCAACCCTGTAGGTTTTGGTTTGGTTGATAATGGAGTCATACGAGTAAGTGGCCATATTATGTTTTGATGGCGATGACGTAGAAGCTGGATGTTTGTTAGACTTACAATTTGGAAATATCATAATTTTGATGGCTTGACCTGTTGATGAGTCTTCATCATAATCGCCTAGCCTTATTCCGTTTTTGACTAATGGTTTTTTTACGGAGTCGGCTACATCATCATCATATCAGCCGAAAGACGTCCACTGCTGGACATAGGCCTCCCCTAAAGATCTCCATGACGACCGGTCCTGCGCTGCTCGCATCCAGCGGCTTCCCGCGACCTTGACCAGATCGTCGGTCCACCTTGTGGGGGGCCTGCCAACGCTTCTTCTTCCGGTACGTGGTCGCCACTCTAGAATCATTACGCCCCATCGGCCATCGGTTCTTCTTGCGATGTGCCCTGCCCACTGCCACTTTAGTTTAGCGATTCTCAGTGCTATGTCAGTTACTTTAGTTCTTCTGCGGATCTCCTCATTTCTGATTCTCCAAGCATAGCCCTTTGGGTGACTTTGAGCTTCTTGATAAGGCCCATCGTGAGCGGCCACGTCTCGGTGCCATATGTCATCACTGACAACACACACTGGTCAAAGACTTTCGTCTTAAGACACTGCGGTATTTTGGGCGTGAAGATATTGTGTAGCTTCCCGAACGCTGCCCATCCGAGTCGGATTTGACGAGTAACCTTACCGGTTACATAACCTAGAGGAATTGTTGAAGGCACTGGTTTTTACATAGAGCAACTGCCATTTGACCTTCGCAACCCAGAGGAAAAACCAGAATTAATCCTAGATTAGGCTTTTACCAGGTTAGAGGCCACACTGGCTGTCAGTTTTCAAGTTGCCAATTAGCCTCTGACTTGGCTTAACGACTAGTATCATTGACAGTAACAGGGATCAACAGCTTTACGTACCTTCCGAAGCATGGAAACGCTCTAGTTGTTGTGCCACTAGAGTTCACCCATCCGGGTTATCGGCCAAAAGTGGTTCAACTGTTTATGAGAAACTAAGTTAACATTTATTAATAACAATTCACGAAATAGGAATGAAAAATAAGAAACTTTTGTACTTACTTAATTTTAACAAATACACTATTATCGAAAATAAAATGCGTCTACTAGTAAATGAATCTGAGCTTTTTAATAAATGTATTCAGCATGGCGTATACCCAAAACCCTTTAAGCAAGTTAAAGTATGTCCCTTGTATAAAGGAAAAGGACAAAAATCCGACCCATCTTGTTACCGGCCAATTTCGATAATACCCGCCGTAGCCAAAATCTTGGAAAACGGAATTACCTCGCGTATCACCGAGTACTTGACAGATAACAATATCATATCTGGTCGTCAGTATGCTTATCGTGCTGGGAAATCTACTACCATGCTGACGCGAGAAGTAGTTCAACGGATACTCGCGGCGCGCGAAGAAAAGAAAGAGGTTGCAGTACTATGCTGCGACCTTTCTAAAGCTTTCGACGTCGCTGACCACCGCATACTAGCAATGAAACTACAGCACTATGGAATCGCAGGAAAAGCATTAGACTTCATGATAGATTTCATGGATGGCAGAACACAATTCGTAGTGGGCAAGGGAGGTACTATAAAGTCTAGTGGGCTCACAACAGTTGTGGGCGTGCCTCAAGAATCATCCCTTTCCAATCTGGCCTTTTCCCTCCTTCTAAATGATCTGCCAAGCGCGATCACCGGTGCTGAAGTTTTTATGTATGCTGACGACGTCGCTGCTATAATAACCGCATCTTCTCTCGACATGTTGGAAAAACAGCTCAACTCTGTTGCCAAGCAACTCCGAACGTGGTTTTTTCAAAACGGTCTTGTATTGAATTTGACAAAAACTCAATATGTGTGTTTTGACTTATCGGGTCGAAAACGTAGGCAGTTGGTCGTTGACATCGAAGGAGTTGATATAAAACAAGTCAATGTGACATCCTTTCTTGGCTTTCAACTGGATAACACGCTGTCGTGGGAAATTCATATTGACACATTGTGTGGTAAATTAGCAAAAGCCTGTTTCGCGCTATCCCGGCTTGCCTCTACCCTACCAACACACGTAGTCCGATCTTGCTACTTTGCGTATGTGCAGTCGCTTCTGCAGTATGGCTTGGAGTTCTGGGGACGCGCTGCCGAATGGGAACGTGTCTTCAGGATGTAGAAGCGTGCTGTGCGGGCAATCGTCCGGGTGCCGCAAGATGTATCAGCTAGGCCGTGCTTCGTGGAACTAGGGATATTGACGCTCCCGAGCTTACTTATTTGTCAAGTTGCCATATACGCTAAACAGAATATACACTGTTACTCGAGGCGAAGCGATGATAAAATTCATAATTTGCGAAACGCTCGGAAGTTGTGTTTAGTCACGCATAAGCTTGAAAAGGCAAAGCGCACTATCCACGCGATGGGTCCACCGGTATATAACAAACTACCCGAGAATATTCAGGACGCCCAGAGCTTGACCACCTTTAAGTCTAGGTTAAAAACTTGGCTAGTGGAAAAGGCATTTTACAGCTTTAACGAATTTATAAACTTAAAATAGAACTGTACGGACTTTTTGCAATAGCAGTTATTTTTATTTTTTAATGTAATTATTTATGGTAATATTATAATAACAATTGTTATTTTATGTGAAATTTTTGACGTGTAAATTATTTTATTAATAAAGATATGATATGATATATGATATGATATGATAATGCCCTACAACTAGAATTAAATTACAGCTCTCCCTAAAGCTAAGAGCAGTTACTTTCTAACTTAAATAATTAACTTCATTAAGTTACAAAGTTACAGGTAGTCTTCTTCTTAACTCTCCCTCGGCTTCTTTGTTTATGACTTTTATTAGATTTTAATCACGAACCCAATAAAAGTTTTTAAAAAAGTAATATATCAGTTCCTGCTTCTATAAAACTTACATAAAGTAACAGTAACATTTCCTAAAATACTTTTTATAGTGTCGGAAACTATTAAAAAGCATCACGGAAACCACTAGGGCTGTAACGAGGTTAATAAAATAAAAAGTTAATAAAAATATAATAATAATAGAAGGAAGGGATTTAACACTGTAATAACTGAACCATAACAGACATCTGGGTGGTTTATTCTTTCAAGCCACAATGAAGAGAAAATAAACGATTTTATAGTTACTCTTGTTTTGATCATAACCAAAAGCAGTTTCAATGGTTTATAGAAAATGGGCCAAGTGCTAGTCCACCATATTACCTATGCTAGGCTTGTGATTAAAAACTACACTACGCTTCACTTGATAAAATTAATTTACTTGAAACGGGAGCTCACCTTAACTGGTTATGGGAAATTTATTTTAGTCTTTTTCCTTTGCTTGTGCTAACCTAAGCTAAGACCTAGCTTCTTTCACCGGGTGGATTTCTGACTTCCTGAGTGAACGGTCGATCCGAGTAGTCCTTGATGGCTGCTCCTCTGACCTCATGGCTATTGACGCCGGGGTTCCTCAGGGGTCTGTTCTCTCTGCGACTCTTTTCCTGCTGCACATCAACGACCTACTTGGTCCTAATATTGTTGGGTACGCAGATGACAGTACTGTCGTCGAGAGATATATGTCAAGCGCAAAAGCCAGCAGTGACGAAATACGTTCTTTGAGAGAGGCCATGGTTGAGCGTATAAGCTCAACCTTAAGTCATGCCTCCGACTGGGGTGACAAAAATCTGGTGAGTTTCAACGCCACCAAAACACAAGCGTCCAAAAGGAGTCCATTCAATCTGGCTCCTACTTTTCGAGGTACATCTGTACCGGTCACTGACAGCCTCGAGCTTCTTGGCATGAAGCTGTGTGCAAACCTGAACTTCGGCGCCAACATTGAGTCAAAAGCTCAAACTGCGGCCGAAAAGTTGGGTATCCTCAATAAGGTAAAGCGGTATTTCCCTGACAGTTGCTAGTTTTATACAAAGCACAAGTCCGATCTTGCATGGAGAATTGCTGCCACCTTTGGGATGGCTCAGCCAAATACCAACTAGCCGCTCTAGACTCGATCGATCGCAGAGCCAAAAAGCTCGTTGGTGATGAGATGCTAGTGAAAACCAAGTTTCACAGCCTAGCCCACCGGCGCAAAATTGCATGTATGTCGGTCTTTTACAGATTGTACTTCGGAGAGTGTGCCCAAGAGCTCCATGAGCTTATTCCGCCATCCCCCTTTCTACCATCGGGAATCCAGACGCACCGCAGGATATCACCCATATTTGGTTGATATTCCACACATCCGCACAAAGCGCTTTGAAACATCATTTATAATGCGCACAGCTGAGGAGTGGAATTCTCTGCCTGCGTCTGTGTTCCCGAGCTCTTATAACCCGAATCTATTTAAGTCGCGAGTGAACAGGCTTCTCCTGGGCAAGCTCGTTCCATCGTCGACCTCATCTCTGTCCTCAAGGCTAGATCGAGGTCAAGAGTAAGCCCATTCATAGTAAAAAAAAGTACCGTGTAAGTTTTGGTTTGGTTCATACTCGTAAATGTATAGAGAAGGGGACATAACTGGGCGCATTATTTGATTGTGTTACTATAGGAGACTGACAGATAGACAGACGGATAACAAGGTGATCCTATAATAGTTCCGTTTTTTGGTACGGAATCCTAAAAATGTTACAAGTTATAACGACGTCACTTTATAAACGTGCTTCAGTCATCAAGGCCTTCCTTCGTCCTGGATACTTTCTTGAATAATGGTCGTCCTTAACCAGTTGGTTTGTTGGTCGATAGTTAACGAGCATAGTTTAAAAAGTTTATAAATAGAAGAAGCGCGTCTGGTGCCGACAAATAATAGTACCAACCCATCTCTCTATACGTGGTGTCGTAAGCGGCGACTAAGGGATTAAAAACTGGAAGATGTGGCAATAGCGTCCTTCTGTGTATCGTACCATCTTACATACTACGATCACCAACAACCGCGGTCCATGGTGCCAGCCGCAACTCTAACAAGCTTGACGACTATGGTACCTCCCTTCCACATTGATCCAGCAAAAGCTGGAATATCGGAAGAAGCTCCCCCTGTCCTGCAGTGGACTTTTCATAGGATGTTATGATAGAAAACCTGCAAGTAACATATTACAATGAATGAACGAACATGCCACTAACATAATATGTACTCTACTATATAACGGAGATAATCAAGCTATCTTATCTTGAGACATTATTGAAATCTCCGCATTGCGATCCATTTATTATGCCGCCTAGTGTGAAAAGCAGCGGGGCCCCCATTAGATCTGTGTAGTCAGTAATAATACTACTTCTATATTTGTGTTGGGTATATCGATATATTACTGTAAAAGCTATAAACTTATACCTATAAAGTATCTGTTTTGTATAGACAATTTTAAGAGAACTCAAGTTTTAGTAAATTAAATAAACCAAATTTTATAAAACTTTGGAAAAATATTGGAATTGGATTTTAGGAATTTTTGTTCAACTCAAAAACTCGTAGGTCGATTGGCATTTTTGACAAAACGAAAGAAAAGCTTGGTCTTTAGATCAGAAACTAAGTTTTTTTTCTGCAAAACAAGGACGATTTCAAAGTCACGAGGTCAAAGTTTTCATCTGCTGTGATGAGCTGGTGCTTTGATCATGCCGAAACTGGACTTCGATAAATCAAAGTAGACAAATCATATATTATGCGAACTGTATATAATCAGTATGTGCATGTAAAAAGATCGTCCCTTTTAAGGCAAAAACTCTATAATAAAATGAAAAACTTTTTGCAAGTAAAAGTTTCGGGTTTTGGCGCATAAATCGATTCTACGGATTTATGTCTTTTCGTACCATTTGGGTTGAAAATAATAACTGATAAAGGAAGATTTACTTTGGTTGTCTATAAATATTTTGGTTGTTTATTTATTGCATGAGTTAGTGAGTACCTACAATAGACACTTTAGTATAACTGAAATTTTTGAGAATAGAAAAACCGGCCAAGTGCGTGTCGGGCAGGCCACGCGCACTGTAGAGTTCCGTAATTGCCTCAGGAATCGTTAGCAATGTTTGTCGGCGTAATTAAAATGTATAACCGTACTCAATTACAGCTTTCTAGTACCAAGGGTCTCTGAACTAAGCCGCGGAAAGACAGACAGATAGATGGACATGGCAAAAATATAAGGGTTAGTTAAAAAAGGGTTTTGATTATATATTTACACACTCTGTAGATCACTATGTGAAATTTCGCAGAAAACAATATTCCTTCACTTTGATCTGCGTCTAATATTTTTATTCTTTATGTTTTTGTAAAGCTAGGTACCAATATTTACCCGCACTCATTCATCCATTTATTTACTTTGAAGACGGTTGTTAGAGTTCCTTACACAATCGTAGAACACGGAGTCCTAAACAGTAACAACCGGTTGACATTTTGGCTTAGGGAACATCTCGCCCCCTCAAAAACTGGCCCATGGGCGAGATCATGGCGAGATCTACCTAAGAGGTAATATTTTAGGAAAAAATCAAGTGTTTTTTAGGTTTCCTTACCCAAAGGTTGAAAAAAGGACCCTATTAATGTCTCCGATGTCTGTCTGTCTATCTGTCTGTCCATCTGTCTGTCTGTAAGCGTAATAGACATAGAAAGTTAAAATTTTCACAGATTATGTATTTCTGTTGCCGCTATAACAACAAATACTAAAAATAAAAATAAAATAAGGGGGGCTCCTACTAAAAACGTGTATTTTTGTTGGACTTTTGTTTTAGTTCTATCGTAAAAACAGGAACACTTACAAGCGTGAAACAGAAAATATTAAAAACTGGTCAAATGCGTGTTGGACTCCTGCGTTTTTAATACAATTTTGCGTGACTGCGCATCCATAACCAAGACTGTATTTTTACCTTGGAGGTGTGGAACCCTCTTTTTGCGCGAGTCTGACTCGCACTTCGCCGGTTTTTTTTAAACTACTAGTTGTTGTAGCTCTGTCGAGAAAACGGTAGTTCAAGTAAGCGGAAGCCTGGTGTGGTCAGAGTGCAACATATAGGTAAGTAGCATAACAAAATACTCGTAGTCAATAAAAAGTTAAAACAAAATTTGGCACAGTAGTATGACTCACACATCTATGGAACCCTCGTTTCGAGACGCTGACTTGCCTTTCCGGGTCGATTTTCTAATATTCTTTGAAGTAAATAAAATGATGTTTTCATCTGCCTACATTTGGATATTGTAATAAAACATGAGAATGAAAAACGTTGAGCATAATAATACATTTATTTTTCCAAAAATAATAAAGTATAAGTATAAGCATCCATACTTTTGTACCTATCCATCCATACTCATAAAATGTGAAAGTGAGCATGTCTGTGTGAATGGATGCTTGTACTTGTTAAACCGCTGAACCGATTTAGTTTAGATCGATTACCAAATAAGGACAAAGGCTACAATGAAAAAAAACTGGCCAAGTGCAAGTCGGACTCGCGCACTGAGGGTTCCGTACCACCACATAATCATAATTGTATTAGTTGAAATTTCAGTAAGTTAATGTGCTAGATTCTTTGAGTCTGACACGCGCTTGACCAAATTTTATTATTTGTTGTTATTTTATAGCTTATGAAGTATAAACATACCAATTTTCAAGTTTGCAAGTGTTCTCGTTTTTTAAATAGAACTAAAACAAAAATCGCCTCCGCGACCATCCAACTTGACCCCTCTCTTATATGAATGTTCTTGAAACGGGAGCTCACCACAATTGGTTACCATTAGTTGTGAGTAAAGTTGTAATATTTAATGATTTCAGACTTTTCCCTTTATTTGTACTGTGGGACCTAGCTTCTTGCCAAATTTCATAATTTTAGGTCAACGGGAAGTACCCTGTAGGTTTTCCTTTTTTTGCATAAATGTATGGAGATGAGGACATAAAAAGCCATATCTTTTGATTGCGTCGTTGTAAAAAATTTAAATTTTCAGATCTTGTGTGGTTCATGGACCCTAACATATGGTATTAATTTCAACCTGATACCTTTACCCGTTCGTGAGATAAAGGGTCTTGACAGACAGACAGACAGACGGACAACAAAGTGATCCTATAAGGGTTCCGTTTTTTTCTTTTGAGGTACGGAACCCTAAAAAAGTCACACCTACTCAAATCAACTTGAATGTCAAAACGAAAATCTTCTATAACGGGTGTAACGGACAGCCCTCCTAATACTGAAAGGGCATGATCAGTCAACGTAATTGAACAACTTTCAGCGAAAAAAACTTTCAGGAAACGAAATTAAAATCGGCCTCTCCATACAAACTGTTTAATCAAGTTTGCAATTTTGTACGGAGAGGCCGATTTTATCCTTCATTTCCTAAAAGTTTTACGCACTGAAATATGTTCAGTTACGTTGACTGATCTTGCCCTTTCAGTATTCGGAGGGCTGTCCCTTACAACCTGTATATTTTGGATGGATTCACATATTTATGACGCCATATCTACACCCTTATTTTTTATTACCCCAGATATTTTATGTGGTGGTTCTGTCCATGAAACTGAACAACTTTTCCCAAGGTCGAAATACGATAAAAAAAACAACTTCCCATACAAACTGCATCAGCTGACAGCACATGACTGTATGGGAGGTCAATTTTTTTTTCGTATTTCGACTATGTTCATAGGGCAAAGTTGTTTAGTTTCATTGGCAGAACCACCTCTTAAAATATTCGTGGTGATAAAAAATACGCTGTATTTGAAGTCTTTTACAATCTTTTCAACATAACAATGACACAACTAAATAAATTTACACAACTAAAAAAACTGTTTAAGTCTTTAGCATTTTTTCGAGTCTTTTTTTGTAAATGGAGATAATGTCTCGTGAGTCATCTCCAATGGACAACCTAGTCAAATCAATTACTGAATTTCTAAACCATTGAATGTCTGAACGAAAATCTTCCAAATATTTGGTTTGAAATCACAAAGTCATGACAAAACAGCTAAGTATCGTCTGCACGCAAAATTTGAAACGGTTAGTTTTTGGCAATTTTGCAGGTCTCTTTTTTAGTGGAAACAGTATTTTATTTAGTTTTCGTCCCAGGCATCATCTCTATTCGTGGGTGACTGGTATAATGAACGATACCAATCTATTTCTTTTTTCGTCATTCGTGGTTTGAAGTGATCGCGCCACATGTTACAGGTTCTAACCTAAACTCTTATCCCCCTACCTGCTGCGCTCACGCCCGCGATTAATTTTTTGAGTTCTACGCATTAACGGTCATAGCCAGATACTGTAGTCTCTGATACACCGTCCATGTATGAAAAGTATATTTACTCAACAAGAGCATTGCATATTATTATTTGTTGAACATAAATGTTCATACGTCAAGATCGAATGATCTGATCGTAAACAGAATGGGGAGCTGTTTTGTGTAAAGACCGAATCACAGTTTAAACATACTTCGACCGTTCGACTCGATTGCATCGCTACGGACGCAGGTAGTCGCGTGCGCACCATATGTAATAAAGTCAAGGTGTCGTCAGAATACTAACACCGCGATTATGCAAGTTGAATAATATTACTGCACAAGTAAACAATGTGTTGTGTGTGGCACAACCTTTACTAGATCATCGCGTGATTATAGATATACGATTAGAGTGTATTATATCACAACTTCTTTGAATAAGTACTCTGCTTCAATGTTATTGCTGAAAATAAATTGTTTTCGTTAATCATCGGGTATTAACAGAAGTTTTAATAGAAAACGTAAGGAGGCAGGACATGTTCGGGTTTCATATAATAGTAGTTTATGCAGCGGTACATAATGAGGGGTAAAAGATGTACCCTAAGCCAAAAAAACTCGAGTGTCGCAGGCGAGCGTAGCGAGCCAAGTTCCATAATAAATGACACGAGTGTTTTATACCTAATTATGTGGAGTTGCATACACACTCTTATATCGTTAATCCTAAAATAATGCGTTTTAAAACAAACCTTTTCTTAATGTTTTTCTCTTTTTCTGGTGATAACTGCTCAGCGAAGTTCCTAGCTGCTTAAAACACCCGAAGGCGAATCATAAATCTATATATATAAAAGAAGAAGGTGACTGACTGACTGACTGACTTACTGACTGACTGACTGACTGACTGACATATCAACGCACAGCCCAAACCAATGGGTCTAGAGATTCCAAATTTGGCATTTAGGTTCCTTATGAGGCCTAGAGGTGCACTAAGAAAGGGTTTTACAAAATTCCACCCCTAAGGGGGTAAAATAGGGGATGAAAGTTTGTATGAAAGTCCGTCAGTTTTGAAGTTAGGATCTTCAAAATTTGTATTTAGGCTGACGACTAAATATTTATAATTACGTGTCTCAGGGTTTTCAAAAATTCGACACCCTTAAGGGTGAAAAGGGGGATGAAGTTGAAAATTCTTTATTTTTAAAGTAAAATCCACATAATTTATTATTTAGGCATTAATGATGTAATTCTATGCAACGTTCATCACTGTTATTGAAATTCCACCCCAAATTCAACCCCTAAAAAAGGGAAATGGGGTGAAAATGTCTAAAAACCAATATGGGTATCGTTTGTATGGTTTATCGGGTCGCTGATTACGAAAACTACAATAATTTTGAAATCAAACGTGGTGGACGTGAAATACCATCATCCCCCTGGGGATGGAGTTGGGGTGCGATAGGTTTGAAAATGGAGAGACAGGGGGAGGGGGAGGGGGAGAGACAGAGGGAGTGGGAGAGGAAGGGGGAGATGGAGAGAGAGGGAGAGGGTTTTAGTTTTTCTCAATTACTTCTGCGAATTGGCACTGTTTTTTAATAAATAATTTTCTGTTTTGAAATATTACATAAAAGTGTCTCTCATCTCTCTCTTTACATTTGTTAAGATACTGCTGCTAAGTTCCTCTGTTCTGAGTAATTTATGAGTAACGTCTGTATATTATATAAAATTCAGCTGGATCTTGAATTATACTCATTGATTTGCGCAGGGTTAGTCCTGTTTTTCCTTAGTTTAAAATAACCCCGAAATGACGGGAAAATATCTCATTGCTTCGGAAAACCGGTAACAACATAAATACGAAATCCACGCGAGCGAAGCCGCGGGCAACAGCTAGTGTTTTTATACAGTACAATACAAATATACTTACTTAACTAATCAAATTACTTATTACTTTTTCATCACAATACTAAAAAAATATGCGTAAATAAGTACAACTTGTGTTACAACGGTTATCACCAGATAAAGAGAAAAATATTACGAAAAGGTTTGTTCTTAAACTCATTATTCTAGGATTCACAATGTGAGAGTAGATGAAGTTGTGTATGCAATTCCACATAATTAGGTATAAAACAGTCGAGTTTTATACCCCTCATTATGTTCCGTTGCATCAACCACTATTAGAGAGCTTAAGCACTGTGTTTTATGCTTTAAAAGGTCTTTAACCAAACTCAAGAATGTTCAGAAATATAAAAAGGTGTGTTTAGTTTTTAGCAGTGCAATATTCCAAAGCTTATGCAGGCTGTAAAAAAATAACGGCGATTCTTTAAAAGCTAACAATATAATTTAACAAAACAATAATTTTTGATATTGATCGTTGAAATTATCGTTAGAAATTAAAAAAAATATTTCAGAACAGAATTGACCTTTGACTAAAAAAGAAGTACAGTCATCATCATATCGTGTGGGTTGCAAGGTCGATGACCGACCTCACAAACCCTGGTGTCAGAGTTGTTGAGCCGCCAAAGGCCTCTGACATGGCTCATTAACGACTACATCCGTAGATAGTAGTCGGGACCAACGGCTTTACGTGCCTTCCGAAGCACGGAATCATCTAACTTTTCGGGCAATCAGGTGATTCATCCTGCAATGCCCTAACCAAACTGGGGAGGTCGCACAAAGAGATTTTTGTTTGACAGTGTCCCCACTGGGAATCGAACCCAGAACCTCCGGATCGAGAGCCGAACCCTCTAACCACTAGACCACTGTGCGGTTGGACTAAACGGTCAACTGGTAAAGAAAGCGTAGATATTTTTTTGTGATAATAAGTATTTAGTTATAATCATAAGTGAGAATATGGAATTTCTGTAAATTTATATAAAACTTCATTTCATTTAGGTATATGCGATTTCTATAAAAAAAAGTTTCTTGACAATCCTAATAATAAAGAGAAAAACAAGTGGTTTTATTTTTAAGATCTATGTGGTAATAAATGATGCTAACAGACTCCCTACTCTATAAGAATCTATTCTACACCCTGTATTATGATTCTGCTGTATTTTTCAATATGGCTTCTAGACTTGAAGCTTTGAGCAGTATTGGGAAGCGAAGTCTTTATTGCGAAAGTAATATAACTGCCAGACACATTGACGGCTAGAAAAAACTCCGTTACTTAAATCTAAATAGCTGATTTCTTTTTGTAAAAATAAAACCTGGAACGAAAACCAGTTGCTAAATCTACTCTATGAGCTATAGATCACATCTTCCTAAATTCAGAGGTTAATTCGGCATACATTGCTGGTTTAAGTCTGAATATTGGAATTAACAGAACCAAGCTTCCCAGCAATGTATGCCGAATTAGGGTGGGTTGCACCATCTAACTTAACCGTAACCGAATATACGCGTCTTGCTCTCTCCAGCCTATAGAGAACAAGAGGCGTATACTCGTTTATGGTTAAGTTAGATGGTGCAACCCACCCTTAGTCTTGATGAGTCTTTCGATTTAGGAAGGTGTGATAGCGGCTTAAGAGTGCTTCCAAATCAATTGCGTTCCTTTCAGTATGTTACTCACAGGGTAAAACTAAACAACTTTCCCTGAGGAACATACGTCGAAATACGGACATACGTGGGACACTCAGAAATATTTGCGACACTAAAAAAAATTGTTCTACAGGTACATATATTTTTATTAAATCTTTTCAAAGTACTCTCCACCAGCCTCTATACAAAGATTCATGCGTCTGAACCAGTTTTCAAAACACTTTTTCCAGTCCGCCGTAGACACCTCGTTTACAGCCTGCTCGAACGCAGCCAGCGCATCTTCCGGCGACGAAAATTGTATCCCCTTGAGCTGATTTTTTATTTTTGGAAATAAAAAGAAGTCACACGGTGCTAGATCAGGGCTGTAAGGAGGGTGACCCAGGAGTTTGACTGGTGTGCTGTCCAGGAAGTCCCTCGTTTTGAGCGCGGTGTGTGCAGGCGCATTGTCGTGGTGGAGCAGTAGTCCGCGGAGCCCTGTGTTTGGTCGCTTGTTGCTCACAACAGAAAAAACTTCTGGTAAACATTTGGTAGTATACCATTCGGCGTTGATGCTTCTTTGATCTCGTAAGGGAATTGAGGCCAAGTGGCCAGTCAAATTAAAAAAGCTGGCGATCAAAATCTTCCCCCCGCTTCGAGATCGCTTCACTTTGGTAGGCGTTGGTTCATTTTGAAACACCCAAACTGTCGACTGGCGCTTGGTTTCTGGATCGTATTGATAAATCCAGGACTCATCACCTGTTACGATGTCGTAAACACGCCGAGACGAGCCTGCTTCAAATTTGTTCAGCATATCACGGCACCATTCCACCCGGGCCTGCTTCTGAGCGTCGGTGAGGTAGTGCGGCACCCAGCGCGATACTATCCTCCTCACGCGAAGATGCCCGTGTAGAATCTCGTGAACGCTTCCCGATCCAATCTTTAATATGTGCTGAATCTCCTGATATGTAATTCGCCTATTATCTTGGATTAAATTTTTCACTGCTAGCACGTTTTCTTCCGTAATAGCCGTCAAAGGGCGACCGCTTCTTTCTTCATCCCCCAAGGTTGGTCGACCGCGCCTAAATTCGTTATACCAACGATACACGGTTGCCTTGGAGGGGCCTTCATCCATAAATGCCATTTGAAGTCTATCGAACGATTCATCCGGTTTCAGGCGACACTTGAAATCGTAAAAAATCATAGCTCTAAAATGTTCCCGGCGCAGATCCATTTTTCAGTAAGACACGATACTTTGAATTGGCTCGCAAAAAATGTGGAGGGAAATTTTGAAAATGGAACACACATATTTTTACTTACAAGTAATCATATTTTCGAAAAAGATTCTGACCGGCCAGTCTCCCATATATAAAAACTATTTTTCGCAATACTTTCTGAGTGGCCTGGTATGTTTGTAACTGCATCAGTCATTATTAGGGTTCCGATACCAAAATGAAAAAAAAGGAACCCTTATGGTCTGACTTTGTCTGTCTGTCTGTCTGTCTGTCACACCTCTATATCTCAGCAACCACTCATGCTATCGACCTATTCAGAATATTTTTAGAATATAGTTGCCCAACTTAATTGCACATGAATAATGTTTGAAAAAATTATGATTATTAATGTAAAGGGGGCCAAAATAGGGGGGGCCAAAATTTAAATTGTCGCTACTAGGTTGAGTGGGGTATCATATGAAAGGGCTTTACTTGTACATTCTAAAATATACTTTTGTATTTTTTTACGTCTCTTATTTTCAAGTTATGACGAAAAATTACAAAAACAAAACCATTCCTTATCTCCAAAGTTTGTGACAGGAAAAATCTGAATTAATTACAGCTGACAGGAGTTTATGTAAACATTACAGCAAAAATAAAACGAACTTTCTAAATTGCACAGTTTTTTAGAAATCTGCAAATAACCTATACTAACAAATTTAGTTTTGCGGTCTTAAAAATGAACTTTATTGCTTTCAAAAATACAAAAAGTATATCGGAACCCTCGGCGCGCGAGTCCGATTCGCACTTGACCGGTTTTTTTTTCTTTTCGTGTTTCTTGTATTGAAAAATTTGGATTTCGAAAATCGAAATGCGTGCCAGGCAAATAATATTTACACACGGCCGATCTTCGAAACACTGACCTTAGCGGGTCTTTGGTTTCTGGCGTTTGTTACGTAGCGCTGGTTCTGCTTATGATGGTTTTGTTTCCAATTGCTTGCTGCCGTGCCTATGCGCAGCAACTAAATAGTTATTACGCTGGAAGTTTTAAACTTCACAATTACTTTGCAGCTATATTAAACAAACTGACCCCATTATTGTATCATCCTCGACTGTGGGAACTGTTAAACTCATACATACTCATTAGTTATTATAATAAGAATGCATGTATGAACAATTGAGAACATCTTGTTTCGTTCCTACTGTGTGTACAGTCATGAGCATGTCAAGCTTGTCACTTGATTACCCAACTTAATTGCAGACGAAAAAAAAATATTGTTATTGTACTCGTATAGAGGGGCAAAATTTTAAATTGTCGTTACTAGGTTGAGTGGGGTAAGTATCATATTTAAGTGCTTTACTTGTACATTCCAGAATATATTTTTGTATTTTATTACGATTCTTAGTTTTCAGGTTATGATAAAAAGTGTCTAAATAAATACCACTCCCACCCCCCCTTTTCTCCGAAGTTTTTGACAGGAAAAATCTGAATTAATTAAGGTCCATAGAAATAAATGTACTTATTACAGGAAAAATAAAATTATCTTTCTAACTTACACAGTTTTTAAAAATCTGCATAAAACCTTTAGAAGCAAATTTAGTTTTGCGGTCCTAAAAATGGTCTTAACTGCTTCCAAAAATATTATAGGTATATAGGAACCCTTGGCGCCCGAGTCCGACTCACACTTAAACGTTTTCAGGGTTCCGTACCTCAAAATAAAAAAAACGGAACCCTTATAGGATCACTTTGTTGTCCGTCTGTCTGTCTGTCAAGACCCTTTTTCTCACGAACGAGAAGAGGTATCAGGTTGAAATTGATAACGAATATTAAGGTTCATAAACCACACAAGATAAATTTTCGTATATCATATGGTAGATAGGTACTTAGAGAACCCTTAGGGCGCGAGTCCGACTCGCACTTGGCCGGTTTTTTTTATGGTCAATGGGCTTTCTCTTTACCTAAATCTAGGAGGTCTATGACGTCGGCGGTGGGACGAGCTTGCCCAGAAGAAACCTATTCACTCGCAACTTGAATAGATTCGGGTTATATGAACTCGGGAACACACTCGGAAGCACACTTGCTTTATGCGAATGTGTGGAATATCAACCAAGTATGGGTGCGCCTGAATTCCCGATGGCAGAAGGGAGATGGCAGAGCAAGGCTAGCTGGTAATTAGCTGAGCCATCCCAAAAGTGACAGCAAATATCTGTGCAGGATCGGACTTGTGATTTATTTCCCCTGGGCGGGGATCGAACCCGCGGCCCAGGGCGTAGAAGGCAAGCTCACTACTAACGACAATAACTAGCAAATCACTCAAAAATTTCAGATTCAGAGAAACTTGATCCACGAAATTTAAAAAAGTGTTAGTATAATTAATGCATTTTCTCAGGATTACTCTGTATCTGGGTATACTATAAAACTTTTTTTGCAACTATAACCCCTTATCCGTCCTAGGTCTAAATCTAGCTTTCGTATTGTGTAAGGCTAGAGAGCTAATCAAATAGGAACAATGTGGGTTGCTACTTGATTATAATGGACTGCTGTTTTAATCGTATTAACTATAGTCCCAGCCCATCTGCTACAAACTCAATCAACCGTTGATAACAATTTATAAAGAGTTTCTATTTAGGGTTTCGTACCCCAAAAGGAAAAAACGGAACCCTTATGGGATCACTTTGTTGTCCATCTGTCTGTCTGTCAAGACCCTTTTTCTCAGTATCAAGCCGAAATTCATATCAAATACTCACGTCTACTGTCCTTTAGAGCTGTGAAAAAATTAAACTTCTAAGCCAACGCAATCAAAAGATATAGCCGTTTATACCGCAAATTTTCGACACTCGCAAGGGAATCAAAATCTACAGGGTACATCCCGTGAAGTCAGAATCTTGAAATTTGGTACGAAGCAACGACTTATAGCAAAGATGAAGGAAAAATTGCGATAAGCATAAATTTTTAGTTACATCATATAATAAAAATATTTTTATTAATTTTAAACTTACTACCCCTTTACTCATGAACGCGTAGAGGTCATCGTAACATCCCATGAAACGTCCACTACAGTACGGGGAGCTCCCTCCAGAATGCTTGCTTTTGCTAGAAAAAATTAGAGGGGAAGTACCATAGTCACCTCGCTTGTTAGCGTTACGGCTGGCACCATGGACCGCGGTTGTAGGTGACCGCAGTAAGTAAGATACAAAAGAGGATGCTGCCTATCCTCCAGTTTATAACCCTTAGTCGACTCTTACGACACCCACGGGTATGTATGGGTTGGTACTGTTCCACACGGGACGCGTAGAGGTATTATATTTAAATTCATATCAAATTCACGGGTCTAAAATATCTTTAAGCTGTAATAAAGTCAAACTTCTGTGTCGACGCAATCGAAAAAACTCGCAACTACTCGCAAGGGAATCAAAACCTAAAGGATACTTCCAGTCGACCTAGAACTTTGAAATTTGGCAAGAAGCAACGTTTTATAGCACAAATAAAGGAAAAATTCCGATAAACTTAAATTTTTATTTACATCACATAATAAAAAAAAAACCGGCCAAGTGCGAGTCGGACTCGCGCACCGAGGGTTCCGTACCAACACATGTGTTAATGTGTTAATTTTTTTGAGTCCGACACGCGATTGACCGAATTTTATTATTTGTTATTATTTTATAGCTTATGCACTATAAACATACCAATTTTCAAGTTTGTAAGTGTTCCCGTTTTTAAAATTGAAGTAAAACAAAAATCGCCTTCGCGACCATCCAACTTGACCCCTCTCTTATATGAATGATCTTGAAATGAAATGAAATGAAAATCAACGGGAAGTACCCTGTAGGTTTTGCATAAATGTGTGGACCTGAGGACATAAAAAGCCATATCTTTTGATTGCGTCGTTGTAAAAAATTAAAATTTTCAGATCTTGTGTGGTTTATGGATCCTAACATATGGTATTAATTTCAACCTGATACCTTTATCCGTTCGTGGGATAAAGGGTCTTGACAGACAGACAGACAGACAGACGGACAACAAAGTGATCCTATAAGGGTTCCGTTTTTTTATTTTGAGGTACGGAACCCTAAAAAATTACCAATAAAAATACCATAACTTTTACTTATACTGACACCCATTTGCAAGGAGGTTTAAGTAGCAGAACTTTCTGCTATGGAGGAAGCAAGGAGAGAGCCATACGCGTATCACTTTCTTGCGAGGGACCTCCATACTAAAATGTATGGATTTTTTTTGAAATCCTAAGAACGTAATTTTTTTATCTTTATCTTTAAGAAATATATGACATGGGACTAATAAATGTTACTACCACAGTTTTTCTGGTGAAATCACTTACCATTCAGGAAAAAAAGGGAGTTAAAAATCACGCATAAAATGGCTATTACCGATTATTACGCTTCCGTTCTGAGTATCAATCATCAATTCACAAGTAAAAAAAAACCGGCCAAGTGCGAGTCGGACTCGCGCACTGAGGGTTCCGTACCACCACATAATCATAATTGTATTAGTTGAAATTTCAGTAAGTTAAAGTGCTAGATTTTTTGAGTCCGACACCCGCTTGACCAAGTTTTATTATTTGTTGTTATTTTATAGCTTATGCACTACAAACATACCAATTTTCAAGTTTGTAAGTGTTCCCGTTTTTAAAATACTACTAAAACAAAAATCGCCTACGCGACCATTCAACTTGACCCCTCTCTTATATGAATGTTCTTGAAACGGGAGCTCACCTCAATTGGTTATTATTAGTTATGAGAAAAGTAGTATAGGCGAATGGGTTACGCTATACACTTCACTAGCTCATACAGAATATGTATATGACGGACTCTATAGTTTTTTACTCTGAGCCCGTTTGGTTACTAGTTGTCGACGACGGAGGTTGCCTGTAGCCTGATGCTGGCAGGCTTCTGTAAATATGTATATTTAAACTTAGACGTAAGCAAATTCCAAATTACGACATTGATTAGTTTTGGCAGTCTCTCGGTCTCTACTTGGTTTACTTGTAAATACTGTGTGTTTTACCCTTTTTAATTATATTTTATTAACCTAAGGAGCCGTCTTCTAGTTTCGCAGCCAACCAGCGCAAATCAGTAATAGGTACTAGTGATGTGAAAAACAAATACTTTTGTTCTATGTTTTGCAACCACGCCGAAAAAAATTCCGACTTCCTATATAAAGTAACGTTATAAAACTATTACTGGTACGCTACTTGTTCACCAAGGAAGAAGATAAAATCCTTTTGCGCAATTGTTTGCTAAACTCGGTTGCCTAGGCGGCCGAAACAGAGTATTACCTTGGAGGAACTACGACATACCAGGCCACTCAGAAAGTATTGCGAAAAATAGTTTTTATATATGGGAGACTGGCCGGTCAGAATCTTTTTCGAAAATATGATTACTTGTAAGTAAAAATATGTGTGTTCCATTTTCAAAATTTCCCTCCACATTTTTTGCGAGCCAATTCAAAGTATCGTGTCTTACTGAAAAATGGATCTGCGCCGGGAACATTTTAGAGCTATGATTTTTTACGATTTCAAGTGTCGCCTGAAACCGGATGAATCGTTCGATAGACTTCAAATGGCATTTATGGATGAAAGCCCCTCCAAGGCAACCGTGTATCGTTGGTATAACGAATTTAGGCGCGGTCGACCAACCTTGGGGGATGAAGAAAGAAGCGGTCGCCCTTTGACGGCTATTACGGAAGAAAACGTGCTAGCAGTGAAAAATTTAATCCAAGATAATAGGCGAATTACATATCAGGAGATTCAGCACATATTAAAGATTGGATCGGGAAGCGTTCACGAGATTCTACACGGGCATCTTCGCGTGAGGAGGATAGTATCGCGCTGGGTGCCGCACTACCTCACCGACGCTCAGAAGCAGGCCCGGGTGGAATGGTGCCGTGATATGCTGAACAAATTTGAAGCAGGCTCGTCTCGGCGTGTTTACGACATCGTAACAGGTGATGAGTCCTGGATTTATCAATACGATCCAGAAACCAAGCGCCAGTCGACAGTTTGGGTGTTTCAAAATGAACCAACGCCTACCAAAGTGAAGCGATCTCGAAGCGGGGGGAAGATTTTGATCGCCAGCTTTTTTAATTTGACTGGCCACTTGGCCTCAATTCCCTTACGAGATCAAAGAAGCATCAACGCCGAATGGTATACTACCAAATGTTTACCAGAAGTTTTTTCTATTGTGAGCAACAAGCGACCAAACACAGGGCTCCGCGGACTACTGCTCCACCACGACAATGCGCCTGCACACACCGCGCTCAAAACGAGGGACTTCCTGGACAGCACACCAGTCAAACTCCTGGGTCACCCTCCTTACAGCCCTGATCTAGCACCGTGTGACTTCTTTTTATTTCCAAAAATAAAAAATCAGCTCAAGGGGATACAATTTTCGTCGCCGGAAGATGCGCTGGCTGCGTTCGAGCAGGCTGTAAACGAGGTGTCTACGGCGGACTGGAAAAAGTGTTTTGAAAACTGGTTCAGACGCATGAATCTTTGTATAGAGGCTGGTGGAGAGTACTTTGAAAAGATTTAATAAAAATATATGTACCTGTAGAACAATTTTTTTTAGTGTCGCAAATATTTCTGAGTGTCCCACGTATATACGGTTATAATATATGCTTATAACCAAAGAGATTTGAACCTGAGGTTATACCTAACCACGGAGCAGTTATAACCAAGTTAACCAACTCATTTTGTATGGGTAGTTCAAAATTTATGTTCGCTGTTGCACAAGTCGCAGAACAAAGTTGTTACTTTTCTTTTGACCTTACTAATATAAGTGGGCAAACCACGGAGCAAAAAGCTCCGTGGGGCAAACGAATGCCAGGTAAAAAAAACCGGTCAAGTGCGAGTCGGACTCGCGCGCCGAGGGTTCCGATATACTTTTTGTATTTTACCGCAAAACTAAATTTCTTTGTAAAGGTTATTTGCAGATTTCTAAAAAACTGTGCAATTTAGAAAGATCGTTTTATTTTTGCTGTAATATTTACATAAACTTATGTCAACTGCAATTAATTCAGATTTTTCCTTTCACAAACTTCGGAGATGGGGGGAATGGTATTTTTTTTTTACATTTTTCATCATAACTTGAAAACTAAGAAACGTAAAAAAATGCAAAAATATTATTTTGAATGTACAAATAAAGCCCTTTTATATGATACCCCACTCGACCTAGTAGCGACAATTTGAAATTTGGACCCCCCTATTTTGGCCCCCTTTACATTAATAATCATATTTTTCTCAAAATTCTTTCATATGCAATTAAGTTGGGCAACTATATTCTAAAAATATTCTGAATCTAAGGTCGATAGCATGAGTGGTTGCTGAGATATAGAGGTGTGACAGACAGACAGACAGACAAAGTCGCACCATAAGGTTTCCTTTTTTACCATTTTGGTATCAGAACCCTAAAAGTTACCTTGTACACCGCAAAAATATTTACTGCAATATTAGCCGTTGCTCTAGACTTATTTCGGTTGGGGTCCATATATCCCCACATCAAATCGCATTTTTAATCTATCTACACTTCTACACTATAATAATAATAATATAATATAATATAATATAATATTATAAAGAGGAAAGATTTGATTGTTTGTTTGTTTGCATCGAATAGGCTCCCAAACTACTGGACCGATTTGAAAAATTCTTTCATAATTAGAATCCTACATTATCCCTGATGAATATAGGCTATAAAATATTTTCAAAAAAATAGGGTTCCGTATGAAAACTTCGATAATGTAACCCAAAAAATACCCAATAGAATCCTTATATCGCGTTCGCTGCCGAAACTATTGACAATAGAGCAAAATAATGTACTACAGTCTTATAAAGGACTTTAATATCTACAAAAAAGTCCGCAGTACAATCTGTTTAACTATTACAGTTATGTCACAATAACTACTTTTTTATGTTAAAACGCCGGTACAAACTATATAGGCCTCATTATTCGTACCTTGGTATTGAGGTCGATCGTGGTAATTGCAAACAGTTTTAACGCTAAAGAGGAAGATATTTGGTTTCGGAAATGTTTTGGTTTTGCTTTGGCTTCACGGATGCAATTTTTGGTATCGTGGTAGGAACAAAACTGTTTACGTTACGCATACGTTACGTTAAGTGAAACCAAACTGAAGCCGTTTAGATCTTTTGTCTATGGACTAGATCTTGCAACGAGTATTACAAAATACTATGGTTACTTTCATATCGACAAACGTATCGCGAATAGAGCAGCACTATCCAGCGTTGCCGCTATAGATTTTTTATTCCAATTTCGGAATTTTTTGGTATGTAGCGGAACTTAGTGGTCCTTAGACACAACAGACAGATGGACCAAAAAAAATATCCGAATTGGGTTAATATTTTCCACTAAGACATAGAACCCTATAAAACTTATTTCAACTAGTGGATATTTGCAGATTGCAGACCCATAATAACAAACAGATAAAAGACATGTATACTAGTGGTTTTTTATTCCGAGATAAAACTAACAGACTTGAAATTTATATCATATGAAGGAGAATAAAAAAAAGAAAGAAGAACAACAAAAATTTTTCTTTTTGGGGCCGCCATTTTTTTTAAATGTTTTTTTTAAATATTGATAGTGGACTTTTTTTTTAAGTACTGGCAACACCAAAGCATTGACAGCAGGATAGCTGTATATGACGCCCGTGTGCGTGGTCAAGACAGACTGCTTTCAAAGTAATAATTTTTTGACAGCAGTGTGTTTCAGGGCTCCCGCCCACGACCGTTTTTATAGTATTATTATAATCTAAGACCGTATTTTTGTCGGCATATTTCTTGTATGATAATGAGACAGGTGATCGATCAAAATAGTATCGACACACGATTTCGATGATTTAATTTTTTTCTAGTAAGATACCATGAATATATTTTTTATAAGTCTCGGTATTATCAAAATTGCTTCTTATGGTCATTATTTGTTAATATACAGGGTGTTAGGCTAGAATAACTATACAGGATGTTAGGGTAAGTATACAAGGTGTTAGGTTAGGATGACTACTATATGTACAGGGTTTTAGGGTAAGTATACAGGTTGTTAGGTTAGGATAAATACTCAGGGTTTCAGGGTAAGTATACAGGGTGTAAGATTATGATCACCACATGTACAGAGTCTTAGGGTAAGTATACAGGGTGTTAGATTAGGATCACCATATGTACAGAGTCTTAGGGTAAGTATACAGGGTGTTAGGATAGGATAACTATACAGGGTGTTAGTTTAGGATCACTATATGTACAGGGTTTAAGGGTCAGTATACAGGGTATTAGATTAGGATCACCATATGTACAGGGTCTTAGGGTAAGTATACAGGGTGTTACTAAACATGGTGTTAGGGTAAGTATACAGGGTGATAGGGTAGTATTACTAAACAGGCTGATAGGTTAGGATCACTATATGTACAGTGTTTTAGGGTAAGTATACAGGGTGTTAGGATAGGATAACTACACAGGGTGTTTGGTTAGTATCACTTTTATGTGGGGTACAAGCAGAGAACCTCCCCGTGGTGCACCCTGGAAACTGTTCTGAGCCCGGTAACGCAGGCGTCCAGACAAGCCAATTCTCTGTGAGACTGCTCTATAGCTCTCGATATGTCTGTTGCGGAACGTAATGCGAAAGGTCGCTTTCGAAAGAAAGTAAAAGACCAGACTAAACGCCCTTCTCAGGGCCAATGTGAGGAGTCAGATGCATCTGACTGCAGTGCTCGGACCGTGACGTCCTAGGCTTCTACTGCCAACCAAAGCGTTAACAGGACTCACAGTTGGAGCAGATCGGCATCCAGCGGTGACGAGGCTGCTAATCCTTTTAAAATGCCTACCTCATTACGGGGAAGGGGGAGAGGTTGTCTACGTGGTTCGTTGGGGGCTCGCGTTGAGCTTTCCGACGAAGAATTAACGGCTAAGGTCGACGAGATGGCCCAAGCTGGACGCGAGTGTGCCACACTGATTGCAGCATCAGGTGAAAAAGAAGCGACGGCTGCGGACACGTCGATCCTCTGTCTGTTCAGACCCACTCCCTTCAAATGGAGAACGATCGTCTGCCAGCGGAGTTTAATACCACTCACAAACACATGGAATCGGTTGCGAAGGAGTCACCTTACTGGGGGACCTTCTCAAGAGGAGACGATGGCTAAAAACTTGACGAACTTCACCATCTGCCAGGGGCGCAAAATGCTGGATGCGCGGTTTGGCGGTCTGGAGGATCGACTGCTGCCTGCAAGGGTCTGTCGACCTCCATTGGCGGCTGACAAGAGGACTTTGGTGGCCTCTAATATGACTGAAAATCAGCCGTCAGCTGGTGCAGGGTCAGTACCGGCTACTGTTGGCTCTGCTGCCTCATCAAAGAAGCCAACGAAAAAACCAAGGGGTGATGCTGCCTCAGCCACACCGGCTGATGAGGGTTGGCAGACAGCCGGTACCAGACGCGCGAAGAGGAGGAAGAATGCAGCTCATTCTGCTCCTTCTGGTCCTCTACCTCCTCCGAGGTGAATAAGACAAAAAAGGGTGAGGGAAAGAAACTCCGCGTCCCTAAAACAGCAGCTGTAGTGCTCACACTGCAGCCTGAGGCCACGCAGTCAGGTTTGACCTACTCAAGCGTATCAAGCAGTGTACGGGAGCGGGTTAGCTTGGCTGAGCTCGGCATAACCGGAGGTTGCCACTTCAGACAGGCTGCTACTGGCGCCCGAATGATAGAATTACCTGGTGCTAATAGCGGAGAGAAGGCAGACAAACTTGCAGAAAAGCTGCGGGAAGTCCTTCCTATTTCTGTTAAGATCACGAGGCCTGGATTTATGTGAGTTATGTATTTGTATTATTTAATAGTCTATTTTCTTTATTTATTATTTATGATACATCATTTTTTTCTCACTTTTTTTTTTTGCACTATTGTGTTCCCGTTAATACAACTTTCTCACTGCGTTCGGTTGGCTGGAAGAAATCTCTTTTAGAGATAAGCCCGCCTTTGTGTATGTCCTTTAGTTATAGTATTTTCTGTTAAATTTTTTTTGTGCAATAAAGAATATATATATCATAATGCGCTGAGGTGCGTTTTGTGGGTCTCGATGATTGAACAACCGAAGCGGATGTCGAAGCGGCCGTCGTTGCGAAAGCTGAATGCCCTACAGAGTTAATTAAGGTGGGGCAGATACGCCGCGGCTCTAGGGGCGCTGTATCTGTTTTAGTCAAGTGTCCAGTTGCGTCGGCCAAGCTGCTCATTGTGGAAGAGCGGCTCTTAATTGGCTGGAGCTCTGTTCGAGTACTATCCCTGGAGCAACGCCCGACGCGTTGTTTCCGCTGTATGAGGCAGGGCCACATAAGGCCAAATTGTACCTCTGCTTTCGACTGTGGCGAGTTGTGATTCCGATGTGGGCAATCTGGTCATAAGGCGGTGTCTTGTACTGCCGCCCCTTACTGTCCGGTTTGTGCAGAGGCTAAGTTACCAGCCAACCATCAGGTTGGTGGCAAGGGCTGCAATCCTCCAGCCCCACATTTATAAGTCTACTTCCAAATGTGGGAGGACCAAATGTGGGGTGCCGCCGCCTCTACACTAATGTAGTGCGCTCCATGGCACTCTATGGAGCGCCCATCTGGGTCGTTACCATCTTTTCCCAAAAAAAGGCGGAGATGCGCCGACCGCAACGCACAATGGCAACGCGGGTTGCTAGAGGGTATCGCACGATCAGCTTTGAGGAGGCGTGCGTATTGACAGGGTCTCCACCTTGGGATCTGGAAGCGGAATTCCTGGCAGAAGGTTATGCCAGGAAGGTGGAGGCCGCCGTAACGCAGGAGTACATCCTCCCCAGGAGGAAATCGAGGCCTGGAGAGATGAGGCGCGTATTGTCCTGCTTAATGAATGGAGCCTGCGCCTTGAATCTTTCTCTGCAGGCGTCAGGACGGTGGAGGTGGTCCGCCCGCTCCTCAAAGAGCGGGTGGACCGTAAATTCGGTGGGCTGACCTTTCCGGCTGGTGCAGGTACTGACCGGACATGGTTGTTTTGGCCGGTATCTGCACCACATAGCTGGCAGAGAACCAACTCCAGCATGCCATCATTCTGACTGCACCGAGGACACGGTGCAGCACACAGTGGTAGAATTCCCAAGATGGGCAGAGGAGTGTGCTGCCTTAGTGGCGGTAGTGGGTGGAGATCTCTCGCTGCCGGTTATTGTTCAGGCGATGGTCGGCAGCAAGAGGTCTTGGGAGGCCATGGTCTCCTTCTGTGAGTCAGACATATCGCAGAAGCATATCGCTCTGTCTTACCCGCTTCGCAGAAGGCGCAGGGGGCGCAGGAGACGGGAGTACGCCCGTCCTCCGCCCGCTCCGTAGGCTTGCGTGCGGCGGGCCGGGGAGCCCATCGCTCGCACTAAAAGGTCAGTGAGGGGGCGTCGTCTGATGTGTGCTCAGACGTCGCCTAGGTGAGGGAACTTCTCCAGAGGCTATCGCAGGGTGGTTTGCCAAAGTAGTGCGAACGTACAGTGCTCGTGACCCACTCAAAATGCGAGAGTGGCACACGGTGGAGTTTTTAGTGGGTGCAAGCCCCACATAACCGTACCGCTTCCCCGAACGGTGCGGCATGCGTAGGTATTTTCTCCATCACAAAAAAAAGGATCATTATTCTATATAGTAATAACTACACAGGGTGTTGGGTTAGGATAAATATTCAGGGTGTTGGGTTAGGATCACTATAAATATAATGATCCTAACCTAACACCCTGTATAGTTATCCTATCCTTACACCCTGTGTAGTAACACCCTGTATACTTACCCTAAGACCCTGTACATATAGTGATCCTAATCTAATAAACTGTATACGTACCCGAACATCCTGTATAGTAATCCTAACCTAACACCCTGTATACTTACCCTCAAACCCTGTACATATAGTAATCTTAACCTAGCACCCTGTATAGTTATCCTATCCTAACACCCTGTATACTTACCCTAAAACCCTGTACATAAAGTGATACTAACCTAACATCCTGTATAGGTATCCTATCCTAACACCCTGTATACTTACCCTATGACCCTGTACATATGGTGATCCTAATCTAACCCTGTATACTTTTCCTTAAACCCTGTACATATAGTGATCCTATTCTAAAACCCTGTATAGTTATCCTATCCTAACACCCTGTATACTTACCCTAAAACCCTGTACATATGGTGATCCTAATCTAACACCCTGTATACTTACTTACCCTAAAACCCTGTTGTAAGTAGGGTTGTCATAGTCTAATCAGTGTTGCCAAATTCCATTCAGTGATTCCGTATTTCAATAACTTTAAAAATCAATTGTAAAAAAATGGTGGCCTTTAAAAATATTATTTCTTCACCAAAATATTATCTACTATCCTATCCACCATATGAACTTGGTTTAAACCCTGTTAATCTTCCCTCGAAATAAAAATCCAACCTCCATAGTAAAATTTTACATCTCTTTTTATTTGAGTATCTTCTATTCTATTTTTATATCTAAGCATCGAGTCTATTTTCCCGCGTAAAACCAGTGTTGTTCAAGACTCGATTCGCTAGACAAGCTCTACAACTTTTTTTACATTTAAAAAAAATCGGATCAATCTGGAATGAGTAACTGGCAACACCGTAAATGACAAGAGAAAACATAATTATAACCTCAAAAAGCCACAACAAAAATTGAATTGAAATTCAACGCACAGACTACTAATGTTTCAGGATAAGTGAAGACTCGTCAATAAACATTTTTCTTTGCCAAGGATTCAGTCGCCTCCTGAAGCATTGTCACCAGTTCTAGTGGATGTGCGATCCCAGCATTTATTGATTATAAATGAGGACACCAAATAGAATCAAGGAACATGGGTTCGCGCTCGCCTTCTCCATCCACACCGCGTAGCCAGAGGCCACATGAGAGTCAGGGAAGAAGCCAACGTGTCCGCAACTGGGAAAGAGTGCATCGGCCGAGGCTACAGGATAGGAACCCTCCTATCCTGGAAGCAAGGAACACAAATACTTAATTTACCTGTTATAAGTATTTTATATGGGTAAAAGATTTTATTACTTACATAAAACAATATTAGAAAGAAAAAACAAATGCACTTCTTGCAAAATTATTCTCAATAGTCTTAAGTAAGATGATAAGCATATTTTCAGTGAAACCACTGGTTTTGGTGATCCATTAACTTGATAGGTAATGATAGTTTATATTCATAATAATTTATTGTAATCTTGTTTATTTTGTAAACAGGAAACCGTACTGCCCTCGAAATGCCAAATTTTAGTGGCCAAAATAGAGGAGCTACGCGCCCGAAGACACAATACGCTGGCTCAGGCTACGCTGATGCAAGCAGAGTCAGCAAAAGTGCGGGCTCAGGCTGGTTAGATTCAGGCACAGGCCTTTGCAACATTCAGCCAAACTGTTGCGGCTATGGTTCCTGTGATGAGTGCGTATGTCAGAAGGACTAGGATACAAAGGGTAAGATTGGAATATCTGTTGGTTTTTCTCATTTCTTTTTATTTTATTTATTTGTGTTTGGGACAACAACAGCATAAAATTACACTGTTTTTCTTAACTTTTCTAAGTAACAAAAGCCAATAACTTCTATCCACAGTCTTTTTCTTCTTTGTGAAGCAATTTAACTGGTGGTCCAGTTGATGAGGTCTTCGTACCTATGGAAAGACACCACTTTGATATTCACACCATGGAGCAATGGCTACCTTGGTTATTAGTAATTTTTTTTTACAATTTTAATACCTATATAAATTCTTTCAGATGCAGATGGTTTCATCATCCAATGAAGAATGATCGTACAAAAAAAAAACAGGCATAAATAGTAACCTTGATCGGACAGTTTGTATGGAGAGGCCTTTTTAGGGTTCCGTACCTCAAAAGAAAAAAAACGGAACCCTTATAGGATCACTTTGTTGTCCGTCTGTCTGTCTGTCTGTCAAGACCCTTTATCTCACGAACGGGTAAAGGTATCAGGTTGAAATTAATACCACATATTAGGATCTATGAACCACATAAGATCTGAAAATTTAAATTTTTTACATCAACGCATTCAAAAGATATGGCATTTTATGTCCTCATCTCCATACATTTATTCAAAAATGCAAAACCTACAGGGTACTTCCCGTTGACCTAAAATTATGAAATTTGGCAAGAAGCTAGGTCTCACAGTACAAATAATGGGAAAAGTCTGAAATCATTAAATATTACAACTTTTCTCACAACTAATGGTAACCAATTGTGGTGAGCTCCCGTTTTAAGAACATTCATATAAGAGAGGGGTCAAGTTGGATGGTCGCAGAGGCCATTTTTGTTTTAGTTCTATTTAAAAATGGGAACACTTACATACTTGAAAATTGGTATGTTTATAGTGAATAGGCTATAAAATTACAACAAATAATAAAATTTGGTCAAGCGCGTGTCGGACTCAAAAAATCTAGCACATTAACTTACTGAAATTTCAACTAATACAATTATGTTTATGTGGTGGTACGGAACCCTCAGTGCGCGAGTCCGACTCGCACTTGGCCGGTTTTTTCATTTCTTGAAAGTTTTACTCGCAAAAAATTTTTAATTACATCGACTGATCGTGCACTTTCAGATTTGAAAGGCTATTCTTCACACCCTGTGTAAAAGTGTTTTATTTTTGGGTGTTGTTAAGCCCATATTACATTTTCCTAGAACTTGTAGATTACAGATTAAAGTGTGGCAGAAATCTCTTTAAATTTCTAGCAATACAATTTATCATCCAAGTTCTCGGGTAATGTAACAACTTTTCTAATTTTCTAGGCTGTGATTTAAATAAATAAATAAAAATGTTAGGTAAAAAATGTTTAATTATAATTATGTTACTTACATTAAATATTATAATTACTATGAATTTGCTTTGTTTTGACATACTTTTATTTTGTTTGAATTATTTTTATTTTATTTCCAATATTATTGACGATCATATTATTCATTGACATCTGAACAATCTATGTAATTTTGAATGTGATAATATGAAATAAAGAAATCTAATCTTAGTTTAAGCTTAAATTAAAGTAAGTACTAGTTTACAAGCATCTTAATGTTAAAAAAAATCTGATATTATGTAATTCTAAATAAAAGTGTTAATTAAATATTTTAATATGTGTTTTTATTAGCCTATTTCCATTACTTTAGGAAGGAATAATGTTCCTCTGGTGCCATAGTGTGCGCACGAGGGCAGGAATGGTATTCTTTTCTGTTAATATTTGCTCCTCATGAATTGCCGGCTTCAAAATGGCTATATGGGTGCATCTATAGAGCCCAGAACACCTGGTATCCTTGTAGCTTGATAGAAACTGAAAAAAAAAGTATTTAAGAGTGGCAGCAAATATAAGTGGGTAATTTTTACAAATCTTTTTTCATGTTCTGCATGAATAGTAATTAAGAACATAGTTTTGAACTATTTCTTTGTTGATGTTATCCTACACCTTGTAGTAAGTACCTACTAGGTGTATTTACATTGGTCAAACATGAACTAAACTTATTTGCTTACTGTCTTTTGATTTTTTTCCTGTCACTTAGAGTGAACGGGAATGCTACATGTTTATTTAATATCTCTGGATTACTAAGTGCCTCCGTCACTTCTTTTATAGCTTTACTAACACTAGCTTGGGCAACTGAGTGGTATTTATTGGGTGGATTGAAATAGTATATAGGTTATAGATTCTGAATACCTGGCACCACAAAGCACTGAATAGTTATAGGTACCTACCTACCTATGTGGTGCCTTTGTCATTCGGTAGGTAATTATCTTACATATGACTTACTTTTGTCTCCACGTCTAGACCATCAGAGCCCACAGGGGCGGCCATAAATGGAGATCCTTCAGACACTCAGTTTTGAAAAGACAGGTGGATAGACGATATTTCTTGCGAAATTGTCTTTCGGTTACTTAAAGAAATGTCTTGTTGCCTTAGGGCTATATTCCTGTTCCGAGAATTAATTCTTTTTGCCTCGGTGACCACTGCATTTGCTTGGTGCATCATCTGTGTGTACAGAGACAGAATTGTAGACACTAGAACTTCAGCAAAAATTCAAAATAATACACTTTTTTCTCTCCGAACAAAGTCGAAATACCTCCATAATTCAATATGAATGATCCAAAATGCCTTCGTAAAGTTCGTCGCAACTAACTTTTTCAAAAACGTTCGCAAAGGCGTTCCCAACGTAAGGCAATTGGTAGGAAACGCTGTCAAAAATTGACAAAAAATTACCACGATACCAATAAACTCCTTAAGTTACGTTCGTTTGTTACCACAGATTATTAAACTTTTTCTTCAACGAATCTGCCGAGAAAAAACCAAATGGTTTTCGTTTGAATAATTACCACGATACGAAATGTGCTGTTCGGTGGCTCAACGTAACGTATTAAGTAAAAGGTTTTGCTTTGGTTTCATCGTATAAATTACCACGATCGGACTCCTTATCCAATTAAATGACTTGGTATTCAAGGCTATATCAGTAACTGTTTATAACTTTTTGAATTATTCAAATCGGACGTACCATTCAAAAGTTATCATGAGTGTAATAATTATCAAAATTGAAATTTAAGAAACGGCGCTGTAAGTGACTCAATGGTTTTATACAATAAAAGAGAATAGACACGTAAAATTTGGCTAAGGGCTCCCGCACACGACCGAGAATCGGTGGGCGATTATCGGCCAGAACAAGGAGGGAAGATTCAGGTGATAACACGTCAGAGCGGGATGTCGACAAAAAATCGGTCACCGATTCTCGGTCGTGTGCGGGAGCCCTAATGGTCCCTGTATGTGGAAATTAGTGTATCATCACGCCTATATACCACACCGGGTAGGAGCATCTAAGAGTGTATGTGATGATGAGAAATCTAGCTTTGTCTATTGCTTCAGGACCTTAACATTAAAATTAAAAATAATAGCCAAATTTTCTTTATAATGTACTCTTTTTAAGGTTCCGTACCTCAAAATAAAAAAAACGGAACTCTAATAGGATTACTTTGTTGTCCGTCTGTCTGTCTGTATGTCAAGACCCTTTTTCTCACGAACGGGTAAAGGTATCAGGTTGAAATTGATAACGAATTATAAGGTTCATAAACCACACAAGATCTAAAAATTTAAATTTTTATAACGACGCAATCAAAAGTTATGCCATTTTATGTCCTCATCTCCATACTTTTATGCACTAAAGCAAAACCTAGAGGGAGGGTACTTCCCGTTGACTTATAATCATGAAATTAGGCAAGAAGCTAAGTATCACAGTACAAATAAAGAGAAAAGTCAAAAATCATTAAATATTGTAATTTTCTCACAAATAATAATAACCAATTAAGGTGAGCTCCCGTTAAAAGAACTTTTTTATAAAAGAGGAGTCAAGTTGGATGGTCGCGGAGTTTTTAAAGTCAAAGAGCAAAAGCTTTTAGTATATCATATGGTAGATTGGTACGGAACCCTAGGGCGCGAGTCCGACTAGCACTTGGCCGGTTTTTTTTAATAACCTCCGACGCAAAAAGAACCTATATCTACCCGTGCGAAGCCGGGGCGGACCGCTAGTAATAAATAAAGAACAAATTATAAAACATAAATAAATATGAATTTCCACAAAAAAATATACAAATTTAATTAAAATCCTGTGATCCTGTGACATGCGATAAGGGTAAAAGTAATAAAATCAATCAAACGGCCTTATAAAAGCTTCCTTTTTAATGATCACTTCCGGATCTAATATAAAACATAAAAGGAAAAGGCCTAGCATCAAAAAAGGAGACATTCTTCCGCACAAAGGAATCGGCCATTCTCTTACGGCCATCGTGAAGTAGGGCCTATAACTAGGGCGATGACGTTTGTTATAGAACCATTAGGAAATTGAGAGGATTCCAGCTTGGCGGGAGTTTGGGGCATTATAAGTGTCCCTTAATGTGCTGCTATGGGCACTTCATCATCCCAGAGCGTATTGTCCGAGAGAATTGCCCCTTCAGGAATATTCGGTGAAAGTCGTCTATCTTAACTCCGAAAGTTCACAGCTTTTTAAGGCTCTTATATGTTGTACGAGTGATTACCTTGCGTAGACCATTTTTTTACTTTCTTCTATTTCTTTGAATTGACAAAGTATTTGAAAAGAAAGTACCTGGATGAACGTCTTCACTCGACTCATTGTTTCACTCTTAAAGTCTTAAATAGCTTATGTTGCTAAAACAATACCTAGCCAAGACAATTGTTTCGCCCACATAAAGCCCTTCATTGTTAATTTCATTGTTAATTTCATCGAGATGCTTAGAGACTTTTTAAGTGTTTTTGTATGTGATAGAATAGCAGCGCCAAAACGAGCCTCTAACTGAGATTAAAATGATATCTAACTCGTATTGTCAAGTCAGTTTTTGTCTTTAGATAAAAAAACCTCAAAATATGGCATTTGATCTTGGATATAATTTTTATCTAGCGAATCGTGCTGAGGCTGAAGGACTGTACCTCCGGCTTCTATACAGGGTGACTTTTAGTTAGTTCTTGAACAACTTTTCCCAAGGAACATAGGTCGAAATACGAAAAACCAAATTTGACCTCCCATACAAAATGCGCTATCAGCTGATGCAGTTTCTATGGGAGGTCAAAACTAGATTTTCGTATTTCGACCTATGTTCCTTGGGGAAAGTTGTTCAGTATCATGAGTACATTCATACCTTTTTCTATCAAGAACTAATAAAAAGTCATCTTAAATAAAGGCGGTCTCTTCTCAAAAGTATTTCTATTGATGTGCGGTTGACTGTCAACTCCAATAAAAGTGCACAACGTAGCCTTTATGGTAAGGACTACTTAGAGACTAGTCTTTCTCTAAAAAGTGAGCACTGAAAATGTTAATCCTAATTCATCCAAGACTCTCTATTTTAGTTGCTAGCTTTGCACATTTAGAGTGGGTGATTAACTTTATTCTCCGAGTAATGTATTAAGTGCTGACAGACAGAAAAATCTTCTAGAGCGTTAAACATTTTCAACGATCCTTTAGAAAAAGTTAAGGAGACTCCTTTGAGTTTCACAAGAGATACTTCGACCATCGCAAAGTAATAAAATTGATCATTGTTATTCTTAGCTTTATCTCTTAGATTATTGATAGGCATCCGCGCGCTCCAACATTAATCAATCATTTTATCTTTTTCTTTAAAAAAAATATAAATATTCTTTTTCTCTTTTCAGGTACTTACAGCATTGTTTCTCGCATACTGGAATATGAGGCTTGCAAACTGCGTGAAGTCCAGGGCCCGTTTCGAACTGGTCATTTTTTCTCTTAGAACAAGAGGTTACACAAATATTTAAGATTGATATTTGTGACTTTGTGCGATACAACAAATATGAGGGCATTACAAGTTATCCTACGCTATCTTACACGATTGATGACGATAACTAGTAATCCTACTCAAACAATGATGTAGGATAACTTGCAGCCCCCTTAGCGTCTAAATAACTTCAGGATAGTTCAATTACTTTCTGTGTGAATTTTCATCGCCCTTTTTATTGTTAGAAATAATTATTCGTAAATCATAATACTTCACGAAATAAATAATCGAAATATCGAACGAGAGAATACCTAGGTGTAATATGTGTAATATATAATCAGGTAAAAACACAACAAATTGAGATTCCATTTATTTTCTAAAATGTTTTCCTCCAATCAGATTAACGAGGCTTCTAAAAGCGGATTGGCCGATTTCATTGAGCTGTTAAACAAATAGAAATTAGGACAGAGATGTATTCAAAGGCGATTACAATAATCCGAGTTTAAATAAGGATTTGAAGCGATTAAGTTAAAAGGGTGAACAAATAAGTGGTTCTTACTCACAAAGGCATTTTGATGACATCTGAACAACCACCTGACGCGGCCTCCTTTCTAGCCAAACAATCGTATTGACTTGTTATCGACAATCGGAATGAGTTTTAGGGTGCGTGGGTGTTTCGTACAGTTCTATAGCGACGTAGGTAGACAATACATTACTATGTTTTTCGTAGAGGGGTGACACACTCGCCAGCGTTCAATAGGTTTAGAGGAACCTTGAAAAGATGATGATGTTACTCAAAATGAGGAACCGGGCTGAGGACGGAAGTAGTCAAAATTGTTTTTGACATTTTGATAACAACCACCTGACGCGTCAAACAATCGTATGAACTTGTTATAGACAATCTGAATAAGTTTAAGTGTGCGTGGGTGTTTCGTTATATAGCGAGGTAGAAAATACTACGTCATGGTTTTACGTAGAGGTGTGTCATACACTAGCCATCGTTCAATAGGTTTATATTGAGGGAACCTTGAAAATAACCATGTTACTTAAACTGAGGAATCGGGCTGAGGACGGAAGTAGGAAAAAGTATTGTACTGGAGAACTTGAAGTCATCAAGAAGGTCTCAGTCGAAATAAGAGAAAATTTGGGCACAAGCATTAAACTTCCAAAACCAGACAAGTGCGAGTCGAATTATTTTTTATCTTTCATTTGCAATAACTTTGGGCAAGGATAAGAGATTAAGAGTATTTCAAATTCCAAGTGGATAGCGTGAGCGGTTGCTTAGATAAACAGGTGCGACAGGTAGAGAGACGAAATCGCACCATAAGGGTTCCATTTTTACCATTTTGGTTCGGAATCCCAAAAATCGAGTAAACATCGTGCAAAACAATAAAAAACCGGCCAAGTGCGAGTCAGACTCGCGCCCTAAGGGTTCCGTACATATCTACCATATGATATACTAAAAGCTTTTGCTCTTTCGGTTTAAAAATTCCGCGACCATCCAACTTGACCCCTCTTTTATAGAAAAAATCTTGAAACGGGAGCTCACCTTAATTGGTTACTATTAGTTGTGAGAAAAATTTAAATATTGAATTATTTTAGACTTTTCCCTTTATTTGTACCGTGAGACCTAGTTTCTTGCTAATTTTTATAATTTTAGGTCAACGGGAAGTACCCTGTAGGTTTTGCTTTTTTGCATAAATGTATGGAGATGAGGACACAAAAAGCCATATCTTTTGGTTGCGTCGTTGTAAAAAATTTAAATTTTCAGATCTTGTGTGGTTCATAGACCTTAATATTCGTTATCAATTTCAACCTGATACCTCTTCTCGTTCGTGAGAAAAAGCGTCTTGACAGACAGACAGACGGACAACAAAGTGATCCTATAAGGGTTCAGTTTTTTTTTATTTTGAGGTACGGAACCCTAATTTTAATTATGATTCACCAATGAGACAATATTCTCCTTACAAAATTATCATCAGATTAAAATATCAATTTCTGAATCTCAAAACGTCGTATCTTCACGTCATCTCTTACTTCCGAGTATTGTTTCGTTAACCCCACTTTTGTTTGTGTGACAAATAGGCAAGGGGGTGGTACTTCCCCGGATGGACTTTACACAAAAGCTCTACCACCTAGAAACGGATTGGACTGAATGGACTTGTACGTTTTCATGTCGTTAGCTTCCACTGGCTTCAACTTTCTGCTTGGTGATGAGCTGTGCGTACAGGCATCTCCAATTCCTAGAAGAACACTTTTTAGGGCTACGTGCTCTAAGGCATTCGCCCTGAGTTTTCCCTGTCATCTTAAGCTTCTTCAAAATATTACGTTTGAGTTTTAAATAGCCAAAAAATATTTTTTAGTTGCTTGTTATCATAAGTTATGATAACAAGCAACTTTCCCGAAGTAAATTTTTTGGACTCCCCATAGTAAACTGGTCACGTGATCGACTCATTTTGTGTGAGAATTTGTTTCGAGTAAATTTTTTTTTCTTCTGGTAAGTTCCTTGTTTTCATGAATAGAATAAGCAAAATCAATAAAGAATTAAAACCAATAAATTCACGCTATATACATCATTTTAAGAATGTAATTAGCAATGCAGCTAGCGCTGCACATCTCATGTTTAAGTGTTGTGGTATTTGATTCATCAGTAAGTCCACTGCTGGGCAGGGTGTTCCCCTAGATTTGCACTGCAAAAATGCGTGGTTATATTTTGGAGGGGAAGTACCATAGTCACCACGCTTGTTAGCGTTTGGGCTGGTACAAAGGACGCTACTGCCAAATACTGTCTAATCCTTTTGTCCCCTTTTATGACACCCACGGATAGAGGTGGGTTGGTACTTTTCTTATTCGGCACCAAACGGGCTGGTATTTAATTAAATTAAATTTTAGCAAACAACCCTCGAATTCTAATTTACTGGCGACGAAAACATGAGTCGAACGAATTGAATTCCAATTTGAGGGAGCACTTCAACCAAATTGAAATACAAGACAACCACTTACGGATTCCAAGAATGATGGATATGAAGTAAATTTCTTGAGTATAGCCCCGCTTGTTTTATTTTTTATTTTAGGCGACCCAGACGGAGAAGTCGAGATGAGATAGACGCCTTTCAAAGTAATTGGCTAGAGAAAGCACAAAATAGGACGTCGTGGAAAGAATGGCCTTTGCCCAGCAGTCATCAGCAGTGGGACAGTTAGGGCTATTTAAGATAGATAGATAAGTTTTCAAGGTTTAATAAGCCTGAATCTTTTTGTAGTTTTGCTGTGTTAGAGGAATATTATGTTACACAGAGTGTTACAGTATTTGTTGACTTTAAAAGACAAATGCTCTAGTATAGAGCAAAGGGTTTTCAACCTCGCTACGGGAAGCTATATAGAGCGTGGGCGCCGGCAAAATATTGTTATTTTATCTGTCAAATTGAGAAATGGGTTGAAGTAACAATAGGATAAAAAGATTTATTTTGTGTGGTTTTACATCTTGTTTTTACAACGTTTAATGAAAAATAGTTTTGATTCTCACGGGTAAAACATGCTATGCACGCAGGTATGGCAGCAGGATAGAATGATAGTAATAAAATGTAGGTACGAATATAAGACAAAGTTCTCTGACCTGATTTCGGCCAAGATGAACTAAAGGGATGTTAATATAGCGCAGTTACCTATGTAACGAACAAAACGCGGTCAAGTGCGAATCAGGGTGCGCGTGGGAGGCATCTTAAGTTATTTTAGCAATCTAAAAGCTGAAGGAGGTAAGTAAAGACTGAAAAAATAACACGTTCAGTAAATAAACTGAATATCTTCTAAAGAAATACAAGGTTATTTTATAAAATCGGATGAAGACCAAATCTACATTATTACTACGTGACCAAACCTAACCACTCACGTGCCCCTGGGTACCGGTGGTACCCAAGTTTTTTTTTAAGTAGATTGCCCTCGTTTTTCGCAAAAATACGCATTAATTGACTCCCAAACCAACCCCAGTAAGATCCCGGATGCCAGATACCGGATGCCCGAAATCATTCCGAGGGCTTTGGGTTTTCATTCCGAGAAATAAAACTTGGAGTTTGGTTTCGTGAAGGCGTCGGGGTTATTTAAATGGATTGCTCGATAGGTACCAGTGGTACCTTTGGGTACCACCGGTACCCAAGGGCAATCTACTGAACTTTTTTTTTTGCGCGGGCACGTGAGTGGTCCAAACCTTATCCAAAACAAATTCAGGTTTCTATCTATACACCTCAGGTGGAACATGTTTTTTTTGTCAAAAACCGGTTTTTGACAACAACACTAAACAACTTCTTCATTAAAACCAGCCAAGTGCGTGTCGAGCGGGCCACGCTCCGTGTAGGGTTCCGTAGGAATCATTCTTGTTAAGTAAGTTTTGATTTTTTCATAAACATTTTCCCTCCTAACGAACAGCGAGGTCCAGCGCCTGATTCATTTCTATAATTTTCAGTAATTTGACTATTACGTTAACCTGTAAAGTATTTTTAACTGTGATAGTTTTCTTTTTAAATTCATCCATCATATTATTACGAGTATATACCTTTAGAGCAACGCGTGTCAAATTCGCGCAAGCCCGGCATACGGAAAATTCCTGTTACTCTATGTATGTATATTATACCACTGTAAACTTTCTCACGTTTCTGATAGCGCTTTTAAGCTAAATATTTCGCAAACATACCCTTAAATCAAAAAACGTTCTGAAAATACTTACAATGTTTTTAGAAGACCTAGTTACCTAACGGGACCCCTAAACACTATGGGGTAGACGACAATTTTTTTTTATCCCCTACTTATTTTAGCACTTTGTCGGTGTGACTAATATATGTATGTATACCCAATTATAACTTTCTAATACCAATGATCTCTGAGCTAAGCCGCGGACAGACAGACAGACAGGCGAACATGACGAAACTATAACGGTTTCTTGAAAACTGCGGAACCCTAAAAATGTGTTTTAATCTTCCGAAATTCGAAATGTGCGTACAAAAGATATTTTTGGCCTGGTTTTGAAATTTATGTAGGTCGAATTCTGCGTGCAAATGTAATTTTTGGCTGCTAGAGTGGAAAAGGTTTTTGAAATAAGAACGTGATAAAGAAGTGAGGTATGAGGTATTGGCGTTATTAGATAGCATTTTTTTCGCTGTAGTGAAAATGGTGTTTCGCTCATTGACGTAAGAAAACGCGCGGTCCCTGCGCGTGGGTTTTCAACATCTTCGGTTTCGCACGGCAGCAAATTTTTTTGCGTCTCGTGTCTTAAAACCCTCTACGCTCAAGATTCCTCTTTTGAACCACCCACTTCGCTCGTGGCTCAATCCTAGAATTATTTGCTTGCTCAAGTTTCAATACAAGCCACTCGCGCCAAATATCAATTTTGCTGCCTTGCATAACAAATAACTATTGCTTGCCCAATTACTTGTTACGACTCTTGTGAAGTACATAATCATGTACTTCACAAGAGAAGAAGTAGTTGAAGTAGATTGCCTTGCCGTTTTACGGAGCCGACTACCTAATCTAAGGGATTTGGTTGAAGGGTACTGCTTAAAGAGGGATAACATTAGTTAGGAAATTCGTGGACCACTTAACGTACGGTCAACTGCTTTTCGGTCGGTAGAAACTTTATCAACTCTATTACCACGCCATAAGGTCCAAAAGTGTTTCTACTGATGTGCGGCCGTGTGTACATACTTAATGGCTGATTTACACGGGGAAAAAGAGATGTTTTAAAAATGTATAGAGACTGGTCCTGCACATTATACATTAGTTTTATAAGAAGCTGCACTTGTGTGTAGAATCATTTCCATCTATAAATGTCCTACAAATTGCAAACAAATATAAACTTTATCAACAATAACAACATGATAAGCCAATTTGGCGGACTGTGATTGATGGTTTAACCGCGCCGTATTTATAGTTGCAATTTCGTTATTACCTAGTATTTCCGAACGTTATCTCAAGCCTGCTACAAAAGAGTGAAAAATGTTGCCATCGTTGTCATAAAATCTAGAAGAGAAAAACATTTTGTACCTTTCATATCTCAAAAAGAATGAGGTACAAGTACCTATTTATAATAAATTCTTTATAATTTTTCAAATTCGCAGGCAATGTGCAGGCAACGTCTCCTTTAGACGCTTCTGAAGAATGCAGCTACAGGAAGGAAAGAAATAGAATATAAAAATAGCTTTCTCTTTTCTTTCTTCTTTCTATAGCTGCAACCCTGCGAGGTACCAAATTTTTTACACCGTGTAAATTAGCAATAACTTACTTTGCGAACAGAGGAAACAGATTTGACCCAAACATTTAGAATTAAAATTCTGCATAACCATTAAAAATTAATTAATTAATAAAAAAAAATTAAAAAAATACTATTAAAAAATATAATAATTCAGGACGTTCTGAATAAAGGCCAGGTTAAAAGTACCCTAAACCGACGAGCATGTATGAAAGGATTGATGAAAGTTCAGGAAGCAAGGGAAGTATGTCAAGATCGTAGCAGGTGGAGAACTGTGGTCTCTGCCTACCCCGACGGGAACAAGGCGTGATGTTATGTATGTATGTATGTATGTATTAAAAAATAATTTATAAAAATGCATAATAAATAAAACCAGTCTTTTTGGCACTATTGTAAATGTAAGGTTAGATACTTTACTAATCAGTAATCATGACCTATTTATGCAATCAACTTATTTCATTGCAGCCACTTTATGTCCTTTAATTTAAAGTTCTTTTTTTTATCTGTTTGTGAGAACATAGGTACAAAAATAATTGCAATTTGTTTCTTTGAACAAAAATCTTCATATTGATGTTTCAACAACAAGACATACAGAAAAATATTATTTTGCTATTTCTTCGCTTCAATTTTATTTTCTTCATAAAGGAATGGTAAAATGAAAGAAAAGGAACATTATAATGGGAAGGAAAAGTAAAACTTCAGCTGCAAAAAGAAATCTACAAAGGTAGAACCAAACCAAAGGTAGATACTAGAGACACTTTGACCCTCATCGAAAATTTGACTGAGAGGGCTTAGTCCTCTGAGACAAGACAGGGCACTTGACTTGAACTAAGCCTTCTGTAATCACGAAAATGCCAAGCCAAACAAACTGTCGTTTAATAGTGGCCTTCGAGTAAAACCCATCAGAGAATGTAGAGATAATAACAAACATATTAAATACAGGCATTTTTATGTAACACTCGTACACAAGGCCGCTCGTCGGTGGAAACACTTTGACCTTGAGCTGTGGGTTCGGGCGTTTGTAGCGTAGCTCTGTAGCGTACACTTCCTTTTTGGCTTCGCGTAGACGTGTAAAAATATGTTACAAAAAAAAACCAAAATCAGAGATAAACAGAAACCAATAAATACGTCATCCTCCACTAGGATTTCAACCCAGACATGTATTTTATAAAACGAAGAAAACATAGTAGACGGTCTCATCTCTGAACCTAATCATACATTTAAATGATTACACACATAACCCTACTCAAGGCAAACCTAAGATGAAACCTGTAAAAAGAGATCCAGACCATACCCATAATTCCAAATAGGTGGGCCGGTCAAGAATCAAGCCCCAAACAATATTGTTAATGCATTTTTTAAGATAATGGTCCAAGAAAGTGCTGAAGGATATGAATCTGCCCATGAAACTCGACAATTTTGATCAAGGAACATAGGTCGTAATAAAAAAAATATCTACTTCCCTAATCACTCCGTTACATCACTATGGGAGGTCAACATGTTTTCGCATTTAAACCTATGTGCCTTCGGAAAAGTTGTTCAGTTTCATGGCCAAATTCAGTATCATTATCCTGTTCATACTCACACCCTGTGTGTTTATATGGACCTAAAAGAACAGCTTTCCGAAAACTGATAGGATATGATCAGTCAACGTAACTAAACAACTTTCAATGAATAAAACTTTCAGGAAGTGAAACATCGGTCTCTCCATTCAAATAGTGCCGTCAAGCTTACAATTTTTTTCAATTCCTGAAAGATTTATTTATTGAAAGTTGCTCAGTTAGTTTAACTGATCATGCCCGTTCTGTTTTTGGAAATCTATCTCTTATACTCTTTATGTAAGTAGTTAACACCAATTTTTTAGGGTTTCCGAACCAAAATAGTAAAAACGGAACCCTTATGGTGGGACTTCGTCTGTCTGTCACGTCACTATGTACGGTCAACCGCTTGTCGGCAGAAACTTTTTCAACTCTATTACCACGCCATAAGGTCCAAAAGTGTTTCTACTGATGTGCGGCCGTGTGTACCTCAGCAACCACTCATGCTATCGACTTGAAACGATGTAAACCAACTTTATTGTTAACAAAATATTAAAAAATATTATTCCTATTGTAGTGATAAGAGGAGGGGGTGAAAATTTTTAAATTGTATACCAGGTCGAGTGTGGTATCATATGAAAGGGCTTAACTTGTACATTCCAATAATATCACGCCTTGTTCCCGTCGGGGTAGTTAATTAATTTATATATATTTTTAGAACTCTTAGTTTTCAACTAATTATTAAAAATGTAAAGAAAAGTTTTCCCCTTATAACCGAAGTTTGCGAAAGGAAAAATCTGAATTAATTATATTTAAACTAAGTTTATGTAAATATAACAGCAAAAATTAAACGATCTTTAAAAAGTTGCATAGTTTTTTGGAAATCTGCAAAAAACATTTACAAACAAATTTAGTTTTGCGGTCCTAAATAATATACTATTGGTATATCGGAACCCTCGGCGCGCGAGTCCGACTCGCACTTGACTGGTTTTTTAAGGCCTAAAATTATTCTTATAATTAAATTCTTAATAAGAAATGGAACAATACAATACAATAAAGTAGCGTCGTGAAATGGTGGAGGAATATAGGATAGATGAATACACGAGATGAAGTCATAATAACGTCCATGAATTAGTATGGAAATGGGGCTAATCTCCACACATGACCGAGATAGCGCGACGAAGATAATAAAGGATATCTGTACAATGTTGCTGGATATATGTAAACTTACTATCTTGTAGAAATGTAAAGGGTTTCATAGCATTAAGTAAAAAAAATTTCAAATCATAAAACTAAACAACTACTTATCGAAAATGTGGGTAGAAAAACACAAAATATTTTGGCTTTCCCTTACAAGTATGTTTGCATAATTTTTTTCTCGTTTTAACCTATATTATTTAAATTGTATTTTTTTTTTATTTTGTTCCACATTACTTAGAAACCATTATGTGTCGCAGGCAAATTGTATAATTCGTCGGTTTACATTATGCCTGGGCATTCTACAAAATGCCGAGATTTTTTTTATTCGTTATTTTTACATAATGCCGCGAAATTTTACAAAACGGCGTTTAATTCGTTTCTGCCACTCGCCGGCCGCTGCCGCGGCACGGGATCGGTTAGGTTGACTTTAAACGCTCCTAAAATGTACCAATGACCTAAACCCGTGTATAGTCTGCCGGCGTCGTTCTACCTTTACAATTTGCCGACCGTTTACAGTTTGGCCACCGTTTGTATACGGCGAATTAGACGATTTGCCTGTGACATATGCATCACATTTATATCGCGGTACTGGAATTGGGAAATGTTGCTCAACTTTAGTTGTATTACACCTTGTTTCTTCTCAAGTATATATCAGTTTCTAGTTATCAACTGTTTTGCAAATATATTTGTATCGAAACGGTGAAAGGCAAGGCTGCGTAGGCACACACATACACTTTTTCAACTCTATTACCACGCCATAAGGTCCAAAAGTGTTTCTACCGATGTGCGGCTGTGTGTACATAAGAAATATCTAAAAATACTGACACACTCGAAAACTCCCTCAGGTGGGAATAATGATGAACAACAGTCGAATTCGGCGTGCTTACCGCGAACTACTAAAAATATACAGGAAAAGTTTGTTGTTACGTGATTTGTACAGTCAAGAGCAGTTCGAGCACGATACATTGGACTTTTTACGGTCAACTGCACGTCAGAGGAAGCACTTGTAACTCTATTGCCATATCAGCGCTGTGGCGTGCTTTGCCGCTGCAGCATTATGCTGAGTTAGGGCCTACTTGGGGGTGCGGCACACTCTATAACTAGATTTAGATTTAATGTGCATTTTATATTGTTAAATATTTTGTTGTGCATTTGTGCTGTATTCCTAAATAAATAATTTATCTATCTATCTATCTATGCCACAAAGTCTGAAACGTTTCTACTGACGAGCTGTTAGGTGATTACCGTTTTTACTTCGAGCTGAAGTCGCGCTGCAAGTATCATCCCACAACCAATGTTAGGATACTATGATATTTAAATACAAAACCATGTTACAAAATAAACTCGCAAAAAACGAGGTGTTAGAACAGGTTGGCAAAAATTTAAAGGGCATGCATGATCAGTCAACGTAACTGTAAAGTTTCAGTAAATAAAACTTTCAGAAAATGAAAAATAACAATCAGTTTCTACAAAATTGAATACTTCATTTGACAGTTTGTATCGAGAGGCCGATTTTTTTTAATATACAAGTGGGTAAACGAGCAGGTGGGCCACCTTGTGGTAAGTGGTCACCACCGCCCATGACACCCACCGTCTTATTAGGGAAATAATTTGACACAAATAAGACAGCAAAGCGCGTTACCCACCCTGAGAACTAAGACGGTATGTCTCATGTGCCGGTAATTTCACTGGCTTACCCTTCACACCGAAACACAGCAGTGCAAACACTGCTGCTTCACGGCAGAAAAAGGCAAGGGGGTGGTACTTCCCTACCACTTCTAAAAGATTTTTTTAAGTATTTTTTTTTTAAGTATTTTCCATGTTAGCACTTTTTTCAATAATTCCCAACGATTAAGCTGTTGATTTTTTTTTATTGAAAATGGCCTTACTCTTGACCTCGATCTCGTCTTGAAGACACAAATGAGGTCGACGATGGAACGAGCTTACCCAGAAGAAGCCTATTCACTCGCGACTTGAATAGATTCGGGTTATATGAACTCGGGAACACAGACGCAGACAGAGAATTCCACTCTTTAGCCGAGCGCATTACAAAAGATGTTTCAATCATGTACAATCGTACAGTATAATAACACGAACTTATTTCCTCGTACATTCAAGAGCACATCTACCTTGACACTTGCTGTGCGAATCTAGTCTCTAAAATATTGGAAAGAAGAACAGTGTAAAGTCCATTGTGTTAAGCTTGACATGCTCTTAACTGTAATATATAATTTCGCATCTTTACTTGTGGGTGTCGTAAGAGGCGACTAAGGGATTATAGACCACGGGACGGGCAGCAGTGTCCGTCTGTGTATACTACCATCTTACATACTGCGGTCACCAAAAACCGCGGTCATCGGTACCTCCTACTTATTTCAGCAAGATAATTAATTAACTGGGACATACATCATACAGGTTGTAAGGGACGGTGTACCGAAAACTGAAAGGGCGTGCTCAGTCAACGAAACTGAACAACTTTCCCAAAAAAACAATGCAAAAAAAACAATGCAAGGAAATGCAAAAAAAATGGTGACCTCTCCATACAAACTTTTCGACCAGAGTGGGCAATTTGTATGGAGAGGTCAAAATGTTTCTTCATTTAACAACAAATGTTTCTTTGGGAAAGTTGTTCAGTTTCGTTGAATGAGCACGCCCTTTCAGTTTTCGGTACACCGTCCCTTACGCCCTTTATAATAGTAGTAAACTAAGCTGGGCTACAAAAAAGAACAACTTTTTATTAAGTATTATTTTTTTTCGTATTTCATAGGGTCTTACGTTTTATGTTCCTTGGGAAGAGTTGTTCAGTGTGACTGATTAAGTTAACATACTTTTGGGCGGTTTAGACTTTGTATGATACGATCTAACTAACAGCGGCAGTCATTTGTCAAAAGCTCCTCGCAGTAAACAAGACATGGTAACATCGTTACACCGCGCGTGATCCCACCGATTTATTTACCCGGCTTTTGGCCCGGTACGTAATGTACTACTTTCCATCCTTGTCTCACATGAAACAATTTCACCCGACTGTCTTTTTCTGACTTGAAATAAAAACATTTTGCAGACAGATAAGCTGGTGCCACGTTGTAACTGTGATTCATGGCTGAGGTGGACAAATCGCATTTTGTCTGCAAAGTTTTCAGCAAACTGCTCTCTTAAGCAAATTATCACAGAAAAGGGTTTAGAATAAATGAACACTTTTTATGTTAATTTATTCTGTAATTTATTACACCTAGCTGTTAGTTCATTTCGATTTACATGACTACGCTAAAAGTATTTATTACTTACATAGACTCGCGCGAAATCATGTCTGGGGGCACGTCAGTGCCCCCGCCAAGTCGAGCGCGAAGCAAGCACTGCCGTACCATCCTTTACTGGAACCATTTCGCTGCATTTTCAGGCCCCTATTTAAGAACCTCTGGATAAGACCAGAACGCAGAAATTTACGTCATCTAGTAAGCTATAATCACATACTTAAAATCCAAAATTTCAAGTCTGTAGGTCATTTAGTTCCGAAGTTAAGCGAAAGCAAAGTTTCGCATTTATGACACACACTCACTCACTCACTCATGATCATCAAAAAGATCTAGTACTTCCCATAAACTCAGAGAGCTGAAATTTGGTACAGAGTTAGGGTTTAATGGCCACATAAAGGGAAAACTATAAAAACTAGGATAATCGAAAAAAAAAACAGAAAAAAAAAGACAAAAATAAAAATAAATCAATATGCCCACGTTTCTACAAAAAGAAGTGAAATCGCACCAAAAACATTCTGTAAAAAACTAGCCAAGTCTCGATGGAGCTGCTTGATTATCTTTATAAAAACCGGCCAAGTGCGAGTCGGACTCGCGCCCTAAGGGTTCCGTACCTATCTACCATATGATATACTAAAAGCTTTTGCTCTTTGATTTTAAAAACTCCGCGACTATCCAACTTGACCCCTCTTTTATAGAAAAGGTCTTGAAACGGGAGCTCACCTTAATTGGATACAATTAGTTGTGAGAAAAATTGAAATATTTAATGATTTTAGACTTTCCCCTTTATTTGTACTGTGAGACCTAGCTTCTTGCCAAATTTCATAATTTTAGGTCAACGGGAAGTACCCTGTAGGTTTTGCATTTTTGCATAAATGTATGGAGATGAGGACATAAAAAGCCATATCTTTTGATTTCGTCGTTTTAAAAAATTGAAATTTTCAGATCTTGTGTAGTTTATGGATCTTAATATTCGTTATCAATTTCAACCTGATACCTCTTCTCGTTCGTGAGAAAATTTCATAATTTTAGGTCAACGGGAAGTACCCTGTAGGTTTTGCTTTACTGCGTAAATGTATGGAGGTGAGGACATAAAAAGGAATATCTTTTGATTAAGCCGTTGTGAAAAATTTTAATTTTCAGATCTTGTGTGTTTTATAGACCTTAATATTCATTATCAATTTCAACCTGATACCTTTACCCGTTCGTGAGAAAAAGGGTCTTGACAGACAGACAGACAGACGGACAACAAAGTGATCCTATAAGGGTTCCGTTTTTTATTTTGAGGTACGGAACCATAAAAGTAATGAAATCTAGACAAAGTCGTACCAAGTCTAAGGTTCCTTACTGCGATTTCTTTATAATTATAGTTAATGTTGTGTGACTTGGCCGTTGAAGGGTACAAAACCAGGTGCTCCATGACACCATTGCACTGTCGCCAGAACTGCTACCCATTGACGATCAACAACAGCCTAAAATGAGACACTAGCGTCCAATTACCAATACCAGTATGGGCTATTATCTCGCCTAACAAACATAGGTAGTTACAACAGATATATAACATTACGTGTAAACAAAATTGACTTGTACATTATATTACTCTATGCTTGTACCCACTAACGTATAAAGAATGTTCAACGGCCAAGTCACACAACATTAACCATAATAATATAGAAATCGCAGTAAGGAACCTTAGACATGGTACGACTTTGTCTAGATTTCATTATTAGGGTTCCGTACCTCAATAAAAAACCGGCCAAGTGTGAGTCGGACTCGCGCACCGAGGGTTCTGTACCACATAATCAAAATACAAAGAATACAAAATAGTTTATTTGAGAAAAAGAACATAATTGTTACAATTCAATATGACACCCACACTAAGATACCCTGTGTCGTAGGTTGCCAGCGCTCTTCCGCTGAATACAAAGAAAGGTTGGTTAAAAGTAAAATAAAATATCATATCATAATTGTATTAGTTGAAATTTCAGTAAGTTAATGTGCTAGATTTTTTGAGTCCGACACGCGCTTGACCAAATTTTATTATTTGTTGTTATTTTATAGCTTATGCACTATAAACATACCAATTTTCAAGTTTTTAAGTGTTCCTGTTTTTAAAATAGAACTAAAACAAAAATCGCCTCAATGACCATCCAACTTGACCACTCTCTCATATGTATGTTCTTGAAACGGGAGCTCACCACAATTAGTTACCATTAGTTGTGAGAAAAGTTGTAATATTTAATGATTTCAGACTTTTCCCATTATTTGTACTGTGAGACCTAGCTTCTTGCCAAATTTCATAATTTTAGGACAACGGGAAGTACCCTGTAGGTTTTGCTTTTTTGCATAATTGTATGGAGAAGAGGACATAAAATTCCATATCTTTTGATTGCGTCGTTGTAAAAAATTTTAATTTTCAGATCTTTACCCACCTTTACCAACTTTACCCACCTTTACCAATCTTTACCAACCTTTACCCACAGAAAAATAAGGGTACTTAGAAGGAGGATTAAAGAAATAATTCGTCACAAGGTAGCGAAGGCGTCGTTCTATGGATTTGACAGGTTATTTTGAATATTTCCTAGTGATCATTGATAATTTGACATAAAAAATTGGGACATGTTGGCAGATGTCATCCCATAGTAAAATAAATTAGCAAGGTATCTATTCCGAGCGAAGCAAGGAGGTCCGAAATCTTTGCCTTTACCCGTTCGTGAGATAAAGGGTCTTGAATTTGGTCAAGCGCGTGTCGGACTCAAAAAATATAGCACATTAACTTACTGAAATTTCAACTAATATAATTATGATTAAGGTGGTACGGAACCCTCGGTGCGCGAGTCCGACTCGCACTTGGCCAGTTTTTTGTCATGGCTGATGGTATAGTTTTATATCATACATGTTAGTTTTTAACATGTTTATGTAAAATAACAGGTGCACTATTCGCATATGTGTGAGCGCTTTCCTCGCCAACAAACTGTGTCAGTTTGGAGAGATAATATTTTTTTTTATATGTAAATTGTACCTGACCTAAATAGATAAAAAAAAACTTGCAAAACACGAATTTATGACTTAATAAAATGTAAGCGTGTCTGTACATTTCGTAATTTCAATTTAAAGCCACAGAGATTCCATGTTCCTTCCAAATCTCCTCGACTGTACATACCTACTCGTGAGGTTTGTAACGAGCCGTGGACCTGTTTATCAGCAATATACGCTTAGATTAATTCGGGAAATAGCAACGTGTAAGCACTTTAGTCGTATAAAAGCAGGAACACATACTTGATTATTCTGTAAGTGTTTGAGCGTGCCTCAGAAACGGGAGCTTCCCGACCGCTCTCTACCTCTCAGCGGTATTTTATCAACTGTACACTCAGAGGTCCTAAGTACGTTTCACGTGTACACGACCCCAATATCCATTTTATAGGGGTTTAAAATTTAATTCACCTTTACTCAGATGTCGAAAACAGCACAGTAACCTTGTTACGTGTCAGCTACCTGCAGTAAATTGCTTACGTTAATTTTATTACCCTTCAAATGCTTACGACTCACAACAGATTTATTTTAATGATTATTTATTTGTAAGTGCTAAACGGTAAACGGATTTTCAACACTTAGGTCAGAAAAGTCTGTTTATCTCTGTTTAAGTATTTAACGAATGTAAGTTTTTTTTATGTTAGAAATGAGTAATCGAGCAGGTGGGCCACCTGATGGTAAGTGGTCACCACCGCCCATAGCACCCACTGTCTTGGCATATTTTGACAATTATAAGACAGAAAAGTGCGTTGCTCACTTTGAGAACTAAGATTGTATTTCTCATGTGCCGGTAATTTCACTGGCACATTTGCCCTTCAAACCGAAACACAGCAGTGCAAACACAGCTGCTTCACGGCAGAAAAAAGCAAGGGGTGGTACTTCCCTAGACGGCCTTTTCACAAAAGCCCCACCACCTTCAGAAGTTTGTTTTGTTTATTGCCGAATCTGATTATCGAAGTTATTGGGCTATTGGTGCAAAGTCCGTGGGAAGTACCAGTAACCATCCCTGTCGTAAAGCAGCAGAGTTTGTGCTGTGTTTCGGTTCGTAGGGTAGGTAGCCAGTGAAATTACCGACATGAGATAAACCTACCACAATAATTCTTCGGGTGGGCAATGCACTTTTCTGTCTTATTAATGTCAAATTATGCAATCCAAAAGACAGTTGGTGCTATGGGCGGTTGTGACACAAGTACCCCACCTACTCGTTTGCTGTCAACAACAAAAAACCGGCCAAGTGCGAGTCGGACTCGTGCCCCAAGGGTTCCGTACCTATCTACCATATGATGTACTAAAAGCTTTAGCTCTTAGATTTAAAAACTCTGCGACCATCCAACTTGACCCCTCTTATATAGACAGGTTCTTGAAACGGGAGCTCACCTTAATTGGTTACTATTAGTTGTGAGAAAAATTGAAATAATTAATGATTTTAGACTTTTCCCTTTACTTGTAGTGTGATACCTAGCTTCTTGCCAAATTTCATAATTTTAGGTCAACGGGAAGTACCCTGTAGGTTTTGCTTTACTGCGTAAATGTATGGAGGTGAGGACATAAAAAGGAATATCTTTTGATTAAGCCGTTGTGAAAAATTTAAATTTTTAGATCTTGTGTGTTTTATAGACCTTAATATTCATTATCAATTTTAACCTGATACCTTTACCTGTTCGTGAGAAAAAGGGTCTTGACAGACAGACAGACAGACGGACAACAAAGTGATCCTATAAGGGTTACGTTTTTTTATTTTGAGGCACGGAACCTTTAAAAAAACGTTTTGTAACGTCACTACAGATTGGCTCCTGAAAGATTTATAGGTGCAGACAGACAGAAATAGCCAAATTGGTCTTTAGAGAAATTACAAGCTGAGGTCGTATTCGGAGACAAATTAAATAAATAAATCAGTTGGCTAATAAGAAAACATGGGGTGGATCCAATCGGGCCGACTAAAACAAATTCAGACCGGCTACGACGCTACATATATATCTGAAAAGAGCTCCGTCGTTAGCATTAAAAACCAGTTGACATGCAAATGTTATTCGAAATGCCAAATCTCTTTATTTCTTTGGATTTCAAAATAATAATAGTCTTTTCTCGTGATCAATATTAGCCTATAACGTATATAAAATGTTGTTTCAGATCCAGTTCGAATTGCACCCAGTTTCATTCTTTGGACTTCAGGGTCATAATAATAAGCAAGTACCTAACTAGTATCAGGTCCGTGTGGTGCCGGCAAAGAATAGTACCTACCAACCCATCTCTACCCGTGGGTGTCGTAAGAGGCGACTTAGGGCTTATGAACCGGAGGATGAGCAGCAGAATCTTTCTGTGTATCGTACCATCTTATATACTGCGGTCACCAACAACAGTGGTCGCTAGCCGCAACGCTTACAAGCGACTAATAGTAAATCCCCTCCAAAGTACTGCGCGTTTTTGTTGGAGACCTGGAGGGAGCTCTCTGTCCTGCAGTGGAAGCTCATGGGATGCAATGATGATCATGACCTAGTATCTAGTAGATTCATTCAACTGCATATCACTGGAAGTACTTGCACTAGGCACAGTCAAGAGCTCTTCAAGCTTGACACATTTGACTTTATAGCGTTCTTATTTTTACAGCCGTAGGAGCTGTGAGTAGGCTTGAACTGCTCGTGACTGTAAATATTAGCGCTATGTTAAGTTTTCGGTAGTCTCAAAATCAAAGTTTTTCTACCAAAATGGGGTTGAGTGTATAATTTATGTACATTGTATTGTTAAAAGCCTGAATGGAAGTACTGAAAATATTACAATCAAGTGCTAATAGTCATTATTATAAACACCTTTTACTTATAAATATCTGCGATTTTATGCATTTTGTCGCGATAGCAACACAGGGTGTATAGGACGATGAACCGAAAACTGAAAGGGCCTGCCCACTGCCCAGTCAGCGAAACTGAAGAACTTTCCCACAGAAACAGTTTTGGAGAATGAAAAAAAAAATTACCTCTCTCGAACCTGGTTTTCTGGTGGAACAGTTTGTATGAAGGGGTCAAAATGTTTCTTTGGGAAAGATATTTAGTTTCGTTGACTGAGCACTCCCCTTACGGTTTTCGGTACACGGTCCCTTATACCCTGCAGAAAACGTATAGAAATAAATTTTCTTTTTTATTTAGATTAGTCATAGAACACAAAATTCAACTTTACAAAATGTGTCCCGCACTAATTGATTGTATATACACACGACCGCACATCAGTAGAAACACTTTTGGACCTTATGGCGTGGTGATAGAGTTGAAAAAGTTTCTACCGACAAGCGGTAGACCGTACATTTTATGTGATAAGTATAGGGGCGCCATAATTTTTTTATATGTAGTAATTTTATTTCCTTGGAAAAAACTTGTTTTTATGAGCAGAAATCAATGAGTTTCGGGAGTAAGTGCGGTTACGCAATACGTCCGTTCAGAATCCGATCCAAATCCGTGAAAATAAGAATCAATAGTGAAATCGAATGACGGAAGCCGATTTCACTATTGATTCTTATTTTCACGGATTCGAATCGGATTCGGATCGGACGTAGTGCGTATATACCGTAAACAGTCGCATAGTATTTGCAATACCTTTAATAAGTCTTGTATACATGGCCGCATGTCAGTGGAAACACTGTGACTTTCCACAGGTCTCTGGTTTTGGGCGTTTATAGCGTAGCGCTGGTTCCGCTTATACTGGTTTTGTTTGCACTTCCTTGCTGTAGTGCGTACATAACCGAATAGTACATACAGCTTGTGGACTAGCTTCAAAGACAAACAACCCATGTGAAACTTATGTACTACATATAGAACAGCGGTGAACTTTCGTGGTTTGACATTTTATCCGAAGGAAACAGACCGCAATTAGTACCTGCAGCGCCTTCTTAACGTTCTACACTAATTCGAAATTCGAACAAACGAGCACTTGGGCTATCAAGTGAGCTCATTGTCTTGAAAAGCACTTGCTACTTGATTGTACAAACAATGTACGAAGGTATTGTGTAGAATGTAATGGTAAAGTGCTCAAAATTTAAATTACCTCGTGCTAATTAGTTGCGGACAAAAAAATGGTTTCTCAGCGTTTTTGAGTGCTTATACTGGCTGTTAATTAGGTATGGCAAAAATAAATGCGTAAGATTCTTCAAGATGTTTTAATTTTAGTTAGTTGTTACGTTGGTGTTTGTTAAAAATTCTCTGATTAAATATGTTGAGACAAATCGTCTATTAAAGAAAGTTGTTTAGATTTATATTCTGAGCAATATACTAAATGGCCAGAAGTTCAAAAATAATAATATGATTGATCTTTCGGAACATTATGCATCCTCCCATTCTTATTTTATGTTCCATTTAACAATCGTCCATCTTATTCAAATACTACTTACAACAGCGACAGTCATCAATCACGAACTGTCCAAACAACGAAATAAAGAAACGCATCACAACGCGTGCTTTTTTTATCCGCCGCCAACTCAACACGAGTTCAATACAGATGGGTCACAATGAATGGCTTCAGAATGTTTCCGTACTATAAATTTCTTCCATAATTACAGTTTATATGTTTTGGAGAGATAGTGAGAGGATTATTGGAATTCTTCAGGACGCGATGCAGCGCACATGTTGGACACATGTTGGTGCAAAACGAACAATAGACTGTCGCCTCGTGCACGTGTGAGGCCGGGAGCTGACGCGTGTGAAAGTTTCAGGGACAAAGACCGTAACCATATGTGTTATTAATTAATTAATATTAACTACACAATTACTTACCTTGAAGGGTGCGAAACTTTTCCTAACGAGCATAAGATGTAGGTAATAAGAAAAATGACAACTTCCCATAAAACATGAGATGTATTTTTTTTCGTAATTCGACCTCTTTTTCTTAGAGAAAATTGTTCAGTTTCCTGGCCGATTCACATCCTTCAGGATTGATATACCCTAAATGTTGTTCATAACATCCCAAGACACGTCCACTGCAGGACACCCACCTGCTCCCACCAGAACTCCAGCAAAAATGCATAGTAATTTGAAGGGGATTTATCATAGTCAACAAGCTTGTAAGCGATGCGGCTGGCGACCGCTATTATGGTACGTTACACAGAAAGATGCTGCTGCTGGTTAGTAAGCCCTTAGTCGCCTCTTACGACACCCACGGGTAAAGATGGGTTGGTACTATTCTTTGCCGGCACTACACGGGCTTATTTAAATCTCATGTTGCTTATAAGTCTCATAATATGTTGTTATAACATCAATATTCTGCAGAGAGTTGTGAACATCATTTAAAAATAATTTAACGGACTGCATGTTGTCAGTTTCCCTCACACCACAGATTAGATAATAGTTTAGTTATCTAAATCAAACATTATTCATCTGAAAATCGCTGTAAAAGGGCTCGCATTATAACTATTATTTTCATCTGGATACAAGAAATAATATATAAAGTTTTTTTTTTTTATTTAGAGAACAAATTAGATTTTGTGAGGGCGTTCGTAAGCGTATTTTCTTTTATTTTCCACACCGCAAACACACCCTAAACACGCAAGATTTTTTTTTATGTCTATTCACGCTGGGCAAAATAAATAGTGTAAATATTAATTATTAACTCTTGTTCCACAACTAAACCAAAGACGTGGAAATAAGTACTAAACGAAACTGTGATTATTATTAGGTCTTAAAACACTTATGTAGGTAATATCTACCTAATAACTTTTGCTGGCGAAATGCCAAAAGGAACAAAGATTTCACAAGACAAATTACATATCTTGGATTTTCAGTATATTGAGAAGCTATGCGAGAAGCATTTAAGAATTGTGCATTCAAAGAAACATGAACGCAAATATGGAAACGTTGCTGTTACTCAGGGGGGGAATGGTATTTTTTTTGACATTTTTCATCATAACTTGAAAACTAAGATACTTAAAAAAATACAAAAATATATTTTAAAATGTACAAGTAAAGCCCTTTCATATGATACCCCATTCGACCTAGTAGCGACAATTTGAAATTTGGCCCCCCCTATTTTGGCCCCCTTTACATTAATAATCATAGTTTTTTTTTCAAAATTCTTTCATGTGCAATTAAGTTGGGGAACTATATTCTAAAACTATTCCAAATTTCAGGTTGATAGCATAAGTGGTTGCTGAGATATAGAGGTGTGACAGACAGACGGACAGACAGACAGACAGAGTGGCACCATAAGGGTTCCTTTTTTTTCCATTTTGGTATCGGAACCCTAAACACTCGGCCGCAAATATAACGGGTCGATCTGTTTTCTGTCATACATTTTCATAAAATGAAATAATGGATCAATTGATGAGGTGTCTGCCAAATATTACTTATTCACACCTGTCGGTAAATCAACAAGAAAAAACAACACGACGTTACATTTTTCAAAAATATTGAAACATTTTAAATATGTTTAATCTCTGACAAAATGGTTTATAAGGATGTTACTGATTCGGAGATGTACAATGTATAAATGGGTTATTAGATTTAGGTAAGTTATTGACGCTTTCCTTGACCCCTTCCACATGCCCCATCATTGCACGAAACACGTCGACCCGTTATGTTTGAAGCTGAGTGTAATAATATTTACATTCAGCTTCAAAACGGTTATAACGGTATTCGTTTCAAATTTGACATATTCACTGGTTCTTTGGCCTCAGTTAAGGATAAAGTACTTAGTAATTTGGTTATTACCAAATTTTAATTAATACTTAGTTTAACGTAGTTGTAATCTAACTTCTTACTTCTAACCTAATTTAACGTAACTTAAATTAAAACTACCGGATATTTTGTTTATCCCTTGTGAATGCTGTGTTCACTATTTGAGAATGTACACAAATATCATTAACTTATGTTTTATCAGAATTCTAGTTGTAGGTGTGTAACATTCGGTTTGTGAACCTAATAAAAAAAAAAATATTTGGCTGACTAATATGTTCTCATTTGTCTTGCTATCAAAATATTTTTATTATCAAAATATTTCTATAATGTAGAGCATATTCCTGAACGCATCATTAACGATTCCGCTCCCCGCTATTATTTATCGCGGTTGTATGTTAATAAATTATCGCTGACATTATAAATATGGCCCCTTATCCCCAAAGACTTGGCATTATGATCTAACCCGATTTATTACCAGGCGACTCGCTTGACTAAATATATGTTACATCGTCTAGTTCAGCCATAAACTTCAGGCTTCATTTCCCTTGTAAATTTTCAAAACTATCGCGAAAAGTACTTTTGCAAATTACAAACAGAACCCTACAGAACACTGCAGTTCTGACGTCAACCCTGAAAAAATTACGTAGAAATATAAGATAGGTACCTCTAGACTGATCCATTAGAGAAACGACTTATTTATAGCATCCACTACCTTGCTATTGTACTTAAACTGACACTTTACTAGAAAAGACAATGAATTGTAACATAAGAAGCATGTTAACACTTTTAGTGAAGTGAAAGCCATTATGGATCAAAAAGTATACACAAACACTCGACTTTTCTGGAAGAAGGAGCACTTTTAGTTACCTACTTTTATTCTAACCGAGAGCCCTTCCCGCCTTCACCCTAGAATTGACCTGCCAAGACAAAATCTTTAAATAGACTAAGAGCCTAAGGGCATAGAAAGTAGAGCCAAGCGGGTATCTGCAGCGATCTACCAGCGCTTATCGGAACCGGTGAAATGGCCTTCTTCGGCGCTGCCCAGCACTGGTTTGGCACACAGTATAGAGAATCGTTACCGACTACCTGCGCCAACTATTTCCGCGGACCTGTTCTGAAAACCGCAGGAAGATCAGCGCAGGCTCCCTGCCTTTGACGGGTATACGCTGTAAGGATGAAAACATAAAGATCCAGATTCAGTCAGTCAAAGTCAGGACAAATTCAGCACCGATAAACCAGGGTCACCTAACGCAAAGAAACGGGAATCGGTCAGCAGTAGGCTGTGGTGCTAACAACTTGATAAGTTGGTAAGGGTTCTTAGAGACCAGCGACAGGGTGGGGTGACGGCCCTCGACGAGTGCCGACGATCGACGCGCGCGATCAAGACGACCGCTAACGGCAGCCGCGCGCGATCAAGACGACCGCTGACGACAGCCTCGCGCGACACTCCAGCGACTGTCGACGAACCTAACTGCATAAGATAACATAGGAAATGACAAAGACGGCCCGTGTAAGTGAAGACTACAACAAATGTAATTGCGTTGCCTCCCCAAGAACGATAATGGAATAATTTCCCTCCTGTTTCGCAAGTCCCAAGGCCCGACGATCAAAGAGAGTGTGGCAAAGTGATAGGACACAAACATTTTATTGTTTAATAAATAGATACGCTGAGAAAAAATAAAAGACACTTTTTTGCAAATGTCAGATGGCAATGACCGACCCAAATCCGCAACTATAGGAATTCAGTCACGTAACGTTTTAAAAATACATGCCCCTAATTACGGGAAGTTTACGCGAAATAGGTTGATACAAAAATACTCGTGCGGTAAATATTTGTACAAGATCTGTTACGCGAGGATTCATTTACATACTTGTTTTTAAGTATGGAGAAAATGCAGAGAAAATCTTTACGATTTCGAAATGTATAAAAACCGTGCTTACGAACAGAAAACAATGATCTAAGAAAAGAAATGTGTGAATAGGCTTGTACTGGGCAAGCTCGTTCCATCGTCGACCTGTCGTCAGGGCTAGATTGAGGTTAAGAGTAAGACCATTGCAAGTAAAAAAAATGTGTTATAATATGTAACTAGATATCTTCTCTAGTATCACAGAACAAAAGCAAGAAAAAATACTATGCCAATGACAGGTTTGTTGATGTGGTTGGTAATGCGCTTCTACGCTGTAGGTTGCGGGTTAGATCCCCTCCCAAGGGAAATATTTAAATTAAAAACAATAGGTGTTCGTTTTGTATCTGGGTGTTATTTATGTTTATCACCGGCTTTATCTAGGTTGAGCTCAGATGACCTAGTGTGGAACGTCCCTTATGTTTACTACGCAGCAAGCATATCCTACATGTATGATTATTTGCACTATACATACTTAATTAAAATGCTTTCATGCATGTTCCTAATTTATTTGAGTATAGCTACCGAGTTATGCCGCACTAAAACCACACTAGCATTTTGATACGTAGGTAAGGACGCTAACGAGTTACAAATTAAAATAACCAGCACTTTTTACATACATGGTTTGGTCATGATGAGAGGATGAATGAACGAAGATTGACGAAAGAGATCTATCAGGCGAGTTAATGGAAACGTTGGAAGGGGACGGCCTAGGCGAACGTACCAGGACCAAATTCAGGACGTTCTGAATAAAGACCAGGTTAAAAGTTATAAAAGGATTGATGAAAGTACAGGAAGCAAGGGAAGTATGTCAAGATCGTAGCAGGTGGAGGACTGTGGTCTCTGCCTACCCCGACGGGAAATAGGCGTGATGTTATGTATGTATGTAAATAAATTTGTTCATTCTGATCCTAAATTAGGTAGAGCCTATTATGGATATCAATCATACACTGATGAACTCATAGTTCTAATAAATAGATGAATTACACATATCATATACTTCTCCCAAAATTATGATTGAATTGAACCCTAAACTTACGCAAGAGAAGGTAGAGACTGTTGTAGCACTGCACAGATCAGCCAAGATACATACCTGACGCTTCTATTTACAAGTTACATATACAAGAAGTGGCTATGAAAACCCCTATTTAATTGCATATCTTCACATCCATCCAACATGCCCCACACTCATCAACCTACTTAAAATCTTCTGAAAAAATTGTATTCAAGCTTCGTTTCAATTGATTCACTACTAATCTGATCAAATCGCAGCATGAAGAAATTGTCTCTGATTGGTCACGTCCATGGATCAGACAGGCTGTTTCTACAAATAGGATTCCTCTACGCGCATAAATATTTTACTAGGGTTTAAATAGAAGTGAAGTTGGTTTTCTATCAGCATATACGAGTATGATTTACTAGACAAGCTACGCATCTCTACCTGTGGGGGTCGTGTTCCTTGTGGTATATGTGGATCGTGGTATACGTCCATGGATCAGAAAGGATGTATCTACAAATAGGATTCCTCTACGCGCATAAATATTTTACTAGGGTTTAAATAGAAGTGAAATTGGTTTTCTATCAGCAAATATGATTTACTAGACAAGCTACCCATCTCTACCTGTGGGGGTCGTGTTCCTTGTGGTATATGTGGATCGTGGTATACGTCCTTGGATCAGAAAGGATGTATCTACAAATAGGATTCCTCTACGCGCATAAATATTTTACTAGGGTTTAAATAGAAGTGAAATTGGTTTTCTATCAGCATATATGATTTACTAGACAAGCTACCCATCTCTACCTGTGGGTGTCGTGTTCCTTGTGGTACCGGCAAGTTCCGGCTAGTAAAGCGTGCAGAGGCCAATGACATTTTTGGAATTCACTCAACTAAACTGTTACAGTTCGCTTCGATAGTTTTACTTACGGCAGGAAACACATAACACGATGTTCCAAAATAGATTGATTCTAAACGCGATTTTAGGTAACCAGTATCGTGTTATTTTATTTTCGACCGCACGTGGTTTCCTCATTAAAACCAATTAGTTACTTGTAAAATTGAAAAACGTTAAAATAACCTAGTGTTATTTTTATTTTCTAGCAATCAAAATTATGAGGTTATTCTAGTCTGATAAGATAAATAGTATTTGTACAAACTATCGCTGTCGTGCTATGGCACACTACGGAAGGATTGTGGGGGACAACTTACGGCTTAGGCCGATTTTACCTACAAAGCTACGGTCCGCCCCCCTATTTTCCTCTCCAAAACTGATTAAATTATTTTTGCTATAAAAAATTAAAGGAAAAGTAGATTTGCGCTCCTATTTTTTTGTTTTATCTTGAAAACTATACAAATTGTTCTGGTAAGAGTAGGGGGGTTAGGCCGGTACTGGACCAGCTAGAGGTGATGTGGTCGAGAGTCGGTCACCGGGATTCGACCAGGTTCGGTAGCTAATGTGGTCGAGGAACGGCCCCCGTTTGTGGACCATTTTTTTGACCAGTCTCTAAAAAAAAGCTCATCAAATAAAATTCAGACCTAAAATTTTTGCTAAAATCGCGTTTTGACTATAGTAGGGGGGTTAGGCCGGTACTGGACCAGCTAGAGGTGATGTGGTCGAGAGTCGGTCACCGGGATTCGACCAGGTTCGGTAGCTAATGTGGTCGAGGAACGGCCCCCGTTTGTGGACCATTTTTTTGACCAGTCTCTAAAAAAAAGCTCATCAAATAAAATTCAGACCTAAAATTTTTGCTAAAATCGCGTTTTGACTATAGTAGGGGGGTTAGGCCGGTACTGGACCAGCTAGAGGTGATGTGGTCGAGAGTCGGTCACCGGGATTCGACCAGGTTCGGTAGCTAATGTGGTCGAGGAACGGCCCCCGTTTGTGGACCATTTTTTTTGACCAGTCTCTAAAAAAAAGCTCATCAAATAAAATTCTGACCTAAAATTTTTGCTAAAATCGCGTTTTGACTATAGTAGGGGGGTTAGGCCGGTACTGGACCAGCTAGAGGTGATGTGGTCGAGAGTCGGTCACCGGGATTCGACCAGGTTCGGTAGCTAATGTGGTCGAGGAACGGCCCCCGTTTGTGGACCATTTTTTTGACCAGTCTCTAAAAAAAAGCTCATCAAATAAAATTCAGACCTAAAATTTTTGCTAAAATCGCGTTTTGACTATAGTAGGGGGGTTAGGCCGGTACTGGACCAGCTAGAGGTGATGTGGTCGAGAGTCGGTCACCGGGATTCGACCAGGTTCGGTAGCTAATGTGGTCGAGGAACGGCCCCCGTTTGTGGACCATTTTTTTGACCAGTCTCTAAAAAAAAGCTCATCAAATAAAATTCAGACCTAAAATTTTTGCTAAAATCGCGTTTTGACTATAGTAGGGGGGTTAGGCCGGTCGATTAAGGTTTAATTAGCGGATGAATGCGTACGTTTTATTCGTGGTTGATTTGACTTGCAAAGTATTTTTTTTGTGTTGAGACCACCCTAGATGAATGATAGACAGGTGCAAATCTATTCTACCGATCCAGCTCTGCAAGTTGTTACGTGTCGAATTTGTTTTTGTGAAGGTTTCGTAAAGTTTATTACTTCACATTATGGGAAGAATTATTGATTGCTATAAATAACATCGAAGTCACAGGTGCTTAATAGTTTCCATTCTTATGAAATTGCGTCGGGATTTTGTATTGAGACCCCCCTCGATGAATGGCCGGCAGATACAAATCTATTCAATAGTTCACATTCTTTCCTGTTTCTTTTTTTGGAGATTCCTAATGCAATTTATCCTGATTTTTTGTTCCATTATTGGTGGAAGATTTATTAATTTTCATAGATAACATCTGGGTGGTTGAGCGATAGCGTGTGATCCGTTTTTTTGTGACTTCGATGCAGGTTTGATCATGTTAAGTAGACGCGTCCCCTCCATATTAAAGCTCTATAAAAGACAACTTCCTAGGAATCGACATCATTATGTTCAGTGCTCGCTTACCAGAGAACTAGATCTCGTAATATTTCCAGATCAATTGAAGTGATTATTTAACGTATTGACAAGTTAGTGAATCTGTGTGTTCGTGTATAGCAAAAAAATGGATGTAAGTATGACTTATTTTATACGTGATTCAGTTATTGTGCTATAACGTTTTACCTCACTGAAATTTTTTCATTAATTCAGCTCACTGAAAATACTTTTAAAAATTATTATTTCCCCGCAAGCAGTGACGATGAAACCATTCGTTCCACAAAATTGAAAAAGTCGTCGAAAAGAAACTGCATTGATAGTTTTTTTGAAAAACCCAAGAAAATACTGAAAACTGTAAAGAAACCTTCGACAGTTGGACGAGCTTTGGAGGATGGCATAGCTTATTTGGCTTCCAATGAAGATGATGGGGCCTCCGCATCTCATCTGATTAAGATTGAGATTTATGATTTGCATAAAATCAAAGACGTCGCACCAGCAGAACTATGGAAACACGCAGATGTGCGTGTGAAATATTACGTACCGCCTCAGGAAGATAAACATCTGCAAAGTGCAAGAGATGTAATTTATAACATCACAAAGCAGGTGGCTTCAAGCCCAGACTGCGTCCAATTTTTTATTAAGAAGCAATGAGTGTGTGGGTGGTTCAAGCTGTGACAATGAACTTTTTTTTAGTTAAGTGTTTGCATGGACTCTGTAATATTTTTTGTGAGATTTTTGTCCTTTTCCCATAGCTGCAGAGCTATATAAAGACGTAAGATCCAACTTAGAGGATCGCATTCGTTTACCACACACAGACCATGAATCCTCCTGAATTAAGTGCCGGAGAAATCCACCGATTGGAGCAGCAGTTATTTCAACTCTGCGAAGAAATTGAGAAGCAATATTCTAACACGTGAGTAGTCTAGCATTACACTTATTTCACTTGCTGTAACATATTTTCCGGTAGTGGGCTTAAAGGTACTTAAAGTGAGATCTTTCCATATTTTATTCATTTGTGATTCTTTCGTTTCTGTTCAACGTTTTTTTTTTGGCTTTACATCGATTCAATATGTTTTATAATTTGGATAACAGTTTATCTGAGCAAGAGATTTCGTTGTTTAGTAAATCTCTCATTCTAAGTAAATTTCATAGAAACATACGAATGTGGTTTGTACAAAAAGTTCTACCTGTGTCACTTTTGCGAGACCCAGACATTTCACCTTACTATACGCCTTGTACTGGTCACTTGAAGTACAATCCAAAGAAGCTGCATTATGACGAAATCGATGGGGTGTTAACGATGCAAGCGTATTGTACACATTGTCAGCAGTAATATAGGTTAGGTGGATCATATAAATTATTATTATTTTTTTTTGTTTTTACAGTTCAACGCAAGGAGGTGAAAACCGAAACAAGAAAAGATCGGCGACAACGGCGGTAGAAGATGAACCCATGACTAAAAAATCATACAATATTTCAAAATCATCCAACCAACCATCAACGTCATCAGTTCAAAATGTAAGTACAGAAAGTAACGTAGAGTCGAGAGAATGTGAAATTTGTAAATGTTTTGTACAAAAAAAATATTATGCCAATCACCTTAAAAGTAACTCACACAAAAATAGAATTTTGGCCGCTGACTCCGAACTAGAAAATGTCCATGTGATAGAAAGTGCTTTCGGGAATAGAATCATGACTTACAGAATGATCGCGATAACACCAAATCAGGCTTTTGAAACACCTGAAATATTTTTACAAAATATTAAAAATAAAGTTTTTAAATTATTAGAAAGATCAATTTCAGAACACTTTGTTGTAAAAGTTAACTTTATTTTAAACGCTAACTTTACTCAAGAAACAAAACAGCAAAAAAACACATTCGACTTTCAAACAAATAATTATGTCGTTTGTACTGGAGATGATAAAAACATTATTTATTCAATGCTTGAATCAGAAATTAAAAACAAAATTACGAATTTTGAAAAAAAAGACAGCGGATGGAGTTTTCTTAATATAAACCACTTGGACATGAATGTCAACAAGTTTAACCCATTGCGCGGTTCGTCATATATAGATCTGCCATTAGACATCAAACATAAAAAAGCTGTAATTAATGTACAGAACAAGGACTTCGAATGTTTTCGTTGGGCCATTTTATCGGGCCTGTATCCAGTAAATCTCCACTCAAACAGAGTAACATCATATATGGCACATAAGAACGAATTAAAATTTGACAATCTTCCCTTTCCGATGAAAATTAAAGATATTCACAAATTCGAACAATTGAACGATATTAGTATTAATGTCTTCGGATTAAACTCTGATTCGGAAAATAAAACAAAGATTGTAGGTCCACTACACTTTACAAAAAACAGAAGAACAAAACATGTAAACTTGCTATACATCACACAGGGTAGCAAAGGACATTATTGCTATATAAAAAATCTCTCGCGATTAGTATCAAAGCAGATATCAGCATCAGAGCATACAGCATATATCTGTGACGGCTGCCTTCTACACTTCAAATCGTTAGATAATTTAAAAAAACACCAAGAAAAAGACTGTTTTCATGTTTGTACGAGATTACCTTCTGGACTTGACACAAAGAAAAACTGGTTTAATGATAAAATACCAACAAACCAACTTAGTTTCAATAATTATGAACGTAAATTAAAAGTCCCCTTTGTTATTTACGCTGATTTTGAAGCATTTTTAAATCCAATTCAAACTTGCTCCAATGATCCAAGTAAATCTTCCACGAATAATATCCACAAACACGAAGTATACAGTTTTGGCTATTACGTCAAATGTTCCTATAATGATAGTTTGTCGCAATATAGAACTTACAGAGGTGAAAATTGCGCTGAAACTTTCATGAAATTCATCAAACAAGATTTAGAAAAAATCTGTAAAACTAAAACTTATAATAAATCACCATTACCCCTAACACAGGAAGATAAAATCAAAATAGATCAGGCCACCTCCTGTTATATTTGTGATCACGATCTGAACGGGGAATCCACAGTTTCTTTCAATTGGCACACTGGTGTTTTTGAAGGTGTTGCCCACAAATTATGTGCAGAAAAATACCAGTTACCGGATTTTGTACCCATATTCTTCCATAATTTAAGTAATTACGATGCTCATTTTATAGTGCACGGATTAAGTGTGGATGAGGGTGATATTGAGCTTATACCAGAGAACAAAGAGAAATACATATCTTTTTCTAAGGTCTTACGACTAAATAAAAAATTAGTGAAATTAAGATTTCTTGATTCTCTAAGATTTATGCCAAGTAGTCTTGAAAAATTGACTAAGATTTTATCACCAGAACAATTCCATGAACTTAAATTAAATTTTCCAAATGACGAAGACTTCAGTCTTTTAATACGTAAGGGAGTGTATCCATATGAATATATGACATCATTTGAATCATTAAAAATGAGAACTCTACCTACTCGTGATGATTTTTTTAATTCTTTAACTGACAGTCATTTATCAGAAGCTGATTATACACAGGCTCAGGAAGTGTGGAATCATTTTAGGTGTCAGAATATGGGGGATTATTCGGATCTATACTTAAAAACAGATGTCTTGTTATTAGCTGATGTATTTGAAAATTTTAGAAATGTTTGCCTCAAGACATACCAGTTAGACCCCTGTCATTACTTCACCCTTCCAGGGCTTTCCTGGGATTCTATGTTAAATCATGCTAAAATTAATTTGGAACTTCTAACTGATATCGATCAAGTCAGTTTTATAGCAAATAATATCAGGGGTGGGATTTCTCAATGCAGTCACAGACATGCAAAAGCAAACAATATTTACATGCCAGATTATGATTCAAACATCCCATCTTCATATCTCATGTATTTAGATGCGAATAATCTTTATGGCTGGGCTATGTCGCAATATCTCCCAACAGGAAAGTTTGAATGGGTAGATGTGAATACTGATTTCAATGTGTCTGATGAGGCAAGTCACGGATACATTTTAGAAGTCGATTTGGAGTATCCATCCAACTTGCATGATTTTCACTCAGATTTACCCTTTTGTCCTGAAAATATTTGCTCGGGAAAAAGTAAACAAAAAAAATTAATTCCGAATTTGTACAACAAAAGCAATTACGTCATCCATTATAGAAATCTCAAGCAATGCTTAAAACAAGGTTTACGGTTATTAAAAATACACAGAATACTTAAATTTGAACAATCACCGTGGCTCAAAAGTTACATAGATTTAAATACACACATGCGATCCCTAGCCTCTTCGGATTTTGAAAAGGATTTTTATAAACTCATGAATAATTCAGTTTTCGGTAAGACGATGGAGAATGTAACAAAACGAGTAAATGTCAAGTTACTTAATCACTGGATAAATCACGGAAGTAAACAGGGCGCAGAAACTTTGATTGCAAATCCTGCATTTCACAGTTTATCAATTTTTTCTGAAAATTTAGTTGCAGTACAACTGAAAAAAACTCAAGTTTTGTATAACAAACCGACTTATCTAGGTTTCTGTATATTGGATTTATCAAAGACATTAATGTACAATTTTCACTATGATTTCATGAAAAACAAATATCAAGACAATATTAAATTGCTATACACAGACACTGACAGTTTAGTCTATCAAATATATACTGAAAATTTTTATGTCGATATGCGATCTGATTTAAATTCATTCTTTGACACATCTGACTATCACCCTGACAATCAATACGGTTTGCCATTAGTAAATAAAAAGCGTTTAGGATTTTTCAAAGACGAAAATAATGGTAAAATTTTTGAGGAATTTGTCGGTCTTCGTGCAAAATTGTACGCTATGAGTGTGCAGAATAATTTTATTGCCAAAGCCAAAGGTGTAAATAAATCAGTCACCAATCAATTTAATATTCAAAATTATAAAACATGTTTATTTGATAAAAAAAATATATCGCGTGAAATGTTACGATTCAAATCTATAAAACACGTAATTTATACTCAAAAAATCAACAAAATATCATTATCATACAGTGACACTAAGCGCTACTTATTAGAAAACTCTACCGATACTCTTGCTTGGGGGCACTTTAAAATAAATAAAGATAACTCCTAACGTTACTTTCTGTATTTAGTACATAAGAATTATAAAGTCGTTATTGAGATTTTCTTTTAGATTAAATTATATGAGTACCGCCGAAAGACGTCCACTGCTGGACATAGACCTAATTTTATTACCGCATAATATTTTCTTGTAATTGTTTTTGCGAATGTTCTGATGTAATGCATGCGATAAGTAGTGTAAATAGATAGAAAAACTTACCTAGACTAAGTGTAATAGTTTAACCATGCATAAAATAATAAGTGATTATTTTAATGATCCATAATTTAGTAATTCCTATTATTTTATGGCAAGTACTCAATGTAAATATACTGATTTAGGGAATGTGTTCCTTTGACCATTCATAGCATCAAAACAGGTACCAAGTTTATGTTCGCCGTTGTCCGCTTTTTTCATCTCTAACTTTAAAATATACTGTATGTTACACAGCTTAAGGTCTGTTTTTCAATAACTTAGTAGCGAGGTAAGGTGGCGCTTGCTGAATAGACGCCGCCCATTATAAATAGTTCTGTATAGTGTAATTAGCCGGCTCTTAAAATCGGCCGGGCTGGGGAGTTTTCTTGCGCCATTTCTTTTTCTCTGCAATAGCCCGACTCCGAATTGGTGGTAGACTCGCTCTTTTGAATTGTATAAATTATTGCATGATAGTGAAATAAGTTACATTTTTTGTAATGAATATAATACGGAAAGAAATAATAAAATATACAAAAAATTATTCGAGTTTTAGTTTTTATTTAATTTTCACATTATATCCTAAATAATTAGAATTATGTGTCATTCTATATTGTGCACCATCTTAGTTGACACGTGTTTTCTACAACAATATGATTCATTTTAATCATCCTTTTACAGCGATAGTCGCTGGTCCCAGTGGATGTGGAAAATCAAATTTTGTTACAAATTTTTTAAGTCATTCCAAAGCTCTTTGTAATGAAGATTTTTCTGAAGTGATATGGTGCTATGATGAAATGCAGCCACTATATAATTTAGATAATGTTAATTATAGTCAAGGCATCCCAGATTTAAATATGTTTGATGGAAAGTATCCCAAACTCTTAATAATTGATGATCTCATGAGAGAATCAGATGGTCGCATTGTAGATATTTTTACTAAAGGCAGTCATCACAGGAATTTGAGTGTGTTTTACATTACTCAAAACTTATTTCATCAGGGTAAAGGTCAACGAGATATTTCATTGAATTCCAGCTATATAATTTATTTTAAAAACCCTCGAGATAGAACGCAAATACGTCATTTCGCTCGTCAGGTATATCCAGACAATACTAAATTTGTAGAAGAAGCGTATAAGGATGCAACCATAGAAGCTCACGGATATCTTTTGATTGATCTCAAGCAAAACACTAACGACATGTATCGCTTCAAAAGTAAAATATTTCCTTCTGATAATTATTGTGTAGTTTACGTTCCAAAGAAGGGGTATAAATATGATACACAACAATAGAATTCATTTAGTTCCAAATGATGAGTCAAGAAGAAACATCTAGAGATCATTTGCTAATAGCATTAAATACAATTAAACCACACTATCGAGACGCTTTGTTACAATTTTGTACCGACAGTGAGATAAAACAACTTTGCGAGTGTATTTTAACAATATTCAAAGACAAAATACCTATAAAAGAAGTGGTAGAGTCTACTTTCAATATTTGCAAGTTAATATGTTTCATTTCTGCTGATAAATAAATCGTAGACTGAGATTATCTAGCACTGCAGAATATTGCCTCAGTTTTGGATAATGAGTGGAAGAGTAACATCTCATAAGCATTTCCTTAAAGCATTACTAACATTAAAACCAAAACAACGAACAGCTTTACTGAAAACTTGTGGCAATGATGAAATAAATTGTATAAGTGAATGTATTTTTAACGTTTTAAAAGGTAAAATACCATTAAAAGATAAAGATAAGTGTAAATTAAAAAAACATAGAATTATTTTGAGACAGTTAGTTACGAAGGGTAAAATTAAACAAAGGAAGAAAATAATTGTGCAAAAAGGTGGTGCATTTCTACCTATTATTTTAGGTGCCGTTTTAAGTGGGCTGCTAAATTCAGTTTTTCGATCGTAATATTAATTCATCAATATGCAAAATACAAAAAAAATGGTCCTGGTTGATCCTAATGTTATTGAAAGATTTAAACAAAGTGAGAGAGAGAGTTCATCTGAGGACGCAATTTCTCGTTTGGATGGTGAGATGCATAAAATATTAAAAAGCAAACTAAATGATCGTGAAAAGTGGATATTGTATCTTCAAACACTGCAAAGATACTTGCATTTCAATGATGAAAAAAAGAATTCTTTGAAAATAGTCCCACTAAATCAGGAGAGAGTAATTACAGCTGATGCGCAGATTCAGACTGACCCCATTAAGAAGGAAAATGATGTAGATAAAACGAACGTTGAGACCCAGACAGATTCAGTAATACAAAACTTTACGTCCTCTAAAGACGCTTATACTGTTATAGGTGTTGTAAACTCGCTACCTAAAACATACAGAAAAAAAGGAGAAATACTGTTAAGTTATTTGGTGCGAAATAGAGATAAAATACGCTGGAATGACAATGGAACCGTTTTTGTAAGTGACAAAGATATTCCTTTCAGTAATATAACTGAATTAGTACACTTTGTCATAAGAAAAGTAAAACGTCCCAACCCGCTAGGGTATGAACAGTTTGTCAAAGTTTTATCTGATATTAAAATCCCCATTAATTGTCTCGGTAATCCAAACGCACAATTTTCCTTGATAGAACTTGACGATAAAAATAAGAACAGTCCAAGAATACAAAATACGCCAATACAAGGTAGATCCAGATCAGAACGGCTTAGAGCTCGCAAGGTAATTAATTGGGAAAGATGGAATCCGTATTAGATGTCAATCAGATTTATTATGATGTTTCTAATCCCGCTGGTTATAGCAGCGTCAATAAACTCACAGAAGCAATGAAAGGGCGAATGAATAAAAAGCAGGTGCAAGAGTGGCTGCAAGGTCAAGAAACGTATACTCTACATAAACCAGTTCAAAAAAGGTTTCCGAGAAATAAGTATGTTTTGTCTAATTTTAATGTACTATGGCAAGCAGATCTTAGCGATATGCGATCTTATAGTCAATATAATGATGGTTACAAATATATACTTTGTGTTATAGATGTATTCAGTAAATATGCTTTTGCTAGAGCTATTAAAAAAAAGAATTCAGAGACCATAAAAAGTAGTTTTCAAAGCATATTTAGTGAAGCCGAAGATACCCCTACTCATATTCAATCTGATAAAGGTACTGAATTTGCTTCAAAAGATGTTAAATCATTTTTAAAAAGTAGAAATGTAAATTACTATACAACAAACAATCCAGATATAAAAGCTAGTATTGTGGAAAGATTTCAAAGAACTTTGAAAATGAAAATGTGGCGATATTTCACTCATAAAAACACATACAGGTATGTAGATATTTTGCAAGATTTGCTTAAATCATATAACTATAGCTATCACTCAAGCATTAAAATGCGACCATGTGATGTAAATTCGAATAATACTATGACTGTCTGGAATAATTTATACGAAAGACCAAAATTAAAACGAAGCAATATGAACAGAACTACACCCATATTTGAAGTAGGTGATTTTGTAAGAATAACCAAATACAAACATATATTTCAAAAAGGCTATGAAACCAATTGGAGTGATGAAGTGTTCGTTATAACCTCCATTATCAAAAGAAAGCCATTTATAGTATATACCCTCAAGGATTTGCAAAATGAGTCAATTGTAGGAACTTTTTATGGTAAAGAATTACAAAAGGTTGAGTATAACCCCCACGATACATATAAAATAGATAAAATAATACAGTCTCGCTACTCAGGTAACAGAAAGCAAGTGCTCGTTAAGTGGAAAGGTTATCCCAACAAATTTAATACTTGGATATTAGCTTCAAATTTAGAAAAAATATAATGGAGGATAGTTTTTATTTAACACTTTTGAGTAATAGTTCAATGTTGTATTTCCCTAACAATGCAACCACAAATTTTTTTACCAAACTACCAAAAACGCTTAAGTTAGAAGGAGAATGGGTTGTTGGATTAGTGGAATTTAACTACCCCTGTACAATGTTCAACGTGCAGGAACATGAAAACATATTTTCTGTAACTAAAAAAGAAGGGGGACATGAAAATGGCGTACAGTACATATCTAACATACCTACCACAAACTATGATGATGTCACTCACTTTTTACAATCTTTTAATGAAAATGATCTGTTAAAAGGGAAAGTCACCTTTAAATACAATAAAATATCAAAGCTTGTCACAGTATCTACTTCAGATGATATATTAGCTATGAATCTCGCACCTAAGCTATGTTTGCAGCTTGGATTTGAACCTAATACAAATATTGCTGTTCATAAATCAGGCAAATACCCAGTCAACCTGAATTTGGGGTTACCATCTCAACTTTTTATATATTCAGACATAGTGCAACCGCAGATAGTGGGAGATGTCATGACATCATTATTAAGAGTTGCAACACTAGACCCCATGAAATATACATACGGTGCATTTAAAATGAATGTTTTTTCACCAGCACACTACTTACCAGTTATGCGTAGAGAGTTTGATGTTATTGAAATAGATATAAGAACGAGTATTGGTGATAAAGTACCATTCCAGTTTGGAACTGCATGTATTAAACTACATTTTAAGCGAATAAAATGATTAATAAACAAACTCAAATATGTCCTTACAACCATTATTATTCACATCAGGCTGGAACGGGAGTAGGCATTGTATATAGAGGCGTTCCTCATCAGCGGGGGCATGGTATTGGTAGTTTTCTTGGAGGTTTATTCAGATCTGTGTTTCCTCTTTTAAAAAGTGGGGCGAGAGCAATTGGTTCCGAAGCCGTAAATGCAGGTATGGGGTTGTTGACTGATGTGATTAATGCGCACCCACTCGCTGATTCTGTCAAAACACAGCTAAAAAATGTAAGTGCAAACTTAAAACGAAGAGCGGATAATAAAATTGATTCCTTGATGTCTGGATCAGGGTATAAAACTCGAAGACAATCGAAGAAGGTATCTATTCGTAGGAAACCACCGAAGCGAAGAGGTGCCACGAAAAAAACAAACAGCGACATATTTACATCTTAAAAATCATGGCATTCTTACATAACAACTCTTGTGAATGTGTAAAATCAGAATTAGATTTGTTTGCCCTCCCATCAACACAAACCAGTATAGAGAGTGGGCAGTGGATTAACTACAGCCCAGTGTCATCATTAACTGACGATGGACCCATTGAATTTTTAATACCTGGCTCTGGAGATGATTATATCGACTTATCGCACACAATACTCATTGTGAAAGCAAAAATTGTTAATCGTGATGGCACGCCAATTCCTGAGACTGTTAAAGTTGCACCAGTAAACAATTGGTTACATTCCCTTTTCAGCCAGTTAGATATATATTTAAATCAAAAGCTCATCTCACCTCCCAATAACACCTACGCTTATCGAGCATACATCGAAACTTTACTTAATTATGACAGGGGAGCTAAAAAGTCTCATCTCACTTGTGGATTATGGTATGACGATACAGCTAATCAAATGGATACATGTGACATTACTAACCTAGGATTTAATATGAGACATAGCTTGACACACGGCAAGGAAGTGGAAATGATGGGGCATTTGCATGGTGATATATTCAATCAAGAAAAATTTTTGATTAACGGTGTAGAAATGCGCATAAAATTAGTACGTACAAAAGAAACTTTCAATCTCTTATGCTCCAATGTAGATTCAAAATTTAAAGTTAATATTACTAGTGCATCTCTCTTAATGCGTAAAGCTAGAATTAATCCATCCGTTCTTCTTGCTCATCAAAAAGTTTTATCTACTACTACTGCAAAATATCCTATCACTCGCGCGGAAGTCAAAGTGTTAACTATACCAGCAGGGGTGCAAGGAAAAGCTCTTGATAATATATTTCTTGGACAAATACCTAAAAGATGTGTGATTGGATTCGTAGATAATGCTGCATTGAATGGAACTCTAAATAAAAATCCATTTAATTTTGTACATTATAATATGAATTTGTTTAGTTTATATGTCGATGGTCAACAAATTCCACCTGGTACATTACAACCATCTTTTCCGAATGATATGTTTGTAAGCGCATACAACACATTGTTTTCTGGTACCGGTATTCATTTTGCGAATGAAGGTAATTTTTTATGTATGAGCGATTACTCAGGTGGATACTGTTTAATGGCTTTTGACATGACCCCTGATTTGTGTGCTAATTCACTAACACACTGGAATTTAATTAAACATGGTAGCGTGAGGATGGAAGTTCGATTTGATAGCGCTCTACCAACAACAATTAATTGTATAATTTTTGCTGAGTTCGATAATATTCTTGAAATAAATAAAAATCGTGAAGTTACTTTCGACTACAACAGCTAAAAATTTAATGAATGTTTTGAGTTAAGATATTTATATAAAATATGATACATTTTGATTTATAACATAAGTTACTACGCAGTTCTAACAATCAGATGTGTGAAAGCAAAAATGGATACTTGTGATATACAGAGATTCATGAAAAAAATTGACTCCAAGTTAGAATACAATGTATATGCTGCAAATCGTTTACCAATTCATGTTTCTCTACCATGCTTCTTAATAAGTAATTTAGATCCTGATACGAAAATTGGGTCGCATTGGATAGCTATTTACATAAGTGAGGATGGTGTTGCGGATTATTTTGATTCGTTTGCTCGTAAACCAACCATGTATCATGAAAAATTTTTGAAACGAAATTCTAGAATATATTTTCATAATAGTATAATTCTTCAAAACTATCTTACTTCCGTATGTGGAATGTATTGTTTATTATATATTTACTTTAGATATAATGGAGTGTCAATGTTTAATTTTACGAGTTTGTTTACTAAGGATACTTTATGTAATGATTTAATTTTAAGACAACTATTTCAGTCTATTTTGGTCCAATTGAAATAAATTTTAAAATAATGTATTTTGTGTTTTATTTACTTTATAGGTGACATCAATTAAACAAAAGTTCTATTAATTAAATTTATTGTCAAGTAAACATAAAATTACACATGAATAAATTAATGTTGTTTAAATGCTAACTATTTTTTCGGAGAATATAAGGATAGAGGTAGGTTTGCTGGACTCTCTGCTCTTAATTCTTCTTCTTCCTCATAGCTCCAGTCAAAAATTTTTTTTTTCGGAGAATATAAGGATAGCGGAAGGTTTGCTGGACTCTCTGCTCTTAATTCTTCTTCCTCCTCATAGCTCCAGTCAATTTGAAGTGGATTAATTGGACGCCATTGGCGGGACCAACCTGCGGCTAAAGTCCAAGGTGCCAGTGATCTTGAATAATTAGATATTTTTTGCAGTTCTCCTTTTACCACGGCTACGGGTTTGTTTCTGTATTGCGTTGAACTGTAAAAACAAAAAAAAAAAAATGTAAACACAACTTAATTGGTAGTAATTTTCGATAAACTAGGATCTAATTTATATGATCCACCTAACCTATATTACTGCTGACAATGTGTACAATACGCTTGCATCGTTAACACCCCATCGATTTCGTCATAATGCAGCTTCTTTGGATTGTACTTCAAGTGACCAGTACAAGGCGTATAGTAAGGTGAAATGTCTGGGTCTCGCAAAAGTGACACAGGTAGAACTTTTTGTACAAACCACATTCGTATGTTTCTATGAAATTTACTTAGAATGAGAGATTTACTAAACAACGAAATCTCTTGCTCAGATAAACTGTTATCCAAATTATAAAACATATTGAATCGATGTAAAGCCAAAAAAAAAACGTTGAACAGAAACGAAAGAATCACAAATGAATAAAATATGGAAAGATCTCACTTTAAGTACCTTTAAGCCCACTACCGGAAAATATGTTACAGCAAGTGAAATAAGTGTAATGCTAGACTACTCACGTGTTAGAATATTGCTTCTCAATTTCTTCGCAGAGTTGAAATAACTGCTGCTCCAATCGGTGGATTTCTCCGGCACTTAATTCAGGAGGATTCATGGTCTGTGTGTGGTAAACGAATGCGATCCTCTAAGTTGGATCTTACGTCTTTATATAGCTCTGCAGCTATGGGAAAAGGACAAAAATCTCACAAAAAATATTACAGAGTCCATGCAAACACTTAACTAAAAAAAAGTTCATTGTCACAGCTTGAACCACCCACACACTCATTGCTTCTTAATAAAAAATTGGACGCAGTCTGGGCTTGAAGCCACCTGCTTTGTGATGTTATAAATTACATCTCTTGCACTTTGCAGATGTTTATCTTCCTGAGGCGGTACGTAATATTTCACACGCACATCTGCGTGTTTCCATAGTTCTGCTGGTGCGACGTCTTTGATTTTATGCAAATCATAAATCTCAATCTTAATCAGATGAGATGCGGAGGCCCCATCATCTTCATTGGAAGCCAAATAAGCTATGCCATCCTCCAAAGCTCGTCCAACTGTCGAAGGTTTCTTTACAGTTTTCAGTATTTTCTTGGGTTTTTCAAAAAAACTATCAATGCAGTTTCTTTTCGACGACTTTTTCAATTTTGTGGAACGAATGGTTTCATCGTCACTGCTTGCGGGGAAATAATAATTTTTAAAAGTATTTTCAGTGAGCTGAAACAATGAAAAAATTTCAGTGAGGTAAAACGTTATAGCACAATAACTGAATCACGTATAAAATAAGTCATACTTACATCCATTTTTTTGCTATACACGAACACACAGATTCACTAACTTGTCAATACGTTAAATAATCACTTCAATTGATCTGGAAATATTACGAGATCTAGTTCTCTGGTAAGCGAGCACTGAACATAATGATGTCGATTCCTAGGAAGTTGTCTTTTATAGAGCTTTAATATGGAGGGGACGCGTCTACTTAACATGATCAAACCTGCATCGAAGTCACAAAAAAACGGATCACACGCTATCGCTCAACCACCCAGATGTTATCTATGAAAATTAATAAATCTTCCACCAATAATGGAACAAAAAATCAGGATAAATTGCATTAGGAATCTCCAAAAAAAGAAACAGGAAAGAATGTGAACTATTGAATAGATTTGTATCTGCCGGCCATTCATCGAGGGGGGTCTCAATACAAAATCCCGACGCAATTTCATAAGAATGGAAACTATTAAGCACCTGTGACTTCGATGTTATTTATAGCAATCAATAATTCTTCCCATAATGTGAAGTAATAAACTTTACGAAACCTTCACAAAAACAAATTCGACACGTAACAACTTGCAGAGCTGGATCGGTAGAATAGATTTGCACCTGTCTATCATTCATCTAGGGTGGTCTCAACACAAAAAAAATACTTTGCAAGTCAAATCAACCACGAATAAAACGTACGCATTCATCCGCTAATTAAACCTTAATCGACCGGCCTAACCCCCCTACTATAGTCAAAACGCGATTTTAGCAAAAATTTTAGGTCTGAATTTTATTTGATGAGCTTTTTTTTAGAGACTGGTCAAAAAAATGGTCCACAAACGGGGGCCGTTCCTCGACCACATTAGCTACCGAACCTGGTCGAATCCCGGTGACCGACTCTCGACCACATCACCTCTAGCTGGTCCAGTACCGGCCTAACCCCCCTACTATAGTCAAAACGCGATTTTAGCAAAAATTTTAGGTCTGAATTTTATTTGATGAGCTTTTTTTTAGAGACTGGTCAAAAAAATGGTCCACAAACGGGGGCCGTTCCTCGACCACATTAGCTACCGAACCTGGTCGAATCCCGGTGACCGACTCTCGACCACATCACCTCTAGCTGGTCCAGTACCGGCCTAACCCCCCTACTGGTAAGTACTCATTTAAATATGGCGGGAAAACAGGGCATTTTTTTCAGTTTTTTGGATACTCATATTTAGAAAAATTTAACGAATTACAAGGGCATGCCTACAGTAGACCTTGATTTTAAAACAAAATACCATCGCCCTACAAGCAATATCCAGGAAGGAAATGAACAAATGCATTTGTATCAATTTGTATGAAAGAAATACAGCTAGGAAACCCGCGTACCGCGCTTTTAACTTGCGTACAAAAAGGTTTCAGATACATTGTTTATACGAAGCCGGAAGCCAACAAGAATCACTGTACAGAAAGCAAATATTTTATTAATTTTAATAATACGCACGTGATTCAATCTTTGGAACTTTGAAGACCATTTTACTTTTAATTTAAACTTTTTGACACACTCGATGTAGCAAATTGGCATTCTTAAATGAAAATTTTCAATCAAAAACATCAACCGTTCACAAATGCATAAACGATGCGTCGTACGGGTTTCATCTTGAAACGTGCACCATTTGTGCAATAACTGCAACTTCCTTTTCTCAGACTTTTCTTAGAATCTCGTTATTTCAGGCTCGAGGTAGAAACGGGGATAGGGTGAACGATTACGGGAAATCAGACGTACCGTGCTCCCCAATTTGAGTTGTAGCACAAAGAGTTCCGCATGTATTATTTCAGCCAATTTTGTTTTCATTTCCTACTATACGAGGTATAAGGCACATCAGTTTACGACACCGAATAATTTTAATAAAATAAATGGTACAGCCGCACTGCACTTACTTTCTCGCAATACTCAAGGAAAAACTATCAACTGCAAACTTAAATTTGTAATGCCCTACACATAGTATGGAAATACAAACTTTTATTTACGTTTTACCAAAAAAATGTTTGAATGAAATATACAGATCAATTCAGAATTCAAATTGTCAAACACTAAAACAAACAAACCTCAAACGATTTCGAGTAAATCACATGTTTAACTTTTGGTAGTACTGGAACACCCTTTATATAAATGTTTACAGATCAATGAATACTAACGTAGGATACTTGCATAAAGATTTTTTTAATTTCCCAACACATGTTCCATATGGATAATTCATCAGTTTAGTCTACTGAGCAAGCCCTTTCAGTTTTTGGTACACCCTGTGTACTAAATTTTATTCAAAAAAATCATAAAGAATATCCAGTCAGGTAGACAACCAACCAATCCAGGATTAATATTATAGAAAATTTTAATAAACTCAATGGAGCCAATTTTGGGTAAATCACATATTTACGATTTCGTGGTACAGGAACACCCCTTATATGACATTACACAGATCAATTGATACTGGCGCAAGACATCTTACATGGAGATGCTTGGTCATGCAAAGTTTCATCAAGATTCTATGAGTCGTTTTTGAGAAAATTTCAATTTTTCATTTTCGTTGTATGACAGCTACCCTCAAAATGAAAGCCAGAAGGAAACCACTCAGAACCCTTCGATGGATTTGCATAAAACTCCTAAATTCAAAATATGGTGTCAATCGGACCATTCGTTTAGCCGCTAGGCCAAAGCGTAACGGACAGACCGACCGACCGACGGACCGACGGACCGACGGACCGACCGACCGACCGACCGACCGACCGACGGACGGACATTTTTGGGAGACTTGTTTTTATGATGTATAAGTGATATACAACACATTTTTGACAAAATTAGAAAAACTTTTTTTTTTCACGAATACAATACCTTTCTCGCTCCGCTCGAAAGTAAAAAAAACCATAAAACTGCCAAATTTCGAGAAGAATACTCATTAAAAAGTAATTCATACTTTTCATAAAAAAATTGTAAAATACATAAATGTTTTTTTTAACTATTATTATTAAACTATTAATGTGACAAGGTGTTTCATTTAACTTCTTATCCTTATTTGAAAAGAAGTTTTAGTTTTTTGTATTCTAAACAAAATTTATTGAATCCCGCTTTTTAAACCCTTGTCCCGCATTTGAAATCATATCTTCCCGCAGATTCGTATTTTGAAGTTGGCAAGCCTACTCTCCGCCCCCTTGTAATCCACTCCGCACCCCCGCGTGATTCTGGTGGTCCTTTTGTGGCTTTTTGTACTGTTTAAGCGAGCCTACACGACCTTCCAATTTCAAATTTCAAACTCGCACTCGATGTATGTAGTGTCCGGTGTGATGTGGGTTTCTGCTGTAAATACCTATTTCAAAAGTGCCGTTTTAAAAAGGCAGCATCCGACTAGTCATGGAGACACAGAGTAAATTTATTTCTGGCATCATTTGGGCAATAACTGCAATCTCTCGACAATTTGTACTAGAATCTCTCGACAATTTGTAGGAGAGGAGAACAAAGGCTTCGCTCGTTTGGTGAAATTCACAGAAGGATCTGATTAAATATAAATTTAAATTAATAAACCCGGAGTAATGAAGGTATTTGTAGGGCAAACAAATATGGATACTTACTTGTTTTAATATGATATTTTTATAGGTAATCGAGGTTATATAAATGGTTATATAAATTTCCCATCTAGTTGCAAGCAAAATTACCAAATTGCGTGTTAAGTACTAACTAAATAGATAAGCGCAAGTATCAAATACATGTGTTTGGTATACCTCTGCAAACCACTCGCGGGTGCTTTCTCTACCCATGAAACTGAACAACTTTTATTCTACGACTTTAAAAATACAAAAATACATGAGTCATGCAAAATGATAAGTGGATCGGGCCAATTTTTATGAAGAACAAAATTTTTTTAAGTGAAAACTGCTTTAGCGGCGCTTGGCACTTTTTTATGACAAGCCCGTCGGTGTGGTTGGTAGTGAGCCTGCCTCACACGCCGTGGGCTGCGGGTTCGATCCCCGCCCAGGGCAAACATTTGTGTGATGAACACAAGTGTTTCTTCTGTGTCTGGGTGTTATTCATCTATTTATGTATGTATATCAGTCTCTGGTACCCATAGTACAGGCTTTGCCTAGTTTGGGATCAGATGACCTTGTGTGTAATGTCCCCCAATATGAAAAAAAAAAAAAAGATGGGTAAAAAATGTTAAACTCGCGTCAGATCTCGCGTCAGATCCGTAGCCTGATCGAAAAAGCGTCAACTGTCAACCGTATTGTTATTATTACAATACATGTTTTTATTCAGTGACATCAAAGAAGTACGCGAGCAATGGCGCGATTGACCCTTACAAAAAGCATAATATTCAAAAATGCAAGTTTACTCTTCTGCCGGCACTCCCGGAGTGCAACCCGTCCTTTTTTTATTATTTCGATATATTCTTGAGGACAGAGATGAGTTCAACGATGGAACGAGCTTGCCCAGAAGAAGCCTATTTACTTGCGACTAAAATAGATTCGGGTTATATGAGCTCGGGAACACAGACGCAGGCAGAGAATTCCACTCTTTAGTCTGTCGACGTTTGTTTGTTTTTAAAACTTGTTGAACTAAAGTTGTTTATTTTATATATAATGGGTAGAGTAAGCATTGGAGAGGTTTTTTGCAGAGGTGTGCCAAATATGGTACAAATAGCAAATACATTCTTAGCATTATTTGTCAAGCAACTCATTACGACTTACCAGCATAGAAACTAAAAAATACGACAGTCTTTTATAAATTCTAAGAAACATTTTATGGAGTAAATTGTTTCTTTGGTGTAATTATTTTCTTGACACCTTTTTGACGGCAACATAAAGTGAATTCCAAGAAAGTTATAGAGTTAACAGATTCACGAAACTTTCATAGAATCTCAACTATTAATTTGGCTTAAATGAGAACAGATATTAATTTTGGCTACATCTTCACGCTTATACTCGTATACCTAATCAAATAACAATTTGTTTGTTAGAAATTAAATATCTAAGTATTGTCTTTTAAGATATATTGTTTGTTTGGAAGCTATGGGTGCAAATCTTTAAGCATACTTAAGCCATGTTTGTCTTAGACGAATTCTAATATATATATTTTTTCATTGTTAATTTTTTTACAACATAACTCTCTGCTATAAATTACTAATACCTATAGTCCGTTCCACGAGTCAATGCCAAAGCTTACCAACACATTTTGCAGCTATATCAGGGCTATTGTGCTCCATGGTCAATAGTAATCAGCTAAAGCTGTCAGAAAAAACAAGTTTGTAAGACAATGTTATTTTTTCCGTCAAATATACTCTGGTTCGTCTGGTTCGTCGTACTTTGTCTGGTTCTACGGCTGCAAAATGTGTTGGTAAGCTTTTGCATTGACTCGTGAAACGGACTATAGTGTTAAGTTAAATTTGTTAAGATCATAATTTTTTATTTTATTTTGCTTGGAAAATATGTGACTAACAATCTCATAAAGCATTTGTGAAACACCTGTGTCAAAAAAATATACAGGGTGTAAGGGACGGTGTACCGAAAACTGAAAGAGCGTGCTCAGTCATTCAATGAAACTGAACAACTTTCCCAAAGAAACATATGTTGGGAAATGAAAAAAAATTTTAACCTCTTCATACAAATTGCTCACTCTGGTCTCACATTGGTCTGAGCGGCCGCATAGGTTTCGATACAAAATGGGCATGATTACTACTCCATCTGGGCGCGTAATTTTTTTTTCCTTCATGGTCTACATAGTTTATAAACAATTGGGTTTTATATTGCGCGTTGGAAAACCTTTTAAAAGTGCCATAACATATAAGTTGTTGTACAATAGTTATGTCCGGAGTCACTTAGAATTCGCATGTGTCGTCTGGCATCCATTATATAAAATACATATTAATAGAATCGAAAGATTACAAAAGAAATTTATAAAATCATTGGATTATAGAACTGGTCACACCTATACAGATTATGAAGCTTCTCTTGAACTGCATAAAATTACTTCTCTTCAAGATCGTCGTGATTGCACAGATCTTATCTATTTACATAAATTGATTAATAATCAAATCGATGCCCCTGCTCTTTTGCAAGAAATATGTTTTCGTGTACCTCGCAAAATGGAACGCTGTTGTCGTGAAAAAAACCTTTTTTCAATTGCGTATAGTAGTTCTTGTTATGTTGCTAACAGTTTTATTAGGCGAAGTTGTAAATTGTATAATTGCAAATTTTCTGATATAGACATTTGTAATATTTCAGTAGGCATGTTAAAGAGAGTTTTAAGTTCATATGTCCAACATTAAACAATAAATAAAAGGAATATGTCAATCTATTCATAAATAAAATTCTACATTAACTTAATATGTAGCTAGTTTATAAATTGAGGGAGCTATAGGTTGTTAAGAAACTTATGTTTTTATCAATATTAAATATGTAACCGTTTGTTCCTGAATAAATAAAATAAATAAATAAATAAATAGTCTAAGCTTTCCGTTAACCCAGCTTCCAGACAGTATCCTATACTATTAAACGAGCAATATTTGTATATATATTTGTAATGGGTTTCTCGAAAAAGGCTCTAACGATTTCGATGAAATTTACTATACGGGGGTTTTCGGGGGTGACAAATCGATCTAACTAGGTCTCATGTATGGGAAAATTCGTTTTCCTCGTGCTTTTAAGCATTTACGTTTCAGACAAAAACCTACAGCGCCAACTGTTGGCGGGTAGCATAACTTGCTCAGTGTTCACCCGATGATATTTTAATTTTGAGGCGGCTATAAAAGAGCGAAGCTCGGTCACCCAGGTACTAAAATAGTTAACATAAGAAAATTGTAGCATCGCACTTTTAGACCATAAAGCTGAACAACTTCTCCCAAGGAACTTAGGTCAGAATCCGGAAAAAAAATTACTTCCCATAAACTGCGTCAGCCAATAACGCATTTGTATGGCAGGCCAAATTTTTTATTTCTTCTATGTTTCTTCGGAAAAGTTGTTCAGTTCCATGCTCGAAGTAACATGCTAACCTTATGTTTAGTATTTCATTAGGACCCTATTTCAATTCTTACTTAAATAAAATAAATAAATAAAAAGCCATTTATTTGTGTTTTCCCTAATATAAAAGAAAGAGAATAACAACCTATAAAGTATTGACCTAAGTGTAATTTAAAATTGTATAAAATTAAATAAAAATATCAAATTGTTAAGAAATCTAAAATTTTTTGTAGTATTTTTTTTTCTTACCTACACGCAAACTATCAAATATCCAAATTAAACAGATTTATTATGTACGTACGTCACAAAATCAGTTAAAAGAGCGTTTTACAAATCTCTTAGCCGCTCAGGTGATTTGGCGCGCGCGCGAAACTGTGCTTGAGTGATCGAGCCGCGAGATCTAACGCTGGGCGCGCTGGCTGGACTATAAACCGGTTGTATGGCTTGTGTTTGGATAATGTAAGGCCTGAAATGAATATTTTCTTATTGTGATTGATTGTATCTGTTGATTTATGTTAAATAAATCTTCATTTGATGAATCTTTTTTTAATTATTCAGCTGCATAAATTTTATGAACAACTTGCATTCAAAAAACTATATTTTGAGAAGTAAAGCGAGGACGTATATGTTTTATGATCTTAATAGATTTGTATGTTCAATTTACATAAAAGAAAAAAATAACAAAAATATAGAGTTAAAAGTTTATGTTTTACAAGCGTTTAAAAATTTGTCGAAAAACTCTAGTAGGAAGAACGACTGACTTTAATATTATTTCCTTGATGTTGGCACTGACAAAGCGCGTTCCATTTGATTGAAATTTATACAATCATTCAGTGAAAAAGGGATGGAACACTTTATCTATGGTTTAATCCTTTAGAACAACAGAGAGAGGTAGATTTGTCAGGCAGCTAGATGGACAATTCAAATGGGTCACACGATACCCAGAGGCAGTTTGAGGCAAAAAAAATTTGGGCAGTGTGCTACCCAGTGTCATTTAAGCGGTTAGGTAACACTTTTACCATATGAGGATCTCGGGTTTCGAGGTTTTGTAGCAAGGCACTTGATCAGTTTATAGCGGTTTTGTTGTTCGTTCAAGCGGTTTTGGACGTTCTAAATAAAGGCCAAGTTAAATGACGAGCTTGTATGAAAGGATGATGAAAGTAGAGAATGCGGGGGAAGTATGTCAAGAGTAGAGTGCAGTGGAGGGCTGTGAGTGGAGTGCAGAGCAGGGAGTAGAGTGCAGTGGAGATCCCCGACGGGAAAGAGGCGTGATTTTATGTATGTATATTGAAACTGCTGTCGTGCGTACGTTTGACGGTCTCAAAAATACTAACATTCTTTAGTTTATATGTTTTTAGGGTACCGTACCTCAAAAGAAAAAAATCGGAACCCTTATAGGATCACTTTGTTGTCCGTCTGTCTGTCTGTCTGTCACGCCCCTTTTTCTCAGGAACACGTGGAGGTATCAAGCTGAAATTCATATCAAATACTCAGGTCTACTGCCCCTTGGAGCTGTGAAAAAATAAAACTTCTAAACCAACGCAATCAAAAGATACAGCCCTTTATGCCGCAAATTTTCGAGTTTTTCCACACTCGCAAAAGGGAATCAAAACCTACAGGGTACTTCCCGTAAACTCAGAATCTTGAAATTAGGTACGAAGCAACGTCTTATAACACAGATAAAGGAAAAATTGCGAAAGGCATAAATTTTTTGTGTGATGAAAATATTTTAAATAACTTTAAACTTACTACCCTTTTTCTCATGAACGCGTAGAGGTATTAAATCGAAATTCATATCAAATAACTTTTTTTACGCTTTCGGAAAGGTCTTCAGTTTTCCTATTGATCCTGCCCTTTCAGTTTTTGGCAACCTGTCTATTATATCCAGTATAAATTGCCAAAGCTTCCAAGTAAATAACTGTAATCGTTTAAGTAAATCATCAAAATTGAAATGAGTCGTAAACAGCAAATCACCGATATTTGTTTGGGGGCTCTGAATTGGAAGCCATAAATATTTCAGTTGTTTAACAACGTCATTACCTGAAAACAAATCAGCTACACCCAGGTGATTCACGCAACGTTTCTTGAACAATGAAATTGGGGGCTTATTTTTCACCTTTGAAAGTGATCGCGAAAGAAAAGGCCCTCGTCATTCAAAAGGATCGTGACTGCGACAGAAACTCGTTCTACCACAATCTTTAGTAGGATTTACATCGTGTTACAAAAAGGTATTACGACCCTGCAGCATGTGAATTTACCCATGAAAATGAACAACTTTTCTCATTCTCCTCCTTTGGCGCAACGATTCAAAGTGAGTCTTGGCCTCCGAAACGAGAATACGCCACTGGTCCCGCTCTTGTGCGGTGGTTCGCCAATCGCCTGCCTGGAGCTCGCGCAGGTCTGAGCTCACTACGTCGATCCACCGATATCTGGGGTGGCCAACCGGACGTCGACCCGTCGGTTGACCCACTAAAGCTTTCTTGACGTGGCAGTCCTCCCGCATTTAAGTGGCCGAGCCAGCGGAGTCTGTGAGCCTTCGTCTCTACTATTATATTCTCCCCTTTTCTCATACGAAAAAATATTTAATTATTCCATACAAATAGCGCATTTTACATTGGAGATCAAAATTGATTTTTCATATTTTGACCGTTGATTTCAACCTACGAGTTTCAGGCAAATTTGTTTAGTTTCATGGACAAACTCACATTTTATTGGATTGTTATACCCCATACACCTTTTAAGTAGTATCTATTTCTTGACTGTTTGTATGATACAACATTTTATTTCGTTTTAAACCTTCATTCTAGTAATTCTCCCAAAGTTAAGCTAGCGACGCACTATCGTCTTGCACGTTCAGCAAAAAGAGATGCTGCAGTGTATAAAAGAAAGAAATAGTAGTAAGGCTTAGGTACCTATTATATGCAATTTGTCTCCTAAAGTTGCATCCCTTGTGCATGATGAATAGTACATAGCTGGCTTAGAATATTTTTAGATCGTAAATTTTTCGATACACTTGCATTGGGAAAGTTGCTTGTTTTTATCAAGGGAGACACTTGAATTTGGAATTTGAAATTTCATCACGTTGTATAAAATTAAATCATATACTAACAAAAATCTAAATGGAACTTGTAATTATGATCACTGCAAACAAACTATGTACCTATATAGGGTTCTAATGAAATAGTGAACTAAATTTTAGCACGCTACTTAAACCATGAAACTGAACAACTTTCCCAAAAGGAAGATAGGTCGAAATACGAAAATCAATTTTTGATCTCTCATAGAAAATGCATCAGCTAATAGCGCATTTTGTATGGGAGGTCAGATTTGGGTTTTTGTTATTTCGACGAATGTTCCTTGGGGAAAATTGTTCAGTTTCATGCTCTGAGTAACATACAAAAATTATGTTCACTATTTCAAACTCTACCAAGTCGCCAAACTGAAATCGAAAGGGATAGCAAAATATGTTGAAGTTGAAAAATAAAACCGTTATAGGCGCGTTGTTTCGAGAATGAAACCAAACCCGCTGAATACGGCTTTATTTTGTAAATTGAAGTTGTACTTACACCTCTCCTGGAAGCACTTAATACAATAGTCGTTTGTGAAAACAGAATGGACTGCGTGTAAACGCATTTAGATTATTATTGCCTTAAAATTCTTGTGAGCTGTTTCCAATAGGCAACAATGTGAAGCATCATCATAACATCCTATGAATATAATATGAAAATTAAAATAATATCGCGACTAAGGAATTCAAATGAAAAATATTTGCAGCAGCGTTCTTCTATACTCCATTATTTTCGTTTACTCCAACGCTTACCAACACATTTTGCAGCCATGACACTAGAACCAGAGTATATTTGGCGGACAGAATAACTTTGTTTTATAAACTTGTTTTTTCTGACAAATTTAGCCAATTGCTTTTGACATAGCGAATCTGTTGGTAAGCATTGGAATAAACGAAAAAAAAATTGTCAAAAGTTCTTTATGTCGCAAGGATATAATAAAAACCGGCTTTTGATCAAAAACCTGATTTTATCAAAAATCTGAAGTCTCTAGATAAAAAACTTGAACGCTTTTAAGTTAGGTTACCTAGATTTAGGTTATGTTTCTATATGTTAGGTTATATTCGGTTTAGTTAAGTTGGAAATAATATAACTGGTAATTTTGTCTTCTTCCGGTTTTTGATTAAAAAATGGTTTAACCAAATCTCTATTTTCATGACATCCCTGCGACATGTACACTTCGGTAGCCAATCCACTACCGATGTACACACGGCTGCAAGTCGGTGGAAACACTTTGACCTTCAACGGGTCTCCAGTTTCGGGCGTTTATAGCGTAGCGCTGGTTTAGCTTATACTGGTTTTGTTTCCACGTGCTTGCGGCCGTGCGTACACACGGCCGCACATCAGTAGAAACACTTCTGGATCTTATGGCGTGGTAATAGAGTTGAAAAAGTTTCTACCGACAAGCGGTTGACCGTACTATGACAATTCTCTCTCACCCTTCGTTATCCACATCTTCGAAACCTATATGTAGCTTGAACAATGAATATACCTAATTAGTTTTAGCAATTCTGCATTAATCCCGCCGTAACATAAATAATGTCATTTGTAGAGACATCATAGACTAAGAACGGACATTCGGTAACCCCAACTCATCGCATTCCTTCCTAGAAGCAAAAATTATAATTGTCGCTTGTAGCGACCAATATAGGGTCTTGCATTTTAAAAAAGTTCCCTGGCCGTAATTCTATGTAAAAAAATCAGGGCTGCCTTGAATCCATCGCCAAGATTAAAGTAGGAACCAGTATTATAGTGTTTCTTATTAAATCATTATTATCATTATTAGGTATACATCTATGGACAAAGAAATAAGTTGGCAAGGCAACTTGTTGACATTGGTACTCTCCGATTAGTACCAGGCAACCCTTTATTCCCGTGTGGTGCCGGTAAAGAATAGTATCAACCCATCTCTACCCGTGGGTGTCGTAAAAAGCGATTAACAGATTATGAACTGGAAGATGGGCAGCAGCGGTTCTTCTCTGCATCGTACCATCTTACGTACTGCGGTCACCTAAAACCGCGGTCTAAGGTGCCAGCCGCAACGCTTACAAGCTATGGTGTTTCGCCTCCAAATTGTATCATGCGTATCGCTGGAGGGATCTCCCTGTCCTGTAGGGATGTTATGATGATGATGATGAACCCTGTTTGATGACAGACTTTTTTTGTGTTGTGCAGAGCTGAAATGAAAGAGCTGATCAAAACGTGACCAAACTAGGGTTAGTTTGGTAACGTTTTGGTATGCAGCCGGGAAGGGTTGCTTGCGACCAGCTCTCCATTTATTATGGCCATTACTGTACGTTTTAACTACTTAATTAGGTCCATGCGTAACGTCTTTATGTTACTGAACCGAATAATTTTATGGTAGGTATAACAGTAGTAAGTATCAAGTTACCAAATATTGTTGCCTCTTCGTAGATAAATCACACTCTTCATAACCATAATCATTATCTCAGCACTTTTATAGCCAAATACGTAATTATATTAACCTAGATCGTGGCCCTAGTTGACACTTTTATTTTGTACTCTGAACTAAACCTATTATTATTTTGTGCTTCTATCTACGACTACAGCCAAATTATCGTAATTTTCGTCATTTGGGCTAGTACTTCACACTAAAAAATTATGTGTAGCTGGCAAATCGTATAATCCGCCGTTTACAAATGACGGGCAAACTGTGAACGGTCGGCAAATTGTAAAACGGCGCCGGCAGATTGTAAACGGGTTTAGATCACTGGTGAATTTTTGGTTCGTTAGTCACGGTAATCCCTGCTCGGGATCGGTTAGGTTGGGTAAGGTTATCCCACGGCCCGAAAAGAATTACGCGCCGTTTTGTGAAATTCCGCGGCATTTTGTAAAATGACGAATTAAAAATTTGTCGGTATTTTGTAGAATGCCAAGGCAAATAATATATTACGATTACGCGGCTAAGGCATAATGTTAAACAATATACATTTGCCTGTGACATACTCGTATAATATACATTATGTCCCCCAAACACTTTGTGTGCGTCCAGTAATTGGTTTCATTTTCACCATTCTGGTTCGGAACTCTAAAAATAACTCACACATTGGAGTAAGTATACAACATTCAAAACATGTCTGTATTCTAATGTTTAAAAAGCATTTGTAATGTCTTCCAGTAGACTTCCTCATCCATCGAATCGCTACATCTTCCAACTGAAAGACAAATATTGGAATAAATCAGTCACTTTGATCGATCGTCGCGTCAAACAAGTCGATCGAGAGCGATTCGCTATCGACGTCCAATTTTCAATCGCATTCAAACATGTCACGCGTAATTTGTACTGTTTCATGCTTTGAGCAACACGGAATAACCGCGCAAAACCATGGTTTCAAGCTAAGAGAGGTCGTTTTTTATTTGGGTGAATAAATTTTCGGCCCGTTTTTAGAGTTTTCTTTCTTCGTTTGGATTTTTATTTATTTACCTTTTCTGCACTTTTCTGCTGCTGCATGTGGTATCCCATTAGAGTTTAGAAGGAATTTTAGCTTCTCAGCGTTCGTGATGTACTGCAGAAAGTAAAAGGAGGAAGTTTAGAAGGGAGCTGCAAGATAATTTGCTTCAGCGCAGCTGACTCTGCTGATTCGTGACATTTCCTGGACCTGACTGTGCAATCAACTGAACGCAAGTTACGTTTATCTATAGGCGTGGTTCCTTTTATAAAATACCTTTAAGGATTAGGTAAGCTATTATTTTCAAAACCCAAATTTATCATAGAAATTTCCTCTTAATTGTACTCACTGTCACTATATTTTCCGAAGGGTAACTAATGATTAAGGTAGACTTTAATTGGGTTGGGTTGGTTATAGAGCAATATATATTTTTGGTGAAACGTTTAAAATTAATTCCATTAGGGTTTTTAGAGACCCACTCTATTTAGAACTTACTAAGACTGTGTTTTATATGATTTTCTTTTTAGCAGTGTTTTAAATATAAAGTAAATAAAAATAAATAAATAAATATTGCGGACAATTCATCTGACCCCAAACTAGGCAAAGCCTGTACTATGGGTATCAGACACTGATATACATACATAAATAGATAAGTAACACCCAGACACAGAACAAACACTCCTTTTAGTCTAGGCAGTGAATTTTGCAGTTGTATGAGATTTTCACAATAAATCCTTTTTTTGTAGTTTCTTAGAATATGTCATTCCAGCTTTAAATTTCTGGTTTTCTCCCGATAAAAGATTGAGATTTTTTTTAAAATTATTTAAATACTATTTTTAAGGTCTCTGGCTTTGTCCGGAGACCCTTGTTAGAGCACCAAAATATTTTATTATCATTTTTAAATTCTGTGCTCTACAAAAGTAGACGCTCTCCTTTTTATATTTGTGCTCTACAAGGCGTATTACGCTTGCAGGAAAGACTAAATTCTTCTATACCGTAACAAGGAGCAAAAAATATATCGACGCGTAGTGAGTAAAAGAGGAAGACCTCTTTTACATACGAAATGAGGTACGCGTCGTAGTCAATGATATTACAATTATATAAACCGACGGTCATTTTGTTACGCGTTGTACACAAATACATAAATGTAAGAAATACGTGAAACTACAAAGAAATTGAAGCAAGGAGGTTTTTGTTCTGAGTGAAACTACTTGAGCGCCATTTTGGAAAATGGCGCTCAAGTAGTTTCACATACACATACACACATGCGATGGATCGCAACGTGGTAACTAAATCTCATTCAATCCATTCTTTGATAGTGTCACTTTCGGGAATCAAACTCAAAACCTCTGGGTCGAGAGGCGAACGCTCTAACTAACAACTAGACTACGAAGACTGTTGCTACATAGAGGGTGTAAAGGACGGTGTACCGAAAACTGAAAGGCCGTGTGCAGTCAACGAAACTGAACAACTTTCCCAAAGAAACACTTTTGGGCAATGACAAAAAAAATTAACTCTCCATACAATTTGCTCACTTTGATCGAACAGTTTTTATGGACAAGCCATTTTTTTCATCTCCCAAAAATGTTTCTTTGGGAAAGTTGTTGTTCAGTTTCGTTGACTAAGCCCGCCCATTCAGTTTTCGGTACACCTTACACATACACACACACACATGAACTTAGTAAACTTGTTGTAATCATTAATTCACATTATAAGCAATTTTGGCTTCTAGTGGCACAGAATAACCAATTACCCAATTTAATTGGATAAACATTACTCAAAGCCAAACAAGTAAATCCTTTTACGTCGATATTACTTATGTATACAATCTTTGATCTCTCTTCCGGCTTTTAACAAGAAATTCAGGATCTCTCAATAAAGCTTGTTTGTATAGTAGTCAAGTAAGATTATTGCGTGATTTTGTGAAAAATAATCCTTTTTAGGGTTCCGTACCTCATAAGAAAAAAACGGAACCCTTATAGGATCACTTTGTTGTCCGTCTGTCTGTCTGTCTGTCTGTCTGTCTGTCAAGACCCTTTATCTCACGAACGGGTAAAGGTATCAGGCTGAAATTAATACCATATGTTAGGGTCCATGAACCACACAAGGTCTGAAAATTTAATTTTTTTACAATGACGCAATCAAAAGATATGGCTTTTTATGTGCTCATCTCCATACATTTATGCAAAAATGCAAAACCTACAGGGTACTTCCCGTTGACCTAAAATTATGAAATTTGGCAAGAAGCTAGGTCTCACAGTAAAAATAAAGAGAAAAGTCTGAAATTATTAAATATTACAACTTTACTCACAGCTAATGGTAACCAATTGTGGTGAGCTCCCGTTTCAAAAACATTAATATACGAGAGGGGTCAAATTGGATGGTCGCGGAAGCGATTTTTGTTTTAGTTCTATTTTAAAAACGAGAACACTCACAAACTTGAAAATTAGTATGTTTATAGTTTATAAGCTATAAAATAACAACAAATAATAAAATTTGGTCAAGCGCGTGTCAGACTCAAAAAATGTAGCATGTAGCTTACTGAAATTTAACTAATACTATTGTGATTATGTGGTGGTAAGAAACCCTCAGTGCGCGAGTCCGACTCGCACTTGGCCGGTTTTTTTAGTTCTACGTCGGGCTTAAAAGCTAACGAGAAGAAAGCTTTGAAAATAGTCAAGAATAGTTATTTATTTGTTATGCTTATGTTATCTGGCGCGAGTGTCTTGTATTGAAACTCGAGCAAGCGAAGGATTCTAGGATTGAGCCGAGAAGCGATATGAAACGCCAAATAACTGTACTGCCTTTGAAACACACAATTTTTTTACCCCACTACTAACAGCGAATAAAACGCTAACAAATAGCGCCAGTTTCATATACCACAATTCATCATCTGTTCATCACGTTCCAATTTCAAAAACCTTTTAAACGCTATGGGCCAAAAATGATTTACACGCAGACACATGCAGACTTCGACCGATTAAAATTTTAAAACTCTTTTCCACGCTAGCGGCCAAAAATGATTTGCACTCAGATTTAGACGGATAAAGAAATTTTTTTCCGAGCTTGTAAAGTGAAAAATATATTTGCTAAAGAAATAAGATCTTGTTTCTTCCAAAGTAGGTATTAGATCTATTTTTATCACTTTCTCTGCAAATTTGGTAAGACAGAAAAAATACGATTGGGAATATTCAGAGCTGACCCAAATTCTAGTCGTAGACAGAATTTACTTTTTAAGTTATAATAATAGTTACTTATAGCGTACGTGCGGAGTTTTACGTTTCAGTAACTAAAGTACGCCTATGCTACGACGCCTACGACCCTTGAGGAACGCTAGATACCTAAAATATTTTCTCCCGAATTCTCAGGAGATCTTTGAGAGACACGTTTGATATAATGTGTAATATTCGGAGCGAGGCATTCATACCTTTCAATGCCTTTCTTTGAATTTCGGATTGTTTGTATTATTGAGTTTCACGTTATGCCTTGTGTAGGTGTGTTGTAAATACTGAAATGTAGAAAGGAAAAACAAATTATAATGTTATGCAAGCGAATATGCCTGTAACATAGTAATAACGGAGTGTAAAGCGTACGATAACTTAAGTCGTGGCATAGTTACAATCTGTAAAATGTCGGATATTTCTAGAACAAAACAAGCGTAGCGAAAGCACATTTCTTGGACTGTTTTAATAATATGTCCGAATTATTGAGTCATTTTTAGTCAAATAAACAATTCAATGACGGGTTCCATTATGAGTTTACTGACTGTGATCTATTAATTGCCTGTAATAATAGAAGATTTTACAATAGAATTTTAAGATGTTGAGGCATCCACGAAGAAAACGGGCGAAACTACAGAAAATAGTATTTGGCAAAACTGCTACTAACATGCTCAGTTACCTAGTTTCAGTACCTACCCCAAAATTTTGTTATTCCAAGTGCATTGCATAACGGTTTTACAAATACGGCTACAGGACTGATATGTAGCCGCCCGCCCAAGCCAAAGCGATCGTAATACCGCCGCCCCGGCGCCACTCGTATCCCGACCTAGCAGCTATGGCGGCAAACGTACAGGATATTATGGACACCCTGCTGCGCTACATTATACAATTACTACGTTTCCACCCATAGCCCATATAAAAGTACTAGATTTTTTTTTATCACATGACGAAAAAGACCTTCACGGCAAGAAAAATATTTCCAAATTCGTCAATACATTTTCTAATCACGAAGTCCTTGGAGAACGAGATACGCATCTCGCACTATAAAAGATATTGTAAAGCGCCTTGAATCAAAGTGTGAATGAATAATCATGTTACAACATGTTACATATAATTCACACAATAAATAATACTTTACATATTTTTAAACTTTTTTAATTTTTGCCAACCTGTCCTTTTAACACATCCTGTACATTACGCGTATGTAATGTATATTGTATACATAATAGTTTTTCTCTACATCTATCAGGGTTGCCGACCCGTGCACGTCATCTTGTCAATATATCGCGTTTCCAGGGTAGACAAGACGACTCGCGCCGCTTTATTGAATAATGCAGTCGGGCTTTTACCATTCAATATTGGGTTAGATTACACAATTACACATACCAATTGTTTTGAACTATAGTTCGCCCGTCCCGTGTGGTGCATGCAAAGAATAGTACCAACCCATACATACCCGTGGGTGTCGTAAGAGGCGACTAAGGGTTATAAACTGGAGGATGGGCAGCAGCATCCTCCTTTGTATCTCACATCTTACTTACTGCGGTCACCTACAACCGCGGTCCATGGTGCCAGCCGTAACGCTAACAAGCGAGGTGACTATGGTACTTACCCTATGCATTTTTCCAGCAAAAGCTAGAATTTTGGAGGGAGCTCCCTGTCCTGTAGTGGACGTTTCAATGTAGGGTACAGTTGTATTCACAAAGGACAAAAGCAAAGGAAAAAACCGCTTTATTCGATGGTTTGCCTTTAGTTAGTCTGTGCATTAAACTTTATAATTTTAAGCTACCTGATTGGTTATGGGGCTTGGCTACCAGCGGCGGAAAGCGATGACTCGCTGTATTCATACGATGGACGAACTATAATGCTTGCTTGTAAAATCATCTGATGATTGGGATGATATAATAGGTCTTTACCTATGAAATTGCCGAAATTTTCTTACAGATTAATGAGATCATAATTCCTATAATTCTAATGCAATTTTTTTCATTTGTCTTATATTTGAAAGTTGACTTCAAGGTTATAAATTTACGCATAAAATAAAGTTTTTATTTTTTGTTTGATATATAAAATTAAAGGTTCGAAAATTGTTCGTCTCAAATGCCGTCCGATTTCATCATTAGATTTGTTATATTTTTTTACAGATAATATTTTTCGAAAATTAAATTTAAGCTTCTGTTAGCTTAATGTCTTCCCAATGATGCCAAAAAAAAATAAAAAAAATGGATTTATAATTCCTAAGAAAAATGCAAAAATGTTAGTACTGAAAATTGAGCTTACCTAAAATTCGCCATACAAAACGGCAATTTCATAGGTAAAGACCTATTATCTTGAAAAATTAAAACAACAAGTAGGTATTTTCAACATATAAATAAATGGTACAGCAGCAGTGCACTTACTTTCTCGCGATATACGAGAGTCCCGGGAATCGAACCCAGAACTTTCGGATCAAGAGCCGAATGCTCTAACTACTAGATTACGAGTATAAAGGGCTGCGGATAGTAAAGAGTAAATAAGGACCAAGTGCAAACTTAAGTTTGTAATTCCATACAAATAATATGGAAATACAAACTTACCTATACTAGATTTATGTGAAAATCTTTAAATGAAATATTCAGTCAGGTACATAACCAATTTAGAATTCCAATTTAAAGCCTTAAAATAAGCTCATTGAAACCGATTTTGAGTAATCACATTTTTAAATTTTAGTAGTAAGGGAACACCCCTTATATGAACTTTCACAGACTGATGGATACTGCCGAAAGATACCTTGCTTGGAGATTCGTGGTCATGCAAAATTTCATCAAGATCGTTTGATCCGTTTTTGAGCAAATCGCAATTTTTCATTTCCATTGTATGACAGCTACCCTCAAAAAGAGAGCCAGCAGGAAACCACTCAGTATTCTTCAATGAATTTACAAGAAAATCTTAAATTTAAAATATGGTGTCAATCGGACTATTCGTTTAGCCAGTAGGCCAAAGCGTGACGGACAGACCAACCGACGGACCGACCGACCGACCGACCGACCGACCGACCGACGGACGGACATTTTTGGGAGACTTGCTTTTTATGATGTATAAGTGATATACGAGTAGAACACATTTTTGAGAAAATTAGAAAAACTTTTTTTTTTCACGAATACAATAAATACCTTTCTCGCTCTGCTCGAAAGTAAAAATCAAGAATTGTTGGGAAAAAAAGAAGCGACAATAAGAAACGTCCTTCTTACCACCTTGCCTTAATCTTGCATACAGCCAACTGCGGTCACCAACAACTGCGGTCCATGGTGCCAGCCGCAACGTCAATGAACATAGTGACTTTGGTTCTTCCCCTCCAAAATGTACCATGCTTTGCTGTGGAATGTTGTTATTTTTTACACTCATTTCAATCGGTGATATTAGCGAATTCCAGGTTTTATTCCTATTAGGGGCAGTTATCCGAATGATAAGTTAGGTTTTTGGGATTTGCCCTTACCCCGGATATAGCGCGAATTTGAAATTTGAAAATGGAAGCGCGCTTAGGCTTGTATATTCAGTAAAACTTACCCTCAGGAGCACCACAAGAATCGCGTTGGCGGGTGCGCGTAGGGGTGCGGGGAAGATTGCAGGGGAGGCGGAGAGTGTCCGTTCTGTATGATAGTTGTTGTTGTTGTTATCCTAGGGCACCCCGCTGGTGCAAAGGGCCTTCATGAGCTGTCTCCACTTCCCCCTGTCTTGCGCCGTCCTTCTTGCTTCTTCCCACGTCAGTCCAGCAGCCTATTATGATAGTACTATTACTTTATTCTGTGCTTTGGTATCACCCGTGTGTTTGTGGTTTTCCTTGTGTAGTGCTGTGAGTGTGACCTATGTTTCGTAAATTGACTCATATTTATTGTAGCAACCCTTTACATTTTATTTTATATGTCGTAGGCAAATTCCATCTTACAACAACCTCGATGTTTTCCAATAATAGTTTTCCCTCTTCGTTAAGTACGCATGTGCTTCTAGCCCGATTTTTCGTATCCATCTTCTTAATTATTGTATGTGCTTTCTCTATCTGTCCCTTCCTTCAAACAAATTCTTACTAACTTCAATCTTTCTACAGATATTTTCAGTTTCTTCCTCTTTACTTTTTGTTGAAAGATGAAAAAGATATATCGAAGACCTGTACAGTGGGGAAGGACTAGACACGAACGACTTAGAGGAGGAAACTGAGGTGGATCCAGATGATTTCGGCCCTGATATCCTCAGGGAAGAATTTGACTGTGCAATCAGAAACATTAAGAGCGGCAAAGCAGCTGGGCATGACCGTATTTTCATAGAGTTTATTAAGAACTCGCCTGATATTATGCTTGATGACATATTTATGATAATAAATGACATGTATAAAACAGGAAAGTTACCATCCGATTTTCAAATTAGTAGAACGATAGCATTGCCAAAAAAACATAACACTAGAAAATGCGACGAACACAGAACACTCAGTATTATTCCACAAGCATCAACAATTATTTTAAAGATCATTCAAAATAGGATCAGGAAAAAAGTAGAGAACTTCATTGGAGATGACCGATACGGATTTAGAAAGGAAAGAGGCACTAGAGAAGCTATACTCGCTCTGAGACAAGTAATAGATAGACGATTAGACCTGAGTCTCGATACCTACATAGCGTTTATAGATTTAGAGAAATCCTTTGATAAAGTTAATTGGAAAATGATGATGGAGTTTTTAAGAAAGACAGGAATAGATTACAGAGACCGGCGAATCATATATCAACTTTACAAGAATCAGGAAACAATAATACAGGTGGGAGATGAGCAGAGAATTGCAAACATAAGGAAAGGGGTTCGACAGGGCTGTACACTTTCTCCACTAATATTTAATATTTTTATAGAGTGCGCAATAGCAGAAATTTTGAAAACTTCTAATGAGGGTGTATCATTCAACGGAGAACGGATAGTGTTCATCAGGTTCGCAGATGATATAGCTGTAGTAACTGAAAATAGAGCCCAACTGGAATCCCTACTTGAAAATATGGATAACACCTTCACCAAATATCAATTAAATATAAATAAAAAGAAAACAAAAGTACTGGTAACAGCAAAACATCCAACGAAAATAAACACCGTAAAAATTAAAGACACACCGATAGAACAAGTAAAAAAATTTAGATACCTGGGTAGTTTAATAACGGAGGATTCGAAGTGCACGGAAGATATCGAAACCAGAATCGCCATAGCTAAACAGACATTCCAAAATAAAAGACATCTCTTCAATTCAAAAATTTCTAAAGACCTGAAGAAAAGATTTATCAAAGCTTACGTTTGGAGCACTGCCTTATATGCCTGCGAAACATGGACCATGACCAAAAGAGATAAGGAAAGATTAGAGGCATTTGAAATGTGGTGCTGGAGGCGCATGGAAAAGATAAGCTGGACAGAGAAAATGACCAATGAGAAGGTACTGGAACAAGTAAAACAGAAGAGAGAAATTATAAACATTATTGAAAACAGAAGAGGGAAAATGTTTGGCCATATTATAAGGCATGATCAATTTATAAAAAACATCGTGGAGGGAAAGATAGAGGAGAGAAGAGGACGCGGCCGCCCTAGAATCGCATACTGCCATCAGTTAAAAGAAAAAGTGGGAGTCAAAACCTATAGAGAGCTCAAGAACCTGATGCAGGATAGAAATAGGTGGAGGGAGCTACACCGACAAGAGCTTGGCTCTTAAATTTTGAATGAGGCAAATTGTATAATTGTCCGCTACACAAATTGCCATTTTACAAAATGCTGAGATATCTTTTAATTCGTCATTTTACATAATACCTCGGCATTTTACGTAACGACGCGTAATTGGTTTCTAGCACTCACCGGCCGCTCCCGCGGCACGCTCACTTCGCTTGCTCGGCTTGTGCGTTGCAGTCGCAAGATAACCCATAACTAACTAACCTTAAATATACCAGTAGTGATCTAACCCCGTTTACAATCTGTCGACGTCGTTTTACAATTTGCCGTACGTATACAATTTTCCGGCCGTTTGGTGAATTATACGATAATTCTCCAGTGAGCTACAAAATGCTTAGATAAACATTTTTTTAAATGAACAAATTAGATTAAGTAAAAGGTTTTGCAGTTAAAAATGTTTTGCATTTATACACCAACATAAAATTTTATATTTGACGCTGTAATGTTGTAATTCAATGACTATAAATTGTGGATAGGTACTACATTACATTAAGAGATAAGATTCTTAGTGTATTCAACGTTTTTATGGATATCGTTACAACTCGTGAAAAATATCGTAAACATTTGCATATTTCGATTATTTTATTCACATACAGCTCTATAAATAAGGGTGTGCTCAGTCCACGAAAATGAACAACATTTTCATAGAAAAAGTTGATCGAAATGGGTCGAAATCGGAGAATGATTATTGCTTCGTATTGTGTATTTTGTATAGAGAAGAAAAAAATAATAAGGTCATAAAAACCAAACAGCTAGTAATACATTATAAGATTAGGTAAACAATTTCAATGCTTATTGCGAAGCTTCTATTAATTAATACCTATTTCGCCAGATGTGCAAATCCATTGCTGGCTTTTCTATTTTGTTGTCAAAGAAAGTGAGAAAGTGTCAGCAATTTATTAAGCAAAATTTAAGAAAATCATTGTATAAATAAATAATATCGCATAGCCCCAAGTACTAAGAATAAAACGGTGTAAAAAGGTGCACATTTGCACAATAAGTGACATGAATCACGGACCCCCCGTCTCGATTATGCGTACGCACGTATCACAATTTCATTTTCACTTACACGATCCTTTCTTTGAAAAATCCGCTATAAAGAAAATCTGAACGCGTATTCTCGGCTTTCTATTTCTCAATAAGGGAGGTTCGACCGATGTAAACACGAGTGTGGGCACTGAATAACACAGTCGTCATATGAAATACAGCGCGTAACGGAGAGTTGTGATAATAATAAAGGATGTCAATCTGCCCATGAAACGGAACAACTTTTCTCAAGGAACAAAATAAATTTTTGACCTCCCATAGAAACTGCATCAGCTGATAGCACATTTAAGAGGTCAAATCTGGTTTTTCGTATTTCGACCAGACTATGTTCCTTGAAAAAGTTGTTCAGTTTCGTGGGCAGATTCACACCCTTCAGTATTATCACACCTTTCCGTTACACGCTATATACTTAGGTATCTTTTGGTATTATTACTTGGGACATATTACATTATCTAATACAATGTGAATTTTCATTAGTTCTGCTACCGAAGCTCAGTGATTCTACTCATGATAACGGGCAACTTTCAAAGGAAAAATCCGAATAAAGTTTAGTCGACAGATGTTTATGTAAGTAGCGCACTTTTTGAGAAATCTGCAAAAAACCTTTACAAACAAATTTAGTGGTTTAGCGGTCCTAAAACTGGACCTTACTGCTTCTTGTACTATAGGTATGTCGGAAACCTCGGCGCGCGAGTCTGACTCGCACTTGACCGGTTTTTAGGGTTCCGTACCTCAAAAGAAAAAAACGGAACCCTTATAGGATCACTTTGTTGTCCGTCTGTCTGTCTGTCTGTCTGTCAAGACCCTTTATCTCACGAACGGGTAGAGTTATCAGGTTGAAATTAATACAACATATTAGGATCCATGAACCACACAAGATCTGAAAATTTCAATTTTTTACAACGACGCAATCAAAAGATATGGCATTTTATGTCCTCAGCTCCATACATTTATTCAAAAATGCAAAACCTACAGGGTACTTCCCGTTGACCTAAAATTATGAAATTTGGCAAGAAGCTAGGTCTCACAGTACAAATAATGGGAAAAGTCTGAAATCATTAAATATTACAACTTTTCTCACAACTAATGGTAACCAATTGTGGTGAGCTCCCGTTTCAAGAACATTCATATAAGAGAGGGGTCAAGTTGGATGGTCGCTCAGGCGATTTTTGTTTTAGATCTATTTAAAAACGGGAACACTTACAAACTTGAAAATTGGAATGTTTATAGTGCATAAGCTATAAAATAACAACTAATAATAAAATTTGGTCAAGCGCGTGTCGGACTTAAAAAATCTAGCACATTAACTTACTGAAATTTCAACTAATACAATTAAGTTTATGTGGTGGTACGGAACCCTCAGTGCGCGAGTCCGACTCGCACTTGGTCGGTTTTTTATGAGTAGAATCACTGGGCTTTGGGAGAAAAACCAATGAAAATTTACGCTATACATACATTACATCTAGCATCATAATAGAGCAGTGTATGATCTGACACGATCTCTACAGAAAGTCCTATGAGCAACAAGCAAAATGCACCCTTGGGTGATTCTCATAATAAAGAACAAAAATGACATGCACAATGCACAACACTCCCCTAATACCAACAGTATCCCAGAAATATGACAGATCTTTGACAGATAATGTATTAAGAAGCATGCTATCTAGCATCCAAATTTTATGACGTTTGCGCCAAAGGTAAACATAATAACTAATAACAGTCATAATGCTGCCATATTATGTAGGGAGAGTCCCTTGGAGGAGTTAGGAGAGTCCGAGATAGTTGACTAGTTAGGAGACTTGAACCAACCTCAATAACTTTTTTAGTTTTGCGTTGATGGCCCGGCAGAGCTAACATAAGTTCGCCCGGAGATTAACAGTCACGAACATTTGGCCATCTTGTGCCAAAATAGACAGTTACAATGCCAATTAAGCGTTCAAGAGTAAACTTTTTATATTTTACTATTTCCTTCATTATCAGATCATTTTCAAAGATATATTATTGATACCTTTATTGTTTGGTTATTAAATCATGATGGAAAAATGCTTGTTATGATTTCGTTATTTTATGAATTGTGGATTTGGAGCCATCACATGTGAAATGTTAATGGGTCAGGGTAGGGATAATTGAACCATTCTGGCGTAAGGAGAGATGACCAGCGGTTCAGTAAGGAAAGTTTAATATGTCCTGATTGCAGTTGAAGACGATTTATGATTGAAACTTGATCTTACAGAAGAAATAATAAGTACAACCCTACGTAAATAAGAGTATCTAAGTTTTGTATCTATGCGCTTTGTTTTAAAAAAGGTTTTGATTTTCTGTATTCTTTTTATAACACTGTTATTAATTGGTTCCTAATTGCTTACACTTTTTGTATTGTCGCTTGTGTGGTTTCTGATAAAAACTAATTATTATTTTATGGTCAACTCGCCCATGGGTTGGGGTGACTTGAACCACTTCCCACTTATTTGTAAATCTCACATATTTCTTGTGATATGGGCAGATGAATGAATAACTTTTTATTATACACTCATAAAAAAATACAATCAATAAGTGTACAATATGTGAGCAACAGGCGAAAAGTTATTATTTTTATCAGTAAAACCTGTTGAGCTTTTTAATCAAATTTCGTTTTTTAGACTCGTATTTCAGTCTAGACTAATCCAATATTTATGTTTTTTGAACCCTGATAGATGAAAGCCAGTCACCCTTGAAGTGGGATCTCTTTTAGTAAAGTCTCAAGATGTCCTCCTACAAGCTTTTAACGAACCTAACACCTAAGTATTATCATAGTTTATAATAAAGAATGATAGTCTATAACGTTTATCCCACATGACAAGTAATTTGACGTCATTATGAGATATTTATATCCCACAATGAATGAAACATTTTATTTCTTTTATTAACAAAAAGGGTACACAGAAAGGATGTTGGGAATCTTTCCTGGAAACCATGGATGAAACTGAACAACTTTTATGAGAGATCAGAAATATTTTTCTGTGTTTTGACCTTCAATTTCATAGGCAGATTCACATCCTTCTGCTTTTACGGCAGCTTTTACGGTCGGCCAAGAAAGTGGTCTATCAATTTTGACAGTACGTAGAGGCACAGCAGGCGGCAGACTTTTTGTTCTGACAGTCCGCCAGTGTGGCCGGTACTGCAATTATTTTCGTATTATTATAGACATTGAAATGAGAAAAACCATAGAAAAACGCTCCGTTTCTATGCGCCTATTTGCCAAAATCTTTGGTTTGGAAGGAAAATAGCTTGAACAGTTGTTCAGTGCAAAGAGTTATTCAGTCGAAAAGTTTGTTCAGATTGATTGATATTTAGTTTAAAACGTAGAGCAATTTTAAAACATGTTGTGTTTGAATTTTATTCTGATAAAAACTATAATTTTCGCAATAACGAAGTAATGTCCGTGACTGCCCGCGTCTGCCTGCCCCTTCATCTGCTGAGCAAATATAGTTGCAATATAACCGCGATATCTGTTCAGTTGGTAGCGCCACTAGTGAACAAGATTTTATATAAACTCTTTGCCAATAAGTACCTATGAAAAAAACTGTTCCAATTTTGACCACCAACCTACCACCAACTGATATTTTTTATTTTGGTCACCCTATCTACAGACTATTTATCACAGCATGGCTGGGTAAATCTTGATTATCTAGTAAAACAATTACGAGTAAGTATTACCTAAACTTCATTTTATTTGCTTGTAATTTGGTCACCCTACAGAAACGATTTGCCCAAACATGGCCGGGCAAATCGTCAAACGTTATGCTTTGAACGATATGCCGGGTATTAGATGGGCAAATCACGAAATGCCGGCACATCGTGATCTGCCCAGGCATATCTCAATCGGCCTAATTCAACGATCGGCCCACGACATGTATAATACGAATATAAAAATTTCTCGGCATTTTGTAAAATGCCAAGACATTATGAGACGCGGCGAATAATACAATTATACGATCTGGTCAAGGTCAAGGAAAGCCGCTGGATGCGAGCAGCACAGGACCATTCGTCATGGAGATCTTTAGGGGAGACCTATGTCCAGCAGTGGAAGTCTTTCGGCTGATATGATGATGATGATGATATACACCAAGTGGACAAAAAATTGTACTAAAAGCAAAGTATCTTTGAACTAATAACATTTCCAGCATCGTTGTACACAATAGTAACATGTTTGGCAGAGTTCCAAACTCCTTAGTAAAAAATTATAGCAACATCTACGTATGCAGAGCTGGTATTTCGATTACCAGACATGCGTAGAGTTATGGTGTCACATTATGTATATTGTATTGTAATACAATTTGTTACTAGCATCACATTTATGGAAGAACACGACATACAAGGAAAAATAGAATCTAAAATATGGAAGTGTTTTGGGTTTAGCATTTTTTCTGCCTAGTACTATTTCCCTAGTTTAGGATCAGTGACGTTATATGAAAATTGATCCCATTACCTGTTTTTTAGGGTTCCGTACCTCAAAAGAAAAAAAACGGAACCCTTGTTGTTGTCCGTCTGTTTGTCTGTCTGTCTTGTCTGTCTGTCTGTCTGTCTGTCTGTCTGTCAAGACCCTTTATCTCACGAACGGGTAAAGGTATCAGGTTGAAATTAATGTCATATATTATGGTCCATGAACCACACAGGATTTGAAAATTTAATTTTTTTACAACGACGCAATCAAAAGATATGGCTTTTTATGTCATCATCTCCATACATTTATGCAAAAAAGCAAAACCTACAGTGTACTTCCCGTGGACCTAAAATTATGAAATTTGGCAAGAAGCTAGGTCTCACAGTACAGATAAAGGGAAAACCCTAAAGGACTTTTCCCTAAAGTTGTAACTTTTCTCACAACTAATGTTAACCAATGTGGAGAGCTCCCGTTTCAATAACATTCATATAAGTTGGATGGTCGTGGAAGCGATTTTTGTTTTAGTTCTATTTTAAAAACGGGAACACCTAAAAACTTGAAAATAAGTATGTTTGTAGTGCATAAGCTATAAAATAACAACAAATAATAAAATTTGGTCAAGCGCGTGTCGGACTCAAAAAATCTAGCACATTAACTTACTGAAATTTCAGCTAATACAATAATGATTATGTGGTGGTACGGAACCCTCGGTGCGCGAGTCCGACTCGCACTTGGCCGGTTTTTTTATTTAACAAGTGAACAAACGAGCAAGTAAGCCACCTGACGGTCACCACCGCCCATAACGCCCACTGTCCTATTAGTGTCACAATTTGACACTAATAATACAGAAAAGCGCGTTGCTCACATTGAGAACTACGAAGGTGTTTCTTATGTTCCGGTAATTTCACTTGCTACCTAACCCTTCGAACCAAAACACAGCAGTTTTAACACGCAGTAATGCTTTACGGCAGAATTAGGCATAAGGGGATGGTACTTCCCCAGACGGACTTTGCACAAAAGCCCTACCACCTTCAAAATATATTACTATTCAAAATATTAACCGCCCTGCCCGTAGTTTCCAAAATCTTTGCTGTCAACGCACATGAGTTATATTATAAGAAATCACGTTCTTCATTGAAGGCATAAAGAGGAAGTTTTTAGCCTAGTTGCGTATAGTTCCATTTTGCCGCCGTTATCGAGATTCGTTCAAAAAAAATTTCAATATTTTACAGGTCGTGCACAAATGGTTTCGTAAATTCTATGATTTACTTGTTTTTTCTGACTACTAAAATTATACCGTACAAAACAAAATAATGACGTAGTAAGAATATTTATTTTTGCTATAAAGTACTCAGGGGAACTTACACGACAGAGACTTAAAAGCATCTTTATTTATTCACACTTTTAGTAGGCATTATGCGTGTAGAAGTTCCTAGACAATGCTTGCATGTGTTTTTTACTACCAAGTACTAATGTACACCCAACTGCACGTCAGTAGGAAAACATTAGACTCTATGGCATGGTAATAAAGTTGCAAATGTTTCCACTGACGTGCAGTTGACCTACCTACTATGGATTCTAACTTCCACTTTGAATTAAAAAAATAATTTCACGTCAACCCTATCCTTGATAAGATAACGATGATGTGAAAGAGGGTCAGACCATAAAGTCATTATTGTTTTTTCAATACATTTGCTCGAAAAACGTACTTACAAAGACGTAAACATTGCTCGTAAGTAGTTACTTACCGAACTAGTGCGGTAAGTAAAAAAAGTATAATACCAAGGAGTTTTTATACTCTGATAATAAAATTATTTTGTAAAAATACTACAGTGGTGACTTTTACTTGGGTGACGACTGCCTACCTATATTTAAAATAAAATGCAGAGTACCAGGAGAACATAAATCGACAAGAGGCTGACAGTACCCATGGTTGGTTCCTTTACCAAGTGTATTACTTATACCTATTTTCTCACAAATGTATTGAAAAACATCGTAAGATACACGTCCGGAAGGGTTATGACAAACTCGTGCCGATGGCAAACCCTCGACTTCGTCTCGGGGTTACAAAACGTCAACTCGTTTGTAATAACCCTACTTACGGAACTTGTATCTTAAACTACTATTGTTTATAAGTGCGATTGCTAACGATGTATTTTAATTTAAGCTTTGTGAGGATTTTTTCTGTGCCAAAAATAAAATGATGTACAGTTTTTGACTAAAATAGATTACTTCGAGTGTACAGTACAGTGTGTGTAAAATAGATTACTATTAGTGTCAGAATGGCTCTGAAACAACGGCAAAAAATGAGAACACAATGTGTTGTAATAACAGCCAGTTACAGTTCAAGCTCTTTTAAAGCTACTGCTGACATTTTCTGTTTTATCGTCAAGGAAAGTGCCAGCTATAAGCTTGAAGGAACTTTAACTGTAAAGAAGCTTTCTGTCAAGTTGTCAAATATAGCGGTTTTTCGAAACCGGAATTCGGATGGGCTCACAAAATGCGCAGTTTCTAAAGTGGACTGCTCATATTTGTTCTAAGCACCTATAACCGGCATCGATCACTGTCCGAGCCACTCAATCGGGACCAGCCGACCAGTACATTATCACGGGACGTTCATTACCGACACACCTGCGTGTTTGCCACCTTCGATCAATCTGGTGACACCTACGTCAAACAGGATTATGAGTTTTATCTGTAGATACAGGCAAAGTCACCGGCACGGAATTAGCATTACTTGAAATTTTTTTTAAACTGCTTAATTAATGATAAGGTGCAAATATGTATGTATATACAGGGTGTAAAAAAAGTACGATGATGCTTCTATCTAAGGGGTGATTCTACATCCTTAAAGATTGTATAAAAATTACTTTTTTCCAAAAAAAAGTAGTTTTAGCTCAAGAAGAAGTGAAGCGCTTAGAGTGGTAACACTATAACCTTGAGTGGGTCTCTGGTTTACAAGGTAGATGCTAATTTAATTTAGATTAGCACTGGTTCTGCTGGTGTTCTATGACACTGATTTTATTACTTCTTATCTGAGGCCATGTGTACGACTACCCCTAAGTGGGAGCTCCCTGTATAAGCGTAGACGTTTTATGGGATGTAATGAAATGATAAATCCTACTGGATGGCGCTGATCCAGTAGGATTCTCAAAAGGTGGTTGAAAACATCCGATCAGCATAAGGAAAATCCATCATAGTAGTCCGGTCACTTGTCTTATATCGCCAAATTCACCAAATTTTTTCCAGGTACTAGTTAGGTACATAGCTCTCAATTTTGATAGGAGCCAATTCTTGAATTTTCTATGGAAATTTTTTGAAATTCAAGAATTGGCTCCTATCAAAAATTGAGAGCTATGTACCCTAGTACCTGGAAAAAATTTGGTAAAATTGTAAATCGTGTCTACGTGAAACAGCTAACTGACCGCACTATAGTGCCACCATATAATCATTATGAAAATTACTATGTCAGTTTGATTGCAGCTATCAAGTGCCTGCAACATTTTTCTTGTAAAAGGTTTTCATTTGTTTTATTGAGTCTAAAAAAAAATTACCGCCAGTGATCAGACGCATCGACACTTATAAAAGAACAAGACCCAATTTGGGTTTCCACAATTTGCTAAACAGAGTACGAGTATGTCGTGAGCATAACACTCTTTGCAGCTCCAATTCTGTTGACATTTTCAACGTTTCTTTATCAAAATTTAGAAAAACTCTTTCATTAACTATATCCGTTTCCAAATAAGCCCCTATACATGCAAATATAAAATATGAGCAAATCTGTTCCGCATGCTGTGTTCGCCTGTAATTGGGTGTACTTACATCTCGGTCTACGTTTGTGCCTATTATTATAATTTAATATTAAGATGTACTTCTAATGGCGAACCAATAAATAAATAAAAATAAATAAATAATAAAAACGTATCCCTATTATAATGAACTGCAAGATCTAATAACCTAGTATACATTCTACCACGAAGTCTTAATTAAAGTGGTGCTGGCAATCGCAGTAACGTCTTTCCACCTGCTTATACCTTTCCCCTGTCTTTATCATTAACAAACTAATTTAATGGCTGAAAGATGTCGTATTTAATTTTGCCACGTATTATAATATCATGTATGTAATTTATATATGCATATATACCTAGTATATAGGGTGACTTTTAATTAGTTCTTGATAGAAAAAGGTATGCATGTACTCATGATACTGAACAACTTTCCCCAAGGAACATAGGTCGAAATACGAAATTCATTTTTGACCTCCCATAAAAACTGCATCAGCTGATAGCGCATTTTGTATGGGAGGTCAAATTTGGTTTTTCGTATTTCGACCTATGTTCCTTGGGAAAAGTTGTTCAGTATCATGAGTACATGCATATCTATTGCTATCAAGAACTAATTAAAAGTCACCCTATATGTATACATACATAATATGGTCCTAATGAAAAAGTAAATATATTAGGTCTTTACCTATGAAATTGCCGTTTTGTATGGCAAATTTTAGGTAAACTCAATTTTCAGTACTACCATTTTTGCATTTTTCTTAGGAATTATAAATCCAATTTTTTTTTTAAGCATTATTGGGAAAACATTAAGCTAACAGAAGCTTAAATTTAATTTTCGAAAAATATTATCTGTAAAAAAATATAACAAATCTAATGATGAAATCGGACGACATTTAAGACGAACAATTTTCGAACCTTTAATTTTATATATTAAACTAAAAATAAAAACTTTATTTTATGCGTAAATTGATAACGTTGAAGTCAACTTTCAAATATAAGACAAATAAAAAAATAGCATTAGAATTATAGGAATTATGATCTCATTAATCTGTAAGAAAATTTCGGCAATTTCATAGGTAAACCTATTAATTTTATTATGTTACTCAAACCATGAAAGTGAACATGTTCCGAACATAGGTCGAAATACGGAAATAAATTTTTAATTTTCCATAGAAACTTCATCAGCTGGTAGTGTATTTTGTATGAGAGGTCAAATTTGGTTTTATCGTATTTCGGTCTATGTTTATTTGGGAAAGTTGTTGTTCAGTTTCATGGTCTGAGTAACATAATAAAACTATGTTCACTATTTTATTCGGAATTAGGGAAAAGCTTTATTGTTTTTACATTTTAGGGTTCCGTAGCCAAATGGCAAAAAACGGAACCCTTATAGATTTATCATGTCTGTCTGTCTGTCTGTCCGTCCGTATGTCACAGCCACTTTTCTCCGAAACCATAAGAGCTATACTGTTGAAACTTGGTAAGTAGATGTATTCTGTGAACCCCATTAAGATTTTTACAAAAAAACAGAAAAAAAAACAATAAATTTTAGGGCTCCCCATACTTGGAACTGAAACTAAAAAATATTTCATCAAACCCATACCTGTGGGGTATCTATGGATAGGTCTTAAAAAATGATATTGAGGTTTCAAATATATTTTTTTTCTAAACTGAATATTTTGCGCGAGAGACACTTCCAAAGTGGTAAAATGTGTCTCCCCCCCCCTCTGTAGCTTCTAAAATAAGAGAATGATAAAAATAAAAAAAATATATGATGTACATTACCATGCAAACTTCCAACGAAAATTGGTTTGAACGAGATCTAGTGAGTAGTTTTTTGAATACGTCATAAATCGTAAACCGCAATTTACCTTTCATTCTATCAACTCAAATATAAATTTTAGTTACTTACATCACATAATAAAGTTTTTTAGCAATAAAAATACCATAACTTTTACTTTTATACGTACAGGTTTATACGGAACCCTCAGTGCACGAGTCCGACTCGCACTTGGCCGGTTTTTTTATATTATGCTATTTACTACGAATAAATTATTTATTCGTAGGCTATTTAGCTATAAGGTACCTACCTATGTTCTCCACATATTCTGATTACGGTAAGAACACTATCGCCTTAGACACAGAACAAATTAAAATGTAGCTCCCTTAGTTTAAAAAATAAGTTTGTTAAATTTTATTTTTCTTAATATAAAATAATTTTTGTTTTTATTTATTTATTTACTAGCGGACCGCCCTAGCTTCGCACGGGTATGTATAGGTTCGCCCGAGTTAAATTTAAACAATCCCTACTCCTACCCCTGCCGCTGCCCCTACCCCTACCCCGTTCTTATAAGCAGATTAAATTTTTTATTCAGTACAATTTTTTTGCCCTGCCCCTGCCCCTACCCCTACCTCTGCCCCTACCCCTACCCGTACCATCATATGTCCTTCTCCTGGTTCTATGCTACCAAATCGTTTCAGCCGTTCTTATGTTATACCGTTCTCCTACCCCTACCCCTTCTATCCTATGTCCTTCTCCTAGTTTTAAGCTACCTCCTCACCAATTTTCAACCAAATCTGTTCAGCCGTTCTTGAGTTATAAATAGTGTAACTCCAAGACGGTTCAGCAGTTCTTGAGTTATACCGTTCTCCGACCCCTACCATTACCATCCTATGTCCTTCTCCTGGTTCTAAGCTACCTCCCCACCAATTTTCAACCAAATCGGTTCAGCCGTTCTTGAGTTATATTCATAATTCATATTACAGTATAACAAATTATAAAAAAAATCACCTATATCCTTCTAAAAAAAAACCATTCTATATCCGTCTCCTGGTTCTAAGCTACCTCCCCACCAATTTTCACCCAAATCGGTTCAGCCGTTCTTGAGTTATAGTGTAACTAATTATTAAAAAAAAAAAACATATGTCCTTTTCCTGGTTCTAAGCTACCTCCCCACCAATTTTCACCCAAATCTGTTCAGACGTACTTGAGTTATAAATAGTGTAACTAACAGTTCAGCCGTTCTTGAGTTATAGTGAAACTAATTATTTATTTACTTTAAAAAAAACCATCCTATAGCAGTCTCCTGGTTCTAAGCTACCTCCCCACCTATTTCCAACCAAATCCGTTCAGCCGTTCTTGAGTTATAAATAGTGTAACTTATACGACTTTCTTTTTGTATAAAAAACTATTTTTGCAAAAATAAACAAAAAAAAAAACAAAAAAAAAATATCCGTCTCCACGTTCTAAGCTACCTCCCCACCATTTTTCACCCAAATCGATTCAGCCGTTCTTGAGTTATAGTGTAACTAATTATAGTGTAACTAACAAGACTTGCTTTTAAATATATAGAAAATTACCAGTTATAATAGAAACGAAATTTTGTAGTGGCTGAGCTCACTACAACGTAACTGAGGCTAAACCTCTACAAAAGTAACGAATCAAAGCAAAACTTCATAGATAACTAATTATACATTCTGTGGTAAAGATACTAATATCGGTTTTGAGAAGCAATCGTAAATATTGCGCAATATTCGTAGTGGATAGCGCCTTACCAAAATTTCATGAAATGTACTTTACCGGAGCACCTAGTAAAATATCTAGTTCAAACAGTTCGCTACGGAATAACTTGTCAAAGTCAAGCATCCTATATCCGCCTCGAGATATGACCCCTCGTCATCCACCCACGCAATTTCATTCAACACACAAGTTTGTACTAAAAATAGTATTTTTACTGTAGAATATACACTATCTTACGAAATATATATAATATTAGATACCAATAAAAATAGAAGGTAACTGCATCTTATACGAATTTTAGAAAAACCAGAAAAAAATCAGTCAGACGACGCTATGACAGACAACTAGCCATTTGTTCAAGTTCAAGTTGTTTATTGCAAATGTACAAAAGACGCCCTGTTAGGGCACGCAATACAGAGCTTTTAAAAATTATGGTAATATAAATATAATAAGTAACATATTATAGGTATCTTTGACGGAACCAGACGAAAGGAAACGTCATAAAATGTATGGGATGATGATTTGACATATTATGTCATCCGAGTCACTGGTAAAACGTCACGATCCCGTTATTGTAAGGGCTTATTGTAGAGGCTAAGCAACAACTTTTGCTCTACGACTTTTGGAAATTAGTAAAAAGAAATTTTTACTTTCCTTACTATTAGGTCAATCAGTCGATCATTTTGTATGGAGGGTAAACTATTAGTTTTGCGAATTTCCAAAAGTTGTAACGTTTTACCAGTAACCCTGTATTCCATAACGTTCGCTTTTATCATCTCTAAATTAAATGACACACTGTCTAGAGACCCTGATTGAAATTAAAACACAAAAGAAAATGCAAATTTCAAAAAGTTGTTGATCATAATTTGTTACATTTAGCCTAAAAGACAAAAATTAAAACCAAGGAAGGAAAATGAAAGAAATAATTAAAATACGCCTACCAGCCCATACCTGGTTTTTTTAGGTCAGACTATATCTAGTTTCTGTAAAACTGAACGAAAGAAAAAAAATGGGAGAATATTGAAAAGCATACCTTTATAGCCCAGTAAATACTGTTTTCCAACCTTATCCCATTTCAATCAGGGTCGGCTAGTGAACCTTAGCCTCGACAAAGGCCACGGCTGAATCCTTACATTCCTTTATCCAAACAATTTAAACTTAGTAGGTATGGTAGGCTAAAACTTATAGCTAAAATGAGATACTTAATTTTAATTTTTCGTTGTGTGCAAAGGCTGATATAGAAGGCGATCACTTATTAGTGTCAGCGTCCATTAACTGCCTCAGCACCAGACCAGAGACGATCAGCACAATATCCACGGCGTCCGCGCGCTGTCCATGACTAAGGGTCGAATTGATAAATCCCGCTTAAGTGTGAGATTGTCCTTAACGGACATCTTGAGGTGTTGCATTAATTAATAAACAGAAAATGAGTAGCTGTCATCGGAGCAATTCTCACTTGAGTGTTAAAAACAAACTCATTAATTTATAAACGAAACTTAACTCAAAATGGTTCATCATATCAGCCGAAAGACGTCCACTGCTGGACATAGGCCTTCCCTAAAGATCTCCATGACGACCGGTCCTGCGCTGCTTCAGCGGCATCCCGCGACCTTGACCAGATCGTCGGTCCACCTTGTGGGGGGCCTGCCAACGCTTCGTCTTCCGGTACGTGGTCGCCACTCTAGAACCTCACGCCCCATCGGCCATCGGTTCTTCTTGCGATGTGCTCTGCCCACTGCCACTTCAGTTTAGCGATTCTCAGGGCTATCTCAGTTACTTTAGTTCTTCTGCGGATCTCCTCATTTCTGATTCGATCGCGCAGAGAGACTCCGAGCATAGCCCTTTCCATAGCCCTTTGGGTGACTTTGAGCTTTCTGATAAGGCCCATCGTGAGCGGCCACGTCTCGGTGCCATATGTCATCACTGGCAACACACACTGGTCAAAGACTTTCGTCTTGAAACACTGCGGTATTTTGGACGTGAAGATATTGCGGAGCTTCCCGAACGCTGCCCATCCGAGTCGGATTCGACGAGTAACCTCTTTCTCTAAATTGGATTTACCCAGCTGAACTGTTTGTCCCAGGTATACGTACTCATCAACAACTTCGAGCGTAGAGTCTTCAACTTTGAGTGAAGTGGGTACAACAAGGGCGTTAGACATAATTTTCGTCTTATCCATGTTCTTTTTAAGACCCACTTGTTGTGAAACTCTACTGAGGTTATTGAGCATCGTGCCGAGATCTTCCAGGGTCTCAGCCATTACGACAATATCGTCGGCAAATCGAAGGTGGGTCATGTACTCGCCATTGATGTTGATGCCAAGTCTTTTCCAGTCCAGGAGTTTGAAAACGTCTTCCAATGCAGCGGTGAACAGTTTAGGAGATATGACGTCTCCCTGTCTCACTCCTCGCTGCAATTGGATAGTTCGAGTCCTGGTCCTGTAGACGAACTGACATAGTGGCGTTTTTGTACAGATCCTTCAACACTTCAAGTACCGATAGTCGACTTGGCACCTCTGGAGAGATCGTAGCATGGCCCACGTCTCGATCGAATCGAAGGCCTTCTCATAGTCCACAAACGCTAGGCAAAGTGGCTGGTTATGCTCTTCGGTCTTCTGTATAACTTGCCGTGGCGTATGTATGTGGTCTATGATACTGAAGCCTTTACGAAAATCGGCTTGTTCGGGAGGCTGGAAGTCGTCGAGCCTGCGCGCGAGACGGTTCGTAATGACTCTCGAAAACAGCTTATAGACATGACTCAGAAGTGAGATGGGTCTGTAATTCTTCAGCAGGGTCTTATCACCCTTTTTGAAGAAGAATACCACCACACTTCTGTGCCATGCCTGTGGCGTTTTCCCTTCGAGCATGACAGAATTAAACAGCTTCTGAAGAGCTTTAAGCACCGGCCTTCCGTAATTCCATCGTGCCCGGGTGCCTTGTTGTTTCTAAGCTGTCTGAGAGCCATTCTAATCTCGTACAAGCTGACGTCCGGGATATCTTCGGTATGGTGTCGGGTAAGTCTAGCTCTTGGATCGTTGGCCAGACTGCTAACGGGTGGGCCGGTTGACGTGTATAACTGCCCATAGAACTTCTCGACTTCCCTCAGTAGCTCAGGCTTGGACGATACGGTTCTGCCATCCTCGGTCTTCAGCCTCGTCAACTGGCTCTGTCCAATAGACAGATCTCAGAAAATGGTTGATGCTGTCAAATAGTGACGAGTACGAGTATTATTTTGTTCAGGCTGTATATTCTTTGGCAGTTGCCTGCCTGAAATTGAAATTAGAAAAAAATATATATGTGCCGCGACAACAACACCGCGAAAATGGAACTTTAAAATATTTTCGACTAGCGGTCCGCCCCGGCTTCGCACGGGTAAATATAGTTCTTGTTGCGTCGGGGGATCCGTACCACTAAGATAAAAATACTGTCCTAGTTATGGGCAGTCATACCGTCTTAGTCACGCAAAAGTGCATTAAATTAGCTCGAGCCGACACGCACTTCATCATAACATCCCATAATACGTCCACTACAGGACAGGGAGCTCTCTCCAGAATTCCAGCTCTTGCTAGAAGAATGTGGAGGGGAAGTACCTTAGTCACCACGCTTGTTAGCGTTACGGCTGGAACCATGGACCGCGGTTGTTGGTGACCGCAGTATGTAAGATGGTGCGATACACGGAAAGATGCTGCTGCTCATATTCCGGTTTGTAAACCCTTAGTCGCCTCTTACGACACCTACAGGTAGAGATGGTTCGGTACTATTCTTTGCCGCTACCACACGGAACGACACACATTCAACCAGTTTTTATATTTATTTCTTATTTCCATAACGATTACACTTATGATAACTTTTGAATGGTATATCCGATTTGGATAATTCAAAAAGTTATTTAGAGGTACTGATACAACCTCGAATTCGAAATAATTTATTTGGATAAGGATTAATAGAATACTGTAGCCTATATAGTTTGTACCGGCGTTACTATTGCTATTTTAACATGAAAAAGTAGTTATTGTGACATAACTGTAATAGTTGGACATATGGTATTGCGGACTTTTTTGTAGATATTGATGTCTTCTATAAACCTGTAAGTACATCACTTTGCTCTATTTTTAATAGTTTCGACAGCGTACGTCATATTTGGTATTTTTTTCACACCTTGGGTTACATTATCGAAGTTTTCATACGGAACCCTAACTTTTTAGAAAAATTATTTATAGCATATGTTCATCACGAATAATGCAGGTTTCTAATGGTGAAAAAATTTTTCAAATCGGTCCAGTAGTTTCGGAGCCTATTCGATGCAAACAAACAAACAAACAATCAAATCTTTCCTCTTTATAATATTAAAAAATGTAAATATAATATAATAAATAATAATAATAATGTAGACTATGCCACCAAACCACAGAAACCATAGATCATATCACAGGAGGATGCAGCATACTAGCTAACAAAGAATACACCCATCGCCACGACAACGTTGCTAAACATATACACCAACTACTTGCACTCAAATATAAGCTATTAGACTCACACACCCCCTACTATAAATACAAACCGAAGGCTGTTCTAGAAAACAACTCTGCAAAACTGTACTGGAACTGGAACCGAGAAATCATCACCGACCAAACCATACTTAGTAATAGACCAGACATCACACTTACCTTGAAAGCACCCAAAACCACACTCCTCATAGACGTTGCAGTGCCTAACACGCACAACCTAAAACAAAAACACACAGAAAAAATCCAAAAATACATCCCCCTAGCAGACGAAATAAAACAAATGTGGCATCAACAAACAGTCAGGATCATTCCAATCATTATCTCGTCTACTGGTGTCGTACCGAAGACACTTTGAAACAACTCGAACTCTATAAAAACTCTTATACAGGGTGTTAATTTAATTGCGTGCCATAGCTTAAGGGGTGCTTCAGTTACGATAAAGGAACACAAAAAAAATATTTAAAAAATCCTACTGAAAAAAAAACTAAAACTCCATTGAAACTTAACTAACGCGGAGCACCGCGCTATCAGCGAGCCAGCGCGCGGGAATCAGTGGATAAGGTAGGCAAATACATAGCTGAAACTCTTTCGCGCGCTTTTGATAGTGCGGTGCTCCGGGTGCCTCCACGCTAGTGCCTCTTTCAATGGAGTTTTAATTTTTTTAAGAAGGATTTTTTTAATTAATTTTTTTGAGTTCCTTTATAGTTACTGAACCACCCCCTAAGCTATGGCACGCAATCAAATTAACACCCTGTATTCCCCTACAAAAATCAATAGTTATCGATACCTGTTCTATAGTCCGCCGTATCCTAAACCCAACCACCCTGACACTTCAAGCTACAGATGCAGTTAATACCGACACACAACATAATACACACACACACACAACACATCCCAATCAGTAAACTTGGCATGAGCCCGTACCTGGTTGAAAACCAACGACCTCTGGTCGATATTCGAATTACCTTCGATAATAATAATAATTAATATTAATTATTAGTGTAGATAGATGAAATTGAAAACACAAAATAATAACACGAACTGTCAGTCTCCATTATATATTTATTTATTAAGAAATAAGAAACTTTAAAATGAACATTAACAACATTATTAGAAGCAAAAACAAAACGCAGACATAAATTATTTTTGCTCTTTTGACGTTTGACTCAAAGACGGACACTTGAGATTGATATTAGGATAGTAGTTTATTAATTAGCAAGATCTTGAGATGCTAATTGCATCTTGATAATTAAGTCAGCTGACATAGTCTTGGGGAAGATTTTGAGAGGGATTTATCAATACGGGCCTTAAAGTCAGTTTTTTAATATCTTAGTAGCGAAGCGAGGTGGTGCTGATCTGGTGCTGAGTCGGTTAATGGACGCCGATCCTTCTCCATTTGTTTTGAGGTAGGTTATTTCTCCTCCTAAGAAATTTTAAAATTGCTTTAATGGCTTTTGTTTTTTTATATATAAATACACCTACTCGCCTGCAGATCCTACTTCCTATCCTATCCTTCCTACTTATTAATATTATAAACGCTAAAGTTTGTAAGTATGGATGGATGGATGGATGTTTGTTACTCTTTCACACAAAAACTACTGAATGGATTTTAATGAAACTTGGCACACATATAGGTTAGGTCCTGGAATAACACATAGGCTACATTTTGCCTTTACCGCGTGAAAACACTTCATTCCCACGGGAAAACGCATTTCTACCTATATAAAGAGAAAGTCGTGTTAGTTACACTATTTATAACTCAAGAATGGCAGAACCGATTTGGTTGAAAATTGGTGGGGAGGTAGCTTAGAACCAGGAAAAGGACATAAGATGGTAGGAGTAGGGGTAGAAGAATGGCTAAGAAAGTCGTGTTAGTTACACTATTTATAACTCAAGAACGGCTAAACCGATTTGGTTGAAAATTGTTGGGGAGGTAGCTTAGAACCAGGAGAAGGACATAGGATGGTAGGGGTAGGAGAACATTATAACTCAAGAACGGCTGAACCGATTAGGCTGAAAATTGGTGGGGAGGTAGCTTAGAACCAGGAGAAGGATATAGGATGGTAGGGTTAGGGGTAGGAGAACGGCTGTACCGATTTGGTTAATAATTGGTGGGGAGGTACCTTATAACCAGCAGACGGATATAAGACGGTAGGAGAGGTATAACTAAAGAATGGCTGAACCGATTTGGTTGAAAATTGGTGGGGAGGTAGCTTAGAACCAGGAGAAGGATGTAGGATAAAATAAAATCTGCTTATTTATTGCCTGTAAGGCGGAACAAATTCGCCGGGTCAGCTTGTGTAATTATAAGTCAACAAGCATTTTATACATCGATATTTAGATTAGACGTTATACGTCGAGATTAAACGCCCACCTGTTGCCCTACAATTCTTATAACCAAACACAATATTGCACATTCATGAAAGTTACTGACCATGACGTCAATAAGCAACAAGATTGACTCTTACATTGACCTAATAAAGTAGACATTTGAATGGTCCTAAACAATATTTCATTAAGGGCTCCTTTTTGGGTCGACGCGGATGTAGGTCGGCGGACATCAACCAGCCTTCTCGGTCTGTTTTGCTTATTCAAGCTCTACTTGGCACTCCATTTTTTCAGATCTTAATTGCCAGCTTAATTCCTGATTGCCGTGCTCCGTTTCGCTTTCCAATTTCCTTCCATCGGGCAGCTTTTATCAACAATTCGAACGTAATTGTCCTTAATTTCGCTTCTGAAGTAATATTGTAATGACAGTTTGCTTGCGTTTTACGCCTTAGCTGAAACGAACCGCAACTTTTAATTAAATTTAGCAGGCGTTGAGCAATTTTAATTATGTTTCTCTAAAGAAAATGTCACATGTCACACAACAATAGACTAAATGCGATGCTAGACCTATATCCGCTGAGTTACATTTAAGTGTAAAAAAAACCTGCATATAGGCCTCTAAAATATGTCCTACGAAGATACAGAGAAGTTATTGATCATTTTAAAGTAAAATTAGTATATTACAACTTGCTTATAATTAAATTTTACACTTTTACATTTACACCTAAATAGATTTCGCATGTGATTATTTAAGAGAGTTTTTATAGTTTGAAATTGGTTTATTTTACCTGAAACACAGGGAATCCAAGTTCAGGTTTATGAAACTTTTATTTCATAAACCTGAACTTGGATTCTTAACTAAATTTTAAACTTGGATTTTAAACTTCTATCGACTGTAGTTAATTCAGATTTTTCCGTTCACAAACTTCGGAGATAAGGGGGGGGGGGGGGGGGGGGGGGGGGTATTTTTGACATTTTTCATCATAACTTGAAAACAAGACTTTTAAAAGTAATATATTTTAGAATTTATTTTCTTTCATATGATAGGTATTATATGAATTTATTTTCTTTCCTTTCATATGATACCCCACTCGACCTAGTACCGACAGTTTGAAATTATCAAAGTCAAAGTCAAATTTATTTATTGCAGTGTTACAGGTATAAATACAAGATGAAATATGTATGAAATATGTGCACTGTAACATACCGAAATCGGCGTGCAATGTTTACTATGTCATACATAGATAAAACTTATTTCTAACATTAGAAATATTTCTTACTTCTAGAGAACTTAATAATATTTACACAGTAGTATCACATTTTTATCTTTATTTATATCTATTATTATTTATATTTAAGTATATTTACAGCACATTTTTATCTTTATCTAATAAATATTCTTCGATACTATAGTAACATTTGGTATAGAGCAAATAATGTAGTTTCAATTTAAATTTTCTACTGTCTAATTCTTTCATACTATCTGGTAAACTATTGTATAATTTAGGTGCTAGAGCAAAAGCTGTGTTCTTGTAAAATTGCATGTTCGGTTGAATCAAGGGCAAAACATCGATATTATCTCTTGTTTTTCTAGGATGTCGAGGTTTAACTAATTTAAATTCTTCTAAATTATCGTAGACAAACAAACATGCCTCAGATTCAGATTCAGATAATTTTATTCAATGTAGATTCTTTACAGAATACTTATTGAATGTCATGCAGAATACAATGCAAATAGAGCGAGTCTATATACATACAGGGAAGTGTCATTATTTTCAATTTCTTAAAATACTGTTCGCAACTATCTTGTTGTTTAGCATTAAACATGGCCCGTACACATTTTTCTGTGCCCTAAACAACGGCGTTATATAGGTTGCGGCAGCATTACCCCAGTGTAATATGCCATATCTCAAATTGAAAAAATTATGCCCCCCCTATTTGGGCCCCCTTTACATTAATAATCATATTTTTTTTCTTAATTCTTTTACGTGCAATTAAGCTGGACAACCATATTCTGAAACTATTCCAAATTTCAAGTCGATAACATGAGTGGTTGCTGAGATATACAGGTGTGACAGACAGACAGACAAAGCGGCACCATAAGGGTTCCTTTTTTTACCATTTTGTCATCGGAACCCTAAACAACGACATGTAAAAAATTACACAGATATAATGCTTTAAAGCTTCGTATAAAGCTTTTTGATAGCCTATGAACCTTTGAGTGAGCATTGTTGCAAAACCTGGTTAGAAACCTTTATTTCTGAGGGTTTTAAAATTACCGGATAATTAACCATGCTTGGAAGTTCCTCCATCGACAAGAGCACTCACATAAGAAGAAGACAGTATTCATGTTACGAGAATGTTTATCACAATTTACTCTGTGTTGTGTTTTAAATATGATGATGTCGTCATCTTTCTTCACCAAATAGGCTTCATTGTTCACAAAAAAATATTATATTTTCTGCGGCTTTCGGTAATCTTATAAAATAAATCAATGTCCATTCCCCTTTCAAAAAGGTTTTTGATTTGGGTGCTCATGTTGAATACGGGAGTCGGGTCACGTAATTTTAAGACGCCTTTAGAAAACGTATAAATAAATATAATACCTACCCCCTCCAAACTGTTCCGATGGGACCCTATTACTAAGATTGCGTCGTCTGTCAGTCTGTCCTCCTACCTTTATATTTTGAACCTAGCCAACCTGCTAGCTAGCAGGTTTAAATGTTATAGAATGGCATACGTGGTTCGGTGAGTGAGTCCGACTTGCACTAGGCCGTTTTTAGAGTTTCAAACCAAAATGGTAAATAAGGAACCCTTATGATTTTGTAGTCCTAAAAATTGACTTTATTGCTTCTTAAAATACTTCAGCTATATCGGAACCCCCGACGCGCCGCCAGTCGGACTCTCACTTGACCGGTTTTATCCAAACACTTTGGCCTTGAGTTGGTCTCTAGTTTCGCATAGCGTAGCACTGGTTCAGCGTGAACTCTTTTGGTTTTCACTTGCTTGCTGCAGTGCGTACCTTCTATCTGATCCCACATCGAAAGAGAATGCGATATGGAAGCTATATTCCATACGGAGGGCCAAATGAAAGCCTTCTTTTTAAAAGGGATCGAAGTTTCTAAAAGGTGTGAGATTCAGGGTCTGAACAGAATTTGAAGCAACGTAGAAAAGTGCATTACAAAATTATCAATAGTTGTTTATTTTCTGGGTCATTCTCATTACCTACTCATTGATCCTCGTAGTACACGACGTAAAGAATTTCGAGCACATTTTATCGAGCACATTGGAAATGAATCTACGGAATTAAAAAACCCTTAACCCGATCGTCTTTGTTTAGGCTCAAATTGTAGCTAACTTGTCCATAGGAAGTTTTCTCAAATTTTTGATATCATCATTCTTCGTTTCCAAAATGTCGAACGTCAAAATCAAAAATTGGAAAAAAAAAAATGTTTTTTCACTATTTCGGCCATAACTTTTATCTTTTTTGACTTTCTCGAATAACTCTTTTTTCACCTTACAGTTCTCGTAAATACGCGTCTTTTGAGACTTTTTTAAATATCATATCTTAACAACTCTCCGAGATATAAGGGGATCGCACTTTTTCGTGAAATCGGGGCCTACACTACTGGAGCGAACGAAAAGACATTTCCAATGTCAAAACATATTACAGTTTCAATTGAAGCGCTTTGAATAAAATGGTATGAAAGCGAACGGTAAAACGTGCGAGACTCAGTTATAACGAAAAAGCAATTTTCAGCCACGCTTTAAAAACCATATATCTGGGTAAAGTGTCGAAGGAACCGAAATAACTCTATTTAAATCGAATGATCGCCAATACTTGAACGGAAGGCAATAAAATGGGATATCCCTACAAACTTCACAAAAGGTATTAAACCACGAACGTAGGTTAAACGATAAATTTGTAAAATGTCTTTTTCAAATAATTTACACAAATGGATTCTATTACCTACCTTTTAAAGCAAATGACTAACATTCATTTTGAATTATAGGAGTCTTCTATCTATAAATTGAACCTTTATAATCGAAATGAATTAAAACCAAAGTAGGCCCGTAGAAATCAACATTAAAAATTAAAACTTTAAAACAACCCCCGACGCAAAAACGATCTCAGCAAAAAGTTTAAAGTAATATTCTCAAAGTATGGGTAACCTTTAGACGCGTTAGAGGACGGCTAAGTAAAACACACGGAGTACAGAAGGGGAGGTAAAACAATATGCATAAACTTGGATCACTCATTTTGAGTTTTGCGCAGTAACAGTCAGAGCTAGAATTAGTTTCTGCGGTCTATAGTGTTATTCCAAAATTCTATAAGCTTTTGCTAGCTACGCACCTAAAATTTATAAATGTTTTTCATCAATTAAAATTCGGTTCACTCTTCAAAGTTAATTAAATTTGTAACAGTTTAATCCCTACCGCAGCTCTATAAACGCTAAAGGGACCAATCTATGAACCTTCAAGGATAGTATTCACCCTAAGGATTTATGTTTCTGTGTCTTAATAAAAGCAAACTTTTAACTTAGCAGCAAATTTTGTAACAAAGCACAATAAAAATTTACTTCCTACACAAAATCTGACATTACTTTGTACGAGAAGTCGATTTTTTTTGTGTGTTGTTCCAAAAGTCGTAGTACATAAGTTGTTTGTAATCGACCTCAATTACAAGTAGACAAACACGTGGGTTGGACGCGCAGTCACGCAGAATGCGCGTGAGTCGTACACGCAATTGACCAGCTTTTATTATTTATTGTTCTTCTTTAGCTTATGCACTATAAACATACCAATTTTCACGCTTGTTAGTGTACCCGTTTTTACGATAGAGCTAAAACAACAAACAACAACAAAAACAACGGGTCCCGTTTATTTACCCTTTGGGTACGGAATTCTAAAAATAACCCTGCATGTGTTACACAGAATATCCCGAGCTTGGCGAAGTTCAAAGCTTTTTTGAGGATATCACAACAATTTTTAAACAAAATCAAATCCGCCAAATCGAGTAAAATAAGGCACAGCCTTTTACCATCCCTTTCTCGAAGCCACTCAGGGCTCTTTTGACCCCCTGTAACTTCCTTTTGAATATAGGAATAGTTTCCTACTAGTTCGCTGCCAAGTTCGCTGTGAACTGCACTCATTGTGTCACAGGTTGTGTTCGATAGGTCAGTGAGAACTGGGAAAGCAATTTGCTGCCCCAGATTGAACTTCTCTGATTGATCTCATTTGACGCTATTCGCTCAATCCCTTCTATTGTCATTGTTTCACTCAATAATCCTTTGTTGAAAATATAAGTTGATGAATAGATAATGAAATAAAATAATCGTCAAAACATTATTTTACGTACTTGTAGAAATATTTGTAGAAGTTTTCCAAGATCTGAATATGGCGGAAACAGGCAGGAAAAAAAAACTCGAAGACTATCCAAGAAACATGTTCACACGGTGTCAGAGTATAATAATAAATTCCAAAATTATTGAAAAACTGCTTCACTGTACAAGTTTAAAAAAAAACTAAGTAAAACAACTTTACAAAAAGGAAATAGTTCCTATATAGAAATAATAAACACACATTAATGTTAAATGACACACACTAATGAGTCTAGGCAACGAAGCGGATCGTAGTATGAAGACCCCCGCATTAAATCCTCAGTCGATGAAACTTTGCTGGTGTATTACACTACATGAGACAAACCTTCCATAACATTCCAAAAAAAAATCGGTACTTTTAATTTTTCCATACAAAAATGTATGAAAAAATTTTTTTGTAAATGTTTTTTTGGATATTTTGAAATTACATTTAATTCATGATTCTTTATCATCCTGTCAAATAAAATCTGCCTGAGAAATTTATGTTGGGGTCAACTGCTTCGTTGCCTACACTACATCCGCGCTTCATGCGGAAGATACAATGATTGCGCAAGAAAACACAAAAATGTTGTGCATGACTTCGCTGCTCGCTCGTGGGGTGCTTGCAAAGAATACTACCAACCCATCTTTAACTGTGGGTGTTATAAGAGTTGACTATAGGTAAGTGATTATGAACGCGTAATGCGTCTTTCTTTGTATCGTACCATCTAACATACAGCGGTCACCAACAACCGCGGTATATGGTGCCAGCCGCAACGCTAACAAGCGTGGTGAATATGGTTGTACTTCTCCTCCACATTGTTCAGTTAAAAGTTGGAATTTTGAAGGGAGCTACCTGTCCTGCAGTGGACGTTTCATGGGATGTTATGATGCTGATGATGATACGCTGCTAATTATAGTACTGGTTGTTTAAAGTCCATTGCTGCAGAATTTCGCAGTATAAATGCGTGGTAAGTATATTTGGGTGGGGAAGTGCCATAGTCACGAAGCTTGTTAGCGCTGCGTCTGGCACCATAATACACGGTTGTTGGTAACCGCAGTATGTGTGTATGATGGTACGGCTCGATACGCAGAAGGCCGCTGCATACCATCCTCCGGTTCAAAGTCCCTTAGTCGCCTTTTACGATAGTCACGTGTACAGATGGGTTGAGAACGTTGAGAATAGTAATTTTTTTATATTTATTTATTTGGCAATCGTCAACCCATATTTGGAGACATTTCTGCCAGTGTCGTGTTGTAGAACATTGTTAAGTTTTTGTAATTTCTTCACTTTTACACTTATATAGAAGTTAAAAATATGGCGAACCGCCAGTGTCGAGTGGGGAAATTGTTCATTGCTTGCATTGCTGTAAAGCGAAAGTGGACTTTACGAAGGAAATGTCCATGACTTTTTGGGACAACACAAGCTGCGCACTCTGTAGCAAATTTACTGCATAAAACACTATCTTTATTATCCACTAAATCACTACATACACAAAAAACAAGAATTTCAACCGAGCAGGCTAGAGCCCACGCCGAGTGGGAACTCACTCTGGACTGGCAGGAGCCAAAAAGTCCAGAATAGTAATTATTCTTAGTTTCCAATACACGTACCGTTTTTTAGCGAATGTACAATAATAGCAGTCGGCCTTAGTATTCTGATGGTTATAGCATTCAATTCTTGATTCGGAGTGTTGGGGTTCTTCCCAGTGGGGACACTGTCTTCCCCACTTTGGTCAGGACAATGCAGGGTGAATACCCGATTATCCGAAAAGTAAGGTAATTCCGTGCTTCGGGAAGCACGTTAAGCCGTTGGTACTGGCTACTATCTACGGAAGTAGTAGTCGAATAAGCTAATGACAGAGGCCTTAGGCGGCTCAACAATTCTGACAACATGCTTTGTGAGGTCGATCATCGACCTTACAACCCATACGATATTGTGGGACAATTCACACAAAATCACACCTAATCCCAAACTAGGCAAAGCATGTACCACGGGTACCAGAAACTGATACGCCTAGGTGAGGAAACCTCTCCAGAGGCTATCGCAGGGTGGGTTGCGAAAGTAGTGCGAAAGTACAGTGCTCGTGACCCACCCATAATGCGAGGCCGGCACACGGTAGAGTTTTTAGTGGGTGCAAGTCGATAAATATCACACCCACACACAAAACTAACACTCGTGTTCATCACGCAAATGTTTTTCCTGGGCGGGAGTCGAACCCACGGCCCACGGCGGAGAAGGTAGGCTCACTCCAACCACACCACATCAGTCAATGACGATGGCCTGTGTTATGAAATAGCATTGTAAATTAATAGTCTAGGCAACGAAGCGGATCGTTGTATGAAGACCCCCGCATTAAATCCTCAGTCGTTGAAACTTTGCTGGGGTATTTAGTTAAAGATCGTAGGTCGATATAAGGGCATTATTGTGCGCTGCTTGTAAAAAACATAAGTCTTCTACCAATGGATAGGGTGCCAATAGACGATCATTTAACGATTGGGAGGGAAATCAGATTCATCCCATGTGCGCGGGGGGAGGGGATAGAAGGGGGCGAATTACGCACCATTATAATTACTTTTTTACGGATCATTTAATGCTACTAGGGCTTGTGTGGTATTGTTTTCAGGGAAAACAAACACAAGGAATTCATTTTCGATGCTTAAAATGTATAATTTCATTGAAGAAATAATATTTTTAACGAAAAGTAATAAAAGTCACATACATAATTTTTTTATAAACTGCCATATTTTTTGAAGACCTTATATATTGCGACCACAAAAAACATTTATGTAAAGTTTATTTAACCTAGTTTACAATAATATATAATTGTAGTATACTTCTCATACAAGAACTATAAGAAAAAAAAAGAATGCGTAAATTGTACCGAGGATTTACTCGAGTAGTGTGAAAGTTTCATAGTGTGTCCACTCAGGTTTTTGTTTTCATTCATGACAAAGATTTTTTCAAGCTTTGGCACATTGTTGCAACCAGTTAGTATCTTATACCGGGGGTTAGGGACAGCCATCCGAATACTGCAGGAGCGTGATCAGTCAACGAAAAAAAAAATCCGCGTCTACATACAAACTGCCGGATCAAGTTTACAATTTTGTATGGTGACGCGGAATTTTCTTTTCTTTCCTGAAAGATTTGTTCACTGAAAGTTGTTCCATGTTGTTGACTGATCATGCCCCTTTAGTATTCGGAAGGTTGTTCCTAACAACCGGTATGTTTCAATAAGATCTCCACGTTTACTTCTCTCTTCTAATGTGGTTAGGCCTAGCGATGCTAAGCATTGCTCGTAGCCAGGTTTCGAAGGCAGGTTACCATTTTTGTAGCTCTTCTCTGTACTTTTTCAAGAAGGTTGATGTCCTTTTGAAAATATGGACCCCATATTTGAAATCCGTACTCTAGCAAGAGACGAACATAAATTTTGTAGACCTTTAGGAAAAGTTCTTTGTTAATGTGGAAAAACGCCTTCCTTAAAATGTATAGTAAAGAATTTGCTCTTTTTGTGATACCAATAATGTGTTCTTCCCACTTCAAGTTCTGCGTAACAATAATGCCTAAATCCTTCTGACAGGACACGCTAGCCACTACTTTGCCCTATATGGTATAAAGATTCTTGGGGCTTTTATTGCCAATGTGTAAAACAGTACACTTATCAGCTTTGAGTATTACAAGCCAGTCTTTAGTCTATTCAATAATGCGGTCAATATTGTCTTGCAAGATGTTATGTTTAATTAATGGGTTGCCCAAAATTTTTGTGTCGTCAGCGATCAGGGAGACTTCTGACTGTATAACTTGCTTAAGATCTATCAGGAAGATACCAAAAAGAGTAGGTCCTAACACTGATCCTTGTGGTACACCGCTAAGGACATTGTGTGGTTCAGAAAAACATTCTCCAATTCTAACACGAATGTTTTTCCTGTTAAGAAGTTCTCTATCCATTTGAGGAGATCACCACGAATCCCAAAATGTTCAAGTTTACAAATTAATCTTTTTATAGGGACTCGATCAAATGCCTTCTCATAATCCAAGTGGATAACATCTGTAGGTTCATGATTGTTCTAGCTCTGAGTCCATCTGTCAAGGCAGCAAAGCATGTTGGTTACTGTGGATCTCTTTGGCACAAATCCGTGTTGTTCCTCGATTATAACATTCTCCATCTCCAAAAATTTCCTCATTTCTTTAGCTATAATCTTCTCCATCACTTTGCGTACTATACAGGTAAGGCTGATTGGACGATAGTTAGCGGAAGCAAGTTTGTCACCTTTTTGATAGAGATGGGTGTGATAATAGCTTCTTTCCAGTCATCTAGGAGTTAATTTTGTTCGAAGGATAGTTGCATAATTTGAGCCAAGGTTGCAGATATGGTAGGGCAACATCTCTTGAGTTGTTCAGCTGGTAATTCATCAGGGCCCATAGCAGTATCATCTTTGAATGTGCTAATCGTTTTCGCTTTTTAATTATCTGATGTAAATTCTATGTTCTCTATTACATTTTAGACTCGAGGAACACTTGCTGTAGGAATTGTTACATTTTCTGGTTCCCGAACATACGATTTTCCAAATTGTTTGGCAAAATGATTGGCAAATTTTTCTTATCGTTAGTAATTAGATGTGTGTTTTCGTTTCTAAGTGACGGTGGTATAGAAATTTTTGAAGTTATCTCCTGGCGGATGGAGTTGTAAAATTCCTTAGGAGCCTTTATTAAATATTTTTCACAAAATTTATCCTTGTCGATCTGGCCAGGCTCACTATTTTGTTATTAACTGACCGGTATTCTCGATATGAGGCATCACTCTTATCAGTTTCTTTTTTTCTGGGATAATTTTTTATAATTTGCTGTCCAATCCATGGTTTGTTTAAATTTTGTGATTTCTTACATTTTTTTATAGGTACATGTTGAAGAACAGCACTATTTTATTCTTAAAGGTACACCACGCATTAAGTACATCGTTGGTTTGGAGATTGATGGGTTCATTTAGTGCTTGAGATATCAGCTGATTGTCGGCCTTAAAAATGAGTTGGGCGACGAGCCTGCGTAGTATTTATCTGAACTTGAAGAGTTGCTATCAGTATTTCATGATCACTGTTTCCTATATTAGCATAATTTTCATCGTTGCACAATATTAGATCTAAAATAGATTCCTGGTCATGTGGTCATTTCTTTTACGTGTCATTTTAGTAACACAGACATGAAATGTTACTTTCTCACCATTTTCTCACTTAATATATGTATTATAATATAACAAAGATGAAAGATTTGTATTTTTGTATGTATGCATATTTGTAACGAATAAATTTAAAAACAAATAAAAATTTATCATTTTGAATTAACTCTTCATATGCATTTTTATATAAAATATATACCACATAAGCCCAAGCATAAATCTTGAAATTAAATAATATGATCGGATAAGTACCTCAGCGTATTACAGCGCGCTTATTTTTCTTGGCGCATTCTTTATTTTTTTTTCTTACAGTTCTTGTATGAGAAGTATACTACAATTATATATATTTTTAAATTGGATTAAATAAGCTTTCAATAAATATTTTTTGTGGTCGCAATAAATAAGGTCTTCAAAAAATATGACAGTTTATAAAAAATATATGTATGTGACTCTTATTACTTTTTGTAAAAATATTATTTCTTCTATGGAATTATACATTTTAAGCATCAAAAATGAATTCCTTGTGTTTGTTTTCCCTGAAAACAATACCACACAAGCCCTAGTAGCATTAACTGATCTTTAAAAAAATAATCATAATGGTGCGTAATTCGCCCCCTTCTATCCCCTCCCCCCGCGCACATGGGACGAATCTGATTTCCCTCCCAATCGTTAAATGATCGTCTATTGGCACCCTATCCACTGGTAGAAGATTTATGTTTTTTACAAGCAGCGCACAATCACCAAGGTACTATCTTTAACTAATTACACTATATGAGACAAACCTTCTATAAAAAAATCCAAAACAAATCAGTACTTTTAATTTTTCCATACAAAAATTACAAAAAATTTATGAAAAAATTAAAATACCGATTTTTTTTTATAGAAGGTTTGTCTCATTTACTGTAATACTCCAGCAAAGTTTCATCGACTGAGGATTTAATGCGGGGGTCAACAGACTGCTTCGTTGCCTACACTGCAAACCGATTACTAGTCAAAGGATGAGTAGAGTAAGATTAAAGCAAGCAACAGCTGGAAAAGAAGTTCCATTTGAATAAGGCGGATTATTTCAAAAACCTTTCAGACAAGTTGTTAATGAAATCGCGCAATACCTAGCGCATTTTACGTCGATACGTCGATACGTCGTATGCTTGTTCTTCGAAATCGCGGTTTCTATTCGTTTGTTAAGTTTATTAATTCCCTGGAAAGGTGTCTAAAAACAGAAAGGTCATGATCATCAGTCAACGTAATAATATCTGAACAACTTTCAGTGAATAAAACTTTCAGGAAATGGAAAAAAACCGGCCTCTTGGAGAGGACTGATCATGCCCTTTCTGCTTTCGGAAACCTGTCCCTTACACTCTTTATATCTACTAGCTTTTGTGGGTTATGACCGTTACAGAAAGGCTCATTAAAGCTAATCCTCCTTTAAACATTTTTTATCGTCAACAAAACAGAAAAAAACAATATGAGCGTTAATGTGTCATTTACTTTAATGGGAATTTCTGTAACAGTAAATAAATAAATGTTTATTTGAAAAAACATAGATACAGAATTTCGTTACAATGCGTAATACACTAACCACTATCGTTATTAGTAATAATTTAATAAGTCAAACAGCGTCCATCAACAAACGTTATCAAACTTGATAATTACGTCCGAAATAAACAAATCTTATTTTGTCTTCGCAGATACATCCATCGGGGTTGACCGCTGCTATCACCACTTCCTGAGCAGCTGTGATGCGTGACCCGAGCGCTTACAAAATGCGTTATCACTCTACACGATGCACCGCTCTCCTATCAACTAAACGCAAGCGCATCCATTCCTCCGATGTTCACAATCAGTCGCGCACGAAGCCCGCGCGCGTGCCCACTTAGACATGGCGAATAAATACAGTGTGCATTGGTGGAAATTATGTGCATGGTGCGGTTAAGATGGGTGACCTGCTGCCGAGTATCCCTAGGAGTACATTTGCGAGTGAAGTGGAGAGCAACGTGAGCCTGGGTTTCGATGAGTACCATACGGATGAGGAGTTGGCTGGGGTGCAGTTGTTTAAGGACTATCCTGACGCCTTGTTGAGATTTGCCTCCGTGTGCTGCGTCTTCTTCATGCTGGTCGGCATCCCTGGAAACCTCATCACTATCATTGCTTTAGCTCGCTGTAAGAAGGTAATATACTAATAAGTATTCCCTATCCTTAAAACAAAAGCCGCGATTTATTTGCTTACATTTTCCTTATAGTTTACAGTTCAAAGGTTCTGAACAGAATAAATATTTAGAATACTTGTCAGGAGTTTGAAAACACTTGTCTCGACTTTACAGAACGATAGTTTTGGGAGTGTTCCAACTATTCTCCACAATTAAGTACGGTAATTACAGTTATTTTTATAGTTCCAACCAAAATGGTAAGAAAAAGAACCCTTATCGTGCTATTGTATCCGTCTGTCTGTCTGCCCTATCCATTTATCTCAGCAACTACTAATGTTATAGACTTGTTTAGATAAAATTTCAATATTTGGGGACTATTCACATAAAGTCATCTGATCGCAAACTAGACAAAGCCTGTACTATTGGTATCAGAGCCTGATACATACATGAATTGATAATAGGTATATATGATATACATACATGAAGAAATAAATGAAGCCCATACACAGAACAAACACTCGTGTTCATCACACAAATGTTTGCCCTGGGCGGGGATCGAACTTGCAGCCCACGGCGTTGAATGCAGGCTCACTACCAACCACACCAACAAACCAGTCAATAGTTAATTAAAATTGTTATTTACTTACGCAAAATACATTCAACACAATAATATTCCGTACCTATTTCTTTTCATCATTCATTCATGTTGAACTATCAAGTGAGACTCATAATTTAAGATAACTCAAGTTAAGTTAGTTTATTGCCCATTTCATAATTTCGTTTACATAGATAGGCAGCTCTGATAACAAATCTCTAGTTTATCATTTCTGAACTTTGACACTAAGGACGTTTGTTAGTTTACTATAATCTAATCTGTGACGCTACTCCTTGCGCTACTCAAAATATTCTATTTTTATTTTTTAAGTAAATGGTTTCGCTTCTTTCAAGTAGCATCATGGACGACAGTCCTCACGCTACGTGCCTGTCGCGTATGACGACTAGGCACTAAGAAGTTACAAACAAGTTACTCGTAGTGAAATACCAGTGCTGTGTAAATCTAACTACTCGTTGGTAATTTGATATAGTATCCTGTTTCTTGTAAGTAATTTCGTGGACCAACAGCCTAAGGGAACAAAGTTGGCTTCTGGTATATTTCCGGTGATCCTTCGTTACTTAATTACTTTATCACAGTTTCTCTTTTTCTTAGATGCTTTGATTGATTTGTTTTTTTGCTCAATGGGGCTTCAAAAATAAATTATTTTTATACACATTGAATTCTAATTCGTTTCAATCTTAATTAACGCCCTAGCAAGTTTTCTAAAGGAGGAAACATATTTTCACTCAAAAACACTTTTTATACTTTCTACAGAAAACGTTCTGATTTCTCGAGTAATTTTTCTTCGGCAATATTGCTTGTTTTCATTAGGAGAATGAAGGAGTTTTTGTTTTACATTTCTTGGTGTTTAATATTTTTTGAAATCTTTAAGAGCGGCCTTTGTGCAGCAGTTGGAGCAACATTTGTATATTTGTAATCGGTTTCTCGACAACGGCTCTAACGATTTCGATGAAATTTACCATACAGGGTAAAAACCGATCTAGCTGGGTCTCATGTCTGGGAAATTTCGTTTTCCCCGTGTTTTAAACAATTTTTAAATTCCGCGTTTTAGACAAAAACCTACAGTGCCATCTGTTGGCGGGTAGCATAGCTTCCTCACCCGATGATATTTTAATGTTTAGGAGGCTATGCAGGGTGTAAGGGACGGTGTACCGAAAACTGAAAGGGCGTGCTCAGTCGACGAAACTCAACAACTTTCCCATAGAAACATATGTTGGGAAATGAAAAAAATTTTTGACCTCTCCATACAAATTGCCCACTCTGGTCGAACAGTTTGTATGGAGAGGTCAAAACTTTTTTTCATTTCCCAACACGTTTCTTTGGGAAAGTTGTTCAGTTTCGTTGACTCAGCACGCCCTTTCAGTTTTCGGTACACTGTCCCTTACACTCTTTATAGAGCGAAGCTCGGTCGCCCAGGTACTGATTCAAAATCAGAGTATTAGGAATAGGTAGGTATGCACAATCATATTACTACGGAGTAGATAATCGCAAAATTTCACAACCACGGGCAGGATTTGAACTTGCGTCTTCTCTGTCAGTTCTAACGCAACGTTGAAATGCGTATATAGAGGTCGCAAATTTCACAACATCGGACAGGACTCAGTGGGCAGGACCACGGTAGTCTAAAGTAGCGCCAACGTAAGAAGTCCGTTTTGACGTTTCCTTAACACCAACACACAAGGTTCATTTTTCTTTGCAGGTCGTAATTTTGCATACGTTTGACAGCTGTCAGAAAAGACCTATTACGGTGGCCTAACTTTTGTTGGTAAAGCCTCTCCGGTACTGACGGAAAAGACGTATAGGTTCGAATCCTGCCTGTGGTTGTGAAATTTAGCGATTTTCTACTTTGTAGATTTATCCAAACACTACGCTATACGAAAAATATATAAAAAATAAATGATGCAAGACCCATTCCATTGTGATTGCATCGAGTCTTTTGAATTTCCCGACCAGTCAGATGATTTATTCAATATTCTTGATAAATGGCATTGAAATATCTCTCTCCCTTGCCGTAGGTCAGCACTCGCTTAACGATAGTAAGAGTACTACATCATTCAATAAGAATAGAATAATATTGAAAGGAATTCGTGTTATTTTTGTATAGTCCATTGAATTACGCTCAAATTGTGGAATAGACAGTGAACATTGCAATAAGATGTTGAACCATTCAATTCAATTTGAATGCTATATTAATCATCTAGTCAGTCTGTTATAAGCTTTTTAAAATTTTAAATACCTATATTGGTTCACAGCTATGTAAACACGTTTTAAAAATCGACGCGGCTGCTTTGATCTTTATTCGTTAAAATCAGCTGTGCTTATCTTTACAGCGAGTACGCAAGGTGCATCCCCAATTATATAATAATTTCAATTCATACCTTGGTTCAGTGGAAAACTGGACCCCTAGCCAAACGAGAATTACTCATCAACTTCCACATAAGATCATGAATAGGAAAACGTACGACCAACATTCTTTCGATCCATGTATTAGGATAATATTTCAGGGCCCTGAGACAAGTGGCTTTCTATTATCGCAAACACTATGGAATAGAATAAAACTCTATGGGTTTGACATAAGCTATCACGTGACATTTCGTTAGTTAATGTCAATTCCATACATTTTTCATTCTATTCTACTGGCGTTTGCGATAGTAGAAAGCCACTTGGCTCTAGGCCCAGATTTATGTTCTGTCTAAGTATATATTAGGGTTTGTGGTCACAGGTAAAAAAATTCCCTTATTTATTTTTTTTGCGGAGCGAGAAAGCTATTGTATTCGTGAAAAATAAAAGTTTTTCAAATTTTCTCAAAAATGTGTTCCATATCACTTACACATCATAAAAGCAAGTCTCGTAAAAATGTCCGTCCGTCGGTCTGTCCGTCACGCATTGGCCTAGCACTGAAACGAATAGTCCGATTGACATCATTTATTTTAAATTTAAGATTTATATGTTAATTTATCGAAGGGTTCTTAGTGGTTTTTTGCCAGCTGTCATTTTGATGGTAGTTGTCATATGACAAAACCGAAAAATTTAAATTTGCTGCAAAATGGCTCAAACGATTTTTATGAAACTTTGCATAACAGAGCATCTCTATGTATGATATCTTGCGGCGGTATCAATTGGTGTAATTTCATATAAAATGTGTTCCAGTACTATCAAAAAGTAGACCTGTGTTTAAGTACTCATAATTGGTTGCATTGAGTTTATTTTAATGTTCTATAATTTTAATTCTGGATTGGTTAGCTACCTGACTGGATATTATATTTGTATCCTTTTTTGCAAAAATTCTAGTATACAGGGGGTATCAAAAACTGAAAAGGCTTGCTCAGTAGACTAAACTGAAAAAAATTCCCTAAGAAACATGTGTTGAGAATCCATTGATCTGCAAAAATTTATATAAAGGGTGTTCCAGCACAACCAAAATTTAAACAAGCGATTTACTCGAATTCGTTAACGGTTAGTTTGTGTAAATATTTTACAGTTTGAATTCGAAATAGCAACATTTATCATATTACATTGCACATTTTTGGAAAAACTCAACTCATTACTACGTGTATGATATTACAAACTCAAGTTTGCAATTGACACTTTTTATTTGCATATCGCGAGAGAGTAAGTGCAGTGCTGCTGTACTATTTATTTTATTAAGAGCCCGTCTCAACACTTGCTGCTGAAGTTTCCAATAGGATAAAATGTCAGCCAGATAAATGTGTCTGATTTTTACCTGTGTTGATCTGTCAGTTAGAGCAGTCAGGCACTTGTAAAACAAAAAAAAAACACTATCTGACAGAAATAACTAGCACTAAACGTGGGACGATATGATCACAGAAAAATAAGGGTACTTAGAAGGAGGATTAAAGAAATAATTCGTCACAAGGTAGTGAAGGCGTCGTTCTATGGATTTGACGGGTTATTTTGAATATTTCCTAGTGATCACTGATAGTTTGACATAAAATATTGGGACATGTTGGCAGATGTCATCCCATAGTAAAATAAATTAGCAAGGTATCTATTCCGAACGAAGCAAGGAGGTCCGAAATCTTTGGATATGATCATGGGTCTCAAAGGGCACTAAAAAGTATTAATCTAATAAAGAATACATTGCTGTCGAAATGTTATGCACGAGGCAAAACAGAGTTCTTTTGAAGTTATTTTTATGGACGAGGTCTTTTAGCTTAATTGCTAATTCAGCCGAGATAGTTTTCTCTAACTTTTCAAGAAAAGATTCTTACATTTGGTATTTTATTCCGTTGTGTACCGAAAAGAGCCAATGTACTATATGTTTCCTTTTAAAGCTCTTTACTTTACACATTATAATAATAATAATTTTTATTCATCAAAAATTAAGTTACAACAATAAATAAAACAGTATTGTATACATTAAATATTGACATTGTTGCACTGATTTGTCATACAGCTTGGCAATTTGACCTCTAAGCTAGCCGACCTCTTAGCTGGCAGACCTCTAAGCTAGCCGACCTCTAAGCTTAGTTACATATAGTTGGTATTTTACAGGTGCGTAACGCAACAGCGGTATTCATAATGAACTTGTCATGTTCGGACCTGCTGTTCTGCTGCTTCAACTTGCCGCTGGCTGCGTCTACCTTCTGGCGACGGTCGTGGGCGCACGGCAGAATGCTCTGCAAGCTCTTCCCACTCGCGAGATATGCATTAGTCGCTGTCTCGCTCTTCACCGTCCTTGCCATCACCATCAATAGATACGTCATGATCTCACACCCACGGGTATATCCCAAGTAAGTTCTGCACAGACTGTTCTTTTCTTTCTACAGGGTGAAATCGAAATCATTCGACAAATTTTTAGGGTGAGTTCAGACCATGAAAATGAACAACTTTCCCTGAGGAACATGGGTCCGGAAACGAAAAAAAAATTTTTGACCTCCCATACTAAATGCGCGCTCGGATAGGCTCACTTTGTATGGGAGGTCGAAAATTTTTTTCGTATCCGGACCCATGTTCCTTAGGGAAAGTTGTTCATTTTCATGGTCTGAACTCACCCTAAAAATTTGTCGAATGAGTTCGATTTCACCCTGTAGTTCGTTTCACAAATTGCATTTTCTGTTACGTTATATTGTAAGATATCTGATAAAGTATACCGCTTGAATTTTCATTGCGGTTTATTCTACTCATGAAAACAAGCAACTTTCTCGAATACAATTTTTTTACTGCAAAAATATGTTTAGTTCCCACTTCCCAATTCCCATACTAAATGAGTCGATCACATGACCACTTAACTGTGATCACTTTACAATTTTTTTTTTTTTGTTTAGGAAAGTTGCATAATGCCTGGTATACAATGCCAAAAAGAGTGTATACATGGTATTTAAGGCCGTGGGAGGCAGGTGTCCGGATACGATACCCGCTATTAAACTGAATGGTGTACAGCTGGAGCGGGTATGGGAGTTCAAGTATCTTGGGCACCTTGTCACCGACGACCTTAAGGACCATGCTGATATTGAGAGGGAGCGCAGGGCGCTTGCTGTTAGATGCAACATGTTGGCCCGCAGGTTCGCACGCTGTAGTGAAGAAACCAAAATAACTTTATTTAAAGCTTATTGCCAGGTTTTCTACACGTGCAGCCTGTGGACCAACTTCACGCAAAAGACCATAAGTGCCTTGCGTGTCCAATACAACAATGGATTCAGAATATTGATGGGGCTGCCTCGGTACTGCAGTGCTTCAGGTATGTTCGCGGCTGCACGCACAGATGACTTTTATGCCATTTTGCGGAAGCGAGCAGCCTCGTTGCTCTGCAGGGTGAGGGCTAGTTCCAACTCTATTCTGAATACCTTTGCTGTACGATATGACTCTCCACTAATACGCCATCTAACTAAATTATTGGTGGCGTATAGAGGCTGATTTTATGTAGATAGGTTACTAACATAGGTTAAGTACCGTTACTAACAATCCTGGACCATTGTAGTCTTTTTAATAAATGAATAATAATAATAATATTATTCTTAGTAGAATAGTTCACGCTGTATAGTAGATTTTTGTCAAATTTTATCATTATCTAGTACGATAATGTTTATTATTAAGTGTAAAATGTATTATAGGTATGAATTAAAATCATCTTGCCACGGTCATGTGGTAATTCTTCTCTTTTCTAATAAAAACCATAAAATAATAATTTCACTCGTTGGAATGAAATTCTTATATAATTTTCGTCAATTTGTATCAGATATGAATGAGCTAGTTTCGTTTCGTTTAGATATTGTTTTTAGGGTTCCGTACCTCAAATTAAAAAAAACGGAAACCTTATCGTATCACTTTGTTGTCCGTCTGTCTGTCTGTCAAGACCCTTTTTCTCACGAACGAGAAGAGGTGTCAGGTTGAAATTGATAACGAATATTAAGGTCCATAAACCACATAAGATCTGGAAATTTCATTTTTTTACAACGACACAATCAAAATATATGGCTTTTTATGTCCTCATCTCCATACATTTCTGCAAAAAAGCAAAACCTACAGGGTACTTCCCGTTGACCTAAAATTATGAAATTTGGCAAGAAGCTAGGTCTCACCGAACAAATAAAGGGAAAAGTCTAAAATCATTAAATATTTAAATTTTTCTCACAACTAATAGTAATTAAGGTGAGCTCCCGTTTCAAGAACTTTTCTATAGAAGAAGGGTCAAGTTGGATGGTCGCTGAGTTTTTAAAATCAAAGAGCAAAAGCTTTTAGTATATCATATGGTAGATAGGTACGGAACCCTTAGAGCGCGAGTCCGACTCCCACTTGGCCGGTTTTTTTGTGTACAGGGTGTAAAAAAGTAAGATTATCCTTAAAGCGTGACGAGAAGGGTGATTTGTTGTTGAACAACATTACCGAACAAACATCATATGTATTATTTATTGCACAAATACAAACCGAAATGTACAAATAACAGGCCATTTGTTTACACAGGCGGGCTTATGTCTTCATGAGATTTGTGAACATACTCATATCGAAAAATGTACAAAAAGTACGATTGATATTAATTAGGCTTTGGCTTCTCTTCTCTTCAGCAGCGGCTGCAAGCGCGTTGTACGAAACGTTTTCTTTGGTCGTTTTTTGACCCAAATCGTAATTTCGAATCGTAATAATTGTAAATCTTACTTTTTACACCCTGTATACTCATAACGAGCAGCTCTTCGCTTTCATGTGAGGTAACTAAATACATTTTGTTTACTCAACAGGTTATACAAGCGGCAGTATTTAGCAGTGATGGTTGCTAGCACTTGGATCTTTTCATTTGGAGCACTAATAGCAACATTTCTAGAAAAATGGGGCCGCTTCGGACTGGATCCAGCGATCGGTTCGTGTTCAATACTGCCAGACAGAAATAACAGATCTCCAAAAGAGTTCCTTTTTGTAGGAGCGTTTATGCTACCTTGTCTAGCTATCGTTATATGCTACGCTAGAATATTTTGCATAGTTCGAGAAGCGGCAAAGAAATCTCGGGCTCCTGCAAAAGGTCGAGCTCGGACTGGATTAGAAGACTCAGCAGTGGGATCAGCATCGACGGCATTAGCGCCATCACCATGTCCTGAAAATGGAAATGCTCATGCACCTGTACCAAAACGTGCACTCCTTGCGCCTCCTGCGCTACACTACCCACCGACCCCAGGACCGGAACGGTCCTCATCTTCTGGAGTAGACACTCTTGATGGCCATGATGAAGAATCAGCATTAGATGGCAAACCCCGAACGCCAAGCGCCGGCGAAACAGCAAAGAGACTCCGCCAAGCTGCCGTAGCGTTAAAGCGATCGCCAGCATCGATAAAACCACCACGCCTGACGCACAAAGACAGGAAGTTACTAAAGATGATAATGGCTATAATGCTCTCTTTCTGGGTATGCTACTTGCCGATAACGTTAACAAAGATATTTCGGGAGTTCACTTCCCACCCTGTGGCAAACATTGCGGGGTACTTGTTGATATACTTGACGACGTGCATCAACCCGATCATCTACGTGGTGATGTCGAGCGAGTACCGGCAGGCGTACAAGAACCTGCTGATGTGTCGCCGGTGGGCGTGACGCTCGTCTGGCGATGGCGTCCCCGAGAAGCGCCCGCCATGACTACTAGTGACCGGCTGAGACGCCGACCTGTGGGCTCAGCCCACATTCCTCTAAACATTAGACTGTGCATTCAATTATAATACTCACAACGTATTTGTTAATTTGTGTAGTAAGTAGGTGATCCAAAAAACCCCAACTAATTTAATGAGATCATCCTACGATTCATTGTGTATGTGATGTGGTATAAAATAAAACGTTTACCATAAATTACGAATAACTCGTTGATATGAATATATAGGTAGTAAATCTATACAGTGTTAGTCCTTAGGTAGGTATTTAAAAAATATGAAATTATGTTGTATGTAAATTGGTTAAAACTGCGAGCCGTCCTTGATCGTGTTAGGGGAAAGCTACGGGAGATATTTATTCATTTTTATAATGTTTCTATTTAGTTATAAGTAGGTACTTTAAAATCAGACATAGTACCTACTTTGTGTAAATAAGTAGTACGTAAATACATATGGGAAATATTTATACGAACCTATTAAATTTTTACTTAATTTAAATATATAGGGCCAACCATTTCTTTTTCTGTTCTAGAACAATCAAATGATGTAATTAGGTCCAAAAATGTTATTTGAGTAAAAGATATCAATAGTTTACAGGCATAACCAACCAAGGCATAGCGCATAACTGGGTAGGTCCCTTCGGTGCTGGAGCGGTGCGGGGGGTAAGGGCTGGTTACATCATTGGAGTAAGCAGTGCAGGTGTATAGGTTGTCCCTGTCACTCTAAGGCCGGCACCACCCCTCCCGCACAGCGTACGCAGCTATCACTCTTTTTTTTGAAAACTGTTCTTCATGTAGGAAGGAAGCTCTTAACTTTTTAAACGAACAAAATATTGTTTTTTAATCGCCTTGTCGTCACGATATGATGCTTGGTGATAATGCCTGAAGATCTCCTCTGAACTATTTAAATCGTCACCTGTATATTTCCAGTTACCTATAGCTATGACACTGATTGTTATTAGAAAATACGAAAATTCAATACCTATTGTATGGAAGAAAACAGAACATGTCATGCTATTTAATTTTTTGTATACTGTAATCTATTTCTTATTACCATCATTATTCAAGTTGTCAATATAATTTTTTTTTTTTTTTCTCTTATAAAAAAATTATGTGATAACATTCCAAGACGAAAGTTAGTCAAAAACTTAAAGCAATTACTGTTGATGGATGCTCCACTTTTAATACACAATAAAGTCTCCTTTAGTAGACATTTTTACGAGCTTCGCGTATATCATTTTAAAAATTATGTATCTCATCATATATCAAGTTAAATATTTATGAGATTAAGAGAATGAAATAATAAAGATGGAAAGCAATATATTGTAAGTAAAAACTTGAAAAAATGTGTCAAACGTTATCGTTGGTGGTTTACCCGCCGTCACAATTTTGAGTCATTGGAGGAAGTTGTGAACAACTACGAGTATGTTGTTATGGCGAGAAGCGATCACTTCTAGTGTAATTGTACTAAGAGATGGTTTAGTTGTTAATAAATTAATTGTTGAAAATGGCTGTTGTACCAAAGAATGAAACTGATGTTAGTGTACTAAGTGATGAAGACTTGGCCTCTTTGGAGTTGTTCCCCGAGTATTCGAGCACCCTCTTGGACTTTGCTGTCGGCAGCTGCATCATCTTTATGCTGCTGGGCATCCCTGGAAACCTGATCACCATCATCTCACTTGCACGTTATAAGAAGGTGAGTCGAAGTATTGTTAAGCCTAATTTCTTATGCCGTTTGCCGTGCGTTATGTTTAACAATATGACTTTGACAATTGCAGAAGATTATTTGTTTGTCTTGTGTGGTGCCGGCAAAGAATAGTACCAACCCGTACATACCTGTGGGTGTCGTAAGAGGCGACTAAGGGTTATAAACTGGAGGATGGGCAGCAGCATCCTCCTTTGAATCTTACATCTTACTTACTGCGGTCACCTACAACCGCGGTCCATGGTGCCAGCCGTAACGCTAACAAGCGAGGTGACTATGGTACTTTCCCTCTTCATTTTTCCAGCAAAAGCTAGAATTCTGGACGGAGCTCCCTGTCCTGTAGTGGACGTTTCATGGGATGTTATGATGATTTGTTTATGGTCGCTGAGCTTACTCTTGGCCTCGATCTAGCCCTGACGGCAGAGGTGAGGTCGACGATGGGACGAGCTTGCCCAGAAGAAGCCTATTACTCGCGACTTGAATAGATTCGGGTTATAAGAACTCGAAAAAGTACTGCAAACATTTAAACCAAGTTTTTTACTCTATCCATGATCACAAATAACTTTCAACCGCAGGAAAACTCTAAAATTGCAAAAATATATTGTCTGTTTCATACAAAGTGATCGAGTAGAGTTATTCTATTAAGTATATATAAAACAGTCGATTATTTTTGGCGATTTATTGTTATAGCTAGGTTCCAAACTTTTTGATAAATGCAGTTCTTATAAGAAGTTGCAATTCTGTAGGTACGCTATCGGTTTATCGAAATAGCGTCCAAGGAATTAATACCTTACTTAGAATAAAATATGTAGGTAATGTTGCCAACTGTGATAGTATACGTTTAAATTCGTTTACGGGACGCTGACTGGGGACGTTTCAAATTGGCACGCAAAATTGGCTATCATTTGTATGTGCCGCAGGCAAATTGTGTTATTCGCCGTTTTGTATAATGCCTTTGAATTTTAGTAAATGCCGATAAATTTTTTATTCATCATTTTACACAATGCCTCGGCATTTTACAAAACGGCGCGTAATTTGTTTCTGACACTCGCCGGACGCTGCTTAAGCACGCTCGCTTCGCTCGCTCGGCTCGTACGTTGTGGTCACAAGATAACTCACTTGGGATCAGTTAAATTGGGCTTAAATGCGCCAGTGCCTACAACCATTTACAATCTGTCAACGCTGTTTTACAATTTGCCAACCGTTTACAATTGGCCCGCCACCCTTTGTAAATGGCGAATTATACGATTTGCCTGCGAAATATACGTAACTCAAATCCAGAGTGCATATCAATGTTTAAGGTACACTTTGTTTGGGGGCAGTGATATCTTGTACAAGTATTTTTTTGAGAGAGTCAGAATTTTTGAAGCTTACAAGCTGAATTGAGCTGAAAAGACATGTCAAGTCACTATCGCTTTACACCACAGTCGTATAATGTAAATGCTTACATACACAAACATTACTGAAATCAACTTATCGAGTTGCTCATCAACCGGTCAATTTAAAAAAGACTACAAGATTTTTTTACTAGCTCAACTAAATTATTGCTTGCATTTATAGGAAGGAAATAAAATATTTTTTTCCATTTCTTCATTGACGTACATGACTAGACCAAATAATAACAACTTTACTTGCAGTTAGTCGCGTAACAATTTACGTAATTATTTTCCGTATTACATGTTAAATGGGATTTCCTTCCATGCCAAATGTATGATTCGCTTTTTTATTAACGAAGGCATTATCAATCGTTTACAGGTCCGTAATGCAACTGCTATCTTCATAATAAACATGTCCTTTGCCGACTTGCTGTTTTGCTGTATCGTTTTGCCGCTGGCCATCTCTACTTTTTCGACGAGGAAATGGATCCTGGGTGGCTTCATGTGCCGCTTCTTCCCCTTTGCGAGGTTCGCCCTCTCCGGGATAGCTCTGTTGAGCGTTCAAGGCATCACTATCAACAGATTTATCATGATCTCCTGTCCTCGTTTCTACACTAAGTAAGGAAAAATATGTTTTGTTTTTGTCGTTAACGAGATACATTAATCAATCATTCATTAAACGTTTTTCTTTCTTTAACAGGTTCTACACTAACACTAGTCTTGGATACCAAATAGCATGCATATGGCTCGTTTCAATCGCAACTTTGATACCAACGTGGGTGGGAGCATGGGGAGAGTTTGGAATGGAACCCCAAGAAAGTTTCTGTGTTATTCGGGCCGTAAACGGATACTCTCCTAAGAAACTTATCTTTATCTGCGCATTTGTCATACCTCTTATAACAATTAGCATTTGTTACGCTAGAATATTCTTTGTAGTAAGAAGAGCAACCCTTAAGTCTCGTGGAACAATCCGTAGAAAAATAGAAAAAGAAGATTCATCTTGGGAAACCTCCGTCCCAGAACAAGCTCGCAACAGTGTAAATGGAAAAGTTAAGGCACAAGTTGCATCATTGGTACATCCAAGGATAGAGTCCATCCGCCCCCCATCTAATGTGCAACCAAAGGTCTCAATCGCACCCGAAGAACTGACTTCTTCATCGAGCTTCAGCAACTTTACTAGAGCAATCAATTGGAGAAAATCTCAACTATTGAAAATAGCTCCGACATCAAAAGACAGAAGACTATTAACGATGATCACGGCGATAGTAATTACATTTTTTGTTTTGCATCTGCCTATTACGATAATCAAAGTAGTAGCAGAGGACGACCCCACGTGGATTATTTGGAGCTATTTACTCAGATACTTGACAACATGCATAAACCCCTTTATTTACGTGGTAATGTCAAATGAGTACCGTAAAGCATACAAAAAAGTGATGGTTTTACCGTCATGTAAGAACAAATCGTGCTTACCAAGGTAGCATTTTTATTTCAAGTTTTATTTGCATAATGAGCCAATTACCTATTGATAATATTTTTATCATTATGATGTTCAAAAGTTGATTAGATCACCAATCATGGTAAGCATGAAATCCGATGGTATGAAAGCCATGTTAGGATAGTAATGGTACGGGTGGCTGTCATCAATAATCCCTTATCTAAAGAAAAATTAAGTTTTTAGTTGGTAAGCCCTCTTAATTATTATTATTTTATTATTATTATTTGTTGTTATAGCGGCAACAGAAATAAAAATTTCAACTGTGTACCTATTACGGTTTATGAGATACAGCCCGCTGACAGACAGACAGACATCGTAGGCATATTGATATGGTCCCGTTTTGGTCAGCCTTTGAGTACAGAACCCTAAAAAGTAAATTTTGCAAACAAGGATATTAAAAAACAATGGGCTGCTGGGAAAATATTAGAAGAAAATAAATGTATTACTATCTTTTCAATAAGGAGGGCTGCGCGTGAGTAGGATACTAACAAAAACCTTCTTAACAGGGCAGCATCTTATAATACATTCCATCCCACGATAGTAGTTTAAAATTTCATGAGTGAACAACAATTTAATAATAATATTGTAAGAAAATAAGTGTTTTAAGCTATAAAAGTGTTAAATTATAGAAGTGTTAATTAAGCAATGTATTGTCAAAAAGTGGCATCCACTAAAGATTTTTTATTAAAGGAGTAAATAAATCCACAGCACAGATGTAAACCAAAAATTAAAGAAAACTTTAACTAGGTAATTAGATTGTAAAAGACGTATGTGAAAGTAAGAATATTTATTTATAAATAATAGGTACCAATCTGCTAAAACTGTAAATAAGTCTTAAAAAATAAAGCAATGTAAGTTTTAATTTGATGGTTAATAAAGTAAGCTCTACTTATAAGAAAATAACGAAATATGTATACAAGCAATGGTGAAATAACACACCATACAGAATCATAAACATGGCCACAAAAAAATTGAGTATATGCGTTACGTATGCCTGCAAAAAACTGCCCAAAGATTAGTTATTATCATGATAGATGACTCATTTAGTACGAGTTGTACAATATCAATGTGTGATACTAATTGTATAATTAGGACGATGTCAAAGACACGCAATGGTTTCGATGAGATAAATGTCGATTCGAATACGTATAGGTGCTGAAATAGAACATAGTAGTTAAGAAGAAGGATCTAAATATAATTATGTACTTCAACGAATAAACTCAACCTCAGTTCGTGACACCGCCGATCTCCATGAAGAAGATCCTCGAACAGGATCGAAATTTGTAGTTCTTAAGCCGTCAACATAAAACGTAAGTTTATTCGTTGAAGTACAAAATTATGTGTAACACTCACGAGTCGTTTAGTGATAAAATAGGATCCAAATATAATAACAGCCTCATAAACACAATGACGCTGTATCGCTGAAATTTTGCAAAGTAATAAATTAAACCAAGACAAATAAAATTGTACTTAATATAGAAGAAAGTGTTTAATTTTTGCTCTTTGTTGAAATTATTTAGTTCTTTCAATTCATTTCGTTACGAAGCGACTAAAATTATTTAAAATCATTTGTTTCTTGTATTGACTCCATTTAAATAGTTTATTAATAGTTTACTTTATCACTGTACAAAGTTTTACAAGATGGTGGAATAGGGACACCATTAAAATGATATCCGTTAATAAATAGTGTGATGCAGATTTAAAATAGTAGAAAAGCAAAGTATGCCGGAGTTCACGAAAGAGTCTTGTGTTTTGTTAACAAAATCATTACCAAAAGTTCTTTTAAAAAGTGTTAAAATTTTAAGTAGAGTGACTTTTAATTAGTTCTTGATAGAAAAAGGTATGAATGTACTCATGATACTGAACAACTTTCCTCAAGGAACATAGGTCGAAATACGAAAATCAAGTTTTGACCTCCCATAGAAACTGCATCAGCTGATAGCGCATTTTGTATGGGAGGTCAAGTTTGGTTTTTCGTATTCAGACCTATGTTCTTCGGGAAAAGTTGTTCAGTATCATGAGTAGATGCAATGCGTATCTTTTGCTATCAAGAACTAATTAAAAGTCACCCTATATATGTCAGGCTTTATGCATGTAAAACGGTAGACTTAGCGTTTTTCTGAGTGTGTTTGTACTGTGGTTACAAACCTCGTGTAATTGAAAATAAATATTTTCTTAATAGGAAATATGCATGATTTCTTTATTTAAAAAATTTATCCTCATTCATGTAATAAACAGTTTCGCCAAACTATTTTTCGAATAACTATGAAATTAAAAAAAGATTAATTATAGATTTGTTTCAGTCTCTTTCTAGCAAAACGAAATATAACCGTTAGTTAACTATTATTTAATCTGTGATATAACACGGAATTTATGTGGCCGTAGTGACATGTGACGTCACTGTCCATTTCGGATCTCTCTGTCTACTCGTAATCGGCGCGTAATTAATAGTTTTAAATGCTTTTACCGGCCGTATTTTATAGCCGTTTTATACTTTATTTCACTTTTTGTCATCTCCACTACGTTTTTTTTTTCATATTTTGTTAATAAATGCGACTAAAAAAAATTATGCATATTTCCTATTGAAAAATGTTTGTTTATCTACATCTAGCTCTTTCGTGAACTTTCAGCCTATGCACACAGGGTCTTTCTTACGCGTAGACGCATTTGTATTACGTTTAACTCACGTTCCATTTGAAATATGAAAAATGTGCGAGAAATACGTTTGAAATCCGTACACATGGTATGAGATGCGCACGGACCGGGTTTAACGTGCGTTTGCTTTGCGTGCGAATCGTGTTTGTATAACGAGAAACGTGCGCCGTCTGCGCGTAAAAAAACGCTGTGAAAATATGCTCTTTGATGACATGGTTGTTTTTGTTTTTATATACTGCGTGCAAAATAACTCTGTCTGTGACCGTTAATGCGCAGAAATCAAAAAATGAGTCGCGGGGGTGAGCGCGGCTTCCCCCCACAAGGCGAGCGAATCGTTCATTGGCTCTCCGCCTGTCACACATGCGCAGAAAATAACCGTCATAGACAGAGTTGTCCTGAACGCGCTGTATGCCATTTAAAATTATCTGATCATCTACAACCTCCAAAATAACATGACGATAGAGCAATCACTATGATAATATTTTGTACTAAACTTAGGTGAATCTTGTATTAAAATTTTTGTATTGTGATTAAGGGAAACAATTTGATCAAAAATTTGGTAAAAAGAGTGAAATAACGTAAAATTGCTATCAAAATAACCGACATAAAAAATTCGATAGTATATTTTGAGTGAGTCTTTCTTGTGAGTGTAGCACGATCTTTTTGTTTACTTACCTTCATGCCCACGGCTGGGCAGTAATATCCCACTGCGGAGTGATCTAGGAACCAAATTGTATCAAAATGTTTTTTTCTGGTTTTAAGGTTGGAGATGAGTCTCATAATATGTAAGGTATGTTAATGATATGTCGTATGTAGATAAGTATTTAAAATATTTTATAATTATTATAAAATTTTAAAAACGTTTATAATAAGAATTATGTGAAAAAGAATTCCAAAGATTTGAAGATCAATAGTTGATTAAATTACATAATATATACTTACTGATACATCAGTTTGACACAAGAGGCTAGCAGCAGCAACATGATCCCTTAGAAACAACAAACAAAGAAACACTTCATTTACTCTCGTTACGACAACTTTGACGTTTGTTCCATACATTTAAAGTAAAAAATTACATTTGACCTTAGATATCAGTTTTATCTACGGGCTCATGCTGACGCTGCTGTTGTGGTTGATAAGATTGTTCATAAAGAAGGAAGTTTATTTTCTACATGTCTGTAATTCCTGTCAAAAAGGCGTGTGTGTATGTGTGACGTCTAAAAATAGTACAAAAAGAATTTCAAAATGGGCTCAGGAAAATTTCATCACTGGTCTTTGACTACCCCTCAACTGGTGTAATCGTTAAGTGTGTCCAGGCGATTATTCCGTAATTATTACAGATATCAACAAACTTTTAACTGATATTTCAAAAGTACGTTACGTAATGAGTAAAATGACATCAATAATCATCATATCATAATCAATAACTTTTTAAAAATAAAACGAGAAATATAAAAAAAAATTACATTAAACACTCCCTTATATTTAGTATGAGATTAGTAGAAAAGTTTGTGTTCTTATTTTAAAGGTTATTTAAACCCTTTAACTTGGCGGGAACGACATCCCGAGGTAAAGGTTTTGAATTTAGAAGGAACACCAAAGAGTATCTTTCTTTTTGTATGTATATTTCGTTTAGCCACTTGTGACATAAAAAAAAATGATAATTTTCAGCCAGTTCAAATTAATACGATATTGAAACAAGGTTAATTATTAATTTAATGTGGTAAGATAATTAACCTACACGTGTATCTACTTGAAAAAATCATTTAAAGTAAAATTAGTAAGTACTAGACCACTTAAAATAAGGAAACTAACCGCCAGTTGCACAAAGCGTGTTTAAACTTAACGCTGCTTTAAGTCTATTGCTGACTCTTTCTGTTTTGTTGACAAAGAAAGTGATAGCAATAGATTTAAAGGAGCTTTAACTTTAAAGATGCTTTGTGCAACTGGCTGTAAAACCTTTCTACTAAATGTGTTTAATGTCAAAATTTTGAATATTTCCGTTTTATTTTCAATAAGTTATTGATGTCATTTTAGTAGGTACGTAGGTACTTTCGATATCAGTTTAAAGTTTTTTGATATCTGTAATAGTTACGGAATAATCGCCTGGACACACTTAACGATTACACCCGGCATAAAGGGTGTAAGGGACAAGTTGAAAAGGGCATAATCAGTCGATAAATCCAAACGACTTTTACCAAGAAACATAGCACTGGAATTGTAAAAGAAAAATCGGCTTCTTTACATGAATAAAATTTGTAATTTTGTCCATACAAAATTACAAATTGTATTAAAAATTATTTCAAATTAAAATTATTTTGATAAAGAATGTCATAAAATTTTATTTATTATTTTTCAATTTATTAATTCAATTTATTTTATTTCAATTCTATTTAATTATTTTTGAATTATTGTTTATAAAAATTAAAAATTGTTTTATTTTTAAAACCTGTAATAGTGTCCCTACAAAATTAAAATTTGTATTTATTGTTAAGAGCGGCCAGTTTTCATCTTTCACTTCAATGTTTTTTGAGAAAGTTGTTTCTATCTATATGGTTTCATCGACTGACCATGCCCTTTCAGTTTTTGCCGACCTGTCCCTTATGTATAATGTACGTATGTATGCAGCGTGAAATTTCATTGGTTTTGCTCCCGTAGCCCAGTGATTCTACTCATGAAAACAAGCAACTTTCCCAAATAAAAAAATGTTTACTCGTAAAAAACATTTTGCCTTCCCATACAAAAAGAGTCGACCACGTGACCACTTTACTATAGAGTGAAAAAAAAAATATTACGAGTAAAAAATTCCACGACATTTATTTTTTCTTAGTGAAAGTTGCTTGTTGTGAAAATTCACGCTGCTATAAACATCACTATACTTGACACCTCGGTTTGACAAACATTCAACATCCTTCATAATTACTTAGTTTTGTAAGTACTGATGTAACTATACCTAAGTAAGTTATACCTAAGCCAAATTATATGAAAACAGTCAGCCCGTTTAGCCTGCTATTCTATTTTCAAACTACCAACAGCGAAAACTGGATCGTTATGATCTATACAACGTGGAAACCCTCATACAGCCCAACTGATTTTTATTAAAATAAATCAATTCCCGTAAAAAAAATCTTAAAAAAAATATTTTTTTCTAAATATTGTTATTTTAAAGTTTCATGATTGTTCTAGTTTCATCGTTGTTCTAGTCCGCGCACTTCACGCACGCCACGCCCACTTCCCTCCCGCTCCTCACCGCTCATGAACCGCGCGGCGCCGGCCGCCAGCGCGCGTATCCACAGGAATATTTAGAATAGAAGAGGCAAAAATATAAATAATCAAAATAAAAAAGTATTTACCCCGATCAAAAACCCGTGAAATTGATTCTACTCTCGATTCTGAACAAACAATTTTCTCAGTTTCGCTTATTCCGTTAACAAGTTGTATAAGACTACTTTGATAAGGCCAAATTTTAAACTACGTGCACTGCAGCTGGTCGGTAAAATAGTAGGCGGTCAGATGCTAATAATAATAGAGTATCGGTTGGATTATTAGACTCCTTGATCAATCACCGATGATTTGAAAAATTATTCGAATCATTTGGCAAATAAATTATTTTTATATGCAAGTATAGGATAATTCTAAACTCTCAGAATCTTACCCAGATGATAAAACTGAACAACATTTTTAAATAAAGAAAAAATGTGTTCGACCCATAAAAATTTGCATGCAAAAGATTTGTATGGAGAAAATCTCATTTTTCGTCCCATCTTATGTCCCTCAGGTCCTATATTCTGTTTGGGTACTGTGGGGTAGCCTTTTAGTACTATTGGGCTAGTAGGGGTCCAAAAATAACTTTTTAATGAACCTACGAATAGTAGTAGTAGAAAGTAGAATAATAGTATTTAAGTTGTTTTTGATGTTGGAATTTGAAAGTAGACCATCTGGCGTCGCGTTAGGGTGCTTTTCCACTAGAGCTGCGCTAGAGCTGGAAAAATCCAACCAATATGATTGTTTTGCTTGAAAATGAGATAGGTAGATGAATTTTTTACTACAGCACAAATCTACAACAAAATGTTAAACAACATTATGTAAACATTAAATCTAACTCAAGTTATGGAGTGTGCCGAACCCCCAAACTTTACCTTTCATTTCATTCATTATTTAAGAGCCATGCTCTTGTCGGTGTAGCTTTCTCCATCTGTCTCTGTTTTGTATTAGGTTTTTCAGTTCTCCGTAAGTATTTACCCCCGGCCTCTCTTTCATCCTTTGGCAGTACTCTATTCTAGGCCGGCCGCGGCCTCTTCTTCCTTCCACCTTTCCTTCCACAATAGTTTTTATAAATGTGTCGTGCCTGATGATGTGACCAAACATTTTTCCTCTTCGGTTTTCTATTACATTTATAATTTCTCTATTTTGATTTATTCCATCCAATACTTCCTTATTCGTCCTTTTCTCTGTCCAGCTTATTTTCTCCATTCGCCTCCAACACCACATTTCGAATGCCTCTAATCTTTCTTTGTCTCTCTTAGTTAATGTCCACGTTTCACAAGCATACAACGCTGTGCTCCAAACATATGCCTTAATAAATTGTTTCCTAAGGTTTAGGGATGTTTTTGAAGTAAACAGTTGTTTCTTATTTTGGACTTTCTGTTTGGCAATAGCAATTCTAGTTTTGATGTCATCTGTACATTTAGAATCTTCTGTTATTAAGCTGCCTAGGTATCTGAATTTTTGAACTTGTTCTATAGGAGTATTTTTAATTTTGATGGTGTTGATTTTGATCGGATGTTTTGCTGTTACTATAGGTTTTGGTTTTGTTTTTGTTAATACTCATTTGAAATTTAGTGAAGGTGGTGTCCATAGTCTCTTTACCTAACTCAGCATAATATAATGCTGCAGCGGCAAAACACGCCACAGCGCTGATATTTAGTGCGAGTACGCAATCAAATTGTGAAAATAGTAAAGTATAATAAATAAATATAAAGGGAATAATAAAATAAATATAAGAATATTATACAAGGTTATTTTTTTGGACCTGATTTCCTTTTGCCCATTTATTAGTGAGGTCAAAAGCAACAACTTTTGTTCTACGACTTTTCTAACAACGCACAAAAAAATTTCGACTCTCCATACTAAAGTGGTCACGTGACCGACCCATTTTGTATGGGAAGTTAAAAAATTTTCGTGCGTTGTAAGCAAAGTCGTAGAACAAAAGTTGTTGCTTTTGACCTCACTAATAAATGGGCAAAAGGAAATCAGGTCCCAAAAAATTACCTAGTATATTAATAAACATAAAATACGAAATGAAGCAACCCTATTGGTTGGAATTTTCCCAGCTCCTTATGTAAGCTAGCTTCCTAGCTTCTCTGGATGAAAGGCACCCTTAGAATAAGGGGTCAAGTCATTGAGTAGCTATACAATTGAATAATTTTTTATAGATATTGAAGTGTCTACAGAATGTTCGTTGCAATACATGAATGTTAATTTGAACAATTTTGTGAAGGAGACAACGGAGAGAGGCGTCCATTTGTCGAATAGAAATTAAATAATAGAGTTCGCTCTTGAATCATATTCATGGAATCTTCACAACAGCAGGCAATCTTAATTCCAACGAAATGTTTTAAGGAGTAACAAAATTCAAGGTATCCCAGTTATTTGGCCTAAAGAAAAATAAAATATAATTGCAATTTTTTTTTATGAAATTAAACGATGAGTTAAAAAATCGCTCGAGCATGCTTTTTTGTTTCTGCTCTATACCAAATTCCACGTGATTTAGTTTTTAACAAGAGTAATTTCTGTGTTTGGATCTAGATAGGAATTTCAAAAGAGTTCATGGCACCCTTGGAGATGGCACCATTACTTCTAAACTAGGTATTGATTTTCACAGAACTAATGCTTATCTTAAAGTCTCGAATTCTCCTTTTAGGAGCGTAATGGACACTTCTCAAAAACTCGATACCCTCAACACAAACTTTTCATTTGGACCACTATAATTGGGCTTCCCTGTACAAAATATAAAAACTGCAATAATAAATACTGAAAGACTAACATGTTTCTCCTGGGGCCATGACAACACACACGCCATTGTACTTACCAAAGATGTAATTAAATATATATTAAAATGTGACAACACGTTTTTTTTCTTCCAAGTACAGTGCGAAATGGGCATTTTGGCAGGTGGATACTATGATACTACTAAAGCCACTGCTAAGGAATTTTGACATTTGGCGAGAAAAAACAACGTCATCCAGCTGTCAAAATGCCTGTGTCGCACTGTACGTCGTCGTCATCATCATCATGGCAAAAGACACTCACTGCTCACTGCAAATATCGTAACAACAACGTAGCAAGGTATCATTCTTTTCACTTTAAAAAAAAATTATCAAAAATGTGGATGAAAATGCAATGAAACCATTGACGCAAGAAAAACGCTGCGCTTCTAAGAGGCTCAGCAGACAAGAGCCGGGCTGACACGGGCAGTCACGGACTTTGTCCGCCAGTGTGGCCGTTATTGCAATTTTTTTTTAGTTTTTATCAGAATAAAATTCAAACATCATTTTTCATAATTGTTCTACGTTTTAAACTAAATACCTAACCATCACTTTTGAACTAAATAACTCTTGAACTGAACAACTATTCAAGCTATTTTTTTCCAAACGGAAGCGGAGCGTTTTTCTGTTAATGACTAAAATAATATCGAAAATAATTGTAGTAACATGCTGAACCTCTTAACGCCCTGCGCGTAGATTCCAAAATCTTTGGATGATACCTCGATGAAACACTTCATCCCTGCCACATCCCTACCACCTCCCTACTTATTCTGTTTCTACGAGGTCAGCTCCAAGGAGTTTTAGCTCCATAACCTAGGGGATTTGACAAACGCACTGGTATTTATGTTATAGATCAAGTGATTAATTAGTCCCTATTCATAACCAGAGATTATAGCAACTGATCTCTGCAACTTAGTGGGCAAACCGTATCTAATCCTTAATAGTTTTTTCAATATCTTCTTATCCAGGCTATTGGCAAACATGACTGTCTGAGTTTTCAAGCGCACGGCTTAACGTGCCTCCCGAAACACGGAGTAAGATTTTATCCCAAATAATTAAAAGTGTTAGACTATGTATTAGACTATTTTCAAAAATATTTCTTATTTTACCAGGAGATTTATAAATCCGTATGTTAGGTAGCTGACTCCGTAAAAACTGAAAAAGCTACAAATGATAGGTAATAACTCAGCGAGGACTGACTGTTACTCAGTAGTTACTCCAGAATGAATTACGTCGTAGGGGACGACCCTGCAAACGATTGAGCGACGTTCTAAACGCCTTCCCAAGGACTGAGGTAAGCACGCACAGGGGGGTGCGCATCATTTCGTATAAATATTTTTCGTATATCAACGTTTCAATAACATTCAATTGATATAATAAACGTTTCATATAACAACTATTAGCATAATTTTGTTTGACATAATGAACGTTTACTATAATGAACGTTTTCTATACTAACATTTGGCATAACTATCATTTCACCTAAATATCTTTCATATAAAATTCACTTGCGGAGGCGAGCGGAGCGAGCTCCGCTTCATTCCGCCATATCCTTCAGGTTAGGTTGACATGAATGCATGCGCATGCCTGCTTGTTTGCATGCATGCATGCTTGCCTGCATGCATGCTTGCCTGCATGCATGCATGCATGCTTGCTTGTATGCAAGCTTGCTGTATGCATGCTTGCTGTATGCATGCTTGCTGTATGCATGCTTGCTTACTTGCAATTTAATGAATTGAATTTATTGTTCAGGTTTGTTAATTTTACATTTGAATTTTATATGAAGTGATTATTATACGAAATGATGTTATATAAAATGGGTATTATACGAAATGATGATTATATGAAAAAAAAATTATAGGAAATGTTTATTATACGTTTTGAAATTATACAAAATGAAAATATGTGAAATTTCGATTATATGAAATAATAATTATATGAAACAAAGTTATATGAAACGTTGTTATATCAATTAAATGTTATATTAAAAGTTGTTATATGATCACCCCGCACAAGGCCGTGAAAGAAGATTGAGGAGGAGACCAGCAGTAGGCTAATGACTGAAATAACTAGAAAAATAATTATAACATCTGTGTGGACAGGACAGTCAAGGAGTAAAATTGTATTTCAATGCAGCTGGATAGTTTTTATGTTAGCAGTTTGGAGATCGATTCAGATAAAAGACTCAATATTTGCTGTGACACCAGATTTTCCCGAGCCCGGGGCAACGCAAAAAAACAACCTCGAGAATCGGCTTAGATTTCAGCAGAAATTTTTGTTTTATTTACCCTCAGTATTTACCTACCATTCATAGTGCCCCGGCGGCAGCGAAAAAACATATTACACAGATGTTTTCCGACATTTTGCTTCAAGATAATTAAAAGGTAACCGGATATCAGGCTTAATAATTTCTTATGTAAGAGGTAGAGTTAACAACATAGTATGAAAAAGCAGTAGGTATATGCCTTAACTTGAGAACTAAAACCGTACAAGTAGTTTTCTTTTTTCGAAGAATTTCAAAAGTCGTTGAATTTTTTGCATACAGCAGCGTTCAGAATAAACCCCTAAATAACTTAACATAAGTTTGTGATTAAACCAAAAATGTAGAAAATCAAAACAGATACTAGATCTACTGTAAGTACTACTGCTTTTGTGAGTTAACTATATCGTTGTCATAATTTTTAAGCAGTCAAGTGCCCTCTGACACCTCGGTCTGACACGAATTAGCAACCAGTCTGACATTTTTTAATTTATTTTTCACTGTCTTTACTTTTGCTTGTGACACATCAACAAAATCTTAGGCTAAACTAATATATCTGTCGCAGGGAAATCGTATAATTCGCCGTTTACAAACGGCGGGCAAACTGTAAGCAGTCGGCTAAGAGCACTTGTAAAACGGAGCCGGCAGATTGTAAACGGGTTTAGATCACTGGTGCATTGTAAAGCCACGTTAAACCCAACCTTACCGATCCCGCGGCATTATGTAAAATGACGAATCAAAAATATCTCGGCATTTTGTATAATGCCAAGGCGTAATGTAAAACGACGAGTTATACAATTTGCCTGGGACATATCTACCTGGTTAATTTAAAAAGGTATTCATTTTATTTTTAAATCCTTTTTTACTTGTAAGACCCTGTCACGGTCCTTGGAAGTACTTATAATACAGCTATTTAGTTATATTCTTACCTTTAGTTCTATCCAAACAGATTTCACTCGTAAGAGGGTAACGGGTGTCTGGACAGCCGAAACAAATTGCCCAATTATGGGCTACAAATGGCCTGTGAAAGGACGCAGAATCAATTCCAGCCCAGTAGTCGTAATAAAGTAATATTTGTTTTATACGAACATATTATAACGTATCTACAGCATGTAACGAAAAGATGCAAAATCTGCCAATTAAACTGGCTTTCCCTAAGGAACATACGAGTAAGTCATTAATCCATCAAATTCAAATTCAATCATCGAACCGAAGACAATTTTTGACCTCCCATAGACTTGCTGGACAGGAAGACCTGGTTACCCATAGTACAGGGTATCCTAGTTTGAGAACCAGGCACTTTACACGTCAACATACGAGTAACCTACATTTATTATTTACGTTAGACTTAAGATTATGCGTGTAACAAATGTTCTTGTTTCCTAAATAAAGATATTTTCATTTCATAGAAACTGCATCAGTAAAGTTGATAGCGTATTTTGTATGGGAGGTCAAATTTGGTTTTTCGTATTTCGACCTATGTTCCTTGGGAAAAGTTGTTCAGTTACATGGGCAGATTCACACCCTTTAGTATTATCAGATCTATCCGTTACACGCTGTAGAGAAAAAAAAAATTACCTATGTAGTGAAATGGTACTGTTTTTTTTAAAACACCAATAAGTAAGTGGCAGAGTGTACAGCCCACAACACGTCAGAAGAAACACTTTGGACTTTATGGCATGGTAATAGAGTTGCAAATATATCCACTGACGTGCGGTTGACCGTACAAGACTAAGAAATAGCTTTTAAGGTTTTTGAATATCGTAAAAGTAGTTGACTTCCTCATTGACACCTTTACTTACTTTATTTAACAATGAGCTCACTCGCTCGGTGAAAAGTGTAGGTATTTAATATTCTTAACATCATCATAACATCCCATGAAACTTCCATTGCAGAACAGGGAGCTCCCTCCAGAACTCCAGCAAAAACGCGAGGTACCTACTTTGGAGGGGATTTACCATAGTCACCACGCTTGTAAGCGTTGCACTGGCGACCGCTGTTATTTGTGACCGCATGTAAGATGGTTCAATACACAGAAGATGCTGCTGCCCATCATCCGATACTAAATATATTCTGTGGTCCGGTTCATAAACCTTTAGTCACCACTTACGATAGGGTACTAATTCTTTACCGGCACCACAAGGCTCGGGTATTAAGAGCTTTCCCCCAGCCAACTAGCGCCCCAATCAGTTAAAAAAAAATATTGCTAAATACAAAACTTATCGAAAATCTGTCTTACAAAATTAAAGTATAGGTCACTGTAGTTAGAGATACACAAACTGCTATAAGTGGCCGTTTTTCGCACTGTTTGTATCTGTTTCTACAGTGAACTATATTTTTCAGGATTGATAGGTTCTAAATAAACTAGGATACCTTTACTTTAATTTTGTAAGACAGATTTTCGATTAGTTTTGTATTTAGCCAGTAATAACCAGAGGTATCGCTGGGGTATCGTGGGTCCGCAGTGTATTTTTTTAACTGATGGGGGCGCTAGTTGGCTGGAGGAAAGCCCTTAATATTGATATTCATAAATCATGACGGGTAAATCCCTTCAGATTTCCAATAATATGCGTGGTATGATTTGGGAGGCAAGTACGGTCTACTGAACTTCAGTTGAAACACGTGTAACCATATTAAGGTCCAAAGTGTTTCTTCTGACGTTATGTAAGGTGTCAGGCGTCCGCGTTGCGGGTGGCACTATGGACCGCGGCTGTTGGTGACCGTATTATGTAAGATGACAGCATACTTACACAGATTGATGGTGCTGCCCGTCCTCCGGTTCATAATCCCTTAGTTGCCTGTTATGACTCCCATTTGGTACTATTCTTTGCCGGCACCACACGGAAGAAATTACTTGCTAAACAAAAATACCTACCTTGTATTCTTTGTAAAAACTTAATTATTATTATTAGGGGTTCCGGAAATGGTAAAAACAGAACCCTTATGGTGTGACTTCGTCTGTCAGTCTGTCTGTCACACCTCTAAAACTTTTCGGGGTGATAAAAAATAACGCTGTAAAGAGTAGATTTTAAGATATATGCACACTAATAAAACCCCAAGCTCTACTGCGCGTGGAATGCATTCGCGTAAATATTTCATTAAAATTTGGTATTATTTTGGTATTAAATAATTGATTAATAAATTAAATAAAAATTATATTTAGAAGTGAAAATTCGCCGTGGGATCATAAGTTATTAAAATTAACAAACAATAAATGCGACACTACCTCTCGACCAGCCACTGAAACTAATGACAATATGTAATCGCTTCCTGTTACCTAACCAGCTAATTGTCCAAACCAGTCAGAGTTTATAAATAACGCAACAATATTAGTAAATGCATTTATATATTTACACACATCATAATAAGACAATCGACTATTATCTAAGAAGTTGTTACTACATATAAGAGCTAGCAGCGACAGGGCTGTCTTTCAGTTACAAACCAATATTACCATAATGTTTTACGTTATTAATAAAATCATTCAAATAATTTTGATAGTGCTAATGTCTTCAACGGTAGAAGGAGATGAGCCTCAATGTCAGCACTTGCCAGGTAGTGGATTTCGCTGCGTCAAAGGGAATCATCAATCAAATAGCATGTTTGTTCTAAACAAAAGCAACGACACTGTAACTTTCAAAGCCAGCAAATGGCTAAACCCCTGCTTGCAGCCTGGGCAAGGCTACTCCCAAAAGGAATATTCAGTGGAGCCCGGGAAACACGTGGAAATCAAGTTAAATGAAGCTGTAGAAGGAATGTGCAATGAGGTATACATACACGATTGCCAAAAGAATGGACATATTCTAGACTGTTTATTTGTAGTTAAAATATCTTCAAGGGAGCCGTAGAAAAATATGCATAATAAAAATATATTGTGCATTAAATGAGTTTTATTAGAAAGTTCGTTGTTATTTTACCACCTTGAAGTTTACGGGTCTGTGCGGTAGACCAGGGCCCTGAGACAAGTGGCTTTCGATTATCGTAAACGCTATAGAATAGAAAAAGTAATAATGCGATTGACATTAGCTGTCACGCAACATTTCGTTAGCTAATGTCAATCCCATATATTTTCATTCTATTCTACTGGCGTTTGCAATAGTAGAAAACCACTAGCCTCTAGGCCCAGGTAGCTTTAAGATTCGAATCAATGTGAACTAGTGAAGAAACTTAATTAGGTACAAACGGCCGCACGCAAAGAAATTTGACCTCCTTGCTTTGATCCGCATGTCGTCGGTGGAAACAATTTGACCTTGAGCGGGTCCCTGGTTCCGGGTGTTTGAAGTCTTTGTAGCGTACCGTTGCCTCAACTTATACTGGTTTAGTTGTGCTTGCTGCCATACCTACCTACCTGAGTAAGGTTTATTGGTGACAAGTTCAGTTTATAAAGAAAATATCTGTAATTTATTTTATGAATATATCCTGTCAAAACACTAAACATTGTTTTAGAAATATTCCATCCTATAACAGTTAAAACATAATAGGCAGATTTTGACGCACAGGAGAACAAAGTTTATAAATAGAGAAGATCGTTTTTAAAAACATTACCTGTCCAAAAATAAATCAAAACAAATTCATTGCAACTAGCAAGACACTGCAGAGATATTTCAACAGCCGCAAGCGCTTGAACGACATTAGATATGCACAAGCTTATTACCAAAATGTCAATCTACAAAATAATGGTAGTTTTTCTTCCCGCAATATCATCAAGCCCATCAATAACTTGCAATGAAGTCAGAAAAGGAGATGCTTTTCTCTGTTTGAAAACGGAATACCGCATGGAAAAGGTTCTGATCCACAACATTTCCCGGAATGCCGTTACTTTTAAGCTCACTAGGTGGATTTACATATGTGGTTTGCCTGGAGGTCGAACGTATTCAAACCAGGAGAGACTTCTCGGCCCAGGGAGGGACATCACTATAGAATTACAAGAAACTGCAGTACAAAAGTGCCTCGCTCTCGTAGTTGACCAGTGTACGACAGGCGGAGTGCTTGCGCCTTGCGCTAAAGTGATCGAGATTTCAAGGTATTTCGGAGTGTAGCTCATAAACTTTTGTCAACAAGTGTAAAACAACTTTGTGTCAATTATTATTACAGTTAAAATAATGTAGCTTGATTAGACTGGCAGCAGGATAGAGCTATGCGTGAGAGTAGCTCAGAGCGATACGTGACTCTGTCACTCCAATATCTTACGCATCGCCCCGTCCTGCTCCTGAGCCCTGAGTCAAGTGGCTTTCTACAGTCGCAAACGCCAGTAGAATAGAATAAAACTCTATGGATTTGACAAAAGCTGTCACGTGACATTTCGTTAGCTAATTTCAATCCCATACATTTTATATACTCTACTGGCGTTTGCGATTGTAGAAAGCAACTTGACTCAGGGCCCTGCTGTCACACTGCTGTCATTATAATCTAGCTGCGATATTTTGACTATAAAGCCTTGAGCCGTAAACAAGCGGCGTTCTATTATCGTAATCGTTAGTAGAATGAAATAAAAATGTTGCATGACAAACGAAATGTTGCGTGACGGCCAATGTAAATCCCATAACATTTTTAATCTACTTATTATATTAGCGTTTACGATAGAAGAGAGCCACTTGTCTCAAGCCCTAAGTCTGTCTGTAATAATAAAAATAAATGTTATAAATGAAGTGTAGACAATTATTGGAACTTAGGCTATGTGATGATGAATTAATTGTAAGGTTTAAAGTTCCTTATTCTGTCTGTTATATAAGATTAAATTTTATTTATAAAAAAACCGGCTAAGTGTAAATCGGACTCGCGCACCGAGGATTCCGTACCGCTAACGTAAAAATATCGACTTAATTATGGACTCACAGTCACGCAGAAGTGTATTAAATGCACGCTAGTCCGACACGCACTTGACCACTTTTTATTATTTGTTGATATTCTGTAGCTTATGCGCTATAAACATACCAATTTTCAAGCTTGTAAATTTTTCCGTTTTTACTATAGACAAAAATTCGCCTAAACACACGTTTTTAGTACTTACTGAAGCCTCTATTTTTTATTATTTATTGCAACTGAAATAAGTAATATGTCTTTAACTATGAAATTGCAGAAATTTTCTTACAGATTAATGAGATTATAATTCCTACAATTCTAAAGCAATTTTTTTTTCAGGTGTCTTATATTTGAAAGTTGACTTCAAGGTTATCAATTTAAGCGTAAAATAAAGTTCTTATTTTTAGTTTAATATATAAAATTAAAGGTTCGAAAATTGCTCGTCTTAAATGTCGTCCGATTTAATGAAATAAAAAAAATTTTTTTTTTTTCGTAAAATATTATCTGTAAAAAAATATAACAAATCTTATGACGATTAGATTTGTTATATTTTTTACACATAATAATTTTCGAAAATCAAATTTAAGCTTCTGTAAGCATAATGTCTTCCCAATCTTGCTCAAAAAATATATAAAATTTGGATTTTAAATTCGTAAAATAAAATGCAATAATGTTAGTACCGAAAATTTTGTTTACCTAAAATTGCCATACAAAACTGCAATTTCATAATTAAAGACCCAATACATATTCTGTGAAAAGTTTAACTATCTACCTATTACGGTTCATGAAATACAGCCCACTGAGAGACAGACAGACAGGCATCGGAGGCATATTAATAGAGTCCCGTTTTTCACCCTTTGGGTACGGGACCCTGTAAAGCAGAACAGCTTCTTGAAAACTTAGCGTAAACAATAATAAAATTAAGTTAAGCTTTTCTACGAATCTTTCTGTACCAAAAGCTTACGATCAACTTCAAATGTTAAGAAACTTCTCTTTCAAGAAAATTATGTTATTTCTTTTGTGTAAGTTACTGGCTTACTTCAGCAAAAGTTGAGTTAAGCCTGTGTTAACTTCGTCCAAGAGTCTTGATCTAGTTAATATTAAACGTAAAATTTAAATATTCGAAAATATTTACAACTTTTCAAAAGGTGGTAGGGTTTTTGCGGAAAATCCGTCTGGGGAAGTACCACCCCCTTGCTTTTTTCTGCCGTGAAGCAGCAGTTTTTGCACTTCTGTGTTTCGGTTTGAAGGGCAAGAGAGCCAGTGCAATTATATCGGCACTTGAGACATACTATCTTAGTTCTCAAAGTGAGCAACGCGCTTTGCTGTCATACTGTGTCAAAATATGCCATTAATAAGACAGTGGGTGCTATGGGCGGTAGTGACCACTTACCTTGTCTTCTTGTGTCAAAATATGCCATTAATAAGACAGTGGGTGCTATGGGCGATAGTGACCACTTACCATGTCTTCTTGTGTCAAAATTTGCCATTAATAAGACAGTGGGTGCTGTGGGCGGTAGTGACCACTTACCATCAGGTGGCCCACCTGCTCGTTTGCTCACTTGTGACATAAAAAAACTACATTCTTACAACTACATAAGAAAAAAATATTTGATGCAACCATTTTGTGTAGGAGATAAGTGGACTAATAACTTCGTTAAAAACCGGCCTAGTGTGAATCGGACTCGCGCTTTTAGGACTCCATACCCGTCAACGATACGACTTTTGCCCTTTGATTGTAAAAACTCCAGGGCCACTTACACCTGACCCCACTTTTTAGTTTTAGGTACTTGGTTGGGAGAAAAGCTGCAATAGTTATTGCAATTACAAAGTAATTATTGTGTTAGTTAAATTGTCGTTACTAGGTCAAGTCACTTTAAAAACAAATTTAGTTTTGCGGACTTTATTGCTTCTTAAAAATACCCCGCCGTCTCATCTGCACCATTGACCTGCACCATTAATGGGGGAAACGAAACTACTATGTCCCGTTTGCACCATTAATGGTGCAAATGAAACTTTCGTGTATCATTTGCACCATTGCATGTATACTTACTTTCCCTTACGAACAAACATACAGTAACAGAAAATAAGAAACTAATGGCCAGAAGTATTATAAAAAATAATAATAATAACGAAACTCTAAAAATGAAACATGTACTAAATTTAGACATAGAGCAATTTTTTCAGAATGTCAATAATTATGGGACTTAATTTTTTCTAGTTTTAGGCCTGGCTTGTAGCAGATACTATTAAGATTTATCGTAATCGGTTAGGCTGTGTTTGCCTTACCTAACTGACCTACTTTAGTCTCAATAATCAAACCGAAAACCAAACATTTAAAAAAAATTGCGACAGTTTTCAAAACCGACCCCTTAACCTAATCAAACCAAAACTCACCTAACCTAACCGATTTAAAACCTATGAACTAGTTATGCACTTAACTGTACGCTAACTCGTTAATCTGCAAATTACCTTGTTAACGTGCGAACTGAACACTTTAGCGGACACATCCAGGTAATTTGCAGATTTACTAGATATTCTTCAGGTTAACCGATTTCCGCACATTAACGGTAACACGTATACAAATATTATAACCAAAATAGTCGCTTTATGCCGGTGACCGCTCATTTGTCTCCTACAACAATGGCTGATTTCCCAGAAGGCTCCTGCCGCATTACAAGGTAAAATAGTTATTCGTCGTGGCGGGCTGAAAAAACTTGCGGATCATCGACTGAAAAGAAGTTGAAGCAAGTAGGCCCTAAGCGGTGTTACTATGTACTATAAGCTGTTACTAATAAACCCGAACAGAGGTAAAGATTGGTTATGTTTAGACATGTTTCTGGGCTATTGGTCGGAGTTTTTAAACTTGGCTACGATTTTGCCGCTAAGGTCAAAGTGGTGACCGATTTTCCAAAACTCTAATCATTAAGTCCTAACGTAATGACCACAGAATACTATACTTTGTGGTTTATTTACTATCAACAAACACCCCTTGCTTATACAGGGTCTTTGGTAAACGTCTGCAAACTTCTCAGTTGGTAGCTCTACCTATGAGACTGAACAACTTTCTCTAAGGAACATAATTCAAAACACAAAAAAAAACTTTGAAGTCCCATACAATTTTTTTTTCGTGTTTTGGCCTATGTTTCTTATTTTTTTTAGGTAAAAATTATTTGAAGTGAAAGAAAACTTATTGTAACAAAAGAAAAGTACTTGAGCCAAAAGAGATAACCTGTTTTCTATTATCATAAACACTAATAGAATAGATCAGTATATGGGTGGATAGTATAACCTTAAACAAAACCCGCTAACAGGTGGTGCTGTAGGATTTCTGAAACGCACTATTTTCAACAAACGTTTAAAAAAACGGAGAAAACAAATTTATAAATTTTTGTCCCCGGAAACCCCCGTATACTAAATTTCATCGAAATCTTTATAGAGCCGGATTAGCTAATCCACTATTAACCCATACATTTTTTGTTATCTATTGGCGGAATATTTAAAGAAATCAATTTTCCATACAAAATGAAAATCTGATACGGGAATATTTTTTTTTATTTAAACCAAAAGTTGTTCATTTACATGGGTAGTACTACCCCCGAGAGGTTTTGCGTACTTATTTGGAATTACACGTTGTATACGAGTATTATACATATGTAACTGTGTTGACCTGATCAAACATCGTATTTACCTGGACCCGACAGAGAAACGACGAGCATAGTCAGACGGGCGACGGGCATAAATCTTGCAGATAACATCACCCCTACCGAACCTAAGCGATTTGTTAATGACTCTATTAATATCGGCCCGTCCGTCCTTAAGACGCTATCGTGAAGAGTTCCATCGTGACAAATTATTTTACTGTCTTAGATTCCGCAGCATTTGTGCATTTTATATTAGATGAAGTACAAGGTACAAGCCTGAAGGAAACTTTGGAAAGGGGAGGCCTCTCATCATCATCATCATCATAACATCCCATAATACGTCCACTACAGGACAGGGAGCTCCCTCCAGAATTCTAGCTTTTGCTGGAAAAATGTAGAGGGGAAGTACCATTGTCACCACGCTTGTTAGCGTTACGGCTGGCACCATGGACCGCGGTTGTAGGTGACCGCAGTAAGTAAGATGTAAGATACAAAGGAGGATGCTGCTGCCCATCCTCCAGTTCATAACCCTTAGGCGCCTCTTACGACAACCACGGGTATGTATGGGTTGGTACTATTCTTTGCCGGCACCACACGGGCCCTCTAAGGGTTCTAAATAGGTTCAAAGTTCCCTAAAACGACGAGCGTGTATGAAAGGGTTGATGAAAGCAGAGGAAGCGAGGGAAGTATGTCAAGATCATTATCAGATCATCATTATTGTCACTTCTTTTTCCCACCATGGCGCCACTTTGTTTGTGAAGCGATGTTGTTTAGCTGACGTTCTTATCCAACAATTAATAAAAGAATTTTTATTTGATTTTGATGGTAGCAGGTTGGTCTAGGCTGTGGTCTCTGCTTACTCCGCCGCCGGCGTGATTTTATGTACGAGTATGTACGGTCAACCGCACGTCGGTAGAAAGATTTTCAACTCTATTACCGCGTCGTAAGGTCCAAAAGTGTTTCCACTGACGTGCTGTTGAGTGTACTAGCGGTCCGCCCAGGCTTCGCACTGGTAGTATAAGGTTCTTATTGCGTCGGAGGTTACTAAAAAAGAGTTTATTATAAAACAAATTTGGATATTATTTTTTATTAAATGTTAAGGTATTAAGTAATAGATAAAGCATATACACTCTTTGATGATTTGTCTATTCCTTGAGGGATATAGGCGTGATGTTACATCCATTTACACATACAGAAACCATTAGTCAAATTTTACGTGTCTATTCTCTGTTGGTAGATAAAACCATTAGAGTCGCTTAGAGCGCTGTTTCTCAAAATCAATCTTGATAATTATTACACTCATGATAACTTTTGAACGATGTGTCCGATAAGGGTTTGTACCATCGTTAATAATGCATATTTTAACATGAAAAAGTAGTTATTGTGATATAACTATAATACATATACGATATACTTAGGGAACTTTTTTGTAGATATTGATGTCTTTTATAAAACTGTAGTACATAACTTTGCTCTATTGTCAATAGTCGCGATATAAGGATGTTATTTGGTATTTTTTTTTACACCTTGGGTTACATTATCGAAGTTTTCATACGGATCCCTAACTTTTTTGAAAATATTCTATAACCTATGCTCATCAGGGATAATTTGAAATTCCAATGGTGAAATAATTTTTCAAATCGGTCCAGTTCAATGTTAAGGTCCAGGAGCCTATTCAATCTTTCATCTTTATATTATTAGTGTAGATGTAAGATTTGACAAGCCCGTTGGTCTGGTTTGGTACGAGTAGTGAGCCTGTCTCACACGCCGTGGGCCGCGGGTTCGATCCCCGCCCAGGGCAAACATTTTGTGTAATGAACACAAGTGTTTATTCGGTGTCTGGGTGTTATATTTTATGCCTAGTTTGGGATCAGATGACCTTGTATGAAATGTCCCCCAATATTTATTTATTTACGTGAATCTGCCCATAAAAGTAAACAACTGTTCCATAAGAGCATAAATCGAAATACGAAAAAAAAAGTCTCAAACAAAATAAGTACTAAGCCGATGCAGTTTTTATGAGAAGTTGAAATTTTTGTTCCTTGGAAAAAGTTGTACAATTTCATTGCCTTTATATCTTTTTTGTTACACGTGGTTTAATTCACTTGTTACTATACCTTATTACTGCTCGCTCGGTGAGTTTACAACTTTGACGTAATTATTATATTGTTTGTTATTTATTGTTTAGAAACTTCTATACGTTCCATTTTCTTCATAACTTATAATGATATTCCTTCTGCCTACGAGTAGGTACAAATTGAAAGAAACTTTATTAAGTCAGAGTTTAATATACAAACATTCTAATTAATAATTACTACAGAATAATTTGAACGAATGTTTGTAATAAACTCTTAATAAAACTCAAGTCAAAAGGTTACTTATTACTTTTATAAACGTTGTAAAATGTTTATCACTCCAAAAATCTGTGATTTACTCCAGATCATAAGACTAGACAACTTTCTAAAGAAAATAAACAAGCCAAGTGCGTGTCGGGCCACGCGCTGCATAGGTTACCGTAGTTTTTACTATTTTTTTTATCGCAAATCAGGCTTTGATTAAGTATTTCATAACGTTCATAACATAATTTTTTGACTTCCTAATTGCTCAATGAAGTCTGAGCGCCTGATTGCTATTTAATTGCATTTTTTACGATAAGCGAAACTGAGAAAAAAATAGTGTGTTTAGAATTGAGAGTAGAATCAATTTCACGGGTTTTTGACAGGGGTAATTTTTATTCATTTTCAGTATAAAAATTATTGCCGCTTCTAAATGTTTCCGTGGCACCGCGCCTAATGCGCGCGGGCGGCGTGCGTCTTATGAGCGGTGAGGAGGAGAGGGAAATGGGCGTGGCGTGCTCGCAAGTGAGGCTGACGCGCCATGATAGCTTAAAAATCTTCTAGAACAACAATAAAACTTTAAAATAACAATATTGGAAGACAAAAAAATTACATATTTTTTACGGGAATGGATTTATTTTAATAAAAATCAGTTGGGGTGTATGAGGGTTTCGCTTATTTCATTAACATGTTGTAAACTTCTTCTTTCGTGTCGGAAAGAACACGGGCTAAACCTTTATTGTTAGCCCTCTGGTTACTTTCAAGTAAGTCCTCACGCGAGCAGGTGGTCGGGCACGCGGGACAATTATTTTATTTATTTATTTTATTTTTATTTTTTAGGAAAGCTAACAGCTCTAAAAATTAAAGAATTACATAAAACAATTAGTGAGGTGTGCCATGGTCCGCAGGGGTTCTCCACATACACAGCTGGCGTCTGCGCTACTTAGGAACCCCCACCGTCATAGGTTATCCTTGCTTCGGCCAACCTGGGTCCTCAACTTGTTTAGACTTCTCCAGGTTGGCCAAGTTGTATACTACTACTGTTTTTTTTTTCACATTTCCTTAAAATCCTTTCTTAGCGGATGCCTGCCTATCTACGTTATAATAACTACCTGTATGCCAATATAAAACCAATCATTAATTTAAACTATGCGTTGATCGATCAGTCAGACGCAAATTGCTTTTATATACAAGGTGTAACGGAATGGTTATATCAACCATGGAGGATTTGATTCCGCCCATGAAACTGAACAACTTTCCCTAAGGAACATAAGTCGAAATAGCTCCAATACAGACTGCGCTATTAGCTGATTCAGTTTCTATGGGAGATCAAAATATTTTTTTCGTATTTCGACCTATGTTCCTTTGGGAAAGTTGTTCAGTTTCTTGGGCAGATTTACATACTTTAGGGTTGGTATAACTTTTCTGTTACACCCTGTATACAAAAGATTTCGGTCAAACATATTATTATAAGCTTTGTTTATCGCAATCGGTTAACTCAAACAGAAGATAAGTGAGTACGAAGTTTAAAGCAGTCAAATGCATCAAAGAGTAAGACTGAAAAAACTGGCATGTATTTTATTTTGGTACAACCAGGGTACAACGATGAAAATCGGAGTTATGTCATTTATTTACAACCAATATAGGGTGTACGTACGACATACGTACACGCACGGGTGTCTGGTGGGTACTACCAGCCTATGCGGATGAAGTCGCAGGCAAAAGCTCGTACCTACATACTATGTTATTACAAATATTACAGTCAAGAGCGCCTCAAGCATGAAACACTGGACTCGATGGCGTACTTATTTCAAACGTCCACTAGCTAGAGTGATACTTCAAGTGTCAAGCTTAGCGTGCTTTTGATCGTACACACGGCCGCACATCGGTAGAAACACTTTTGGACCTTATGGCGGCGTGGTAATAGAGTTGAAAAAGTTTCTAGCGACAAGCGGTTGACCGTACAATTAATTTTCATGATAAAGTGAAATTTTCAAAGGGCCTGTAATTTGTTAAGCCAACCTAAGTCCTAATTTTCCGTATCCTACTTACAGGCAATTTACTTTATCTGAAAATTATACCAGGCCACAAAGCTACTCGAAACCGTACTAGACCCTACTTAGACATAACAATAGGGATGTCCACCTCGATATAATTTATCGACAAATTATACAGCACTGTGCTTTAGAAATCGAGTCGTGAAGGATCGCTACCTTCCCATTTCTTGAGTTTGCTCAGTTATTTTAATTTCAATGTAAGGGGACGATTCCATGAATAAAAGATTTCGGTCAAATGCTTTAGTATTTTGGTGGTTGATATAAAGGTGAATATCGTTTAAGGATCGGGATAATATTTTCATACAAAAATCCTAACTATGAGCATCCATAAAACCTAAACAAGACCGAATTGAGCCAAGTAAGGATGTCTACACTCAATTTTCGATATATCGATACGATACTATTCAAAAACTTCATCTCTTGACGATAGAGTACGGTATTGGTTGGATGCTAATCACTGCCATTTTGACAATTCATCAACCAATATTCTACTCTATTGTCAGTGAACGAAGTTGCCAATTCGACTGTATCGAAGTAGTATCGTATCGATATATCGAAAATTGAGAGTAGACTCTGATATAGACTGCTTTAGCGGAGGAGCAATGTGCCAACGAGCCATGGAGCGCAGCATACTGGGTGTCCATTAGACAAGGTTCGAAACTACTTCAACTGCCAAACTGAATTGGGATTGGGCGAGCCGTCAGTAGGATGTACCCCTAAAGGTGGGCTAAGAAGTCTTCGGATTGGGTACCAAAGAATAGCCGACGTGGTCGAAGAAGACCCCGGAAGCGTTGGAGGGACGAACTCGACACCTTCGATAAAGAGTGGCCCAAGATCGCACTCGATCGCGAAATGTCGAAATGGGAGATGATGGGAGGCCTAACCCAACAGTATGACGGGTTCTTACCACGATATGGATTTTTGATGAGCGCCATGATCATAGATGAATCCACGATGAATCACTTTTTATTCGTGATGATGGTGCTTGCAACAGCACCGAAATATTGGGAGCTCATCAATAATCCATATCGTGCTAAGGTATGAGTGATCACACCTAGCTGAATTCAAAGACTAATTAGACATACATTGCTGGGAGGCTTGGTTATGTTAATTGCAATATCCTTACTTCAACGAGCAATGTATGCCGAATTAGTCTTTGAATTCAGCTAGGTGTGATCACTCCTTTAGAACATGTCATAAACTATTAAGATTTTAATTATTCCGTCTGCATGTAGATAAGCAGGTATGTTAAAGCAATTAATTTGGTTACTGAGGCTATAATAAACGAACATACAACCTATTTTCGAGAGGTCGCAGCTAATATTGCTTGGAAATCGGAAATTGGTAATTACAAGGCAGGAACTGTAGCTACATTTACATATTAGTATCTACTCGTAATAAACATATGCAAGTAATGAAAAGGGCATTGTACAGCATGTTAATTTGAGCATGACACTAAATTACTTTGCCCAAGAATTATGGGTCAAAAATTTTGAAACGTATAGAAAATAACTTCTTAGAGCAAAAATCACGTTTTATATGGAACATCAAACTTTCTCTATATTTTGAAAGTTTGATGTTCCATATAAAACGTGATTTTTGCTATGAGAAGTTATTTTCTATACTTTTAATTATTTCCCGAAAAAAATTACACGATTTATGGGCGGCAGTTTGTTTCTGAAAACTTTTTTTGCACTTATTAGAATTGTTTCTTTTCGGTCGACCTGGATCTTTATGACTTGTAAAAATAAAATTGAAACATTCGGAAATTTAATATTTCCCTATTTTTTTTAATATTTCCCTATATTAGTTAGAATAAGCTCTTAGTGGCAGAGCGGAAAAATTTTGCGGATCATTCTGGGACCGGTCAAGGAGTCTGGTGGCAGATGGAGGCGAAGGAAAAATAGGGAGATCGAAGACCTAGTGCCCGAACCCAACATCATGGGCGAGACCAAGGCTGCAAAGCTTCGCTGGCTCGGCCACGTGGAGAGAATGGGAGAGGATCGGGCTGCCAAAAGAGCTTACGTGGGACGACCGAGTGGGAAACGACCAGTCGGTCGTCCCAGGTACAGATGGGGTGATGAGGTGCGGAAAGACCTGGATGCCCTCCAGAGAGCCGATTGGCAGAAGCGGCGCAGAACAGGAAAGAATGGAAAACTCTCGTGTCGGAGGCCAAGATCCTCTTGGGGTCGCTGAGCCCGCGTAGTAAGTAAGTAAGTAAGTATATTTCCCTATTATATTTATTTTCTTTCGCTTTTCTTTCTTTTCCATTATATGACTTACATGACTGGTAGTGAGCCTTCCTTTACGCCATGGGTCGCGGGTTCGTTGTAAATTGATCAATTGTCGAAAAATGTTAAACTAATGTTGGGAATAAAATCCAATTACTTTCAAATAGAAAAATATGTATTATAGAAATATATTCTCTGATACGTATTTAGCATTCACGAGCTTCCGGCAGACTGCCGAACCCAAAGGAAAACAATTAGAGCAGGGACACGTGTCGATTCCCGGCGAGTAGTGTTGGACCTTCGACGATGCTTGCTATTACTATATTGCCCGCTTCGCTCGCTTGGCTTGTGCGTTTGGTCGAAAGAAAACCTAACCTTCTTAAGTTGATCAACTAACGCGGAAATTGATGAACTTACAATTCTTATTATTTTCCGGTGACATTAATATTTACCTGTTTTTGTTTATGTACTTGAGAGAATATGCATTGAATTTGCCCCACTTTTCGAAAACCCAACAAATTTACGAGACCAAATACGTCACTACCAACCCGATACTCGCTCGCCACCCACCCGCATTTATCAATATCTGAAGGGCGATTTTTCCCAACAAATGACGGAGTGTGCCAAACAGGCTTGCTCTAAAAAAAGCTTGAATCACCACTCACTGGTCGTGTAGGCTGGTAATGTTTCTCTGTCAAAAAATATGTGGGAACAGGAAAGGTGATTTACTGACGAAACGTGATAAGTCAGATTTTGTTGCATCGAAATATGATTAATTTTTTAGGGTTCCGATGTCTGTCTGTCTGTCTGTCAGCGGGCTGTATCCCATAAACCGAAATAGGTAGACAGTTATTTTTTTTTTAGATAATGTATGTACTGGTGCCGCTACATGACCAAATAATAAAAACAAAATAACATATTAAGGGGAGCTTCCATATTAAAAACGTGTTTTAGGCGATTTTCGATAGTTTTTTGTTCTACCTCTATCGTAAAAATGGGAACCCTCTCAAGCGTGAAAATTGGTATGTTTATAGTGCGTAAGCTAATAACAACAAAGAATAAAAATTGGTCAAGTGCGTGTCGGAATTGGGCGAATTTAATACAATTCCGCGTGACTCCACGTCCATAACTAAGACGGTATATTTATCCTAGTGGTACGGAAGCCTCGGTGCACGACTCCAACTCGCACTTGGACAGTTTTTCTTAAGTCCATCTTTGTCAATGAAGTGAAAGATTAACTTCAGTTGCGTCACCTTTAATTATAGTAAGGGTCGGTTGCACCATCTAATCTAACTTAACCATAAAATACATACCTACATACGCCTCCATGCTCTCTCCGCCGCCCTATAGAGAGCAAAACGCGTTTATTCGGTTATGGTTAAGTTAGATGGTGCAACTCACCCTAACCCTTTACAACCGAACCGGAGAACTGAAAGTTAGCAGAAACACATACAATTTAAGTCATTTCATTCTTAGCTACTAAAGAGCATCGAAAAAATCTTTAAAAAAATCCAGTATCGCTGGTCTTTGTCAATCAGACCCTCACGATCGTGAGGTTCAGGAATTAAAGTTAAGTAGCACGCCAGTGAAAAAATATGTTTTTCTTGAAATTTTGGACCTTCTGCTATTAAATTTCTTCCAAATCTTATACTGGTTCTCTCTTATTTGTTCCAAATTAACTTTCTTATACTAGCTGTGATTTTTTTGTCTATTTCTATGGCCTTACACCAGTGTTTGTTGTGAAATGCATCCCCCAAAATCAGTGTTGTTTGAAGCTAGAAGAAGAAATTGTATTCCTCAACTTCCCGACAAAAGAAGTTACCCTGACTTTCACTGCGAACTGTTGAACCGTTGTTTAACTTGATAGTGGCCTGGTCAGGAATTTAGTTCTTAAGTGTATCTTGATCCGTGTACCTATTTTCTTCAACCTAATATCTGAGCATTTGCCGTCTCCGGAAAGTTCTTTTATGACTAGCTCGGGAAAAGTAATCCCCAAAATTGCAAGAACAAGCCTACTTTGGAGCATTCTTGACTATAGATTCAAATACTAACATTTTGTTTAGTTAACGGCAAGCGATATAAAGGGTGTTAGGGTCAGCAAACGACACTGAACAACTTTCAGTGAACAAAACTTTCAGGAAACGAAAAGAAAATTCCGCGTCTCCATACAAAATTGTAAACTTGATCGGGCAGATTATATGGAGAAGCCGATTTTTTTTTCGTTTCCTGAAAGTTTTGTTCACTGAAAGTTGTTCAGTGTTGTTGACTGATCATGCCCCTTCAGTATTCGTAAGGCTGTCCCTTTCACCCTGTATAACACGATTGTGCGAATCAATATTCCAGATCATAAAACGCGAAACCCATGCAATATTTTGGGACAAACCAAATTTGTCAAAGTAGATTGGACATTATTCTATCAAATTATTAAATTAAACGGCTTTTGGGTTACAGAAAGTTTCGAGTGCCTGGCTAAGTCAGTCGTATACAAAAAGCAATAAAGTAAGTTTTTCTACAATTTTAGACACCCGCACGACCCATCGGAGCCGGTCGTGTTCGCTAAATGTATTTCATATTCTGTCTAGAATTTTTCGAATTCAGACAATGTTAACCCTCACGACCGTGTAGTGTAAGGGCCGTTTGCACTAAATTTAAGAATCGCCTAAGTTCTTGCGTAAGGGCCGTCAAACTATTGCTAGGAGTGTCCTAAACAAGTTAGGGGCGATTCTTAAGTTTAGTGCAAATGGCCCTAAGTATATCTTTGCAACATTTCAATAAGCCATTGAGTCACTTACTGGTGAATTATTGGTGACATTGTGTCAATTAATTGGTCAAAATGTGTTTTCGTATTTTTTTTAAGTCACAAATCTCACAGTTGAAATAATGTAGCTTGATTAGAATGACAGCAGTGTGAGAGCAAGACGGAGTGATGCGCTACACATTGGAGCAACAGAGACATGTATCGATCCGATAGTTTTTCTATTCCAATCAAGCCATTTTATTTCGAGAGCAAACAAGTTCAGCAACTCAGCAACTCGAGGTGACTGTCATGTACTTTCATGACATGAGCATGTCAAGCTTGATACATTGGACTTTTTTGTACCATTCCAATTTTAATGACCTGATCCTGACTGCACCGTCATACTAATAAGACGGCAAACCGCGTTGGTCACCCTGAGAATCAAGATGTAATGTACCTCCTGTGCTAGTAGTTTCACCGGCTCCCTCACTCCTCGAACCAAAACACATAGCAAACATTTATAATTTGCGTCAGAAATTGGCAGCAAGAAAGTGGAAACAAAACTAGTATAAGCTGAACTAGTGCTACGCTACAAATGCCTATAACCAGAGACCCGCTTAAGATCAAAGTCTTACAACTGATGTGCGACCGTGTGTACGTCCCCAGAAGGGCTTCTTTACACACAAGTTCTATCATTTTCAAAGCTGTTAGTACATGTTTTTTTACAAAGGTAGTTACAATCTTTACGTGCGCTTTATTAATTTACTTTCACCTTCAACTTTTCCTATTTGCTGAAAGTTGTCTGAATTCGATACAACCAGACGTTGACCCAATAAGACAGTCAGGCGAGCCCTCGGGTTTCCCGCAGATTCCCCTCACGTAGCCAAATATCAAATTTCCTTGGAATAAAATGTAGGCTGCCTCCTCGCTGAATATTTCAATAATACACGAAAACTCCGTGACCGCAAACGATTTGTTTTGTTAACGAGCAATACGAGAGAAAATAATAAACAAGTACAGCCACATTCAAATTTAGATTAATTTTTTCAATGTAGATAAAATGTAGATACTTCTAAAAATACTATTGAACGTCAGCGTGGCATGTCAGTGTAAAAAGAAAATAAACCACTGCAGTACCTTTACAGCGATTTTACCTTGTACTCGTACAATAAGTGTCTTGCGACTTGCAGGAATATCAGAGCACAATGTCTTTATCGTTCATTTAGAAGTTCGTTCTAACAGTGAGCTTACTTATACTACTTATAGTATAAGTAGGTACTCAATAAAATACACGGGATAGGCTTAAGAAAAAAAATAACCTATTATAACCGTGCAGCCTATACTCTTATCTCTACGACTTCAAGTTACATCAAGACAACGAAGTTCCTGTTTTACAAACAGGGTCCGTCAAAGAGTCCGTGATAAAATTATCATGCAAATAAAAAGCTGTGTTCTTGCATATGAGATTATATAAATATTCATGCGAGACATGTAATGCAAACGTGCTTTATGTTACAAAATAAATAAAAATATGCGTTTAACCTATATATCACCGTTTCAAAATTAAAAAAAAATGGAAAAGTAACTTGCATACTATACCAATACTAAAATTTTACATTTTCCGGGAAGTCTATGGAAAATTGCAAAAAAAAATCCGTGGTTTCCAAGATCTGCATGCAACCATTACACGTTTTTTACCCGACTGCCCCAACAAGACGGTTATCGTATTCTCATATAGCTTACTTCTTGTTTAACTTTCCTACAATTGCTATACGCAGAATAATATGTTTAAATTAAAATTTGTTTGAATGTTATTTCAACTAAACTTTCTTCATTTATCTTATATTTTATTTACCCGTGTCCCAAATCCTGAAAATAGGGAAAAGGGAAAGTCAAAATCATTCCAAATTTAATGTTGAAAGCAGTCACAGGCAACATCCATCAATCTTCGCATTCGGCTATGAGTAAGGGCCCTTGCGCGTGACTACACAAATAATGCGTAAACAAACTTAAGATGAAATTGAAAACATCGAACTACTTTTCTGGGATCATACATACATACATAAACATACATAGTGTGTACCACCCGCTTGCTATTTCTGACGTGAAGCAGCAGTGTTTGCACTGCTATGTTTTGGTTCAAAGGGTAAGGAAGCCAGTGAAATTACCGGAACATGAGATATATCTTCTTAGTTCTCATTGTGACCAACGCGTTTTGCTGTCTTATTAGTATCGAAATATGCCACTAATAAAACAGTGGGTGCTATGGGTAGTGGTGACCACTTACCAAACGTACCAAACCTAAACAGAGACCATATTCCTCTACCTGCTACGATCTTGGCATACTTCCCTCGCTTCCTGTACTTTCATAAATTCTTTCATACATTTATGACCATACTATCTGAACATCACTGTGACTATTTATTAAACACAACAGTTTGTACATAACAGTTTCTGATAACAATATTTTTCTGTTTTATACTCTTAGCAATTTTTTTCAGCAGTTGGGTTTAAGTTTTTGAACAATTTTTTTTGACCGCATGATCCTTTATTCTTTCCTCATAGCCAAAATAGCGAAGTCGGGATAATTTATAAATAATTTAGTCTATTATACACGGTGTAAGTGAGGGACGATGTTCCGAAAACTGAAAGAGCGTGCTCAGTCAACGAAACTGAAAAAAATTCCCAAAGAAAAATTTTTGGGAAATGAAAAATATTTTTGACCTCTCCATACAAACTGTTCGATCAGAGTGAGCAATTTGTATGGGGAGGTAATTTTTTTACATTTCCCAAAAATTATTCTTTAGGAAAGTTGTTCAGTTTCGTTGACTGATCACTCCCTTTCAGTTTTCGGTACACCGTCCCTTACACCCCGTATATACGATGATGTTGGGCTCGCTGGCTTGCTAAGTTCAGAAAGATTAAACAGACAATCTTCATCAAACTGCATAGAACAGTGAGAAATGGTCTCCCAATGTGTAAATTTTAGATTTTCTTAGGTTTTTCTGAACCAGCGAATGTAAGTCTTGTCCTGTAGAGCTAAAAAAGACATAATAAATACTCTTTTTCTCTACCCCTTAGGGTAGCTCTTAAGCTATGCTATTGTCAGTCGTCCAGGTATTTTATTCTCTCCGCCAGATAGATTAATTCTCTAAGTTTTTTAAATATTCTAAGTACATGTCAAATATAATACTGTCACAAAAGTGTCATTATCAGAACTACTACGAGTATCTCCTATACGGATCATAAAGTGGTGGTTAAAGGCGGGGCGAAGTTCCCTGGCCAGCTTTAGGTTAAGCGAGTAAGCCACTAAACGGCCTCCTGGGGATTATTCCCAACTTCAGTGATTTAGCCCTCTTGTTATGTTCCAAGTTTGTTATCGGAACTTTCTGTTAGTGGTCTCCACACGCCGGATTTGTGGACCCGATATAAACCGCTGTATTGTTGAACCCTAATTAGTTTATTCAATTCTAAAACACTTTGCTCGCATTTAAATTTATCTTTTCATTGAAACTTTTATTTATTTTTATTTTGCTTTGTAAATAATCGAGGAGATGAAAGACGAGTTAACTTCATGGAAGAGGATGAAAATTACAATAGTATTCTATGCCGGTGGCGCTGGCGCTGCGAATTGTTAGAGTCAATGTTGCTTTGTTTCAGATTCGGAAATGTGCCATATTTTAACAATTTGACAGAATAAACAAAATAAATAAAATATTAATGACTAGCTGTGCCCGCGGCTTCGCCCGCGTGTTATTCAGACAATGTGCAGTCTCTCCCCCCTCCCTCTCCCCCTCCCTCTCCCTCTCCTCCTCCCTCTCCCCCTCCTTCTCCCTCTCCCTCTCTCTCTACACCCATCTCACTCCCTCTCCTTCTCCTTATCCCTCTCCCTATCCCTTATTTGGGGTGGAATTTCAATAACAGGGATGTATGTTCCACAGAATTACAACCCTAATGCCTAAATAATAAACTTTATTGGATATTACTTTAAAATTAAGGAGTTTCAAGTTCATCCCCCTTTTCACCCCTTAGGGTGTAGAATTTTCAAAAACCCTGAGACACATGAAACTTAATTTTTTGTCGTCAGTCTAAATACAAATTTTGAAGATCCTAACTTCCAAACTGACGGACTTCCATACAAACTTTAATCCCTTATTTTACCCCCTTAGGGGATGAATTTCAAAAAATTCTTAAATAAGTGTTTCTTTATTTTTTACGAAAAGCTTAAAGTTAAATTTGTGTGAATCTAACTCAAGAAACAAAGGACTTTCATACAAACTTTCATCCCTTATTTCACCCCCTTAGGGGATGAATGGTGAAAAATTCTTAAACACCTACTTATTTATTTTTTACCATTAGGTCGGAACCAAATTTCTATAATTCTACCTTTAAAAATGAAAGACTTATAGACCAATATACGGAAAAAAAATCATCCCCTTTATCACCCCCTTAAAGGGTGATTTTTAAGAAATGCTTAAACACGTGTTTCTTTATTTTTTACCAGAAGCTAAAATTCAAATTTGTGTTAATCTAGCTCAAGAAACAAAGGACTTTCATACAAATTTTTATCCCTTATTTCACCCCCTTGGGAGATGAATTTTCCAAAATCCTTTCTTAGTGGGTGGTTTTGAAGTGCATAGAACCTGTGTACAAAATTTTAGATCTGTATCTATAGCGGTTACGGCTCGGCATTGATGAATCAGTCAGTCAGGACATGCTCTTTTGTATATTTAGATAGTGAACTTTATTTTAGAGAGAAATAGTTTCTGAATAAACAAAGGTACGTTTACTTCAATCTGTCTTTCCGGATTTTTAATAAGTTTTGTATTTAGCTCAGAACAAAAACCTCCTTGCTTCGCTCGGAGAAGAAACCATGCTATTTTTTTTCAGTATGGGATGACAACTGCTAGCATGTCTCATGCCATGTCAAGTCGTCAGTGATCACATCCTACCAAATTAGATGAACGACGCGTTCATTGCATTTACAAAGTTTATAGGATTATTGTAACCCCAGATTAGTAAGTTTATGTACAGAGATTGTAACTTGTTGGGATTTTAACGGTAATTATGATAAGAGGGTGGCTACAGTGGGAAATCAAACTCGGAATTCATGCAGTCGGTATAATATGATTTTAAAATTACTTAATTAACATTATTAATATTAGAAATTTTGAATGCGACCGATGCGAGGTTCGCTAAGTCCGAAAGTGAGCTCTGAGGGAAGAATGCTGACGCTGCAACACATGCCAGCGTGTCACGTTGCCGACGCGATCGATGACCGCTGGTAGATAGGTACGTAATACCTCCCCCCGAAGAAGAGCGACTATTTGGTCAAGTCTACGGCAAATGTCGCGGCTTTTTCCTCCGGAGATGTATTCTGTCGTATTGTCTGTAATTCGATCTGTGTAGGGGATTCACGTGTTTCCAGTATTGTAATTTTCTTTCTTCTTTCAATTAGGTAGATGATGGCGAGTGCAATTTTTGACTGTCTAACTCTGTCAAAGCTTCCTTTGATAGAACGGCAGACGTTTGCTTGCAAGTTTCATGGATTTCTTGTTGATATATTAGCCGATTTATACAGTCGCGTTGAGTGCGAATCTGATGTCCAATTCTCTGTTCGCTTAAGTACCATGCAGGCACCTTCGGGCATTCTGCCTCTATGTAGACATACTCTTGGGAGTTGGTTGCTATAAAGTGGTAGGGTGGGAGGGTAACTAGGTTATAGTATAGGAGTTGGGCATAATTTAAGATCAAAGGATTTTGTCAGGATAATGGGAAACTTAGAAAGCACGATAACGGATCTATTTCCTACAAAATTTGTCAGCCTGATAGTAGTTTTTTTTTTAATTTTATTAGAATTTTACGTAACAGAACTGATCTACAGATAATACTGAATGATGCATGGCTTGAGAACGACTAAAAGCCTGGATGTTTTCGAGTCTATCTGTTTTACCTGTAAATTCTTGCACTTTTTCGCTAAGTATTACGAAAAACTGTGCAAAATAGGCAACCTGCGCTCATTGTCGGATGACGTCACATTGATGACGTTTGCAAGAGCCATCCCTAATTTTCTTGGTTGCTTTTAAGGTCAGTTAAAATTTTTGATTGCTGAATGGTCATTTCCTTGTATAAAGTAAGATGTTTGGAAAAAAAAAGTTCAGAGATACTTTGTTCATTTTGTTTAAAATTTTGATAGCAGTTTCAAAGGTTATAGAGGCGTATTTCTTGGGCTTTTGCCCCGGAAGGTAATATCAGTAGGTAAGTACCTGTAAAAATTCAGTTATTTTATTTATTTCTCAGAAGTCACTTTAATCGTAATTTTGCAACGGGGCCACGATTTCTTTAAATATGTATGGAATGGTTATCGATTACTTTATCAGGGTTATAACGAGGTGCAAGTTTTTGCCAGGCCGCGTTCAGATTTTTAAAATTACGTTTTGTTTTTCTGTGTTCGTTGGTAAAGTATTCCTTTGGGTGCGCCGGTCATGTCTGATCGATGTCGGTGGTAAAGTTCTAGCAACGGGGTGACTCACACCACACATGGGTTGTGGTTGATTACGCTGTCTGTCTGCTTTTTGATTTGGCGAGGTATAATCTCAAAACCGGTTGTCATGTTTGACCTGGGTAAAGCTCGTAAAGCTTGTTCGGTGCAGGTACCTAGCTAATTATGAAGTTCATTTAAGGGAGTGAATGGCAGTCGTTGGTTATATAGGGGTTGCATTGGCGGGGGTGGAAGCAGTGTCATTTGAGTCATAGCTCTTTAGGGAAATGAATTATAAGATGGGGAATAAATTGGTGTTTCGTGTTAGGTACTTGTGGTGGAAATGAGAATGCACCACTATTGGTGTAATGTGGGCCGCTAAGCGGTGTCGTAAAGGGAGTCATATTTCTATCAAAGGCGACGGACGCGGGCACGTTTCTACCTATATTTTTGTTCTGTAGGTATATGACATTTAACTCTTCTTGAGTGTACATTTAACGCACAAATTTAAAAATCTTATTAAAATTTTACCGTCGAATTTGGGACCATTTCTTAATTACTTATGAACTTCATCAAATTTTTCCCTAGTGGTCAGTAAATGTTCCTCTTCTAATTCTGCTATGGGTTCTAGCTTAATATTCCTAAATGCGTCACGCTGCTTGATGCGACGTTGGAAACGCGAATTATTTAACCTATCACTATTAGAATTATACCTAAGTCGTCGTGCGTACGGATGAAAAATCTTGAAAGGTTAATATATACAGGTGGGCGGGAAAGCCGGGAGGGCGGGCGGGAACGCCGGGAGGGCGGGCGGGAACGCCGGGAGGGCGGGCGGGAACGCCTTAATACCTAGGCCTTAAGCCTTAAGTTGTAAGCCTAGGCCCAGAGAGCGGGCGCGCGATAAACCAAGAGGGGCCGTTAACACCTAAGCCGGAAGGGCAGGCGAGAAAACCAAGGGAGCGGGTAGGGCACGAGCAGTTGGGAATAACAACCAATAAGAGTATGAGTACTTACAATAACAGCTGCATGGTATCCGATCGGAGCCTTGTTCTATCGATGTTTGGATAGGGTTCCTGATGACTTCTAATCCAGCTTGCAGGCCACACGTGGTAGGTTCAAAGTTGTAGACGAAGTTCGACGATCGACACTGATTCTACAACTCCAAAGACTGCGCCAATTATGATAAGAGGGTGGCTACAGTGGGAAATCAAACTCGGAATTCATGCAGTCGGTATAATATGATTTTAAAATTACTTAATTAACATTATTAATATTAGAAATTTTGAATGCGACCGATGCGAGGTTCGCTAAGTCCGAAAGTGAGCTCTGAGGGAAGAATGCTGACGCTGCAACACATGCCAGCGTGTCACGTTGCCGACGCGATCGATGACCGCTGGTAGATAGGTACGTAATACGGTTGAAAATATTTCCTAAATTATATGTTGTAAACATTTCACAATAATAATGGGAGTTTTAGCCAGTAATTTAACTGTTACCGCCTTCACCGCGTGGAGGTACTCCCAGCCTATGCTACTGTTTAACATGACCCAAATGCAGGCATACCTGCGACTCTATAACAGGTACACACAATGAGTTCCCTTAGTTAGGTAGGGTGATTAATTCATCTCAAGTTTAGGCCAGTTAACACTTAGTCACTTGGCGTGAGTTATTATATATTTCACTGTCTAGGTAAAACTCAATCAAATGAAAAAAGTCCCATCAAATTCAGTCCTGTAGTTTCTGATATTCAATTTCCTGCCTACCCTCTTAGTCTATTGGCGTGATTATTTATATCCTAGTTTACTTTGCAAGTGATGCTGAGTCAAATAAAAAAAGTCCCATTAAAATCGGCCCAGTAGTTTCCGAGATTCAATTTTCTGCCTACCCCCTTAGTCTATTGGCGTGATTATTTCTATCCTTCTTTACCTTCCAAGTAATGTTGAGTCAAATAAAAAAAGTCCCATTAAAATCGGTTTAGTAGATTCTGAGATTCAATTTCCTGCCTGCCCCCTAAGTTCATTGGCGTGATTATTTATATCCCAGTTTACTCTCCAGGTGATACTGAGTCAAATAAAAAAAGTCCCGTCAAAATCGGTCCAGTAGATTCTGAGATTAGCCCGGACAAACAGACAGACAGACAGACAGACAGACAGTCAGACAGACAGACAGACAGACAAAAATTTTAAAAATTGTTGTTTTGGCTTCTATTACGGTAATTAAGACCCCCTGTAACAATTTTTCATAAAAATCTTCAATGTACAGAAATCGATCTTTTACAGTCTTATTATATGTATAGATTTATTGTTAAAATAATGCAAAAAACCGGCCAATTGCGAGTTGGACTCGCGCTCCGAGGGTTCCGTACCACTAAGGTAAACTATCATAATTATGGACACGCAATCACGCAGAAGTGTATTACATGCGGGCGAGTCCGACACGCACTTGACCAGTTCTTATTATTTTTAAGCTTATGCACTATAAACATACCAATTTTCACGCTTGTATTGTATTGTAACGGGAGCACCGTTATTACGATAGAGCTAAAATTAAAAATCGAGCAAAATTGCCTTAAAACAATTATCTTCCTTGTTTAATTTTTTTTATTATTTGTTGTTATAGCGGCAACAGGAATACATAATCTGTGACAATTTCAACTGCCTCAAAAGCGACATATTAAGGCACTATTTTCGAAGCCGGTTTGACGCATTGCTCTAAGTATTAGGCCGGTATTTCACTGGGACACTGGTAGCGCGACTGGTAGCGCGAGTGCTTGCGCAAGACAAGACACCAGTAAAGACACCAGGAGTGCTATTCCCAAAACAACAATTTTGACGTCCGCACACGGATCCGCAGGTGATCCGCAGGTGTGTGTCAAATTGGTATTCTGCAACCAAGTTATCACGACGGTGAGAGCACTGCGTGAACCGCTGAGCGGACTTTTTGACATTTTTGTATGGGTTGACGTTTAAATTGGTATTCCGTAACGCATTCCGCGCTCACTCTCGAATTTTGATGTTAACCTTTAATATTACTATTTTTGTGTTTTTTACTATATTTTGAGTTGTGAAATATTTTAAATGCTACTATATGATGACAAACCCTCAGAACATGCGTAAATTTGCAGATAAAATACAAAATTGGGATGACTTAAACCAGCATGAAGATGCTAGCGCCACTACTGGGTAAAGTTGGTGGTGAAGAGAACTACCTTAAATGAACATTTGACATTATTGTATGGTTTGACATTTGAATTGGTATTCCGGTGCATAGCCCGCGTTCACTCCAGCGCTCACTAAGAAGGCAAACCTCGAACAACACAAAAGTTACAACCTACCTGCGGATCTGTAAGTGAGCAGTTAATTTTTGAGATTTTTTGGATATAAAACTACGGTAAAAGGAGCTTTTGTAAGTCAGAGATTATGCAATTTCCTATTAGTGAAAACTTAAAAAGAATTTATCTAACTGCCATAGGTTGGCTGGAAGAAATATCTTTTAGAGATAAGCCCGCCCTTGTATATGTCCTTTTATTCTGCTTTTTTTTTCAATATGTGTGCAATAAAGAATATATATAGTTCAAAAGTCAAACGTTTTTCCCGTGTTAAATGGACGTTTTTCCGCGGTAATAAGTAGCTAAAATTAGCACAATGTAGCATTCCACAAGAAAAGAAACTTCTGAATACGTTTACATTTAGCTGTACATATGACAAAAATAAATAGCACTGGTTCGTTTTTCCCGCGGTTATATGTAACTTACGTCAATCAGGGATACTGTAGCATTCCACAGAAGAAAATCTGTAGGACATTTTTACTGAAGGAATGAGAAGTTTTCCCGTTAACGTATCTTACCGCAACAGAAAAACCTTTAGAATTGGTTCATTAGTTCAAGAATTGAACGGTTTTTTCGTAGGAATAAGTAAGTGGCTTTCCCGCGGGAATAACCCGTTTCCATTAATAAGGAATAGCTCTGGGGTTTAATGTTTTTCCCGTTGTAATAACATAATTATCTTCTCTGTTCAAAGAAGCTTTCTAAAAAGTAAAATTCAGTTCATTAGTTCAATTGGTTAATTTTAATTTTTAGAGACATAAGAAAATAGTATAAGTATGTGGTTTTCGAGAAACCGATTAGAAATATATACATCATCATCATCATAACATCCCATAAAACGTCCACTACAGGACAGGGAGCTCCCTCCAGAATTCTAGCTTTTGCTGGAAAAATGTGGAGCGGAAGTACCATAGTCACCTCGCTTGTAGAAATATATACACAAACAAATATTGCTTGTTTAATAGTACAGGATTTTATAAACAAAATATAAAAGGTCTCCACCAGAGATATTTTTAGCCTACCTTACTTTGATACTGTTATAATTTATAAGCACGCTACATCTATTTTATCTAATACACAGTATTGAATGTTAATAAAATATTTAGGTACACACGGCCGCACATTAGTAGAAACACTTTTGGACCTCATGGCGTGGTAATAGAGTTGAAAAAGTTTCTACCGACAAGCGGTTGACCGTACGTACTTAAGTAAATAAACGTTTATAAACAATAGACACATTATTTATAGAAATAGTCACTTTAAAATAACATTTAAAACACAATCAAAGCCACTGTAAAATGAAAAATCAGATGTTCGTACACATCTTGATGCAAATGCAATATTATTGTGCGGTAATCTGCTGGAAAGAAGTCATCCATAGCATTCAAAATAGTTATCTGAATGCAGGCTCCACCAGGCAAATTTCTATGAATCCGACGCGTGAGAGACCTTTTCGTTGGTTTGCGGTCCCAAGATATCAGATGTTCGTACACATCTTGATGAAAATGCAATATTATTGTTCGGTAATCTGCTGGAAAGAAGTCATCCATAGCATTCAAAATAGTTATCTGAATGCAGGCTCTACCAGGCAAATTTCCATGAATCCGACGCGTGAGCGACCTTTTCTTTGGTTTGCGATCCCAAGATATACTTAGCTCAAGAAGCGAGACATGGAAGATACCGCCACTTTTATCTGAAATTATAAAAAAATTGTTAGTAAGTTATGTGCTTATTTGTGCAAAGGCTTTGGTGACAGATTTCATAGTCAATTACCTTGTATTTTGTAATTATATAATAACTTGTGGCATCAAATGCTCTTCTACTTTGTGCTATTATGAAGCGAATTTAAATTTAGTTGAAAATCTAGCTAAATAATTAAATTTGTTGTTGTTGTGATTTGTGACTTGTTTGACAGATGTTGATATAGTTCATATTTTTTTTATGTATAGCTCGCCCGCAAAGGCATTGCGCTCTGAATCTATTATAAAATTTTGTACAGAACTAATATTTTAAACTTCAAATTAAGTAAAAGGATTGACTATTACGTTTTGTTTTTAGACACTAAATGAATAATTAATTAACGTCGAAATGAGCTGATAATGTACAGTCGATTTGTCGATTTTCATATAAGCGATTTGTTGCCCATCCCTAGTTCACTCCACTGCGCTTGTGTTGTAAAAATTTACAGAATACCAAAAAAAATTCTGTCAAAGCTGTAAGTGGAGCGAGCCCCTGAACGTACAAATTTACTTTTTCTGCCAAGTTATTCGAAGGTCGATATACTTCGTACGCAAAAAAAGTGGTCAAAACAGCGGTGTTGCCGTTCATACTTTTTCTGATTATTAAATTTTTGGTAGGAATTTGAATTATTTTATAAACAATTTAACAGAAAAAAAGTGTACGATACTTAAAGTAAATTAAGTAGTGAACATTTTGCAATAAAATACATGCGTATGCTAACGCATTTTTTAGTAAAATGCCTAGCTGGCTGCTGGATTTTATTGGTGAGCAGCGGTATGCCAAATTCAGTTAAATGTCAACGGCAATCTATTGCAGGCGTTTTGTGCAATGTATGAAATTCGATATACTTGTATGGTCTCTAGGCGTAGACAACGTATTGAGTAAATAACGAAAAATCTCTCGGGTGGTAGCACTGAAAATAAAACTGAACAAGACCAAGAATTCCGAAAAAAAAAACTTGGCACAAATTGCATGATATGTATGAATTCCCCTTCAGCTTTTAGTTTTTTTTTGTCTTATTTTAATTATTGTATTTCAGTATTTTAATTTTTAGGTATCTTCAGTATTATTATTTATCTTTATTTTATTTTCAAAGTTTTAGCATACTTATTTATATTTTTTTCTATGTTGTTAAATATTTCTGTACCTACTGATGTTATATTTATATCTTTGTATTCCTTTATTTATTCTTTGTATTTTTCGTAGCAAGTGTAGCTGGTTTTTAGTGGGTTTTTGCACTTGTGCTTTTTTGGTTTAAATAGTTGGCTGTTGTTCGTCTGTTTTTTAGTAGCTCTGACAGTCGACGTCCACTTGTTTGTTCAAATCTACTAAGCAAACCGCAAATTTCCACAATATGTGGTATTTTTCTCACAGTAAAATCAGTTTCATTTTTAAATTGTTCCATGTGGAGATGTTCATGTCCATCATAACTTTTTATTTTTATTTATTTTTTATTTATTTATTTGGCTCTTCAACAATATGTACACTGTATAAATACAAGAAGACAAACATTACTTAAATCTAAGTGTCATATCACTTAAAGAAGAGCATAACATGCTCTGAATAATTTAATTAAGGACCTTAAATTACTTTATATTTAATACTAATTAGAAACATTAATACACCTACATTATACTCATAAGCATTAAATGAGAAAACAAAAACAAGCTAGCTTTGAAAAATGGTGCTAGATGCTGATACAAAAAATCTATAAGAGAAAAAGAAAAAAAGAGAAACTACTTAAAATTTCAGTATTGGCAGTAAGTTTTATGCTCTCAACTAGTGAGTACAATACTTTTTATCCTACTAATTGGTGTTACATTTAAGTCTATAGATTCTTGGAATACGTTATACAGGGAAAAAAATCTATAAAGTGATGAATGCTTTTTTAAGTTGGTACGACTGATAGGTTGTTGAAAAAGTTTAATGTTGGATGAACGTGGTAAGGTTCGAGGCACATTGAATTTGATTTTACGAAGAAGACTAGGACAATTAGTGGAACTAGTAACTAGTCTTTTGAGAAAGACCAAATCCAGCATTTGACGACGTTTCTCCAATGAAGACATTTTAAAGTGTATCAAACGTTCTTCGTACGACTTAAGTTGTTTAGCCAGTTTGCAATGGTAAGTCATATGCCGAAGGAATACTCTTTGTAATTTCTCAAGCCGATTTATATGAACTTTATAAGATGGTGCCCAAGCCACACTACAATACTCTAGTTGACTTCTGACTAAGGAGTAAAACATGATCTTTTTTTGTGACTGGGTTTTTAAAATTCTTACACTCTTAGAATAAAACCAAGCATTTTAGTAGACTTGACAATGACTGTATCTATATGCCTGATAAAATTAAGCTTGGAGTCAAGTTGAACGCCTAGATCACGGATGTGACTTACTTCCTCTAGCGTTTCCCCATTTAAACTGTAGTTTGTACATACTATGTTTTTATTACGAGTAAATTTAATGTGATGGCAATTGCCAACATTTAATTGTTTCCTATTTTTCTGACACCAATCTCTAAGCCTGTCTAGGTCATCTTGAAGTAACCTAGAGTCGTTCAAATTTTTAATGCTTTTAAATACTTTTGAGGTCATCGGAAAACAAGTAATGATTCGAATTATGAAAACATTGACTTATATCCTTAATAAAAAGCGTGAAAAAACAAGGTCCGAGATGGGAACCCTGGGGATACCTGGGGAATAACTTGTTTTTGATGGGCGAATGCTTTTTTTTTCTTATTTGTAGGTATGTAAATATTGTATATTTTTTCTGTTTTGACGTGACGTTTTTTAATAATTACCTGTAAATAATAAAACACTGTTTATAATGTAGTATGCTTTTAATTGGCTCTATTTCGATACGATACCCTGTTTGGTTTCCCACAATCTTCAGAATATCATTGTCACCCTTTTTAGAAAGGGACACCGCGGTATCTTATGTTACTTGCTGTCAGCACAATTTTTCTACATGGCACTCAGTCCAGTTGTACGTATAGTACTTATCTAGTCCCTGGTGGAGCGTGTCTGCGGGCTTGTAAATCGAGATAGACCAGCAGCCAACATCGGTCGATTTGGTCTTTTTTGGATATTTTTTTGCAAAATCGAGACAAAAAAAACGTATACGGCTTATTGAGTCACTATGTACAAGTAATCGTAGATTTCAGATTTTCTCTCCGGTGCATTCTTCAATACAATAAATACTAACCCGATACTATTAAACGAGCAATGAGTTTGTATATAGAGTGACTTTTAATTAGTTCGTGATAGCAAAAGATATGCATGTACTCATGATACTGAACAACTTTCCCTAAGGCACATAGGTCGAAATACGAAAAACCAAATTTGACCTCCCATACAAAATGCGCTATCAGTTGATGCGGTTTCTGTGGGAGGTCAAAACTTGATTTTCGTATTTCGACCTACGTTCCTTGGGGAAAGTTGTTCAGGATCATGAGTACATTCATACCTTTTTCTATCAAGAACTAATTAAAAGTCACCCTATATAGGTATATAAATATATAGGGTGACTTTTAATTAGTTCTTGATAGAAAAAGGTATGAATGTACTGAACAACTTTCCCAAAGGAACATAGGTCGAAATACGAAAATCTAGTTTTGACCTCCCATAAAAACTGCATCAGCTGATAGCGCATTATGTATGGGAGGTCAAACTTGGTTTTTCTTATTTCGACCTATGTTCCTTGGGAAAGGTTGTTCAGTATCATGAGTACATGCATATCTTTTGCTATCAAGAACTAATTAAAAGTCACCCTATATATATATATATAAATATAAATATTTTTGATCTAATTGTGTTGTTTAAGGTCAAGCAGGTTATGAACTTCTTCATTGGTCATCAACCTTTTTCGTAATATTTTTTAATACATTACTGATATCCCCGTCTTTGACACATTTTTATGTCATGCTAAATGTTTTTTTAAATCGCGTATATTTTCTGCAAAAACAGTGAAATATTATAGAGTAAATGGCTGCAAAATTGATAGTTATGCTATTTGCGGAATATTCTTCTATGGGTATCCATTATTCCTTTACTTTTTCTATGAAAAAGCCGAACTGTTTTACGTATGAAGTAGGGTGGCTGTAATGTACGATATTTGAACACAAAGGAAACTAAAAAGGTACAACCACATCAGTATTGTGGGATGTGAATCTGCAGAATCAGCCCATAAAACTGAACAACTTGTCCCAAAGAACATTATGATGAAATAACATTACGATGAAGATATCTGAATCTAAACATGAAAGAGAAAAACAGCTTGCATTAGTTTTTAGAGCGTTCATCCGATAAAATCGCGCTGGAGTCAAAATTTACGATTTTCGCCGAAGGATAAAACAATGCAGTTCTCAGTTTTCAAAGAAGACATTAATATCATATTAGATATACTTTCACGATCTGCTTTTTGGTTTAAAAACATCTCAAAATATTGGGATATTTTTCCAAATAGAACAGTTTTTTAACACGTCCGTTTTTAACTTAGCGCTTGACCGTCTACGCAGATGCGAGATTTATGAAGGATCAAATGCTACAAAATAAAAATTACCATTCAAAAATTCAGGATATTGTTTAGTTTTTCGTTTTAAAAAAAAACTCTATTTAGGTAAAAAATCATTCAAAAAAACTACAATCAAAAGTGACATTTTCAGCGGGATATTAACCGTGTCATTTTAAGCGAAAATGTAAGACATTATTTTTTCTTTTTGGACATAGCATGTGAAATCATTCATACTCTAAAACACTGTATCTTTTTTTTTTTGGAATAAATTGTATTTATATTTTACTGTGAATTATTTAGTGCTCCTATAAAATCGATGTTATAAAAAGTTTTTATTATAACTAGTAATTCTACAGGGTGAATTTGAAAACATTCGACAAATTTATAGATTGAGTTCAGACCACGAAACTGAACAACTTTCCCCAAGGAACATAGCTCGTCAGACGTAAAAAAAAATTCGATCTCCCATACAAAATATATGGTCAGCTGACTAAATTTACTATGAAATGGTAAACATTTTTTTTCGTCCGATGACCTATGTTCCTAGGCGAAAATTGTTCAGTTTCGCAGTCTGAAATCAATCTCAAAATTTGTCGAATGATTTCCATTTCACCCTGTAGATTAGCTTAAATATATTTTTCTATAAGTATTTTGTATAGATTGACATTTTTGAATTCGTAATATCTTTTGAATGGAATATCCGATTTGAATATTAAAAAGTAGTCTACAATCTCCAATTTTTTCAGATAGGTTCTTACAACATTATTTTGTTCTATCATCAATAGTTTCTGTAGCGCATGCATTGAAAGACATATTACGGCAAATTTTTAGGGTTCCGTACCTCAAAATAAAAACAGAACCACTCACAAAACAGATCACTTTGTTGTACGTCTGTCTGTCAAGACCATTTTTATTACGAACGGGTAAAGGTATAAGGTCGGAATTGATTACGAATATTAAGGTCCGTAAACCACACAAGATCTGAAAATTATTTCTTTTTACAACGACGCAATAAAAAGATATGGCTTTTTATATCCTCCATACATTTATGCACTAAAGCAAAACCTAGAGGGTACTTCCCGTTGACCTAAACTTATGAAATTAGGCAAGAAGCTAGGTCTCACAGTACAAATAAAGGGAAAAGTCTAAAATCATTAAATATTACAATTTTTCTCGCAACTGATAGTAACCAATTAAGGTGAGCTCCCGTTTCAAGAACTTTTCTATAAAAGAGGGGTCAAGTTGGACGATCGCGGAGTTTTTAAAGTCAAAGAGCAAAAGCTTTTAGTATGTGGCTTTTAGGCTTCTTCTGGGCAAGCTCGTTCCATCGTCGACCTCATTTCTGTCTTCAAGACTAGATCGAGGTCAAGAGTAAGCCCATTGATAATAGTAAAATATATATATATCATATGGTAGATAGGTACGGAACCCTTAGGGTGCGAGTCCGACTCGAACTTGGCCGGTTTTTTTCGCCTTGGGTTACATTATTGAAGTTTAAATATTATGTTTCTAGTAATAAATATAGCATATGTTACTCAGGAATAATGTAGCATTCTACCAGTGAAAAACCACGTGTTTCTTTACTTGTTATTATTAGCTAAAATCCAAATTTCAAGTACCTCGTGTCAAAACTGTAGGATTTGAACTGGCAAAAAACTCCTGATGTGATGGCCTGATGGCCATAAAAAATGTTTTGCCACAACAACCAACCACTTTACAATGATGTTATAACAAGTATCGTGATTGTAGACTGCAACTTAAACTTACAAAGGCAAAACGAGTAGAGCAAGATCAGAGCGGTTTATCCCTTTCTAATTCTTGCCATACCTACTATCAAATTTTGCACAATTTCCGTGCAAAAAGTTAAGTTCTGCATCCACGTGTTTTTATTTATACTTTATTTTAAAATAAGTTGTGCATTACTAAGCCCGCAAAATAAAAAGTTATTGATTTTTAAATTAAAAGCAGTCTTTTTCTTAAACAAGTTTAGTAGCTGCGGAAGACTTTTTTATTTAGTTTTATCTATATCTAAAACATTTGCTAAAATAATTTTCTGGTATCCCTTTGCATGCCATGTTGTTGATGTCACTTGTCATCACAACTTCGTTTCTTAATCTTGAGATCTTGTGGATGTTTTATTTTTATTTTGTATTTATGTTTGCTGTTTTAGGAAAAGTGGATTATTTGGTGGTTGCGGCATAAACATTCACAGGTTAACCATTAAACACAAAAAAGTGTTGCATATGAACAAGGGTGACCATGCCATTACATCTGTAGAAACAAATTACTTGCGGCGCAGCCATCACCATGTATTTATTATTTATCGGGACAGAACTAGAACAACTACCACCTAGCGGGTTTGAAAGTAACGGCGCCGTGTCGTGAAAATAATGTTTTAGTGCCTACGGGGACAAAGGTTCCCTTTCCTCTCCGCAGACGCAAACTCGCATACTGAAAAGAATCGTCAGATGAAAGAATGCTAGAATACACGTGTGATCTAGACAATTCTTTGTTGTTTAATCTTTATTGCACGATAATTACAAAAATACTATTCTCGGCAAGACGACATGCAAAGGCGGACTCATCCCTACGTGAGATCTCTACCAGTCAATCTTAGAGTGACTAAAGGATAAAGTATAATGATGCAGGATGCAAGCGTGCAAACAGAGAAAACCATGAAAGAAAATAAGACTAATTTATATGAATGAAAGAAACGTAAATACATACTCATCTTAGTAAAAAATAAACTGCAACAATTACTAGTAGCTATAATAAAATTAAATAAAATACCTACCTACCTTAAAAAGTTCAAATCGCCGACCCTGCTCTAAAAATCGCAACGCGCACTCGGCGCACCTATTGTAAACGAGAAAAATAATAGGTCTTTACCTATGAAATTGCCGTAATTTTCTTACAGATTAATGAGATCATAATTCATTTGTCTTATATTTGAAAGTTGACTTCAAGTTAAAAGGTAGGTAGTTGAATTTACGCATAAAATAAAGCTTTTATTTTTAGTTTGATATATAAAATTAAAGGTTCGAAAATTGTTCGTCTTAAATGTCGTCCGATTTCATCATTAGATTTGTTATATTTTTTTACAGATAATATTTTTCGAGAATTAAGTTTAAGCTCCTGTTACCTTAATCAATGATGCTTAAAAAAATAAAATAAATTGTATTTACAATTCCTAAGAAAAATGCAAAAATGTTAGTACTGAAAATTGAGTTTACCTAAAATTCGCCATAGAAAACGGCAATTTCATAGGTAAAGACCTATTAGTTACCTTCATGCGCGCGGCGACTCTGGCGAGGGTTGACACAATTAAATTTTAATATAAGTTTTTTATTTCTGTTTTTTTATTCTTTTTTAGGGTTCCGTACCTCAAAAGAAAAAAACAGAACCCTTAAAAGATCACTTTGTTGTCCGTCTGTCTGTCTGTCTGTCTGTCAAGACCCTTTATCTCACGAACGGGTAAAGGTATCAGGTTGAAATTAATACCATATGTTAGGATCTATGAACCACACAAGATCTGAAAATTTCAATTTTTACAACGACGCAATCAAAAGATATGGCATTTTATGTCCTCATCTCCATACATTTATGCAAAAAAGTAAAACCTACAGGGTACTTCCCGTTGACCTAAAATTATGAAATTTGGCAAGAAGCTAGGTCTCACAGTACAAATAATGGGAAAAGTCTGAAATCATTAAATATTAGAACTTTTCTCACAACTAATGGTAACCAATTGTGGTGAGTTCCCGTTTCAAGAACATTCATATAAGAGAGGGGCAAGTTGGATGGTCGCGGAGGCGAATTTTTAAAACGGGAACACTTACAAACTTGAAAATTGGTATGTTTATAGTGCATAAGCTATAAAATAACAACAAATAATAGAATTTGGTCAAGCGCGTGTCTGACTAAAAAAATCTAGCACATTAACTTACTGAAATTCCAACTAATACAATTATGATTATGTGGTGGTACGGAACCCTCGGTGCGAGAGTCCGACTTGCACTTGGCCGGTTTTTTGTTGTTTAAACATGCTTATTGTTCTATATTCTACTTATTGAACAAGTGGTTAAAAGGAAATCGGTACTTTTCCTTAAACCCTGTATAAATCTTTTTCACTTTGAAAGATTATTTAACATGAAGGTTGTTCTTCTTCGTTCATTTACCTGCATGTTTGCCGTAAAAATTGATTTTTGACCATAACTATATTTGACGCTGCATCCGAAGATATATGTTATTCACTGAGTAATACATTCTTCAATGTCCTAGGCATCGCACAATATTTCAAAGCTGTAGGTAAAAAATCTAATCATAAAATAGTACTAAAACCACAGCTGCTGTAGTTTTTGTACCTTCCCACGCCGCCCTGGCAGCACCAGTTTTTTTCAGAACTCGTTATGTTTTTCACAAAAGTAGTCAAAATTTCAAGCGGCTTTGCTGTTGTTTGAGTAGACTAATTGCAATAAAACAAAGTTAATATGTTGCATGGCAATAAGCCAAATGTGTTATTGAAAACTCGTTTAAAGTGAAAATGGTTATAAAATGAAAGATCGTGCATTTGGAATGACGGTTCATTTTGAAAGGTTTCCAGTGCAATCGGATTTCATTTGTTAAGTCTGCAAATTGTAATGTTCTAATAAATGCTTAATTCTAACAAAGTAATATTCATTTAGGTAACAGTTTTCAGAAGAACGAAAAAAATAAACAAAAGCGATTGAATGTTGCTCTGGTGTCTCACAAACTTATAAAAACGCGTTGTATGAAGCTTTCTTTACAGATAGTTTCCCTTATTTCTGTTTTTAAACAAATCGTCACAATACTTGTCCCACTCAACAAACATAATATTGTGGACACCCTATTAGACAAATTTCCTACATCCCATTTCACATCCTACTCGGCTCGCATTACTTTTGGCAGAGTTCAATCACGATAAAAACGCCGAAGCGGTGCTTTTTTAAAACATCAATGCCACTTTATTATTTGTACTCTTTTTTGAAAACGAAAGATTTTTCAAGTAATGATTACGAAAAAGATTCGACTCTTATATTAATTAGTGAAATACTAACAATAACATAGTTAAAAACTTATTATTACGCTGATAATGTTCAATCGATTTCTCGATTCTTATGTACGCAAATGGGTGGTCATCCCTATGTCATCTCGACCCGCTTGTGCTAATGCGACAGAATACCAAAAATTTTGCGTGCGTGATCTGATGCGTTCGGGAAGTGAGGGCTGATTCGTTCGGGAGGTTATGGGCGACATTTGATAAATTGGGAATAGCACTCCAGAATCGCTACACCCTGCGGCCACAGTATTAAGGGCTATATTTCACTGGGAGTGGTAGCGCGACTGGCTGCGCCACTGGTGTACGTAACTAGACACCAACTAGATACTAAACCGATTACAAATATATATATATATAGCAATATTTGCATATATATATATATATATATCCTGCAGTCTAACTGGCGTCCATTATTGGCTCAAATGCATTTAAAGTGGCGTCCACCTGCTTTTGGCGTCCGGTATACGGACGTCAGATTAACATCTCATTCCAAACCGTTACTTTCGACGTCCAGACAATGTTCAATTTTTTTATTTTTTTTTCATGTGGACGTCGTTTTGAAACAGCTTTGCATGAACTTGTATTTTAATTAGTTCACGCTGTCCACGCTGCGTAACGTGACGCTAGTGTCGCGGTCAGTATACTCCTGCGTATATACTTCGTACATTTTGCAGAGTTTTTGGCTTCCGCGCAACGTTGCCGTTCAGGCGCATTCCTTCCAAGAACCGAGGAGTAATAATTATATTTTGACTTTATTCCTTACCGTTCGTATCGTGCCAGTACAGTAGTGTTTTGATGCTTGCTGCTGATTGTTCGTACTAGTTACATGTTATCGGGCTTCCGACAAACAAGAGCCGAAACATGGGCAGAAATCCGAAAGGCGGTGAATTTTCCCATAAAACTGAACAACTTTTGCCGAGAAACATGGGTCGAAAAAAGAAAAAAACTTGACCTCCAATACAAAACTTTCTATCAGCTGGGTCATTTTGTATGGGAGATCGAATTATTTTTTCTTCGTTTTTCTACCATGCGTCCAGGAAAAAGCTTTTCAGTTTTGTGTGCAGATAGCATCCTTTCGGATTGATATATCCTTCTTATTACGCGTTGTATTATTGTTTATAATGTAACTCATTTTTTGTATTTAGTTTTAAGTTTTCAAGACAATTTTATTATGTGTAGTAAATAAGACTCAGCAAACGAGTTCAAATTACGTTCTTATTATGTTAATCCTTTGATTTTGGCTAAATAGCGGCTCTTACATCACATTATATTTTCATATAGTATTAAGTTATTAGTAATAATAAAGACATAAAAAAGTTAAATTTTTTGTTTCGTTTTTATTCTTTCCTAATGAAATCATAAAACAGATAGCATACTTATTTACCCCTGTTTTCATTTTATTCTGGAAATTCCTCATAATGGGAGATTTCCGAAAAACAGATTCCAGAAATCCCCTACATAACTCATTAAGTGAGAGGGTCTCGAGCTGCTGCACAGTCAATGTTCTGCCTCACTGTGGGATAAAGGCGTGACTATTATGTGTGTATGTATGTAACTCATTCTTAAAAAATATAGTAGTTTGCAATATCCAGTCCAGCAGTGGACTGCGTTGGGCTGATGATGATGATTACTTTTTTAAGAATGGACACTGCGGAACATCAAATAATTATGAATTTCATAAGATTGATCAGAAATAACAGATGCCTATAGTTAGTTGTTAGTATTTATCCTCATTTCTCTTTCATGCTCCATCATCAGGTCCTCATTACTATTTATTTATTATTTATTTATTGATACCATCTCAATGAGTCAAAATAGGATCCCCTGCTCTAAGTTGGCGTGAGGAGTTGGCTCATTGAAGTGACAGAATAACAAATTTCGAATTGATTAGCCATCCCTTTATCAATTCGAAAAGAGCTGATAATGTTCAAACAGCTGAACAAATTATCTTTAATCATAGCTAAAAGACACTCGATCAACTCACATTTCATACAAAAAGAAAACCAAGTCAAAATCGGTTCATCCATTGGGGAGCTACAGTGCAAAGACAGATACACAAGTCAAACTTGAAACACCATTCTTTTCATCAGTGATTAAAAAGGACCTGAGGGCATGAGATAATTTTCCGCGGTAAAAAGAAGCATATGTGCTACTCAGGACTATAATTAAGTACTCTATCTTTGTGCCGAATTTCCTGACGTCAAATATCAAGACAAAGTTTCAAGTAAATCTCACGTCAAATTAAAATGGTACATACAAACTACTTATGCTCCCCTTTCACGTCCTTAGAAATTGAATCTTCAAAATTCCTGACAAACATCATTCTTAATTTCTAACAAAATAGCTAACTACCAATTTTTATAGATTTAGCTTGAAAACTGACAGAGTTTTTTTTTTCATTCTATAGGGATTCTACTTCTATTATATAGATATTCCACTTCTACTCCAGATGGATTCCACTTCCATTTCAGAGGGACTCTTTTTCCATTCTTTGGGGATTCCACTTCCGTATTCCACTAGAGGACTTCCATTTTCATTCTCGTGGGATTCCAATTCCACTTCCATTTTAGAGGGATTCTACTTCCATTCCAGAGAGATTGCAATTCCATGGAGGGATTCTACTTCCATTCCATAATGATTCAACTTCCGTTCCAGAGGGATTCTACTTCCAATCCATAGGGATTCGACTTCCGTTCCAGAAGGATTCCATTTCAATTCCAGAGGGATTTCCCTTTCATTCCAGAAATATTCCAGCCCAACCGCTGGGTCTAGAGATTCCTAATTTGGCATGTAGGTTTCTTGTAAAATATAGGGGCGCACTAAGAAAGGATGATGGATTCCACTTCCATTCTATAGAGATTCCACTTCCATTCCAGAGGAATTCCACTAGGGACCCGGAGGGATTCCACTTCCATTTAACATGGATTCTACTCCCGTTCCAGAGGGATTCCACTTCTCTTCTATAGAGATTCCACTTCCATTTCAGATGGATTCCATTTCAATTCCATAGGTTTTTTTTCCATTCTATAGAGATTCCACTTCTATTATATAGATATTCCACTTCTACTCCAGATGGATTCCACTTCCATTCCAGAGGGACTCCTTTTCAATTCTTTAGGGATTCCACTTCCGTATTCCACTAGAGGGCTTCCATTTTCATTCTCGTGGGATTCCAATTCCACTTCCATTTTAGAAGAGTTCCACTTCAATTCCAGAGAGATTGCAATTCCATGGAAGGATTCTACTTCCATTCCATAATGATTCAACTTCCGTTCCACAGAGATTCTATTTCCATTCCAGAGGTATTCCCCTTCTATTCCAGAGGGATTCTACTTCCATTCCATAGGGATTCGACTTTCGTTCCAGAGGGATTCTATTTCCTTTCCAGAGGGATTCCCCTTTCATTCCAGAAATATTCCAGCCCAAACCGCTGGGTCTAGAGATTCCAAATTTGGCATGTAGGTTTCTTGTAAAATATAGAGGCGCACTAAGAAAGGATTTTTGGAAATTCTACCCCTAAGGGCAGGTGAAAAGGGGTTAAATTTTATATGAAACTCCGTCCATTTAGAAGTTTGGACTTGCAAATTTTGTAGTTAGACGGAAAATTGAAAATAAATTTATACGAGTGTCAGTGTGTTTTAATAATTTAACCCCTAAGGGGGGTGAATTTGAAAGTCCTTAATTTTCATGCTAAAAATCAATAAATCATTATTTAGTTAGACCATTTTATTCGGAACTTTACAGGAACTCTCCTATCAATAAATGAGGATATACATGTTTAAGGTTTTTTCAGTATTCAACCCCATAAAAGCGAAAATGGTATGAAAATGTCTAAAAACAAACATGGGTATCGTTTTTATGGTTTATTGGGTCGCTGATTATGAAAACGACAACAATTCTATTAAACAACGTGATGGACGTGACATATTATCATCCTCTGGTGATGGAGTTGGGGTGCGATAGGGTTGAAATGTCTAAATATTAATACGGGTTTCGTTGTGTCCGATAGGGATAGATGTGTGGATAGCGGTAGGGGTAGGGAAAGTGATAGGGGTAGGGGTAAGGATATGGGTAGGGGCAGGGGTACGATTAAGGATAGGGATAGGGCTAGGGGTAATCGTAGGGGTAGGGGTGGGTAGAATAAGGGGTAGGGGTAGGGTCAGGGATAGGGGTAGCGATAGGGGTAAGGGTATCAAAAGGGGTAGGGGTAGGTATAGGGGTAGGGGTAGGTGTAGGACCTTAGGGGTAGGTTAGTTATAGGGGTATAAGTGTAGGGTTAGTAGTAGGGTTAGGAGTAGGGGTAAGGATAAGGGGCATAGGGGTGGGGGCAGAGACAGGCATAGGGGTGGAGGCAGAGATGGGTATAGGGATAGCGGCAGGGATTGGAGTAGGGGTAGGGGTAAGGTAAGGGTCAGGGTGAGAGTAGAATCCCTCTGGAACGGAAGTCGAATCCCTATGGAATGGAAATAGAATCCCTCTGGAACGAAAGTTAAATCACTATGGAATGAAAGTAGGATCCCTCCATGAAATTGCAATCTCTCTGGAATGAAAATGGAAGCCCTCTAGTGGAATACGGAAGTGGAATCCCTATGGAATGGAAAAAGAATCCGTCTGGAATGGAAGTGGAATCCATCTGGAATGGAAGTGGAATCCATCTGGCATGGAAGTGGAATCTCCATATAATAGAAGTGGAATCCCTATAAAATGGAAAAAGAATCACTCTGGAATGGAAGTGGAACCCATCTGAAATGGAAGTGGAATCTTGATAGGGTAGAAGTAGAATCCCTCTGGATCGGAAGTAAAATCCACGTTTAACGGAAGTGGAATCCCTCCGGGTCCCTAGTGGAATTCCTCTGGAATGGAAGTGGAATCTCTATAGAATGAAATTGGAATCCGTCTGGAAAGGAAGTACAATCCCTCTGGAATAAAAGTGGAATCTGTCTTGAACGGAAGTGGAATCTTTACTATGGCGACATTTCTCTATGACACGGGATATTCCGAGAAATATCATGTTTTATTATTATTTATATTAATACTCAAAAATAACATTTCGTAAGTTTATCTTCTTAACTGTACTTAAGTACTCCTACATAGGAAAAAAACCGGCCAAGTGCGAGTAGGAATCGCGCACTGAGGGTTCTGTACCACCACATTATATTAATAAAGTTAGCTGATTTGAGTTGATTGAATGATAGGTAAATTGCGGTTTACGATTTATGACGTAAAAAACTACTGACTTGATTTCGTTCAAACCAATTTTCGCTGGAAGTTTGCATGGCAATGTACATCATTTATTTTTTTAGTTTTATTATTCTCTTATTTTAGAAGTTACAGGGGGGAGGACACACATTTTACCACTTTGGAAGTGTCTCTCGCGCACAGTATTCAGTTTAGAAAAAAATGATATTAGAAACCTCAATATCATTTTTGAAGACCTATGCATAGATACCCCACACGTATGGGTTTGATGAAAAAACAATTTTTGAGTTTCAGTTCTATGTATGGGGAAACCTAAAATTTATTGTTTTTTTTCTATTTTTGTGTGAAAATCTTAATGCGGTTCACAGAATACATCTACTTACTAACATTATAGTTCTTATAGTTTCGGAGAAAAGTGGCTGTGTCATATGGACAGACAGACATGACCAATCTATAAGTGTTTCGCTTTTTGCCATTTGGCTACGGAACCCTAAAAACGTTAAATCTTACTAGGTATATAGGGTCCTAATGAAATAGTGCGCATAATTTTAGCATGTTACTTAGACCATGAAACTGAACAACTTTTGCTAAGAAACATGGGTCGGAATACGAGAAAAAATTTTTACCTTCCCAAAGAAACTCCATGGCTGATAGCGCATTTAGTATGGGAGGTCAAATATTTTTTCATATTTAGACCTATTTTCATGGGAATAGTTGTTTAGTTTCTTAGTCAGAGTAACATGCTAAAGTTATGTGCACTATTTCAGTAGGACCCTATATTAGAGACTGTGGCTCAGTGCGCGCGACTCAAAATCACGTTTGTTGTATGGGAGCCCCCTTAAATATTAATTTTATTCTGTTTTTTAGTATTTGTTGTTATAGCGGCAACAGAAATACCTACATCATCTGTGAAAATTTCAGCTGTCTAACGATCACGGTTCATAAGATGCAGCATAGTGACAGACGGATAGCGGAGTCTTAGTAATATGGCCCCGTTTTTTATCCTTTGTGTACGGAACCCTAAAAAAAATTTAAATTGTTTCATCAATGTTAGTATTAGTAAGACGTACGGTAGACAGATAGATAATAATATGCTCACGTAAAATTTTTAACATCCCTCTTTTTGCATCGGAGTTTAAAAAATTTGGTCTCTCAGTTCATATAAACTTTAGTGCGAAGGCAAAATCTCACTATCAAGTATTATTCTATGCGCAAAGTTTCTTATCACTCAAGTTAGGAATGCGATTAATGAACGCGAGATTTGGCAACGTCGCATCACTAGGATGAGATGTGGAATGCGGAGGTGACATAGGTGTTATAATGGACTAACAGTAAATAATATACAAGGACGTCTTATGGTCATAAGCATGAAAGGGAGCTGAAATGAGTACCAGAATGCGGGTAAATTGTATATAAAAACCTTTCAATATTTTAGATTATGGATCATGACATTACAATCGCTGTATTATTAACGAGTAATTTATGTGAAAATATTACGATATTCATAAGTCCAACAGGTGGACGTCATAATGACGCAAAACGGGAAGACGCCAAAAGTGTATCGGGATTTATATATATATATATATATATATATATATATTTGTAATCGGTTTCTCGAAAACGGCTCTGACGATTTTAATGAAACTTAGTATCCGGGGGTTTTTGGGGTCTCATGTCTGGGAAAATTCGTTTTCCTCGCGTTCTTTAGCATATAAAAAAAATACCGCGTTTTAGTGCGTTCAAGAAACTTACAGCGCCATCTGTTGTTGAGTAGCATAGCTTGCTCACCCGATGATATTTTCAGGTTGAGGCGGCTTTATAGAGCGAAGCTCGGTCGCCCAGATACTTATAAATAAAAAATATAACCTCTTACTGCAGGAATTAATGATCCGCCCAATAATTCAATTTTCATGTAATCAAACAGAAAAACTCATAAAAGCAGAAGGTACTTAAAGGTTCATTGACAAATAATATCGAAATACTCATACGAACACCTCTTGACATCGTATCCAATTATTCTTAGAAGCTCGAGTTCTATCCTCGCGATGGAGTAACATCGCCATTAAATAAATGAGAGACACTTTCTTCAAAATAAAGACATACAGTCAAGAGCACGTCAATCCATACACATTTCACTTTGTACCGTTCTTATTATAATAGCCGTAGAAGCTTAAGTCGCACTGTGTTGTCAATCTTTAACTGTTCTTGATTGTACTTGCACAGTGTTCCATTGACGGTGAAGCGTGAATTACATTAAGCGATATAAAGGTAATCCTAAAGGCACTGTTCCTGAATATTCCCGGGTCATTTAACATTGACTCCGTGGGCGAAAGATATTCGCTCTGTTTCTTGCTAGCGTTAATGTTCTACCAAATATACATTGAACAACAGTAAAAGGAGATTTGGATCGTTGGTATCATATAACTCGCCCGACCGGAAACTTAGTTAATGACTACACATAAAACATTAATACTTTACCTGTCTACAAAGAAATAAAAGAGAGGAAGTCATTGTCCGACTGATAGAAGTAAAACTACAAACAATATGATAAACAACACAAGCATACAGGGTAAGGGACTGTGTACCGAAAACTGAAAGGGCGTACTCAGTCAACGAAACTGAACAACTTTCCTAACAAATTGCTCACTTTGATCGAACAGTTTGTATGTAGAAGCAAATTTTTTTTTTATGTTCCTATGGGAAATTTTCGGTGGGTATACCCTTTATTTCGGAAGCGCACGGTGATTTTTAAGAAAGTTGTTCAGTTTCGTTAGGTGTAACCTTTATTTCGGCAAGCGCGCGGTGTTTTTTAGGAAAGTCGTTAAGTATAATTGGGTGTATCCTTTATTTCGGTAAGCGCGCGATGCTTTTTGGGAATTTTTTTCAGTTTCGTTGAGTGTACCCTTTGTTTCGGCAAGCACTCGGTGCTTTTTTATAACGTACGTCAATGATTTCGACTCACTTGAACATCTACTCAATCCTCTAAGGCTGTTTTTCCACCAGTGCTATGCTAAGCTGTTCAGTTTTTACAAATGCAACAAACTTTGAATTTGAAACATTGCACTGGGTGTAAATGCAAAAGCGTGGAACAGCTCAAGCGTGTGGTCATACCACGAATCTGAACGACTTTGCCAAACAAACATAGGTCGCAATGCGAGATTTTCGAAGGGACTATTGAAGGTTTGGAGAAGCCAAAAAAAGTTCTGCGATTTCGTCCCATGTTTTTTAGGAAAGGTTGTTAAGATTCTTGGTCTGAACACAGCCTTCATATATCGCATGCTTTTACTCTAGCTAGGTCTCATGACTGCGAAAATTCATTAAATTTTCATTAGCATTGTCTAAAAATACCGCGTTTTTAGAAACCGTACAGCGCCATCTGTTAGCGGGCTTTGATTAGGATTATATAGAGCAAAGCTCGGTCGCCCAGGAGGCCAATTCTTAAAAGTCACCGGGTGATTTTCGAGATTTATAAAATTAAAATAAGCCCTGTTAAAGTCCTCAAAAGTAAGAATCAATATTTGTTAATTATAAAATAATGTTCAGTTTTAAAATTACCATCATAACAATTTGAGTTTTATGAATGAGTTTATCGTGGCTTTTTTTAATTTTAAAAATCTCGAAAATCACCCGGTGACTTTCAAGGATTGGCCCCCTGGTGCTGTACTGATGAGTTAAGTATCCGTTGAGCAAAGTCCCTTTAAATAATATAATGATATTACTCTGCGTATTACTTTACAGCATGTTCTATATTGTTTGTGACTTCACTTACGCACAGTTAAGGGTCATAACACGACATTAGGTGCTACCGTTTCGAGAGCATCACGATTATTAGCTGCTATATGGCGCGGGAGAGGTCGTTCAACGCTACTTTATCTTCTTCTTATACATGGTGTAGAAAAGTACGAAGATAATTTTCAGGGTGATTCTGTATAATCAAATACACAAAATTTCTTTTTAAATAATTTTGGGCTCAAAATTGAAGTGAAGCATGATCAGGTGTTGGCGGAGAAATCAAGATTATTTTTATAATATCCGGTCATACCTGAATGTAATTCCATTGAATTACAGTAAAAACTTACGGTAATGCAAATCGAAGAAAAACAAAATTTCATGATACCTACTTTTTTTGCAATCTGATGGAGAATCACGCCTTAGAAGGATCATCTTATTTTTTCCCGCCTGTACACAGGGTAAATTTTTATCCTACTCTTATATCGCTATATAAGCGTAGGATAAAAATATTTTTGTATGAAACTCAGACCATGAAACTGAATAATTTTCAACTTTGAAGCATGATTAAAAATTATTTATTTTTGCTTTCTTATATAAACATTGTGCCGTCAAGGTATGGTTTTGTAAGGGACTACCAAAATACCAAATTTTATTTATAATCATTTTCTTCAGAAAAGTTATTGATTGATTTTATAGTTAGAGTAACACTGCATTTCTAGCAGTGATAAAGCGTTACAAATGGAAGTGACACCTATTTCTTCAGTTTCTCCTTTCCTATAATAGTTACGAGTATACGTCTTTTGTGTGAATTTTTATGGCGTTCGATAGATTAAAAATAAACAAGACAAAAACTATTTATGAAATATACGGGATTTTAAAAAATCGTGTATAACCTTATAAAAGTAACTTTTGTTCTACGCCTTTTGCAAATTTGCAAAAAAAACTCCTCTATACATGATCGGTCCAATTTGTATGAAAAGTCGAACTTTTTTTTGCGAATTTTGAAATTTCATAGAACTAAACTTGTTGATGTTAGCGCCCAAAATAATCCCTTACAGAGTTTTTTAAAATCCTGTATAATATAAAAAAAATACTTAAATGAATTTAAATTCCACTATTGTTTCAAAACTAGTCAAATGATCTACTATTTATTGAACGTCAAACCAGATAATCTTGTTAAGGTGATCTATGACGGCCATCTTAGACCCGAAAGCAACTAGATGGAGCCACTGCTGCAAATATGAGGTTTTATTTTTTTAATGCAATAAGTACCAACTACGAGTATATATGTGCAAAAAATTGATTCGCGTAAATTTCATCGTGCAACTTCAACGCCTAGCAACAATTTCGATAAGAAAAATATCTCCATATGTCCACTAAAGTCAATTACTCTCGTCAGTCCGTAGTTACATGAGTACGATCACCCACACATGCACACAAAGCACAACCGTACAGTTTTGACCGCACGCCCGCAATCGTAATATTGAACCAAAAATTGCAAACAAAAATAGTACTTTCAGTATATTAACTGTATTTTTGTATTAATTAGCGAAAAATTTAACTAAAAATAGCAGTATTCGTTCGTTTTTCAACAGAATTTTATGTCCCGCGTAAGAATGCATGTCATTTGAATTTTTTTATGGAAAACGGATCACCTCAAGCTTGTGTATGAAATTATGCGAACTTCATAATATGTTGCCGTCGTACCACAATTTGAAACTACTTACACAACGTAAAATGGTTAGATTTCCGTTCCTGGATCGAAAATTTACTGTTATTATACAGGGCTATTTTTTTTTCACCCCGAATATTTTTCTGCCTATGGAACTGAACAACTTTTCCCAAGGAACATAAATTTTCTAACTCCCGTACAAAATGTGCTGTCAACTGCTGCAGTTTGAATGGGAAGTTGAAAATTTCTTTTCGTATATATGTTCCTTGGGAAAACTTGTTCAGTTTCTTTGACAGAAGCACCTCTTAAAGTGTCCGGGGTGATAAAAGAAATTAGGGTGTAATCTGTGAAACAATGAAATTAAATTAAATGGTTTTATTTGCTATAGATATGGTAACATGTAGATGAAGGGTACAATATGTAGAGTACCATATATCTAGCCTATATTTTGGCATGCAAATTTCTTTAAAATTAATTATATTCAAAATAAGATTACAAAATCATTAAATCTACCAGTCAAAAATATAATAATTAAGCGTGACTGTATTATTGACATATCGACTAAAATTCTTCAGATGAAGCAAAGATCATGAAACTATATAGCTATATATTTCGAAAGTCTTTGACCAGTGTGTGTTGCCAGTGATGACATATGGCACCGAGACGTGGCCGCTCACGATGGGCCTTATCAGAAAGCTCAAAGTCACCCAAAGGGCTATGGAAAGGGCTATGCTCGGAGTCTCTCTGCGCGATCGAATCAGAAATGAGGAGATCCGCAGAAGAACTAAAGTAACTGACATAGCCCTGAGAATCGCTAAACTGAAGTGGCAGTGGGCAGGGCCCATCGCAAGAAGAACCGATGGCCGATGGGGCGTGAGGGTTCTAGAGTGGCGATCACGTACCGGAAGACGAAGCGTTGGCAGGCCCCCCACAAGGTGGACCGACAATATGGTCAAGGTCGCGGGAAGCCGCTGGATGCGAGCAGCGCAGGACCGGTCGTCATGGAGATCTTTAGGGGAGGCCTATGTCCAGCAGTGGACGTCTCTCGGCTGATATGATGATTTCGACCTGAGTTTCATAGGCCAAAATGAATAAATATTTGGACAAAACAATATATTTATTCATATTTTAATTTATTATGTTTTAACCAAATTTTGAACAATCCAGCATTATTTATAAATTTTGACTACAAACATATTTTCCAAAAAAAACGCAATTTTAATAATAGGTCTTTACCTATGAAATTGCCGAAATTTTCTTACAGATTAATGAGATCATAATTTCTATAATTCTAATGCAATTTTTTCATTTGTCTTATATTTGAAAGTTGACTTCAAGGTTATCAATTTACGCATAAATAAAGTTTTTATTTTTAGTTTGATATATAAAATTAAAGGTTCGAAATTTGTTCGTCTTAAATGTCGTCCGATTTCATCATTAGATTTGTTATAATTTTTTACAGATAATATTTTTCGAAAATTAAATTTAAGCTTCTGTTAGCTTAATGTCTTCCCAATAATGCTTCAAAAAATGAAAAAAATTGGGTTTATAATTCCTAAGAAAAATGCAAAAATGTTAGTACTGAAAATTGAGTTTACCTAAAATTCGCCATACAAAACGGCAATTTCATAGGTAAAGACCTATTATATTTTTTATTTCTTTACAATTTTAAATCTGGAGTTTGACTGGAGGCAGGAGGATAAGAATAAAATTCAGTCTCAGCAAAGACTATAAAATTTGCTAAGTCTAGGCAAGTACAACTTCAACAGATAATCGTTCAGTTGAAATAAGACGACCGATTCGATGCGGCCTGCCGTGCGTGAGACTTTTATAGCCGTTTTAGGTCTTGAAATTGATAGTTATTTCTTTCATGCATAAGCACAAAATCAGCAGAATTCAAAAGGATCCCCTTTTTGGCTTCAAATTGTGCAGATATTTTTCATAGATATTGTGCTTTAACATTTATTTTGTCAATATGATTGAGGGGATCTCGATAAAAATCGGTTCAAATTCTAAGATTCGAAGTTCTACAGGTTGAAAGACGATTTTTCGCCCGTGGTAATTCAGACTGCCTCATAAAAAACCGGCCAAGTGCGAGTCGGACTCGCGCCCTAAGGGTTCCGTACCTATCTACTATATGATATACTAAAAGCTTTTGCTCTTTGATTTTAAAAACTCCGCGACCATCCAACTTGACCCCTCTTTTATAGAAAAGTTCTTGAAACGGGAGCTCACCTTCATTGGTTACTATTAGTTATGAGACAAATTTAAATATTTAATGACTTTACACTTTTCCCTTTATTTGTACTGTGAGACCTAGCTTCTTGCCAAATTTCATAATTTTACTTCAACGGGAATCTTGTGTGGTTTATGGACCTTAATATTCGTTATCAATTTCATCCTGGGTGTCTACTCTAAAAGTCCGATATATCGAAACGATACTACTCGAAACATCCAAATGCAAAACTTCGTCTCTTGACAATAGAGTAGAATATTAGTTGGCTGCAGTTTGAAAATTCATCCAACCAATATTCTACTCTATTGTCAAGGGACGAAGTTTTGCTGTTGCATGTGTTGAGTAGTATCGTTTCGATATATCGGACTTTGAGAGTAGACACCCAGATACCTCTTCTCGTTCGTGAGAAAAAGGGTCTTGACAGACAGACAGACAGACGGACAACAAAGTGATCCTATAAGGGTTCCGTTTTTTTTATTTTGAGGTACGGAACCCTAAAAACAGCAAACGAATATAATGTAACTAAAATCTGACGGATTGTTACATATCCCACTTCCGATCCAGGAAACATACCTTTTTTGTGGATATAAACATACAATGCCTTTTGCGAAAAACTTTCTTCATAAAAATCTAAATTGCTCTGCCGCAAATGAAAAATGAAAAACGGAAACTTTTCCCGCAATTCACAAATATACAGGTTCTTTTGTGTCGAAAAAATACAGAAATTAACACAAACAGTCCAACACAAAGAGAAAATCAAGCCCAAGAAATACATTGTCGAACGTTAAACTGAAATGGAAATCGTAACTTTGTACGTATTTCATCCAACACATTTACATAAAATAAATTGCGTTTCACCATCGCGAGGTATTTGCATTTTCCTCAGGGAATTTCATATTTTCCCGCGAACTATATTTAGTTCTAAGGTATACACTGAAAGATGGTCGCGGGACAGGTAAGGTTGTGAGACGATGGAAAACTACGTATGTTCAGAAGAATATAGACAACCTAAAAAGCTTTTAAGCTTAGTAAACTTACCAAAGCGTCCTAGAAATTTGTGTCATGCAAAAAACATGGTAGTTGCTTATGAAACTAAACAACTTTACCCATAGAACAGTTAGAAATTCGAAAAATAACAATTTCCCAGTCACTTAAGTCACATTAGTATTAGAGGTCAACATTTTTTGTCGCATTACTTTTTGATACAAATTGTTCTGTAGGACACCCTGAATAGGGTGAACAAAATGTATCTTTCGAATACTCAAATTGTGCAATTGTACGTACGAAAATATACAGGGAGTAAGGACACATTGGGCAACACTGAAAGGGCTTGGCTTGATCAGTCAACGTAACTGAACAAATTTCAATGAATAAAACTTTCGGGAAATAAAAAAAAACAATGGGCCTCTCCATACAAAATTGCACACTTGATTGGACGGTTTGTACCAAGAGGCGGACATTTTTTTTAATTTCCTGAAAGTTTTATCTACTTGTTCAGTTTCGTGGACTGATCATGCCCTTTTAGTTTTTGTCAACCTGTCCCTTACACCTTGTTTAAACTATTGTGTGATGCTGTTTCTGCAAAGATCGGGCTTTGTGCGGCAAAATCGAGTGGCTGTATTTCTATGTTGTTGTTATTTTTTGAATTTTATACAGTATTTATTGGGACATCGAGTTGCTATAAAGGTAAATAACATACAAACGTTTTACCTCAACTTTCGGCCGGAATTCCAGGCGCCTTTTACTTATGAACTTATAAGTATTTAAGTATTTTTCCTAGACCTAAATCTCCTTGATGAAGATCTTTGGTGTAATTAAGGTGCTACCAGCCGCTGTCAGCCTGTATTGTTTTCCGCCTGTCCTGCCTGCTGATATTAATTTCTCATTCTGTTGTAATTGGTTTCCAGGGAGCTGGTATAATGAGTTATCCAGAGCGGAACTGACATCCAACCCTGCTTATTGGATTAGAACCGTTTGTTTTGTAAAATTTTGGGCTGCTAGATAGACCATTTTTATGGTCGTATGTTTTTTATGATACTAGGTGACCATACAATGTAAATCTCAATTTTTTTCAAGAGTGTAAGAGTGTGTTTTTATTATTTTTCTCTACCTAAGTCAAAACAAATTCAAACTTTAGCGCGCAATAGAGAGAAAACGGTCAGAATCTTGAAAAATTAAAAAAGGAATTAATGTTGCGATGCTACAATACATACATACCGGTCAAAATGATAACCATCCTTTTTGCCGTAGTCGTGTGAAAAATAATTTTGTTTTCGAACCATGTTAAATATTTGGCGATGGGTTCAAAAATGAGTCTGTATACTTTCTTGTAACAAGTAAAATATATTAGCGACATTTAATTTTACTCAGAAACACGTGCATATCGCGTTCAATATCACAAGGTACACATTGCCAATCGCAAAGACTTCCAGTTCCAATAAGTAAAGCACATAGACATCGCACAAGATAAACAGCTGATGTTTTGAACCAAGATATTAAATTACAATAATCCGTAGCTTGTTTTTCAATTTCCGTTCAAAATTTGTGTTTGTGCGGGCTCAAGTTGGGTAAATATCAACAGTCGGGTTGAATTATGATTGGGGATCGAGACGTTTAGACGCACGATTTCAATTATTTTTATGTTTTTTTTAATAAATTTCTAAAAATTACTACTCCCCCGTACAGCGTGAATTTTTATTGGTTCACTCCCGAAGCCCAGGGAGTCAATTTTCCATAAAATATCACTCAACAAATTCAAAATTACTGATTTTGGTTTTTCAAAATGAAGATTGATATTCTATAAATATAAAGTAGTGTATAATTGGTAATTTCCAAATATTATAAGCTTTAAAGGTTTATCTGGGTAAATTTTTATTTTAAAGTCGCAACAGTGATTTTTATCACTCGGTGATATTCAACAATTGAGTCCTAGTGGTTCTACTTATGAAACAAGCAAACCTAAAGAATAAACATTTTTACTAAAAAAAAATTGTCCAAGTGCTCGCCCATTTTGTATGGGAAGTGAAAAAAAATCGAGTAAAATCTTAGGGTGAAAAATGTGCAAATTCGCATTGTACAAGGTGTAACAGAAAGTGAAAAATGTGATTCTCTCCATAAAACTGAACAACTTTTCTCGAGGAACATTTTTTTATCACCCTGGATATTTTAACAGGCGTTTCAATGAAACATGAAACCGGCGTGTAAGGTACAACTTTCCCAAAGAAACCTTTCTGGGTAATGAAAAAAAATTTGACCTCTCCATACATACTGTTCGATCACAGTGAGCAATTTGTTATGAAGAAGAATTTGACCTCTCCATACATACTGTTCGATCACAGTGAGCAATTTGTTATGGAGAAGTCAAAATTTTTTTTCATGTCCCAAAAATATTTCTTTGGGAAATTTGTTCAGTTTCGTTGATTGAGCACGCCCGTTCAGTTTGAAATACGCAAAAAAAAATTACGACACATACAAAAATAATATTTTTATTTCAATGTTCCTTGTAACACTCGTTATTTGTAAATGTTACTTTATTAGTGTGCAATAAAGTGTTATTCATTCATTCATTCCTTGGGAAAAGTTGTTCAATTTCATATGCAGATTCACATCCTTCAGGGTCCTATATCCTTTTTGTTACACTTTGATAGGTTTAGTTAGAATAGAAGTAAGTACACATTTTCAAAAAAATATGATGTAGCACGGTGAAACAAGAATCAACTTGCTTCTCCTAAAGCCTGTGTTGACGAGATGATACCATTCGATAATAAGGATCTTGCTGATATGGAAAGCTTACCGTTACATAAGTTCAAGGTTATTACTTGCTGTTTGAAATTTACCGACAGGTATGATCAAAGGGGGCTTTTCCTGTCATTCGAATTTTCCTCCGCGTGCGGATCAGTATGCCATCCGCTTGTGTGACGAAGATGGCAAGCAACTTCACGCAAGACAGGAGAAGCTAAAGCTAAATGAGTTTCAAATGATCAGATGCGGACGGAACGCATGCTACCAGCTTAGCACGCGGACGTAAATCCGGATGACAGGAAAAGCGCCCTTTGATCATAGGTGTCGATAAATTTCAAGCAGCAAATCTTCCAGCCACTGTAAACAGGTTTTCAGATATGGGTTCTTCGTTTATAGAGAGGAAGGCACCACATTCATGCTGTGCTGTCGCTGCACCTACCGTCTTGTGTCTGTCCGTAGTCTATTTAACGTGTTCAGCCACTCATGATTATGGTTATGATTCCATTTTCCATTTATCTAGGCCCATAGACTTAAGCAGTAGTGTTGTTAATTTACTTATTTTAATCCACTCCATTTATTCATTTCGATTTTTCGACAGTTAAGCGTTGCACCGCAAATTGAAAGAAAATGACCGCTATGTGTATTAGTATCTGTCTATGTCTAAAATAAGAAAAACGTAATTTGTGGATTTATTAAACATTTTCTTCCACTTACGCGTTTCAGGCTGTAAGGTCATTCCCAAAATAAACTGATATTTCTCCGAGATATAATTTTATTTTTTTTTGTCGTTAATGAGCCATGTCAGAGGCCTTTGGCGGCTCAACAACTCTGACACCAGGGTTTGTGAGGTCGGTCATCGACCTTGCTACCCACACGGTATGATGATCTAAGGCCTCGTGCTGAGCCAGTTGGGGGTTCTCTAAGACACTCAGACATCATTACACTTTTACATCATATTATAAATTAAAGTATCCCTACGCGTTTTTTGTCGTCATCCATCCATGCATGCATCCATCCTTTCCGTCTATCTCAGAAACTACTGAATGGATTTCGATACGGTAGGTAATTAATTAATTTATCACGAGGGTTTATGTCTATCATTTATGACTATTTAGTGCAAATTGACTGAACTATTCGGAACTATTCGATCAGTTCGGAACAAAAATGTCTTTCGAGAGATTTCCTGGCGTGCGCTGCTTAAATAAAGTTTAAAGAAAGCAATGTGAGAAAGAATTGTTCCTTTCTACTCGTAAGAGCGCTAAATAAAAGTTCGTGATAGTATGTCTGTCTTTTAAGGATGGTTCGCAAAGTGATTTTTGGTTTGATAGTGTAAGGACCTCTGGATCGAGAGCCAAATGCTCTACTCGCTAGAACACGGAGGTAGTGTGAGACCGGTCCTGGGCCTTGAGTCAAGTGGCAATCTATTATCGCAAACGCTATAGAATGAATAAAAATGTATGGGATTGACATTAGCTGTCACGCAACATTTCGTTATCGAATGTCAATACCATATATTTTCATTATATTCTACTAGCGTTTGCGACTGTAGAAAGCCACTTGACTCAGGGCCCTGGGTCCTCTTGCAGGGCCACTTTTCCTGCGGTTCTTATTGCCTCTGAGTTCTTTTTCATGGAGATGAGAGGACGCGGAGGTCCTCTGCGTCCGAGTTCTTTCGGTCTTCCTTTTAGTGATTTTTTCACTGGATTCTAATAACGCTTGAGTGCACTTCATTAATTTTGTGATAGAATTTTAAACCAGCGGAAAACTGTTATGCAACTCATTTCTTTGCGATAATAGTTGCTTCTTAATTCTATACCATAATAAAGTCCCAGACAAATCGCCATTGGTAGTGCGTAGATAGAACGCAAGATTCAAGTTTTTTAATAACTTTGCATATGCATAACCAACTTTGCAATCCACGAGCGAAGCTGGGGCGGGCCGCTAGTATTTTATATTTTAAGTAGGAATTAATTTGAGCGCCTACATGACTCTGATTTTATGTCAAAAAGTTGAAAGATGCTCGACCAAGGTTTTTCCACTGTTAGTGATTTTAGGGTTCCGTACCTCAAAAGAAAAAAACGGAACCCTTATAGGATCACTTTGTTGTCCGTCTGTCTGTCAAGACCCTTTATCTCACGAACGGGTAAAGGTATCCGGTTGAAATTAATACCATATATTAGGATCTATGAACCACACAAGATCTGAAAATTTCAATTTTTTACAACGACGCAATAACTACTTACGGGTACTTCCCGTTGACCTAAAATTATGAAATTTGGCAAGAAGCTAGGTCTCACAGTACAAATAATAGGAAAAGTCTGAAATCATTAAATATTACAACTTTTCTCACAAGTAATGGTAACCAATTGTGGTGAGCTCCCGTTTCAAGAACATTCATATAAGAGAGGGGTCAAGTTGGATGGTCTATGAGGTGATTTTTGTTTTAGTTCTATTTAAAAACAGGTACACTTACAAAACTTGAAAATTGGTATGTTTATAGTGCATAAGCTATAAAATAACAACAAATAATAAAATTTGGTCAAGCGCGTGTCGGACTCAAAAAATCTAGCACATTAACTTACTGAAATTTCAACTAATACCATTATGTTTATGTGGTGGTACGGAACCCTCAGTGCGCGAGTCCGACTCGCACTTGGCCGGCTTTTTAGGGTTCCGTACCTCAAAATAAAAAAACGGAACCCTTATAGGATCACTTTGTTGTCCGTCTGTCTGTCTGTCTGTCTGTCAAGACCCTTTTTCTCACGAACAAGAAGAGGTATCAGGTTGAAATTAATAACGAATATTAAAGTCCATGAACTACACAAGATCTGAAAATTTTAATTTTTTACAACGACGCAATCAAAAGATATGGCTTTTATGTCCTCATCTCCATACATTTATGCAAAAAAGCAAAACCTACAGGGCACTTCCCGTTGACCTAAAATTATGAAATTTGGCAAGAAGCTAGGTCTCACAGTACAAATAAAGGGAAAAGTCTAAAATCATTAAATATTACAACTTTTCTTTTTGTATACATGCATATTGACGTGTAAATACGTGTAAATATTTACGAATTACGGATGTTGCTGCACATTTTCCGGTTCGTGATCCCTTGGTGGCCTCTTGCAACACCTACGGGTAGAGATGGGATGGTACTATACTTTGCCGGTTCCACATGGACTAGGAAATTATAGTTACGATTGATTTCAAAACACTTATCTATTGTAACTATTAAGTAATAGTGTAGAATACCAATTCTCGGAATTAAAGTTTCAGATATCTGGACTAGTAAAAAATTCACATAACCCTCCTTGTTCAGACAATAAGATGAATATAAATTCAAAATATAAAATCTTTATTAATCAGAGATAAAGTCAACAATAAAAAAATAAGCCACGGTTACAGTCTCACCATTTTGATTTCAGCTTCGAACGAGAATCGAACTTAAAACCTTTTCAACTGTAGGCAACTACAGTACCACTGTGCCAATCAACAATCAGAATTGTCTATCATTTCAATAGGACACAAACATAATCCTATCAGAAATAGAGTTTAAATGAGATTGTATTAAGTGTATATTGAAATAATACTGGAAGTACATTATTAAGTTTAATAAAAAAAAAGTATGCATATTTCTTGAATTCTTAGAGGCGTTTTGCATAAAACAAAATCCTAACATGCAAAAACTACTGAACTGAATATCTGAAAGTAAGTCTGTCTTGTCTAGGTTTATTGCAAGAAGGGTTAAATGATGTAGGAAGACATTACTCTTATAAGAAGTACGAGTATGAAAGATTTTTCAAAGCTAGGGGCGTAAGGTAAATTAAGGTTTATTGACAGCAGTGGTAAATGATGTGGGAATACAACATTAGCAGGAGTGCTTGTACTTGTGTAAGATGATTTAAAACGTTTAGTGTAAGGGGTACGACATCAATAATAATAATAAAAAACTACTGAAGTGATCTTGATATTGACAAGCACAAATTTAGTTTTCCTATTGTTATTTCCTCATTGTCTTCTGCTATTTATGGAAAATATCAATCCAACTCAGAAATAAAGGGGCGATGTAACGATCATATTCGTCACAGTTTTAGGAAATTAATAATAAACTTATAAAATGAGTATTAATTACTTTAAAATTAAGAATTACTAGTTGAAAAAAATAAGCCACAATTGATATTTCAATTTACAACAGGTACGTTCAACGGCAGGTCAAGCTTGACACTCGCAGTTTGTCTTTAGCTCTTGCGGAGATTGAAATAGATATGGTACGAAATTCAACATGTTAAGCTGAACGCCCTCTTGACTGTACATGAGTATGAGTATTTCAATTTTTCTCACAACTAATAGTAACCAATTAAGGTGAGCTCCCGTTTCAAGAACTTTTCTATAAAAGAGGGGTCAAGTTGGATGATCGCGGAGTTTTTAAAATCAAAGAGCAAAAGCTTTTAGTATATCATATGGTAGATAGGTACGGAACCCTTAGGGCGCGAGTCCAACTCGCACTTGGCCGGTTTTTTTTACTTACCGCACTAGTTCGGTAAGCAACTACTTCGAGCAATGTTTACGTCCTTGTAAGTAAGTTTTTCGAGCAAATGTATTGAAAAATTAATTAAACTATTTAGATACATGATGGGTCGTAAGATTACAGCATTATGACAGTAAAATTTTTTTCGAAGCCATTTTCCAGAATTGGATGCAAATATTTGTCGTTTGTAAATAGAAGGAAGCCACTTTTCACTACAGATCCCAGTGATTTCGTCCTGTTACAATCTTAACGATATGCAATGAGTCTTGTATGATTTCTTTTATCTCGAAAATTACAGTTCTTATACAAGCAACGTCAAATACTCGTATAAATACTTTGGCGTCAATCCACTCAACGTCAGCTTTGCGTCAGATGTAATGTAATGTTTGTCCGCAAAAACCATTCCATTTTTCCGTTTACAGCTGTTTTCAATGACAAAGAGGTATGAGTAGATGGGAAATATTTTGCATTGAAGCGTGCCCACTTTGTTAAAGAAGCTAACGAATATATTTATTTAATTATAGCTGAAGAACAAGCGCAGCACAATTTTTGAAGTGAAAACTTCTTTAGCGGTGCTTGACACTTTTTAAGGTTCCGTCCCTCAAAAGAAAAAAACAGAACCCTTATAGGATCACTTTGTTGCCCGTCTGTCTGTCTGTCTGTTTTCTGTCAAGACCCTTTATCTCACGAACGGGTAAAGGTATCAGGTTGAAATTGATACCATATATTAGAGTCCATGAACCACACAAGATCTGAAAATTTCATTTTTTTACAACTACGCAATCAAAAGATATGGCATTTTAAGTCCCATCTCCATACATTTATGCACTTCCCGTTGACCTAAAATTATGAAATTTGGCAAGAAGCTAGGTCTCATCTATATATATAAAAGAAGAAGGTGACTGACTGACTGACTGACATATCAACGCTCAGCCCAAACCGCTGAGTCTAGAGATTCCAAATTTAGCATGTAGGTTCCTAATGAGGCCTAGGGGTGCACTAAGAAAGGGTTTTACAAAATTCCACCCCTAAGGGGGTAAAATAGGGGATGTAAGTTTGTATGAAAGTCCGTCAGTTTTGAAGTTAAGATCTTAAAAATTTGTATTTAGGCTAACGACTAAAAATTAATATTTACGTGTCTCAGGGTTTTTGAAAATTCGACACCCTTAAGGGTGAAAAGGGGGATGAAGTTGAAAATTCTTTATTTTTAAAGTAAAATCCACATAATTTATTATTTAGGCATTAATGATCTAATTCTATGCAACGTTCATCACTGTTATTGAAATTCAACCCCAAATTCAACCCCTTAAAAAGGGAAATGGGGTGAAAAAGTCTAAAAACCAATATGGGTATCGTTTGTATGGTTTATCGGGTCGCTGATTACGAAAACTACAACAATTTTGAAATCCAACGTGGTGGACGTAAAATACCATCATTCCCTTGGGATGGGGTTGGGGTGCGATAGGGTTGAAATGTGAATATGGGTGTCGTTTGTATGGTTTATCGGATCGCTGATTACGAAAACTACAACAATTTTGAAATCCAACGTGGTGGACGTGAAATACCATCATCCCCCTGGGGATGGAGTTGGGGTGCGATAGGTTTGAAATGTCTAAAAATCAATTTGGATATTGTTTGTATCGTTTATCGGGTCGCTCATTACGAAAGCTACAACAACTTTGAAATCCAACGTGGTGGACGAGAAATACCATCATCCCCTGGGGATGGGGTTGGGCTGCGATAGGCTTGAAATGTCTAAAAATAAATATGGGTGTCGTTTTTATGTTAGGGATAGCGGTTAAATTGGCGTTAGGGGTAGGAATAGGGGCAGGGATAGGGAGAGGTAGAGGTAGAGACGTAGAGAGGTAGAGAGAGAAGGAGGGGAAGGGGGAGAGGGAGGGAGAGAGGGAGGGGGTGAGGGAGAGGGAGGGGGAGAGGGATGGGCAGGGGGAGAGGGAAGAGGGGGAAGGGGAGAGACAGAAGGACGGGGAGGGGGAGAGGAAGGTGGGAGTGGGAGAGAGAGGGAGAGGGTTTCAGTTTTTCTCAATTACTTCTGCGAATTGGCTCTGTTTTGAAATATTACATATAGGTGTCTCTCATCTCTCTCTTTACATTTGTTAGTATACTGCTGCTAAGTTCCTCTGTTCTGAGTAATTTATGAATAACGTCTGTATATTATATAAAATTCAGCTGGATCTTGAATTATACTCATTGATTTGTGCAGGGTTGGTCCTGTTTTTGCTTAGTTTAAAATTACCCCGAAATGACGGGAAAATATTTCATTGCTTCGGAAAACCGGTAACAACATAAATACGAAATCCACGCGAGGGAAGCCGCGGGAAACAGCTAGTAGTACAAATAAAGGAAAAGTCTGAAATCATTAAATATTACAACTTTTCTCACAACTAATGGTAACCAATTGAGGTGAGCTCCCGATTCAAGAACATTCATATAAGAGAGGGGTCAAGTTGAATGGTCGCGGAGGCGATTCTTGTTTTATCTCTATTTTAAAAACGGGCACACTTACTTGAAAATTGGTATGTTTATAGTACATAAGCTATAAAATAACAACAAATAATAAAATTTGGTCAAGCGCGGGTCGGACTCAAAAAATCTAGCACATTAACTTACTGAAATTTCAACGAATACAATTATGATTATGTGGTGGTACGGAACCCTCGGTGCGCGAGTCCGACTCGAACTTGGCCGGTTTTTTTACAACTTAACGCAATGCATATTATAATAGGTCTTTACCTATGAAATTGCCGAAATTTTCTTACAGTTAAATGAGGTCATAATTCCTATAATTCTAATGCTATTTTTTTCATTTGTCTTATATTTGAAAGTTGACTTCAAGGTTATCAATTTACGCATAAAATAAAGTTTTTATTTTTAGTTTGATATATAAAATTAATGGTTCGAAAATTGTTCGTCTTAAATGTCGTCCGATTTCATCATTAGATTTGTTATATTTTTTTACAGATAATATTTTTCGAAAATTAAATTTAAGCTTCTGTTAGCTTAATGTCTTCCCAATAATGCTTAAAAAAATAAAAGAAATTGGATTTATAATTCCTAAGAAAAATTCAAAAATGTTAGTACTGAAAATTGAGTTTACCTAAAATTCTCCATAAAAAACGGCAATTTCATAGGTAAAGACCTAATACATATTATTAAAAACATTATGTATATTATTAAAAACTCTTGGAAATCTATATCTATTAAAAATAATTGTAAATTCAGACATATGAATCAAAAAGTAATCAGAGTTGTTGATTAATCAATCAAACCAACGTTCGGTTCACGCATTCACAAATAAGTTATTGGGATTGCTTTGCAAAACGCAAATTGATTTTTCGTGCTTTGGGAACAATTATTGTTTAATGCCTATGAAATTGACCTTCTGCTCGCGTTTTTTAACAGTGCCTCGTAATCATCTAATACCAACGCTACTGGAAACGCTAATTGACTACTGGAAAATTTTGGTATACTTTGTGTATTGATTACTTGATGGAATTTCAATGTATTTATATAAGGTGTTTTTAAATTAGACCCAAATATTTCTAGGGGTGGTATTACTATGCTAAAGAAAAAGGTTTATCAAAGTTTTAGAAAAATCCTCCCGCTAGTTTTTTTTATAATTTTCAAACAAAAAAAATATTATTATTTGCAATCATCCTGTAGTAATGATTTCGACCGTACTAAGAGCCCGAAACCGAGCCGAAACCGCCCGAACCGCGCACTTGGCTTGCGCGTGATTGGCTCACGACTCCGCGCTGCCGCCTGTGCTGATACGGAGTGTTCATTTTACGATATTTAACGGTATTGTTTTTAGGATTTTTCTCGATAACTAGTCAATAGAAATGTAAAAAAATAACACCAATAGTATTCATTTAGGTCCTTGAGGTAACCCTAACAATATTTGGGTCTAATTAAAAAACACCTTATATAATAAAACACCATTTTCACACTAGCACACCCTCGACACTACATACAACGAGTGCGAATTTGAAACTTAAAGGTCGCGTGACGCTTAGACATATTCAATACAAAAGACTCTAAGAATCTCGAGGGAGGGTGCGCGCGGGGCTGCGGGGTAAATAGCAAGGGGGGAAGAGAATGTCCGTTCTGTATGATAGTCGAGATAGTACTATTACTTCATTCTGTGACACTATTTAATCTTATGCAGAGTGCGACCAGGGTGTCTACTCTCAAAGTCCGATGTATCGAAACGATACTATTCGAAACATGGAAATTCAAAACTTCATCTCTTGACAATAGAGTAGAATATTGGTTGGATGCTAACTACTGGCAGTACGAAAATTCGTCCAACCAATATTCGACTGTATTGTCAGGGGACGAAGTTTTGCATTTGCATGTTTCGAATAGTATCGTTTCGATATATCGGACTTTGAGAGTAGACACCCAGTTTCGAGTTTATATCGTCAGTAAAGAGATTTTTTACGAAATCAAAAACAAGAAGAAAACGAATTTCCAATTGAACCCCATACAGCGCACTCGGTTAAATGACTAATTAGTTGCATGATTTCAGTTCCATGTAAATTGCCTTGGCTGTACTTTTTTGGCTTCAGTTAATTATTTAGTTGACTGTACTAATTGAGTATGCTTGTGCCCTTATTATTTACTTGTTGCCCGCGACTTTATACGCGTGGGATTCAGAAAAAAAGTGGCCGATGTCCTTTCCCATGATTCAAACAATCATTATACTTCATACCATTCAAACATATTTAAAAGAGCGCTTGGGTTTTTATTATCGCTTCTTTTTTTCTCACCATGGCGCCACTTTGTTTGTGAAGCGATGTAGTGAAATTTTAATGTCCAACAATGAATAAACTATTTTGAGTTTAAGTTTGACCAAACATCAAAATCGGTGCAGCGGTTCAGCCATGAAAAATAGACATACAGACAGAATTATTTTCGCTATTTTAATGTTATTTGTTAGGATTTCTTGCGTATTCGCTATAAACCGTATAATTAAATTGTACTAGACAAGCTTTTTTCGTGTAGTTTTTGTGTACTTTTTTTTTTATGGTTCATAATGGGTTTTTGTATTGTATTCTAATCGTGATATGTAGTTGTTATCGCTTAAGAACGCAATATCTACTGTATCAAAGAAACAACTAGCTCATACTGACCGACTGCTTTTTAACACAAACTACTTACTAATGAACTTTTCTTTGACTTTTTACTATGTTTTTTCATTTAAAAATCTCGTTACAAACTCGCATATTTTAAATACGTTCTAAATGTGAGAGTAACCCTGTAACAAGTCTTCTTTTGAAAAATATGTAACAAACACATCACCTTGCTACACAAAAACGTTCGTCGGAGCACACTGCTACTAGCGTAGCAAACTGCTACAAGCGTAGGAGACTGCTACGGGCGTAGACTGTTACGGGTGTAGGAGACTACTACGGGCGTAGACTACATTTTTTTAAAGAAACAAATTAGCAAACTTTCTGATGGTAAGTAGTCACAACCGCCCAAAGCACCCACTATCTTATTAGTGGCATAATTTGACACTAATAAGACATCAATGTGCGTTGCCCACCCTTAGAACTAAGATGGTGTGTCTCATGTGCCGGTAATTTCACTGGCTCCTATAACACTGCTTCCTCACGGCAGAAATCGACAAGGGGGTGGTACTTCCCCAGACGGACTTTGCATAAAAGCCCTACCACCTTCAAACCACCACTTACCACCTTTTTCCTTCAAAAACGGTGTAACAATAAATTAGAAAAATTGTAATATTTTAAAAATGAGACAACGAGCGATTTTTCATGGAATGTGCTTTTTAGGGTTCCGTACCTCAAAATAAAAAAACGGAACCCTTATAGGATCACTTTGTTGTCCGTCTGTCTGTCTGTCAAGACCCTTTTTCTCACGAACGAGAAGAGGTATCAGATTGAAATTGATAACGAATATTAAAGTCCATAAACCACACAAGATCTGACAATTTCAATTTTTTACAACGACGCAATCAAAAGATATGGCTTTTTATGTCCTCATCTCCATACATTTATGCAAAAAAGCAAAACCTACAGGGTACTTCCCGTTGACCTATGAAATTAGGCAAGAAGCTAGGTCTCGCAGTACAAATAAAGGGAAAAGTGTGAAATCATTAAATATTTCAATTGTTCTCACAATAATAGTAACCAATTAAGGTGAGCTCCCGTTTCAAGATCTTTTCTATAAAAGAGGGGTCAAGTTAGATGGTCGTGGAGTTTTTAAAATCAAAGAGCAAAAGCTTTTAGTATATCATAAGGTAGATAGGTACGGAACCCTTAGGGCTCGAGTTCGACTCGCACTTGGCCGGTTTTTTTTTGTAATATACTAAAATTACGTGCCCTATTTCAGAAGGACCTTAGGCACTTAGGTGAGCTCCCGTCCCTCCTATTTTGTGTGGATGCTGCACAAGATGCCACGACGACAGTATGTACTTATCATACAGAACGTACCCTCTCCGCCCCCCTTGCAATCCAGCCCGCACCCTCGCGCGTACCCGCCCGCACTACTCGCGTGGTCCTCCTGCGGGTCAGTTGTACCATACTGAATATGCATGCGGTCTATGCGCGCTTACAAATTCAAACAAATTGGCGCTCATTGTATGTAGTGTCCAGAGTATGACAGAAAACCACGCTGGTGAAGCTTTGACAATCACTTTGACACCCAAACAAACTACCTACGGTAAACGTGCACGAAGTCGCAGGCAAAAGCCATCTGGAAATAAATCCCTATCCCTAGAATCCCGGTGGATATAATAATATTACACACACCACCCACATACGTTCTCGGAAGTGAGCTTCATTAGTAAATAATTAAATTAAACTATAGCAACGTTAATAGTTATGGAGTTCAGGGAAAGCCAAACTACAGATTCAATAGTTATACTAACAGTTAGCTATTTATTTAATGTTCGTCTAACTTTGATTAATAAACTTGATTCAATACTACAATAATACTTCGTTTTCTTTGATGTGTTGTTATTTTAAAACATTCAATACAATAAAAATATACTTTATTGCACACCAAGAAATACCAGATATAGTTTCAGAAATACACAGATAAAGAACAGAGTAGTAAAAAAGGCGGCCTTATTGCTTAGGTAGCAATCTCTACCAGGCAACCTTTGGGTGTTGAAATGGGCGTAGGGTGGATAATGCGACGCGAGTTGGTGGCTACTTATAATAATCCTACATAAAAATACACCATGTACATAAAATACTAAAAATAAATTACATTATAATACACAGATACCATTAAAATAAATAAAGTTAATATATGTCTTATAATATGTATAGACTAATATATATCATAATATTACTACAAAAGAGAAGAAATAATACTTATATATATTATGAATAAACAGAATTAAGGAAATGCCTTTTAACGCGTGCTTTAAAACTGTCCAATGACGGAGCCCGCCTGATTGACTCGAGGAGGTTGTTCCAAAGAGAGATAGCTTCTACAAAGTAGAAAATCGCAAAATTTCACAACCACAGGCAGGATTCGAACCTGCGTCTTCTGCGTAAGTACCGCAGATTTGCGATTTTCTACTTTGTAGATTTATCCGAACACAGGAAGTGTTAAAATAAAAATCATTTTCAATTATACGTAGTGTTACCAATTTTCAACTCGAAATCTATCTGCAATGATGGACTAGTTGAGCTAGTACAGCAAAAACGCTTACTAGGTGGCAGCACAAACGCAACGTTGAAATGCGTAAAGAGGTCGCTAAATTTCACAACATCGGGCAGGACCACAGTAGCCTAGTTGGTAAAGCGTCTGCGGTACTTACGCAGAAGACGCAGGTTCGAATCCTGCCTGTGGTTGTGAAATTTTGCGATTTTCTACTTTGTAGATTTATCCGAACACAGGAAGTGTTAAAATAAAAATCATTTTCAGAGATAGCTTGTACAATATTTCCTTCGTACCTATCTATACTTCATATTATTATATAGGTACAAGGTTATTTTTTTGTACCTGACATCCGTTTGCCCACTTATACGTGAAATCAAAAGCAACTTGTGTTCTACCACTTTGCTAACAACTTAAAAAAAAATCAACTTCCCATACAAAATTTGTTGGTCACTTACGTTACTTTGTATGGCAAACTTAGATGAGATTGGAATTTGAAATTTTTTTGTGCGTTGTACAAGTTTACTTTTTGTATCGACATCCGCTTGTTTATTAGTGAGGTCAAAAGCAACAACTTTTTTCTACTACTTTTCTAACACAAGTAACGCAAAAAAAAATCATCTTCCCGTACAAAATGTGTTGGTCACTCACGTTACTTTACAAGGGAAGTTAAATATTTTTTTTGTGCGTTGTTAGCAGTGGTAGAACAAACGTTGAAGCTATTAATCTCACTAATAAGTGGGCAAATGGATATCAGGTACAAAAGTTAAAATAAATAAAATAAAAATGAACTCTTACAGAAATTGGCTTCAATAGTTTAAACGGCGGCGAGAAGAAGGCGACACGCGCCTGTTTTAGTTTAAACGGCGGCGAGAAGAAGGCGACACGCGCCTGTTTTAGTTTAAACGGCGGCGAGAAGAAGGCGACACGCGCCTGTTTTAGTCTAAACGCCCACCGCTACGATATGAAGGTGCCAGGGACAGACCGAACCATTTGAGACGCAACCATTAAGTGAAAAATGATCATCAAACTACTGTGTTATAATCAAATCTAATAAGTTAAACCCGAAGAAACATAAAACGGTACATAAAGTTCTCCACAACGAAAATTCAGCGCATTGCACTGTTTTTGTCGTTTAAAGAATAAGAATCAGACATTCGACTAAGCTAAAGTTCTAAAGAGTTATTAAAGCAATACAACGCCACGCCAAAGTGCCAAGTGCCAAGTTTATTCAACGGCCAAACCACTTAAAACTTCTCCTTTCTCCTGCTTGGTGGCTTATAGCTGTATTTGCTACATAACTTGGGACTTTTATGATGATAATTTAAATCGGTCAAGCAAATCAAACTACACAAACTAAGCAAGCAAACACAACAACGCTAGGCTGAATGAACTGTATGTGTTTTCGCGAAGTTCGGCGACAGGCTAGTTTAAATCGTTTGGACAAGTTTAGTCTATTGGAAAAATAATCAAATATAATCTCTTTATTTCAGAAATTATTATAATATGATCCATTTACCAACACATTTGCAGCTAGGTATGTCAAAAGCAATCGGCTAAAGGCAACGAAGCGGATCGTTGTATGAAGACCCCCGCATTAAATCCTCAGTCGATGAAACTTTGCTGGGGTATTACACTACATGAGACAAACCTTCTATTAAAAAATAAAAAAAAATCGGAACTTTTAATTTTTACATACAAAAATTACAAAATATGTATGAAATAATTTTTTTGTATATTTTTTTGGATATTTTGAATTTACATTTAATTTATGATTATTTATCATCGTGTCAAATAAAATCTGCCTGTGAAGTTTATGTTGGGGTCAACTGCTTCGTTGCCTACACTAAGGCTGTCAGAAAAAACCGGCCAAGTGCGAGTCGGACTCGCGAACTGAGGGTTCCGTACCACCACATAAACATAATTGTATTAGTTGAAATTTCAGTAAGTTAATGTCCTAGATTTTTTAAATTCCGACACGCGCTTGACCAAATTTTATTATTTGTTGTTATTTTATAGCTTATGCACTATAAACATACCAATTTTCAAGTTTGTAAGTGTTCTCGTTTTTAAATAGAACTAAAACAAAAATCGCTTCAGCGACCATCCAGTTGACCCCTCTCTTATATGAATGTTCTTGAAACGGGAGCTCACCACAATTGGTTACCATTAGTTGTGAGAAAAGTTGTAATATTTAATGATTTCAGACGTTTCCCATTATTTGTACTGTGAGACCTAGCTTCTTGCCAAATTTCATAATTTTAGGTCAACGGGAAGTACCCTGTAGGTTTTGCATTTTTGCATAAATGTATGGAGATGACGACATAAAATGCCATATCTTTTGATTGCGTCGTTGTAAAAAAATTGAAATTTTTATATCTTGTGTGGTTCATGGATCCTAATATATGGTATCAATTTCAACCTGATACCTTTACCCGTTCGTGAGATAAAGAAAGGGTCTTGACAGACAGACGGACAACAAAGTGATCCTATAAGGGTTCCGTTTTTTTTCTTTTGAGGTACGGAACCCTAAAACAATTCTTTCCGTCAAATACACTCTGGTTTTAGTGTCAGTGTGTGGTAAGCGTTGGAATGTTGTACGTATAGTCAATGATATTACAATTTTGCGTATATACTTATCTAGTCCCTGGTTGGAATATGGAATAACATACATAAAAAATAAAAAATAAAATAATAAAAATACGATCGAATAGAGAACCTCCTCCTTTTTTGAAGTCGGTTAATAAAGCAAGCTAATATTACGGAGCGAGTCCAATCTATTTGAGTCTTAGAGCAACGCGTCAAACCGCGCAGTTCCGGGCTTTGCGCGCGAAAATCGTGTTACTCTATGATTTGAGTAGGTACTATGCACTAGGTACTTACTTTAAGGTCTTTTTCTGGGAGCTAATTGAAACTTTTGTTCTTTGACATCCATACTAATATTATAAATGCGAAAGTAACTCTGTCTGTCTGTCTGTCTGTCTGTTTGTTTGTTGCTCTTTCACGCCTAAACGGCTGAACGGATTTTGATGAAATTTGGTATGGTGATAGATGGTAACTTGGAGACGGACATAGGCTACTTTTTACCCCGGGAAAATATCTCATTCCCGTGGGAATCTACACATACAATAATACTCTAGCGGGCTCTTTCACGCCTAAACGGCTGAACGGATTTTGATGAAATTTGGTATGGTGATAGATGGTAACTTGGAGACGGACATAGGCTACTTTTTACCCCGGGAAAATATCTCATTCCCGTGGGAATCTACACATACAATAATACTCTAGCGGGGTTGTATCTGCTACAGCACACCGAAACTACTTAACCGATTTTGATGGGACTTCTTTTTTTACTCAACTAAGTATCGCTGATTACGAAAACTACTACAATTTTGAAATCCAACGTGGTAGACGTAAACTACCATTATCCCCTGGGGATAAGGTTGAGGTGCGATAGGGTTGAAATGTCTAAAAATCAATATGGGTGTCGTTTGTAAGGTTTATCGAGCCGCTGATTACAAAAACTACAACAATTTTGAAATCCAACATGGTGGACGTGAAATGCTATCATCCCTTGGGGATGAGGTTGGGGTGCGATAGGGTTGAAATGTCTAAAAATCAATATGGGTGTCGTTTGTAAGGTTTATCGAGCCGCTGATTACAAAAACTACAACAATTTTGAAATCCAACATGGTGGACGTGAAATGCTATCATCCCTTGGGGATGAGGTTGGGGTGCGATAGAGTTGATATTTCTAAAAATCAATATGGGTGTCGTTCGTATGGTTTATCGGGTCGCTGATTACGAAAACTACAATGATTTTGAAATCCAACGTGGTGGACGTGAAATACCACCACCCCTGGGATGGGGTTGGGATTCGATAGGTTTGAAATGTCTAAAAATCAATATGAGTGTCAGTTGTATGTTTATATAAGGATAGGGATAGCGGTTAAGATGGCGTTAGGGGTAGAAGCAGGGATAGGGGTAGGGTCAGGGATAGGGAGAGGCAGAGGGGGAGGGATAGGGAGAGAGTGTAAGGGAGGGGAAAATGAGGGGAGAGAAAGGGGGAGGGAGGGGTAGAGGGCGTGGGAGGGGGTAGAGGGAGGGGGGGTAGAGGGAGGGAGAAGGGGAAGGGAAGGATGAGTGAGGGGAAGGGGGAAAGGGAGGGGAATGGGAGGAGGGCGAGGGGGGAAAGGGAGGGTGATGGGGAGAGGGGAAGGGGGGAAATGGAGGGGGAAGGAAGGGTGAGGGGGGAAGAGGGAGGGGCGAGGGAGAGGAAGAGAGAGTGGGAGAGGGTGAGGGAGGGGGAGTGGGAATGTAGGGGGGGGGGATACAAAAGGATAGATAGGGAGGAATAGGGACCTTTTTTACTTTTATGAATACCTCCTCGCTACCCATTCACTTCACTCCCTTTATTGCCTTCTTTTTTAAGTTCGCCTGTAACGGTTGACAATGAAAATTCCGCACTACCTACCAGTTAAATAAAATCAAAAGATAATTAAGTTTGTAGTAAGATGCATTTATTCAACTTGGATAAGTACAAATGCATCTTTTACGTAGGGATCAAGAAGGATAAGCGCTCCGTAAAATATGTTTCAATTAAGTTCGAGTTCTGTTTTTTTATAAAATCTACGCGGACGAAGTCGCGGGTAACAGCTAGTTTTAAAATAAAAAGTAATTTCCCTAAGTCAAAGTACAAGAGTTGTAGCAACTAAAATCCTAAATCTATTATCACAAAATAATTGTGAATCGATTTTGTCTGTACATTGAAGATATTTGTAAAAAAAACGTTATGCTACTTTTTTTGATGCCCCTGAAATCAAATAACGGATTTTTGGACTTTTTTTGTTTGATTGATTGTTTATTTGTTCGAGCATCACGCAAAAACTTCTGACTGATTCTAAAGAATTTTTTAATAGATTGACTTAAACACTTGTATTACTTTTTTAACATGCAGACGAAGTCGCAGGCAAAAGCTAGTACGTCTATAAAACATAATACGGAATTCTTAACACCGTATATAAAAGTTGTCAGAATAAATAATTATGCTAATGAATATATAATACGGCGTAATAAAGCAGGACAGGAAAAGGATGTATTTCCCATAGAATACATGAAACATGGTATTTCCTCAACATCACTCATTCTCACATACACAGGGTGTTTCGAGGGGTCTAGACAACGTATCATTCAATTTAGAGATGACGAAAGCGAACGTCATAAAATGTATTGTCAAATATCAGTCCATACATTTTACAGAGTAGAGTCCGTCATATACATAGGTAGTCTGTATGAGATAGTGAAGTGTAAAGCGGCTCCTAGTCGATTATGACTAGTCAGTTAAAAAACCCGGTTAAGTTTTACAAAAATCAAGAAATCTTTAATAATCTAATGTTTTAGCTAAACTTTATATTTGCGAAAGTGAAAATATATCTTTTTTTTACTAGTGAATTGATAATTAATACTAATAACGGAAGCGTAAATGGTCCGTAATAGCCATTACATGCGTGGTTTTTAACACCGTTTTTTTCGTGAATGGTAAGCGTTTTTACCAGAAAAACTGTGGTAATAACATTTATTAGTCCCAAGTCACATATTTCTCAGAGAGAAAAATAAAAATTTAACGATTTTGGGATTTGATAAAAGTCTATACATTTTAGTATGGAGGGCCCCCCTGCAAGAAATGGATACACTTATTTGGATTTGATTTATTCATACAAACTTACTCGCTAACAGAATTAATCCAACACGCAAGAAAGCTTAACAATTAATACAATTTAAATACTTATAAAAAAGATTTACATGTCACACATAAATAAAAAAAACCGGTCAAGTGCGAGTCGGACTCGCGCACCGAGGGTTCCGATATACCTATAGTATTTTTGGAAGCAATAAAGTCCATTTTCAGGACCGCAAAACTAAATTTGTTTGTAAAGGTTTTTTGCAGATTTCTGAAAAACTGTGCAACTTAGAAAGATCGTTTTATTTTTGCTGTAAAGTTTATATAAACTTCTGTCAACTGTAATTAATTCAGATTTTTTCCTTACTCAAACTTCGGAGATAAGGGGGGGGGAATGGTATTTTTCTTGACATTTTTCATCATAACTTTAAAACTAAGAAATTTAAAAAAATACAAAAATATATTTTAAAATGTACAAGTAAAGCCCTTTCATATGATACCCCACTCGACCTAGTAGCGACAATTTGAAATTTGGCCCCCCCTATTTTGGCCCCCTTTATATTAATAATCATACTTTTTTCAAAATTTTTTCTTGTGCAATTAAGTTGGGCAACTATATTCTAAAACTATTCCAAATTTCAGGTTGATAGCATAAGTGGTTGCTGAGATATAGAGGTGTGACAGACAGACGGACAGACAGAGCGGCACCATAAGGGTTCCTTTTTTTTACCATTTTGGTATCGGAACCCTAAAAACAAAAACATATACAAGTCAATAACAATGGTCAATAATAGGTACAAGAACACAAAATATTGTTAACGGTCAGTAATATATAGATCATCTACATACTTTCTTGCACTGATAAAAAGAGATCCGAACCGGTCTGCAAACAAATCTAAGTCGTGGCACTGAGCGATCCAATCCCCAATCAAAGTCAGCGCTCTCGCTGTAGGCGCGTGAGCTGCGTTTCGAGTACGTGAGGAAGGCCGCTGCAGCAACCGCGGTCGGCGGCGTGGCTCTAGCATCCCTGCCTCGTCTCGAGGCATGCGACAGGGTATCAAGAGCCCTACTTTCTCTATCACCAGAGTACTGTCAATCTTATGATGAAGTATAGAGGGGTAGTGCACCAGAAGAAGCATTTTCCTTCTGAATGCAAGAGTTTCCATGTCTAACATAGCAGAGACAAACAAGGAAGGATACAAAAAAGGATAGTATCCGTATCTTCGCTTGTAGAGCCACCGCGCAAACTTACGTTGTACCTTTTCAACCATGAGGATATACATAGCTTCGCAAGGATCCCAGATTATGGCCCCAAACTCAAGCTTACTGCGCACGTACGCATTATATAAAACTATAGCTACTCTCGTATTGTCATTGTCTTATGGCTCTCTCCTTAGCAAGCTGCTACTTCAACCTCCTTGATACATTTCATGACGTTCGCTTTTGAATCTGCACGTGGAACTGGACAACTTTTCCTAAGGAACATTGACTGATACTATTATAAAAACAGTTTGACGGGTTCTTACCACGATATGGATTTTTGATGAGTTTCCGATATTTCGGCGTTGTTGCAAGCACCATGATCACGGATGAACCATATCGATGATCCATATTGATGATCCATATCGTGGTAAGAACCCGTCAAACTGTTTTTATAATAGTGTTAGTGACCGCAAAACTCTCAAACAATATATAACATTGCCTGAAATACGAAAAAAAATTTACCTCCCATACAAGATGCTCATCAAATAATGCCAGTTTCTATGAGATTTTGAATACTTTTTTTGTATCTCGACCTATGTTCCATAGGAAACGTTTTTCAGTTTCATGGGCAGATTTATATCTTCCAGGGCTGATATTCCTTATCTGTTACACCATGTATAAGGACGTACAAGGACGTGGTAGTGAACTGAGACCCGGCCAAGTTATCTAATTTAATAAGTTCGCCGTTTCCACGAGGGTGACTGATGTACGAAATATGGGTGCTAAACAGGGTGTCAGCAAAATTAAAGTGAAAAACATATACCGATTTGTGGAAATTTGTGGAAGTTAAATACATACATTCTTGATCTTATATTATCGTTTCATTGACTTTTAAACAGTGCGTTGCGTTTAAAGAGTTTTAGGGTGGCTTCCCACCAGTGCTGTGCGGGGTAGCTTCGTAGTTAGGGCTGTGCTGTGGTTAGCTATGAAAAATGGAGTAATACTATTGGTTTGAATTTTTCTAGCTCACACTTTAGCTACCTGGCACAGCTTTGGTGGAAACCTACCCTACATGCAGTCTAATAAAAACTGAAATGAAATGCTCTATGAATGACTATCTAAAGCTGAGAACAACTTTCTAAAAAAAACTTATTTTTAACTTCTTCAATTATTGGTATTAGTCATGAAAATGATTCGAGATGGAAGTTCCCTGTTCCGTGAATCAGTTCCTTTTACTAGTATAAATATGCTTATTTTCAAGACTTTTATAAGTATACTAGCTGATGCTCGCGGCTTCGCTTGCGTGCATTTTGTATTTTATATTATGACGTGTTTTCCCATTGAAAGAGATATTTTCCCGCTGTAGAAAGTAACTTAAAGCACTCCAATCTGTTCCTCCAAACTTTTGTCCTATCGGATCACCCTACCCCTTTCCCTACCCCTACCCCTGCTCCTACCCTACCCCTATCCTTACCCCTACCCCTATCCCTACTCATATTCCTACCCCTATCCTTACCCTATCCCTACCCCTATCTCTTCCCCTATCATCCCTACCCCTATCCCTACCCCTACCCCTGTCCCTACCCCCATCCCTACCCATATCCCTACCCATATCCCTACCCATATCCCTATCCCTACCCCTATCCCAACCCCTATCATCCCTACTTTAACTAATCTTGTTTCCCCATACAAACTTTCAACCCTTTTTTCACCCCTTAGGGACACTATTTTCAAAAACCCTAGGACAAGTTATTGTTTGGTGGAAAGCTACCCTACATGCAGTCTAATAAAAACTGAAATGAAATGCTCAATGAATAACTACCTAAAGCTAAGAACAACTTTCTACAAAAAAACTTATTTTTAACTTCTTCAATTATTGGTATTATGTCATGAAAATGATTCGAGATGGAAGTTCCCCGTTCCGTGAATCAGTTTCTTTTACTAGTATAAATATGCTTATTTTCAAGACTTTTATAAGTATACTAGCTGTTGCTCGCGGCTTCGCTCGCGTGGATTTTGTATTTTATATTGTGACGTGTTTTCCCATTGAAAGAGATATTTTCCCGCTGTAAAAAGTAACCTATAGCACTCCAATCTGTTCCTCCAAACATTTGCCCTATCGGATCACCCTACCCCTACCCCTATCCTTACCCTATCCCTACCCCTATCTCATCCCCTATCATCCCTACCCCTATCCCTACTCCTACCCCTGTCCCTACCCCCATCCCTACCCATATCCCTACCCATATCCCTACCCCTATTCCAACCCCTATCATCCCTACTTTAACTAATCTTGTTTCCCTATACAAACTTTCAACCCCTTTTTCACCCCTTAGGGGTTGAATTTTCAAAAATCCTAGGACAAGTTATTGTTTATTTCTAATTGTTAACCTAAAAACAAAGTTTCAGGCTTCTAGCTCTAAAAATGACGAACTTCCATTTTCACCCCCTTAGGGAGCGAATTTTCAAAAATCCTTTCTTAGCGGATGCCTACGTCATTACAACTATCTGTATGCCAATTTCAAAATCCGTTCAGCAGTTTCGGCAGCGCGTTGATAGATGAGTCAGTCAGGTTTGCCTATTATATTTAGAAGTTATACAGGGTGAAAGACACGGTGTACGCCCGTTCCGTTTTCGGTACACCGACCTTTACACCCTGTATTTGTAACAAATTTTAGAAAAAAATTAACTCATTTTAAAAATAATAATGACACCCTGTATATATTATTAAATAAGTAATACATTTCACTAGAAATATCTTGCTGTGAGAGCTACAAGGCTTCGTAATATTCCTTAATTGCTACCTTTCGTTCTTCGCGTGAGACACAATTTATCCATTGTGCTAAAATTCGAACCTTTGACAACATTGGGATGGAATTTTATTTCGTATTACATTCTGGGTTTCAGGTGTGGCAATACCTCACTGAACAAAGACATTTTTGTATTTTCCCTTTATAAAAATGTAATTCAATGTCCTTGTTCATTGGGGATGAATCATTGAAGAAAAAGTAGATTTTACAACAAGTGCACAAAACGAACCATTTTTGCGAGACTTTTAGCAGCCCGAGCCGAAGGCGAGGGCTGACAGTAATGTCGAGGATAAAATGGTTTTGTGGACGAGTTATAAACTCTGCTTTTCACTTTGGTTGCGAGGAAATAAAACGTAAAAGTACTCTCTAAATGTAACTGAAGAATGAGTTGTTCTGCTTTAGTGAAGAATATGTTGACGCGCACGCGGCGTGGGACGGGATGCCGCAGGCCCGCGCGCAGGGCGTACACCACCGAGATTACTTTTTTGCCCTAGTGCACAAAATTCGGCTTTGTGCAGCCTATATCCTGCACAAATAAGCACTTTCAGAGCATGAGAAGTGAAAATTAAATTAAGGTTTATAACGTTAGTTAAACTATGTCACTTCACAAAAAAGTGGTGTTATGTTAGAAAAGTTTAAACATGAACAATAACTAAACAAATAAATAAATACCGGGGGACCTTGTGTGTACTGTGTACTTTGTACACACAAGGTCCCCCGGTATTTATATTAGGTCTTTACCTATGAAATTGCCGTTTTGTATGGCGAATTTTAGGTAAACTCAATTTTCAGTACTAACATTTTTGCATATTTCTTAGGAATTATAAATCCAATCTTTTTTATTTTTTTAAGCATTATTGGGAAGACATTAAGCTAACAGAAGCTTAAATTTGATTTTCGAAAAATATTATCTGTAAAAAAATATAACAAATATAACAATGATGAAATCGGACGACAATTAAGACGAACAATTTTCAAACCTTAAATTTTATATATCAAACTAAAAATTAAAACTTTATTTTATGCGTAAATTAATAACCTTGAAGTCAACTTTCAAATATAAGACAAATGAAAACAATTGCATTAGTATTATAGGAATTATAATCTCATTAATCTGTAAGAAAATTTCGGCAATTTCATAGGTAAAGACCTATTATCAAGTTTGGGATCAGATGATCTTTCATCCGATCCCAAACTTGATATCAGAAACTGATTTACATACATAAATAGATAAATAACACACAGAAACAGAACAAACACTTGTACTCATCACACAAGATGTTTGCGACCCACGGAATAGAAGGCAGACTCACCACCAAGGCCAACAACCAAACCAACGGGCCAATTGTAAGTCTGTGGTATAGTCATTCAAGTTATTGTTTCACTTTAATTTTTCAGACAAAATTGTATTTATTACAATGACATAAACGCCATTTTACAAAAAATAGTATAATCTACCGGGTGAATTTGAAAACATTCGACAAATTTTGAGATTGAGTTCAGACCACGAAACTGAACAACTTTCCCCAAGGAACATAGGTCGTTAGATGTAAAAAAAATCGATCTGCCATACAAAAAGTATGGTCAGCTGACTGACTTTACTATGAAAGGGTAAATTTTTTTTTCGTCCGATGACCTATGTTCCTAGGCGAAAATTGTTCAGTTTCGCGGTCTGAACTCAATCTCAAAAATTTGTCGAATGTTTTCAATTTTACCCTGTAGTATAATAGAATTCTAGTTCTAGATCCTAAATGTACTTTTTATTGTCATTGTCAAAGTTTTTGTCGATCGGGTTTTAGAAAACATCCTTTTAAAAGCATGAAAGTGAGTCATGATCGTGTTCACGCATATAACCTAAAACATGCAAAGAATTGTTATAAAGCTGTAGAAACATATACCTAAATCAATCAAAAATTTATTAAAGAAATTTTGTTGAGTCCAAATGCATTAACAGAATCAGTCTGCTACTATATACCACTAAGACAACTTCTAAACGCTTAAAAGTGTTTAAAAAATGCAGTAAAAAGCTACCTAACATTTCCCTCTAGATATTACAATAAAAAAAATATTACAAAAAACAAAATACAAAATAATATATGCGTAGAAAAATAAGAACTGAAAAGAGAAAAAAACAAGTTCTAAAAATTTCATGAGGTACTCGTATTTATTGCAGGCGGGGGACAAACCGAGGCGGACTAAAATTATGTGTTTGGAGGTGGTTTTTCCATATCAAATATATTTTGTAGTTTTTGTTTGTAGTGTTTTTCTACGCAGTCGGGTATTTGGTTTTTTGTAATATTTTTTTTATTTAGTACTTTTTAGTTTTGTTAATAAAAAAAATTATGTTATTTTTACCTGCCATGATGAAATCTATCAAGCCGTTTAGGCTGCAGAGCGCGAGAAAGAAATCGACAAACATACATACATACACTTGAAAAACATAACCCTCCTGTTTTGGGGCAGTCGGGTAAAAACCAATAAATTACTAAACCTAATAAAGCGAAAAACACAATTTCCCTTACTTTTTACACCGTATTTACGATGTGACAGTAATCTGGCTGAAACCCATGATATCCATGATATTGATAGCATATGGACGGGATAAAGCCCCGTTAAGGGATATATACCGGTCAGATTGAATTTGATGCCCCGTCGGGTTGGAATGAGGGTGCAGTTTAGTGCCTTGACACGTGACCTCTGAAATGCTTAACTGGTCAGAGACGGATTTAGGGGTTCTAAGCGTTTTTAAATCTCATGACGGCCTGGAGGCGCAGAAACACATCGGATATTTCATTCAATGTTAAAAATGACGCTGATAAAAAACATTCATATTTCATATTTTATTTAATGCAGTCACAGGTATAAAAGATGTTAAAATTATAAAATAAGTACAGGTGACACCCTGCAAGGGCACAGCAAACATATTTTGTAGTTTTTGTTTGTAGTGTTTTTCTACGCAGTCGGGTATTTGGTTTTTTGTAATATTTTTTTTATTTAGTACTTTTTAGTTTTGTTAATAAAAAAAATTATGTTATTTTTACCTGCCATGATGAAATCTATCAAGCCGTTTAGGCTGCAGAGCGCGAGAAAGAAATCGACAAACATACATACATACACTTGAAAAACATAACCCTCCTGTTTTGGGGCAGTCGGGTAAAAACCAATAAATTACTAAACCTAATAAAGCGAAAAACACAATTTCCCTTACTTTTTACACCGTATTTACGATGTGACAGTAATCTGGCTGAAACCCATGATATCCATGATATTGATAGCATATGGACGGGATAAAGCCCCGTTAAGGGATATATACCGGTCAGATTGAATTTGATGCCCCGTCGGGTTGGAATGAGGGTGCAGTTTAGTGCCTTGACACGTGACCTCTGAAATGCTTAACTGGTCAGAGACGGATTTAGGGGTTCTAAGCGTTTTTAAATCTCATGACGGCCTGGAGGCGCAGAAACACATCGGATATTTCATTCAATGTTAAAAATGACGCTGATAAAAAACATTCATATTTCATATTTTATTTAATGCAGTCACAGGTATAAAAGATGTTAAAATTATAAAATAAGTACAGGTGACACCCTGCAAGGGCACAGCAAACATGAGAGGACTAGTTGCCACAATAAAAATAAAATTTATGTACGTTAGTATTTATTAGTATATGTTAAGTACCTATATTATATTAGTGAATGTTAGTACGCAATAATTTAACTTCATAAAAAAATTATTATAATAATTTAACAATACAATCATAAAATTATCTACGTCATTATTTCTATTCGACCATTCCATTCGACCTTCAGCAAATAAAATTGCGCCCGTGTGGTGCCGGCAAAGAATAGTACCAACCCATCTCTACCCGTGGGTGTCGTAAGATGCGACTAAGGGCTTATGAATCAGATTGGCAGCAGCATCTTTCTGTGTATCGAACCATCTTACATACTGCGGTCACTAACAACAGCGGTTGCCAGCCGCAACGTTTACATGCGTGGTGACTATGATACATCCGTTCTTAAGTACCATGCGTTTTTGCTTGAATTTTATAGGTAGCTCCATGTCCTGCACTGGACGTTTCATGGGATGTTATGATGATGATGATGATGATGATGAAATAAAATTGAACCCTGAAGATACTGGATGGCGGCCTTTACTTATCAGTGGGACAGTTAGAGAATCTTTAAGATAAAATTACCTCTGCCGAAATCTGCAACCAGATGAAGCAAAATTACGAGCTTTCCTGCTTTTTTTGTAGCGTATTTTCAAAGAATTTATATTTCTTTAGTATTAATTCACATTAACATCTAATCATTTCACACCTAATCACATTTTTTTATTTATATCTTGGACATCACAACACAGACACCCGAACTTTCCTGAACTTGTCTAAACAAAAAATAATGTGCCTACTCACACCAATAAATAAAGTTGCCAGCGTTACACTAGGCGGGTGTTAGTTTCCATTATTGAATAAAAACTGAAGAAAACGTAGAAAAAATTACGTTCATGTTGTAAGAGAGTCTGTCTCTGAGCTCTTAGGGTGATAGCGAAAGTAATGACTGAAATATGCTATAAACGGCAAGGAGCTGGGGAATCCATTACAAAGAAAAATCTGTAGAAGAATCTCGAACTTTAAACTATCATGCGAATATCAGTTGTTTTATCTACTCGTTTCTAATTTACTCAGGTCTAGAAAGTTTAAAAGTTTACTAATCTAGAAAGTTTGAAATGATCCCTAATTATCAACCCCAATATTAAAAACCCTTCTACCATCGGGAGTCCAGACTCACCGCATGATATCACCCATACTTTGTTGATATTCTACATATTAGCACAAACCGCTTTGAAACATGTTTTATAATGCGCACGGCTAAAGAGTGGACTTTTCTGCTTGTGTCTGTGTTCCCGAGTTCATATAACCAGACTCTATTTAAGTCGCGGATGAATAGGCTTCTTCTGGGCAAGCTTCTCCCATCGTCTACCTCATCTCTGTTCTAAAGACTATATCGAGGACAAAAGTAAGCACTTAGCCAATAAAAAAAACTTAAGCATTCGGCAGGGCCGATATTTTATTTGTGCCACATCGCACCCTTGAGGCAGCCAGCAATCGAACACAAAATTAATTTGAAAGCAAGAATAGCGATCTCTTGAGATACAGATTGATTGAGCGAATTCGATTAGATACCTACTTACTTCGTTTGAGGAGTTAGAAAGGTCGGTAACCGCTCCAAGATTTTGAGACTTTATGGTAGTCTGATGGAGTCAAAAGTGGTCATTTTCAGAGAGAAAACCGCCCTCACAGACGGTTCTGTATCCACACAATACCACGAATTAGAAGCAGTGGTAGGTTCAAAAAGGTTTTAAACTACTGTCACAGGATAACTGCTCGTCTGCCTCCCTTTTCTATAAAGAAAAATACAAAATTGACACTCTCCGCCCCCCATGCAACCCACACCCGCACCGCCGCGCGCAATCCCCCCACGCGATTCGCGTGGTGCTCCTGCGGGTCAATTGTACTGAATATGCAAGCTTGCGCTTCTTCCAATTTCAAATTCGTGCTCGTTGAACGTAGTGTCTAGGATATGCTACTGTGCAAAATTTTGTGAAGTACGCCTGGCACTTGACCAGTTTTGTTGTAATTATGTGTTTTAATGTCTAAAAACAAACTAAATCCACACTCAAACTGATATTCCACTCACGTATCCCGCTTACGAACATACGGTTATTTAATGTTCAGTTCTCACTCGCCTTAATGCACTGGCTAGCACATTAAAGTCCTCGTTTCTTTATATTTAGGTCAACGATGTAAGTTACTTTATGTACAGTCAAGAGTACGTCGATCTTCATACATGGACTTTGTTCAATACATATTCCTATCAACATGTTGGCTGGAGGCACGCTTCAAATGTCCAGCTTGACGTGCTCTGACTGTACATACTGAGCAAATGACGAACTTTCATCAGGTACAGCTGACGACAGGACCCGCCCTATTGAAATAAGAGCGATACTAAGTCTAATGTATCAAACTTGATGTGCTCTTGACTACATGTTTTTTATTTTATTTAAAATACAATTCGTGTTTAATTTAACAGAAATAATTTCATTGTCTGACATAAAACTAGGTATTGTTTATTTAAGGGCACTGCAGGCCTCATCCAAATTATTTATTTTCATCAACACGTTTCAGTATTTCTTTATACGAGTAATTGTATGGCTACTGTTGGAACCTAAACTTAAGGTTCATTTAATTGAACCTTCTGCTTATCGGAAATTCCAGGAAAAGTTTATAAAATAACCCTTAAAATTGTAACTAAGATGCCTATTACGATAACAAAATCCAAATAGCCGGAGGCTAACTTTATGTCAGGACATTAAAGACATTCTAGGAACAGTTTGTGTAAATAATGAACTGGAAACCGTAAACGGGGTGTGTATTTGCCATTTTGTCATTCTACTAGATGCTAATGTGTGCCTAACTAATGTCTTTCTAATGTCATTCGTAGTGTGATTTTCTTTACATAATATACATACAGGGTGTAAGGGTCAGTGTACTGAAAACTGAACGGGCGTGGTCGTGGTCAGTCAACGAAACTGAACAAATATCCCAAATAAAAAATTTTGGGAAATGATTTTTTTTTTATTTTTCCATACAAAATGTTTGATCAGAGTAATTTGTACGGAGAAGACAAACATTTTTTTTTTATTTCACATTAATGTTTCTTTGGGAATGTTGTTCAGTTGCGTTGACTGAGCACGCCCGTTCAGTTTTCGGTACACCCTCCCTTACAACCTTTATATACCCATATATATACAAGGTGTAACAAAAAGGGTATATCAACCCTGAAGGATGTGATTCTGCCCATGAAACTGAACAACTTTTCCTAAGGAACATAGGTTAAAATACGAAAAAAAAAATTGACCTCCCATAGAAACTGAATGCTGATCGCGCATTTTGTATGGGAGGTCAAATTTCTTTTTCGTATTTCGACCTATGTTCCTTAGGGAAAGTTGTTCAGTTTCATGGGCAGAATCACATCCTTCAGGGTTGATATACCCTTTCTGTTACACCTTGTATATATTCTTTATTGCACAATTTTACAAACAGAAAGTTACATGGGTGAGCAAGCTATGCTATCCGCCAACAGATGGAGCTGTAGGTTTTTGGCTAAAAAGCGGTATTTTAAAAAATTCTTAAAAATACGCGGTAAACGAATTTTTCCAGATATGAGACCTAGCTAGATCGATTTTTCGTCCACAAAAACCATCGAAATCGTTAGAGCCGTTTTCGAGAAACTGATCACAAATATACAACGTGTTAACGGAATAAGCGAAATTGAGAAAATAGTTTGTTCAGAATATATTTAGAATTAATAGAATATCGTATCCACAGAAATATTTAGAATAGAAGCGGTAAAAATTTAAATAATTAAAATTACCCCTATCAATAACCCGTGAAATAGATTCTACTCTCGATTCTGAACAAACTATTTTCTCAGTTTCGCTTATTCTGTTAACACGTTGTATGAAAAATTATGACCTACAAAGAAAAATAACTGTGCGTTGGTGTTTAGGAAACATCAAAACGGACATCTTACGTTGGTCTTATTTTAACACGTCTATATCTATATCGTTATTCGAAGCCCATTTATATGAATAAGTTCCTACGTGAGAAATAATTTCTTTCCTCTCTTCATTGAACAAAAGGAACTGGGGCGTGATAACGGGAACGCGATCCGCGCCACACTTGGATCACGCGAAAAATTATTTCATTCTCAGAAATGGGTGGAACCCTCGACATGGCATCGGAAAAGATGTGCGACTAGGGTTATTTTTTATCACAACAAAAGTAGTAAGTATGTTGTTCAGAGCCTGTACTCCGAAGTTTTATCGGAGCTCCGATATTATCGGATTGACAACAATAATTACGTTCGGAAATTTACTTTGTATGGGAATTTCATTATTTATTCGTAGGGAATTTTCTTGTCAAAGGCCGAACCATAGACTAATTATAAGTGCGATATTATCGTAGTTTCACTTCGGAGTACGGCAGCAAAACACAACACTTTAAGTAACTCTTCGAAAGAAAGGTGGGTCGAAAAACGGGAAACTAATGTTGGTCGTCCCATACGAACCATCTGTCTGTTGAAGTTTTAAGAGGAGGACAAAAATTATTCTCTTTTTAGGGTTCCGATACCAAAATGGTAAAAAAAAGGAACCCTTATGGTGCCGCTCTGTCTATCTGTCTGTCTGTCTGTCCGTCTGTCTGTCACACCTCTATATCTCAGCAACCACTTATGCTATCAACCTGAAATTTGGAATAGTTTTAGAATATAGTTGCCCAACTTAATTGCACAAGAAAAAATTTTGAAAAAAGTATGATTAATAATATAAAGGGGGCCAAAATAGGGGGGGCCAAATTTCAAATTGTCGCTACTAGGTCGAGTGGGGTATCATATGAAAGGGCTTTACTTGTACATTTTAAAATATATTTTTGTATTTTTTTAAATTTCTTAGTTTTAAAGTTATGATGAAAAATGTCAAGAAAAATACCATTCCCCCCCCCCTTATCTCCGAAGTTTGAGTAAGGAAAAATCTGAATTAATTACAGTTGACAGAAGTTTATATAAACTTTACAGCAAAAATAAAACGATCTTTCTAAGTTGCACAGTTTTTCAGAAATCTGCAAAAAACCTTTACAAACAAATTTAGTTTTGCGGTCCTGAAAATGGACTTTATTGCTTCCAAAAATACTATAGGTATATCGGAACCCTCGGCGCGCGAGTCCGACTCGCACTTGACCGGTTTTTTTTGACCTGTGCTTCTTCGGAAAAATTGTTCAGTTTCTTACGTTAGACTTAAATAATCTAAAATGGTCTGAGTAAGAGTAACATACAAAAATATTGTATGTTACTCTTACTCAGAGTAACCTGAGTGAATAGACTTTTTCTGGGCAAGCTCGTTCCATCGCCGACCTCATTTCTGTTCTCAGAGCTAGATTGAGGTCAAGAGTAAGCATATTAACATACATATATACAGCGTTTACATAAATACAGCGTGAATTTTCATTGGTTTTGCTCCTGAAGCCCAGTGATTCTACTCATGAAAACAAGCAAAAAAATTTTGCTCAAAATATTTTTTTGCCTCTCCATAGTAAAGTGGTCACATGATGGACTCATTTAGTACAACGCCGTTAATAAAAATATGGATATAGCTAATAAAAATATATTTGAAAGTAAAAAAATAGTACGTAATTGGCTTCTTAATTTAAACTACACAGAAACTGAAAATTTACTTCGACCAATACAATAATATTATACCCAAGGCTCATATACACATATACACACACATACACACACACATACACATACACACACACTTACAAATATTCCGATGATTATTTTATCCAACTATTATGTCAGATTTTATTTTTGTTTTAGTAGTTCATTTATTCTCATTTATTTTCTTACATTTATTTTTGTTACTTTCAATCAGTATTTTAATTGAATCGCGGTTCAGATACCTATGCTTTTATATTGTTATTTCAGCGTCATTTTAGGAAGAATGCTGGTGTTTTAGCACAGGATTTAACCTTTTAAAACACTGGCAGATCATTTTAATCAATGTGCTTTATCTTTAAGGAACCTAGTATTAGATACCTAGCCGTAAGAAAAACTTTTGAATGAATAAATTTATTTATTATTATTATTTAGAATGGAAAGTCGAAAATTTTTATTTTCGAGTAAAAAATTTTTCTTCGAGACAATTTCTTATTTTATTTTTAGAATCACTGGGTTTCAGGAGCAAAACCAAAAGTATATTTTAAACTGTAGAATTGGAGCTTTAGGCGTAACGTAAGCCATGATCGTAATAAATAAATGGCTGAAACAAACCGGTTTAGTTACGGTCGAGCTTATTGATAAATACAGACAAGCACGTTCTAGTAACAGAAGCCAGATACAAAGGCCAGATGGATCGATTGTGTGCAGGATGGCTAACGATAATTGGATGCGGGAAGCTAAAGATCGGACAAAGTGGCGCGCCCTAACGAACGCCTACATTCCGGTCCGGACCACTAGCTATGGTAAATTGTAACATATCTTAGCTTTCCTTCGTCGTACAAGAAGAAACTCGAACAATTCGCACGCAAGTGTCACCGTCACACCTCCTCGAACGAGACGGTTAAAAATTAGGAGCCGTTCAAGACGCGAACAGCGCTCTGTTACACGCGAAACGTTGTTACGCCGTAAATAAAAATAAATCACGCCCTTAGCGCAACAATAAAAGAAATAAGCACCCGTATATTGCTTGGAGCGAAATCAGAGAGAATTCTTTGCGGTCGAAACGAACAGAAATAAATCCACTTTATTTAAGTAATGTCGTAACGTGCGCTCTCTGTGTTTAACAAATCTATTTTACACTCTATGGAAAACTCGAATTTCACAACGAAATCAGAGTGGCGTTAAATTGTACGCTCACAGTAATGCAGTATAAAATCTCATGATTTTAACAGGATATGGAACTGCGGAGCCTCCCGACTTAGGTATTACGAGTAATATAATAGGTCTTTACCTATGAAATTGCCGTTTTGTATGGCGAATTTTAGGTAAACTCAATTTTCAGTACTAACATTTTTGCATTTTTCTTAGGAATTATAAATACATTTTTTTAAACATTATTGGGAAGACATTGAGCTAACAGAAGCTTAAATTTAATTTTCGAAAAATATAATCTGTAAATAATATAACAAATCTAATGATGAAATCGGACGACATTTAAGACGAACAATTTTCGAACCTTTAATTTTATATATCAAACTAAGAATAAAAACTTTATTTTATGCGTACCTTGAAGTCAACTTTCAAATAAAAGACAAATGAAAAATCTGTAAGAAAATTTCGGCAATTTCATAGGTAAAGACCTATTATAATATACCTTATTCGCATGTTCCAGTAAAGGCAATTTGTAAACAAATACTTTTTACTAAATTAACTATTTCTTACTTGTAAACTTGATTAGATTTAGGTAACTATGACACGTTTAAAATTACATTCCTGTCAAATGTAAGAATTCACAATATTTAAGCGAACGCCTTTCTAAAATCTCCAATTGCAAAGGGTCAAATTTTTGGTGAGGAATGCGTATGAAGTCGTAAGGAACATTCCTCGGGCTATTAACTCACATAAGGCCTATGATATGAGCTCCAGGCCCCTTTATTGCCTGTCTAGTACTCTCCACGCCAATTTTATTACGATGACATGTCGAAATGGGCATATTATTCAACGGTGCCCGCACACAATCTCTACTAAGTGCTCTTGCGGTATTTGCACTAAGAGAGTTACCAATAAAGTAATTATCATATCATTACCCTACAAACCGTCCTTGTGGTGCCGGCAAAGAATAGTACCAACCCGTCTCAATCCGTGGGTGTCGTAAGAGGCGAATAAGGGCTTATGAACCGGAGGTTGGGCAGCCGCATCTTTCTGTGTATCGTACCACCTTACATACACCTTACCTCGGTCACCATCTATAGCGGTCGCTAACCGCAACGTTTACAAGCGTGGTGACTATGGTAAATCCCCTCCAAAGTACCACGCGTTTTTGTTGGAGTTCTGAAGGGTGTTCCCTGTCCTGCAGTGTACGTTTCATGGGATGCTATAATAATAATAATAATAAAATTATTTATTCAGATAACCAGGATCCATTATAGAGAAAAAATTACAAATTCAATTAAATTAAATTACAATTATGTCTACAAACTAAGAATTAAAATTACAGGTTGGTATTGTTAATCATTGTCGCAACATTGATGATGACCCTACAAACATTACCTCACAATCGTTTTGAAGTTCACGAACAGAAACTGATAGAAATGTCTGCTGATTTAAAAATGAAACAGAAAATTGTTCGTAATGATTTGCAAGACTGAATACTTATAAATTGTACAAAAGCATTGTTTAAACTTGCTAAAGATTAAAAGTAAACGCAGGAGACTTCGGAAAAGTATTTTGATATTTTCCTAAGGAATAACAAGAAATACTTAAATATTTATTAGCGGATCCTGCAACGTACCTACTGTTGTTTACATCGATATTTAATAAAGCTCTCTCATGTATTGTGTTGACTCTGTAAGTAGACATCAAAGCAGGAGTGTTTCAGAGTATATTCGTAGATATCGGGATTTTTCTCCCTCGGGAAATGTTTACATGACAGTTTGTTTTTCGTACTTCATTGATTAGCAAGTGAATAATAAATGAGATAATTCACTCATCTTGTTTGTTTGTTTGATAAATAAGTTTCTTGAGAATTTGGTTGTGATTGTGATGGATGAAAGTGAGGTCACTCGCTTTAAAAAAATGGAAGTGGTATTGTTGCTACGCCGTAGCGTACACCGTAGCAATACGCTACGATTACGCCGATATAGTCACTAAAAAACTATTAACTTGTACCAGTCAAGAGCACATCGAGCTTGACACATTGGACTTTGTATCGTTCTTATTTCAACAGACATACAGGCTAGAGTCGCACTGCGAATGTCAAGCTTGACCTGACGTTGACTGTACTACGCATTAGCGCGATATAATATATTCTTTGCTCAGACACTTATTACAATGATTGGGTCAAAGTAAGCGTCAAAATCTTATCTACAAACGAATAAAATACGAATCAGGTTACAATTTCGACAAACCACAGGACAACCCGTGAGTCACGTTAAAAATTCATCATAACATCCCATAAAATGTCCACTACATGACAGGAAGATTTCTAGCTCTTGCTGGAAAATTGTGGAAGGGAAGTAGCACAGTCACCTCGTTTGTCACCGTTATGGCTGGCACCATGGACCGCGTTTGTAGGTGACCGCAGTAAGTAAGATGGTATGATACACGCAGGAGCCCATCCTCCAGTTTATAACCCTTAGTCGCCTCTTACGACACGCACAGGTATGTATGGCATGGTACTATTCTTTGCCGGCACCACACACAATGTATGGTAAATTTGACAAAATGTCAAGTTTTTTAGGGTTCCGATACCAAAATAGTAAAAAAAAGGAACTTTTATGGTGCGACTTTGTATGTCTGTATGTCTATCACACCTGTATATCTCAGCAACCACTCATGCTATCGACTTGAAATTTGCAGTAGTTTTAGAATGTGATTGCCAAACACATAAAAGAATTCCACTCACGGGGGCAAACTTTCAAAGTGATGTTAATAGGTCGAGTGGAGTATCATATGAAAGGGCTTTACTTGTACATTACAAAATATATTTTTGTATTTTTTTATGACTCTTAGTTTTCAAGTTAAGATGAAAAATTAAAAAAACTTAACTTAATAACTTAACTTAATAAACTTACCATTTCCCCCCCTCATCTCCGAAGTTTGTGAAAGGAAAAATCCAAATTAATTACAGTCGATAGAAGTTTATGTAAATATTAAAGCAAAAATATAACGATCTTTCTAAGTTGCACTGCAAAAAACCTTTACAAACAAATTTAGTTTTGCGGTCCTAAAAATGGACTTTATTGCATCCAAAAATACTGCAGGTATATCGGGACCTTCGGCGCGAGACACCAACTCGCACTTGACCGTATTTTTTCTGAGTCATGTTCAGATTGTCTTAGGTAGTACCAGTGTACGCATCACAGCAAGCACGTAGAAACAAAACCAGTATAAGCTGAACCAGCGCTACGCTACGAGCGCCCGAAACCAGAGACCCGCTCAAGGTCAAAGTGTTTCCACTGACGTGCGGCCGTGTGTACATTTATGATCTTCAAGAGTTTTCGTCAGACACATCATGGAACGCCCTCACTTTACAGCTACGTACCTATCTTTATTTAGTTTAGAGAAAGACTATACAATTTACTATCATTTAGAGAACGCTTAGTTTGACCCCATCGTTGTATGAAAATGTAAGGCAGAAAATAGACCAACCCGTTATTTTTGCGGCCCAGTATACATGTAGTAGCGAGGCAAACTTGTATTGTTGCGCTAGCTTGACTGTTTTAGCTTTTGCTATTCAAAACTAGTTAGATGGCAGCTGATTCGGTTACAGTTCTTGATTTCTCCAACATAATGTATGAAGCAAAAAGGTATGTACCTACTTATCTACTAATAATATACTCGTAATATTAGATTCAGATTATCTATTCAATGGATTCTTTACAGAATACTTATTGAATGTCATGCAAAATACAATTAGGGAAGGAAGTCTGCAAAATTGAACACACTCAGTTCTTTATAAAAAAAACCGGCCAAGTGCGAGTCGGACTCGCGCCCTAAGGGTTCCGTACCTATCTACCATATTTTTTTTATTTATTTTTTTTTTTTTATTTATTGATCTTTATTACATAAACTTATTACTAACTTATAACTAGCACCGTTAAACCTATGTAGGTTTGTCTCGACGCTATCCTCATCCGCACAAAGATTAATACAAAATAAATTATAACGAAAGCACGAAAAGATAAATAATCAATAACAAAGTGTAAAACTCACTATAAATGACAATCTATACGCTGCATACATAGCCGAGCGAGTGGGCTCTGCACGCAGTGTTCCTCCAGAAACCGGTTTGATGTCTCTGTACAAACAGGCTGCTCCAATTTTCTCAGTCAAGAGTTGATTTAAAAAAGATTTATTTGAGCTCTGCATCAAGTTTTTTGAACATTTCTTGTTTGAGTACTGAGGCTATATTATTTGGTGTGATACTGTTCCTAATTTTGTTTGGTATTTGGTTAATTAGTTCGGGTACGATATACTCCGATACTCGTTTACCATAGTAATTTATAAAAGTAGGTTTCGTTAGTATGTTGTTGGTCACTTGTCTCGTTATTATAGGTTTTTTATAAGAAATTGGATGCTGAATTTCAGTCCTAAAAAATTGTTCTTTCAGAATTTGGAGTTTGAATTTCATATTTACTGGTAGTATTTTACAAAATCTAAATAGTTCTTCATCCGTTTGCAGTGTCTGTTTAATATTATATGGTATAATCATTTTAAGAAGTCTTACTTGGAGCTTATATATCTGATCGAGATATGATTTAAAAGTTCGACCGTAACTGCTTAACCCGTAGGATATAATATTTTCAGCCAGTGCCGTGTACATAGCCAATTTGATATTATATGGTACTCGGTTTCGGAGTATATAGAATTTTGCCATTACAGCACGTAACCTATTGCAGACTAGATTAATGTGAGGACCCCAGTTAAAGTTATGGTCAATTATCAGCCCCAGATATTTTTGTTCGGTAACCTGTTGTAACGGCAAGCATCCACATTGTATGGGAGTTGTATAGGAGTGCAGGCATTGATGATTATGGCCTACAATCTTCACCGGTGCAACAGTCCTGCACTGATTGGAATGTACGTGCAACAGTTTGGTCTTATCGGCATTAAGTACGAGTCCTGCGTCGTGTGACCATCGACAGATTAGGTCAAAGTCGTGTTGTAGCATCCGTTCCGCGGCTTTTAGATCTCTGTCCGCAGCTATCAAGCAGGTATCATCTGCGAACTGATAGATGGTACACTGATCTACGCAATTGTTCATATCATTCACGTAGGATAGATAGTGAAGCGGGCCAAGGACGGAACCTTGTGCAGTTCCTTCCGTCACTTTTACCGGATCGCTGAGGGCCTGACCAATTTTAACGTGGTGAGTTCTATTTTGCAGGTAGTTTCTGCACCATTCTAAGACCGGACCGTGAACTCCAGCATCGTCCAATTTTTGTATTAAGGTATTGTGACGTAAGGTGTCAAATGCTTTGCTGTAGTCAATTAAAATAATTAAAACATGCTTTTTCTCATTTAGGTGCTTATTTATTTCATCAGTGAACCTTGATAATAACATTGTTGTACTTTTGTTCGGCTGGAACCCAAACTGATTTGCTGATAGAATGCCATGGCTGGAGTAGAAATCGTGAATTTGTGTACTGATGAATTTTTCAACTATTTTGTCAATAATGGGGAGCATAGTGATGGGCCTGTATTGAGAACAGTCTTTACTATCCCCACCCTTAAATATTGGTCGCACTAAGCCTACCTTAAGCTCATCGGGGTAAACGCCTGTATTTATACTGGTGTTTATGAGGTGAGCTATAACAGAAGCAATTTTGTCTGCTATGGCCTTGACGTCTATGGCCCGTACACCATCCATCCCTGGAGCTTTGTGGCTATTCGTGTTTCTAATAATTTTATGAATTTGTTTTGCGGTGGCCTTTTTGCATAACATGGATCTGTCCTGTGGTCTCCTATATGTTGTCTCATCAAGTAATTTTTTATTACAGTTCGGAATTATATCTAGCACATTTTGTTTAAATTTAGTTGCAAATAAATCTGCAATTTTTTTTTCTGAACTAATTGATTGGAAAGCTTTACATATAACATTATTAATTGAAGAAGATATTTTCCCTGACATTTGGTTAAGGATCTGCCAGAGTTTCCTCATGTCTCCTATATGTGTATATATTTTCTGTTTTAAGTATTTATTTCTCTCTTTTTCTACTAATTTATTAGTTTTATTTCTTTGTTTATTATATTCTAATCGTTTTATTTTATTTTCTGTGTCTTTAAGCCACTCAGAGAATAGTGTGTCCCTTTTTTCGCATTCACGCGATACCTTACCAAAGACCCACGGTTCTTTATTTCGCTTCGAAACACTTACTTTTTGCCGGTAGGTTGATCTTTGGTAACAATCAGTGAGATTTTGGTCTAATAATTTATAGATGGCAAGTGGGCAACTCAGTTCTTTATGTAGATCCCAATTGATATTCTCCAGTTCTTTTCTCAAAATTTTATTATTTATTTTAAATACGTAACTTGGAGCAGCCTGTATATGGAACCCACCTAGGAGTGCTACAGCGGTCATTTTATGGTCGGACAGTTTGGTGGCAAGTGCAGCGCAGTACACATCTCGTAAGCGGGAGCGCGCGAAGATATGATCAAGACAGGTTTTCGTTACCTCATCCTTTCTCACTTCTACTCTAGTATAAGCCGCTATCCCGCTTACAAGACCGTGTCCGCTCATTGTGTCCATGTATGCCCTTGTTACAGAGTCATTAATTTTGAGGTTAATGTTCATATCCCCTATCACCAGTAAGTCATTTCCATGCGAAAATGATAGTGTGCGTTCAATTTCGGTTAGGAACGAGTGTTTGTTATTACTTGGAGGCCTATACACCACACACAAGCCAAGGTTATAGGTAGGTGATACGAATTTGCCGAGAAGGCACTCAAAGTGAACAGTTTTGGACTTCAATTGGTAGAATTTGTGTTTGTTGTGAATATATGCAATAATTCCTCCGCCTTTCCTATTTTCTCTGAGTTGTGTGAACATTGTATAGCCCTGCAAGTTAAATAGATGGCTTACTTTACTTGATACATTCGCCTCTGTAATTAAAACTATATCCACTACAGAAGTTTTATACGAGTAAACAATTTGTTCTAGGTTGCTAAAGTACTTTAGAAGTGAGTTTATATTAATGTGAATACAAACGATTTTGTTGCTTTTTTGTTGCGGTAATTGATTTGAGAAGTGATTTAAATCAATGCAATCTACAATTTCTTTAACATTGTCTACGCAAAAATCCATTTTATAATAAATAAGAAAGAAATTAAAACAGTAGGTAGGCAAAAGTAAGGCTATTATTCTTTCGCTAGTGTATCAATGTCCTTCTCGCTTCGGATCCAAAATATTTTAGAATTTTCAGATTTCCTAGCAAATACCTTGCCATATTTACTCCAGATGAATAGGAACTTTTTGCTATCTTTAAGATCGGTTTTAGCTTTCGCTAGTAGGTACTTGAGGCGGCTGGTGAGAGCTTCACGGACATAGACATCTTGTGCGGCAGCTTCCCCGGTCAGATTTGGCAGCACGTTGGAGACAGCTAGTCTGGCGGCACGGCCTGCGGTGACCCACTGGGACTTGGAGAGCTCGTCGATCAGCTGCACGAGAATAGACCCTGTCTTCCCCTTCCGTGTGGGTAGGCGTCGAGCTGAGAGAACAAGAGCGCTGTTGTTACCTATAACTTGCAATAAAGACCCAACTTTCTGGGCTATTTTAACTGCATCTTCGTTTTCTTGGGTAGGAATGCCTGCTATCTCAATGTAGTTAGCTAAAGCAGCCTGTTCGATCCCTTCAAGTCGTTGTTCTAAGGCGCCAACTTGTGTTTCTAAGTGGGTATTTTGATTTTTCAGCGCGACTTGTTTTTTTTCTAGGTTTTTGATTTTTTCCGTAGCAGCCCTAATTTCTTCTTCATATTCATCCATTTTGTCACTAGCGTTCTGCGCTGCTTTCGTTAAAGCCTCCAGTTCACGAGCAATAATTTTGTGCACTTCCTTAGTGATGTTTTCTAGCAGTTTCTTTACATCCAGGAGAGGCGCTGAAGCAGCTGCTAAGTCCTCTTCGTCATCCTCCACAGCTGAAAGGAATGATGTTTTCCTAGTGGAAGAGTGGCAACAGTCATTGCACACCCACTCGAGCGTGTCAGCCGCACGAAGGGCGGCACGTTGCTTGGTGTTGAGACCGCTGCAGTCCACTGCTTCGTGTACGATGACTTCGCATCTGCTGCATGTTATTGCTGGAGATTTTTTTGTCACAGACTTGTTACAGACTTTACACTTTTGCATAATGAGGGTAGATACTACACAACACTATATCGGCGATTGTATACGTGCTATCGAAGCGACATCCAAGCGCCTCGCCAGATCGCCCAAATCAGTTACGAGGTAAACACGCATCGCGTCCTCCCTCTAAAAACCGTTACGCTGCTGCCGCGATAGTGCATCCAAATTTTACGCGAGTGATATAATAACCCGCTGGGGTTCTACCTGCAGAGTGGGTTCCTGCTTGAGAATTGGCCTCCTACTCGGAATACTACGCATCGCTACGGCAAGAACATCGCCGAATGCTACGGCTGCTTGAGTGCTCGCCTGACGGAGTGCCCTACTAATCGGTCACATCGTTGGATGAGAGCCGTCAACCCATTCCGCCTTAAGGCCAGTGTTCTCCCCTTCTAAATCTCACGGCTGTGTGGAACGGTGGAAAAAAAATATAGGTATTCGTTGAACCCACTATCTTTTATTCAAATCTACCTACCTGTGACCCTACGTCACAGGAAGGTGATGTATATATGATATACTAAAAGCTTTTGCTCTTTGACTTTAAAAACTCCGCGACTACCCAACTTGACCCCTCTTTTATAGAAAACTTCTTGAAACGGGAGCTCACCTTTATTGGTTACTATTAGATGTGAGAAAAATTTAAATATTTAATGATTTTAGACTTTTCCCTTTATTTGTACTGTGAGACCTAGCTTTTTGCTAAATTTCATAATTTTAGGTCAACGGGAAGTACCCTGTAGGTTTTGCTTTTTTGCATAAATGTATGGAGATGAGGACATAAAAAGCCATATCTTTTGATTGCGTCATTGTAAAAAATTTAAATTTTCAGATCTTGTATGGTTTATGGACCTTAATATTCGTTATCAATTTCAACCTGATACCTCTTCTCGTTCGTGAGAAAAAGGGTCTTGACAGACAGACAGACAGACGGACAACAAAGTGATCCTATAAGGGTTCCGTTTTTTTTATTTTGAGGTACGGAACCCTAAAAATACCTAGATTCTATAAAATAAGCCTAGAAAATATCTAAAATCCTAGATCCTATAATCTAGATACCTGTCCAAGCTGGGAATCGAGTCAGCTTACGGAATAGCAGGTAGTTCATTGTTTTCAAGCAATCGCTACCCTCTAAATTGTTTCATAAGCAAACAAAGTACCCTTTCAACTATTTCTGTTGTCATTATTATTCCCGAAAATTAGAACACAATAATCGCCTTGTAAATCAGGAGACTCTACCTAGACGCAATTCGGTTGAATCTGAGCAAATTACACGCAAACACCAGTGTTTTGTGTTTCTAAATTTATGGCACCCAGTGGCGAGCCCATTATTCCGTTTTTGGGCGTTTGACAAACGACACTATACAGTCAAAGCTCGGATAAGAACAGTATAAATTGCTCTTGCCGCTAAGAATTTCGGACTTCAGTACAATAATTTGTAAGTTCTAAAGGATTTCTCTTGTCCATGTTTTGGGGTCGTATTATATGCTTACTTACGTGGAAGAAAAACATTTCATTGCCTCAGCACTGCCACTTCTATGTATGTAAGCTGGTGCTTACACACATTAAAAATACTTAGTACCAAAGCAACACGGTTTTAATTTTATGAAGGTTTTATTATAATCGTCTCGATTCATTTTGAATAGTAGTTTCTGCATGTCATTCTTTACGAAACAAATTAATAGTTTTCGTCCGAGCGCAGCGAGGTTCCAAACTCTTTGGTTTTCGCATTGAATGGTTTAAGTAGGTAATTAATTATAATAAGACAGGCAATAATTTACTTGAAGTTTATGTAAGTTAATAAATATAGATACTTGTAAGCAAGTAATATAATAATAGCAAGATTACGTCATTTAGGTACAATTGACTTATAGCGGAATCTGGCCTCTTTGACCTACATACGTTTACAATGCGAGTTGTCCCTACCGTCCATCATACTTAACTAACGACCTTTTTAATTTTGTTAGCACACAAAAAATGCGAAAACTCATGTTAAAATTTTCATCCTTTTCTGTGAAATGTAGGATTGTGAAATTTCATTTATTTCGTAACTTTTGTGGACTTATAGCATGAATTTATAGAACAATTTTAGGTAGATAATAGAACCTTTATATAGAACATAGAACAGAGATCGACATTTTGTTCTCTGTAAATTACAGCAACAACAACAACAACTCTATTATGAAGAAAAACTGCGAAAAAATTGTATATATCTCGAAAAATAAAATCTGTAATTATAAATTGCTTAAAAGGAAGAATATGATAAGACCAAGACTCCATTTTATCGTAGGTACCTACTCCTTATTTTATCAAAATTCTGGGACGTGATATACATTTTTTTTTCTTCAATTTTTTTCCTAACCGAGTTGTTGTTTGTACAATGCAAAAATAATAAGTAAAAACACATTTTTTAATGAATGGATTGAGGAATGAATATAGGTAACAAATTGTTTGAGAAACACCGATCACAGACTGCCACCGACATTTATTTTATTTATTATTATTAGCCTATGTAGTGTCCCACTGCTGAGCAAAGGCCTCCCCTCTATCATGCCATTCGTCTCTGTCTTGAGCTATTGTTGGCCAATTCCCAAGAAAAACGTTAAGGTCGTCTTGCCATCGCCTACGGGGCCTACCTCGCCGTCGGTGACCATCCTCCGGGACCCATTCGGTGGCTAATTTTGACCATCTATCAGGGTGCATGCGGGCAACATGTCCCGCCCAGTTCCACTTCAGCTTAGCTGTTTTTGTGCCGATGTCTGTAATGTGTGTTTTAGAGCGCAGGGTCGCGTCACATATGCGGTCCAGCCTTGTAACGCCTAATATGCTGCGCTCCATGGCCCGCTGGCAAACCTTGAGCCTGGATTTTTGCAACTCTGTGAGTGACCATGTTTGCGCACCGTAGGTAAGGATGGGCAGTATACACATGTCGACGATTTTTCGCTTCAGTGATATTGGAAGGTTTCCCTTCATTAGGTCCTTCATGGACCAGAAGCTTTTCCAGGCGTTTTGAATTCTTCTTTCAACCTCTTTGTCTTGCCTGTTTTTGAAGCTTGCTATCTGGCCCAAGTAGGTATATTCGTCGACATAATGTACGACCTGCACATCAACCTCGATCCTAAGTTTAGTGCTGTTACTCATCACTTGGGTCTTAGACATATTCATTTTTAATCCAGCCTCAAGGCTCGCCAGACTCAGTTGTTGTAGCATGGCCTGGAGTTCGTCAGCTGAGGTACGAGTAGCAAATAGAACTATGTCGTCCGCAAACCGGAGGTCGATAAGGCGTTTGTTGTTGAGTAATATACCTTTGGAAGACCAAGATGGTTTTAGTTTTTTAAATATTTCTTCTAATTTGGCCGTAAAAAGTTTGGGTGATAGAGGGTCGCCTTGTTTTACACCTCGTTCAATCGTAAAAGATGGCCCAGAATTCTGCAGTGTGATGTTTGCTGTACTATTTTGGTATATTATCCGGATAATATCTATGTAAGTTGTGTCTATGCCTTGTTCGCTAAGAGATGTAAATATTGCTGAATGGGTCAAACTGTCAAAAGCTTTTGAATAATCGACGAACGCTAAATATAATGGTTTGTTGTATTCGTTAAATTTTTCAACTATTTGGTTCAAAGTGTGTAAATGATCAGTGGTGGAGAAACCTGGACGGAAACCTGCCTGCTCCGAGGGTTGATGAGAGTCTAGAGTTCTTGTAATGCGATTTTCCAAAAATTTTATAAATATTTTATAATTATGTGATATAATGCTGATTGGACAATAGTTGGATATATCACTCTTGTCTCCCTTCTTATGCAAAAGGATGATGTTAGAATGACATAATTTTTGCGGTATTTTTCCGGTAAGTAAAATACTGTTATATAAATTTGTGAGATGTGGGAGCAATACCGGTTTACCTATTTTTAGCATTTCGGTAGTAACATCCGACATTTGCGTCTTTTTATACGACGGGCAAACCCTCACACTAATAACAATGGATCTCTCTAATAGACTACTCAACTCAAATTCAAAATACATTTTGCTTGTAAACAAATATAATTTATCATTTGTTTTAGAAGCAATTGAAACTGATGATTAAACCAGAGGTGAACCTCGAAATGAACAGATTAGTAACTTGGCATAAGTGTACCTACGAATAAATCAACAATCCGAGTTTGTAGGTAATTCCGAAGTTTACCGCTGTCCTCGAATCGGCACAGCTCCATTAATGAAGCATGCGTTGGCCTCACGTGGGCCTTAAGGACTTGCCTCCAATGACTGAACAAGTCTCTCAAACCCCGGCTTTGTCTATGGCAGAAGAGATACCTCATAGCCTTACTTATTCCTCTATCTTAGCAACTGCCTCTGGCAATTTCGAAGTTTTTAACAGACTCCGGACCCAAGTCGGCCGTAACAAGGAAAATATGCCGTTGGGCCTTCGACCAATAGTGGGGCTATAGCACGGATTCTGTATGTCGGTGTGGTTTCTCTTGCCAGACAATAGCACACCTTGTCTGTTGCCATGCGTATTCTTCCATCAGTTTACAACGACACCGATAATGCTGTCTGTGTTGCGGAGCATAAGCAAAGAAATATTATAACGCTGTGCTGTGGAATCCAATCGGAGAAGAACGCTTAATTAAAAATCTTTCAGCATTTTTCTTTTCCATGTCTTCAGCAAGGACTACACTACAAACCAAATAAATACACATCCGGTACACAATAAAACCGTATTTTTGTCGCGTATATTTATTCAAAAGACGTGTGCCCGTTCCTACGCGTCTGACGGTAAATTATTGCTTACGTTTTCTTTATATGACATCGGCGTGAATTATAGCCACAATCCTTGTATCTTCAAGGGGCTACTTTTATTTTCATATCAGTTCTATCTGAAACGTGTCTAGATGTGAGAATTTATTTGTTTTGACATAAAAGGCGCTCCCGAAAAATCTGAAAAACTTCTAAGGTTTTTCGTAGCTGCGAAAATAGTTGTGGTGCCGCGACAAAATTTATTCTATAGGTACACATAGAACAAAACTGTGAAATAACTTTAGGGGCATTCAAACAGTGATAGAATCCATCCTGATTACTTCTGTACTATACTTACTAATCTGGGATTCTGATATATATAGGGTGACTTTTAATTAGTTCTTAGAATAGAATAGAATAATATTTATTTGTGAAAGCAGGTGTTTACAAGGTGTTACAAAAAGGACATTGTTCTCTGCAATCTACCATAAGAGGTGTACAAATTTTTTGAGGATCTTAAAAATAATAAACTCTAAATAAACTAAGGAAACCAACTAAACAAAATAAAAACTTACGGGTCTATACCTTACAGATCTCTTAATGCGTACTATAAACCTTAAATACAAACCAAAACTATACAATAATTTAACACTTACTAGGTACTTTATAAACTAATTTTTAATTTTCATTCAAAAAGTCCATAATTTTATAATATGATTTATTTACAAGAAATCCATGTAATTGGCTTTTAAAATGAGGAAGTTCCAAGTTCCTTATGTAATTGGGCAAGTGGTTGTAAACCTTTGGTGCCATGCAAAGGATACTGCTGTGCATAAAGGTCGTGTTTGCTGCACGCACACACAGCCTATCTCTGTATCTTAGGGTTCTATCATGTTTTTCAAATTGGAACGTTTTTATAAACAGAGCTTCATTATTTTTAACAAACAAGGACAATTCAAATATGTACAACGAGGGTAGTGTTAGTATTTCTAAAGATTTGAAGTATGGTTGGCAACTGTCAGTTCTTTTTAAACCACACATACTCCTGATGCATCGCTTTTGAGCTTTAAAAACAGTTTCCTTTTCAGTGCAGTTACCCCAAAATATGATGCCGTAACGGAGTTGTGACATTACTAAACTATGAAACGCATTTAAGATAGCATTTTGGTTCACGATTTTGGTCAGCTCATAAAGGGCATATGCGGATTTACTTAATTTTTGGCATAACTCTTCCGTGTGGGTTTTCCAAGTCAGATTATGATCAATAGTCAGCCCTAAAAAAATTGTGTTCTCTACTTTTTTCACTTCTGTATCCAAATAGTCTATTTTGATATTATCGTTGTTTGGTTTACGTATATGGAAATGCATAGCTTTGGTTTTATCTAAATTTACTGACAGATTATTAGAGTTAAGGTATTCAATTACTTTGCTTAATGTGTTGTTTATGTCATTTTCGTAGTTTGTAGACTTGTTAAATTTTATTATAGCTGTGCTGTCGTCTGCAAAAAGAATCATGGGATGAGGTACGTTTTGAGGTAAGTCGTTAATGTACAGGAGGAATAATAACGGGCCTAGCACGCTGCCTTGCGGGACTCCAAATGTAGTAGATCTTTCGGTAGATACATATGTAGTCTCAATTTTCGAGGTCATACAAATTCTTGAGATGTGTGTATATTGCGTTCTATTGCTTAAATAAGACTGAATTAAATCTAACGCGTTGCCCCGAATGCCATAGGCATACAATTTATTGAGTAATATACAATGGTCTACATGATCAAATGCTTTGGTCAGGTCCATGAATAAAGCACATACGGGTTCTTTTTTATCAATGTTAGGTATTAAATTATTCAGGAACTCGTGAATAGCCATGTTGACGTTGTATTTTTTGCAAAATCCTTTTTGTTCTGGTGCTAGTATGTTGTATTTATCAATATATGAATAAATTGAATTATGGATTACTTTTTCAAAGACCTTTGAAATAACTGACATGAGAGCTATTGGCCTGTAATTTGCAACATTCTCTCGATCATGTTTCTTAAATAATGGCTTAATGATGATAGGTTTTAGTTTATCAGGGTATATTCCGTTAGATATGCTCTGATTAACTATATGACAGAGTGGTTCAGCTACTACGTTTGCTACAAATTTTAGTACCTTAACAGAAATATCGTCAAAACCAACGCTGTTTTTATTCTTTAAACCTTTTATTATATTTAGAATTTCGTGTGGAGAAACAGGACAAATAAATATGGAGTTAGTAGTTTTTGTAATGGGCAAAGTTGTGTTAGAATTTCTGTTTGGTTTGGTTGAAATCTGATCAACAAAATAATCATTGAAAATTGTGGCTATTTTAGTTGGTTCTGTAATTATACTTCCGTTCTGTTTTATTTGACTAACTGTTTCCTTGGGTAAATTATGTTTCGATTTGTTGATAATTTTCCATGTTGCCTTGGATTTATTTTTAGCAGTGTTTATGTAGTTATTGTTCTGAGTTTTTTGCGTAAGTTTTAAAATATTTTTAAGTTTCATAGTATGATTTTTCAGTAATTTTTTATTTGTTTCATTTGGATCTATCCTACACTTCCATAAGAGGTCTCTTTTTCTTTTACTAGCAATTTTTATTCCTTTTGTAAGCCATTTTGCATGTTTTGTTATTTTAATCCTGATTCGTAAGATAGGAAAACAAAGGTCGTAGAAAAGCTTAAAGCTATCTATAAAAGCATTGTACGCAAGATTGGGATCCTTTGTATCGTAAACATCTGCAAATTTTAACGAAGCTACGCATTCTAAAAACTTTTCTAAGTTTTCTTTAGAGTAGTCTCTTTTATTTACTTGCCAATACTTTAAAGAACATGTCTTTTTTACGGGGTACTTTATATATTGTGCAGTGTGATCTGATAGGCCTAAGTCCAAAATTCTACTTTCAAATTTATTTTTACAATTATGTGCTATATTATCTATACAAGTTCCGCTTATTAGTCTTGTTGGAGAATTAAATTCCAACTTTAGATCATATCCACTCAAAAAATTTACAAGATCTTTCGATTCTCTTCCAGTTTCAATACAATTTATATTAAAATCACCACAAACAATAATTTTCCGTCGAGGTTTTTTCAGGAGTTTCCGTAGAATGCTATCAAGCGCATTGTAAAAGATGTCTAGTTTACAAATTTTTCTATCGGGTATTCTATACACACACAATATAATCAAATTGTGATCAATAATTTCTAGTGCACAGCATTCAACAATGCTCTCAACAGATATTTTGCTAATTTCTGCTAATTTGCAAAAGGTATGCATCTACTCATGATACTGAACAATTTTTTCCAAGGAGCATAGGTCGAAATACGAAAAACCAAATTTGACCTCCCATACAAAATGCGCTATCAGCTGATGCAGTTTCTATGGGAGGTCAAAACTTGATTTTCGTATTTCGACCTATGTTCCTTGGGGAAAGTTGTTCAGTATCATGAGTACATTCATACTTTTTCTATCAAGAACTAATTAAAAGTCACCCTATTATATATATTTTTTTATGTGACAAGACGGTGCAACCAAGCAGGTGGGACACCTGATAGAAAGTGTTCACCACCGCCCATAGAGCCCGCTGTCTTATTTTTGGATATTTTATCTGTTTGTCCGTTTGGCTATTTTTTTATCCGCGATTCCCCCACACATCACAAACTGAAACGGGGCTTCCGATAATGTATTAGGCTTACTTTACTAACATAACAAGCATTGTTGCATCGCGATCGGCTCACTCAAATAGAAGATATGCGAGTACGAAATGTAAATCTTCGCAGCCGCTCCAGTTATTTTGCGAACGAAGTCGTAGGCATACCTACTACCTAGTGTATGTCTGTCTATCGATAGGGGGGCTTTAACAATCTCTGCTTAAGCTTTTTTTACGTTCTTATTCTTAAACACTTACATTACGGAGGCAACAAACTGTTCAATGAGACTTCGAAATACACAAGAAAGGTGATCTCTAAGTAGGTACAATTTAAATAGAAAGCAAATTTATATTAATTTATGCATATCGAAAAGTTACAGAACAATCAGATTACACAAAGTACGAATTTAAGACTCTTACTCTTACTTACATATAGACAAAATGTTAAACAATATAATAGCACAGTTTCCTTCGCGTGTATTCTGGTTATAATAGTGTCGTGTATAATAGTGTGTAGTCGGCCGGTGCAAGGAAAACCGACATAGGTGGGGGTTCACTTTAGTAACGAACATTTCATGCGAGTGCGGTTATTCCCCGCAGAGTATGGCCCACCTTACATCCTGCCCCGCGTGCCCTAACACCTGCACGCGGGATGAACTGATGCAAGCTACACAAAATGCCGTTCTCGTAGCTGAGTACTGGGCAAAACTCATTTAATTTTATAGGATTTGCGTCGACACGAAAAGAAGATAATAGTATTCCTCGTGTGACAGAACAGAAATCTTATCTTGCTGGCAAAATATCTATTAACTGAATGTATGACGCTCTTGTGGAATCGACTTACTCTAAACAAAATGTTTTAGTAAATAAAGAGAAGAAAAATTTGATTTGACGCGAGCCGCGATTAGAGCAGCGACCCTCGGCAGGTTTTTTTTTAAAAAAGGTCTTAAAACGATTTTTAATTAGGTATATTGTGACGAAACATTTACTAATAGGAACGTATTTGCGCTCAAGTTAGTAAGAAATAAAAAGAGGGTAGTAGTTTTGGCAATCAACATGATTTATTGCACTTATTTAAATAAAATATTAATCATGGTTCTACATCGGGCACATCGCCAATCCACCAAAAAACAAGACAATTTTCCGTAAAACTTGAATATTTCATATCTTTTGAATTTATCGCAACAGATTCACTATTTTGGCTTAAATTAAATTTTTCATTACATTCGTTTATTTCACTTAAGTTTGTTTCATTGGTGTGCCTTATGTTTGGTGAGTTCGGGTCATTTTCGTCTGCCAATTGAGTGATGCGGTCAGTGAAGTGGTACTGCCCGGAGCCTGTAGCCAGTATTGGTCGCAACGGGTGTATTGACACGCTGTTGCAGCAGTCTTTATGTAAGGGGAACTGAAAATAAAATAAAAATCTGTTAACACATCCAATCGTGATGCCTGGCAAAGTTACATGCTTGACCATTACCCTAAGAGCTATCCTATTATTTAGGGAAAAAATTCATATCAGGCCAAATTTTTTAAACGGTCTTTAAATGCAATTTTAAGAGACTATATTTTTGAATCCACCCAAATTTCAAACTGGAAGGTACAATTTCAATTTCTGGAGGTTTCAATTTCGATACTGTTTTTTTGTTGGATTTAGTACACTATATGTTAAGGGACGTTAATGAAACAAAAGCATAGATCTGATAAGATTTTTATCATAGGTCTCATGCAACTTTGAGATTTACGTAATTTTTTTTAGGTTTAATTATTTTTCTTTTACAAATATAGGAGGATTATATAATTAAAAAAAGATATTAATAAAGGTAATCAAATGTAAGTAAATAATATTTATAGCATTTTTGCCCTTTTTGTGGAATTTAAAGTAAATAATATTTATAGCATTTTTGCCCTTTTTGTGGAATTTATAATACCTTTATTATTATTTTTTAAATCATAAGGTCGTAAATTTGGGTGGATTACTAATGAATTATTTTATAGACTAGCTAATCTAATTTTTGACGAAAAAAAAAATGCTGATACGAATTTTTGTTGAATCTTCATACAGTGAAATAGTTTGGCTCTCAGGCTACATGTTTTAAAGATTGTTGCGCGTGGACTATGAGGGCACCGCACATTTGTGGTCCGACTACCTACATTTACCTACTACAGAAACTGCCAAGAGGATGTAAGGCAAACCTAGGTAAACATTTTTTTTGTATGGAAGGGCAATTTTTTTTCGTATTTCAACCTATGTTTCTTAGGGAAAGTTGTAGTTTCGTTAACTGAACGTGCTCTTAAAATTAATGCATATCCTCAGGAATACGGTGTATAAGTACCTTCTTTTACTCCGTGACGTACCTACATTTCGCTCAGACTGTATCGAACCTGCCAGGTTGCGCATTGGCAGACCAACGTAATGTGGATCAAATAGGGCACAACTCTCGCTACAAAGTTGCAAATTTCTTGTATTCGATGACGTAGGATAACTTGCGGTAAACTCAAGAGTGTAGCGGTGTGTCGCCAGAAGCGTATTTCACTAATTCCCTTTTCCATCGCAAGACCAGACGCACCGCAGGATGTCACCTATCATCATCATCATATCCACCAAAAGACGTCCACAGCTGGACATAGGTCTCGCCTAATTGGCGTTACTTAGTTAACATTTCACACATTCTCACAAAACGCTTCGAAAATAATACGCACTACCAAGAAGTAGGACTCCCTGCCAGTACTCCTCGTCCGTGTGGTGCCAGTCAGCTGATATACTACCACCCTACATTTACCCGTGGCGTGGGTGTCGTAAAAGGCGACTAAGATGGGCAGCAGTGTCGTTCTACGTATCGTATCATCTTACTTGCGGTCACCAACAACCGCGGTCCATGATGCCAGCCGCATCGCTTACAAGCGTGGTGACTTTTGAACTTCACCTCCAAAATATGCCACGATTTTTCACGTCCGAATGAGGCGTAAGACTATTATCTAATCTGTGGCGTAAGTTACAAGAGGATAGTCGATAGATAGGCGTGGCTCTAGTGTTGTGGGAATGGGATACAAATTGAATTAGTCCAAAATGTGATAAGGTTGAGCATTAGTTACTGTCACAATATTGTTATAAGAGAAAAATCAAACTTATTGTAAGATGATGACGTAGAAATAAGCTTCAACTGATGGGTGGTGCACACATTTTTGACAGACTGTACTACCAAGGAAGTGTTCGTAATTTTTCCTCGAATAATGTAGAAAAAATATTTCATTAGTGCTAACTTGCGTCTAGAATAGAAGCTTCTAAGCCTTCGAATCGGATCTACGAAACGTGGCGTGATACTTGGTGGTATGATAATGGTCACAGTTTGTGCCAAAGAAACATACATACCCAATTACATAAAAAGAACTTTCCCGGCTGGTAACAAAACTCGTAAGTCACAAACTGTACTCCTACCACGTGAAACAGGCAATCAAGGAAACAAAATCAGACCCAATTGTTGGTTAAATTGAATTTCAGACAAGGAAAATAATATAAATAGTAATAAATGTAGCAACGTCGAACACTCAGCCCCACGTCAATGATAACACTATGAGCGGGTCTCTCACGTCTAGGGATTTCAGAGTAGCGCGGGAGTAGTTTAGTGTTACCACAAATCTGCGGCCGAGCGTACACAATCGCATACGTTATGACAATTTGCGTATGTTAATGTAAAATGTTATTTGGTATTATATATCCTTGTAATAGTTGTTTATCACTGATAAGACTGACCAGTGAACTCTAGGCTTGGTACTAGCATTCACTAGTCTGATTCTGAGCGTTCAACCAGCTCGATAAAGATACACGTGCGAGATTTTGCCTCTAGTGAAAAGTGTTTTATGCCCTTATGTTTCTCATTCACTCAACTTTTCGTTGTTCTTTTAAATACTTAAAGTATTTTATAAAATATTTAAACATGATTCGAAATAACTTAGGAAGTAAAGAATGCTGGCAGGCATTGTGCTGCATGTTCAAATCAAAAAGATCCAAACGAAAGGTAAATAAAATTATACCTAAATTTTACTGGTATTTTTAAGTGAAAGTTTAGTGTTTCTACATAGGTCACACTTTGCTCCAAAACAGTTTCAAAATAATAATATATTACAAATATGTATGGCCAGTACAGGGAACTTTCAGTGTTACAAACAAGTCTGCTAAGTTGTAAGTTTTATATCAATATTTTATACCTTAAAGCAAATAATTCTATATTTTAATTACTCTTCCCTAGTGTTTCTCGCCCGTGAGAATCTTAAAAGGCGACTAAGGGATTATGAACTGGAGGATGGGCAGCAACGTTGTTCTGTGTATCATACCATCTTAAATACTATGGTCACTAACAACGGCGGTCCATGGTGCCAGCCACAACGCTAACTAGCGTGGTGACTATGGTACTTCCCCTCTAGGTGTTTTGCTGTAATTTTGGAGGGGACTCCCTGTCCTGCAATGAACGTTTCATGGGATGTTACGATGATGAGTGCCAGTGCACTCTCAAAAATGGCTCTAGAATATTTTTTTGTGATTGTTGATTCATTTAACAAAAAGATTTCTTTTATTTCAGTAATAGTAGGAACTGTTAAAGAACTCTCTCTTAAAATTTTTGCAAGACAAATTGTAGAACTTTAGTGTCTAACAAAAACAATGGTCAAAAACAATGTTTAGCAGAGCTAGTCATATCACCTTAAAAATAATTTTAAATGTTTATAAAGGTATCAATTTCTTCACGAGCTTTTAACAATTTTATGGTAATGTAAAAAAATATATATAAATATGCAGATAAAACTATGGCAAACTAGAATAACTAGATAAAACACATACCTTTATAGATTTATCACTATCTAGATCAGTAGTATCCATGTCATTTTTCCAGTCCACTTGGTCCACATCCCATATTTTTAGTATACCATCTGTCCCTCCACTTACAAGGTATTTCCCACAAGGAGAAATATCAAAATACACTCTCTGGTTGGTATCAACAGCTCGGCTCAAGATGTTCAGAGGTCTTCTGTAATATCTTATGTCCCATACTAAAAGTCTGTGGTCTTTTCTAGCACCAGATACTAATTTCAGTCCATCTGGAGTGAACTTCATGTGTGTAACTCCACCTTCAAAAAATTAATTTTCCAAATTATTTTATCTAGTTCGATAGTAATTTTGTTTATTACAAATTCAAGCCCATCACATACTCTCTAATAAAGATTTAATTTTTTTTCCAAGCAGTACAGCAGATTTTTTTTAATTGACAATTGTGATAAGCTACCTGAGTGTCCATGCATTTTTCCAATACTTTTGTAAGTGCCCATCTCACTGACATTATAAAGACTTATAGAAGTATTCCAAGAGCCAATAGCTAATAAATTGCTATCTGTTGCTAAACAGGAAGCTGGGCTCGATATTTTGTGCTCAGCAAAATCTCTGCCTGGCCTGAAATAAAGTTAAAGATATTGTAAATCTATTGTTCTACAAAACACATTACCAAAGCAGCAAACTGGTTATTTGCTAGTTTCAAAACTAAGCATTTTACAGTAAGTACAGAAGCTGGCAAACACCTTGAATAATAATATGTTTACTTAAATTTACATGATGAACCAAACTAAATTCTATAACTATAATTTATAGTTTTTTAATTCCATACAAAATGTAAAAAAAACTGTTTAGAGATTCAACAAAGAGGAGAACATTTGATAAAAATAGGAAATAGGAAGCAAAAAGGACAAGAAAACTGATGTGAATTAACTTTACCTATTGATATCAAAAGTCCTTAAACATTTCTTATATCCTGCTATAATTCTTGAAGCATCTGGAGTAAATGTGACACTAAGTGCTGGTTCCATCTCATCAACAGCATTGAATCCTCGGTAAGAACACCTCAAAGACCCATCAAAAGCATCCCACATTTGTACTGGAGCATTCTGCCTTGTTGTTATCCAACTAAAAAGGAATAGGTACATATTGAAACCAAACCCACAAGGTAGACACCCATTGATATGATATCATAGATGCCTTCTTTTCAAAATTGATGGCTTATAGAAATCATTTTTACAGAATCATTTGAACCTATTAACAACTATGAAAATAATTTTTCAGTTCTTCATAAATTTATGAGTTGCGGCAACAGCCGGTGGAGTATCCTTTCCTCTTCCCTCTCAGTACATAAGTGACTCAACTTTGTATTCCAATAAAATAAACATTATTCACAATAAATATTTTAATAAAGATTGTTCGACAAATTACTGTGTAAAAAGTGACGGAAAGTTTAAATAATAACCTTCTTACCAACATGTTTCTGGCATTTGACTATTCATTCCCGGGTACCAGCAAAAGTCATAAATTAAACCAGCTTCCTTAACGTGAACCACAGCATCCAAAATATCTATATTACGCCGAGAATCTACATTTCCTGTGTATAAGTCATGCGGCATTTCTGTTAGATGTACCCCATCGTTATTCACCACAGACAGGCAACAAGTCCCGTCCGGAGACCACTTACAGCCTCTCAGATAAGGCTGTACTTCTTCCTTTGCATTAGGAGCACGGGACCAAGAAGAATTACACAATTCTAACAAAGTTTTACTACTAAACAAAGTTGGATACTGAAAGATATTTTCTTCTGCAATTTCTTCAGAAATAAGTATATTTTCAGCAATATTCTTATCACCAATTGAAAAGTCTTGTTTATTTGAATCTATATCCATGGAAATCTCTTCCATGTTCAAAGCGTTTTTGATAAAATTTCACACAAAATACTTTTTTACACAACAAAAACACAACGAACGAATGAAAATTGAAATCGATCTTGAATGAATGACGTGGCTGACAATTATTTGACAAACAATGCTGCCAATATTACACATTCACTCACCATAGATATTTTTTTTTTTTTGGTTTTATTCTTCCTTTCGGAAAGGCAAAGAGTACAAAGCCCATACAGCCATGTCTGATGTGTTTAATCTTTCTTTTTGCTCCCCTCGTAAAGCGATAGTGAACTTTACGAAGGAAAATGTTCGTGACTTTTTGGGACAACACAAACGGGGCTTAAACACGAGATCACTTGAAATCTTCATCAGCTGCGCACTCCGTAGTAAATTTACTGCATAACACACTATCTTTATTATCCACTAAATCACTAAATGCACAAAAAAACAAAATTTCAATTAAGCAGGCAAACGCCCATGTCGAGTTCCCGCCAAAAAGCCTCACCATAGATATTTTTTTTTTTTTGGTTTAATTCTTCCTTTCGGAAAGGCAAAGAGTACAAAGCCCATACAGTCATGTCTGATGTCTTTAATCTTTCTTTTTGCTCCCCTCGTAAAGCGATAGTGAACTTTACGAAGGAAAATGTTCGTGACTTTTTGGGACAACACAAACGGGGCTTAAACACGAGATCACTTGAAATCTTTATCAGCTGCGCACTCCGTAGTAAATTTACTGCATAACACACTATCTTTATTATCCACTAAATCACTAAATGCACAAAAAAACTAAATTTCAATTAAGCAGGCAAACGCCCATGTCGAGTTCCCGCCAAAAACTCCTCACCATAGATAATGGAATTATTATCGGCTTTGACTTCTTGTATTTTTGGCACTTCCGGTGCTGCCAACTTTTTCTATAAAAATCCTACCATTATCCTAATCACCTGCAGGGTGTCAGATATGTTATGAATTCCCCAGAATACGGGGAATTTTTTTAACATATTGTTTGAGAGTTTCGCGGTCACTAACACTATTATAAAAACAGTTTGACGGGTTCTTACCACAATATGGATTTTTGATGAGTTTCCGATATTTCGGCGCTGTTGCAAGCACCATGATCACGGATGAATCAGAACCCGTCAAACTGTTTTTGGAATTTTTTTAGTTTACTTTTTGGTGAAATCCATGTACATGGGGAATTTAGAACATAGGCATTGGCAACACTGATCAGCTGTCAATGTTTTTCAGCCGCTTCGATCTCTCGTGTATATTGACGTGAAAATTGTGCGATTTTCGCGATGAAATAATTGATAGTCAATGATAAATGGAAATGAGTGTATAATTTTATTCAATAATTAAATAAAAAAGTGCCGTACCATGATAAGAAAATTTGCGCGCCAGTTATTTTGTAATTATACTTTGGTGTGTTGTGTATTTGGAATAATTATGTGCACATGGATATGGTGTTGATAAGTTTATATGAAATTGTTTGCAGAGAAACAATGGGAAGATTATTTTGAGGAGTCGCGGGTTGCGCGTTGAAGCAAGGTGCTTGTCCTCCAAAATGTCGTTTACGGAAGGTCCAGCGAAGGCTTCGCAGTGCTGCGAGGAGTGTGGGGAAGGCGCTCCGCCGAGCTATGCGATGTACGAGGCCCTGAAGGACTCCTGCCAGAACAACGCGACTTACTTCCAGCTGGACGTCAGTGAAAATGGCCAACGATTGTACCACGGCTTTATGACTCTCATAGATCATATTGACACTGTGTGGCCCTTGGTGGATCATGTCAGGAAGGTATGTTATTATTTAATTATTAAATTCTGCTTAGTTATACTATAAGAAACATTTTTTGTCAGTATAAGGTACAACTACAGGCACTTGCTGTTATGTAGCTAAAGCTTATTTATTTTTTCAACCGTTATATCTTGCTCGCTTACCAGTTTTTGCGAAGGCCAAATCTACCTTTACCAACCCATGTATGAAGTGTAAATTTTCTTTTAGAAAGTGTTGTTTGAATGACAACAAGTCCTTTAAATTAATGCATAAACTCAAGACTGGGTACACTGAGTTCTGCTAGAGATCTCTAATAGCTGATTTAATCTTCTGTCACAGAATTAAGTAATAGTACTACATACCAGGCCACTCAGAAAGTATTGCGAAAAATAGTTTTTATATATGGGAGACTGGCCGGTCAGAATCTTTTTCGAAAATATGATTACTTGTAAGTAAAAATATGTGTGTTCCATGATTACTTGTAAGTAAAAATATGTGTATTCCCTCCACATTTTTTGCGAGCCAATTCAAAGTATCGTGTCTTACTGAAAAATGGATCTGCGCCGGGAACATTTTAGAGCTATGATTTTTTACGATTTCAAGTGTCGCCTGAAACCGGATGAATCGTTCGATAGACTTCAAATGGCATTTATGGATGAAGGCCCCTCCAAGGCAACCGTGTATCGTTGGTATAACGAATTTAGGCGCGGTCGACCAACCTTGGGGGATGAAGAAAGAAGCGGTCGCCCTTTGACGGCTATTACGGAAGAAAACGTGCTAGCAGTGAAAAATTTAATCCAAGATAATAGGCGAATTACATATCAGGAGATTCAGCACATATTAAAGATTGGATCGGGAAGCGTTCACGAGATTCTACACGGGCATCTTCGCGTGAGGAGGATAGTATCGCGCTGGGTGCCGCACTACCTCACCGACGCTCAGAAGCAGGCCCGGGTGGAATGGTGCCGTGATATGCTGAACAAATTTGAAGCAGGCTCGTCTCGGCGTGTTTACGACATCGTAACAGGTGATGAGTCCTGGATTTATCAATACGATCCAGAAACCAAGCGCCAGTCGACAGTTTGGGTGTTTCAAAATGAACCAACGCCTACCAAAGTGAAGCGATCTCGAAGCGGGGGGAAGATTTTGATCGCCAGCTTTTTTAATTTGACTGGCCACTTGGCCTCAATTCCCTTACGAGATCAAAGAAGCATCAACGCCGAATGGTATACTACCAAATGTTTACCAGAAGTTTTTTCTGTTGTGAGCAACAAGCGACCAAACACAGGGCTCCGCGGACTACTGCTCCACCACGACAATGCGCCTGCACACACCGCGCTCAAAACGAGGGACTTCCTGGACAGCACACCAGTCAAACTCCTGGGTCACCCTCCTTACAGCCCTGATCTAGCACCGTGTGACTTCTTTTTATTTCCAAAAATAAAAAATCAGCTCAAGGGGATACAATTTTCGTCGCCGGAAGATGCGCTGGCTGCGTTCGAGCAGGCTGTAAACGAGGTGTCTACGGCGGACTGGAAAAAGTGTTTTGAAAACTGGTTCAGACGCATGAATCTTTGTATAGAGGCTGGTGGAGAGTACTTTGAAAAGATTTAATAAAAATATATGTACCTGTAGAACAATTTTTTTTAGTGTCGCAAATATTTCTGAGTGTCCCACGTACTTCTATATAGAAATGGATACCTTTCAAATCAGAAAACTTTTTACACTTATTAGCTAATATTTATTATACTAGAAGTCACCTTTGTGATAAAATCTTGGTACAAAATATTTTTTGAACTTCTAAAAAGCTATTGAAGTGAAACTTGACTACCAAACACCACAAAAAGTTTAGGGATAAGATTATAGGTCCAATTACCAATGAAATTGCCATTTTAAGTAAACACAAAAAATAATAGCTAAAAAGTATAATTTAATGATGAAAATGGATGTCATTTGAGTTGAACAATTTTTAGAACCAAACATAAATACAAACATAATGCGTCTTGTCTATTTAAAATCATAAAATCAACTTTCCAATATGATACATAATGACAATAGCTATTGAGTTAATGGAACTGTGCTCTTATGAAACTGCAAGAAAATTGCAACAGTTTCATAAAATGTTCACTCTTGAGTAAACTCAGTAGCCCCTGGGGATAGAAATAAAGGTTACAATTAAATAAGTTTACCTAGAAGAATCCTAATCACTTGCAACTTGAACAGACTTGGGTTATTTAAATTGAACCTAAGAAAATTCTTATTGTCGCCAAAAAATTTTGCATATCTTAAAGAAAAAATAGTCCTGCAGTAGCTAATTGGATTGGTAGTAGAAAGGATGAAAGAGTGTAGTGGAGAGGTTTCACCGGCAGTTAAAGGCTGCCATAATCTGCCACGACAGCACTAACTGGGTGGAATCTCTTCCATTGGTGTTATTAGGGGTACGCAGCGCGTTCAAAGAAGATATTCAGGCTTCTTCTGCTGAATTACTTTATGGCGAGCCTTTACGCCTTCCAGGCGATTTCTTTACTACGGCGGCGTCTGACTTCACAGTCGACTCAACGAGTTTCACGTCATGGCTACGTAATTTTATTCAAAATTTACAGCCGAAGCCTGCTTCTCGACATGGCGGTAAACATTCTACATTTGTTTACAAAGGGCTTGACACCTGCTCGCATGTATTTTTACGTGACTGCACTGTTGGTGGATCCTTAAAACCACCTTACATGGGACCATACGAAGTTCTTAAACGCAGTGACAAAGTTTTCACCCTTAAGGTGAATAGTAAGGTGGTTACGGTATCGGTGGACCGCGTCAAGCTGGCCCACATACTGCGTGACTCAGACACCGCAGTTCACACACCGATCATTTATCCCTCACAACCTCACAATCTTCAGTCAGAGGGTCAGAAACTACCTGTGGCCAAGGAACCAGAATGCACGACGCGTTCGGGTCGGAAAGTGCGGTTTCCTGCATATTATCGTCTGTAGGTCTCTGGAGGGGGGTGATGTAGTGTGCCCACTACTGCCACCGCTAGATGGCGGCACTGGGATATTGTAACTCGGTATTGTTAGTGTTACGGTGTTTATTTATGTAGGACCGAAAGATTTTGATCCGCGTTTTCGTGGTAACCTGAATTGTATTGTGATATTATAATAAAGTGATAGTACTGTTATAAGTGGTTTTCCCTTCTTCATGAATAGCGAGGGTGGTCTCCCTTGCTATAAGAGCACTTCTTATGGAACTTATCTTGATAAGTTGATAATATATGTATTATTATATTGTAGATATATTGATATTTGTAGTCTAAAGTTGCTGCTGGGCTATCAAATAATAATAATAATATACGTAGTTATTACTATGTATTATTATAATATTATACAGGGTGGAAACTTTCAACGGGGCAGTAAGGGGAAGTACCTTATCTGTTGCAGCAACACGAAAATGGTCTTAGGAGACTATCTATATTTGTTTAAGAAATTTCGATCCCCATTCACAGATTTTCAAAAAAATGTACAGTTAGCAAGAAAACAGCCATTTTATGCAAAAAAAAAAAATTATGCCAATCAATCGAGTTTCTAATACTGACCAAAAACTACTCAAGTACTCAAAAAGTCACAAACTGCAAAAAACTTTCCCCGTACATTTTGTATGAAAATTTTACGCAAAAGTTTTTTTAGTGACGGTTGACACCTTTTTGTTGACTGAATGAAAAGATAAGTTTAAAAACAATTAAAATTTCGAAATCGTTATATATGTATAGAAACACATAATTTCTAAACACATATTTAAAATTTAAAAAAACCAACACTGAAGGACTCATCAGCAAAATCATTGCCTGTCCTATATCTAATAATAATAATATTTTTAAATAAGGAAATCATGTAGACAAAGCGAACAATCCATACTACAGTTGGTTAGTCATTTTGAGGAAATATATCAAACACATACACACACCACTAAAATATTATAAGATCAAAGTTCGTGATTACTATCAAAACAAATGTTAAAGTCATACTTAACAAACAAAGCATTTTAAACATGTGCGCTACATGCTACCAGCTGTTTTATCAGAGTTCAACATTTTATTATGTAGTACGAGTAGTAGTGGTACAATGTTATCTGTCATTACATCACATATGGTTCAAATAATGTATACCCTGTCAAAATGCTATATCGTTAATAAAGAGATTTTAATTAATTTGAAACAATATCCTAATTAATTGAACAAAGATATTGTGACTAAAAAGTTGTTTGCTTTAGGTGTATCTCAATATGAATAAGGTAGCTGATAATTTTGAGATGGAGGGTAAATTTTTATTTAATTATCATTGTTCCAGGTGGCACCTCTTTATGATTTCGATAGCAAGTCGCCTGGCAATGGCTACCGAAGCTTTGTGTCCGTGGTTGACTCTTGTGTGCTGCACGGCCTCAAATTGAGTAGACAAGTATGCACTGGCAGGGACGCGCTACTTTTTCGCAAGGGGCACTTTGTCAAGTAAGTTATGAGTACAGTATTCAACACTTAATCATCTGCGCCAATTTTTCTCGGCGGTGTCCAACGCCGTCATCTCCATGTCGGTATCGTTTCGGTGGACAGGTGTACATAAATAGATAAATAACACAGAACAAACACTCGTGTTCATCACACAAATGTTTGTCGCGGGGATCGAACCCGCGGTTCACAGCCTAGAAAGTAAGCACACTAAAAAACCACACCAACGGGCCGTTCATAAAAGTTAAGAGACAAGAAAAATCCATAATAAAACTTAGTCAAACCCAACGATTAACTCCGTCGTCGTTAGCTTTGGAAGGAATAACAATGAGCAAACTTCGGGAAATTTGCCTCAATGAAAAGATTGAGAAAATAAGCAAATGCACTAGACATTATTACACAGCATTAACTAATTAGCAATTGCAAATTAAAGGCTGTAGTGCAATCAGGTTCCTTTTAAACATTCTACTCAAGTCACTAGTGTGTCTAATAGTGTCCATGCTATTTTCTGTTCATGGTCACCACCACCCAAGAACTCTTAGGAAAATACCTCATACATAGTCGCCACGCTTGGCAGAATAATAAACAGAAAGACGCCACTGCCCCTCTTCTCGAAACCCACACGGAAAGAGATATGCATTGTTACTTTTCAAAACAAAACTACACAACCATTCCCTTCATAAAATTGTTCCTTAGTTTGCGAAATGCTTTTTTATATTTTCTGATATTGTCTTTATTTATGTATAATTTATTTATTTGTATAGGTAGGTACATAAAAATATAGTAGCATATACTAATGTGGCACACTACATGCAAAGGTTGTCTAGAAGAGATCGCTTCAGCAGCGATAAGACCTCCCTTGTCAGCCCTAGCTAGATTTAAGAGTCTTATTGTGTTTTGTGATTGACAATAAAGTATTTATCTATCTATCTTATCCAGCACCACACGGGTACTATAACGTGAACACGCACTATAGATTTAAGCAAGATACGACCCGCAGACAACGTACGCGGCCTTGATTGAAATTGCTCGCCTTCTATATTTAGAGTTGTTAGCGAAACTATAAAAAACTGATTTCCTATACAATATTTTTTTAGGCACCTCTACACTTTAGAATACCTCTTGATCGGTGATTTATCGATAATAATCGGCATTAATTAATCTTTAATCAAGGTTAGTAAAAACCGGTAAATGTTTAAAAGCGTAGATAAATATATTTATTTATTTTTTTAGATAGTTTCGAGGGTGATAAGATTTTAGTGCAAAGTCCGTCTGGGGAATTACCACTCCCTTGCCTATTTCTGCCGTAAAGCAGCAGTGTTTTCGCTGCTGTGTTTCGGTTCGATGGGTAAGGGAGCCAGTGAAATTACCGGAACATGAGACGTACTACCTTAGTTCTCAGGGTGGGTAACGCGCTTTGCTGTCTTATTGGTGTCAAGTTATGCCACTAAAAAGACAGTGGGTGTAATGGGCTTTGGTAGCCAGTACGATCAGGTGGCTTACCTGCTCGTTTGCCCACTTGTGACATATAAAAATTGAGTAAAAATAAAGTTATAGCAATAGCATGAGTGGTTGCTGAGATAAACAGGTGTGACAGACAGACAGACGAAGTCGCACCATAAGGGTTCCGTTTTTACCATTTTGATTCGGAACCCTAATAATGAACACAAAAGTACGATGCTGACGGTTAATGTACAGAACTCAAAAAGTCACGGGCCGGGGTGCGCGTTGCAAGGCGTGCGAATCGTATTTAGCTCCATCAAAACCTCATCCGTGTGGTGCCGACAAAGAATAGTACACACGGCCGCACGTCAGTAGAAACACTTTTGGACCTTATGGCGTGGTAATAGAGTCGAAAAAGTTTCTACCGACAAGCGGTTGACCGTACCAACCCATCTCTTCCCGTGGGTTTCGTAGAGGCGACTGAAGTATTATGAATTGGAAGATGGCCAGCAGCGTCCTTCTGTGTATCGTACTATCTTACATACTGCGGTCACCAACAACCGCGGTCCATGGTAGCCGCAACGCTGACAAGCGTGGTGACTATGATACTTCCCCTCCAAAGTATACCACACATTTTTTCTGTGAAATTGTGGACGGAGCTCCTTGTCCGGCAGTGGACTTTTAGAGGCCCGGCAGACAAGGACCAGTACAAGTGGATTTATGTAACTCCAATGCTGACGGTTAATACGTAGAACTCAAAAGTCGAGTCGCGGTGGTGCGCGGGGCAGTTGGAGGAAGGCGTGCGAATCTTTCTTTGGCTTTCCGCATGTCACCCATACGCAGAAAATGACTGTCATCATTAGAGTAAAAAAAATCGAGCTTCTAATATCGTAATTTTTTTCATTAATACCCACTACTTTAATATTGTTCGTACACCTAGTTTGGAAGGAAATTAGCTTGAATAGTTGTTCTGTTCAAAGAGTTCTGTGGCTTTCGCGTTTCTGCTGGAATTCTGGAAGGAGCTCCTTGTCCTGTAGTGGACGTTTCAAATGATGTTATGATGACCAAAAACCCTATTTCAGGGAGGTAGAATCTTGCGGGCAGCTACTGGCTTCCCTCGGCACGTGTCTCCATCACATCCACACGTTGCTGTCGTGGGCGTCCCCCGGCGACCTGTTCCCGAATGAACCACATTCCCCTGAAGAACTTTTCTCACAGGCCGACACTATCAATCAGTACTGCTTCTATGGGCGGTGTCTTGGATTCCAGGTAATGGACGTCCAGTTTATATAATCCGTTTCACGACTCATGCCAAAGCTTAAAAAATCTATAAAGTCCGTCATTATACATATTCTGCATGAGTTAGTGAAGTGTAAAGCGTATCCCAGTCGCCTGTACTAGTCGGTCAAAAAACTCAGGTTTTATAAAAATCAGGAAATCTTTGAAAATCTAATGTTTTAGTATAAACTTTGTTTGCGAAGGTGAAAATATATCTTTTTTTACTTGTGAATTGATCATTAATACTAAGAACGGAAGCATAAATAATCCGTAATAGCCATTTTATGCGTGATTTTTAACACCGTTTTTTTCCTGAATGGTAAGTGTTTTCACCAGAAAAACTGTGGTAGTAACATTAATTAGTCCCATGTCACATATTTCTTAGAGAGAAAGATAAACATTTTACGTTTTTAGGATTTGATAAATATCCATACATTTTAGTATGGAGGTCCCTCGAAAGAAAGGGATACACTTATGGGTCCATCCCTAGCAGGAAGTGCTGCTACTCAAACATCCTTGTTACCAACACATTTTGCAGCTATACCTATCAAGGCTATGTTATCAAGGCAAGTGCTGCATGATCAATAATAATCAGTTAAAGATGTCAGAAGAAATAAGTTTGTAAAACAATATTATTTTTCCGTCAAATATACTCTGGTTCGTCTAGTTCGTGGTGGTTTGTCTGGTTCTATGGCTGCAAAATGTGTTGGTAAGCTTTGGCATTGACTCAAATGGGGCAACCCACAATTTTTTTAGATACAGATTTGGCTTAGTCAACTCAATTTTGAAAAGAAACGTCTTTTACTTCACTTCTGCTTTCACTGCCTCATCGATATATAGATGCAGAAGTTAATCAAGGCAAGGTCTCAGCTATAGGAGGAAAACAATTAAGACGTCTAATACTGTCCTAACATTGACCCAATTACCTTGCAGTTTCTACCTACAATGCGCGGCATACTAAAAGGCATATCGATATGCATGGCGGGCTTCTCTGAGGCATACTACAGCCATGGGAATCTCATTAGTTCTGTGTGGACGGGAGGACAGTATCTCATAGACCCTGAGATGAGGGCGCGGAGAATAGTAAACATATCACAGTCGGCAAGCGTCGAGTTTTGTAAAGCATTCTGGTTTTTGGCTGAAAGTGGTACGTATTATACAGGGCAGAAAATTTACGAAAATGGTCTTAGGAGACTATCGATAACGTGTCGTGAAGTTTGGAACCCCATTCACAGATATTCTAAAATATACAGTTAGCAAGAAAAAAAAGTAATGATGCCAATCGTTCTAGTTTCTAATACTGATCAAATACTTCTATGGAAGCAACCCAGGTTAGATAGTACAAAAAAAAGTCAGAAATTACAAAATCTTTTCTCTAGGATACATTTTGTATGAAAGTACGATACAAAATTATTTCTTTATGATTTCAATCGATCCTGTTTCTAACACTCATCAAAAATATTGTGTTTTTACCATAACATAGTCAATTTATTTCCAGAAATAATGAAACGCGTTCCAAGTCTGATGTCTTCGACGGTAGCCGTGAACAAACTGATCACGATACCGCCTGAGCCTATTACCGTACCCACTAAGGACGGCAACGAAACCACCGTGTTACCGCCCACTGTGCATATCGGCTTGCAGGGGTTAAATGTTAGGCTCATCAGTGTAAATAAGAGAGCTGGCATGGTAAGTTACAATAATCACCATAAATACTTACTCAAGTGCTTATTTACGACGGCAAGGAGATAATGGTTCTACCGCCCATATCGGCTTACAGGGGTTAAACGTTAGACTCATCAGCAAAAATAAGAGGACTGGATTGGTAAGTAACAAACTGACCACGATTCATAGTGAGTCTGCTGCTTTGCTTTCTTAGGATGCCAAGGAGATGACGTTTCTACCGCTCATTGTGCGTATTGGCTTGCAGAGGTAAAACATTAGGCTTAACAGTGTAAAAAATTAGGGCTGGGTTGGTAAGTAATAAACTAACCACGATTTAGCTGTGCAAGAAAAACATTTTTTTTTTATGTTTCAAGTGAGCAAACGAGCAGGTGGGCCACCTGATGGTAAGTGGTCACCACCGCCCATAGCACCCACTGTCTTATTACTGGCATATCTTGACACTAATAAGACAGCAAAGTGCGTTGCTCACTTTGAGAACTAAGATGGTATCTCTTACGTGCCGGTAATTTCACTGGCTCTCTTGCCCTTCAAACCGAAACAGCAGTGCGAACACTGCTGCTTCACGGCAGAAAAGGGGGTGGTACTTCCCCAGACGGACTTTCCTCAAAAGACCTACCACCTTCAAAATATACGTAAAATTGTACAAAAATAAAACATTGTACAAAGCCGATTTTCTTGTCGTTTCTTTTACGTCGTCGATCCGAAACGGTAGTAGACTGGCTCTATTTGCATTGTATTCTGCATGTTATGAATGACATTCTATAAGTATTCTGTAAAGAATCTACATTGAATAAAATAATCTTTCTCTCGATCACTGAGCACATCGGCTTGCACAGACCACATGTCAGGTGCATCTGTGTAAACAACCTACTAGCCGACCGTTACAATGTACCCCTTAGCCCGCCTTCATCCCGCGCTCTCCTAGTGACTAGTGGTGACGTGCCGTCGATAATGTCAATTGTAGCGGTCGGCCAGTACATAACTCATGATATGTGATCCGACTGGATCCGACCGTTTTCAACTCCAACTCCTTCAAAAAGTTTTATTCTTGATGTCCCTTTATGCCCTACATAGCGAGTCAAGTAGTAAAGCCGACTTAAAGTATAGTAGGCGGTGCTGCAGAGGTTTCTTGTCGTTTGTTTTACTCTGTCATAGCACGCACGATAGTAGTAGACTCGCTCTTTCTGCGTTGTATTCTGCATGTTATGTCATTCAATAAGTATTGTGTAAAGATTCTTCATTGAATAAATGAATTTGAAATCTATTCTGCCAAAATATTATGAGACTGAATTACAATCTCATAAGTAGGTACCTGCGGCCGGAAAGGGGTTTTTTCTGGCTGCAGCGGCATGTGAAATCGTATACACACCAAGGCCAGTTGTAAAGAAGCCTCAGATTATCTACTTATCGTCCTCACATTCGCTTTTGGCGAAACTGTCTGTTTAAATCTTTTTTTATTTTTCTAGCCTCAATAGGAGTCAATCACCCTCCACACAAAATCACTAAATATTGCTATTATTTATTTTTGTGGTCCCTAGCCTGGAATCACATTGAATGGAATATTCCAATAGGTGCAGTTGGTCTACATTCCCGATTGGTCTACTTTTCCTATTAGTCTGTCTACTTTTCTGGTGACTGATAATAGGTGACAGTTGACAGGTATTAGAAGGCCAATGATAGGTGATATATGGCTAATGAAATGACAGGTTACAGATCTGGAGACATTACAGATAAAAATTTTTGGCCTAAGCGTTAAAGGTTTATAATAAAATATCTCTTAAAATAAGATAATTATTTTGGCTGTCTCACGACCTCGTAGTTTGCAGTTTTTCTTGGCAAGACTTAGCAATCTCTAATGCGAATGAAATTAAGGTCGGATAAGACGCGTATTATTTTGAATAGATTTCTTTATCAAGTCATGCTTATTTTGACGCTTATTTAGAAACGAAATGGTGCATTACGAATGAGTGATATGCGGTTTAGTTAGGTGGTGTTCCAATAATATCAAATGTAAATGTTTTCATCCCATTTTATATGTCGGAGAGCGGCAATCAAGAACGATAATGTCCACAATTTTTTTATTGCTTAAATTCAAACTGTATTACATGATTATTATTAGTAATTTCTGCTGGAAAAGTAAATTTTTTCGTATGTCGAACTATGTTCTTTGGGAAAAAAATTTCAGTTTCACGGTCACCACAGTTTTAGGGAGATGTCTTTGAAAGTTATTTATTTATTTATTTATTGAAAAATTACAAAAGAATTTACATATGGTTTTTTTTTTACAGTGTTGCATAAACCTAGTTAGGTTTTTCCGTACACTGTTAGATACATTCATTGCGCGACAATAGACAGCGATCATAACTACAAAACTAACTCAACCCTTTAACCCTTACCCTTACCCTACCCTTACCCTAGTTCAACCCTTTTGTTTCAGTCAGGAGAAAGTTCATCAACCCTCCCTCCAGCAGAAGGTGTATTGTTCCACTGTCACGGCGGCGGCTTCGTGGCACAAAGCTCCAAGTCTCATGAGACTTACCTTAGAGAATGGGCGGCCAAACTCAACGTGCCCATACTGTCAGTAGACTACAGCTTAGCACCACAGGCACCCTTCCCGAGGGCTCTAGAAGAGGTGTTCTATGCATACTGTTGGATGCTCAACAATTTAAAGGAAATCGGAACTACAGGTTTGTATTAACAAAAGCTATTCATCAAAGCCGGATAATACAATAGAGGACTTTACAATAAGAATACGTAAAGCAATTTGTATCCATGCTGACAAGTATTGTGTTACATGATATGACGTACGACGACGTTAAAAGTATTGATTTAAGACTTTTTGTACAACATAAATGCACTAAACTATTGATTTAATGTAGAGTTGAGAAGAAAACATGTTGAAATGAGTTCTTAAATTGATATTTTTGAAATGAAATTGTTTTATTTGCGATAGATATGGTAACACGTATAATGTAAATGAAGGGTACAAAATATGATGAATGAATGAAACACAAAACGAAGGGTAATGTAATGAGTGTCATATCTAGCCTATATTTTAGCATGCAAAATTCAAAATAAATTACAAATTCATAAAATCTGCCAGTCAAAACCTACGAATAAATAATAAGTCGTCAAAACTATATTAATAAAGCGTCAATTTTCAATTATAAAGCGTCAATAATAAAGCGTTAATTTCAATAACATCATAAAAGTTGTACTCAAAACTGTCAAATATTAGGCTGTTATAAAATTATCAAATAAGTTTTTGAACATGTATCAATCTTCCTTCATTCATCCTCTCTACATGACCAAACCATCTCAGCATCCCTTTCTCAATTTTGGTTACTACGTCTTCTTTTACGCCACAACGTTCTCTTATGACACTATTTCTAATCCTGTCACTCAATTTCACACCAATCATACTCCTCAACGCTCTCATTTCTACTGCATTAATTCTACTTTCATGCTTTTTCTGCCATACCCAGCTTTCACTGCCGTACATCAGTGTTGGTACCAAAACGCCTCTATGAACAGCCAGACGAGCCTTGTGAGACACCTTCTGACTCTTCATAAAAGCATGCAGAGCACCATTCACCATGTTTCCAGCATTCACTCTTTTTTCGATATCACTTTCACACTTTCCATCTCTCGTAAACTTAGAACCCAGATACACGCAGGACAAATCAACTGATTGTCCGAAAAGTTAGATGATTCCGTGGTTCGTAAGGCACGTAAAGCAGCTGGTCCCTGCTACTATCTACGGATGTAGTCGTTGAGCCATGTCAAAGGCATTTTTTCGGCTCAACATTTCTGACACCAGGGTCCGTGAGGACAGTCATCGACTTTGCATCCCACACGAAATGATGATGATAACAACTTATTAAAAAAAAAACATTTAACGTTTTAGGTAAAAGAATAGTCTTCGCTGGCGACTCGGCTGGCGCGAACCTCATAGCGGGATGTACGTTAAAGATCCTATCGCACAACGTCCGAGCGCCCTGTGGACTCTTCATGGCATACGCGCCGCTACTAGTGAGCTTCATCCCGAGCCCTGCGAGACTTCTGTGCCTCATGGACCCGCTGCTACCTTTTGGCTTCATGATGAGGTGTCTAAAAGGTCATTATACGTATTGGCAAACAATTTGAACAATAATCGCGTATTTGGAGAAAATTGTCACACGTCAATTTGTATGTGAAATCGACTCTGTTCATCCAAGGCTATTGTTCAAGTAATTTGACAGATTAGTGTTTAATTTAATTAAGTTATTTGCTTCCTAATTTGACCTTTTTAGATTTATTTTAGGCTTTTGACTCTGTGTTGAATATCTTTGAATTATAGATTTCCTACGTAATTTATTTCATATCGTTTCCAATTGGTGGAATTTGGTATTTTGAACGGTACGTAGCTAAATCTTATATTTTAGATATTGTTACTGTAAAAGTAATGAAAAATAGTTTGGTGTCACTCAAGGAGGTTTTTTAGTTCCTCTTTTTCTTTTACATTAGATTCAAACAAATTGAATCCCTTACAGAACAAAATTAATTAATTTATTACAGCGTACGCGAGCCCTGGCACACGGACAAAAAGTAATGACGCTAAAACCAAAGAACAAAACAGTGTACTATCAAACGCAACATCACCTTTAGAAAGTAATGGCTTCCTTAAAATAAGTAACTCACAAGGTTAGTATGCGAATACCTATTTTTAAATTTTTCTTGTATTTTAACTTAGTTCTGCCATGCACCAATGTTTTGCTCTATGATATTTTAATAGCAGAATACATTGAAACTATCTTGACAATTGGAAAGTTTCAAACTGCTACATGACAGATTGTTACAACGAGATGAAAATGCTTCGATATTTTACACGCAAAGATAGGATGGGAACCTGCTTTTGTCATCGGTATCGGAGACACCTTAAACAACAAGGCTAAGGTGATCTTGGCTGATGTTGTGAAATTTGCGATTACTATATCGCTTTGTCACGTTTCATTAATGCTTTTTGTTGTACTAGCTCGTCTAGTCTACTATTGTAGAATGGAATTAAAGTCTAAGTTAAAACTTACCCTCTCACTCAGTGATTTAACAGCTGAAAAAAGCGGTTTCGCTAAATTTTACGACTACACTCACGATACAAACTTGCCTGTTCAGTCTGTGTAAATAACTTTTGAAGTGAAGCTAGCCATGATCATAGCATCCCGTGAAACGTCCACTTCAATACAGGGAACTCCCTCCAGAACTCCAGCAAATGCGCGTGGTACTTTGGAGGGGATCTACCATAGTCACCACGCTTGTAAGCGTTGCGGCTGGCGACCGCTGTTGTTGATAACAGCAGTATGTAAGGTGGATAAATACATAGAAAGATGCTGCTGCCCATCCTCCGGTTCATACGCCCTTTGTCACTCTTACGACAATTACGGGTACAGATGGGTTGGTACTATTCTGTGCCGGCACCACACGACACCACAACCTAGCCAGATCCCAGAGTAATTAATAGTGTATATTTATATTTGTAGAGGGTCTAAGCTCACTTGGTGCTTCGTTCTCGGAGGTATCGGGCTCGGACGTGGCTCAACTGGAGGCGTGTGCCGGCTCCGAGCGACGCAAGTCCTCTGATACCACCATCAGCGCCGCGTCGCTACAGAGCGAACACACCAACACGGGTAACTATCATCTCAAGTCCTCTTCAACAAGAAAACTCACTTACCTATAAATCTGTCACAACAATTCAAGCACATCAAACGTGAATGACATTAAAAATTATTGACTAAAGATGGTTCTACAAACAAAAATTCTGCTTCGTCTTATATCAAGAATTAACTCCCATGTTAAAAAGATAGCTTTATTGTTTCGGAATTATAAAGGCAAAATATCCTGTTTGGTAATCAGGTGTAACGCATTGTTACGGAATTATAAAGCAAAATGTCCTGTTTGATATTCAGGTGTAACGCCAATAGAAGACAGGTCGCAGCAGCTGGTGTCAGACTTCCTGGAGAGATACGTGCTAGACAGCGACACCGACTCGGAGGGGCGGCGGATACCGGTCATCAAGCCCAACACGAATATACTCAATAAGTCTAATAGGTAAATCTAATTTACTTTTTCTAATTCCTACATTCACTCATCTCTGGATTCCGTCACTTATTCATTCCTTCATTTATACATTCACTGACTGACACATCAATGACTTGACATAGACAGCGACACCGACTCTGAAGGGCGGCGGATACCGGTCATCAAGCCCAACAAGAATATACTCGACAAATATAATCGGGAAATCTAATTAAATTTTTGCTTAATTTCGCTTTTGACTTGCGGTCTGCCAAAGGGCGATGGAGCGCAGCATACTGGATGTAAAGAGGACCGACCGTATCCGGAACACGACTGCGGTCCAAAACCCGTATCACTGACGCGGATTAAAAACACACGGAGGACCAATATGCCCACCAAAATTGTATATGAGAACTAGAAGGGGCCGGCTGACACCAGTCATCAACCCTTTTCAGGGCTTTTTCTAGAGTCAAATTCAATGGCTTTCATTTTACTCTTTTTTATTATACACAAGTTTATTGACTAAAAACTATAATTTATTGTTCACAGAGAAGTTGAGTCTGAAAGCACGTGTACACTAGTTGGAGAGCCCCCTTTAGTTCTAGATGATGACAAGGAAAAGAAGAAGATGAAAACTAGGTAAGAATTTTTTTTCTTTGAGTCGTTACTACGTCTTTTTTCTGCATTTAGTGTTATTATTAATTGTTAAAAACCGGCCAAGTGAAAGTAGGACTCGCTCGCCGAGGGTTCCGATATATCTATACTATTTTTGGAAGCAATAAACACCATTTTTAGGACCGCAAAACTAAATTTGCTTGTAAAGGTTTTTTACAGATTTCTAAAAAACTTCAATTTAGAAAGATCGTTTTATTTCTACTGTAATATTTACATAAACTTCTTTCGACTGTAATTAATTCAGATTTTTCCTCTCACAAACTTCGGAGATCAGGATCGATAGTATTTTTTTTAAATATAATTTTGAATGTGCCAGTAAAGCCCTTTCATATGATACCCCACTCGACCTAGTAACGCTAATTTGAAATTTAACCCGCCTATTTGGGCCCCCAAACATTTACATTAATAATCATAACTTTTTTTAATTATTTCATGTGCAATTAAGTTGGGCAACCATATCCTAAATCCATTCCAAATTTCAAGTCGAAAGCATGAGTGGTTGCTGAGATATACAGGTGTGACAGACAGACAGACGAACAGACATACAGACAAAATCGTACCATAAGGGTTCCTTTTTTACCATTTTGGTATCGGAACCCTAAAAATGGCCACAAAGTTACTCGGTCTCAACGTGATTTGTGTAGGTTGTTTTTTTTTGTACTTTTTTTTTGTTTTTGTTTATGTTTTTTTTAGGAACGTATTTTTTTTACTGTCTTGTGTTTTTAGTTATCTCGAAGACGACAAGATGTCACTGTGCTAACATTTTTTTTTTATTGTCAATGGCCTTACTCTTACTCTTATTTCACATAAATTACTTTTTTTAGGATAAGCGAAGCGGCGACGGGTATAATGGGAGCGATGTCTTCTCGACTTGCGTACATAACCGGGTCGAACTCCATCAATAGAACAACTCAGGAAGAGTAAGTACGCACAGGTCAGGCTTCCTAAACAGGTTCTGCAATAGCGAAGTAGGTCTCTTTTCTCGATTACACGTCATTAACTTCTATTAGATCGACAAAAATCTAGTGGCAATTTGATAAGGGTGATAGGAGGGTGCTGTTGTCATATATTTTGCTCGTAAAGTGTCAAATTCCCAGGCAGGCACTCTAAATCTTTATCGCGTACCTCAAATCGTGCCTTAAGTTTTTAACAATGTCTACCTATGTCTATTTCTAATAATATATTTTTTTAATCTCAGTTTCTAATTATGCATATTTCTAAATAGTGTATATTTCTATAATGTCTATTTCTAATAGTATCTATTTGTAATAATGTCTTTTTCTAATAATATTTTTATTTCTAAAATGTATGTTTCTAATAATATATTTTTTTAATAATGCCTATTTCTGATAATGTCTATGTGTCTATTATGTTAATTTCTATAAAGTCCTTTTCTAATAATATAATGTATATTCCTATTAATAATCCTGTTGTTTATTCCTTTTCTTATATTACTTCCTACTAATATTATAAACGCGAAATTTTGTAAGTATGGATGGATGGATGTTTGTTACTCTTTCACGCAAAAACTACTGAATGGATTTTAATGAAACTTGGTACACATATAGGTTAGGTCCTGGAATAGCACATAGGCTACTTTTTACCGCGAGAAAACACTACATTCCAACTGGAAAACACATTTAATGCGGGTGAAACCGCAGGCGGAAAGCTAGTAGTGTATATTTCTATTAATATATATTTCTATTAATGCATATTTCTAATAATGTATATTTCGAATGACATATATTTTTTATATTGTCTATTTCTAATAATATCTATTTGTAATAATGCCTATTTCTAATAACGTCTACTTCTCCATGGCGCAGACTAGCGGTGAGGTCGAACTTAGACGCGTTGATAGCGCGTAGTCCGTCCGACGAGTTTATCTTCTCAGTGCCTCGAGACCCGCTGCTTTCTCCGTACTGGGCGGATGACGAACTACTGCGGAACTTCCCACCAGTTAGAATACTCGTACGTATTGTTATATTTACCTTTACCTACGGTTGTGTGTAATATTTGCGTATTTTTTTGTAATGTTTGACGTACGATGCGATAGTGTGACGGTATCGGTGTGTTGTTATGTTAGACAGTGCACCTGGACCCGTGCCTGGACGACTGCGTGATGTTCGCCAAGAAGCTGAAGCGGCTTGCCAACCCGGTCGGCATCGACGTGCTGGAGGGACTGCCGCACGGCTTCCTCAACTTCTCGCTGGTGAGCTGACCCACTAAACTAACACACACAATAACATCCACGTGCTGGAGGGACTGCCGCACGGCTTCCTCAACTTCTCGCTGGTGAGCTGACCCACTAAACTAACACACACAATAACATCCACGTGCTGGAGGGACTGCCGCACGGCTTCCTCAACTTCTCGCTGGTGAGCTGACCCACTAAACTAACACACACAATAACATCCACGTGCTGGAGGGACTGCCGCACGGCTTCCTCAACTTCTCGCTGGTGAGCTGACCCACTAAACTAACACACACAATAACATCCACGTGCTGGAGGGACTGCCGCACGGCTTCCTTAACTTCTCGCTGGTGAGCTGACCCACTAAACTAACACACACAATAACATCCACGTGCTGGAGGGACTGCCGCACGGCTTCCTCAACTTCTCGCTGGTGAGCTGACCCACTAAACTAACACACACAATAACATCCACGTGCTGGAGGGACTGCCGCACGGCTTCCTCAACTTCTCGCTGGTGAGCTGACCCACTAAACTAACACACACTATAACAGCGACGTGCTGGAGGGACTGCCGCACGGCTTCCTCAACTTCTCCCTGGTGAGCTGACCCACTAAACTAACACACACAATAACAGCGACGTGCTGTAGGGACTGCCGCACGGCTTCCTCAACTTCTCGCTGGTGAGCTGACCCACTAAACTAACACACACAATAACATCCACGTGCTGGAGGGACTGCCGCACGGCTTCCTTAACTTCTCGCTGGTGAGCTGACCCACTAAACTAACACACACAATAACATCCACGTGCTGGAGGGACTGCCGCACGGCTTCCTCAACTTCTCGCTGGTGAGCTGACCCACTAAACTAACACACACAATAACATCCACGTGCTGGAGGGACTGCCGCACGGCTTCCTCAACTTCTCGCTGGTGAGCTGACCCACTAAACTAACACACACAATAACATCCACGTGCTGGAGGGACTGCCGCACGGCTTCCTCAACTTCTCGCTGGTGAGCTGACCCACTAAACTAACACACACAATAACATCCACGTGCTGGAGGGACTGCCGCACGGCTTCCTTAACTTCTCGCTGGTGAGCTGACCCACTAAACTAACACACACAATAACATCCACGTGCTGGAGGGACTGCCGCACGGCTTCCTCAACTTCTCGCTGGTGAGCTGACCCACTAAACTAACACACACAATAACATCCACGTGCTGGAGGGACTGCCGCACGGCTTCCTCAACTTCTCGCTGGTGAGCTGACCCACTAAACTAACACACACTATAACAGCGACGTGCTGGAGGGACTGCCGCACGGCTTCCTCAACTTCTCGCTGGTGAGCTGACCCACTAAACTAACACACACAATAACAGCGACGTGCTGTAGGGACTGCCGCACGGCTTCCTCAACTTCTCGCTGGTGAGCTGACCCACTAAACTAACACACACAATAACATCGAAGTGCTGGAGGGACTGCCGCACGGCTTCCTCAACTTCTCGCTGGTGAGCTCACCCACTAAACTAACCACACACAATAACGTAATAGTATAGTACAGCGCGTTCAGGACAAGTCTGTCTACGACGCGACGGTTATTTTCCGGGCATGGGTGACAGGCGGAGAGCCAATGAACGATTCGCTCGCCCCCTGGGGGGAGCCGCGCTCACCCCCGCGACTCATTTTTTTACTTCTGCGCACTAACGATCACAGACAGAGTTATTTTGCACGCAGTATAACCCCGCCCGTGCCCCGTGTGGTGCCGAAAAAGAGTAGTACCAACGCATCTCTACCCGTGGGTGTCGTAAGAGACGACTAAGGGTTAATGAACCAGAAGATGGGCAGCAGCATCCTTCTATGTATGGTGTCATCTTACATTCTGCGTTCACCAACAACCGCGGTTCACGGTGCCAGCCGTAACGATAACAAGCGTGGTGACTGGTACTTCCCCTCCACATTGTTTCAGCAAAAGCTGGAATTTTGGAGGGAGTTCCCTGTCTTGTAGTGTACGTTTCATGGGACGTCATGATGATAATAAACATATCCCGGTACCTGAGACTCGAAAGTAGACGCAGCTTCGTTAAGGCCGTAACTCCAACGTCTGAAGAAGCCTCCCAAACCCGGCTTATTCTCTGGCAAGAGAGATACCCCACAGCATCACTTATTCCGCTACCTGAACAACTACCCTCAGGACACCAATGCTTTTACTATCATGCTCTTCATGGTCAAACATACAGGGTGTAAAAAAGTACGATGACCTTTCTCACTAATAGATAGTATAAAGTTTTCTTAATAAAAGTTTGTTTTAGTTCAAGAAGAAGTGAAGCGCCTGGAGGTTTAAATGACCTCTAAGATGATGTTATGATGATAACTGTGGTCAACTTCGTGACTATATCAACACAATATCGGCGCCGTCATCTCGTTATCGGTAAATAAACAAAATTCTAGTTAAAAAAAATGGTAATTTTTCTCCACAGATGGCCAAAGAAGCCAACGAGGGCTCCAAGCTGTGTGTGCAACGAATCAAACAACTGATGGACCTCGACAGCGCGCCGCCCACAGATAACTTATGAGCTCGCACTCTCTGCCTGTGTTGCAACTCTTAATAAGGACTGTGTTGCAATCCTTAAAAATGTATAATACTGACTTTCACCTCCTTTGTAAATAGCAAATGGCTTGAGCAAATGTAAAAATATCGAGAGCGTCTATCGTAGAAAAAGAACCGCGAAGCTTTAGCTTTCGTTGTTCAAAATTGTAATCATATTTTATTTGAATATTATAAAAACTTTATTTTAGAGTATTTTCGTTGTAGGTGAATTTCGTCGTAACATAAACTTCATTTATTGAGAAAGAAATGAACAGAAGAAAATTGTCAATTTCATTTGGCTTTTATTTAGGTGATCTTTTGTTGTGTCGTGAATATTTCTGTAAATACATGCAGTAAACATTAGAATTTTAATTAATTGTATCAACATATTATAAATCTTTATTTCAGAGTATTTTCTGTGGTTACCGCAAGAGACATGTTAATTGTTAGTTTATTATTAAAATTGACAATTTCATTTGGCTTTCGCTAAGTTAATGAATTGTTGTGTCGTGAATATCTGTGTAACGTGTGAAATCATCACAATATATTGTCATTGAAGTTTAAAATTACATTCAATTTTTTTCAAGATATTAAAAACTTAATTTTAGAGTATTTTCTGAGGTGATTTTCGCTGTTTCGGACATATGGTACATAGTTTATTGAGAAAGAAATGACCGCAGGAGACGTGTAATGTGTTTATTATTGAAATTTTCAATTTTATTTGGAGTTTTTAAGGTCCCGTAGCCGACAAGAAACCCTTATAGTATCGTCATGTCCGTCTGTCTGTCCGCGGCTTAGCTCGGTACTAGAAAATTGTAATTTAGTATGGACATACATTCCACACATTAAAATAAAATCTTGAACAAAAATTAATTTTATGGTAACTATAGTATGGTAGTAATGGGGGTGAATTTTCCATTTGAATTTTATTAACGTTTGATACCTCTTTAAATAATGTGAGTCTGCACATATCATTTTTCGATTTAGGGATTTGTTTGCAAAATATTTAGCTTGAAAGCACAATTTTTTATTGGAGTCGAGTTTCTAGATCCCCCCTCCCTGTTGTTAAGGTTGCTAAACGGTTGTTCTTTTTTTGTAGTGGACTTTTGTTGTTAGCCTTAGTGGCTGTCATAACTTAACCGGACGGTTGGAGAGCGGATAGCTCGACCCAGATTTAATATAAAAGGCAACAAGTCTAAGGGCGCCTCACGGGGCTCGGACCTCGGCTTAGGTTGTTGCCGGGAATCGGAGAGAATAAAAAATAAAAGAATAAAAATAGCACTAACAATGAGGTGCCAGGACCTTGCTGAGCATTAAGAGGTAATAAGTTTATGTTATGAACGTTATGAAAAACTGAATCAAAACCTACTTTTCGTTAAAAAATCTTTTAAAAAACCACGGAACCCAATACTGCGCGTGGCCCGACACACACTTAGCCGGTTTTTAGTTAGTTGATGTCGTTGTGTCGTAAAGATTTCTATTAATGCTTGCAAAACGACATATGTGATGATTTCATTAGAGCCCGTCCAGAACCTTTATTTTACGCGCGAGTCGGCTCGCGCGAAAGCAATCGCGCGTTGCCGAGATACTAGAGCTACATATATTGCGTCCAGAACATTTTCTTACGCGCGAGTATACGCGGGTAAAACGCTGGTAGAAACTTTTCTGGACGCAATATATGTAGCTCTAGTATCTCGGCAACGCGCGAGATCCTACGCGCGAATCAACTCGCGCGTAAAAAAAGGTTCTGGACGGGCCCCTGTCACAAAGTAATTGTGGTGAAATCATCACGTATTGTCGTGTCGATATTGATTATTATAAATTTTACCCTTGTTAACTGGCAACTCTAGCTATAATTTAGTGTTGCCATATTAAACTTTTAATACTAGATAAAAATGTATTTAATAAATTATCAAGATTTTATTTGTGTTGTAATGTAACTCAATTGAATGTAATTAAATTACGTAATGTTACTAGTGAAACCTTAAATTGAATTTTAAATTAAAACATTCTCAATATTATGTTTACCTATTTGTAGTTGTATATATGTGATGTTAAATGTCGTGTGCATTAATAAAAAATATATAAATTGCCTCTGTTTAAATATAGGGCTTTACATTTAACAGTTATTTACCAAAATTATTTTAACATGGCAACATTCACGCTTTATAGTTGTAACAGCCACTTTCAGAAAGCTTCCTTGATGTTAAAGCTCCTTTTCATCTATTGCTATCATTATCTTTGTACAAAAGCAGCAAAAGATTTCAAAGACGCCCAATCAGGGCAGTTTGTATAAAGACGCCGTTTTTTTATTTTTTTCCATAACTTAAAGTTGGTTCAGTTTTGTAGACTGATCATGCTTTTTCACATTTCGTAAAGCTGTAGGTACATCCCCCGTATTATATTATTTAAAATACTCTGTTTGTTGTGATAAATAATTATTCCTATTGCATACCTAAACCTAAAGAAGTTGTATGTACCTCTGGCACTATCCCTAAGACCCTGTTAAGAAGTACCGAGTTTGCCGTGTTTTGTCTTACATTGCTTAGTCGTTGAAATTTGGTCACTTGCATAGCTAAATAAAGCGGCATTGTACGTCAAATTGCGCGAAAAATCGCCGCAAATTCGCCCCTTAACTTGTGAGCTGCAAAAATTCCAACCAATGGGATTGCGATTTGCGGCCGAAACTCACCCTTAACCAGTTAAAATAAGTATCTATGTATTACTTGCATGCTCAACTTGTATAAATTAAAATAACAAATATGGAATTGATCCCAAATTGTATTGTTAGTTTTATTTTGTTACTGGTACCTAAATTCATCTTTATTTACCTATAAAATGATCTCTAATTACGCTTAACACTTACAGCAGGGTGTCCACATTCTTGAAAATCAGGGAAAGTCAGGGAAAAGTCAGGGAAGCTCAAGGTGGTCAGGGAAAGTCAGTGATATCGAGGAGCCACCTGGAAAGTCAGGGAAAAATTAAGAATTTACAGTTTGCTTTCCAAAATGTCCCAGTGATTGTAAAATAAGGGATAAATCATTCTCTAGTGACTAGAGTCTAGTCCGACTCTTAATCCAGACTATTGAAGCATTTTTTTCCAGGTTCCGAGTGACCTACAATAAGGCATAATTTGTGGTCACAATAATTAGATTACTCCTTTTTATTTTTATAAATTTCAATAGTTTTGGTTCAGTTCAGTGAAATCTTTTATTTACTCCTGTAATTCATGCTCTAGTCGAACTCTTAAGGGGCTGATAAGAGCTTAATTACCTCCCTGTCTAACAAAGGGTGCTAGAACGTGCTAGAACGGAGCGGATTCGCGCTGTTTTACGTTTTTCGCTCATTTGTGCATTATTCTCAAAATCTGTACCCATAATATTAATTATCAAACAGCTGTATTATTACGCATAATATATTGAATAATGTGTAAAAGTTTTGGCATCATAGATTAATGGGTGCTTAAGAAAAACGGTTTAAAAGCAAAAATCAGAGGTAAAGACCCTACGAGATAGGTCAAAATAATGTGCTACAGTATTGTACACCTTAAAAAGGTCTACAAAAAAAATCACCATGGTACATGTCTATCTCTTAGGGATAACCCACTATAACCATTTTTTATGTTTTCGAGAAATAATAGGTTATTTCCGAAGCGATTTTATGCAATACAACATTAATCCTTATCCAATTAAGTACCTTAAATACATTGTGCATTTAATATAGGCCAATATGGCCCTTCACAGCATGTAATTTAAATGAATATTTTTCAAGATATTACAGATTTAAAAAGCAGGGACAAAGCGGTTGCGGCGGTACCGGCCAAAGCCGCCGTAGAAGGCCGCGCTTGGCCCTATAGCACTATTAGTCCTATTACTTCTGTAGTATATTTAGTATTAGCATTGCACCCGTGCGAAGCCGGGGCGGGTCGCTAGTGTCAAATAAATTATCCCTGTACCTACGAAAGCGTAAATCAGCCCTTTATGAGTCTCGTACAGAAAGTTTTGCATAAGACTAGGATTGTTTTTTTTATGACGTAATATATTTAATCACGTTTCTGAGTCGGCCATATTATTGTAAAGATGCTTAATTATCACATTTTTAGGGTTCCGTACCTCAAAAGAAAAAAACGGAACCCTTATAGGATCACTTTGTTGTCCGTCTGTCTGTCTGTCAAGACCCTTTATCTCACGAACGGGTAAAAAGGTATCAGGTTGAAATTAATACCATATATTAGGATCCATGAACCACACAAGATCTGAAAATTAAAATTTTTTACAATGACGCAATCAAAAGATTTGGCATTTTATGTCTTCATCTCCATACATTTATTCAAAAATGCAAAACCTACAGGGTACTTCCTTCCCGTTGACCTAAAATTAGGAAATTTGGCAAGAAGCTAGGTCTCTCAGTACAATTAATGGGAAAAGTCTAAAATCATTAAATATTACAACTTTTCTCACATCTAATGGTAACCAATTGTGGTGAGCTCCCTTTTCAAGAACATTCATATAAGAGAGGGGTCAAGTTGGATGGTCGCTGAGGCGATTTTTGTTATAGTTCTATTTAAAAACGGGAACACTTACAAACTTGAAAATTGGTACGTGTATAGTGCATAAGCTATAAAATAACAACAAATAATAAATATTGGTCAAGCGCGTGTCGGACTCAAAAAATCTAGCACATTAACTTACTGAAATTTCAACTAATACAATTATGATTATGTGGTGGTACGAAACCCTCGGTGCACGAGTCCGACTCGCACTTGGTCGGTTTTTTTTTTCAACGGCCGTATATACATCACTTTTCGTTAAAAACCTGCTCTAGTGAAGCGTATTTAGCTCTTATCAGCCCCTTAATCCAGACTGTTGAAACATTATTTTTCAGGCATTTTTTTTCTCCGAAGAGACCTACATTATGACATTGTTTTTGGTCTTAACATTTTTTCGAAAATATATTCATTTATACTTTATTATTCTTTAAAATAAATAAAATTGGTCAGGGAAATTTTTGAAAATGGTCAGGGAAAGTCAGGGAAAAGTCAGGGAAATTTTTGGGCATTAGCTGTGGACACCCTGCAGCGCGATTATAGGAATAAGGTACAGTAAACAACAGGTCAAGCCTGACACACGCAGTGCAACTCTAGCCCCTAACTCTATTTATTTACCTATAAAATAATTTCTAATTACGCTTAACACTTACAGCGCGATTATAGGAATAAGGTACAGTAAACAACAGGTCAAGCCTGACACTCGCAGTGCAACTCTAGCCCGTAACTCTATTTAAATAAGAACGGTACAAAGTCCTATGTGTCAAGCTTGATGTGATCTTGACTGTACCAAGTCTGACTGTACAGTCAAAAGCACGTCAGGCTTGACACTGCGCGTATCTCATTAAGTGTAGAAACGGACGGAACCTAGGACATTCTGTTGTTTGTAAGGCGGCCGTTCCGTTTCGGGTAATAATTATCCTTTGACAGCAGTCACTGTCACTACCACACACATGGACGTCATATAAAGCTATCCAGGGTGTCTACTCTCAAAGTCCGATATATCGAAACGATACTACTCGAAACATGCAAATGCAAAACTTCGTCCCTTGACAATAGAGTAGAATATTGGTTGGATGCAGTTAAAAAATTCATCCAACCAATATTCTACTCTATTGTCAAGCGACGAAGTTTTGCATTTGCATGTTTCGAGTTGTATCGTTTCGATATATCGGACTTTGAGAGTAGACACCCTGATGTCAGGGTAATTTCTATCTAATCCGAAACGTGCTATAGATTTCTAAAGGTAATTAGAGATATTAAAAACAAGTTGTAGATTTTCTTTAATTTATCTTTAACAAGTAACAAAACGGGTCTAACATAACAACTCTAAAGAATATTAATTAATCTGTCCATAAAACTTTTCCATGGATATGCGAAAAAAATGACCAAAATACAAAAAAAAATATCCTATTTCAGAGTATATGGCTTTTATAAAATATGTTCGTATACTATTTTAATAAAAATCGATCAAGAAACGAGGGCAGATAAATTATTAAAAATCCCTAAATGGACAAAACCTCTATGATCAATTTTTTTCGTTTATTCCAACGCTTGCCAACACATTTTGCATCTATGTCAAAAGCAATCGGCTATAGCTGTCAGAAAAAACAAGTTTGTAAAACAATGTTATTCTTTCCGTCAAATATAGGTATACTTCGTACAATATAACTTTGTCTGTGACCGTTAATGCGTACGCAGATGTCAAAAAATGAGTCGCGGGGTTGAGCGCGGCTCCCCCCAGGGGGCGAGCGAATCGTTCATTCGCTCTCCGCCTGTCACCCATGCCCGGAAAATAACTGTCATAAACAGACTTGTTCTGAACGCGCTGTAGGTACTCTAGTTTTAGTGTCACGAAAAAAAATTATTTTACCTACCACCTGCAAACCGTGTTCTTTCATGCCCTTTCTTTAATTGAATACCTAAACAATAGACATGAGATCAGTTCCTTATTAAATTTTAATCCAACCACATACCTAGTATACCAAAGCACAGATTACATAATAGTAAACTAAACCAAAGCTCTAAAGCAAATCATCTACCTACATTTATATCTAAAACATCACATTGAAATGAATAAGTACCTGTATGAAAAATAACTTTTATTTCATCACTGTCTGTGATAATAAATTGCAGCTTTCTGAAAGCATAACAGTATTCTAAAAATAAAACGTTTATGTAAAAAAAAATGTAGGTAGGCATATAATTATATTTTTTTAGTAATAAAGAAATCAAAAATGCATACCAAAACTGTAAATTAACTACTAAAATTAAATAAATATAGTGTATTGGGGTAATTTCGAACATAGGGTACCTCCGAAAATTACGAATGATTACCAAACCAGCCGACGCGACGTTAAAGGCACTTGCACTTGATAGACGTACTGAATCGGGAGAGAATGATAGTGGCATCAAAATTATTGTAATCAGAGCAAAAAATATCGACTGGTAAAAGCGCGCTAACGCTTGGTTTGGTAATAAAACTTGATTTTTTGAATTAACCCTTCATCGGAATTACCCCAATGCACCTTAATATTAAATTGGGATTGTAAAGAAATTGAGTTAACTAATAATTAATCAATGTTACTTAAACAAAAGCATGATGATAATTTTAAAGATGATTCGCAAAAAAAAATACTTCAAACAAAACCCTTTCACCACGCCACTTACTGACGTGTTTGTTGGGAAGGCCGTATCACATATTGCATTTAAAAGTTTTTCAGTAAAATAGGATCATCATACTTATTTCACACCCTGTATTAAATTTGTGAAAAAAAAACTTACTTGCAATAAGCCTGCGACCAAAAATTATAGTAATTGATTACTTAAACCAAAATACAATGTATGGTGGGTGAAGCACATAAGTATTTGAATAAAGTAATATTTAAATAATGAGTTTATTTTTCTCTTTCTCTTGAAAGTACCACGACTTTCAAATAAAACGACAGAACTTATCCAGTTGTAAATAGCTGCATTAAAGTTAAATCTTCCTTGAATATACAGGGCTTTAAGAAAAAGAGCCTGAATGAATGGCATATGAATCTGCCAATGAACAGACAACATTGCCCAAGTATAGGTCGAAATTCTTTAAAAAAAAATTACTTGCCATATAAACGTGTTGGACACTTCCCTATATTTGTGAGACCAATATTTTTTCTTGGAGAAATCCTCAGTACCTAGGTACTTTTCTAACACCTTTTATGACCCTTTATAGCTGATTTTCTGTTTTGTTGACAGAGTCTGCAATATATTAAGGGGCTGAGCAGACGGGCGTGACCAAAGAGTCCGCTAGTTGTTGTATTTTGACTACGTGTGTCAAATTCGGGCTTGCGCGGAAAAGTCGTGTATAATTTAAACTACTAACGTACGAACGAAATACTACTCGTAACGTATAAAGTATACTTACATGTAAGAACATTCCACATTTTGAAGGTATTATTAGCACATTAGTATACAACATTAGTTTATGTTGGCTGCACTAAAGGACTTTTGATTGCATTCTGCTGTGCTTATTAGTCAATAACTTATAGTACCAGGGAGACTGAGCTTCGCTCTGTATGATCTTACATACCAAAGCCCGACAATTAGATGTCGCTGGGAGACTGAGCTTCGCTAGGGTTTCTGAAACGCGCTATGTTCAAGAAATGCTCAAAAAAACGGCGATAACGAATTTTCCTAGACACGAGACCTAGCTAGCTAGATAGATTTTTCGTCCCTGAACGGTAATTTCAACGAAATCGTTACATCCTTTTCCGAGAAAAGGATCATCATACTTTTTTTACACCCTGTATATAATCAAATATTGCTCGTTTATAGGATAGGATTAGCCTCCTGCAATGCAACATTATGGAATATTTACTAACATTCAGGCATTAGACAACTGTTGAACAAGAATAAAACACCATTTAAGTAATGTTTATTTTATTATTATTTATTACGCTTTAATACTAAGTTGTAGGGAACATGATGTATAACAAAATTATTCATGGAACTGATGAGGGAAGAATTGACATTTTTGGTAACAAACTTATTTTTCAGGACTACCTAAAGACTTTTAGAAATAAAATTTAAAATGTTAAATAGAACATAATTCAAATACTCAACAAGACTATTAAATAAACATTATGGGTTATCAAGCTTGAAATGGATAAAAATAATGTAGTTCAATAACAGAAGTTTATCAATATCAACATGAGTTTTATGAGCACTTTTCCTTCTCCAAGACTTTGTCTCATAGTTAAATGAAAATAATTCAGTTTAAATACTTTATGGATATTTGATATGAAACTATTGTGGTCGCTAAAAGCAAACCCAGAAACTTTTAAAACCTATCTCAGATTCTTACTTACAAATTACAGTAAAAAAGAATTTAGTACACCATATTAGTTAAAAGAATGCCTAGAGCTGAACTTTATACATATTAAAATTGTGAAGAGTTTACAAATTTGAAACTATTCAAACTATTTTGTTAATTACATATTAAATACATTTATCCAAAGATTACTATAGACAACATTCGAGCATCAACTGTACAAAACATGAGATAATCTTTGAAATTGGAAATGGTTCAGTCGTTCTAATATGTACTAGGTATCTCTATGGCCTCGAATATCCACAACCACAACTTACTGATAAACCCATCCATTACAAATATTGTAATATAAACCATGGCTGTAGATTACACTGACTGACTTGATTATGATTCTTAAATATTAGCTTTGTATCACTTGCTTGTTTCATGTAAAACAACCATATCGAGGCTTAATTCAAGTACAAAAGTGAACTTCAGTAATGCTCTCAGTCATGTCCATTGGTCTTTGAATGTGGGACTGTTCCGTTGACTAGCGGCACTGATGAAGGTTGCCTGATTGTCTTCTGTAGGACGTGAGCATCCGCTGGTTCTATTCTCTTGTAGTAGTGTTCTTTCGTCTCAACTATCTCAAAGCCAAACTTCTTATAAAAATCTATCGCTCCCTCATTATTTACTTGGACGTGTCTGAAAATACAACATAAAAAGCCATGTTCAATAACAACTCACTCTATTTTCCAATTACATAAATATAGTGTCTTTAATAATGCCATAGGTATCTAGATTAATATTATTTCTTCGTTATTATACCAGGAGGTTCATAAGTCCAATGGGTTATTTGCTGCTCATAGGTACTACTGGGGTGCCAATGTATGACTTGCACACCAGCCCTGGGCACACCCCATTGCCCCACTAATAACTTTCCAGTTCTGTGCATTAACTGACACTGTTAGAGTTAAACACTCCTCTTTTGTAAAAGTAGTTTTAACCACATAACCTATAACTATTACAACTCAATTCAAATCTTAGAAGTCAGACTGCTTAAATTTAATGCCTTTGTTTAAAAAACATTGTAATGCATTGAATTTGAATACTTACAGGAAGATGCTGTCGAAATTACCGTCCAGTTCAACGTATTTGAGCACATGTTCCACCATCAAGCTACCTATGCCTAGCCTTCTGTAGGGATACAGGCAACCCAGGGTCATTATGTACAGTCTCCGCGAATTATCTGAAGTGTCTATCCTACAGCACACTGCACCCACCACAATATCATTGTAGTAAGCGAGCTTTGCCAATTCTCCTGCTTCTAACACGTCCTTGTAAAATTTGTCATTATATGAAACTGGAAAGACAACTGTGTTTAGCTTCTTTAACTGTTTTATATTATGCGGAGTCACGTCACCCAGTTCTATTTTAGCTCTGAAAGATAAATAAGAGATTTTAGAAAAGAAAACGAGTATTATTGAACGTCGAAGTGCACCAACGTCAATGACATTACTTGCACTGAGAACTCATCACCCCCGAAAGTAGACTTATTTCATACGAGTATGCACATAGCTTACCTAGTCATTTTATTAACTATTTTATTATAAACACTAAAATTTTAAAAACTAAATCTAACACAGTTATATCACACGAGATCACTCCCGCCATCTACCATTGCTCAGTTTCTTTTTCTTTCTTCAATTTTTTTGACAGGTCATGATAAATGTTGCCAAAACTCGAATTATTCTACCTCCTCCCTCTCTTGAGCGACTACACCTTCAGGCCTGCCCATATAAATAATAAGGTAGGATTGTGTAATGGCCAAGAAAAGCGTGACGACGACGTGTCTATCTAAACTGAGCGAATTAGAGGTGGGCGTTAAATAACGTAAATAGTTTTGATAACTATTTATTGGTGCAATAGCTTCATTACGTTATCGGCTATTGCGAAAACTATCTATCGAGCGAAACTAGTTATTTCTGAAAACCGAAAACCATTGAGATCGCGCGACACGATCAAATCTTGCGAGCGAACAAATCTTGATTACAGCGCGAAGTTAATTTGATTTCGATATTTGTTTAAACCTACAGTCAAAAATCCGAAAATATTCCTAATCTAACTAAATCACGTATTTCATAAAAATAACCAACACGCATTTCGGTTATTCTGATACTCGTTTTCCGAACGTCAAGCGATATTCAAAAATAAATTGTTATTAAAATAAATAGTTTCAAAAGCCGCTATCGGCTACTGTAACGATAGCTAGTTTCGGTATTCCGAAAAACGAAAACGACCCACCTCTAGAGCGAATAGCATCTCTGTCGAGTACGACCTTCATAGAATATTGTAGTTTTACCAGAGAAAGACATACCTTACGCTCCGCTTAGGGTACTAGAACTCTCATCCCAGGTCCACACTTTTGCTAATACCGACCTTATTTCATAAGGAAAAGGTAAAAATGTTATTGCTTCTAAAACACCGGATACATGGTCACCTTGGTGTGCAACCATTTGGGTCCGTTTCAACTACACGGTCGCCGATTTGTTGACAACAAGCATTGATATAAATAAAAAAACACGATGTGGTGATACAAAATGACAGTTGACACTGACAGTTCTTGTATTTTGTAGTTCAGTTCAAAATAAATCACTGCTTAGAAGACTTTTCATATCTTCTTTGTCACAAAATTATCAATTTCGTTGTCTTCTTTTGTTTTTAATTACCGGAAAAGGCAAGAAACGTTGGTTTATAATCTGTGCGGTCGCCAACCGCCAGCTACACGGTTGGAGACGTAACCAACGTCCTCTATTTGACCTTAGTTTGGGAAGCTGCTTTCACGACCAAGGGCGTTGGAAGGTCACTAAAAATTTGGTTGGCGACCACGAACTTACACGGTCGGAACCGAACAAGGTGACCTCTGTCGGGGCTTGGTTGGCGACCGTGTATCCGGTAATGAAAAAGTATTTTTTACCCGAATGAAAGGTTTCTCACCGTGCATCTGCCCCTCTCGCACTAAAAAAAATATTGATCTTCCAGTTGCCAGTGACATTACTCACGTCAAGCAAGGAGATTTTATTCACGGTAAGATATTTTGGTATTTGGTTTTTGTGGATTACACTTAATGCTTTATTTTTATTTCAGTAAATGATGGCTTTTAAATGTTATATTTTATAATTTTTAAAACTGTTAAAGTTAAGTTTGTTAATGAAAATAGATATTTTTACATAGCTGGCAGTATGTAGGTACCTACATACTGCCAGCTTTGCTAGCTACAGCTAGCTACCTAATGCGAGGAGTAAGAGTAAAAAAAAGTTGGGAAAATGGCGCGCTTTTTCATACAACTAAGAGACAGCTTTTTTAAATACAAAAACTAAAAGCTTTGAAAAAATTAAGTCTTGTGTTGTAGCAAGATGCCAATCTGAAAGTTATTTCGGGTGCAGGGTTGCTTTTCACTCGTTATTATGCCACTTATTTTGTAAGTGATAGTGTTAACGCGAAAACTCTTCTTTATTTCTGCTCATCCTTCCCAGATAGAGTGTCCATATATTTGGTTTTCCAAAATATTGTTCAGAAAAATCTTGCATGATAAAGCTACGTAAACAGGATATTTTAGCGTCCCAGCAGATAAAACAACCAGAGATCAGTGGATGCTTGCTATACAAGGCCTAAAAATATTTTCACTAGTTTGTGAACGCTTTTTCACGCCAGACCTAATACCACCACACTTTAAAAATAAAACGATTAAAACCAGCCTGCTTAGCACGCTCCCTGAGAGAAAATATATCTCGGAGAAATTTCACTTTAATTGGGGAATCATGTCATCTAATCTATCACTTCCAAGCGCGAAGAAATGTCAGTGGAGGAAAATGTTAAGCAAATTTACAAATTACGTTTTTGATATTTTAGACAGAGATAGCTTTATACACTAATACATGTAGCCATCCTTGTCTTTAAAAATGTGTCGCACTGCTCGGCTGTCACAAAATCGTGACCATGCTTAAAGTCTTTAGTCTATGGGCCTAGATAAACTGACAACTGGAGCGTGCTAAGTCGGCAGGTGCCTTTCTTTCAATTTTCCCAAAGGTAAGAACCACACTTACAAAGAACACTTTACCGATCTTTGATTTGTCATTTTTGTCTGCAAATCAAAGAAATTAACTAAATGCCGATGAGGGCGCTAGTGTGCGCGCGATGCACTCTTAACTTTTGAGTTCAAGTTAATTACTACTTTTAGTCTAGCAAAATTAAGAAACCCATAAAACCAAAATAAAAAACGTTTTCATTCACAGTTGTCCAAGCAATATAGGTAGATATCTAGTAAGTACCGATTTCTATAGAAATATACTACCACACTAATGGTGTCGCAGTTTTAATTTCTTTTAAGTAGGTATAACAAAGATTGTGTCAAGCTTGACGTGCTCTTGACTGTACCTAAAATTGTAAGTACAAACTTATACCTTACCTGAAAAAGTATATATATATAGTTCACTTCTACCAAAAAAACAGGAATTTTTTAGCAATTAAATTTTTGTTCTAATGGCAATTAACTTGTTCGCCTTTTGTCACATAAGCTTAGATTAAGATACTTAGTCGCCTTTTAGCAGCCAATGGAAGGTAAAGCCACTTAGTCGCCTTTTATGACACAAGAGCAGATAAAGACACTTAGTCGCCTTTTATGACACCTGGGTAGATTAAGATACCCAGTCGCCTTTTATCGGACAAGGACAGATTAAGACACTTAGTCGCCTTTTATGACACAAGGGCAGATAAAGATACTTAGTCGCCTTTTATGACACAAGGGCAGATGAAGACACTTAGTCGGTTTCAATCACGCAAAAGCAGATTAAGACACTTAGTCGCCTTTTATGACACAAGGGCAAAATTGGTGCACTAAATTTGGTGATCATTTATCCATTTTGGAGTTCCTTTACATTCTTCCTTACAAAATATAAAATCCTAGTCATTTCAATGCTACAAAGTCATAAGCGTGGCTTGTATAGTCGTCTTGGTGACAAAGCAATAATTAAAAAAATCCTCGTTTGGGAATCGAATTCACAACTTAAAATGCGAGCACCTGTTAATATCTAACACACCTGTAAATATATAACAAAGACTCCCAGCTGTCAAATGAAACAAGAATGTGTCCTTATCAATATTTGGTCACCCTAGTGTTAGAAAGGGACAGAGACACAGTGAAAGTTTAGTGTCTTAAAAGCCAACACAAACTACGAAACTGCACTATCTGCGTACTTTGCCTACGCATATTCGTGGCTAAGTAACGGTGTGATATTGTGGGGTGATAGTGTTGAATTTATGGACCTTTTCGTGCTTCAAAAGAAATGCATTCGTATCCTCGTGAATATCAAACAAATTGAAAGCTGCAAACCACATTTCATCGACAAAAAAATTTTGACTACCATGCATATACATACTGCAAACTTGCCAATTTGATAGACAGCACAGAAATTTATTTAAATCTAATAGTGAATTAAACCCGGAAATTAAACTGCGCGGCAAAGAACGCCTGGTCCAACCAATAGAACCAAATGTAACTACATGTAAAGCAATGAATAAATGAAATGAAATCTCTCGCTCGGGGACGAATATGGACCTGGGGTGAGTGTTCTAGTAGCCTAAGCGAAGCGTAAGGTATGTCATTTCTCTGCCGCCAGGAGAGCATTTTGCCGGTCGGTCTGCGCAGACCCTAACTTTTGTGATCGAAAAAAAAGAGTAAACAGCTCGGCTACAAGCATTTCCCTGATTCAAGGAAAATTATTTTAAAATAGCAACTTCTATGTAGGAGTTACCATTAGTAAATATTATTGGTGTTGTAACATCATAATAATCGCAATTTAGTAGATTTTTCTAAACAATGCAAAATACTTTTTTCTGATGGCCACATTTTTAATAATGTGGCGCTGGCGCTAAATTCAAAATAAATTCTCACTCTTCTGTTTCAGTTCGCTGTCAAGATTGTCATAAAAATATTTACCTTACAAAAACAGAAATTTAGAAAAAATGTTACTATCTATTCTACGTAGGCACTGCTATCCCAGAATGGGACTTTTCGGCCGACAAAGGTTTTACGGACAAACTAGTGTTTTGCTGACTACAAAGCCTGAGCTTCAAAGGCATCACTCTAGAATCGGAGAGACTGAAACTGCGGTTGAAGCTTCAACCGACATATCAGGAGAAATATTTCCTACGCCTAGTTCCAGGGTAGTTCCTATGGTGTTAGCCGAGAGAGAGCCTATAGTTTTGCCATTTGACGACGTTCCAGGACCGGGGTCTTTGAAGTTGTTGTCTAAATTACGGCAATATTTGACTTCTACTGGAACGCAACTCACCGTTGGAGCTCTTACATTAGGAGTTAATATAGGTAAACATGCACTGACCATTAAACTTACTTTAAATTACATACCAATCTCAGTAAATTAGGTACGCACGGCAGCACGTAGAAACAAAACCAGTTTATGCTGAACAAGCGCTACCGGCTACTACACACGCCCTAAACCAGGGACCCGCTCAAGGTCAAGGTTTCCTGTGGTTCCACCGACGCCCGGCCGTGTGTACCTAGTGGTTCGACCATTCGGCTCTCGATACGAAGGTTTCGAGTTCGATTCCCGGTAGAGGACACTTTTCAACGAAAGTTACTTTGACTTCCTGAATTTGGATGAATTGCCTAATTCGTAAATTAGCCAATTCATCCAAATTAAACGTATTTAGCCGGGTTTGGTAGGGCTTTTGTGCAAAGTCAGTCTGGGGAAGTATCACACCTTTTTCTGCCGTAAAACAGTAGTGTTTGTACTGCTATGTTTCGGTTTGAAGGGTAAGGGAGCCAGTGAAATTGCTGGCACATGAGACATACCATCTTAGTTCTCAGGATGGGTAGCGCGCTTTGGTGTAAGTATTATTAGTGTCAAATTATTTTACTAGTAAGACAGTGGGGTGTCATGGGCGGTGGTGATCACTTATTACTTATTATCAGGTGGCCCACCTTGTGACATAAAAACCCGGGTTTATACGAACGTATTTGGGCGCCTCTAAGGATGCAGCTATACGGAAGAAAGAAAGCTATTCGACTATTCGTATACTCGTAGGTAGCTATGCATCCCTCAGAGGCGCCTAAATTTTGCCTGTGTAAATAAACTCATTGTGGTTAAGCCATTGATTCCTTCCGGCTACTATCTACGGAAGTATAGTCGGTAATGTAATGAGCAAGCCATGTCATAGGCCTAGTGGCGGCTCAACAACTCTGACGCCAGGGTTAGTGCAATCAGTCAACGATCTACAACTACAACCCGGACGGTATGGTGATTTAGTGTAGGCAACGAAGCAGTTGACCCCAACATTAATTTCTCAGGCAGATTTTATTAGACAGGATGAAAAAGAATCATGAATTAAATGTAAATTCAAAATATACAAAATAAATTGCAAAAAGAATACTTCATAAATTTTTTGTAATTTTTGTATGGAAAAATTAAAAGTACCGATTTTTTTATAGAAGGTTTATCTCATGTAGTGTAATACCCCAGCAAAGTTTCATCGACTGAGGATTTAATGCGGGGGTCTTCATACAACGATCCGCTTCGTTGCCTAGACTAATTATAATTATTTTCAGGTTCATACGTAACGCACCGTAAGCCAACAACGGTTTTGTCGGCTTTGTTCGACGCCTACGGTCCAGTCGTCCGTTTCGTGAGCCCGATGGGCGGCGACATAGTCTTGATCAATAACCCGTACCACATCCAGCAAGTTTTTGCGACGGAAGGCGAGTGCCCCGTTCGGTCGATGATAGATTGCTTGGAGAAGTATCGAACGGAACACAGGAATTCTGCATGCGCAGGATTGTATAATCTGTTAGTACTGTTAAGTTTTCGTTTTCTCTAATATCTTTATCCGTATGGTGCGTAGGTAGGTGCCCACTACTTATATCCACCTATGCTAGATCATGAAATTTTGATTCGTTCCCAAAAGAGTTCACCTTGGTATGCAGCAACCGTAGCGTTGCCTAATTCGGATGGGACGTACGTAGGTACAGCCGGCTGCACGTCAGTGGTAACAATTTGATCTTGATTGGCCTCGGGCGTTTGTAAAATAGCGTTGATTCTGCTTACACAGGTCTTGTTACCACTTGCTTGTGGAAATCAGTTTTTTTTTAAAGATATTTTGTTCCATTAGAAATCACTGTGCTCCGGAAGCATAAAGAAAAAATATTTTAAGCTATCCACTAGCGACAGCTAGAAATAACTCGAGAAACTTTTCACGTGTGATCCACACTCACGCCGAGAATACAGACACTACACGTTCGATACTTACGAGTATCTACAAAGCATCCCCAATATAATATCTACAAGCAATACTTACATGTCCTTATCGCCTGTGTGTGTATGGATGGCTTTTCGACGTCTCTTTTTTTAAAGCTCTTTGACGACTTGGATGCTTTTTTATCAGACTGGAGAACAGACTCAAGACCGCGATAGCTGGCGAAAGAAAGGGGAGGCCTTTGCCCAGCAGTGGGACACATTAGAGGCTACTAATAATAATAATTGATTAAATGCTACGCCAATAGTCTCTGTTAACTTGTTAACGTGTGTAACTTTTTCCGATTTTATGTTTTTAGTTAGTGCTTCGGTTTATGGCCGCTTGACCAAAGTAGTGGGGATGGGGATGCTTTGCGCAAGTCTACATACCCTTGACTACTGCTAAGCGGCATAGTGGCTTCAAACCTTAGTATGAACTGTAAAATTCCTTTTTTTAATCGAATTTCCTCGCAGCCAAGGTAAAGAATGGCACCGCCACAGAAATTTGATCTCGGAACCACTGCATGCTAGTCTTGCCAAGAACATTAGCGGCTTGGAACTCGTTTGCGACAACTTAGTTGAAAAGATCTACAATACCAGAAACTGCCACGATGAGCTGAGCAATAATTTACACAGTGAAGTGCATAAGTGGGCTTTCGATTGCATGGGTAGGTTGAGCGGTTTGTGTGTATCGCAGTTTGAAATCTAGTAGTTTAAGTAGTTACATTAATAGATACATTATCCAAGTTATAGATCCAGATCCAAGTTTGTCCAAGCGCTAAAAATTTTAGGGCCCGTCCAGATACCCTATCTGCTAGTTATTTCTGTCAGATAGTGAAAATGTTTCGTTTCACAAGTGCTTGACTACTCTAACTGACAGATTAACACAGGCAAACATTTGTCATATTTATCTGGCAGATATTTTATCTGTAAGCTTACTATTGTATTGGGAACTTTAGCAGCAAGCGGTGAGACGGACCCTTAGACACAGCTTTAGACTCCATTTATTATATAAAACTCTTTGATTCCTGCACTAGCTCTAGACTTGTATCGCAGGAGTCTCGTTATAAAACAGTTGTATAACCCGCACACACATTCGCACGAAGCGCTTTGCAACACTTTTTTATAATAAATGCGCACAGCCAATAAGTTGAATTCATGAATGCGTCTGTGTTCGCGAGTTCTCCTTCCATGGTCGTTATCGATTCGTTTGAGGCCAAGACTAAGCTTATTTAAAACACACAAAAAGTAAATTAAACCATAGTCACAACCCACCATTCGCTGCTAACTTGTTACTTCATTTTCAGGATATTTGATTTTCTCAAAGAAGTTCACGATGCTGAATACCGAGATAGTGTACAGTCAGTGTGATATGTCGTGGCTGTATCATAGTCTGGAGAAGGCCACAGACGCAGTCCTAAAGTGCGAATCTGGCTTGCAGATGTGGAAAGTTTTCCCTACTTTTGCCTGGCGAGCATTAGTGAAGCACTGTGATAGCATAGACAAGTAAGACAATATGTTTCAATTCCATTTAAGTTCAGATTATATTTAATCTTCTTAAGATGGTAACTGCAAAGGTGGCGCCGCAAATAATTAGGTTGTGTGATTGCGTGTTTGGATGGTAAGTTCCACATTAACCACGTGTTAACCATGCTATTGTTAGTGTTGTGACTGGCACGATGGACCGCGGTTGTAAAGGACGCTGCTGCCCATCCTCCAATTCATAATCCCTTAGTGGCCTCTTACGTTACGACACCCAGAGATGGGTTTGTAAGTACTATTCTTTGCAGGCACCACACAGACTTTCATATTGAGTGCCATTACACTGTCAATCTAGATCGCGATTCCGGCCCATAATGACACTATCGCAGAATATTACATTCACAAAAAGTCATGATCGCAGAATGGCACGTTCGACAAATAGGTACCCTGTCAGGAAATCATTTATTTACAGCATTTTAATCAGCTTTACCTGAGCATGTTAAATTGGGAACATCCATTTAAACCTAGAACTACCTACACCCAAAAGCACGTCAGTAGAAACACTAACTTTATGGCATGGTAATAGAGTTGCCAATGTTTTGATTGATGTGCGGTTGACCGTATCTCATATTATTACTATCGTAAAACCTGAGCGTAAAACTTTCAATATTCAATCAATTTATTTGGCGCCACATTTGGCAAATAATACCTACATACTTTGAGTGCGGGCGAAATGTATGGCGCGCCACACGTATCGTCCGCACTTCCGAGCTGTCGCGTACGATACCTGCATTTTTTGTTCATGTGTTATTTGATCCATCCTTTTGATTACTAACATAATTTTTTCTTCAAATACGACTAAATACACATTGTCAACCTGTTCAAGATCTAAATGCCGCGACTGTACTTTTGTATTTTTTTATTTCAGTTTAATAGGGAAATATGTGTTGGAAGCGGACCAAAAACTAATTATTTCAAAAAATATATCGCATTCTTCTGAAGATATAAAGGGTACTAAGTATAATTAGTTTATTTGTAATTTCATTTAACAGTGGCTGTAATTTGTATTATTATTTAATAGTTTAATAAGCTTCTACAATTTAATAATAATAACATTTATTAATCTAATAGGTATGAGCTTAATAAACTCTCTACTAATTAGCGAAGAAAAGCTATCAGTTGAAGATATTACAACGATTCTCATGGACATGCTTTTACTTGGAGTCAACACTGTAAGCAATACTATCACTGAATAATACTTTTAGGCGCAAGCCAAACAGAAGGGGTGCGGCGCGCTAACAGTGCGTCAATGGCGCACCACCCCCACGCCTGCCTGGACCACCTGTCCTAGAAACCTGTATAAAAAAAAAAATATTACAGAAAATTATTTTTAGATTTTTCCTATTGAATTATGCCTTAGATTGGTTCCGCGTAAAGAAAAAATAAATAAACGCTTTTATAGTTGACCTCTAGACACTTCTTGACCACGCGAATGATGAACTTCAAAATGGAGTTCTACATATTATGTTCTATTGGTCCCAGAAGAAAACATTCTTCTACTACGGTTCTTTCAGGTGAATTTTAAGGTGCAAAGAACCTCCAGTCAGCGAGACACTTCTTAATCTAAGGGGTTAATGAACTTTTAAATGGTTAAACCTAAGTTCCACCTCGGAAGAAAACATTCTTGTACCAAGGTTCCTTCAAGTAAAATTTTAGTTTCTAGGAAACCACCTGGCAGTCAGACAGTAGTCTTTCTTTTTCTAAGAAAAGATGTTGTAGGTACGAGTACATGAATGTTTCTTCCGGGGTGGATGGAAAATTCGTAGAACTAAGGTTTAAAACCATTTTGAAGTACAGATTCCTTGTAACTATTTTACCTGAAGGAACCATGATAGAAGAATTTTATCTTCTGGTGTCGATATAGAACAAATCTTAAAAGTAGCCTTAAGCATGGGGTCCCATTCCGTACTACGGTTTTTTCGACGGAGTCAATAGCCCGAATTCATTTGGCTCTTTTGTTTCTAATAATTAAACTAAATGTTACTACTAGGTTAGTAGGTAAAGGTGTAAACTATGACATTAATTCAATTTTAACATCTAGATATCAATTTATTCTAAGAAAATACCTTATGGAAAAAATAGCCCGAACAATTTTCGGCATAAATTCGTTCTATGACGTGAGGCATCTGTACTAGTATAACTAGTATTATATTATTTGTGCCTTAAGAATCCCATGGCTGGGAAAAGTAACCTCCTTTTAATGATTTAGAGGAGGCTATTTTGCCTAACCGGAGGGAGTAGTTTATGCATGGTATGACCATCTAATCCATAAGCGACTCTCTCGGGCATTAACGAATTATTTTCATTTTTATTTTAAGGTTAGCAGTACAATGACCTTCTTGTTGTACTATTTGGCCAAACACCAAAAAGTGCAAAAGATTCTTCATCATGAAATAGAGAGCACATCCTCCTCTATGGCTACGGACGATGTTTCCGAGCTTAAACAAAGAATGCCGTACTTGACGGCTTGCATCAAAGAAACTTTGAGGTAAGTTTAACCCACGGGCCTCATAGCGGTTTAAGTAAGGCGCTAGCCAGACAGAAGGGGCGCGGCGCACTAGTGCCCTGCTGCGTCGTCCCTCTTCTACATTTTATAGACCGCTTTGTTTATTTCAGATTAGTCCCTCCAATACCAGTGTTGACCCGAGTATTGCCAAAGAATATTGTATTGGACAGATACACGTAAGTTTGTAACAATCGTATCTACCTACATTAAACGCTCGATCCATTCTCATTGTTCTTTTCTTTTTAGCATTCCCCGTGGCACCCTTATCATAATGTCAACCCAAGATGCCTCTTTGAAGGAAAGTAACTTTGATGATGCCTCGAAATTCGACCCCAGTCGATGGATGAGAGCAGACTCCAAAGACTACCATGCGTTTGCGTCTATTCCATTCGGATTCGGAAGTAGAAAGTGCCTTGGGCAGAATATCGCAGAGACAATGATCTCAATGTTGACATACAAGGTAAGCTTACAGGAACGAATTATTAGTTCATAACTGCGGTCTTTGCTTTCATGAGGCTTTTGCCCAGCAGTGGGAAAACTCAGTCAGAGAAGTAAAGGAGGTACCGTGCATGCCTTTACTTCTTTCTGACCAGATTTTCGATAAATTGCTCAGCGAGAATTTTTTTAATGATAAGGGATGGGCAGGTCACGTATTTAATGGGCAGGTCACGTATGTAGAATGCATCCGGAGAGATGGGCTAGAATTACAACCCAATGGGTTCCCCTTGATGGCCGACGCGGTAGAGGAAGGCCTAAAAAACGGTGACGCGACGACCTCGATGCCTTCATGAAAGGTTGGCAGGGCATGGCTCATGACCGTGACAATTGGAAAGAAAAAGGGGAGGCCTTTGCCCTACAGTGGGACAAACCAGGCTAAAGAAAAAAAAGGGATGCAATGGACGGCGTGGACTTAGCCCCTTAAATGATCAGCGAACGATTAAGCAATTCACTGCATGCACACCTCTGCGTGCATGATAGTTGGAACTCGACCGTAGCGGCTTATGACCTAAAAGCAGGAAGCCTGCGCCGATCTACCAGCGCGAAAGGTGCTGATAGATCGACACACTGCTTTCTACGTGTATAGGGTTTAGACTGTAGCGGCAAGGTAGTGGTCAATACGTAAAACTATGGGCACATAACTCCGATGCTTATGGGCACATAACTCCGATGCTATCTTTGCGCTGTGTTAACGAGCTGGGAAAATTCCAACCAATTAGGATTACCTACTCTATTTTTCTAGCTTACGCCTTAGCTACCTCGCGCAGCTCCGGCGGAAGGACACCTTAAGGGTGATTTTTCACCAGTGCCACACCCCGGGCACTAGATACATCGAGCGCGAATTTGAAATTGGAAGGTCGCTTAGGCCCGCATATTCAGTACAAAAGACCCTCGAGAACGACCACGAGAATCTCGCGGGCGGGTGCGCGCGGGTGCAATGCGGGGTAGATTGCAAGGGGGCCGGAGAGTGTCCGTTCTGTATGATGTATTACTTTATTCTGTGTCAGTGCTGTGCGCGGGGAGCTAAGCTGTGAGCTTGAAAATTCCAGCCAATAGGATTGCTCCATTTGACAAGCTAAGAAAATGGCGCCATCGTATTGGTTGGAACTTTCCCACCTCACAGCTTAGCTCTCTCGCACGGTACTGTTGGAAATTCACCTGTAGGTTAACAATGGAGCTATGTGCCCATACTTGTACCTACCTATAGCCAAACAACATTTACATCAACAGGTGATTCAGAAATTCAAGCTGGAATATCATTATGGAGATTTACAAAAAACATCTGCTTTCATTGTAAGACCTAAAAAACCATTGAAGATAAGATTTGTGGACAGAACTTGAATTACGAAAACGAAGTTAACGTTAAGGTATTCCTTGAAGTTGTGTTACATTTGATGAGCTTATCTACTTTTTTGTAAAATAATAACTCCAGACTTTGAAATATACTTGGATTTTGTATTTCTTTGATTTATTATGTGAGGAATAGACAGTATGTGCTCTAAAAACGTTCTTTTTTTTTAAACTTTAAAATGCAGAAAATCCAGTCAAGTGCGAGTTGAGCATAAATTAGCTGCCTACTGCTGTCATCATGTATTAGCAGTGAGTATTATTACCTAAGGGTTTGGAACCTCGCTGCGACAACGGCCTTCAGGACGTAGGTAGCCATCGAAATTATTGAAGGTCTAATGAAATAGTAACCATAACTTTAGCAGATAGACCATGAAACTGGACAACTTTTGTTATTAACTGGTTTGACGAAACAGACTTGACGAAACAAGGGTTTGACGAAACAATGACGAATGTCGGAATTGAAACTATAATTTCGTATTTCGACCTAAAATAAGTTCCAAATGTTTCTCAGTTTCATGGTCTGAGTAACATGCTAATAGATGGAGAGCTGGCAACGGATCGCGTTGACTCATTTATAGTCAAAATTGTTTATTCATTGTTGGATATTAAAATCTCTTAATGACGTCAGACTACATCGCTTCACAAACAAATTAGCGCCATAGTGGGAAAAAAGAGAAGCGACAATAAAAACCCACGCGCTCTTTTAAAAATGTTTGAATGTACAGGGTTGTAAACATAAGTCAATCTGAATTTTGAATTAGCCTGTTAGAACCGCAGCCTAATCCCATGGATTTTTCTCTTCTAGATAATCTGATATTTTATAATAATATAACAGAGCAACGAAACTACCCCAGTAGTAAAGCGGGCATTACATTTCCAATTTCAGAGCTCAGCCGCAGAGTGCGTGCAAAGCTGTGCCGGCGGCAGAGCGTACACATTACGTTACACTAGCTAGAGTTTGTTTTTATACAAATGGCGAATTGGCGCCTTCAAATACAGAAACTGTACGACATTCATGCCCCTATAAACTCACGCAGGACATTAAAAATTGAATGGCTCGGCGTGATAAGGCTAAAAGACAGTTTCAGAGGTTATAGCTAGATATAAGTACCTACGAAGCTTTTTTAGTCGTCTGTGTAGAGATGCTAAGAGACGCCACATTCACAACTCATCAAAAATTACGATCCTGGGCAAGTGTGGACATTCCTCAGGGCCCTGGGTATCAGCAAATCTTCAGCTCCTTCAGACTCTCCTATTGATCTTACTTTATTTAATGCTCATTTCTCTTCTCCACTCCACCTGTAAGTTTAGACTATCGTGTCAAAGCTAACACGATTCGTGTTTTGGTCTTAGCGATATTATCGCTTGAATGGTCTAGAACCACAGGGTGTTTCTCGGTGGTCATACTGGTATGACCAGTGAGACTTATTCTTGATAGTCATACTGTGCAAAATCAACACTCTGTATTGACCATTGAGGTAAGAAAAACGCTGCGCCCTGCGCGTAGTTTCCAAAATCTTTGGTATTGGCAAGCAGAAACATGTACATGTAGGTACAATTTGAGCTGAAATTTTACATTCTTATGTAAATCGAATGGCAATGCAATATTATTGTGACATGGAGCACATCTTATCATATCTTCAATTACAACTCAAAAACGGCAAGATACTTGTATTTAAAATACCCAAAAAAAAATTACATATCGTCTTAATATCAGTCATCATCATAACATCCCATGAAAACGTCCACTACAGGACAGGGAGCTCCCTCTAGAATTCTAGCGTATGCTGGAAAAATGTAGAGGGGGAGTACCATAGTCACCTCGCTTGTTAGCGTTACGGCTGGCACCATGGACCGCGGTTGTAGGTGACCGCAGTAAGTAAGATGTTAGATACATAGGAGGATGCTGCTGCCCATCCTCCAATTTATAACCCTTAGTCGCCTTTTACGACACCCACGGGTATGTAAGGGTTGGTACTATTCTTTGCCGGTACCACACGGGACAATATCAGTACTATGCTAAAATAACCTTTTAAAATAACGAAACTACAACCTTTCTACTAATCTCATACTGAATGTGTGTTTAATGTAATTTTTTTTTTATTAAGTTTCCTCGTGTCCGTACTAGTCAGGACATTAGTACGGACACGAGGAAACTCCCAATATAATATATATTGCCACAATATTGCTCATTTTATTTTTAAAATAAAAATATATGATATCAGAGTTTTTTGATATCTGTAATAGTTACGGAATAATCGCCTTAACGATTTATATACCTATAGGGTGACTTTTAATTAGTTCTTGATAGAAAAAGGTTTGAATGTACTCATGATACTGAACAACTTTACCCAAAAAGAACACAAAAAAAAAAAAAAACTACTGCATCAGCTGATAGCGTATTTTGTATGGGAGGTCAAATTTGGTTTTTCGTAATTCGACCTATGTTCCTTGGGAAAAGTTGTTCAGTATCATGAGTACATGCATATCTTTTGCTATCAAGAACTAATTAAAAGTCACCCTATATACAACGTGTTAATGGAATAAGCGAAACTGAGAAAGTAGTTTGTTCAGAATCGAGAGTGGAATCAATGTCACGGGTTTTTGATAAGGGTAATTTTTTTTTAAATTATTATTTAAAATTTTGCCGCTTCTAATCTAAATATTTCTGTGGATACGCGCAAAGTACAACGACGAAACTAGAACAACACACAAAAGCCACTCATCAAAGATTGAATTGAATTGTTATGAAACTTTAAAATAACATATAGATTTTTTTTTTTTTTCCATTGTATGTTTGCTATCTGTGATCAGTTTTACAACTATAAACAGATCTGATCTAGTTTCTATGGCGTTTTGGAATGAAGAGTCCGTCGACCCTCCTCTTCCTTCATTTTCATGCTTATGTGGCTTTCATAAAATTCTGCGCTTCTTAAGACGACTTGTACAATCTTCTTGTGCTGGTACTAATGAGCGAGCAAGTGCATTCTTATGGCATAGTAACTTAGCTTTGTAGCAATCTTTTCGCGCTTTGATCTCGTCTCGAATAGTGGGGATATGTAGATACTCATGGACTTCCTGATTTTTGGTGAACCATGGTGCTCGTGCTATAGTTTTTAAAACATTGTTTTGAAATCTTTGTAGAATTTCCACATTTGAGTTGCTGGCCACCCCCCAGAGCTCAAGTGCGTAGGTCCATACAGGCTTTAGAATAGTTTTGTAAATGAGTACTTTATTCTCTAGAGACAACTTAGAGCTTCTTCCCATTAGCCATTGCATCGATCTGAACTTGTTGTTAAGTGAGTCACGTTTACTTTTTATGTGTTTTTGCCATGTTAGTCTGCGGTCAAGTTGCACGCCAAGATACTTAACATCTTCTACATGTGGGAGCATATCATCGCCTAGCTTTACTTCAGGGCAGTTGCGTCTGTTGAGCGTGAAGGTGATATGGTTTGATTTTTGCGCGCTGGTCTTAATTTTCCACTTATGGAGCCAATTATTTAGCATATCAAGTTGCTTTTGTAGTCTCTGCGATGCAAGTTCTGGAGATTTATCACAGCTAAGAACTGCAGTATCATCTGCATAGGTTGCAGTAAGAATATCATCCGTCTCTGGTAGGTCTGATGTGAATAATGTGTACAGTACCGGTCCAAGAACAGATCCCTGTGGGACACCGGCTCTAATATCGTAAATCATTGATGATGCTTCACCAAATTGAACATAAAATAACCTCTCTTCAAGGTACGATTTTAGAAGGGAATATATTGCTTGAGGCAAAGTAGTTTTGAGCTTATATAGCAACCCTTTATGCCACACTTTATCAAATGCCTGCTGTATATCTAGAAAAACAGCAGAGCAATACTGTCGTTTTTCCATAGCTTTCCTGATTTTGTCTACCACTCTGTGGACTTGTTCAATGGTGGAATGATGTCGTCGAAATCCAAACTGATGTTCAGGTATCAAGTTCTTTTCATCAATAATGGGCCGGATTCTATCCATCAGCATACGTTCGAACAGCTTCGATATGACTGGAAGAAGGCTAATAGGTCGATATGATGCTATTTCATTTGGCGGTTTTCCTGGTTTTGGTACCATTATAATTTGTGACACTTTCCATTGTGAGGGGAAATGACATGTTCTGATTATTCCATTAAACAAGATTGTTAAGAAAACAACTCCTTTTCGCGGTAATTTCTTTAAGATGAATGGTGTTATGAGGTCATAACCAGGAGCTTTCTGTGGATCTAGATTTCGGATGTGTTTTGCGACTTCTTTTGGTGTAAATAACTTAATTAACATCTAGATAAAAACGTTTTTTTGATTTTTTTTACGGAAATGGATTTATTTTAATAAAAATCAGTTGGGGTGTATGAGGGTTTCCCTTATTCCATTAACATGTTGTATATATATATATATATTTATAATATGTTTAATAGTAATTATGTGGAACTTATAAAAGATAAGGGTCACAGCTCAGATTACCATTATCGACTTTCCAACTCCATCATCAATCCTCGTTTTCGACTGCAATAAATAGGAGTCATAAAGATGTTTCTAATGAACCCAATTTCAATTGGTGTACTAGTAGCCATCCAACAGTTCCACTATCTACCTTCTAGCTCAATCATCAGATCACGGTTTTGAAATGCAATAAAAAGGACTCATCAAGATGTTTTGTATCAGTTTGTATTTTTTGCCTAAATTCTTTTTCGGATTTCATGAAGTCTCAGGAAGTCGACTTACAGCTTACAGCCCCCATTTTTATAGCATTGTAACAAGCATATAATTTTACATTCAGCGGGGTCATATTACCTTAAAACACAAACAAATTGCTCCTAGAATATTTTATTCATGCAGCACATAGTTGCAAAACGTCAAACGCTATCAGATAAAAACAGATAAATTTGTGCTAAATAGCATGACAACCATTTTAAATCCTTATATTTCTGTACAAATATACCAGAACTCATGTGAACTGCATTTACTTGTTTTAATAAGATATAAGAACCAATAGCCTGGACAATAACTCACGTTAGGTAACACTAAGTTGATAGTAGACACTTGTTTACATTTTAAACAGTGTCTTCGCATTGTGTACACAATTTTTCTTTCTACTTCTATGCACTTGCGCTATGCATGCTTGCATTAAAAATAAAATAGTTTTCAACAACTAATCACCATAATAGAACTGATATGCCTTATAATAAAAATAATAGAAGAATAAAAACAAAACTATCTCTGTCTTCTGGAGAAAATATTGAGATACTTTCCTCTGGTCATCTCTTTGGCTTCTTCAAGTCCTAGCACATAGGCAAGATCGTGGAGCTTCTTCACTTCCATTATCAGTCCACTTGTTGATAGCAGTGCTAGCTCTGAAAACAGATAAGAATAAATTTTCTTAAATTTTTTTTTCTTTCAGGTAAAACCATAATATCATCATATCAGCCGCAAGATCAACCTATCTGCGACTTAACTAGGTCAAAAATAAAGTTAAATACTATTTCCATAATTATAAGAAAGAATCATGGGAAAATGTGGAATAACTACCCATTTGATTTTTAGTGTGTTATTGTTATTAGTATTTTATATGAAGTCTAATATAATAATGTCGTTGCCATATTTTTTTACAAGCACTACTATGGCAAAAAGGAGGGTTATGATTTTGACCAGTATGTATGTATCTATGTATGTTGTATATTCATCTGTTCCCTCATAATTTTTAAACTACTTATCGTATAGTAACTAGGGTATTTAAAAAACATTCATAGTGATATTCAGATAATAGCCGTGGTTATAATATGGGCATGCCACCTACCCTAAAAAAAGTGATCATAAGCTTTAGGGCAGTGGCCTAATAATATGACTACGGCTATTATCTGAACATAATTACACAGCGCAAATACTAAGGTTCCCAGTTAAACAAAAAACTCCTATTCCTAAATATATATTTAACTACAAAAGATGTTACACAAAAGAAAACATTAAAAAATTTAACCAGCATCTGCAAGCATTGTCTTGGTCTGAGGTGTTTGAGAGCAAAAATCTCGATACAGCCTTTGACATATTCTATGATATGTTTTGCCTTTTAAATAAACTTTGCTTTCCAGTAAAAAGGTTTAAAGTAAATGTTACCTTAAAACTAAATTGGTTGTCAAAAGGATTAAGGAAAAGCTCTAGGACACAACGTGCACTCCGTCATAACTATTATAGGTCAAAAAATATGGATGATCGTAATAAATACATAAATTTTAATAAGCTTTTTAAAAAATGCGCTTATGAAGCTAAAAAGAAAAATAATAAAAAAATAGTTCTAAATAGTAAAAATAAATGTAGAGCAACTTGGATGGTTATAAAAACTGAAACCTGCAACTCTTCGTCCAATGATAAATATATAAACAAATTAGAAAATAGTGGTGTAAACATCATAGAACCGGTGGCTATTGCTTCGGAATTTAATGATTATTTCACAAATTTACCTAATAACACAAACCAGTTAATGAAAATGACATACAATAATTGTAATAAAATAAATAACTCTTTATTTCTATTTCCTACTGACATAAATTCTATAAATAAAATTATAACATCCCTAAATAATACGAATTCAGAAGGATACGATTGTATCTGTACGAAAATTTTAAAAGCCTGCAAAGAAAACATCTGTCATGTACTAGCGTTTTTAGTAAACCTATCTTTTGAGACAGGACAATTTCCAAAAAAGCTTAAGACCGCTATAGTGAAACCGATCTATAAAAAAGGTCAAAAAACAGATATCAAAAACTATCGTCCGATAACTTTAACTCCTGTTTTATCAAAGGTTTTCGAAAAGGTAATGCTTAACAACCTAACCGCCTTCTTTGACAAATTTCAAGTTGTAAAATGCAATCAGTATGGGTTTCAAAAAAACAAATCAACTACAAATGCTGCTTTTGATTTAGTTAATGAAATACTGCAAAATGTAAACGATATGAACTACACAACTGTTTTATTCGTGGACATGACCAAGGCCTTTGATTATGTCTCACATGAACAATTACTTCGTAAATTAGAAGCTAATGGTATTAGGGGACCTGCAATCGCCTGGATTGAGTCTTATTTGAAAGACAGACAGCAATGTGTCGAAATTTCGCAGCTCGATGAAAATTCCATTAACAATACATATAGATCGGATTTTAAACACAATAGAAGCGGAGTACCTCAAGGCAGCATATTGGGCCCGCTTTTGTTTTTAATGTACATCAACGATCTCCCTGATATATTTGATTTTAAAACAATAATGTTTGCTGACGACGTCTCTATTTTAGTAACTACTAACAATAAACTTTCTCTAGACAAGCACATAGAGGACATAAATAAAACTATGCACCAACTTATTGACTGGTTAAACAATAATAATTTGAAAATCAATCTTGATAAAACTAATTTCGTTAATTTCAATAATCTGAAAAAAAATCCATTGACTCATATTAATTTTTATGGACGAATTATAAAATTTATCAATAATGTGACATTTTTAGGTTTAATTATAACACCAAAACTGAACTGGATAGAGCAGATTGATAAAGTTTGCAATAAAATAAACAGTTTTTCATTTGCACTTTATAAGTTAACTAGAGTTACAGACCCGAATACTGCAATAATTGCCTACTACGCATATGTAGAATCTGTGCTGAGATATGGACTCCTAATTTGGGGTAATGGGACCGATATTCAAAAGGTATTTATTGCTCAAAAACGCTGCTTGAGGGCAATTTGTGGAATCGCTCCTGACGTTTCCTGTAGGCCTTACTTCAAATCGCTAAACATATTACCATTACCTTGTCTGTATATTTTCGAAATAGGTAGATTTGTTAGGACGAACCTTCATTTATTCAGTAACGCAGAAAGTACTCGCACTGATCAGAAGAGCCTTAGATATCCTAATAGACTAGTATCAACTACAGTCCCAAAAACCACGCGTTATCAAAAAAATTGTTTTGGGATGTGTTTACAAATCTTTAATAAAATTCCTCAACATATTAAAGAACAACCTTTTAACAAGTTTAAGAGTAATTTGCGCAGGTGGCTGATTCAGAATACTTTTTATTC